>JBBELK010000333.1:0-1464595 GCA_037783545.1 Henricia sp. BOLD:AAB3569 | reverse complement strand
GGGAAAATTTGCCCAACAATTGGATCACACATTACCAACTATTGGTAACGGAGACATTGCTCAAATTGTTTTACCCAACAAATTCCAAACATGTGGAAAATTTAACCAACCCTGTTGTGCATAATCGATTGCCCAATAATTAGGCAATATTTCAAAAACAATTTGGAATATTTATTTACCCAACTACGATTTAAACAGCATGGGACAATTTTCCCAACAATTGGATCAAACCTTACCAATTATTGGTAACGGAGACATTGCCCAATATTTTTTACCCAACAAATTGTACACATGTGAAAAATTTAACCAACCTTGTTGTGTGTAATCGATTGCCCAATAATTAGGTAATATTTCTAAAACAATTGGGCACAATTTATTTACCCAACTACGATTTAAACACCATGGGAAAATTTGCCCAACAATGGATCAAACATTACCAACTATTGGTAACGGAGACATTGCCCAACTTTTTTTACCCAACTTTTTTACAGTGTATGAAATACCCACAAATTGCTATTCATGACAAGAAAAACAAGAACTTTACAAATATCAAGGTGAAAACTTGAGAGTTATGCACCTATCAATTGACCGCTCACCCCCCCCCCCCCCCCCCCCCACCCCCTCGCCCCGCGCTGCCCTACCCATTATTTTTTGCACCCGTTGGTGGGGATTTTGTCGCGCGAAAAGTAACAATCCCCACCTCTTATTTGGGGTGGCGGAAATAGGTGCATATAACGACTAGACGGTAAACAGTAACACGACCGAGATTGTAGGCCTATGCTGTTTCGCTTCCATATAACTAGAATTGGAAATCGGATTGTATTTTGCTTTAAAGGATTCTGCATCGTGCTAATACAGTAGGCCTATATCTTTATTTTTTACTCGCATTAAAACCTGTATGCAAATATCCACATGCACAGGATAGGTATTTCCACAGAAAAAGAATGTTGTGACCAAATGTTTTTTGATCTGACAAGTAGTAACTGGCACATATTTACGAAAATTTGACATGCATACAAATAAAATAATGAACATCCACTCGGTTTAAAATTACCGTTTCTCGGTTAAAATTTTATGAGCACGCATTTTAACCGTGCCGGAACTCAGTTAACATTTGAGTCACTATTTCTCTCGGTTAAATTGAGGTGAATTTTTGAACCCCTGTTCTGGCCAGCTCATTAACTCTGCGCCGAAAGAAATCTGCATATTTTCTCAGTTAATACGTGGTCCTCCAGTCCGTGGCGTCCCTGCGGTCAGCTAATCCGTTGCTAATCTAAGTGTCAGTCACCCTGCGCCGAAGATTACACGTGATTGGATTATCGGCTCAGACGATGCTACACAACAGTACAATGAACGGTTCGTGATTGACGTCTAATCGTTGCTGTTGTGCAACTTCTCAGTATATTTTGGCGACAAGATCCGACGCCGAATATTTCTGCGGCAGCAGGTTGCGTTGTCCAACCGATTTCGTAGGCTACGGAAATACTTTTTCCGGATTTTGTTTTGTTTTGGCTATATCATACATTCTGCCGAACAGCCGTGGACGACCACGCTATTAACGATGTTTGTGGCTTCACGTAGGTCTATGTTCTACACAAAGGCAATGATTATTATGTTGTAATTCAAAAAAATTGGGTTTTTTTTCTGAAGGTGCATGAGGTGGAAACGTCGGGCGTATAACGTCGATTGAACATGAATCGGAATCGTTTTTACAATTTGGTAAAAGTGGTCCGGGGAAGTTGTACGTCATTTACGTGTTCGACGAAGAAATTTTGGCTTATTATCATGCCACAGGGTTGTGCAAGCTTGCATAAAAATAAGAAAATATTTCTATTGGAATCATTCAGAGTCCGTTATTTTACTACATTTCACCTCCTAGTTCTCCCCTCTATAACAGCAGGAATTCACGTTTGAACAGCAATACCCAAGCCATCATTCTCCATAGTTGGGTTCAGCTTGAGATTATTTTGTCAACAGCTCATTTTTCACTGAGGGGGATTCATCCACATTCATCCACTATTAAGGCTACTTTTCCAGCTGCTTTAACTTCTGGATCATCATCATCATCAGCATCAACGGGAAACATTATCCTCATTCTTGACCATTCATCATTTCTGTTCCACAGGAAAGCAGGCCCCTTTAACCATCGCTGCTTGTTCAAGAACGTGTCAACTTGCAACCATCTTGAATCATCGTCTGCTGGATTGAGATTAATTTGTGTCAATAACACATCCACTATGGCGTGTGATACGTTGCAATATTCGATAATGCACAAATATATGTGCGATGTTTGACATATATGTGCGATGTTAAATATATATGTGCGATGTTTTTTTCATATGTATGCGATGTTGAAATATATATGCAATAATTTGACATATATATGCAATGTTTTTTCATATGTATGCGATGTTAAAAATATATGTGCAATAATTTGACATATATGCAATGTTAAAAATATATGTGCGATATTTCGACATAAATGTGGGATATTTCAATGTGTTGGGTCGCGGTGTTCGTGATATGTGGGCATGATCTTTCATAGATTGGTTCCCGATCCCTATAGATTGGTTCGGTTATTGCGAAAGTGTGGAATATGTGGACGGGAACCAGTCTAGATCTTTCAATGTATGTGCGTAAACGGAATTGTGCAGGTAGCACCTAGACTGGTTCCCGCTCCACATATTCCACATACAACGACTGAATAATTCAGTCTAGTCAAAACTTTGTGGTCCGGGTACCAGACTGTAGTTAGGTAGCACCCCGCTATTAATCACGTGATGTGTATCACGTGATGAGAGACACGTGCGCGATGATAACCGTTTCTCCTTTGTTTATTCAGAGACCTAAAGAGAAAATTGAGTTTTGTTCGGCACATAGTCAAAATTCCTTCATGCACGTTCCATGCGTGCCTTCCCGCCACATGGTCATTTGGTTAACAATAGACCGCTTCGCTACTTAAGCACGTCTCCTACCGGACGCTCTTCCTTCAGGCTCATGCACTTGTGCTGAATGTTGCTAGCGCAGCCATTCTACATTTTATACTGCATTGCGTTCCGTGTGGTACACGACGTCGATTAAACCTGGTTCGTCTAATCGTATACTGTTTGTTTTCGAGAAATTTAAATACCTCTTCGACAAGCTGTTCAACGTACGCTATTCCCCTAAGTGGGATTCGACATCATTGAAGGAGTTTATGCACCGGGGTTATTTCTTTAACCACGCGAAAGGAAAGTCTACGATCTTCTAACGGCGGAACGACAAAGAACGTAAATTGCCGATGAGGCAATATTGGATCGACAATCCCGGAAATGTAAGTTAATAGAACATGGTCTTGAATTGCCTCGGAGGGTCTTCGCTATTAATTCGTCGCCCTTCGCCATATTACATATAATACTTTGTTTTCTTCAGCTAGGCCTGCAGCATTCTAGTGCATGCAGGCCACTGTCCCATACTGTCTGAATAAATTATCTAAATTTATTTCGTTTTGTTTTTGGTGTTTATTTATTTTGTCGTTGTTTAGGACCAAAACTGTTTTTCATGCGTTTGAGCACAGCGAATTAGCATGAAAATTGAGTTTTGTTCGGCACATAGTCAAAATTCCCTCATGCACGTTCCGTGCGTGCCTTCCCACCACATGGTCATTTGGTTAACAATAGACCGCTTCGCTACTTAAGCACGTCTCCTATCGGACGCTCTTCCTTCAGGCTCATGCACCAGTGCTGAATGTTGCTAGCGCAGCCATTCTACATTTTATACTGCATTGCGTTCCCCTCCCCACCCGCCCTACCCCCATCGACACGCTCCTTCGTTTCTCGATCGTTTTCTTTTGTCATTTACTTTACAGACAAGCAAGGATTTCACTACTTCAGCTGCTATATGGTATGTCGAGACATTGGGCCGAATAATATTCTGCTCCTTTGTCACCACCCAACAAAGACTTCATTCAGCTCTTTCGAAGACCGAAACGCGCTCTGACATGCTTCGATGCCCCACGGATTTCTCCTATGGACTGCTTACAATGTTTGTTACTGCTTCGGCTGATATGGTGTGTCGAGACATTGGTCTGAAACGCACTCTGTCATGCTTCGATGCCCCACGGCCCTCTCGTGTAGACTGTAAGTTGACCTCGAGAACGAGTGGGACTATGCGAGAATCGTCGACTTCCGTAGACCTAGATAAGAATTATATCACGCATGGCGACAGTTTTTTCGTTTTAATTCAGACACTATGTCAAAATTAGCAGTTTCATCCATCCATTCGGGGTTCATTAAAAAATCCTTAATATCTCATTCATCATCTGTGCGAAACGTTGATCGAGCAAAAAGTTCATTACATTTTATACATGTGTGAATTTCTTTTCCGCCGTGTAGTTGGTGCAATTACAACGTATCGCGACGCATGGATACTTCATATGACGTCACTTGCATGCTCGGGTGTACACTTTGTGCTTAGTACACTGTTGATGAATTTCAAGGTTGCCCCACAAAATAGCCGCTAACGAATAGCATCTATTATGGCCGTTTTCTAAAGTTCTCATTCGCATTTAGACGGTATTTGCGATTTCCGTCCTGACCATGTGTACTCTACTTGTGCTAGTTTGACCTATTCTCAACTGATAGGTAATGAACGTCCATGTTGTCGTTCAAACCAGGTAGGTTTTGTTTAGCCTGGTCATTTCTTCTCATATGCACCAAGCCGGATGGCCGTACCTCCTAAATGTACTTGAAAACCGGAAACGAAAGGTCGATCATTTTTATGTGTTTGTCACTAGTTTGGACAACATTTTCATCACAATTTTGTTATCAAATCAATAGATTTTCAGTTCCTTTTCCCTTTTATTGGCGTTTGAGCGCTCATAAACGCGGTACGATAAGGTACAGGATCAAAGAAGATCGTCACGACTTTAAACCCCATATCCATTCTCTGACGGATCTCCACAAGTGTGACCTGAGTGGAGATTTGCATAGCTTATTCCAGATGGCCGCCAAGGCAACTGATCTATCAGACTTACACATTCTCGACCCAGTCCGACCTATCTTTTCTTGCAAAAATATCAAGGTACCTTGTATTGTGAAATGCATATAGACTTCAGATTAATTTCTGCTTCCAAATTTATGTCGATCATCGATGAGGATTTCAGAATTTGGTAATTACAGGAACCCCTTTCATTTTGTTCCCAAGTAATGCATCGGCCCTCATCATTACTCATTTGTATCCGATTACATTGTAGAACTACTTGCCTAAGACCTATAGGTCTGGCAATCGTAATATCCCAATTGTTCATCAACGAGGTGATAACAATTTCCTCAATGAAAAGATTAAATTGATAGCAATTGTCCAACAAAATCTTTCCGCCCGAGACTAAATACCAGATTTAATGGTAAACTATATAAACTGAGATTCAGTCAAATCGTTTGCAAACGATTTACTTAAAGCCCGCCCTCACAAGATTGGAATTAGTCGGCAAGTATGTGGGCGCCGTGTACAGCAGGCTGCACAATTCAGGCCTCGCACACTTTCTGTAGGTAGTTACACTAAGGCCCGTATTCTAAAACCCTCCTTTAAATAGGCCTAAAGTAGACCTTCATAGGGGCTTCCTTTATTGAGGAGTTCCTTTGCTAAAGGCTCCTTTAACAAATGGTATTCAAGAACCACACTTTAACTTCTCTCATTACCACAAATTGTTTAAAGGCTCCCTTTAAAGAAGGGACACTTTCTCTAAGGCTCCCTTTATGCTCCTAAATGAGCTGTTGTAACAGGACGATGTCTAATCAGTTTTCTAGTCCCGTGTTAGCCTTGATCAAGGCGCTGGGCTTGTCTTCTAGACGGCCCGCTGAAGATAAAATAGTCTTTACTATAGACGTTAACTGTCTGTGTTTGTCACACGTTCATGTGAGCACACTTAATTGCATGCCCAATAGAGGGCGCACTTCAAGTACTTGTATTTGGACTGTCGTACGTGTAGATTTTGACCCAGTTAACGTCTTTACGATCTTGGCATTTGAGGGCGGGACCAGACTATGCTAATATCAGATGATGTTTGCATTATTCATTGTCGTGGTTGGTGATTGACGGAAGATTGTAAAATAATGCATGCATCAGCAAAGAGTTCACAACACGTAAGGTCAACAGGTCAACTGTTCGGTAAACACACATAAAATTTGCCGAACATGTGAGCCGTTTTACGGGCGAGTTTCCCGGTCCAGCTTCCGCGTTGTGAACTGAGCCTCAGATCTAGAATGACTGAAGCGTACGGTATGCCAAATAGGGGAATTAGAATCCAGAGAGGAAGTGAGGTCACCCCCCCCCCCCCCCCCCTACCCCCCCCCCCCTGCTTTTTTGGCAATCCTTCGATCTGGGGTGCCAACACAATTTGTCTAGGTGATTTGTGTAATTGTCATTGTCATCACATTGCTGTTTTTGTAAATACATGTACTGGGAAATAGTGAATAAAATGCAATTAAATGTCCAGTCATGGTCCAGTAAAAACAACCTTTTGTGTGCATGATTAATGTTTAGCCCCCAAAACCAAAATCATAATACCCATGTACAAAGTAGGGGAGGGTGGGGTTAGTTGGAACATTTTTCACAAAATCGACTATAAAACACTAACAGAATTTAGTAACCCTAAATTCCTAGGGTTAATGTAAAATCATATTGATTTTGAAGGATTGAGGAGTGTTGGGGTTAAAGAAAAAACAACCGTACCACTTTAAGCATACATAATTATTTGGGCTACAAATTAATGGAGCTTATAAAATGTTACGACTCGCTGGTTTCTCGGATAATCCAACTTGAACATGACCATTTCAGCTGTTCCGACTAGCCCCACCTATGGGGTAAGTTGAAACATGGTATGTTGTCATTTAAAAACTACTATAACTTCTGTGATCACCATAATTAGCAAGGCATACACTTAAGCTGTAAATTGGGGTGCTAATCAACTCTTTGGGGTACAGGGAGTCATTGACAACTGTTCACTTATAATGCAGTGAAACGTGTATATAGTTGCCACCTTCGGGACTGGCAACTGTAAACAGGTGGCCTGTTTCATGTGGTCAATGAAACATGTTCCAACTAGCCCCCTCATTTTGTTCCAACTAAACCCGCTGGCCTGTTTAAAAAACAGGGACTATAATTTGACATCTCGTTAACCTCATTTTGTACTCAAAAACTAGTCAAGTGAATCTATGAACATCATTAGCATACAATGCAATATTTCTTAAAAATAACTGATGCCGTGGAAGAAAATATAAATGTTTCAACATACCCACTGTTCCAAGTAACACCTCTCTTCTACTAATGGTGTATAGCTGTATTTCGATAATTGTTTTCATGTTATGAACAAGTCAAGTGCCCTCTGCCCAGTTTTTAAATAACTGCATGCATCATACATGTAGGCCTACAAAATGCCATGTGCAGTAAAACAATGACACAGTGATTGTGATTTTCATCAACCGTATTATTACTACATTTACATGTCTTTTTTCATAAGTTTGGGATTTGTTTCAGTACTTGTATGTGTTTATATACTGTTTGTATAACTAGGCCTACAAGTCGGCAATCCATAATTGCTGAAATAAGCAAATGTAAACCAAACCAGTACAACCAAGATTAAAACCTTTTGTTTCAAGACAATTTTAAATACTGATTTAATGTTGTTTTTTTTTTACTTGGATGCAAATATCCTGCCTGCACCAAGTGCTGCAGTAAAGTGCGACTGCTTATTCTCTGTAAACAGACTTCAGATCACTGATGTGCATTGGAATGCAGTAATTAATCTCTGACAATATCACGTCCGCTCTTTTAACTACGCGTGTTCAAGGCTGTGATTTTTGGATAATCATTTTTTTAATGAAATGGCACGAAAATGTACAATGCTAAAGCGAAAAATGATTTAGTAAATCCCAGTGGTCATGCATAGATTCAAGGACTGAGTTGTGATTATACACGACTGTTATAGTCAAACTACCAGGGCAATGTGAGGGAATTTAGTGCAGTGAATGTGCACAAAATCAAACAAACCAAACAACGTGAATATTGGATGTCATTAATTTCTCCATATCAGACATATCAACATCACTTTAGATGTACTAACAATCCACATTTGTAGAAGGAACAGCATGTGTAGGCCTATAATCCTCCATGATGGTAATGGGGTCATTCTGTTGCATATACTTGTACATGTGTAGTTCTTTTTTTAATATGATGATGTTGTCCAATAAAAAAAACATTAATGTAAATCTCAAACAAGACCTATGCTATCAACAGGATTGATAAAAATGTAACATTGTGTCATATAGGAAATTTGTACAGCAAAAGGTCTGTTATTTCCTTTCTTGGCTCTACATGTGGGCATCTCTTTTTTATTTAATCGTCTAGTACTGATGTGCTTTTTTAGAAAACATGATTGCATTATTTCAGAAAGATGAACTGCAAACAAGAATAGGCAAAGAATCTCTTAGGTCATTTCAGACTGTTTTGTGATGCAAACAGTTCTCAATTTAAGAGATGTCCAGTCAAGGACATAAACATCATATTAAAATTCCATTCTGTGAATTTCTGTTTATACCCTGGATGTCAAGTGGTACTATATACAATGTGTTTACTGACCGGGTACATGTATTAAAAATGGGTATGTAAAACAAACATTATAGGACATGTGTTGAGATTTTGTTTTGCCCTGGTATTTGTGAATTTTGTTGAACAGCATTTCAAATTAGTTTGTTGTTGAGACTATAACTCGAACACTTTACTGTCAAACTTGAACATACAGTTTGTGATGATGTACTTTATTTTCGACCGAAAACAGTCGAGCAGGCCGAGAGGAAAAGGAGTATAGGCTGGGCATAGCTTGAGACCCTGTGGAAAAATACAGGGGGCTTGATTTCATCTAATGCACCTATCAATTGTTGTCCCCACCTAGGGGATGGGGATTTGGTTTTTATGCCCCAGGGTGGGGATTTTGTCACCTAAATTTTTTCCAGGGGTGGGAAATTTGTCACTCGGAAATTGACAATCCCCACCTCGTTTGTGGGGTAGACCTAGCCAAGGTTACCTAGCTCGGCTCGAATTGTATCCGATGTGGTAATCTGTTACAGATTACCACATGATAAAATTCGAGCCGAGGTAACCTTGGCTAGGGTAGCCCGGGGTGGGGGAAGGGGAGGGAGTTGGACAATTGATAGACCTGTATAAGAAAATTATTAATATGGTTTTCCCTTCCAAAATTACCCTTTTTTTAAACATCGGGGTAACCTCTTAACATTTCCCCTCTTATTTGTCTGTTTTTATAACCTTTTTATTTGGTTTAGAGATCGATTATCTATAGAATTTTAATTCAAGACGAGTAACAAGCAGGGTACTGTAATCCCCAGGTGAAATCCCGGCGGCCGTTAGCCTGTTAGCGGTGTTGCCTGGCCCGGGCGCAGCGCTCGCTTGTCCGCAAATTTTCCCGATGCCGAGTTTTCCCTACACGTCTAAAATACTTGAACACTTGGGGCTGTTGACTCGATCAACCCAACAGACATCCCGCAGGCATTTTACACACACATAAACCTGTTTTACGTTTGCCTAATGAATAATTCACGCTATGGTCCCAACCTAATCACTGATTGGCTCCCTTGGATTTCCAAGGGAGAAATAAAGAAAAAGTTAAGAATTGCTGCCAAGATTGCCAAGACCTTCGTAGTCTTGGCCCAAGACTACTCTAGTCGATATTGGTTTGTGTACGCGTTGGCCATATAGTGCGCCCTCTTGCAGCACTAACGGACCAGTCTTTGCTGACTAGAGTAGTCTTGGGAACTTCTCCCGGAAGTTCAGCATTGGGGGCGGTACCGTTTTATGTAAATAGCTGCAGAGGGTTTTATGATGGCACACAAGGGACATGGCATATTATTATTATTATTATTATTATTTATTCATGCCAACAATGTACATCATAAACAAGATGGGCATAGGAGCGACAAAAGCAATAAAAATCACTGTGGTCGAGGACCTGTCTCTCGCACATCAAGTAAAGAAAAATAAATAAATGTAAATACATGTATATAGATCCTATGGTAAATATAAAATAATATACAAAAGTAAAACAAATATTTAAAAAACAAAACAAAAAAAAAAACAAAAAAAAAACAGAAATAAAAATTGCACAGTTTAATAATACTAATTACATTTATCCGATGTACGTGACAATTGATACAAAAGCAACAAACCTTGAAATAACATAGTAAAAGAAAAACAAGATGGATGGCATGTAGAACTATAGATAATTGACCATGTCACTGGAGGCAACTGTTGCAAGAACTTAATCTGTAAATTTGGTCAAAAATAAGTAAAACAATGTAAAGCGAAAAAAAAAGTTGACTAAAATAATGCAGTTTACGAAAACAAATTACATAGCTACATGTACTTGTGTCTGATTAGACACTAAACACACACAAAAAAACCTTAATCCTAGATACAATGAAATAAAAAACAAGATGAATCGTTGCACATACCGGTAATTGAGGAGAAAATTGCATGAGATTAGGTACGGAACAGTGTTTTTCGAAAAAAGAATGCTGTTAAGAAAAGAAAGATCGTACGCGCGATCGTCACAAAAATTGAGAAAGTGCGCATGCGGTTTTACGTGTACATGTAATTCAATGGGGAAGTGCCCCAAACCATGCAATGAGGTGTCCAAACTTATGCAAATGGTGCCAAAAACTATAAAAATGAATGTGCCCAAAACTATGGTAATGAGATGGCGCGGTTATGCGCGTACGTCCTCCGTTTCTTATCTATCTTTTAACGGATATCTGTGGTGTTCGAACATAACGCACGATGGGCGCAGATCACTTGACTAGCGTCCTCACGCGTTCATCAGGAATACGGCCTATAGAAAGAGCACTTGCCACCAGTTCTGCAAATACGAACATGAGCGGAAATTTTCCTGACGAAATTAAAGTCATACGGTTATTAATTTAAGTAAAAACGATTAAAAGTGTGCGGAAAATCACAAAACACAAGTGCGTTTTCCGGTATTTAGTATGTTTTCCGGTATTTAGTATGTTTTCCGGTGTATTCCGGTGTTTTCCGGTATATAGTACTACCGCTTTTAACGATGCTTAATAAGTCAACAGGGTCAGCTTCTCAACTCTTACCGATAGGTACATGTTAGCCCCGCGAGCAGTGCTGCGGTACGTTCTATAGATCTACACGTACAGCGCGCGCTGCACGCGATGCCATGCCGCCAAGCCAGACGTTTGATCATTTTCAGGTAGATATCGAAGTTGTTCGACATATTGCAAAGATAACTTTGATTTGCGACGTCTCTTGTACGCCACCATAGAGTCGATGTGCTCTCTCATGAAACAGCCGCTGTGCAGCTGGTACGTGACGACGCCGTCGCGAGATGGCGCTATTATGTTGACCTCTCCGCCCTCGCGCATGCGCATATTTGATTTTTGGTCAAAGAGTGTGAATTTGATCGCCAGTAAGGTCTCAAACTGTCCCCACGATTTCACCAAAACTAGACATCGGATCGATGCGTACTCTTCGGAATATTTATAAACTGGGGTGAGTGCACCTATTGAGCAAATATCAGAGCCGTGGGCCAAATTTCATTTGCGTGAGTTTGCTACAGA
Organism: Henricia sp. BOLD:AAB3569; assembly: GCA_037783545.1. NCBI lineage: Eukaryota > Metazoa > Echinodermata > Asteroidea > Spinulosida > Echinasteridae > Henricia > Henricia sp. BOLD:AAB3569. The sequence continues at coordinate 1,452,965 of JBBELK010000333.1, read as the reverse complement.
TTTGGTGTATATCAGAACACAGGGCTGAGGTTCCGAAAACCGAAGCACTGCTCGCGGGGCTATAAACCGCTCGGCCACGGTACCCCACTAAAGTGGATTGTTGTCATTTTTCCTCCAAATTAGAATCACACCCAAAAATTTCCTCCTAGTTGTGTCCTGCAGTGGTTTCAGATGTCCATGATTGGAAAATGATTGAAAGAAAAAATACTTACAACACCGTTTTTGAAGCAAAAATGTTCTCCCAAATGCAAACTGACCGACAGATTTCCTCGTTGACGTGTTGACGTGTTTCCTGGAGTTGAGAACTAGCCGGAACCTAGCACGAAACTCGGGCCGGAATTTCGGCTGGCCGGATTTTGTACATATTGTTATTTTTACGGCTTCCGGAAATGCTCGAAAGGTCGATGGAAAGTTAGGCACAATTCTACGCCCAGATGCCGCGCTTTTCAAATGATTTTGTAATTGGGTCACTCGCTGATTGGTTCCCTAGGAAAGCCTAGGCAAAAACAAAAAAAAAGTTAAACCTTCCGGGAGAAATTCCCAAGACTACTCTAGTGAGCAAAGACTGGTCCGTTAGTGCTGCAAGAGGGCGCACTATATGGCCAACGCGTACACAAACCAATATCGACTAGAGTAGTCTTGGGCCAAGACTAAATACTGCGTAGCTAGCTCCGGGCCACCGTCAACGCACCAACTACACGTTAGCAAAAACAATCTACCTCCGGGTACTTTTGGGTACCTCCGACCACCTCCGACCTCCGGGTTTTATAAATTTCCGGGATATTGTTGGGTGTACGCAGATATTTTGACATAATTTCGCTTGAATTATTTTGTATATGATTAGACAATTGTATCTGCATGATCTATGTGTGTTTGCAGGGCCCCAATGGAAACCAGTTTTTGTAAACTGTTTGGGCACACCCTGGGTAAATAAATGGAATAAATAAAATAAATAAAAATAAATATTTCATTTTAACCTCCCCAAAACACGCGTTATTAGACCTCGATTCGTGGCTTAGACAAGTCCACACTGCCCATGCGGCACGTGCTAAGCACACATGTACACAACTATAGCACACGAATTCTGCCCGTCATGGCTGCCCTTTACCGATCCCTATATTTTCGCAAAAAGCGAACCAATCTATAGGGATCGGAAACCAATCTAAGCCCGCACGTATGTCAAAATATGAAAGGATTTGGCGCATGCGCAAACCGTGACATAGCCCCTTAATAACGCGGCTGGGAACGAGACAGCTAGTCTGGTACCCGGACCAAAAATTCTTTGACTAGACTGAATTTAAGTTATTTTTCTGTTCGTTATCGGACGACAGGTGTGAGCGCTCATTCGAGCGCGCACACATTACGTAACGCATTCTGTTGCGAGCCTTATATAAAGCGTTTTGTTAACAAAATCTTTCACTCTCGGTAGAGCATTCACACCTCACTTTCCCATATTCCCACCCTATCCCCTGGGTATTACTCGGAGCAAGGGAGCGCGCCCTCACTCGACATCCAGGTCGCGCCCACGTTTCCCCCAGAGAATGATTGGGGGTTTTTCGTGGCCACCGAGCGCTGGCGCAAGCCAGACTGATGTCGGGTGCCGGGTAATAAGCTTTTTTGCACGGAATGTTTCCTTTTTCGAAACAATGGTTAGATTTGTTTGTATATGTAAGGTTTTTTATACCTTGTTGCAATTTTGCCATACGCAGATTCTTGCGTTTCGTGTTTCTTTTTTCTTTACAGCTTATTGGGCCGAATTCACCAACTCCCTCACTGATAACGAGTTACGTAAGCTCGCTCAAACATCGTTGCCACACCTGCTTTTATCTGCCAAAGCACCGTCTACAACCAAGAAATATTCCGCCGCATGGAAACGATGGGAGAGGTGGGCCACGACAAAGAACGGTGTCCAGGATTTTCCTGTGCGACCATTAGACTTTACACTTTACGTAACATCTTTAACGGACGAGGGGTACAAGACAACCGCAGATACGGCAGCGGCTGCGATGAAATGGGCTCACGACCTTGCTGGAATTCCTTCGCCAACAGACAATCCACTGGTTAAAACGGTACTGCAAGGGCACAGGCGCAAAACATCCACACCCATAAAGAGAAAGGAGCCCATCACCCCAGAAATTATGGCAAAACTGTACGGAGCTTACGGGGGACCTATCGCTACCCTAGCAGACCTGCGAATTCTCTTTGTCTGCTTCGTCAGTTACGCTGGTTTCCTTCGCTTCAGCGACATCAGTAGTGTCACCCGCAAGGACTGCGTCATCACGAAAGACCGAATGGTCATCCACTTGTCGCATTCGAAAACCGACCAATTTCGTCAGGGAGCCGACATAACCGTCGCTAGAACGTTTGCTGCTACATGTCCTGTGTCGATCGCCGAAAGGTACTTTACAGCTATGGGGGACAAAGACGCGTCGTCTTTGCCAGTTCTTCGAAGATTAACTCGCACAAAAACTGGCTACACTCCGACATCCCACGGTCTTAGCTACACAAGGACGAGGGAAATCGTGCTGGCGGCTATTCGGCCCTTTGTACCTGACATTACTGACTATGGCCTACACAGCTTACGGGCCGGGGGCGCTTCAGCCGCATCAAACTCTTTAGTTCCACCTCAGCTCATATCACAACACGGGAGTTGGAAAACTGAAAAGGCTAGAAATGCTTATATAAAGAGTGACGCAAACGCCACCTTACTGACGTCTAAATCACTCGGAATTTAAAATCTTTCTCTTTTCTACAACTACAAGTTATTAGATGAATCAACCAAATTCCTTTGTATAGCCGAAGAGGTTATAGCATCCTATGTTGGTATCTGATGTTATTAAAGGCAGTTGTTTCGCCTGAGGAAATGCGAAGAATATTAATTGACGTATCAAATAAACGAGGCGTGCTGCTCAGCCGTCCCAACAAGTGCTCAAACATGTTTTCTTGTATATATTTCTTGTTCATATTTCAATTTTTTTTTTCACATGAGGGAGATATAGAATAGAAAATTATTTTCTGACGGAAGAATGGAGTCAGAAAGGTCCGGCAGCCGCCAATTTCGCCATTTTGAAACAGGAGGAATTCCTCCTTTTTCCGAAGGTTCCCGAAGTTACCCGAATGCACGTCCGGTCGTCCGGACGTTACCGTTAATCGTCGGGAACATTTCGAGAATCTGAATTGACATCGCGTGCACGTATACGTGTGCCGCTGCGTGTGTATTTATGGTGATGCCACGGATTTGAAACTACGCAATGGCTATAGTTACGGCATTAGCCTATGTCATATCACTCAAGCGTGACCAGTGCGCTTGCGCATTGAGGACCGAGAGCGGACAAATGTCAATATGGCGAATGGAACAAAGGGTTTAGCGTTTGTGTTCGGCCGCCATGTTGACAATAGTCCGCTTTAGTCGGTCACGCTTGAGTGTGTGACAGAGGCTAATGGAGGAAGAAACAAACAACCGTTTGAATGGCTATAGTTACGGGATTGCAACAGCAGATTAAAACTCATGTACATATGGAGCTCACTCAGTGATGCAGACAAGGTTTGAATTTTCTAGAATTTCTTTTTGATGCTAGCCTACATGATTAAAAAAGTCATATTTAATATTTTAAGGTTAATATATTACGTTTGTATTGGTCAAATATAGAATAACCCCTGTCAAATTGTTGTACACTCATGCCATATCGCGCAGCGCGCGCGCTTTGAAAATTAACGGTTATGTGCTCCTAAAAATAAATGCATGACGTAATGCTTAAAGTGCTATTTTAAACACGACAGTAGCCGGTCCTCATATTCAGTCGTTGTAATATGTGGAGCGGGAACCAGTCTACGAGACAGCGTGTCAATATATCTCTGTGGGGGCGCTTCATACTGCACCGCATTCTTCGGTATTTTTTTCGTATACATTAAACAAAGATTTTAAGGAAATTACCTCCTTATCAACACATAATGTAATTTTAAGATATACTTCCCACTTGCACTTTTGTCGCAAATGTTGCTTTTCTGTAGAAAAATCATGTTTTCTTTCTCAAAAATAGCCTTCAGTTAGTGCACAAGATAACCATTCAAGCGCGCGCGCAGCGCCCTCTGTTGTCGCGCTTACGCACAGACCGCTCGCACGTCATTTTTAGACTGGTTCCCGCTCCACATATTACAACGACTGAATATGAGGACCGGCTACTGTCGTGTTTAAAATAGCACTTTAAGCATTACGTCATGCATTTATTTTTAGGAGCACATAACCGTTAATTTTCAAAACAATTTGACAGGGGTTATTCTATATTTGACCAATACAAACTTAATATATTAACCTTAAAATATTAAATATGCCCATTTTAATCATGTAGGCTAGCATCAAAAAGAAAATTCTAGAAAATTCAAACCTTGTCTGCATCACCGAGTGAGCTCCATATTGTACATGAGTTTTAATCTGCTGTTGCAATCCCGTAACTATAGCCATTCAAACGGTTGTTTGTTTCTTCCTCCATGCCGTAACTATAGCCATTGCGTAGTTTTAAATCCCTGGCATCACCATAAATACACACGCAGCGGCACGCGTACGTGCACGCGATGTCAATTCAAATTCTCGAAACAATGACGAATTGTACCCGACGATTAACGGTAACGTCCGGACGACCGGACGTGCATTCGGGTAACTTCGGGAACCTTCGGAAAAAGGAGGAATTCCTCCTGTTTCAAAATAGCGAAATTGACGGCTGCCGGACCTTAAATTCAGTCTAGTCAAAGAATTTTTGGTCCGGGTACCAGACTACGTCATTTTGTTCATTACTTTATGCAGTAATTTTATCATTTATTTATCTCAGAACATTTATCTCAGAACATTTGCGACGGAAGTGTCAGTGTGAAGTACATGTATATCTTAGAATTGAATAAGCTATCGATTCCAACATATAAATTTACCCAAATCCGTGTTCAATGTATATGAAAAAAATACCATTCATCTCCAGCTCTCCCCTAATCAGTTTACACACATGATTTAGCGGTAAAAGAAGAGCTTGAAAATGTGATTTTCCCACCTTTCTATAGTATAGGGATGTACAGTGATCACGGTGAAGGATTAGTGATGTCCGTGAAACAAATACTTACTGTGTAAAACCACACTAACAACCAGGGGCCAATTTCATAAAGCTGTTTAGCAGAAAAATTTGCTTAATCAAAAATTTGTTTGCTTTATAAAAATGAGTCACTAGTCAAAATTTCATGTCAATTTGTGTTTTTCACAAGAATATCTGCTATTCTTGCTAAAAACATAAGTTGACATCACTTTTTGACTATTAACTCATTTATATAAAGCACACAAATTTTTGATTAAGCGAATTTTTTTGCTTAATTGCTTTATGAAATTGGCCCCATGACCGGCGAAATAATGACAAAAAAAGTCGACGCGACAGTGGGCAAAGCAACGTTAGTGTTGACGTGCCTGGGCGCAGCCATCTTTACTGTGTCAGATGCAGGTCATGTGACAGAACCAACGTCAGGTGACAGAATCTAGCCAATCATGGCAAGTGTCATCCAGGCTCGGTGTTGGGTGACGTCACACCCACGCGCTTCGCAGGATTTGCGGCGAAGTTTAGCAGTGGTTGGAGCAGGCAAACTGAAGTGGCGCGCGCAAAGCACTGCTAAAGGAGTGTATATGCGATATGCGCAAAGACGGGGTTTCGGGAAAAATACACTAGTCTGGTACCCGGACCAAAAATTATTTGACTAGACTGAATTTAAGGTCCGGCAGCCGCCAATTCCGCCATTTTGAAACAGGAGGAATTTCTCCTTTTCCCGAAGGTTCCCGAAGTTACCCGAATGCACGTCCGGTCGTCCGGACGTTACCGTTAATCGTCGGGTACAATTCGTCATTGTTTCGAGAATTTGAATTGACGTCGCGTGCACGTACGTACGCGTGCCGCTGCGTGTGTATTACGCAGTGGCTATCAGTGGCTATAGTTACGGTAACCGTATGAACGGCTATAGTTACGGGATTGTAACAGCAGACTAAAACTACATGTGCAATATGGAGCTCACTGGGTGATGCAGACAAGGTTTTGAATTTTCTTTTTGATGCTAGCCTAGGCATACATGTATATTAAAATGGGCATATTTAAATTTTAAGGTTAATATATTAAATTTGTATTGGTCAAATATGGAATAACCCCTTTCAAATTGTTGTACACTCATATGTCATATAGCCGCTTTGAAAATTAACGGTTATGTGCTCCTAACTAAAAATAAATGCATGACGTAATGCTTAAAGTGCTATTTTAAACACGACAGTAGCCGGTCCTTATATACAGTCGTTGTATGTGGAATATGTGGAGCGGGAACCAGTCTAAAAATACACCAGCCACTAGACTTGACCAAGTCCGACTTCGAATAATTTGTAATGTTGGCGCAAGAGGGCGCGCTACTAAGGAAAGGCGCAAAAGGCACGGAGCCGTTTTACAGAAACAAACAAAACCGCGTCTTTGACAAAGACTAGGAAGCACCCACAAGATGCAAAACGAACGACACGGGGTTTCTGGGAACACATGTCAAAAGTTGTTGCCGGGTGGAGCTTTATAAACGCTGTTATCGTTTGACTCACGATGAAAAATGAAGCCGGCGCTACGCAAAAACAGTTGCCGTACCACAATAAACGTTGTCAATGCCCACAGACATCTACTGATTAAGCAAAACGTATTTACAGCCCTCTTCCCTTTTATTTTGAGTCATAAATCTGTGTTTTTCTTCGTACTCACGTCGCAATTACAATCTGTTCGCCATGTTTTACTACTCGCGGTTACTAGATGACGTCATTACACCAGAGACCCAGCCGCGAGCTCGGGCAGCGGTGGCTGCCACCGGAGCAGACTCGTGTATCACGTGATGGCTAAAAGAACGCTCCGGTGTAAGTTGGTGTTACCCGGTGTAAGCATCTCGAAGCCCCTTACCTTGAAGTCCATGCACTGGACGCCCCCACCCCCCCCCCCCCCCCCCCTCCCGCCCCACACCCCCAGCTATGGCGGTATAAAGGGAAGGAGACCTTAGTTTCCGGATTGGTCTATAGACAGCCGAAGTGTGACTTGTTGCCATGGTAATTGACTCTAAACATCATGTCCGTCGGGAAAAGTACCATTGCAAAAGCACGGGGACACGGTTCAGTGATTTGTATTGTAGAGCCATTGCCTAGGCAACTAACAAAAGATGACGTATTCACTTCGACAGTCTATGGAGGTGCAGTAGATAAAGTCGCATACTACGCTGTTGTTGCTACGCGGTGCACGCCAATGCCTAGCAACCAACAGTCTGGTTGCTTTATGCCATTCTCTCCGTATCCTAGGGTGAACACGGTATAGACTACCGAAGTGAATACGTCACCTTTTGTTGGTTGCCTAGGCAATTGGCTCTAAACTAAAAATCACTGAACCGTTTCCCTGCGCTTTTGCAATGGACTTTTGCCGACGGCCATGATAGTTTAGAGCCAATTGCCATGGCAACCCATGACACACTTCGGCTGTCTATTGATTCGTTTTCTGTATACTTCACACCTGTCACGTGCACCACACAGCAACACAAATTTAGTCTGGTCAAGTGGGTTCTAAGTGTGCATGTACAAGAAAGTACGTCTGACGTACTCAGTATACACGAGACGCTAGTTATGGGAAACACGCAAAAGGATAATTGACAAACATACACAAAAAGAAAAGCGGAAAGCCATATGCTCTGTTGTCAACAGACATACCTCTAGTTGTGTGTTGTACTTTTTACAGAGCTATTCACTCGTCTACTTGTTGGATAACGGTTTTCCAATAAATATTTGTGGCCTAAGCGAAGTTTCCTGGGCAACGTGTACATTCTGCCTCATCAAGATTGTAACGGCTGATGTCCCGGCATTGTGTTGTTGGACTATAATTGTCGTGTCTGGTAGAGTGTGACGAAGGCCAAACAATTAAGGAAACACTTTAGCAGGTTGTTGGCGGTACACAGTGATAATTAATTTTAATTATCTACGCAATGCGTTATTTAATTGCAGAACGCTACAATGAAAATCACTTTAATTTGTAAAACCGCGTTCAATTTCCAAAAATAAATTAATTGACGTTTTATTAGCCTATTCATTAAATATTGACCTGCGCACTGGAAAATTGTTAGTCAATTTAATCTGGCTTAACTGTACGTTCGCTCTTTTCGCGAAAAGTCGTTTTTTTTTGGGGGGGGGGGAGGGGGGTTGGTGGTTGGGGGGGGGGGGGGGGGGGGGGGGTGCGCCGCCACATTCTTTTCGCGCAAAGCATGCTGAGAAAAGCATGCTGAGAAAAGCATGCTGCGAAAAGCATGCTTCGAAAAGCATGCGGCTACGCGCGAAAAAACGCTTGACGCCCGAGTTGGTCCATGCGATATGTTTGGTGCGTTTTCGCGCTAGTTAACACGGTTCACACTAGCCGAATCGTATACGCGCGGTATACAAATATCACATGGTTTGAGGGTGGATAGTCCGAAGCCACGTGCCACGGCCCAGCCCAAAGCCACCGCGGCCCAGCCTAAAGCCATCTTGGTCCTGCCTGAAGCCACTATAGGTGGCGTATGTTAGACTCGCAAACGCAACTCACCACCACCGGTGTTACTTAGCGATGACAAGGTGATCAGTGATCCCGTTGTAATCGCTCAACATTTTTCGCAGTATTTTCAGTCTGTTTTCTCAGCATCAGTCACGCTACCCGAAATACCTGTACAATGTAACATGCCCATTCCGGCTTTAGACACGATTGACATTTCTCGGGGATCGGTATTCCATCATCTTTCTAAATTGAATGAGCGAAAATCTGCTGGTCCTGATGGGCTTACTCCAACCTTGTTGAAGAAGTCTGCTGGGACCATTTCGCATGTTTTGCAACGCATTTTTAGGATTTCCCTTCTACAGAGACAGTTACCAATACTTTGGAAACGCTCTGAAGTTTCGCCGGTTTTTAAGGCCGGTGATCGATCGGTCGTTTCCAATTACCGCCCCATAGCTTTGACATCTATTGTATGTAAAGTGATGGAGTCGATATTGGTCGAATCCATACGGACTCATCTCCAGGATAACTGTTTGATGAATCCAGTTCAGCATGGATTTTCTAAGGGGAAATCTTGTGTGACTCAACTGCTTAACGTTGTTTATGATTGGTCCTCGTCATTGGATCGACGAGATATACAAATTATTGATGCAGTTTTCTGTGATTTTTCTAAGGCTTTTGATGTCATGCCTCATGACGTGTTACTGAATAAGTTGTCAAGCCTTTTCCACATTTCTGGGGATGTGTGGTACTGGATTAAAGCATTTCTTCATGATCGTAATATGCGTGTGCGGTACCTCGGACGCTATTCTGATTGGACCTCAGTATTTTCCGGTGTCCCTCAGGGTAGCGTTTTGGGCCCACTTTTGTTTAATATGTTTATTAATGACTTGCCAAATTCGTTTTTGTCATCGTGTGTTCTGTTTGCAGATGATACCGTTTTGTATCGCACCATTCGCGCATCATATGATGAAGTGACCTTGCAAGGAGACTTGAGTAGGATGTCTGAATGGTGTCGACGGAATCAAATGAAACTGAATCCAAATAAAACTAAAGTGGTTAGGTTTACAACGGCAAAGAGGGCTACCAATCCGCAATACATGTTGCAATCTGCACCATTACAGGTTGTTAACGAGATTAAGTACCTTGGTGTAATTTTAAATAATCGATTAACTTGGGATAGCCATGTGAAGTACTTAACAAATCGGGCCAACAAAATGCTTGGTTTTATTTCAAGCGTGACCAAAGGCCTTTCTACGCATGCTCGGTTCTGTCTTTATAAATCATTAGTTTTGCCGATTTTAGAATACGGGTTACCCGTTTGGTATATCCATACGCAGAAATTAATTGATGACGTTGAACAAATTCAAAGACGGGCATCACGGATGATCTTAAGACAGAAACGAATGGAGATGTCTTATTGTGATCGGCTTAAAAAGCTGAATTGGTCCACACTGCAGTCCCGTCGGGATTGTTTGATGGTATCCTTTATTGCCAAATCCTTATTCGGTGAGATTTCATGTACTGCACTGTCGTGGTTGACAATATCCGTGTCAACTGTCGACATGTTGATGATGTCAAGTTTTTGCACCTTGTGGCACGGACTAATCGTTTGCATTATAATCCCATCCATGTATTTCCCCGCTTGTGGGAGACACTGCCTGTAACACTTCGAACTGCCTTAGTGATGGGTTCATTTGGAAGATTCTTGAAACAACTCAAAGTATGGTGCGCTTCTTAATTACCGTTTTTAATATAAGGATTTTTAAATAAGGATATATAAGAATATATTTTTAAATAAGAATTTTATATATTTATCTACAGACTGGTCCAGTAGCTGAGGACTCCTTTTCTGTGTACGACCGCCATGGCTGGGGCCATCCGCTGCGTGGATTGTGCGTTCTGAGTTGCTGTGGGGCGAGGAGTACTCGTCATTTGCGTGCACGCGGCACGCCCCCTTCGCGTGCGCGCCCTCTTGGCGTGCGCGGTCCTATATAGGGCATAGCGGGGACGCGCATATGTAGGTGTGAACTCACTGACAATCGCGGACGTCCCTTTGTTCCTCTTTTGTTTGGACATAGTCTATTTTTCCTTACTCTCGTTGGTTTTGTACAGGAGCGAATGTTCGCTTGCCAATCGCGGACGATATTGTTCTCTTTGTTAGACCTCCCTAAAACGTCCACGATTGTTTGGGAGAACAAGCGCAGTGTGTTCGGGGTGGTTGGTCGGGTGCATTGATTTACATACATATACTGGATACGGCATCTGGGAGTGTTTGTGTAGAAATGCGCGGCCGAACAATGGCGGCGCGTCGGGAGGGTAAACGCATGTAGCACTGCACGGCCTATTAACATTGCTGTTCTCATTAATTCAAGAACCGTGAAATATTATGTTGTTTACCCTACTTGAAAACGCACGCGCGGACGCGATTCCAGCCAGATGCCGTCTCCAGTTATATATATATAGCTCAATGGTCGGGTGCAGCTTCAGCGGCGGCAAGGGACGCGCGGATCATTTGGTGGAGGCGCCCCGGCTGTGGCGAGTGTTGCGAGGTGGAGTCATTGGCTTTCGGATTGGTGTATATTTGAGTGTTTTATGTACTGTGTTTTTTAATGTTGTTTGGGGCTGTATGCCTGCGGGCAACAGTGATTAGGTTCACTTTTGCAGTTCCTGTCATCTTGTCCTTATTTGTCGGTAATGTATTGTTTTGTCTGACGTGATGATGACGAATAAAATTTAAACAAAATAATAATATAGCCCAGCCCGAAGCCATCCGGCCCAGTCAAAGCCATCCGGTCCAGCCAAAGCCATCCGGCCCACCCAAAGTCATCCGGCCCAGCCAAAGCCACCCCAGCCCAGCCCCAAGCTACCTCGGCCCAGCCAGACCCCAAGCCACCCAGTACCCAGCCGAGCCCAAGCCACCACAGCCCAGCCCCAAAACCACCCCGGCCCAGACCAAACCCAACCCAACACCCCAACCCAGCCCCAGCCCCCACAGCCGCAGCACAGCGGAGCCCCCACTATTCCCAGCCCCAGCCCAGCCCAGCTTGCCAGCCCAGCCCAGCCCAAATGCAGTCTAACGCGTCCCAATACCGGACAAGGCACTGATCGACAACCACTCTGGAAACGCATTCAAATCACTTCCGCTGGTCCAGGTGTACCTTCGATTCATACAGCAATTAAATATTGTCTACTTCTAGAGGAGAATCCTGCAGTTTAAAGGCTCCAAGAAAACAAGTTTGTTGGATTTTATCCTGATTAAACCTGCGTGGGATGATCTGACCTCCCTGAATCGCACGTATCAAAAGCAGTCCGAGAAGTGCATTCATGCCTTAGCGGCTCTTATGGATGCGAATGCAGCCAGCCTTGCTACAGACGTAATCATTGACGTTGAGCCTGCAAACGTTAAGCCCATTGACGTTTGAGTGCCGCAAACTACCAACGCAAACAGTAACGCAGACAGTCGGCAAAGTTGAACCAAGTTCAACTTTGCCGACTGTTTCCGTCAGTGTTTGCGTTGCGGTTGTTTGCGTCTAGTCTGCGTGCGCGCGTTACGATTATATGGAAACCAGGCTTTACTGACCAATAAAATGTTACGTATCCAACACCAGCAGTTGAGGAGAAGTCTACCTAAGCACGGGGGTGCGAATTGTCTCTACCCCTTACATGCCATCACAGGTGATTTATGAACGCCATCTTGAGTTTGTGGCTTTTATCGTTTGTTGAAGATTAGATTGAAATTCATTGCTTTCAGTAAATTGCCCGACCATGAAAACCCCAGGGTTGGCATTCAAATCATTGTTCTACACCAAATATTAAAGACGTTACAGCCATTTCAGCGATTTTCAAGGCCAACGGCAGCCATCTTGGAATTGACCCAGATTTCAACACTTTTCTGTGGCTTGATTTTGGTAGACTTTTTCCCAGTTATTAACGACATTCAGTAGGACCAAAAACCGCTGAATATCTTTTGTTAGAATTTGTTAGGGATCGTGTGCCATTATTTACCCGTCTACACGGAAAACCATAGTATCAAATAATTAACACAACGATCTTTAAAATCGACTGATTAGGCACCTACACCTAGACACTGCCTACAGGCCTAGACACTGCCTACACCTGGCACCTGTTCATTTCAATGGCGGGCTGCCGGCCACATCTGAAATGACCCAGATCCTCATCCTATACACGTGACCCTGACCTCTCATCAGCTTGAAAACCTCGAATTTAGCACCACGGAAAACCATAGTATCAACACAATAATCTTTAAAATCGGCTGATGAGGTACCTACACCTGGCACTGCCTACACCTGGCACCTGTTCATTTTAATGGCGGCCATATTGGAAATAACCCAGATCCTCATCCTAATAACGTGGCCCCGACCTCTCATCATTTTTAAAACCTCAGAATTATTTAACACCACGGAAAACCATAGTACCATGTTCTAACTATTCGGCTAAAATCGGCTGGCGAGGTATTTTACACTGCCTATACACCCGACACTTGGTATTTACATGGCGGCCATCTTGGAAATGACCCTGAATCTAATCACGAGACTCTGACCTCTCATCAGTTTGAAAACCTCGGAATTGCATTTAGCACCACAGAAAACAATCATATCAACACCACGTACGATCTTTAAAATCGGCTGATTGGTTGCCTACACCTGACATGTACAACTACATTGTACATGTAGTTACATGCAATAAGGCTTCTTGAACTGGCGACCACTTTGAAATTCAAGATGGCCGCCCTCTGCAACATTTGTGAAATTGCCAACAATATTTTTTGTGCTTCTGAGCACCCTTGTATACATTTAGGTAGGTGAGACTTTTTAATCATTCAATTCCCACGGGACACCACATGCTGCTTGACTACTAATTGTTGATGTCCCCTAACCTGGCGCGGCCCCTAACGTGGCGCACTTTACTTTTCGTTCTCTCTTGGCGCAATAAACAATCTTTTGCACTTGGCATTAAGCGAAAATAAAGTTCTCAAGTACCTTCATAAATTCCAAAACTAAAATACTAGAAATTAACCGGAATATGAAGGCATCGCCGTTCGCTTCACGTGACGTGTCACCATGCGCATGCACGACAGCCTGTAATAGGCATTGCATGCGGGCCACCGTTGCATGGTTCTCAACATGATTTCAGCCAATCAGCGTTGAGTGCTCATTTTGTGGTATCAGCCGTAGTTTTTTCATTATTTGTGTCATTTGTACTTGGCCAAAATAAATGAATGGCTGTTTTTCTGGAGTTCAGGCATATCATTATTTCTGCATTAAGCAGTAAAAGCCTGAACTCTTGCTGATGGATTATATATTACTTTGTAATAACTGATATCGCCTCTTTCCGCAGCCCGATCGAGCGATTAAACCTAGCAGCCGTCATCGATATATATACACTGGATGAAAAATGCAATAGCAGTTGGCTATACGAGAATTGAAGCCACGCGCCGGCCGCCATAGTCCAGATTCTGGACTATATTATTGCGATTTTGGATCGTAGCGCGGCCGACTATAGAGGGCGGAATATCGATATTATTTGGACAGCGCATAACATAGTCCAGAACTTAACCTCCAGTTCCCTGAGAAATTTCAGGGAACTATAGCTCCGCCCACCTAGTCTGATTGGACGCAGCGCTTATCAATCATGTGTGTGAGGCGCGCCGAATAATCGACGGTCGGGAATCGATTCTCGAAAATTGTCCGCGCAATACATCGCATAGTCATTATAATATTATAATGTGTACATATTAGACCGGCAGCCCAGAGGGTTTTGGTTAAACGAACGAGGTACCAACAACCGAGGGCAGGAACATTTAGGAAGTGACTTAGTATTTGCAGATCTGGGCGTCTGCCGGGGTCCCTCTGCTGCGTTTGACCCCTGGGGACCTCCAAAGGGGGCAAAAAATTGCGCTGGATCAAACATTCGAGGTACCACATGAAACTAAGTTTAGATGAAAGTGCACATCACACAGACGGAATGGCCCTTGCCAGACGAATTTTCTGCTGCAAAAGTCCCGCCAGACGCCCGCCAAAATATCATTCCATATAATAAATGCAAGATACAACGGCCGTCGACAAACGAGTCCATTTGTTTTGAACGGGTAGCTTTGACATACGGTTGTTCTGTGTTTCATCCGGCGTAAATCTGGGAGTGCTGTGATTGACTATGTTGAGTGGAGTTCTCGGGTACTGGGTTGGCAAAAAAAAAATTTGACACAGTATCCATACCAAAATAAGAACTTTCTTAATTCAGCTTTTGTCCATTTGTTTGCGAATTCACTGAAGAAGAGGCAAGAACCGGGTGGGATTATGTGCAGCGCAAGATCTTCTTGATTGGTCACCATGGGTTACAATGTATATGTACGTTAGTACCTACCTAAATACTCAATGTAGGCTACGTGTAATGATTAAGTGTAAATTAAAGTGACTAAACTGTATCATTTTCCACCGTCAAAAGTTGCATCGACGAAACTGACCACTGCTATATAGGGCCTATCCAAATAAGCAAAATTTAGTTTTGTTGTGTACATAGACCAAATACCTTTACGCTGTGCTCTCGCATTCCTTTCATTCCAGTTTTTCGCAACCGCTTTATATAACACGCTTTTTCTTGTGTTCCCAGGTATTTCCGCCTTTATGTTTTTGCCTTGCATTCCTTTTTTCGTTTCATAATTTGCATATCTATAGCCTGATTTAGTATATAAGGCGGCGTTCTGGCGTATATTCCCCACTTTAGGCTCATGTACCCCGCTGAATGTTTGAGTGCTTAGCTCCTTCCGTTATTATCTAACGACGTTCCCTACTTGCCCGCCCACCCACCCATTAATAATATTCGTGTATTTTTTGTTTTTTGTCTGCCGTTTGGTGGTTTTTTGTTTGTTCACAGGCTTGTCAAGCTTTAACTGCTTTACCTGTGGTGCGCAAGGACACTGGTCCAGAAACTGCCCTCTTGGTTACTCCGACAGCGCCCTCTACGACCAGAGACAAAGATTCAGACACCCCTTCGGCGGTGCTGCAGTCCGTAGAAACTCCCAGGGTTATCCCCCACTGCCCTTCAGACCTTTCGTCCCCTCCGTCGCAGCTGCCACAACGGAGCTCTGTAAAGATCGACAAGGCGAAACCAAGTCCTAATTCCCTTCACGATAAATTTGATGATATCATACAGGTACATTGTGAAAACCATTGTTCTGATTTAACATCCGATTCTGTCAATGTTAAGGGCAGATTGAAATCGCATTATGAATTCTTGGTCGGCATCAATGCACCTAATATGATTTTGTCAATTATCAAAGAGGGTCTTGAGTTGTGGTTTTCCGAAGAGCCTCCGTCGTATTTACTTCCCAACAATAAATCGGCAATCCATCATTACAAATTCGTTACGGATTCGGTTTTGGAACTGCTAGCTTCCGATAGAATCATTGAAATTGACTCCCCTGCTTAATTTAAATCACTAGCCCTCTTTCTGTGGCTTGTTCAGCTTCACAAAAGAATCGACTTATTTTGGATCTGAGTCAATTGAATGATTTTGTCGAGAGACGGCACTTCAAGTTCGAAGACTGGAAGATTGCTTTACAGTATTTTGAATTAGATGCTCTGTTGTTTTCTTTTGATCTGAAATCCGGTTACCATCATGTCGATATCCATCCTCGGTATTTTAAATATTTGGGATTTTCTTGGTGTATTGACGGGGTTCACAGATTCTTTCAATTCACAGTTTTGCCATTTGGTTTATCTTCGGCCCCTTTAGTTTTTACGAAACTTATGAAACCTCTTGTCTCTCACTGGCGTTCATGTGGTATTTTCGTCGTCTTGTACCTAGACGACGGTCTTGTCATCGTACCCCGTTCCAATCGTTCCCTTCAGTCGCAGCTTGAACTTGCTCTCGAAATTTCAGCCCATATAAAATCTGATCTTTTGAACGCTGGTTTTATCTACAATACTAACAAAAGCATTTGGTATCCCTCCTCGTCCATTGTTTGGTTAGGAATGTCTTGGAATTCTAACGCGGGCACCCTTAAGGTATTAGAACGACGTATTGATAAACTGCAATCCTCGATTTCTGTGATGCGTTCATCCCCTACTTGCATAATTAGAGATTTGCACTCCATAGTTGGTCAAATTATATCTCTCTCTCCTGTTGTCGGTAATGTAAGTAGATTAATGACTAGAAATTGTCAGATCGTCATTGCCCAAGCTCGTAACGAAGATGATCTAGTCATACTTGACGATTCATGTCTTTCCGAACTCGCTTTCTGGCACAATAATGCATCTCGTCTCATCATCATCATCGTCGTACGCCAGAGGCGCCTTGGCGGCTATGACTTCTTAGCACCATTGAAGTTGATCTGGTTCCATGTTCCTTCTGTGGCATGGGGGCACGAGCTGCTGCGTCGTCGGCGAGAGCTGCTGCCGGCTTTCCGGACCATCGTCGCAGTCCATCCATCCATCGCAGACGCGGCCTGCCTGGAGTGGGGCGTGCGTCAGTCGGCAGACCAGTGATCAGGGCTGGGTGGTTTGTGTTACGCTGGAAATGCCCCAGCCACGTCCATTGCTGGTTCATCAGAGTGGCCTCAGTGAGTTGCCAGCGATCGCCTATACGTTGTCCAAGTTCAGTGTTTGAGACGAAGTCGCTCCAAACGACACCAAGCAGCTTCCTCCACATGGTTCTGCCAAACGCGTCTATTGAATTTGCGCTTGTGGTGCTGACTGTCCAGGTCGATGCCCCATACATCATTTTTGAGAGAATGAGCGCTCTGGCGAGGTGGAGCTTTGTTTCGATGCGTATACGTGATTTCTGGAGGTAGATGCATGAGTTCAAGGCACTCTTTGCGATGGCGATGCGGGAGCGAATCTCGGTGGAGTCATCTAGAGTGTTGTTGATGCTGCAGCCCAGGTATCGGATATTGGTAGTCGACTTGATGGGGTTGCCATGGAGAGTGACTGGAACGTCTGGAGCGTTCAGTGCTAGGTGTTCGGTTTTTCCTGGATGAAGTTTCAAACCATAGGAGTTGGCAATGAGGTCGAGCTTATCCAGCATAAAAGTGGCATCTTCTGCAGAGCGCGCAAGTAGCACCAGGTCGTCGGCGTATCTCAGTTCCCAGTACTTGTCACCACTGACATCTGGAGGGAGTAGATGTGACACCTCTTCTTTCCACTCTCGCATCATCGCTTCTGTGTATAAGTTGAAAAGCACAGGAGACAGGGGGCAGCCCTGGCGTACACCAACTGGCGTCTCAAAGCATTCAGTGGTTAGGCCTTTCCAGGAGAGCGAACCGTGTGCGCCGTTGTAGAGATTGGCGATGAGACGGGAGGTTTCCGGCATAACTCCATACGAGTCGATGATTTCCAGCATTTTGCGGTGGATCACAGAATCGAACGCTTTACGAAAGTCAACGAAGACCATGTGAAGCTGTCTGCGAGCTGCCATGTGAGCTTGGCCGATAAGCTTGAGTGTGAATATCGCATCGGTGGTGGACTTGTCGGCGCTGAACCCACACTGAGTTTCGCTGACGGCGACTTTGGCGACACGGTTGAGATCCTCCAACATGATGTTCAGCATGATCTTGCTTGCGTGTGTAATCAAAGCTAGAGTCCGATAGTTGCCGCAGTCGCCGTTGTCACCTTTCTTGTACAGTGCGATCGTTATCTTTTTCTTTCTCCCAAAGCAAGTAAAATAATTTGTTCAGATGCCAGTTCGGTCGCTTCTGGTGCAGTGATCTGCAATGATAATCATATTGCTCACAAAAATCTTTCCCCGGAGGACAAAATGAAAAGTTCAACTTGGAGAGAACTCGAGACTGTGTTTTTTGCTCTTCAATCGTTTTTACCCTTGATCAAGAATTCCCGAGTGAAGTTTTTTACAGACAATCAAGCAGCCGCACATATAATTGAAACTGGCAGCATGAAAGCACAGCTCCAATCTTTAGCATTCGAGATTTTTGAATTCTGCCTGTCCAACCATATTCATTTTCAAGTCCAATGGATTCCTTGTTTACTTAACGAACAAGCTGATTTCATAAGCAAACTTGTGGATATTGAGGATTGGGGTCTCTCAGATAAGTTTTTCGAATCTATTAGTGCTAGATGGGGCCCTTTCTCCGTAGATTGTTTTGCCTCCTATTATAACGCCAAATTACCTCGTTTCTTTTCTAGATTTTGGAACCCGGGCGCTGAGGCCATTGATGCGTTTTTGCAAGATTGGTCATCTGAAAATGTATTATTAGTTCCCCCCGTCTCTATGATTCCCCCGGTTTTGCTCCATTTACGTGCTTGTAATGGATCGGGTGTGCTTATTTTTCCTTGGTGGCCTTCAAACCCCTTTTGGCCTACATTGTGGGTAACTTTCAGGTCATATATTCTTGATTTATTTACCATGCCCGGGAATTTGGCTCTAGTTCAGGGCCGAAACACCAATTCATTGCTTGGTTCGCAGCATTTTAAAAGTTTAATGGGTGCTGTTAAACTGAACTTCGCTACACAGACGTAATTTAGTTTGTTATTGCCAACCACTCACACGGGTTTTTTTTCTTGTTCTTATGCAGATTATTCTGAAGCAGCCGTTTTGGGCAGACTTTCCACCCCTAATCTCTGGATTCAGGAAGCAGTTGTTGTTTGACGCTATCGCAGCTAAGGCCGAAGGCACCGCTAATTCCTATTTCTACAAATGTCGACATTTTGTTCAATGGTTAGTCTCGAAACAATTTCCCATGTCTTTTCCCATTCGGGAGGATGTTCTTGCCGTTTATTTTTCCGATATTAAGTCAAATTCCAGATCTGATAGCGTCATGACAACAACTGCTGCTGCCATTAAATGGTTCTATTCTTTAATGAATATTCATAATAATTCTGTAGATTCTCCGATTATCCAGCAAATAATTGTCAGTGCTAGAAAGAGTCTGCATCACCCTCCAGTACAAAAGACTCCTTTGACCTTGGAACAACTGAACAAAATTCTCGATCTTTATGCTAGCAATGATTGTTCTCTCATATGCAACTTCGATCTGCTTGTTATGTCTGTGTTAAGTTCGTTTTGTTGTTTAGGCATAATGAGATTGCTGAGATGAAAGGTTCCCACATTAGCTTTTTACCCAATGAAAAAGGTCCAGAGATTTTTATTCCGAAGTCCAAAACGGATACTTTTAGACAAGGTAATGTGGCAGTCATTCCCTTTGCTTGTGAACCACGCTCGCCTTACCGTATCTTGCTCAATTTTATGGATAGATCTGGCATCAAGATTGGGGATGATAAATTCATTTTTACACCGCTCACATATTATTCCTCCACAAAGTCGTATAAATGTACCCTTAATACGCCACTTAGCTATACCAGGTGCAGGGATTTATTTTTAGAAGCTCTTAAAGCTATCGGTGTAACTGATTCAAGTAATTATGGTCTTCATAGTTTAAGGTCGGGAGGGGCGACTCGTCTAGCTCAAAACTATGTACCCGAAGAACTCATTATGTTACACGGCCGCTGGAAAACAAGTACTGCAAAAAATCGTTACGTAGAAACAGATATTGATAGGCGCCTTCAGGTATCAAAAGCAGTGTTCTATTGACAAGTTGTTTGAACACACCCTAGCCATGTGAACTAATCTTTGTACATGTATATTAGTTCTGCTGGACATTCCAAAGTTTGATCAATGCGCCGGTTGAATTATTATCTAGAGAAGTTGTTAATTGGTCTTTTGTTTCTTATTTCTTTATACCAGGTATTTCATGTGTTTTTCTGGCACTTAAAGCCGTCGAAGCTTCATAGGCAGATGCCCGAGAGCCAGCGAGGCTTTTTTCTGTGAGTTAATGTACCTAAGCCAACGAGGCTATTAAGTATTTGCTTTAAGGTTTGTAGTTTGGCCCAAGCGGTGCCTTGATTGTATTATCCTTACGATGTTACTCGGCCAGAGAGGCTGTGGGGGTATATTTTCTTTGATCTTTTTGTATATTGATCTTAGCAGTAGCGGCTATGGTAGAGGACAGGTTTTCATACTTAAATGATGTGACGATAGATCCACAATGTGCCTACTCATGCATGAAGCACTGACAATATGACTGCCCTCTATCATAGCCACTGCAAAGCATGTAAGGTTTATTCGTGTATTATGGTTTTTTGAGAATTTGTCACGGTGAGCCAACGAGGCTGGTATCTTAATTGTTTTCCTGTGTTAAAAACATTCAGCTCTTGTGCATGCAGGCCGAGATCCCATGCTGTCTCAAATAAATATTTCAAAGTTATGTCATTGTTCTGTATTTATTTGAGTCGGCGTATAATACAAAACTGTTTTTCATGCGTATGAGCGCAGCGAAGTAGCAATGAAACACAACAAACGTTTCATCGATGATGAGCGCGGATTCTTGAACATTGATCCTTTTCGCGCGAAAAAAAATTAACAGAATATTGTAATACACAAAATCAAGTTGTTTATGTGGTTATCAGAGCATCCTTTCACTCCAAATTCCCTCCAAACCGCTTTCTGTGAAAGCGACGCGCGTCGAATTTACACACAAAAAGGCTGTGTGTGAATATCCACCCTCATTATTGATGATACTTGGCTGTCTGAACATGCCCCGGGAACATGCCTATAAAATTAGATGAATTGGAGATGCACACTGATTATTTTCGCGTAGGCTATGCAAATTTGACGCGCGTTGCTTGACGAAAATGCGGGATGGAAGGAATTTGGAGTGCGGCATGGAATGAATTACAAAAGTCATCGATGAATTGGATATGCACACTAAACTTTTTTTCATGCACACTGAACTTTATTTACGCGTTTTGCATGCAAATTTGACGCGCGCTGCTTGGAGAAAATACGGCCAGGAATTTGGAGTGAAGCGACGCACAAGAATGTCCTGTTATTCTGGGATCTGCAGTGAGTCAGCTCATACAAATTCTCTGCGTGTAGCATTTTGTCGAGGTGCAATGACGCGCGTCAAATTTACCCGCTTTAGCCCGGCGCACACTTTTGCGATTTATCGGCCTATCGGCCCACATGACCGGAAAGGTTTGGGCTGGAACTTCGGGCTGGTCTGACCGTACATGAACCGGGACAAATCAAAAATGTTTGTTAGATTTTTCTGTATCATCCGATGGTTTGGTAATAATCCGGTTTTTGGCCGGTAAATCACAAAGGTAAATCGTAAATCGGCGGGGTTTATATTGGGTAGATTCACACTGAGCCTAAAGCGCGTCTCTTTGAAAAATAAAGCCATAGGCCTATGGAGGGAAATGAGTCATTGAAAATCACAGATCTACACATTAATGTGCCAACCACAGAATTTATTTACTTTTGTAAAATGAGTTACCAGCCAATGATTAGCCTATATGGCAAATTGGGTTTTTAGAAACATTAGCAAAATTAGCAATAGACGCACATGTATCTCTGTTTACAGCGCTCCCAGAACACAGAACAGCCGTATGTCAATACTACCCGTTCAAAACAAATGGACTCGTTTGTCGACGGCCGTTGTATCTTGCATTTATTATATGGAATGAGATTTTGGCGGGCGTCTGGCGGGACTTTTGCAGCAGAAAATTCGTCTGGCAAGGGCCATTCCGTACTCTGTGTGATGTGCACTTTCATCTAAACTTAGTTTCATGTGGTACCTCGAATGTTTGATCCCTTTGGGGGTCCCCAGGGGTCGAACGCAGCAGAGGGACCCCGGCAGACGCCCAGATCTGCAAATACTAGGTAACTTCCTAAATGTTCCTGCCCTCGGTTGTTGGTACCTCGTTCGTTTAACCAAAACCCTCTGGGCTGCCGGTCTATATCGGCCTCCTATGCCAGCTATGCGCTGTACGACGAGCTGGACGCCAACTTCGCATACAAACACTCCAACAACTCAATCTTAGCCATCTGCAAGTCGACACCCTTGTCCGAGTTTATCGACAAGCAGAGACAAACATTTGTTGCCCACACCATCAGACAACCGAACAGCAGGCATACAAAACAGCTCCTTTTCAATTGTGATTCCTATAAACAGTCCGGAAATCGCATCGGAACCCTTCTCGAACAAACGGTCAAATCCACAGGCTTCGATCGCGACCAATTCAACCGAGCAGCGAGAAGCGGAGAGTTTTGATGATTAGGGAGTTCGTAAGCAAACTCCCCCTCTAAGCAGTGCAACGGCATTTGCGAGGCAGACAACTTGATTGATTGATGATTGTGAAACGAACAAACATACAGTATACAGGTGTATACTGTATGTTTGTATAGTTGGAAAGAGTTGAGAAGTTGATCAGATTTTGTCTTCAAAATTACTCATCAAGCATATCTGTACGTGCAGATTTGATGAAAAAAATATATATATAGGAGTGAGAAAAAAAAGAAGATTTTGTGCGGAAACACTTCTTCATCCTACCGTGCTCAAATTTTCTCACTTATAATTTCAGGTTTTTCCCATCAAATCAGTGCACTTCATTTTAAAGAAACAAATCTTATCTACTAAATTCTGACCTCTTGACCTTAAAAAGAGCTATTTTTAAGGTCCAGAGGTCAGAATTTAGTAAAATAAAGACACAGTACGTGTGCTTGGTGTATTTTATTGCATGGTATTTAAGAAAAATTTACATGGTAAAATAAAGCCAGTTATTAGTTCCAACAAAAGCAGGTGTACTAAATTTGTTGACTAATATATGGCCACTTTAGTACAAAATCCTCTAGTACATGTGTTCCAGGAAATTTAGGCTCTATACACAATAGGCAAAAAAAGGGCCATATATACTGCAGTTTCTATTGCAGTTACCCATAAGAAAAACCCGACTAAAAGTGTAGATAACAATAACAAACTTTTAAACATCACATAATTTGTCCCGTGTAATTGTACATTTGTGGAAAAAATTGCCAACTAAAGTATTTCAACACAAGTATTCAACACAAAAACCATACATGTATTTTTTAAGGTTTTCTGAAGTGTTACTGCCTGCATGCATCATTTGCTGAAATTTCTACCAGGCATTTTATCAACATTATTCTTTTAAAGCTTGACAGGGTGCTCCACATTACCACCTTTAACAAATTTGCAAAGCAAATTGCACCCTGTTTTAAAAGCCATTAGCTTTTTGTTTATATAGGCCTACAGACATTGGTGCTGTTCATTCCATTTTTAAATGAATAAAAGACAACATTTTCAACTTTCAACAATTTGTTTACAAAAACTAAGAGAAAGTATAGAAAAACATGAATTCAAACTGGAGTTGTGGCAAACTGCTGCGTTTTTTATTTCCATTTTTTTTACAAGCAACATGTAAAACAAACTCAAATGATGCAGCCATGCATGGGTTACAAAAGTTTCATCAAAGTTGGAGAAAATGGTGCAATATTTTGTGCAGAGTTTAGAGTGATCCTGTGTTTGCCTGATGTGATGTCATAACTTTGCTCATGAACATACAAATTCAAAAGCTTGATTTTTGTATACCATTTCAAGGGCCCCTCAACTAATTGTTTCCATTGTTCCAATATTATGGACCCATAAAGAGGCAGATTGGGGGAGGGGGAGGGGGGGGGGGGGGGGAGGGGAAGGGGAGTTTTCAGCTCTTACACCATTGCAACAATAGAAAATGTACATGTATTGCATTATATGTGTCTTCCTTTCTGAGCATTCTGACATACATGAAATTATAGGATGAATGATCACTGCCCTGATTTGAAAAATCACTGACTAGTATATATAGTGTTATGTTTTTGAAGATGGTTCATTGTCTGTGCACTTTATCTCACCCTGAAAATATGTTACATTTGAACAGGAAATGCGGCATACCTTTCTGATTTGCTCTGCAGCTTTTTGGAGAAATTCCTGTGCAAAAAAGGGGCAATTTTTACAACTTCCTGATCTGTGCAAAGCTGCATTAATTCTACACTGATATATTTTGTTGTCTACAAAGTAATTTTGCTTCAAATTTAATTACGGCAGATGCAGAAATTGTTCATATTTCATTCACAAACAGTAATCCTCTGCAGCACAGGTATATGAACATTCTGTGCATGGCTGCAGGTTACATTGAAAAATGAGTGTGAAAGGCAAATTGAACACTGTATAGTAATAAACTCATGTGTGTAGCTCATTATTGCAGTTGTGTAGCTCAGAATGCATGTTTTTGAATCTTGATGTACTCCTACTGAATTCAGGAATTCAGTTTTGTTAAAAATTGCAACTGAAAGATTAATAATTTCTTGTTTTGCAGATTAACATTCCATTCTTTTGAAAGTACACTGTTAATGAAAACCCTCATTGCAATTCAAGAATACTCATAATTGATTAGTTTTGTGTTTCACATGTTGAGACACTGAAAAATATGAGACTTCTAAATTTGAAGGAATGGAGTGCTCACTTGCAGTTTTGCTTCACACCCCATGCCATTTTTAAATAAATGTTCAGGTCATATAGGCCTACCTAGGCAATTATACTGGCTGAGGATTGTTGTATCAACTATATTAGGCCTAATTTGAAATGTTTGAACTTGAATAAATGTCTGGGAACTTATTTTGTTGAGTTTGTATTGAGGTGGCATAGTCATGAAGTCCCCCGGCCTGGCATTATTTCTACAGGAGGGAAACATTTCCTGTAAATTGTGTGCCTGCTTATTTGCACATTGCAAAAAAATGTATGTTATCTGAAAGGTCCCTTCAAAAATACTGGATCATGCAAATGGAATTGAAGGATTTAACACAAATAAACTCAAGTGTGCAACTCAGTCTTAATTCAGAATGCATTTTTAAAATCTTGATGTACTGTCATACTGAATTCAGTTTTAATAAAAATTGCAACTTAAAGATGAATAATTTCTATTTTTTTGTAGATTAACATTCCCATCTGTTAAAAGTAGGGATGGGCATTTACGGTTAATTCAGAAGCCGGTTTGCAATTCTTTCCAGTGCCGGTTAACCGTTCAGCCGACACCAAAGTTGTTGGTGTTGTTTTACTTTATAGGTGCATTTGCAATGCACACAATACCCCAGGCCCCCAAAATATCATTGAATCTTTATCGGGTGAAAATTTTACTACGACTCCATATACATTTATTTCAATTTCATGAAGTAAATACAAAGAACCTTTGAAAACTATTGTAAATTCTTTAAAATTGGGTTTCGTTTAAACGTTCGGCAAAATGGTTTTTAATTTTTTCCCCGGTTAACCGGTTAAATGTCCAATCCCTGGTTGAAAGAGTGCATTATGTTAATGAAAACCCTCAAATCAAGCATCCTCATGATAATTTGATTAGTTTTGTGCTTCACAAGTTAATCAGACAGATACATGAGACTTCCAAATTTGAAGGAATGGATTCAATGGACTGCTCACTTAATTGCAGTTTTGTTTCACACCCCATGTCGTAGTTAAATGAATGTTCAGGTCATAATCCCATTACTAGGTGACTCTTGTGTCAAATATTAATTTAAATAAGACTACCGAGAACTTATTTTGCTGAGTTGTGTACCTGCATGCTTTATTATTTTGTGCATTGCAAAACATGTCTTATCTGAAGCTCCCACCCGGCGGGCCACAAAAATATTAGATCTGCTACTACATTGTACATGTACATGTTAAACTTCAAGAAAAGGATAAACAAGAACAGTTGGTTTTTATATTATTTTCGTTTTTTTGCACTTTTAGCATGAAACTGAAATAAATGGCACAGCAAGGAATAAGCTATCCAAATGTTGTTTTCCCATGCAGGACCCCACCCAATCACTCGCACCCCCTCACAGTAAACCTCCCAGGTACACCAGTCCCCCTACGCCCACCCCCAAAGTGACCTAGCCATTAAAACGTTCGTGCTGGCTATATCTCTATTCTCGCTGCATGAGCTGAGTCACATACACACTGCAGTACAGTACAGTACTCGTATGCAGTTTGCGCACACGTACATGCATGCTGCGCGCTGCAGATATCGATATCGCGGTATCGAACACCGCGACGGAATGAATATTTATGAGCTCCATTGACCTTTGACCCCAGCGGGGAATTTGAGGTTAAGTTATATTATATTATGCGCTGTCCAAATAATATCGATATTCCGCCCTCTATAGTCGGCCGCGCTACGATCCAATATCGCAATAATATAGTCCAGAATCTGGACTACGGCCGCCATTGTACACCACGAACATTGATTGGCCTAAACTGCACCCCGGTCCATGCGATAGCTTGCATTCCACTTAACACATGCAGACCATGATGTAGACTAGTGAAGACAGTATGACCAGTCTAGGCAAGGCATTGTGTGTGGTGGGGTACAATGGCGGACGGTGGCTTAAATTTTAGACGTCGTTGCTTTATCCAGTGTATATATATCTATGGGCAGCGTAAACAACTGCGCCTTCCCATTGGGCGAAATCCCTCGATGTAGCGAAAGTTTTCCCAACTGGTTTACAAGAAAAAGACGTGACCTCGTCGTCACGTGTCGTAAACAATTTTGGCCAATGAGGGCGCAAAAGATTAACCCGTCCCAGCGCCATGTAAGGGCGGTGGGTACGAGCAAATAAAATATACGGTAATTGTTTACAGGTAAATAAAGTGAACCTGACCGCCTTTCTGACAATGAGACGAGAAACGGTGTTGGTGTCTGCCCTGTCGTTGGCTGAAAGTTTGTTCCAAAAATATTTCCATGCACCATGTTGACCAATTAAAGGTACACACCGGCCTACTGTTTACATGATTTAGTGATGTAGAATCATTGACAATACGTTTTTGATGGTCGTTGTGAAAAAAGATCAAAATATCGCGTAATTTACTAAAGAAGTGCAAAATTAACAAAAACGGTCAAAAGACGGGTTATACGCTTTACCAGCCGTTGCAACTACGCGCGAGCCTCACGACTTTGTCACAAACGATTCGCTCTTCTCCTACTCAGGATATCTCCAATTTTCTGCTCACGATTTCACTTTTGAAGAGTTGGCATCATGTTTTTTCTTCATGAGCGTACACCGGAGCAACACACCCATGTATACGGTGTGTGCACTCAGGCTGTTTGCCGTGCTGCGCGGGAAAAATTTCCTACACTCCACGGTAGCCTGCCGTAGCACACGCTCGCTCCCGTTCTCCGGACTCTCGAAACAAAATTTATGTTCGAATTTTCATTGTTATGTTTAACTTTGTTTCATACCTGTATAAATATAGTCCGTCTTTTGTCAATTACTTATAAATATTGGGGGGAAATCAGAGTTGAATTTGGTGCAGTTCTGCAGTAAGAAATGTTCATACGGCTGGAAATACAACTAACTCACAAGACCACGTGACTTTTCGGAACTAAAATCTGGTTCCGAAAAGTCACGTGACCTGGAATTTTTGAAAAATGCTCAGAAACGGCCAAATTTGACGGCGTCTTTTCAGGATATATCTAATTTACTCTGGAAAGCGCTTCAGAATAATGTATGGGTCTATTTCGAGCCCAAAATAGCCCAACAGAGCTGGTGTGTTCCTTCAATGCAACACGCGTTTTTTTCTCCAACTAGCCTTCTGCGTGTAACGTTTGCATGATGGCTGAAGCCCCGAATTCTTCACTTTCTAAAAGACAGCCGAAGTGTGACTTGTTGCCATGGTAATTGGCTCTAAACATCATGGCCGTCGGAAAAAGTACCATTGCAAAAGCACAGGGACACGGTTCAGTGATTTGTATTGTAGAGCCATTGTCTAGGCAACTAACCAAAGATGACGTATTCACTTCGACAGTCTATGGAGGTGCAGTTTATAAAGTCGCATACTACGCTGTTGTTGCTACGTGGTGCACGCCAATGCCTAGCAACCAGCAGTCTGGTTGCTTTATGCCATTCTCTCCATATCCTAGGTGAACACGGTATTGATTCGTTTTCTGTATACTTCACACCTGTCACGTGCACCACACATAGCAGCAAACATTTAGTCTGGTCAAGTGGATTCTAAGTGTGCATGTAAAAGAAAGTACGTCAGTACACGAGGCGCTATTTATGTGAAACACGCAAAAGGCTAATTGTGTGTTGTACTTTTTACAGAGCTATTCACTCGTCTACTTGTAGGATAACGGTTTTCAAATTAAAATTTGTGGCCTGGGCGATTTTCCTGGGCAACGTGTACATTCTCCTCATCAAGATTGTAACGGCTGATGTCCCGGCATTGTGTTGTTGGACTATAATTGTCGTGTCTGGTAGAGTGTGACGAAGGCCAAACAATTAAGGAAACACTTTAGCAGGTGGATGGCGGTACACAGTGATAATTATCCACGCAATGCGTTATTTAATTGCGGAACGCATACAATGAAAATCACTTTTGTAAAACCGCGTTCAACTTCCAAAAATAAATAAATTTACGTTTTATTAGCCTATTCATTAAATATTGACCTGCGCACTGGAAAATTGTTAGTCAATTTACTTTGGCTTAATTGTACGCGCGGTCGCTCTTTTCGCGAAAAGTCGGTGTTTTTTGGGTTTTTTTGTGGGGGGGGGGGGGGGGGGGGGGCGCGAGGGGGCGTCGCCACATTCTTTTTGCGCGAAAAAAAACGCTTGACGGCCGAGTTAGTCCATGCGATATTTTTGGTGCGTTTTTGCGCTAATTAACAGGGTTCACACTAGCTGAATCGTATACGCGCGTCATAGCTTGAAATATGGGCGGCCATGGCGTGAATAGATAATGAAGCATGCGCATGAGCTCAGAGTACACATTAATAATGATCAAGTGCATAACGTTAAATCGTTTAAATGCTTACATGTAGGTGTTATTATTGACGAAACCAAGTTGGAACCAACATGTCGAATATGTAAAGAAGACAGTTTTCTCGAAATTAGCTATGTTAAAAAGAATTCGCGACTGTGTAACTCAAAAGCACATGAACACCCTTATGTTAAGTTTAGTCATGCCTAGTCTAGATTATTGTTGCACAGTATGGGGTGACCGTTACGCATCTCATAACACTGCATGTCTTGAACAAACGCCTCAAACGTGCAGCCAGAATAATACTGAAATGCGATTTCCTAACGCCATCAGCTGACATGTTTAAAAAGCTCGACTGGTTTGCCTATCCAGAGAGAGTTAATAACAAGAAAGCTATATTTGTCTTTAAAAGCATCAATTCCTTGGCCCCGTAGTATATGGCAAGTCTATTTACACCGTACAAACTCGAGAAACTCGTCAATCTGCCGAAAAAAACACTGAAAATTCCCTTTGCACGAAAGGGGTCTTACGCCTCGAGTTTTGCTGTAAGGCGCCGCAATTTGGAAAAGCCTTAGTGCACACCTTAGAACTATGTCTTCTTTGAGCTCATTCAAATCGGTACTTCGCCAAACATACACATAATATTCACAGGATCAACTTCAAGTAAGAAATGCTAATTTACGGAGTCGTATGACTTGGTTGCCATACAATCAAACTTTAATTTTGGAGCCGGAGGGGAATTATCCCATTTTTTTTTTCTCTTAAAAAGAGTTTTTGCGGGTTTTTCGCCCTTCCCGTAAACTTTAGTGTCACGTGCATGTATAATAATTACTTGTGCTGTTGTTCTTCTGTAACCATTAATTTTTTGCTGTTGTAGTTGTTGTACAAATGTATCTTATTCCAGTTTGTTTGTGATTGTGAAGTTGTTCAATTTAGTATATTTGTTCTATGTGTGTTTGCAGGGCCCCAATGGAAATCAGTTTTTGTAAACTGTTTGGGCACACCCTGGGTAAATAAATGGAATAAATAAAATAAATATAAATAAATAAATCCAACATTTGTATGATGATGTTCAGGAGAAAATGTTCTATCGTGTATATGGGAATTTGAACATTTGCGAACAAGCTTAAACAAGCTTAAACAAGCTTGAACATGTAGGACGATGTTGGAGCATGCACATTATGCACCTATCAATTGTTTCCCCCACCCCTCCCCCGGACTACCCCACCTAAGAGGTGGGGATTGTCACTTTTTGCGTGACAAAATCCCCACCCCTGGGGCAACATTTAGGTGACAAAAATCCCCACCCTCGGGTGCAAAACATGCGCAAAAATGCACAGATATTGGGCCAAATGCCCCACCCTGGGACATGAAAAATGTGACAAAACCCCCACCTATGGGGTGGGGTAGCGCGGGGGGGGGGGGGGGGGAACAATTGATAGGTGCATTAATTTGAACATATTGGACCAAACCAGATTACAGAATTGGGTCACATGGTATTTTAGGTATAGCAAGAAAATCCACAAAATCCAAGTGTGGAACATCGTCATACATTTGTTGGATGGAATTTTAGAACAAAAGTATGATCGTGTAAATTGGCCTTTACAGTTTACAGTTGGCATCATTTAACACTTGGTTGCCCATGTACGTGCTCGGCCACGGCAAACATGTCTCCTGATGTGCATGCATCCTACATCGATTTAGTGTTGTTTGCATTTTGCAAAGTTAAGGAAACCCAATTTAATCACACTGCGGTGAGGTGCTAGAATAAACTATTTTGGTATCTTTCTTCTCACATATACATCCCAAAAAGTTTTAAGTGGGAGTCATTCGTCTTCTACGTCATGATACTAGTATTATGGTATACAAATAGACTGCAATGAGGGGCATGGTTAAGATTATAGGCCCAAGGTGATCTCGAAGCCATGACTATGCCCCGAGGCGGAAGCCGAGGGGCATAGTCATGGCTTCGAGATCACCGAGGGCCTATAATATTAACCATGACCCGAATAAACAGCAGTCAATATTTGTTTTATATACCGAATGTGTAGATTGTTGTCATCTGGTTGGTTAAAAGTAACGATACATCATACAGTCATGACAGTGGTCCTTCGAGTTTCGATTTCGAAAACTAAATGTATCCCAAATGTTACAACGTATCTATACAGGAGAGAGATTGAAGCTTATGGACTGCTAGGGTTTAGGGCTTGGTAAACTTCCCTGCGGAAGCATTCAAGATTTGCCGCACCAAACACATCGCACCTCCCATGAAGCCCGCTGTATGTCGTAGAAATTATGGACATGCAACCTCTCTTAACAACATCAGTGCGACTCCTTGGGACATGCAGAATGTGTTTCTCGGCAAATCTTGTCCTGCGTGAAGGAACGTAAAGACTAAAAGGAATGGCATTAGTTACAGTGAAATGATTATGGAATACCTTATACAAAAATAAACAATCATTAACAATTCGTCTGCAGGAAAGTGGAACAAGTCTAAATTGGTTACATAAATCATGGTAATCTGGAATATTTACATCATTGTTGGGCCCTATAGAGTCTTGTACATAAAATAAACAAATCTGCGTTGAACTCGTTCAATCCTGCTCGCTTGGTACGGTGAAATTGGATTGAAAGCTACAGTACAATTACATTCTAACTGGGGTCTATATCTGGGGGGAGGGGGGCGGGGGGGGGGGGGGGGGGGGAGTTGGTGTGTTAACAAAAGGAAATAGTGTATAGGGGCGTTAGGGGGAAGTCCCTTTGCCACATATCGTGCTGCATATGGAAAACTTTAAAGAGGAAGAATCCCCCTAGACGAAAATCCAGCATTTAGGCTTTTTTCGATAGTCCAAACATCCCTCTTGCCGACGTGGATTTTTATTATTTTTTAATTGTCGGTTTTAAGTGGATAAATTGCAAGCAAAAGTGCGCTTTTCGAAAATGAGATTTTCGCGATTTCTGAAACGCTCATTAGGTATTCATGATATGCGCGTGACCCCGTGACGCAATCCTGAGAAAGAAAAGTCAACACGATTGTTAGCTCCATACGTTTACACGCAAAAAAACTTGGAAAACCGTCTCTGTTAGATGGTGTTTTTTGAAGAATTTTTTTGGTCCAAAAAGCCAGAGATATGCCCAGTAGTTGCGTTGTTGTATGTTTTACCACACATCATGAAACAAAAGAGCAGAAGCTAAGATTCTTTTCTATTACGAAGAGAGAGAAAAATGAGTCGCTCATTCTAACTTGTACCGGCCGATGTGCATATACCGTGTGCCAATTTCAAACACGTGGGAACTACGGCGCGGCCCGCAGGCACCATTCCCACTGCTGTACACGGACCGTACCGCTGTTCGTTCCGTGACAAACACCGGTCGCAATGCACCAGTGTTTCCTTCAAAAGACTCGACTTCATTGTGAGCCACAATTTTACGATTTTTTTCACAAAAAAGGTAATAGCAGATTATTGTCGTTTTACATCAGGTGTTTTCACGTTTGTATTTTGAATTACAATGGGAATTTTGAATTACGTGGGAACTACGCCCGCAGGGAACCGTCCTATGCTGTACACAGACCGCTGTGAATGACAAAACCACCCGTCGCAATGCACCAGTATTTACTTCAAAAGAGCTTCATTGTGAGCCACAATTTCACCGTTTTTTTACAAAACAGGTAATAGTAGATTGTTGTCATATTACATGAAGTGTTTTTCACGTTTGTATTTTGAATTACAAGGACAAAACAGCCATGATGAACATATACTTCGTATATTTTCCATTCAATACTGCACAGGCCGTTTTGTGTGTTTCTCAGGATGACGTATCGCCCCTGTTTGTAAACAAACCAAGTGACCTCGAGCGTTTCAGAATTTCGGGTGAGGAGGGTCGGAACTGAATTGCGTTTTAAACAAATACTGTCGGTTTTTGGCGGAAAACACGTTGTAATCGCGTTGTAGAAACATAAACCTCCATGATAAACAGGAAAACTAAAAAAATGTGAATGGGGGGATTCTAGCTGTTTAAATAAAACCTGTGCTCCCAGTGCAACTGACCTTCACAGAGGAACTGACCGCAAGTGTGGGTTTACTGAAATGTACCATTTTCTAGAACAGGGGGTTTATCTCTATTTTTGCAGTCACAGGGCGAATAGTTCTATTAAATTTGGAAAAAACATGAAAATTCTTACAACATCGTTTTTTAACGATTAATTCTTTGTTTGTTTACTTAAAGTAACAAAGTACTCGCACCGAGTCCCTCAGCCTTGTCTCAGTGCACCACACCCACTAAAACGTGCACTGTTCACGTACAGAAACACGTGATTGAGATGTTGGTCTCAGAAAGAAAACGATCTCCGATTTGACGAGGAAAGGGCCCTATCTTCATCTCATCCAATCAAAATTATTTTTACATAGATTGAAAGCTTATTCCATATATTTTCTCATGCCGTGTGAGGGGGTTTATTGAGCCTTGTTTGCGAGTTTGCTGTTCAGTTTAGTGAGAAGCTCCCCTGGATTTTCACCAAAATATGCCTTGACCTCCATAGACATTGAATATTTTTTTACTTTTTAACCTATTTTTCAAAGATAAAGGGCCCTAATGTCTTCAGGTCCAAATGTATTGATATACATATCTTATTTTCCTGGGCGAGGGGCTAAGTTCTATGAAGGGATTTCTCGAGGGCGAGTGATTATTTGCAGAGTGAGCTGGTTTTTGGAGCAAAATCCCCGTGTGTATGAGCAAATGCGCGCAAGTTTTCCATACGCGTTTTCAGGAGGCGACATGCTTCAAATTTACGCGCGTTGACGCGTGAAAAGGCCGACTTGTGAATTCACCCTAATTATAGTGTAATCCAAATAGCAATTAGCGAGCCCGCCCTCTTGTGGTTATTCCATTGTTACTGCGGTGTATGTCTATTGTGACGTCATGTAAACGCGTTGGAGATACACCACAGTTTTTGTTCGTCGGATTAGTCCACAGACTGCTCTGTAGCTCCGTATGTGGAGAAACCGTTCACCATTTCGTTACAGAAAAACCCGTCTTGTGTTAGACTGGTTCCCGTCCACATATTCCACATTGGAGAATATAGGGACAGGTAAAAGGTCGCTTCATCTTGATCTGTGATTGGTCGTCTTTGCGCGTGCGCATTGTGTGTTTTATATTTCAAAATTTATTTACATTTGGATATGTTCGACACGCACGGCCAGATTACAAATGTCAATGCAAAATATACGCAATTTGAAAAAAAAATTCATAATAACAATAACCACGTGACCGAGCAGAATTCTGCCCGTCATGGCTGCCCTTTACCGATCCCTATATTTTCGCAATAAGCGATGGGATCTGTAATCAATCTAGTCTTGTGTAGACTGGTTATTCTTAGAATGTATATGTAGTTTTACTAAAATGCATGCATGTACAAGCGAATAAAAGTGACACAAGCAAAGGCGTGTTATCCTTCCGCAAGATGGCAGTCGCGTTGCTTCATTTCTTGCATAGCCACCGTCTGTTGTACATCCGATCCATTGCACAGAGATCAGTGGTCTGGGAAGAGACA
This sequence comes from Henricia sp. BOLD:AAB3569, assembly GCA_037783545.1. Lineage (NCBI taxonomy): Eukaryota > Metazoa > Echinodermata > Asteroidea > Spinulosida > Echinasteridae > Henricia > Henricia sp. BOLD:AAB3569. The sequence continues at coordinate 1,418,242 of JBBELK010000333.1, read as the reverse complement.
AGTGTGCATCACGTTTTATCCTCAAAATGCAGTAGGTGATTGGTCGATACAATCCGCGGGCGGAGCCTGAATGTTTTGTTGTGCATTTATAATGATGTTTATCTATCAGTGTCTTTAGCTTGTCTGCGCACACTAAGTCTTGGTTGACTCAGCGACAACGCACTTTATTACGACTTCAAAATCTTGTTCCAAGGGAGCCGAGCCACACAGGTACGTGTACACTGGAAGTTACTTTAAAGCTCATTACATCATTTGCAGTGATCAAAATTTTTACTTCATAGAAATGTTGACAAACACCACTTTGTAGCAGAAATTGCCGAGGTGCTTTTTTTAAAGAAACGTTTGCAAACGATTTTTACCATTCATTCTACACCAAATCCATGCATGGATTTCAAGGGCTTTAAAAGTATTACTGCATCTATGTGGCTAATATTCTACAAGGCAGTTTATCAACATTGTTCTTTATATATAATGCTGTTGTTCCTGGATTTCATTCGTTAAAAGTTTTATCTGCAGAGTAATGATATAATACGCCTTTAAAGATGTATTGTGCGTTTTGGGTGTGGCACCTGGAGAAATAAAAGGTTTTTTGCAATTGATATTTTTCTAAAAACAAAAGCTATTCGCAATAACTAATGAGACATCAACGAAAAAAGACCGACGTTTAGTTATTGACCGATTACTGTCAATATTTATAATTATCGGTAGTCCGCCAATAATTCAATTTGCAGCAAGGAGTATACTTGCCCAATTCCGACTCCCGTGTTTGGTCCGCAATGCGCAGCCCACAGCGCGCCCTCCGGGCCGGCGTTCTGTCCAATCTCCTTTCTTCTGTCTCATAAAAGTCTTCCGAGACGGAATAAAATAGATTTGACTGGCCACCAGCCCAGAGGGTGCGCCGCACGCCGCGCACAACAGGCCAAAGACGGGAAGTCGGACTTGGGCAAGTCAAGGCAAGGCGCAAAATAAACCCGACTGTATAAAAACGGCGTTTTTCATAGGGTTGCCGATGTCTAAAATACAAAGTATGACGTTTTTCGTTAAATTAAAGTAAATGTTTTATAAATTCGTTCGACTTTGCTGAGAACCACGGACAATATAACTTTAAAAGTTGCTATATATGGTTTTTCACAATTGCTTACCAACTAATATTCTGATGTACTAAAAACCTAACACGCGTCCAGAAATAATTTATACAAACAGATAAACTATAGCATTGGTGCCAAAATAAAACTTTGGATTCAAAAGTCAACAGTCAAAACACAGTGCACAAGCCTACACTTTATCCAAAATTGCGCATACGCTTACAAAATGAACGAACATTAAAGGCAGATTACACACTGCAGCATTAAAGTTGCATTGCCCGTGTTTCGGTGAAAGGATTTTAAAAATTAATTTACACAAGCGAACGAATTTAGAAAGCTTACGTGTCTCTGTAACGAAAAATATCAAAAACTTAAATTTCCGAAGTCGGGAATTGGAGATACAAGCATTTTTCTTGAAACGTGCTTCACATGTTGTACATGTGCGCGTACGCTCATATGTACATAGTATGTGTACAATGTACACATGTACGCGCACATGTACATTTACGTCATAACCCTGTCGATTAAATGACCTGCCAGCCTTTTAATAATTTCTTGTTTTTAATCGACTGGCATTAATCCTTGACGGATTTTTGCGTTCTTGGTACCAAATGAAAGCTGATAACTTTTTCTATTCTAGAAAAATACCTATTTATCTTTTAAAAAACAATTTGACGCCCAAATCGGCCAAAACACGGGCAGTGCAACTTTAAAGGCAGTAAAGCAAAATACACAATGCTATAGCGTACAAAACTCTATAATGTATTCTCGACTTTTGCGTTATTCCATTTCTGTGGTCACTATTGCGAAGCACATCTGTCTTTTTTGGCGAATCAAATGATTTCTAGAAAATTGAAAACAATACGTCGTTTTGAATATTCTAAAACGTCCACGATTGTTTGGGAGAACCAACGCAGACCGTTACCACATACACTATGCGAACCTCGCTTTGTACTCGTGCACTGCAGCAAATTTGGCCGAAAATATTTTTTTACTCAAAAACGAAACGCAGGATTTCGCCCTAACTCCACAAATCGTTTAAGGGCATCGTTGCACACCTTATATATTTGTTTGAACCCTTCTCGGCTCCCACTTCCTTTATCCCTTTTTAAATGCCGAGACAACTCGTCTGCGAACCTGTGTAAGTCCACACAGTTGCGGTGCTTCCTAGCTTATGCGTGTTCGTATAGTGTACTATACATGTTCGTACACACACAACGACCGCGCGTAGGCATTTTGTCGCTGCTTCTGCAGACAAGCGAGTAACTAACCAATGGTAGCTTTCACTGGACACCACGTGACATGGTTGGGCGAATTATTTTTTATCCAACATCGCTTTGCGGGGGTAAAACTTATAACCATATTTGGTTAAAATACAGCCCTCTGATCTTATATTTTACACAACCCGCAGTTTACCCAACCAGAAAGCAGAATATTTCTTCACCAATACCTGGTTAAAGAAAACATTACTCAACTCATAGAATTCTACCAACATTGGGAGATTTTTAACCAACTGATTTTTAACCAGTGATATTTTAACCAGCGTTCTGAGGGTGTAAAACACCCCTGCCATGGTGGCTCACTCGATTATTGTACAAGCAGCCCCCGTCGGCGGGCCATTTTGCGTCTGATATGCTCGCTATTTTGGAAGTCAAGGGATTTCCGATAAACTTGAATTTTGTTTATATACTTTTCGAAGGCATGCCGTTTCTTTGTAGGTTGGACTGAAGTTTGGAAACCACGCCAACTGTTTTGCACCGATAACTTGAATTGTTTAATAAGCGTTTTTCAACGAATCAACATCATATACACGAGATGAGTTCCGAAATGCAGCGTCGACCCTGTGCCGTTGTATTAATGCTGCTTTTCTATATCAGCGGTCTCCGTGCTACTTGCAATTCTTGTCCGTTTCAGTGGACGCCGTTTAACGGATCTTGCTACAGGGTGTTTGCCGAGCTTCGTACCTGGTCTGCAGCCGAGAGTCACTGTCAGCAGTTTTCAAGTCGTCGTTTCGGCCATGGTCATCTTGCTTCAATCAAAAACCAAGCGGAGCAAGATTTCATTATTGAATACTTGACACACAGCATAGGGGACTACCTGTGGATAGGGTTATCGTTAGAAAGTCCCGCTGATATTTCCAAATTTGTCTGGTCCTCAGACGGATCTGAAGATACGGACTATAGTGCCTGGTATCCTGGTTATCCATCATCACCAACCCTGGCGACCTCTTGCGTCGTATCTTACGGGTCCCCTTATGCCTGGGAGTGGGGTAATGAGCTTTGCTCAGGCAACTACAAGTTTATTTGTGAATTGAGATTAATGTGAACCAAATCTGAACGGTTTTCTATCTAAAATCTCCCGGGTCAGAGGGGCCTGACCCATTTTCCTGGAAATAAATGTGGCCCTTGTATGGGTTGAAATGGCTGGGAAATGGGTCGTTTTGACCCAGAAAAGTGTTACATTTTTAACCGGAAAAGGGTCAGGCCCCATCTGACCCAGATTCCGGATCAATCTGACCCGGGAGTTTCAGCTTTCAGACGTACCTCACGCCTATCCGTGGCTCGAAGAGATAACGGGAATAGAAATGTATAGTTCCCCGAAGAAAAGGGCCTGACTATTTGCAGACGGCAGTCCGTTTTGTTGCTAGCAGACGACGCTAGCAGTTCGAAAAATACAACTGGACCAAGAATTCAAATGAAATTTTGGGTCCTATAGATGAGACTTTTTTGGGTGCAAATCCCCGTTGGGAAACATGTATGAGACATGATTAGACATTTGAGGGCTTTTTGGCGAAAATTATTTTGGACTAAACTGCAATTTTAGGTCATCTTGTGGATTTCCAAAACGCACAAAATATTTATTTTTTTTCATCAAAATGTTCAGAGCAATTTCTCCCATCATTTTCCCTGACATACCAATATATGTTGAATAAAGCCAGACTCTTGAACAAAATAGTCATTTACAAACTTATTCGGGCAATAAACATATTTTGACTATAGTTTGAATTTTAAAACATGCATCGCAACGTAAGTCAATGCACGAGCAAACGGAGCAAATACGGCGGCGCGTGGTTTGCTTTAGTATCGATTACTGACGCTGAATTATTGTTACGAGTAATAAATAATATTTTGCGACTGATAAGGTAAATTGTAAAGTATGTTTTCATATGCCTTTTTAAAGACTTGTTTGCCTTGAAATTATTTAAAGTAGGTCTTCAAAAGTCATTCTGCAGTTTTTACCGGTTGTTTATTGCTTATTTTTGCCAAACATTACGCGCGATAACACCCATACGATTTCAACACCAAAAATAAAATACCTCTGGCGGTTAAAAGTTCGCACATGCGCAGTGCTCTGTGTCACCGACGGAAACCCGTGACCGGGGCTGCGTTCCAAACACGCGAACGTTGGCAACGTTCGCCACTGGTTACAATGCTTTTGTGCACTCGTCTATGGAAAGCCGGGTACCGGTTGTTGGCGAACGATGAAAACGTTTGCAATGTTCGCGTGTTTGGAACGCAGCCCTGGCTCAGCGGGACTGTCGTTTCCTATAATACGACCTTGTGAAATACTGCAAAATAATTTTACATCAAAATTTATAGCAGCAGCGCCGACAGAAATGTTGCTTTTAAAAAATTACAGTTAAGAGTTGGTTGGTATTGTATTTTAGATCATTTCTGTGAAATCACCTTTAGGGTTTTAAGATGTAAATTTTAAATGTTTGGAAAAACATACGATCATTTCTAATACCTAAGTCACAATTAAAGCGGAGGCTGGGCGGCGTGTGCGATTTATAGGCATCGGTCGGCGTGTAGAGGTCGGCGAAAGATCGCGCGATAGGGCGGTCACAGTCACAATTAAAAGTGCCCCGCACGTACGCTGCCATGACGGAATGGAGTCGAATTTTTGGCCCGTTTATCGGCCAGTGTCTGGCAGGCACTCGTCTGATGTCCTGCCGATGTCCTGCCTATGTCACTGCGATACCCTGGCCGATGTCTGGCCGATTTCCGGCCGGGCGCCGCCAAGTCGGCCGGACGCCGGGCGGGGCCCGGCCGGCGTCTGGGCGGCGTCTGGCCGATATATGGATTGTCTGGGTTGTCCAAAATTTGGCCCGGCGCCCGCCCGATGTGTGCGATGCCCTGCCGGACATCGGCCAGGCATCGACCGATTTAATGGCGATCAGTTTGCGATGCGAAACGCCGCACCAGGTTTTAGTCCGAGTTAAAAGTAACTCGATGCCTGCCCGATGCCTAAAAATTACCCGGCAGCCGCAAGGAGTCCCGTGGGGCCCCGGCCGAAAATGCCCAGAAATCCGTCGCAAACTACTCGCAAACACATCGCAAGCTAATTGTGACTGGGGTATTACGGTACATGCGCTACAATATTTTAATGAAATATTAACCTTTTGGTAGAACCAAAAAAGTGACAGTAATTAATGGCAGCTAATTTACGTGTTTGTACTTTAAACAGTCACACCATGGAGGAAGAAACACACTTCCTCCATGGTCACACTGCATAGATAATCAGCTGCGTGATAAATTTGCATAAATTCTAGAGTCACGCCTTATATTTGCATAAATGCCCGCCTTAGTGCTATATGGCGCTCGCGTACGAGTGAGTCAAGCACCATGCTATACCTAGAAAATCGGGCTGTTTCCAGGTGGTGCGGGACCTGGAACACCTCGCACATAATCCCAAATCGTTTCTCCACTTTCTTGAATGTATCATTGTATTTCGGAAACGTTACAGCTTTCAAAGTTGACATCGATTTCAAGTCAAACAACACGTTCTATTTCGTTAATTTGACGAAAATTCACTATGAGTGCATGTTTTAACATGTTCATTTCAACATGTTATTTCGAATGGTCCAGCTTAAAAATGCATAGAGTAATGTGCAATGTATTCCAGATGCCGCACAGACTTTCGCGCCGGGTACTATAGTACCTGCTTGCACCACCTGCCAGAATTGTCAGATAGTCTGGTGCTTGACTCATGCACTCGTACGCGAGCGCCATACCACGAGGGCAGAACTCTAGGAACAATGCAAATCTATCACGCAACTGGTCTATTAACGAAATCACTGATCTCGCTTACCTCATGGCAAAGCAATCATAAATCACTGTAATTGTACAGCATGTGCAAATTGAATACACGAGTAGGCTATATAATTCTACATTAGGCAACAGTTTCATTACATTGTAGTCTTGATCAACCGGTTGTTACTGGTTGTTATGCCTTTTTGATGTAAGGTTGGGAGCTCAAAGACTGTTTATGTATTTTTCTTACAGTGGATAAGGTGATATGGGTCTGTCCACAGTAATGGGGTACATATCTGTAACATTCAAGATCCTAGGTCCCAGTTCACTTCAAATGTCTTAATTTTATCTTTAAATTATCAAGCTAAACTGAGGAAATAACTTTTTCACCAAGGAGTAAGAAAAATAGTCCTACAACATACATTTGTAAAAACCTTGTGCACAAATTTTCATATTACGCATGTAACAAAGACGGAAAAAAATGTCACAAAATTGTCTGTCCACGTTACATGCGTAATAGGAAAATTTGTACACTTGCTTTTCAAAAATTTATGTTGTGGCAGCAATTTCTTACCTTTTTGGGCAAACGTTTTCTCCCGAGAACAAAACAAGGACATTTCTTTAATTCTGAGATAAACTAAAGACATCTCAAAGGAATTATTGACTTATTTTTCAAATGTACCCCATTACTGTGGACAGACCCATATACAAAAACACACCCATCAAGCATGAACACACCCATGATAAGTGACCGACATAAATACGTTTTGGAGTCTCAAGACCTCGACTTGAGTCAAGTCTACCTGATAACTTGAATTGTGAATTGTTTTCAACGAGTCGGTCGATTAAAACATCGTATAGGAGCGGAGTTCCGAAATGCAGCGTCGACCCTGTGCCGTAGATTGGTTCCCGATCCTATCGCTTATTGCAAAAATATAAGGATCGGTAAAGGGCGGTCAAGACGGGCAGAAATCTGCCCGTGGTCACGTGGTTGTTACTATTTGGGGCTGTATGCCTGCGGGCAACAGTGATTAGGTTCACTTTTGCAGTTCCTGTCATCTTGTCCTTACTTGTTGGTAATGTATTGTTTTGTCTGACGTGATGATGACGAATAAAATAATAATAATAATTATTTTATTTTTAGTAAGTGCGTATATTTTGCATTGACATTTGTAACCCGGCCGTGCGTGTCGAACATATTCAAATGAAAATAAAGTACATTGCATGAAGCACAGGGCTTCGCAAATTTTTAAATGTAAAGCATACAATGCGCACGAGCAAAGACGACCAATCACAGATCAAAATAAAGCGCCTTTACCTGTTCTTATATTCTCCTATGTGGAATATATGTGGACGGGAACCAGTCTACCCTGTGCCGTTGTAATAATGCTGCTTTTCAGCGGTCTCCATGTTACTTGCACGCTTTGTCCGTTTCAATGGACCCGATTAACGGATCTTGCTACAGGCCGTTTACCAAGACTCGTTCGTTGGTCATCGTTTCGGCGATGGTCACCTTGTTTCAATCAAAAACCCAGCGGAGCAAGATTTCATTGTTGAATACCTGGAACAGACTGGCGTAATAAATAGCGCAACGGTGTGGATACTAGGTTAAATACACCCATTGGCACTTGGTCATATGTCTGGTCAGACGGATCTGAAGATACGGGCTATCGTGTCTGGTTTCCTGGTCACCCGAATACGACATCAAAGCACACTATTGCGTCATATTTTACACCAGCAATAATGAGCAGAAATGGGGAAACACGTATAGCTCATCAGGTTACTTGTCTATCTGTGAATTGAGATTGATGTGATTTTGACATGCAGAGCCAAGTGGAAGAGGTGGTTTGTGCAATGCTGCCCACAGTATGTTTGTGGTATAGGCCTATAGCCTACACTAAAACATAAATTAAAAACTTGCAATTTTACATCATTTTAAAAACTTTACAGCAGTGGATAGGTTTAGTATTTTAAATTGTCTGTGAAATCACGGTTTTAAGATGTAAATTTTGAATGTAAAATTGTTGAATGTAAAATTTCTACAAATCTGTTTTAATGTACCGTAATAAGCAGTGGATTTTTTTCCGTGAACCCTCCGTGAAAAAAAAATAAGCTTGCCATTTTTCCTCGCTCTTCACGGGTGACGCCGTGAAGTCTGGCGACGGCTTCCCATGCGTTCCCTGTTCTTTCCGGGACCCTCCGGTGTCCTTTCCTTGAATGTATGAAAGGGGCTTTGTGCTCCCAAAAACTTGGCCCAGTCTGTGCGACATCCAACCCATTTGTGTAGAGCGGGTCACAGGCCTATATAGTCCTATTGCAAAATAAGTGGCACAACATCAAAGGGGGCAAAACTGGTTACACCTTACAGTGATTATTTATATAGCGCGCGGTGCTGGCGGCTCAAGTTACAGGATTTCGTAAGTCACAACAGCTTGAGCACAAGTCCAATTTCTGGTTGATTCATTTTACTATTTGCAGTTATCTTGGCATGTTTACATAATACCTGGATATTGCAAAAAAGGAACCGGCCAGAATGTACGTTGCAAAGTGTTACAAAAGAAGATAATCCAAATATAATGCCCGGTTCATACATTAAGCGAAAGCGGACGCGAATTTGACGCCACAGCGAATTTTTCACGCCGGTAACTCGCAGAAAATTGAACTACACGTAAACTATACTTTCAATTTGCGCGAACATTCGCTGGGAATGTTTGACGTCAGATTTACGTCAAGTTCGCGTTTGCTTTCGCGTATAAAGTATGAACCGGCCTTACCTTGGAACCTATTAAACATCACATTTTAAACATCTGGACACGATCTGACGATGTAGGAAGATGGCTGCCATCGAGTTTTAGTTAAATCACCACCCAACAAAATAAATACAAACATGACTGTGAGGTCCAGAATCAGATCCCCAGTGATGAGAAAGAGCACAGAGAAACCGGACTAGATCTGATGGTTGCTATGATAGGCATTGGCATGCACCGCATCCGTCCGTCACATAATTACATGCAGTCTTTCCGGTGTGTACACTTTCAAAATCCACAACCATTTTGAAGCGACGAAGTCAGACGACCCAACAAGGTGGAAAAGTTTACCTGCAAGTGGCTTATTCCGATAGTTGTTGCCGCTGTTACAATGTTATTACAGTTACACACGGTTCCTCGTTCGTTCCACCATTTAGGAGCATATACTGGCAGGTCCGACGAGAGTATAGCGTCATCAAAGTCACCAGGCCAGCAGCACCGTTTGGGGGTATGATACTGTATTCCTGGGTGAAGTGGATTATAGCATGGATGGTTCCGCACACACAAACCAATTCTGCAAAAGTACCACTGGGTACGGCCAGTACCCGATCTTAGGCGGGTCAGGTTGGGGATTAGTTCATGCAGTGGCCAGCTGTAGTGGACCACGACTGAGTCCGCCCGGGTCATTTTCATCCATTCAGGATCTACATGTACAGGCTCAGGAACAATAGTCCGGTCAATTTACGAGAACATTGTGCCTGACCTAGAACTAATTGCAATAGAATGCATTCCAACACTGGCCGGTGTGTAAAAATTTAACCTATTAACATACTGAAAATCTAATATTTTCTGAGTGGAAATGTTATTTTTTCACGCTAGTTCGCGGTAAATTGTGTAAGTTTTTTTAATCATTACATTAAGGGGGCTATTTCGTCCGTTACCTATCGGAAATCCGTGCACATTCTTCGGGAAACACGACTACTCAGTATTTCCCGTCGTCTGCTAAAGTTTAGGAATTATAAACGAAATAGACATATTTTTTTCACATTTCGGGGATTTTGTTTATTGTTAGTGGTCAAACAACTGCCCTACTTGTTATTCCTTCTTGTAAATTGGTTTGTAATAATTGTCAATGTTTGCTTGTGTGGATAAAATAGCACGTTGTTGTATTGAAAAAGTTTACAATATGGAGATGATAATAAGGTCCATGCCAAAAACAACAAAGGAAAATATATCTTCGATTTTTTCATTTAATTTTATTTTTTGTTAAAACACATGTACTTCTTGTATTGTCAATGTGCTTATTACAAAAAGAAATCCCAAAGGAATAAGAGCGTTTTCCTTAAGCAAGCACCTGATTTAGACACTGCCGTCTGCTCGCAAGTGGTCGTAATTACCGTGCACCTTCTATTGCGAAACATGTAGGTTGAAGTATGTTACCTGGGGTCGATTTCACAAAGATTTACGACGCGTCGCAAATACCAAATCCATCGCAACTCGCCAAACCCATGGCAAAATTACAAAGGGTTCGATGAGTTGCGACGGGTATGGTACTTGCGATGCGTCGCAAGTCTTTGTGAAATCGACCCCAGACTAGTTTATGAGACGCCGTCGTCTGCTCGCAAGTGGTCGTATTACTACGCATCTACAATTACGAAACATACAGGCTGAGGAACGTTACCAGACTAATTATTAATTATTAATTTTGTGTCTTAAAAAAACTGCTTCAAAAACACCTTTTCACTCAAAAGAAACAATTAGATTTTTCATTCATGTTAGAATCATTTATATTGCAATTAGTTCTAGGTCAAATCGTAAATTGACTGGACTACAAGGCTGTTGGGTCGTTACATCTGCGGGAAAGTTTTATCATCTGGAAGTTTCGTCGAAGCACAGTATATGCGATACCAGGGAGAACATGTGGGCATGCCATAGGAGACGACATTGGGGTGCCCCTTAACTAATCTCATCGCCGAGTATAGGGCAACATCGATCAACTTGGTATGCGTACTGTGGGACCAAGCTATGGGCAGCGTATACAGCGGTGGAGTACGCCAGGGCCAGAGCAGAGATGCACAGGACATGGTGAAGGAGGCACCCAAGTCTCTTCACGAGGTTGACCGAGGGCTTCGGTCTTAGATGCAACAGCCTTGATGTAGTGGGAAAACGTAAGGCTTCTGTCCAGAGTCACTCCGAGATACTTTCGTGTGGGATCAAAGTTAAGCTTTGTTCCATTCAAGCTGAGCGATTAGGACAGCGATTGGCTAGATGGAAAACTCAGCTGACTGTCTTTGGGAGGCCGAGTTTCAAGTGTCACTGGTAGAAGTATAGGCTCAGACTGTTGAGGTCTTTTTTGAGTGCCACTCGTAAAGTGAACTGGAAAAGTTTATTTTCATTCAAATCATAAACTTTGTAAACCTTGTATATCGATGTTCGTCCTTGATTTGTGTCAAGTTGTATCACTGCAAGCGAGTTTAGCATTAGTTTGTGTACGATGGTGAATTAACTGAGCCAATGGCCGTCATTTGAATGCACTTCCTCAGACCATACTTCGCCAGATCATATCCCGATTTTTATCAGGGGGTACCGGTAAGAAAATTTGCAGACATCCACTACGGGGGGTAGGTCCTGTCGTTTTTAGACTTATTTCAAGTGTGAGATCGCGTATAATTCAATTATGGGAAGTACCCTAGCCATATGCTAACTGGTACATTATACACGAAGTCAGACTTGAAATAAGTCAAAAAATGACAGGACTTAACCGCCCGTAGTGGATGTCTGCCAATGTTCTTACCGGTAGGCATACCCTATGCTTTTATTAGCCCTCTGAAAGTATGGCCGAACACAAATAGAGGGTTTAATTTATAGGCATGATTTGTTTTGTACAAATATATTTTATTCCAAAAACGTTATTTATCCGTTACAATTATGGTAGAGGCAGAATTATAAATAAAATACAGTTGTCTTGCATTTACTTCGAATTCATATCAAAATGCGCCCTGTTATTGTGTTCGCCACTTCAAAAAGGCCAATAGTAACTAAAGTGAAAACGCCACCCTTTGTGTGTTGCCATGGTTATTGGGTCTACACTAAAACCAGTGAACCTTTCCCCTTTAGCAATGAGTGTTTCAGATTACAAGCGAATGTTTGACCAATTACCATGGCAACTGACGTCACACTTTATGTTTAGTAGTCTATAATAGAATTTAGACGCGGCCGTACATTTTGACCGAATCAGTTCATGCCTAAATTACAATTTACTCAAATTGGTCGAATCACGATATTTTAAATTTCGTTTTGCACTGGATTTCGTTTTGTACTTATTTTAGGATTAATATGTTATTTCGTGTGAAAAGCAACAAATGTTTGTCTTTATGAGCAATTTCTTGAACTTTTGCCGTTTTAATTGCGATTTATATTTTAACTCTATAGCCTGTGTCAAATGAATATGTTTTGTAGCCTAGTTTTATCAATCAAAATTTAACTTGAATATGTATCAAAGCTCAACTTGAATATTTATCAAAGTATACCTTGTACAGTGCGGTATCGATCGACAACTTAACTTTAATAACTTTAAACACAAAATGGTTTCCTTATCGAGATAGATTAGAATAATGTGTAGGTATGTAAAAATGGTATTTGTGACTGAATATGTACCTATTCAATGTTGTATTGGAAGCATATATACATGTAGTACTCAAGAGACTTTTCATGTGTACACGTAAACGAATATACTTTACTGTATACCAAGTACCGGTACTGCTGTACATTGTAAATTGTGTACAAGGAGATAAATCTGATTTAAACAAAGTAAATTGTTTGAACATTCATTTGAGATTAATAATGCAGCCATCCTCGCCTCCCGTCTCCACTTAGTAGTCGGTACAGTACATGTACATTATGCCACGTAACCAGTGCTCAATCCAACATCAGCACATGTTAGGTGGATACTGCTGTAAAAAAAATGGACCCAACATGGAAATTAAATAAAGTGTTTACTAACTTTACTGTCGAGTCCAAATACTCCTTCCCCAAAGACAGCATCCCGCAGTTTCAGTTAATCGATACAAAGCATGATTGTAGTCGAGTCCATTACAAGACTACCCCAGGTACCCGGATCTTATTGTCTATTACGTCACAAGCCATTCAATTGAACTAACAAATAAAGGCATTATTTTGTGCCTGTTTATCCATCCACTATAGACCGTATTGAATAGCCGCCATTTCGTGGGGCACCATTTGTTACTTAAACCGTTCAACAGTAGAAGCACTATATACCTGTATGGTATTACAAAACGAAATCACAGACATGTCTATATACTTAAGCCCGTTGGCTTTGGGCAACTGCCCTAAAATAACTTCAGACCACGTCATTCAAGTAAATACAATATAGTATTATCTGAAACCGGAATATCAAGTGAACATTTACTTCAACATAACGATTTATTCGCAGCAATCGTGTGTCCATGTAACATATAATTAAATTAGAAATAATTTGGGGATGAACGATTCCGACTATGAACGAGAGATTAAGTAAAAGGACTAAATGCAAAATTGTCTTGTCCGAATGAATATTTGGACATGGGAATAAAAATATGAAGAACTTGATCATTAAGTAAAAAGTCAAAGACAATATAATGTACTTTTCGTTTTCAGCCTGCTCGTATGTATAACAACAAAGCACACTAACACGAAAAAACAAAATCGTACGCATGAAAGATTCCGATGTGCTATAAAAATCAAATCATGAAAAAATGTGCATCTGGAGTAAATGATTCAACAAGGCTCTTCTGACAAGGTCTGGTTCTCTTCAACTCGATTCAAATTAACTACATGTAATTCTACCCTAAAAAATGCACAAGAACATTAATAAGAGTTCCAAGTTAAACTAGTTTCTAACAGATTATTGCAAAACCCATTTACGAATATCAACTACATTATGGAGGCAGCAGTTGTGAATGACACCAGAGATTGAGATTTCAGAAAGGTTAAAACCGCAAAAAAATCGTTTTGAAATAAAATGCTAACCATTGCACAAAAGATACCGTATACAACAGCGAGTTGGTGGTTCCTTGGGTCACACCACGAGCGTCATACAACTGCATGTTATGTAAGAGATTTATGCTGGAATGAGACCAAAATAGAAGCTCTGGAATGATCTGCATAAGGGCGTTCGAGACGCTTACACCGGGTAACGGGGGGTTTACACCGGGGGAAGCCCCCAGAAGATGCAAAACGAACGACACAGGGTCTCGCTTTGAATTCTGGGAATACGCGGTCAAAGGTTGTTGCCGGGTGGGGCTTTATAAACTTCGTTATCGTTTGACTCAGGATGAAAAATGAAGCCGGCGCCACGCAAAAATAGTAGCCCTAAGGTACCGAAATAAACTTCGTCAATGCCCACAGACATCTACTGATTCAGCAAAATGTATTTACAGCCCTATTCCCTCCTATTTGTGTCATAAATAAGAGTTTTCCTCCGTACTCACGTCGCGATTCCAAACTGTCCGCCATGTTTTACTACTCGTGGTTACTAGGTGACGTCATTACACCTTGCTTTACACCACAGACCCGCTCGCGAGCTCGGGTAGTGGTGGCTGCCACCGGGGCAGACTCGTGTAACACGTGATGGCTAAAAGAACGCTCCGGTGTACGTTGGTGTTACCCGGTGTCAGCATCTCGAACGCCTCTATAGAAAACGAAAACAAAACTGTAGGACAACAATGAACTGTACGTTGAGTAGGTTAAAGGTACACACCGGCCTACCGTTTACATGACTTAGTGATTTAGCATCACTGACAATAATTTTTCGATGGTCGTTGTAACAAAAAATAACCAAAATGTCACGTAAGTGAAAATGTTTAAAATTAACAAAAGAGGCCATGTTGGGCTATACGCTTTACCAGCCGACCATCGCTGTATAATACCATGTGTTTGTAAATAAAGGTGGCGTTCGTTTAAACGTCGTTTTCCCTGACTAATCACACCTTGCATGATCCTCCAAGGTCAGCGCCGACTCGCGGAATGTACTAGAACGCAATTGTTTCTTGCACGTCCGCAATGCATTGTTTTTTTTCTTCGGATATTATTTGTATCGCCGCAAATCCGCGATAATCTGAGATTCTCTCGTCCATATCAACACCCAGAAAGCCTTCTAACGAAACCTGCTGGCAGATTCGTCTACAAATTGGAAAATACAGTATCTAAATAGTGTTCGTAGGACATTATTTTCCATCAAGAAGAGAAACCAACCGCGATTGACGAAAGCAACTCGCACTTGACGCTGGTTTCTACGGCTGGAAATAAAACTAACTCACAAGACCACGTGACTTTTCGTAACCAGAATCTCGTTCCAAAAAGTCACGCGACCTTAAATTTCTGAAAAATGCTCAAAAACGGCCAAATTTGACGGCGTCTTTTCAGGATATCTATAATTTACTCTGGAAAGCGCTGCAGAATAATGTATGGGTCTATTTCGAGCCCAAAATAGCCCAACAAAGCCGGTGTGTCCCTTTAATAGTACCTATTATTCGTTTACAATAGTGAGCAAGGACATCGTACTTCTGGGGCAATGTAGCACCAAATAAACTTCTCAAAAAAAGTTCCGAAAGTCAAGTTTGACTGACGATTTCTATCTCGTTACTACATCATTTCCCTTGAATTTGGTATCATTGGACAGTGATGTGTCATTGTTATGATTAATCAATTGGGTGATGTGCAGTATAGCGGAATACAGGGGTGGGTGGAAAGTGAAATGTCACAAAATTCACTGCTATTGTACATGCAGCGCATTCCCCTTTTGCTTGGAGGATGGGAATGCACTTTCCGACAATAGCACTGCATTTTGTGACACATTCACTTTACACCCGTCCCCGTGTTCAGCTGTGCTGCACATCCCTGTGCTGCTTAATCATAACAAATGACACATCATCGTAAAGAGGAATAACTACAGGGCTTTCCAATTATATAAAATTCAAGGAAAATTATTTTGCAACAAGAGAGAAATCGTCAGTCAAACTTGACTTTCCGAACTTCGAGTTTAGATGAAGTAAAAATTTCACCTTTTGTGTGTTGCCAAGGTTACTGCATGGGTATACACTAAAACCAATTCCCTGCGCTTAAGCAATGTAGGTTCAGATTACCAGCGAATGTTAAGACCCAATAACCATGGTAACTGACGTACACTTTTGTAGTCTATTGTCAGGTATATAGTAATTCAGAGGTGCCAACGTTGAAAATATAAATGAAATTTTATAAACATTCACCCAAGCACTAATTAGACCCCACATTTGAAGCTATCATTCTAAAATTACATTACCATACTGAGCGTCATTGCCCGAAATAATCCATTGCCTGCACAAACTACGCTTAAATCGTAAATATTGGCATTTCAGTTATTCAAGAAACCATCGGGTGATTTTATAATATAAAACAAAACTGCTGCAAAAGACGGAGGTAAAGTAAAATTCATTTTGATATTTCAGAAGATGACCTTTTTGTTCATTTCAAACAAAATATTAACAGATATAGCTAATCATAAAAGAAAATCGCATTTGAAAAGCAAACATTGCATTACAAACCGTAACAGTACCCCTGGTACGTGTACGACTCGAACTTGTTATAGGATGGATGCATTGTACCCATCTATGAACGAAACTGTAGCTTGAGATAAAATCACAGTTTGCTCATGAATATGAAAATTTACCAAAGCGCAACTATATTAATTGCAATGTGTAAAATATTCGCTTTTTACATTATGCAAATGTAATGAAAAAAAACCGTATTACAGGCCCTTTAAGCGGTCGCTCCCGTTCTCCGGACTCTCGAAACAAACAATTATGTTCGAATTTTCATTATGTTTCACTTTGTTTCATACCTGTATAAACAGTCTCTCTTTGGTCAATTACTTATAAATATTGGGGGGAAATCAGAGTTGAATTTGGTGCAGTTCTGCAGTAACAAACTTTTATACGGCTGGAAATACAACTAACTCACAAGACCACGTGACTTTTCGGAACCAGATTTTGGTTCCGAAAAGTCACGTGGCCTTGAATTATTCAAAAGTGCTCAAAAACGGCCAAATTTGACGGCGTCTTTTCAGTATATATCTAATTTACTCTCGAAGGCGCTTCAGAATAATGTATGGGTCTATTTCGAGCCCAAAATAGCCCAACAAAGCCGGTGTGTTCCTTTAAAGGAGAGCGTTTCACAATTCTCCGACGTGTTGGTAGCTATTGACAACAAATTTGATCGCTGAAAATATACGATGTCATTGTCCTGCAGTATATAATCTATGTTACACGCTTGATTGGCATTAAAAGTTGCACAAGCCTATTGTTCTGCGCAAAACACAAAAACCGTTATGATATCAATGTACTGACTATTGGCGGGAAAGGCACGCTACAGGAAACCGTTATATTGAAAGTCTGATCAATGTACTGAATATTGGCGGGAGAGGGCGCAAAAACAAGTCTAGGCAGAGTTACCGTTGCTGCGCCTCATAAGCCAACGCACAGTGGCGAAAACACACGAAAAACTAAATTTGAGTCGCGAGTAATCGAAACACGATACAGGAAAGAAATGTAGTGATAAAACATGCGCGTCCGCAATCTTACCATAAAAAGCGATAATTGACCAGGCATTGAAAATGAGACTATAAATGAAACAAGCAATATGAACCACCAGGAACGCGCACAAACATGTGTATTTTATCCTCATATCTGCGTAGCTGTATCGTGAATGGTTATAATATGAACATACGGGTTCGGCCCGATAGACAAGTAGGAACTAGGATAACTAGAAGATACAAGAATTCAATATGTGCAATTATGCTAATAAAAACAAATTGCTCGACGAGTGAGCGAGGAAACCTGAGAATTAGAGAAATAAAAAATGCATGGAGCTGAATCCAACGGAATGACGAAAGGTCTAGGCCTATTTGGAGAAAACACGGCGGTCCCTGAAAACCAAATTATGATAATGGGCATGATAAAAAAGGTAAATTCCGACCCATCGTTAATGACTGAAAACGGTAATTAAATCACAAAATAATTATTACATTAAGTAATTAGGTTGATCGACAAAAAGGTTACCTCTGACCTTTTGTTAATACAGTGGCGTAACGGCCGAAAACCGAAATAAAAGTAATTTCAACCTATCCTTGACTGAAACGAAAAATAAATCATAATCACCACAGTATACCTGAATGGTGTCGGGAAACGTCTCGTGAAGGGAATTGTGACTTGGCTAAGGCATAGGTTTCTTCAAGCAGAGGCGATTCTGCCGACGACCATGGCACTGCTTGCAGGGTGCGCTGTTGAAATTACTGAAAAGGCATATTTCACGACCAGTGATGTCCTGGCACACATCAGATAGGCGGTTAAAGTTCAACAAGCCTGTGAAGGAAGCACAAAATATCGAGAAAGCAAACACCGTACAGACAATGAAGGGCGGGTGAGGGAAACCGTATGTGTACATTGTATACAAAAACGGAGCAATAGACATTCAGCGAGAGTGTGTATATGAGCCTGAAGTGGCGAAACACGCCAAACTGCCCTCTTAAATGCAGACGTAGTCAATTGATATGTAAATGAGTGGAGGGAAAGGAATGCAAAGGAAGAATGTAAAGGCATTTGGTCTATGTGCCAAACAAAACTAAATTTGCATGCTCCTTCGCTGCGCTCATACGCATGCAAAACAGTTTCGTATTATACATCGACTCAAATAAATACACAGAACATAACATAAGTTTGAATTATTTATTGAGACAGCATGGGATCGTGGGCGGGCACACACAATGAGACATGCTGAAGAAAAACAAAGTACAAATAATTGTGTGCACCTGGGAAATGATGAAGGTCGGCAGGATCCATTGAAGAGGTGTCGGCGCCATCTTGCCTTTTACGTTTTCGATCTCATTGTGAAAAGGCCTCTTTCTTTGATTTGAAGTTGATCCCAAGAAAAGCCCGGTTTTAATTCGTGTCCATATATTAAACCGTTGCCTAGCCCGTTTCGCTATCGACGGCGATGCAGATCTTGCGTTTCCGTTCGTGATGTAACTCTCCGGGGCGTCCTGCAAACAATATATTGACTGCAGAAGTAGTCAATTGATATGTAAATGAGTGGAGGGAGAGGAATGCAGAGGAAGAATGTAAAGGCATTTGGTCTAATGTGCCAAACAAAACTAAATTCTATCTCACCATTACCTCCATTCGGAATCACGTGAGATTGTATTGTCTGATGTCAGAGAATGCCACTCTTTAAAGCTAACAAAGCTACTGGCGCGTATATAAAGGGCACCGTGCCCATTCAACCGGCAGTGTATTTTTGGTGTCCCACGAGAAAACACTCTGCGCGTTGTTGGACCACAGCTAGCGTGGCCATTTTGCTTATTGCGACCATGGACGAAGTTTCCATTGAAATACATGCTAGCCCATCTGATGATAAGGCCAATACAATATTGCAGCTCGATCACGAATTTTCAGCTATACTCCAGCCACAGCAATCGTCTGCATCTGCTGCTACCGCTGCTGCTGCTGCTACCGCTGCTGCTACTGCCGATGCTGTTGCGAAACTTGCACGCGCAAAAAAGCGCGGCAAATCCAAATTACCTGCCGGTGGTGCAAATAAAAATTCATCCACAGCTGCTAAAATGAATGCTAATGCAAGTACATGCAGTAAGACCACTGAATTGCGTAATGCAGTGACCAACCTGCAGCACACAGTAGCGACTTTGGCCGATGCGTTTGCAACTCGCGACCGCTCATTGGCGCCTCAGCCTAGCACTAGTACCTATGGTGGCGAATTGGACGAGGGTTTATACCCTCAGAATACAGATATAGTACCCGAAAGGGGCGATGATAATGACAAACCCGGTGTACCGGAAGGGGTCACTTATTACTATTCTGATGATGAAGTCAATGAACTCTTGAATGAGGAATCTGGTGAGCATAGTCACAGTGATGAGTTGTTTGCAGAAATGGCAGCTCTAGTAAAAAATGATGATAGAGAAGGGCCAGCCATTAATGAAAAATTGGCAAAAACAATCGGTGCTTTAGCACGAGGAAAAATCCAGCAAGACAAGCTGGATGAAAAAATAAAGGCCTATGACAGACCGTCAAATTGTGCCAATCTTAGCCTGACAAAGGTAAATCCTGAGATATGGGCTTTCTTGAAGCCAGCAACCAGAGCAAGGGATGTTAAATTCCAAAAAATCCAAAGCTCTTTTGTAAATGCTTCCATTGCCGTAACAAAGGTCACGGACCAATTGTTACAAGCCCGGAATTCAAAAGCTGAGAACAGCATTGACATGGCAGGGCTCATAAAAACATTAATAGACGCCATAGCCATTATGGGCTACGGTAACACGCAGTTGAACCTGCGAAGGCGTGATTGCATACGGCCTGACTTAAGCCCCAAATATGCACCGCTATGCTCATCACAGGTACCATGCACAACATTACTTTTAGGTGATGATTTAATACAATCCTGTAAGTCCATTCAGGAAACGAACAAGATTAGTTCCAAAGTGCAAGGGCCAGAGACACCCCATCGTAGAAGAGGGTCACGCCCATTTACTGAGTTTCGGTACCGCAACCGTCAACAGAGGGCGCCCTATTACAGAGGCGGATGGTACAATCGACGAGGTCGTTACAGTCAGGACAGTGGCAACGTGTATCATCACGTAAGCGGTGAAAAACACGAGGAGGCGACTCCAGGGCCCTCCAAGCAAGTCAGTAAGTACATGTGCATGGATTTTCCTATTGCAGGAAGATTGCGATATTTTGTCTCAAATTAGAGCAAAATTACTTCTGATCCATGGGTGCTGGATGCAGTGTCTCACTGCCATATTGAGTTTAAGCAGACTCCGGACCAAACACACACGCCAAAAACAATTAACTTCTCTAAACAAGAGTCACTTTTGGTTGACAAAGAAATTGAAACCCTGTGTAACAAGGGTGCAATCGTACAGGTTAAACATTTTGAAGGAGAATTTTTGTCAAACATATTCTTCCGTACAAGGAAAGACGGTTCAATGCGTACGATTATCAATCTGAAAGAACTCAACAAATTTGTCGAGTACGATCATTTTAAGATGGAAACCTTAGAACTGGCATTGACGTTGATTAGAAAAGGCTGTTTTTTGGCATCCATTGACCTCAAAGATGCTTATTTCACTATTCCCATTGCCGTTGAGCATCAAAAGTACTTTAGATTTCAATGGCGAGACAAACTATGGCATTTTACCTGCTTATGTTTTGAACTAACTAGTGCCCCACGGATTTTCACCAAAGTCATGAAACCCGTATCGGCAACTTTACGAAATATGGGTCACATATCAGTCAATTACATTGATGATTCTCTGCTCATTGGTGATTCAAAAGAGGAATGTGCAGCGAACGTTAATGACAGATGCACACTCATGAATGAACTTGGTTTCATTTTGAATCAAGAAAAATCACATATGAACCCAACCAAAAACATAGAGTTTTTAGGATTCAAAATAAATTCAGAGGAAATGTCATTACGTTTGCCGACTGCTAAGGTTTCAGCAACCATTGACTTATGCCGCACTTTAATGAACCAAACCAACCCCACGATTTTGTGCATTTTCCAAGTCATAGGGAAACTTGTGTCTTGCTTCCCGGCTGTACCATTGGGACCTCTGTTTTACAGAAATCTTGAGATATGCAAAGACAGAGCTCTCAAAGAAAATGAAGGAAACTTTCATTGTAAAATGCACCTAACTGAGGATGCTAAGTCCGATCTACACTGGTGGATCACTAATTTGGCCTCTTTTTCGAGGCCCATTATGCCAAGAGTGGCTAATATTACTATTCAAACTGATGCATCTTCTCACGGGTGGGGAGCATTGTGCCCCCAATTAGACTAACGGAAGATGGAAAACCCATGAGAAAAACTTCCACATTAATTACCTTGAACTTCTGGCAGTTTATCATGCCCTATGCTCATTTGCCAATCAAATTGGTAACCAAACAGTGTCTCTTTTAATAGACAACACTTCTGCAATTGCCTATATAAACCATATGGGTGGATGTCACTCCACAGAGTTAAATACCCTGGCCAGAAAACTGTGGCTATGGTGTTTGGAACGTAATATATGGTTAATTGCACGCCATGTCCCTGGCACATGCAACATCGAGGCAGACAATTTGTCTCGCTCGTTTAATGATAGCCATGAATGGCGACTAGATACTAATGTTTTTAAAAACATCACGTCACTTTGGGACGTTACACCAACGGTTGATTTATTTGCTTCTAGAATGAACTATCAACTCAAACCTTTTGTTTCATGGCTGCCTGACCCTGAGGCAAAAGCATGTGATGCATTTTCATTGTCATGGTCAAATGACTTAATTTATTGCTTTCCACCTTTCTCTCTCATTGACAGAGTTCTACAAAAAATAGAGAAAGACTCGGCAAAGGGAATCTTGGTGTTCCCTTTTTGGAAAACCCAGCACTGGTTTCCACGGCTTTTGCGGTTGCTAATAGCACCTCCAATGATGCTACCAAGGGGCGACAAACTACTAAGTCTACCCCATGCACCGAACCAACAACATCCTATGCGAGGTCAACTCGTCATGTGTGCTGGACTGCTATCCGGCAATCCCTCGCTGCAAGAGGACTTTCACACAATACAATAGACAGCCGAAGTGTGACGTGCGTTGCCATGACAATTGGATCTAAACTATCATGGCCGTCGAGAAAAGTACCATTGGAAAAGCACTGGGACACGGTTGAGTGATTTTTAGTTTAGATCCAATTGCCTAGGCAACCAACAAAAGGTGACGTATTCACTTCGGCAGTCTATTGACATTATATCACGGTCATGGAGACCAAGCACGCAGAAGCAGTATTGGTAAGCATTCACCAAGTGGCTGCACTTCTGCTCTGAACGACATATTCATCCATTTCGTGCCTCTTTAGAATCTGGCCTAAATTTCCTAACTGAACTGGTTGAGAGTGGTGCCCAGTACAGCACAGTCAACACTGCTAGAAGTGCTTTATCATCCTTACTGTGGGTTGACTCGGACACAAAACGAACATTTGGGTCTCATCCCTTAGTGGTAAAATTTATGCGCGGTGTCTACAACTTGAGGCCGCAACTACCTCGTTACTCTACGACATGGGATGTCAGTGTATTACTCCGATACATTAGTAGTCTGGAGCCTTTGCAAACAGTCAATCTAGAACAGTTAACCTATAAACTTGTGTCTCTCTGTGCAATAACTACAGGACAACGTGCACAGACACTGTCTCTTCTCAACTTGAAGAATATTACAATTGAGAACAGTACTGTTCAGTTCAGAATCACAGAACTGATTAAAACTTCTAAACCAGGCAAACCACAACCAACGGTAATCCTGTCCGCCTATCCACCAAAGAAGACTTTGTGTGTTGTCCGGACTTTGCTTGAATATGTTAAACGTACTAAGCCTTTTCGTGAAAATAACATGAACTTATTTCTGAGTTATGCTTCGCCCCATAAGGGGGTCAGCACTACAACTATCTCCAGATGGTTGAAAACCTGTTTATTAAAAGCTGGTATTGACGTTTCAGTTTTTAAAGCACACAGCTTTCGAGCAGCATCGACTACAGCGGCTGCTAATAAGGGAACTCCAATAAATGTTATCCTTAAAACAGCAGGGTGGACAAATGCAACCACATTTGCTAAATTTTATAATAGAAGCCAGAAGCAAGAAATGCCACAGGCAATTTTTTCCAGGTCGGTTCTTGATGGCAACACATTGTAAATGACTGTATGATAAACTAAGAATTGGATAATATATTTTATCACTTTTTCTTTTAGCTGGGACCATTACACTGTCTTCAGCTTTGAAGTCTCACGTGATTCAGAATGGAGGTAATGGTGAGATAGAATCCCCCAATTAAACGAGAGAAATGAAGTTTAATTATGATTCTATCAATCCATTACCGAAATGAGGAGTCACGTGACTACCCTACCATTGTGGTTCTTATACTTGATGCATTATGCATGCTTACCCACCCTGACCTGGTGAAGCCAGTGTAATGTAATATTACTTTAAACACTGCCGGTTGAATGGGCACGGTGCCCTTTATATACGCGCCAGTAGCTTTGTTAGCTTTAAAGAGTGGCATTCTCTGACATCAGACAATACAATCTCACGTGACTCCTCATTTCGGTAATGGATTGATAGAATCATAATTAAACTTCATTTCTCTCGTTTAATTGGGGGATTTTCATGGATTGACCGACAAGATCTACATGTAGGCCTCTACCATAGACTTAAAAAAAACAACTATTTCAATACCTTTACGGCATGTTTACTTTAATACACGCCTTATTACCTGTTTTTATTATGGCACGATCGTGCTACAAGCGCAGGCGGCGCTTTTTTTTTACACCACTGCAAGGGGAATTTGGCAGGAGACGCACTATTTCACTGCTGGGGAAAAGACTAAAGTTCCCCGCACGTATACGTGCTGTACAATGCGCTGTACAATGCGCTGCACATGCACATGTACTAAAATAAGATACATTTCATGATCGATTGAGAAAAAATAAAATAACTGCATACAAATTAAAATATCGGCCAAATGATCAGTGCATTTTTTTTATGTTGAATGTTTTTTTGTAAAAGAAAAAACACCTTCGATCAACAACAGTCTCACAAATCATGTGTACTATAGCCCTCAATTCCAAATTTTTTTTTCTTTCCCTGAACAAACTTTTTGATCCTTCTTTCGAAACACTTTTTGATCGTTCTTTCAATACACGTTTCGATCGTTCTTTTAAAACACGTTTCGATCGTTCTTCTGAAACACGTTTCAAGCGTTCTTTCGTAACACTTTTCGATCGTTCTTTCGAAACGCTTTTTGATTGAATTCTTTCGAAACGCTTTTCGACGCATTCTTTCAAAATGCTTTTCAACGCGTTGTTTCGAAATGCTTTTCGACGCGTTCTTTTGAACACGTTTCGATCCTTCTTTCGAAACACATGTCGATCGATCGTTCTTTCGAAACACGTTACGTTCGTTCTTTCGAAACATGTTTCGACTTTCGATCCTTGCCAGGAGAAAATAACAATTTTTAATTCTTTCGAAACACTTTTTAAAAATATTTCTGAAACACTTTTTATTCCCTTGAAGTTTTACCTAAAAACACTTTCCAAACGTTCCCTCGAAACACTTTTTAAATCATTTTTTTTAAATACGAATTTGTTTCCTCAAAAATATTGTTAGAATTTTGTCTGAACGAAATGTACTATTTCGAGAGAACAAAATATTATTTCGATAAGACTTTTAAAAATTTTACCGAAAAGCATTGGACGGGTATGGAAAAACCCCGTTAAGGGTGGGAAAATCAAAGACTTTCACAGGAAACATATATTTTAGCCTACATATATATTAAAGGGGCTTACTGTTTACATAATGTAGCGATCTAGCATCCTTGTCAATAATTTTTCGATGGTCGTTGTGAAAACAAATTATCAAAATGTCACGTAATTAAAATTAACAAAAGAGACAAATGTTGGGCTATACGCTTTACCAGCCGTCGCGATGTATTATGTATCATGTGTTTGTAAATAAAGGTGGCGTTCGATATGGGTCGACACGTGTTTAACCTCGATTCCTTGTTTTCCCTGACTCATCACACCTTGCATGATCTCTGAGGTCAGCGCTGACTCGAGGAAGCAACTCGAACGCACGTTTTGGTGTCTTTAGCGCCCTCAATAGGCCTATGCTGTTTTTTTATTCGGATATTATTTATCGCCGCGAACGCAAAGCGAAGACACGAAAATCTGAGAGATTCTCTCGTCCATATAGGCATATGTTGATGGACGAGAGAATCTCTCTTATAAAATATGTTGGCAGATTTGTGTACAAATTGGAAAATACAGTATGTACATAGTGTTCGTAGGACATTATTTTCCAACAAGAAGAGAAACCAACCGAGAATGACAAAAGCAACTCGCACTTCCCGCTAGTTTCTACGGCTGGAAATACAACCAACTCACAAGACCACGTGACTTTTCGGAACCAGAATCTGAAAAGTAACGTGACCTTGAATTTTTGAAAAATGCTAAAAAACGGCAAAATTTAACGGCGTCTTTTCAGGATATATCTAATTTACTCTGGAAAGCGCTTCATAATAATGTATGGGTCTATTTCGAGCCCAAAATAGCCCAAAACGAAGCCGGTTTGCCATTTAAACTATGTTTTGCACACCTCGAAGCCACGATCAACTACCTCTCATTTTTTTCACCGGTATCGTCGACGCGCAGTTTACGCATGCGCGACTTCTTCGTAGTCTTTGTACGTGATCTGTAACGAAGGAATTTAGTTTTATTCGTTGGTAACACCTCACTACTGTATAGACAAATTCCTCTACCCTTGTTAAACTTATTCATTCATTCATTGCATTGTCTGCATACTGTGTATTCAGTATTTAGGTTACTGCGCTCACTGAAGCGTGTTCACATCAAACCCCGTGCATTTCCCCGAGCCTTCATTTCAGGTCTTCCTGTGCCACTGCTAACTACCCATTGAGATTTGCTTATCTTCACGTTAAGTTTTCACGTATTTGCTGTCCGGATTTTTAAATTTTTGTTTGAGTCGGAGGCCTTCTATTATGTGTTTAAACTACAAAATTGTCCGGACGCTCGTACCGCGACTGCCATTTGCCCTCAGTTAAGGACTTGGAAATCCGTGACGTCATCGATCGTCCACTGTGGGTACAAAGTATACTGTTCAGTTTTGCACAACGCATTCTTGCCGTTTCTGAAGTTGCGCATCAATTTAGTTTTATTCGTTGGTAACACCTCACAGACGAATTGGCCCAGTTGAAAGCATGTCACTTCACTGTATTATACTTGATCAAACCGGTTTATCAATTTTTCTCCCAGGTCCAAAACAGACACTATCTCATCTCAGCCCCGATATTCTGTTAAACCGCCATTCCCCGGTTAACACCAAATCAGACAACGTGACATCAGGACTGTGATATACAGTTTTATTCTGGGATGGCTGCAGTCACGTACACCCACTTTAAGTACAATGCCTTGTGATTTGTACTACATGTATAATGCATAATAAACATTACAACAATCTGGCTGTGGAAAAGTGCGATTACAACTTGTTAAACCAGCTGAACCAACATGATAGTGGATTTTTAGAAAATGTAGCTCAAAATACGTACCCTGAGATATGGCGAAAAAACAGATTAAAACTTAAAAGCAGAAAAATTATTGGTAATATCTCTCGAGGAAAATACGAACAAACAAAGTATACTATTAGTAAGTTGTTCGTATATAGCAATGTTTTATAATGAAAGTGCTATAGACCATCTCGTTATATTTCAGTGTTTAAACATTGTATAGATACCAATATTGAACACGCACCCTAACATAATACAAGCATGTGCACACGAGTTTCACGACTCGTTGAAATCCTTTGTTCAACATGGCTACTACAGGACAATTAACTATGTCCATCGCCTTGTCCAATGTGATAGTGGATTTTTTGAAAATTTAGCTCGAAATACGTACCCTGAGATAGGCGGAAAAAACAGTGATTAAAAACTGAACAGCAGAAAAAATACTTTGGAAAATTCCTATCTGACCCCCTCCGGCGATCGAGCATCCAGAATCGTACTGGCTGACTCCAGGGTAACATCTCTCTCGAGAAATACGAACAAACAAAGTATACCATTAGTAAGTTGTTCGTTTAAAACAATATTTTATAATGAAAGTGCTATAGGCCACGTCGTTATATTTCAGTGTTTAAAATTGTATAAATACAATTATTAAAAAAGTACCCGAATTAAATATAAGCATGTGCATTCGAATTTCATCACGACTCTTTGAAAACCTTTGTTCAACATGGCTACCACAGGACAATTAATTCCGGCCATCAACCTTGCCCAATGCCGGCCATGTACTTAATACCGAAAGATTGCATCATACAAAATAATATACTTCTAGGATTAAACCGTCATTCCCCGGTAAGATAATCGGGATTAAAAATACAGAGGTACCGACATACAATTAAAATGTTTTGCTTAAGATAACATATATAAAAGCGATGTGTCTGCCTTTGGGGAAAAATGCTCAATGAACTTGTACAAGAATAAAAAAAACCTTTTCTTGAAAAAAACAATATATATATATATATATATATATATTGTAACGAAACATTAGGTTGTGGATATAGTGCCAGTCTAAAGAGCTGGTACTCGCGCCGCGTCGGTGGTCTACGGCCGGCGACCGCACTTGGTGCATTGCACGATGCTGGCGCGCACGCGCGGCAGACGGCTATACACTATGAGCAAAAACATGTACATGTTCATTGTAACCCCATTGTTAGTAACAATGGTGTGTGCCCAATTTCCATTGTTACATGTTCATAGTGATATAAGAGCGTGTCGGCCATGCGTCGCTCTCTTCTCGTCGGCTGTTTTCTGGTCTACCTCGTGGCTGCTGTGCTGTGCTCGCACGTTCGCTACCGGCCCTATCCACGTGCTAGTTCTAGCCACAAATTACCAAGCCGATCGCCGAACCGACAGACCACCAGACGCACAATCTCAGACGAGTGTTACTCTGTGAGTGAACCACATTTTAGAAAGGTGTATTTAGCTATAACCATTGCTAGTCCACTGTCTCGATTGAGCACCTACCTTATAACAGTTCTTGCGAACCTGATTAGGTGGAAACTAGGAGACAACCATTTAGCCAACACCTGTCTAGGAGACAACCATTTATAACAACTGTCTAGTCGACAACCATTTTATAACACCTGTCTAGGAGACAACCATTTATAATACCTGTCTAGGAGACAGTTAAATAAACCATTTGGACCAGTTCATACGGAGCCTGTGTCGCTAGTTTAATTGCCTCCTGTGAGTGAATGCACCTAGATAGGAGTGTGTCATATTGTACAAACGCCAGAGGTAACTTCGATGCCTGGGGGTAGACTTCCTCCAAACGGAGTTACGTCCCGGTGTCACGATCTCAGATGTTCCGCGTGCTCAGATGTTCCGATGACGTCACGGAACGTTTCAGCACGTTGCGTGCACGATATCAGATGTTCCGCGTGCTCAGATGTCCCGGTGTAAAAGGTAAAACTGTCCCCTTGTAAATGTGTCCGCGTGCTTACTGGCATCATCGTATTGTGTTTCTCTCTTCTGACTCTCAGAAAGCCCTGTTGCGTAAGACCCATTGCTTAGCCTAAGTAATCAATTATTTTTTCGTTTTTTCCTCTAAATACGGCGAAACGGCATGAACGCTCCGCCATGTCCGCGGCCGCCATCTTGCAAAAATGTCACTACATCTGCGCGCATCAAAGTACGTACATGGCGCGAATTCTGCTGATCAACTCAGCACTGCACCTAAACTGGTAAAAATACATACGCTGTGCGCATGACGTTCTGTGACGTAAGCTACCATATTTAGTCATCGGAACATCTGAGTACGCGGAACATCTGAGAACGGGACACCGGGTCTCCCGATTGCCGCTCGTCGGGCGGGCCTAATCCCTTTAGCAATTCCCCCGTGGTAACTCCCATCAGAGGTTACGGGCAACGATACCCAGATACTGAGACGGGGAGGCCGCGGACCGCTACAAATTTGGTGTCAGAAGTGGGATTGGCATCGCGGTAACATCGACGCCTACATTCGCGGAGAACATTTCTGCTCACTTATGAAAAATGATCGACTTCGATGGTGAGCTACATACAGTGGACGAAAGCCAAGAGGTAGGGAACCTAAAGACCGACAACTACCGGCTGCGAATGCGCGTACAAGAGCTCCTACAACGACTTGAAGTTGAGCATCAGGGATCACTGCCAGCAGCGCCTACGCCAAAACCTGGAACAAAGTTTCCAATATACGCACCTCCGCATACACCAGTGCCTACGCAACCAACTACTTCGACGCCTAAGGGTGCTGATGCGATTAGCCAGGAGGAATGGTCACACTGTGGCGAAGTTTCGCCGTTGACTACAACAGGAGGTGTGTCCTTGCGAGTCAACCAGGGTACCCAATTCGAAGAAAACGAGTCGGGTCTGTTCTCGGCAGAGAAGACAAAAATCACGGCAAAGTTGCGTGCCTGTGATTCGAGTGTTGGAAAGCGACCAAATATCCTACCTGATAGATTTAGTGGAAGGGTTCCATGGAGGGACTACAAACAGCACTCCGACGCCTGTAGGCTAGCGAATTGCTGGGACGACAAACAGTCAAAGGTTTTCCTCGCAGCAAGCGTCCAAGGTGATGTAGTGAAAGTTTTGGGAAACCTGGCAGCCAGAGGCACGGAGGTAACCTATACAGAGCTAGTGGGGCTACTTGAAAAGCGATTTGGTCCCGGTCACTTGGCTGAAAATTACCTGGTTGAACTACGCCACAGACGTCAGGGAGAAAGAGAGACTCTACGAGAATTGGGACAGTCTGTACGTGATCTGGCAGCGCTCGCTTACCCGGAACTGACGGATGAAGGGCGTGATCGCCTTTCTAGGGGTCATTTTTCTGATGCAATACACGATCAAGCTATTCGTGAAGGAGTGTTCCGAGCAAGACCCTCGACACTTGATGAGGCCATACACTGTACGTGCCGCAATGAGTACTGAGAGTTTTCTTAGGATTGAGCAACAACGGAGCGAGGGGAGAAGGAAGTATGCCCGAGGAGTGGACAAGACACCAGAAAACCCTGTACAGGAAATGGAAAGTGATGTTCGACAACGTTGTAGTCAACTGGAACAATCATTTGTTCGAAGCACTCAAGAGACCAAGGAATGGCTTGAACGGATGACTAAGCGACTTGACGAAATGCAGGCCAATGGGAAATCAAAGCCGTCTGCAAGACCGAACATTTATACAAGGTGGAAAGCGACCACAAACGATGTCTGCTACCGTTGCAAGAGTCAAGGCCATTTCGCACGCGACTGTAAGCAACGTGTGGCGCGAGACCCATCTAAACCGGAAAACGGCAACCAGCTGCCTCCGAGGCCCGCGAGCCAGCTGGAGAATCAGGTGGGTCACGACATCAAGGGAGCCTAGATAGGCGGAGCAACAATGAAGACTTGGTAAGTGTGGACAAGAGAGCCCGCGCTGGATTATTTGTAGAGGCAGTCATTAGAGGAGAAAAAGTGAAGATGTTAGTAGACACTGGTGCGACAGACACTGTTTTATCATGAGAGTTTTACTTCAAGACTACCAAAGAAAAGCGACCACAGTTAGAGACTCAAGGGGCCGGCATTCGCAGTGTTGATGGCAGCCGAATTGAAACTCTTGGAAGAGCCTGGGTAGAAATACAGATAGGTCGAACGACATGTCCTGTTTGTGCGGTGTTTGGCAACACCGGTGGAATTGAAGGGATCCTGGGGATGGATTTCCTACTACCGACCCAAGGGTCTTTGGATTTTCAATCAATGGAACTTCAACTCAGCGGAGAGAGGATAAAGTGCATGGACCTACGTGGGGGAGGTCTGTGTGTAGTAGGAGAGACTACTACAATTCCAGCTGGTCATGAAGCATTGGTACCAGGTTTCGTGGCAGGCGAACGCGTTCGAGGCAAGCTCGGACTGATGGAACCCGCTGACTGTAATGAAGTGGCAAACAAGGGCCTGGTGGTGGTACGCGTCCTGGTAAATACAGAAGAAGGGCTACTCCCTGTGCGTGTATTCAACCCAGGCAAGAGAGAGTGCACTGTCAGACGAGGAACCATGGTAGGCTTCCTTACGCCTATAACCGAGGATGCAGTGGCCAACAAAGTGTTGCCGTCGTCCACCGACACAAGGCAAGTGGAGATTCCTGAGCATCTTAAATACCTATATGACCGGAGCGCGTCTAATGTGGGGAGCCAATACCACGAGAAAATAGCAGAGCTGTTGTGCAGGTACCAAGACGTATTCGCAAAGAGTGACTCCCCCAAGCCAGCAGAAGGAAATAAGTTGACAAGTGGAAGAGTTGGTAAAGGACGGCAGGATAGAGCCTGTGGAAAGTCCTTGGGCGTCTAACGTTGTCCTCGCTAGAAAAAAAGACGGTACCCAGCGTTTTTGTATCGACTACCGGCGCCTTAATGCGATTACCATTAAAGATGCCTTCCCTATACCCCGCATAGACGAGTCTCTCGACACGCTAGTAGACAGCAAGTGGGTTTCTACCTTGGACTTGGCGTCCGGGTACTGGCAAGTGGAACTTGACGAGGACGCCAAGCGCAAGTCAGCATTCGTAGTCCGCGGCGGACTTTACGCCTGGCGAGTCATGCCTTTCGGGCTATGCAATGCTCCGTCTACATTCGAGAGGTTGATGGAGAGAGTGTTAGCTGGTTTGCATTGGGAAATCCTTCTGGTATATTTAGACGATGTCATCGTCTTTGCAAGAACTGTAGAGGAGGAGTTGAGCCGACTGGAGGAAGTCTTCAAGCGACTACGTGCAGCGGGCTTAAAACTAAAACCCCGGAAGTGTCACCTATTTAGGAGAAGTGTGGTATACCTATAGGTAACGTCGTGTCGGGAAAGGGCATCGCTACTGACCCTGACAAGATTCGTGTCATAAGTGATGGCCCACACCAACAACGGTAAAAGAGGTGCAGAGCTTTCTATGTCTGGCCTCTTACTACCGACGATTTATTAAGGGTTTTGCAGACATAGCCCGTCCCCTGCATAGGCTCACCGAAAAGTCAAGAAAGTTTCTTTGGAGTAGCGATTGCGAAAATGCCTTTCAGGAGTTAAAGGCGAGGCTACAACAGTCGCCTATTCTCGCCTACCCTTCCCCAGATGCCGACTACATCCTAGATACGGATGCCAGTGGGACAGGAGTTGGATCTGTCCTGTCACAGGTCGTTGATGGACAAGAACGAGTCATCGCCTACGCGAGCAGGGTGTTGAGCAAAGCCGAAACCAATTACTGCGTGACGAGGCGCGAACTTTTAGCTGTAGTGGTGTTCTTGAAACAGTTCCGGCAGTATTTGTACGGGCGTAAATTCATTGTCCGGACTGACCACGGCTCCTTGCGATGGCTTATCAACTTTAGGGATCCCGAAGGACAGTTGGCGAGGTGGTTGCAGGTGATCAGTGAATTTGACTTCACTGTGGTGCACCGACCAGGGCGCTCTCATAAGAACGCAGACGGTATGTCACGCATACCGTGCAAGCAGTGCAGCCGGGGAGAAGCACTACAGGTGAATAGTCCGTCTGTGGACCACCAGGAAGTTGATACGGAGAATGCTGCACTAGACATTCCTCGCTCAAGGGCTGTGCATACTGAGCCTACTTTAGGGTCAGAAGAGATACGATAAGCGCAACTGCAAGACGAAACCATGAAATGGGTGATAGGTGCGAAGGAAAAGGGTGTGCAAAAACCAAGAGGACCAGATGTCTCTGCATTGTCCTCCAAGGCAAAGTCATATTTCGATCAACTCGAAGTACGTAACGGTGTTCTCTGTAGAAAGTGGGAGTCAAACGACGGGCGTGAGGTCAGATGGCGTACAGTGTTAGCGGCGAGATACCGCAGTGAGGTAGTGAACCAAATACACGGCAGCCCAGCAGGGGGGCATTTTGGGCGTTAGAAAAACCATGGTGAAGGCGAATATGAGGTTCTACTGGGTAGGAATGACGGCCGATGTCCGATTCATCTTGAGGCGATGCGATGTTTGTGCCGGAAAGAAATCACCTACAAAGGCCAGAAGAGCTCCACTACAGCGAAAGGTGGTTGGCGCGCCTATGGAGAGAGTCGCCTGGGATGTACTTGGTCCTCTGCCACTTACGGAGAGAGGGAATCGATACATACTCGTAGTGGGAGATTATCTGAGCAAATGGACAGAGGCGTATCCGATACCTAATCAGACCGCGGAGACTGTGGCTGGTATTTTCGTCAAAGAATTTGTATGCCGGTACGGTGTGCCTGAAGTCCTACACTCTGACCAAGGGCGTAACTTCGAATCGAAGGTTTTTCAAGAGATGTGTCGTATACTGGGAATTGAGAAAACGCGAACAACACCTTATAACCCCAAAAGTGATGGGATGATTGAACGTTTCAACCGTACACTAACAACGATGGTTTCAATGATGATAGAACCCCACAGAAGACAACGTGATTGGGACGAGAAGGTGCCCTTGGCCATGTTTGCTTATCGTGCCTCACCCCGGGAATCGACCGGCGAATCGCCAAGTATGTTAATGCTTGGGCAAGAAGTGCGCCTTCCTATTGACTTGACAGTTGGACAACCTAGCGGTGAAGTGCAGGATGTCGAAGAAGTTAACACCGACTACGCGCAGCAACTGAGAGAACAGTTAAGGAGCGCACACGACAAGGCACGTGAGTGCCTAAAGCACAGTGCTCGAAGGCAGAAAGTGAACTGCGAAAGACGATCATTCAAGGACAAGCTGGTGGTCGGAGAATTTGCTTGGCTGCATAATTCAGCCAGACGAAAAGGCCTTTCAACAAAGCTCCAGAGCCGGTGGGAAGGCCCGTACATAATTCTGCACCAGTTGTCAGAGGTTATCTTTCGTATACAACGGAAAAAAGCACGGGAAGATGAAGGTAGTGATCGCCTCAAACCCTACATAGGAGAGCCCCTTGCTCCATGGATTGAACACGAGACAGAAGGAGACAGTACACACACTCCTGGCTTACATCTACATCCCAGTGTCAGCAGATGGCGACCCATCCGCAAAGCTTAGAACTCCCACCCAGGAGAGGGGGTATCCCAATCCGAATGCCAGTCCCTTTACTCCCCTAGTATCATTGACGCCCACGGAACCCACTGACGACATACAACCAATTGTGACTTCTTGTCCTGAGCCATCAACTCAGTCCGAGAATACTGAAGGGCAGACGTGCCCTGCAGAACAACCATTACCACGTCGTAATCCTCCCAGGCATCGCAAAGTACCTCAGAGATACCTTTGAGTGTGAGATGTGAGAGTGAAAGGAGGAAATTACATGCTATAATCCCATAAATCATTTGTATCCTTCACAGGATAATCGTGCTGTCACGATGGATCGAGATGGTCAGAGGAAGGAGAAGTCCGGGAACGAAACGGACCGGGACCATACCATGTGTCCGAAGTGCCAGATTAGG
This sequence comes from Henricia sp. BOLD:AAB3569, assembly GCA_037783545.1. NCBI lineage: Eukaryota > Metazoa > Echinodermata > Asteroidea > Spinulosida > Echinasteridae > Henricia > Henricia sp. BOLD:AAB3569. The sequence goes on along the minus strand of JBBELK010000333.1, from coordinate 1,383,299 downwards.
CTCCAACGAAGAAGTCTGGAACGCCATCTAGCTACGGAGCATGGACCGCGTCTCTATTTCTGGTGTGGGCGATGCGCCCACAAAAACGGTCGCCGAGATAACTTAAAGGCGCACTACCGTGACTGCTACCCAGACAATGTCAGTGAGGTAAGCGAGATTAAAGAAACCTTTTTTGGTAAACAGCTTGACTTTGTTTTATGTTAAACCGAAAAGTCCTATTCAGGTGTATTTTCTTTTGTTTATATAGTTTCATTTAAAACCTAAAGAGCAATGTTTCGTTTATTTTATTTTTAGCTTTTTGGTCAAAGAGACTGACCAAGCTTAAGGCGATGCTGTGTAACAAAACATTAGGTTGTGGATATAGTGCCAGTCTAAAGAGCTGGTACTCGCGCCGCGTCGGTGGTCTACGACCGGCGACCGCACTTGGTGCATTGCACGATGCTGGCGCGCACGCGCGGCAGACGGCTATATAAGAGCGTGTCGGCCATGTGTCGCTCTCTTCTCGTCGGCTGTTTTCTGGTCTACCTCGTGGCTGCTGTGCTGTGCTCGCACGTTCGCTACCGGCCCTATCCACGTGCTAGTTCTAGCCACATATTACCGAGCCGATCGCCGAACCGACAGACCACCAGACGCACAATCTCAGACGAGTGTTACTCTGTGAGTGAACCACATTTTAGAAAGGTGTATTTAGCTATAACCATTGCTAGTCCACTGTCTCGATTGAGCACCTACCTTATAACAGTTCTTGCGAACCTGATTAGGTGGAAACTAGGAGACAACCATTTAGAACACCTGTCTAGGAGACAACCATTTATAACAACTGTCTAGGCGACAACCATTTATAACACCTGTCTAGGCGACAACCATTTATAACACCTGTTTATGAGACAGTTAAAATAAACCATTTGGACCAGTTCATACGGAGCCTGTGTCGCTAGTTTCATTGCCTCCTGTGAGTGAATGCACCTAGATAGGAGTATGTCATATTGTACAAACGCCAGAGGTAACTGCGATGCCTAGGGGTAGACTTCCTCCAAACGGAGTTACGTCCCGGGTCTCCCGATTGCCGCTCGTCGGGCGGGCCTAATCCCTTTAGCAATTCCCCCGTGGTAACTCCCATCAGAGGTTCCGGGCAACGATACCCAGATACTGAGACGGGGAGGCCGCGGACCGCTACAATATATATATATGAAGTGTGCCCTCCTCATTTAGGTGCACTCCATCAGAGTAGTACCTGGGGTGTCGAAGACCCCTGTGCTTCCACACAAACCACCCATCTTCTTGGAAGGTCATGTCCTCCAGCAACTTGTTAAATACCTCAGCCCTCTCATTAAACTGATCCAGCGAAACCTGGTTTCTTCGCATATTGCCCGTCCTAGGCAACACTGGCAGAAAAACAACAATATCTGGGGAAATATTCCAACCAGACAACTTATATACAAAGTCACGCAAAGAGGCACACAGTTTCACCGGTCCCATGTCTTTTGCACTTAAATCATTTGTGCCTAGATCCAAAACCAAAATCGAGGGTTGAGCCTCCATGATCGGCCCAAAATAGGCCCAGGGCTTAGACCAGATTCTACTCAAGGTGAGACCACCCTCGCCCAAACACGTAATTGGAACTTGAGCTCGCTCTAGCATTACTGGCATCACAAAGCTGCGTCGGTTTTCCAACTGCCGCACAAAACTGTGGCCAAATAGAACAATGGTCATCTAGTAATTTACAGCAAGTAGGGGGAGGGCCGGAGTCCCAGATGTCGAAAGGACAAATACCAAGTATGTTGTAATTATTAGGTATTCATGAACATGCACCTTAAATCAACACAATTTAGCAGCAATCTAAAAACCCTGGTCGACCCCCCCCCCCCCCCACCCCCCCCCCCCCCCACCTACTAACGGAATTACTTCCGTCTGTCATGAACAAACGGCCTTCGTCCGAGTCCCCGTCAGAATTGTCGCTACCTTCCGAATCCGACTCAGCCAGAGCATCCAACAACAAGTACTTCCTATTTACGGTCTTTTCCTGACCCCCATTTACCGGGCGGATCCGGTAGACATCCCCATGCTCATTTACCCAAACTACTTTGTATGGAGTTCTTTCATACTTGTCCTGTATCTTGTGACGGCCCTTAAATGCGCATTTTCTCAACAGGACCTGCGCTCCAACTGCAATTGGACCTGCCTTAGCTTTTGGATTGTACAAAGCCTCATTCTGTTGGGACCTTTTCTTAACATTATCTCTCACCAAGTCCCCAGCCCTGTTAAGAAGTAAAATCTAGCTCCCAATCACTATCCGTGCGGCCAAGAATTTGGTCCAGCGGAATCAGTGGTTCACGACCAAACATGAGAGTGAATGGTGCTACTCCCGTACTACAGTGAGGCGTAGAATTGTACACGAACGTCAAATGAGGCAGTAAGTCAGGCCATTTGCGCCGATCTCGTTCGTCGACAGACTTGATCAATCCGAAAAGCGTGCGCCCAGTCAGCAAGCATACGTCGCACCGACGTCGGCAAAGGTCGGCAAAGGTCGGCATAGGTCGGCGAACGTCGCCCGTCGGTGTACGACGTCGGTACGACGTCAGATATGGGCCGGCGATTTCCGTATTTGCTATACGTCGGCATTAAGTTAGACATTTGGTCAACATGACGTCACTTTAACGTCAATATTTGACGTCAATAAGGTGTCATAAATATAACGTCGGTAAGACATCTTATAAAGGTTATCACATTACGTCAGTACGGCGTCGATATACTGCGTCGAATTAACGTGGGTTAAGGGACAACAATTTACGTCGTGCTTGCGTCGTTATTCTGATGTCAATCGGACGTCAAATTACCGTCATCACTGTGACGTCACAGTGGCTTCTTAAATGTGACGCCAGAGGGACGTCGTTGTTTAGTCACCACTGTGACGTCAGTCTAACGTCAACAATCTTACGTCGGCCGCACGTCAGCCTAACGTTGATATGACGTGGAAATAAGGTTGTAATTTGAGCGGCATGGCGTTTATCCATGTCGGCACACGACGTGTTAAAGACGTCTTTTTTCAGTCGTTTTCGATTCGTGCGTCATAAAGTGGTCGTGACCAGATTTACCGTGTAAAAAGGCTAATTTGCTTCAGTTTTGGCAGTTGTTTTGATTTTTGTAAATGGGTTGTTGCTTGATAATAGGCAAATTGGCAATTTTTGGGGATGAACAAACTGAAAGTGGCGAGTGATTAGAATTAAATTTGGTATTCGGTTAGTAGGTGTGTGCCAACCATGAGTAGTGTATGAGTAATGTATGAGTATCGATGAATATGTATAAGTAATGTATGAGTAATGTATGGGGCGTCAGGAAAAGACGTTTTTTGGCTTTGCATACGACCCCACAAAGACGTTAATAAGACGTAAATAAGACGTCAATAATTTACGTCTGCCGTTGAGCCAGCATTGAATTGACGTGGAAATAAGGTTGGGAATTGAGCGATATATGACGTTTGTCCAACGTTAACGCCAACTTATAAACAACGTTGTGCCAACGTTATTCGGAAGTGCAACTTTACGTTGGAACAACGTCATTTTCTAACGTTGGTCCAACGTTTCTTCGTCAATTACTGACGTTGATCCAACGTTGGGCTAACGTAAGTTTGCTGTCTGGGCGGTTGTACCGTTCCGCTTGCGCGTTCCCCTTAGGGTGATAAGGTGTTGTTCTGGTCTTTTTAATGCCATATAACGCGCATAATTCTCGCACCACATCCCCCTCGAAGTTGCGTCCCTGGTCACTATGAAGCCTATTTGGGACGCCGAACCGCGAAAACCAGTGATCTCGGAGGGCTTTAGCGACAGTTTCTGCGCACTGATCCTTACACGGCATGGCTTGTACAAACTTAGTATACACGTCCGTCATGACCAACACGTCCTCATACCCACCATGCCCCCTATCTATCTTAACAAAATATATCGCTAGGATCGACTTCCAAAGGTCTAAACGCTAGCAAATGGCGCATGGGAGTTCTAGGGATGGGCTGTGAAGCCTTTGCAAGGACACCCTGCCGGCATTTTGAACGTGCCTTCGGACAGCAGCGGCCATTTTCGGCCAATACACACGCCTCCTAAGTAGTGAGCAAGTCCTAGCGACGCCTTGATGCCCCCAACCCTCATGACAACCTTCAATAGCCTTTTGTTGAAGACTTACCGGCAACAGCACTTGAAACAATTTATCAAGTAATGGGTCCTCCACTCGACGACGGAGAACCCCGTCGCGCTCTACAAACCGCGACCACAGCCATATCCACAACTTCAGTTCAGGGGAATCACCTTGTCCTTGAACAGTTTCACCAGGACGCCAGTGCCGTTCCCAGCGGTCCCAAACTATTTTCAGGGTGGGATCTTTCTTTTGAAGACCGCACTTCACAAACACCAACATGCAAGAAAACTTAGGTAGAATGTGTGTCATGTTGTACCGCCTCCTCAACCTCTTCTGCTGAACAATGCCCTGGATAACGGCTAAGCGCATCTGCGCAGCGATTGCTCGCCCCAGATCTAAACTTTATATCAAAGTTGAAAGCAGAAAGCTGGGCCACCCACCTTGACTCACAAGCACCTAGTTTAGCTGTCTGAATGTGGGAAAGTGGGTTATTATCAGTTAGAACCGTGAACGGCACCCCCATCAAATAATCCCTGAACTTATCCACTACAGCCCATTTTAGGGCCAAAAGCTCTATTTTGAATGAACTGTAGTCTGGATACTTCGACTCTACCCCCCGTAACCCCCTACTGGCATATGCTATTGCGTGTTTCCGGCCTTCGGCATCCTCTTGAGCCAAACATGCCCCAAGCCCCTTTAAAGAGGCATCCACTTCGAGCACGAACGGACGGGTAAAGTCGGGATATGACAGGACAGGAGCGGATATCAATGTCTGCTTAAGCTGATCAAATGCGACCTGTGCTTCTGTGCTCCATTTGAACGTTCGCCCACGCTTTACATTCCTCACTTTATTCACCGGAGGTAACAGGGCATGCAGTGGCGCTGCTATCTGAGAAAACCCCTTTACAAAGCGGCGATAGTACCCGGCCAAGCCTACAAAAGATCTAAGCTGTTCAGCTGTTTGCGGTATGGGCCAGTTCTTAATGCGTTGAATCTTGTCGTCGTCCACCGAGATACCATGTGAGTCAATAACATGCCCTAGGTACAAAACCCTATCACGGAAAAGAGAACACTTCTTCCCCTTGATCTTGAGACCGAACTCTCCCAACCTAGCAAAAACTTTGTCAAGGCGGTCCAGATGTTCTTCCACTGATGAAGAAAAAACTAATATGTCATCCAAATAGATGAGCAACTCCGCCAAATTCATGTCTCCAAGGCATAATTCCATTACCCGTTGAAAGGTTCCTGGTGCATTGGCTAAACCAAAAGGCATCCGCGTGAATTCGTAAAGACCGAACGGCACCCTAAATGCAGTCTTTCTGACTGACCCAGCATCCATCGCCACTTGATAATATCCGTGTGCCAAATCCAACGAGGTAAAATACCTACTGCCACGCAAAGCCTCTAAGGACTCCTCGATTCGAGGCAGGGGGAAGGAATCTCGAATGGTCTTTGCATTTAGCCTCCTGAAATCCACGCATAAGCGTAATGACCCATCCCTCTTTTTAACCAGAACCGGACTAGCGTAAGCGCTACTGCTCTTCTTAATGATTCCCTGGCCCAACAGCTTTTGAAGCAAGTCTTTAACTTCCTGCACTCGGTGCGGAGGAATTCTTCGATATGGTTCGCTTACTGGCTTCTCGTCTACGGTTTTAATTTTATGGGGAATACGGTCACAACAGCCAACATCAAATGGATCCCTTGAGAACACACTATCGTGCTTTTGCACAAGTCTGGCAACCTGTTCCTTCTGTTCTTCAGTCAAGATATCTAAACTAAGATCCAGCCCAGGTAACTGCATCTGCCCCACTCCGTATACACGCAGGTAAGTGCCAAGCGCCTTAACGTCATTCATTGCACCCGACAAATGTTCACGATAGAAAGCGGCACTTATAAGGGATGTTTCCGCGCCCGTGTCTAGAACGCACTCAACTGGTACTCCAGCGAGTGTGACCTCAGCCTTGGGACTGCCTTTGACTAACTTTGTAAGCAAGTCTTCTGCAGACATATCAGGCGCCACCCCCTTTCCCACAGCTAACTTCCTAGTGAACAAGGCCTTTTCGTGACCATCCCCCACCACCCGGCCTATAGAGATGGAGGACGCTAGTTTGACCCCTTCCCACTTTGATTCTGCTGAGGCAATGGCAGACTTTGTTGCATGGATTCCCCGGAGCTTTCTCTATCAAAACGACCCATCGGCAGTTTTACACGGCACTGCGCCCTCACATGACCAAGTTTCTGGCACCTAAAACACCTCACCGGGGGGCGCGACACACTGCCGGGCAGCTTCCCAGTAGTCACATTACCGCTCTCATGAGGCATGCGCAATTGCGAAAATTTGTCAATAAGGGAATCAATTTGTTCTTGCTGTTTAGCAATTTGTCCCTGCACATCCTGAAGTGATTGAAGTATTTTGTCCTGGGTTTGTTGCCTAAGTTTAACTTAGCAATCTGCAACAAATCCTGCATTCTGTTGACCAGAATATCAGAAGTGCCTCATTATCTTTAATGCACATTCCTAAATATTCTCCACGCTCCGAAAGTACGCATCTTGTTATTTACATTTCATTTACTTGGGAACTATTTATCATGACCGCATTACATGCTTAGCTACCCAAATCTCTGCGCGATACTTTCGCTCATTTATGGACAACCTAAATAGCGCCCTCGCGCAGTCACATATACCAATTTAACTGGATCACTACAGTGTAATAATTTAAAACATCGGATATGTAAGTATATGATTTCAAAACATTAAACTTGTAACCACCTGATATAACACCACGCGGATTTATAACTATCAGAATTCAAAACATTCATCTTGCAACTATAGTAATAGAATACTATGCGGATTTGTAAGTGTAAGAAATTCGAAACATTCATCTTGTACCACTTGATAGAACACCATGCGGATTTATAACTATCAACATTCAAATCATTCATCTTGTAATGACCTGGTAGAATTCGAACACCATGTGGATTTTAAGTGCACGAATTCAAAACATTCATCTTTTAACCACTTGATAGAACACCATGCGGATTTATAACTATCAGAATTCAAAACCTTCATCTTTTAACCACCTGACAGAACACCATGCGGATTTTAACTATCAGAACTGAAATTATCTGCCATGAGAACATGTGAGAACATCAAGCGAATCTCATTCAGTGTGTATCATGTGAATCGTATGAGGTAACATACGGGTTAATTAATCACATTCAAAAACAAATTGTCATGTGAGCATGACACTGTGAAAAAAGCATATCAATAATCATTATTTTAATCTGGATAGGTCTATCATGTGAACCCCATGAGATAGAGGACAAGCAGGTTTGTAAATCAATTTCAACATTCTGCCATGTGAACATTGTGAGAGAACGCAATCTCATTGAACAATGTTGAAGCATATCATGTAGATTACAATACATGTTTTATATCCAAAATTCAAAGTATCAATGCATGTTACATAAATCGTATGATAGAACATGTGCCTTGCGTATACATGTGAAGAAAACCATACATAATACATGTACTCATTCATTGCTTGTCAAGTGAACCAAATGAGAGAACATGCGAATTTGTAACTCGAAATCAAACCGCCCGTCGTGTGAACATGTCAAGAACACAGTGAATCACTTATTCGGTTTATATGACATGCATTGACTAAGAGAACATGTGGGTTGTAATCAATTTCAAAAACATATGTCATGCGAGCAGGTGGAAGAACACCATGTGGGTTGGGCTATAGAGTACAGTAAAGTGAGACTATGCATTAAGTTTAATGTAGGCCTCAATGACTTGCAACGTATGAGACATTGGTGTGGTTCAAGAGCTCTGAATCTTGTGAAATGAAGAAATATGCCCTTATATGGCAAATAATTGCTGTACATGTACATGTACCTGTATGTGGTTCACTTTCAATCTTACAGAAAAGGACCGACTTCTGTTGTGATAGAAGTACCAAGTAGATTTTCTGTTCAGTTCACGCATGTCGCGTGTGACCATATGAATGAACATGCAGTTTTCTCACTTTCAAACTCGAACATGTCATGTGAAAGCTGTCATACAGACCATTCTCGTCCAATACATGTCATGTGGGCATTTGGGGTTACACTGAATTTGCAACCCCTATAGATGCATACTGGAATGGAAATATGCTAATTATATAAAGAACTACATGTACATGCATGATACGGCCTTATTGCCGTGCTGCAGATCAATTCCTGCAGTATTAAACAACTCTGAATCATGTGTGAATACAATTACCTTGTCTAGAACAGGAAAGATTGGAAATAGAATATGAGAATTGGAAGAGTAAAATTTCATTGGCAACATGTCAATTGAATACAGAAACATGCGAATCTTCCTCTCTACCTAAACATATACTACTCTACCTTCTTACAATAAACTATTTAGCAGCTATAACGTCAAGCATTGGTGTTTGTCAATTGTCAGCACATTTCAGTATCGGTAAAACACCTTTACACGAAGGCCAGTGATATGTTTCAATGGCAAGGGATACCCCTTCTCTATGCTGGTGTTAGTTTCCTGCAATTGAAACTCTTCAACATATGATTCCAGTCCTGGTGAAACCTCATGTTTTGACTCTTCATCCTCTATGTTACACATCCGCGTTCCTTGCATAAGGAATGGATGGTACGAAAACCTGTGGAAATATTAAAATAGTATGTAGGATTAAGATGACAGTCAGTGCCGTTGTACATACAAACAGAATACTTAATTCTATTGCTAAATTGTTACTATGGAGTTCAATGTATGTTTTAAATCTGGACAATGATGGGCTCGACCAGCCAAATTCATACTCAAAAGAACTGAACTGGGGCAAATTTGAACAACCTAACATTTCTTTCGGGGTAAATCCATTTTGAAATATGCGAATCATAATCAGAAAACAACCAGGAGTCAAGTATTAGGCCTATTAAAATCCCACTTTGATAAAAAATTGTGGCTGTGCTATCTGACTATGCCTTACTGGGATTTATGCTTCCCAACAACTTGATCGAGGGCGACAATAATATTTGTTTCAATATCAATTAGAATGTGCTTGAAATCCAATCATGCCAACCGTATCTTAAAGAGTCGCTTTCACCCGCTCACCAATGGAAACAAAAAATTCAAGTAAACCATTGTCATACCTTTTTAATTTACCTTCATTGTTTTAGCAGAACTGCGTGCGTAACTGGACTACTGGGCGGCGCCGCCATCTTGTTTGAAGCCGTAGTTAATTGCTCAGCGTTTATGTATTCCATACTCCAGGGGCCATATACGCCAAACAAATATCACTACTATACAACCGGCTTCGTTTTTGCGTTATACATAGAAAACGTTAAAAGACTAAATCCGCTCAAAATTAGTGGCATAGTAACCAGTATAATGATTTTTTGAAACCTCAACGGAAGAACCTCGTGTACAAAACATATGAGACTGATGGAAACTTTTCCAATGTTTTTCTAAGAAATTGTTTCACACTGCCAATTAGTGTTCCTTCATCAACTCTGCACCCACCGGCAAGTTTGATTAGTTATTTTAAAGAATAACTTTCATGGTCATTTTCCAAATTCTTACCACTACAGCTTATCTCGGCCCTTTCTTTGTCGCCATAATCGCGAACTAATTGTGACCAAACATGTAGTGCACCATTAACCATGTTTAAAAGCTGAATATCTGAAATGTTGAAATCCCCTATTATACATGTATCAGCTTAATTTTTCTCTGCAATGTGTATTGCCCATTTCTTAAGAAATTAAAACATATTCGTCCAAGACGTAAAATATTTTATACTGGATATTTAGTTCCATTTTACCGTAATTGAATCTGCACAAAATTTATTTTATCTAATATGTTTCTTTGTTCTGCGTACTTAACTCAGTGTGCATGTAGCCTAGCACTCCTCCGCTCGCTTCTCTTGTCCCACGCAGCTTACGCAGTACATAGGTAGTACGATGGGTTGTTCCGTGGAAACGGCAAACATTCAGTAGTTGACCATGGCTTTAGTCCAGTTGCCGGATCAACTAGCCCTATCAAAGTTACCGTTGCTGTACGTTGAACAGTCCCTAGCGAATCTTCTTTCGGGATATCAAGTGAACTTAGCACTTCATTCAGACATTTCCGCGGAAGAAAAAATTGGGGTGTCCGATGCGTGTAGTCGAAAACGGTCAAGTGACCTTCCCACCTTCCCGCCTTCCTTAAACTACCTCAACACCTCTTGCATACCTATGCAAATAGGAACTCTGACACACAATAGAAAATTCAAGTGTTGTAGTACTCGAGTCCAGGACTCGGACTCGGTCCGACTCGAGTCACATTTTTCGTGACTCGGACTCGACTCGAGTCACATTGGAAAATGACTCGGACTCGGACTCGGACTCGACCATGATGACTCGGACTCGAACATAGTGACTCGTGACTCACGAGTCACATATTTCAAAAAAGAAAAATATATATATATTCGCGCGCTTAATGCATGATTCTTGGGAAAAACACACTACGATGCGTGGTTATGTACCCTGCCCCACCAGGCCGGCAAGGAGCGCACAAGCACGTCATCATTCCACAGTGTGCGAACGAAACTATAGCAGATTCAGTTTCAATTATTTGGCGAACGAGTGACTCGTGACTCGGACTCGGACTCGAGGAAAGTGACTCGTGACTCGGACTCGGACTCGAGGCTAATGACTCGAGGCTATAGTGACTTGAGACTCGGACTCGCCTTTGGTGACTCGACTACAACACTGCCGTAAACTATGAATGTCGCCATCTGCCGGTCACGTACGGAAGTCGACATTTGGTGGCTTAGGCATGGCGCACTGCCATATACGCAAATTTTGACTTGGCTGAACTTTGGACTTCAATTGACCCAGCAATTGACCCAGTGTTGTTTGGACAAAAAGCAATCGAACTCTACAACGGAACCTGAAACCTGCCACAGTCCAAATTTTTTGAAAAGGGATCCTGAGGTATGAATGAAATTATGATGACGTCATCTGCTACCTATTTATAATAAAAGTACCTTAAAATTGATTTTTAGACAAAAGTCAGTCTATCTTATGGATGGACTCCAAACTTGGTATACAGTTTTGTACCTCGGATTACCAGTACGGGCCTGTACTCTGTGTGGTGTCACGATGACGCCATTATAATAATTTGAAAATACCGGTACCTAAAATTTTCATTTTGGACAAAAAGTACGCAATGACATTTGAATTTTTATTCTATTTGTCAAATCGATGCAAAGTGTTCATATAAATGTGCTAATATTTATGGTCATGGTTCCTTTATGCAGCACTTTAAAAGCTTTACAACCTTGAAACTTCAGTGGGTACACTCTTCGACCTCGGTGTAGATTACTCTCTACATGTAAAAGAGTGAAAACTCACTCTTCAAAAGAGTTAATCCCTTATAAAAGCACTCCAAAAGAGTGAAAACCACTCTAAAAAGAGTGAAAATAACAGAAAATCCTCTAGGAGAGTTGTCGTTTTTAGAAGTAAAGGGTAACGTTTTTAGAAAGACGTGCGTTATAATATTTAGTATAAAAATACTTTGTGACAATTAAAGAGGTTCTCTTAACTCTCTAATTAGGTTTATTTGACACGTAGTACAAGCACGACTAGTGGCAAACATGCTCTGCACATGCAACATTGCTGACGTCGAGCGTCAATTTCGCGTATGACATCTAAGCTTGTGCGGTATTGGGTTTGGGACACCGCGGTATGCCGTGGAAAAATTCCGCGGTTTTCGGTATTACCGAGACTACTTTGTTGATGTTGTCAAACAATAACGATGTGAAGAAAATGTTGAATTACCTAATGTATTCAGAAATTCTTTGGATGCAGGTTTAATGTCATCCAAAATTGCTCCAGTAGTTTCCGTAGTCTCCCGGCTGTTGTCTTGAACCAACTCACGCCCGAGTCATTTTGATGTAATTTAATCAATTCGGTCATGTTATGCCGAAAAGAAACGATTTTTATACTTTCTAGAAATTGTATTGGGTTCTGTTCCTTACGACTGTCCCATTCCTACCAAAATTTCAAACGGCGATCTTAATTTACTCCGCAGTTTTTCAAATTAATAACAGGGATGCATGCTGACGAATGTAATGGAACGGATTCCCCAGTATGCTTTAATTAGCAGCCAATCGCCGACGCGGACAACGGCCAGCATTACCATACCGAGTACATGTATCACATGCATGCACGGTGTTTACAATATGCGCGCGTTACATTTGAATGCCTGCAATGCACTGCCAAGCGTCCTGATTGGTCCAGCAGAGGCGATAAGATTTCTGTCGCTTGTTCCCCAGCGAAATGGGGCCGGTTTCAACAGGGCCTCGGTACGCACGATCAGGGAGTGCGTTAAAGGGGCACTATTTTTAGAGAATGGTAGTCTCCCGACATCTTTAGGTTTTTATGGCAGTTCGAGCGCGATTGCGCAGGCGCTCCTGCCGCGCTAGTGCTCCAAACGTACCGATACGCGGTCGACGTGACTATTGAAGCTGCCAGCCATGACGTATTGCACGCAGTGGTGTTACAAGTGAGTGTGTCGAGGTGAAAGTATTACCAACTCCACATGGAGCATGTGTGTGCCAGTATTTCCTATATGGAGAAAGGTCCCTTCACGCACTAAACAATATCTTGCACAACACCTACATTCTCAACGCTGTTCGTTTCCATGACTTTCTGTCGCGCAAATTTTCTTTTTACTCGGGTAATAATTTCACGATACCGCGATAATGAACTCTATATCGAGTTCGCCAGTATTTCAGTATTTCCGTGAGAGCAATACCGTGTAGACGCTTTTTTTTTTAAAAACACCGTTACTAAATACACGGTATTACCGAAATACCGCACTAGCTTAATGACATGATGTCATTGACATCCACACGCAGCAACGCGGGATTAATTTTTTTGACGGTCTCGTAGAAAATAGCGAGGAACTCGAGGCGGTTTACACTACAGAGTTACATATAATTGTTATTACCGTATGGATTCTAATGGTAAAATATATGAAGCCATTGACCATGATAAATTTTCCATTGGCATTTTTAAAGATTTATCCAAGGCTTTTGATACTGTAAATCATAACATTTTGTTAAGTAAATTGGAACATCACGGAGTCCGTGGGACAGCCTTAAACCTTTTAAAGAGCTATCTGTGTAATCGAAAGCAGTATGTGATGTTTAATTCTGCGAAATCTACTACTACTACTAGGGTGTTATGGCCGAGCGGTCTAGTGCGTCGAACTTAAGTTCCTGTGCCAGTACTAGAATGTAGGTTCGATTCCGGGCCGCGACGGGTTGTGGCACCTGTGCCCTTGAGCAAGGCACTCAACCACACTTGTAATTGGCGGTCCCTCCGCTGTTGGATGTGGTGAATAAATAAATAAAAAAAGAAATACTTATTGCTTGTTTGCTGATGGTACAAGTCTATTATATTCCCATAGTAATGTAAACGATGCTATTAGAAACCTCAACATTGAACTTGAAAAGATAAGCACTTGGCTTCTTGCAAATAAACTTTGTTCTCAAGTCAAATTATATGATATTTTGTTCAAGCCAATTCAAATATACACAATTGGTGCCTCTGATTTTAAACAATACAAGGCTTAACCAGGTTAAAACATTTTAATTCTTGGGTTTAACAATTGATGAAAATCTTACTTGGAAACATCATATCGATAATATAGCAATAAAAATATCCAAGAACATTGGTATAATGAATCGATTCAAATATTACCTTCCAAGTAGGATTTTATTATTATTGTATAACTCATTTGTGCTACCGTATTTAAATTATTCAATATTGATGTGGGGTAGTTCGTCATCCAAATGTCTTAAGTTATTGACTTTACAAAAACGAGCAGTTCGTATCATCTCAAAGGCGGACTATCGTGATCATACTGATCCATTATTTGCTAAATGGGGTTTGCTTAAATGTAATGACATATACTATTTCCAATTAGGAAAATTCATGTATAAACTAAGGAGTATACACTTCCTTTTTGCTTAAAATCTTGTTTTACTTCAAATGTTCATGAATATAACACTCGAGGTAGTGTTCGAGGTAATTTATATGTACAATATAACAGAACGTCAATGTCCAAGAACAGTGTTGTTCATCGAGGAACTCTATACTGGAATAACTTGGATGATTCAATAAAAGTTTTACCAACTATTTTTGTATTCACCAAAAACCTAAAGGGTCGATTTCTTGATTCATACTCATACTAATGCATTATTCATGAATTAGCATGTATATGGGTCTGTCCACAGTAATGGGGTATATTTCTGTAACATTCAAGATCTTAGGTCCCAGTTCACTTCAAATGTCTTAATTTTATCTTTAAATTATCAAGCTAAACCGAGCAAATAACTTTTACCCCAAGGAGTAAGAAAAATAGTCCTACAACATACATTTGTGAAAACCTCGTGCACAAAATTTCCTATTACGCATGTAACAAAGACGGAAAAAAATGTCACAACATTGTCTGTCCACGTTACCTACGTAATAGGAAAATTTGTACACTTGCTTTTCAAAAATGTATGTTGTGGCAGCAATTTCTTACCTTTTTAGGCAAAAGTTATCTCCTAAGAACAAAACAAGGACATTTCTTTAATTCTGAGATAAACTAAAGACATCTGAAAGGAATTATTGACGTATTTTTCAAATGTACCTCATTACTGTGGACAGACCCATATCTATTTGGACTTTTCTCACACTGGTATTTGTTGGTATTTGTTTGTGTGTCCTGTTTTTATGTCTAGTACCCTGGTCCTGTATGTTTGTCTGTCCAAAGGTTAGGGTACAAAAGCTGATCGCTTCACCTTATACCTAGATGTTGTCCATTGTTTTTAATTTTCTTGCTCAAATTACATGTACACTATTGCTACTGCTTTGTACACATTATTTTGGTTCAACACATCAATATTATGCAATATGTATTGTTCGTATTTATTGTGATAAATGACAACATTGAAATAAATGTTCCTGAACTGAACTGAAATGAACTTTTTAGGAGGCGACACGCGTCAAACTTTACTGAAAAGGCTGACTTGTGAATTCACCCTAATTATAGACTGCTCTGTAGCTCCGTGCGTGGAGAAACCGTTCACCATCTTGTTACAGAAAAACCTGTCTTGTGTAGACTGGTTATTCTTAGAATATATGTAGTTTTACTAAAATGCATGCATAATACATGTATAAGCGAAGACAAGCGTCATAAGCAAAGCATTGTTATCCTCCCGCAGGATCGCAGTAGCGTTGCTTCATTTATTGTATAGCCACCGTCTGTTGTACATCCAATCCATTGCACAGAGAGCAGTGGTCTGGGAAGAGACAATTGTGCATCACGTTTTATCACCAAAATACAGTAGGTGATTGGTCAATACAATCCGCGGGCGGAGCCTGAATGTTTTGTTGTGCATCTATAATTATGTTTATTTACCAGTGTCTCTGGTTTGTCTGCGCACACTCTGGTTGACTCAGCGACAACGCACTTGATTACGACTTCAAAATATTGTTCCAAGGGAGCCGAGCCACACAGGTACGTGTACACTGGAGTGATCAACATTTTTACTTCATAGAAGTGTTAACAAACACCACATGATTTTTTTCCCCATGCATGTAAGGTACCTTTGTGGCAGAAATTGCCAAGGTGCTTTTTTAAAGAAATCGTTTGCGAACGATTTTTACTATTCATTTTACACAAAAACCATGCGTGGATTTTGAAGGTTTTCCGAAGTATTACTGCATATGCGGCTAAAATGTCTACAAGGCAGTTCATCAACATTGTTCTTTAGTTATAATGTTGTTGTTCTTGGATTTCATTCGTTACAAGTTTTATCTGCAAAATAATGATATTATACGCCTTTAAAGATGTATTGTCCGTGCGTTTTGGGTGTGGCACCTCGAGAAATAAAAGGTTTTGTAATTCACAATTTTCTACAGAAACATAAAAGTTATTGACTTTCAAATGAGACATCGACGAACGTTTAGTTATCGAACACTTATTACTGTCAATATTTCTAAATATTGGCGGACCGCCAATAATTCAACTCATGGTAAGGCGTTTAGACTTGCCCAAGTCTGACTCCCGTGTTTGGTTCGCAATGCGCAGCGCACAGCGCGCCCTCCGGGCCGGCGTCCTGTCAAATCTCCTTTCTTCCGAGACAGAAGAAAAGAGATTTGACTTGCCCACTGCAGAGGGTGCGCCGCACGCCGCGCACAACAGACTAAACGCGGGAAGTCGGACTTGGGCAAGTCTAGGCAAGGTGCAAAAAAAAAAAACCGACGTATAAAAACGGCGTTTTTTGTAGGGTTGCCAATGTCTAAAATAATTTGCTGGGAACCACTGACAATATAACTTTCAAAGTTGCTATAACTTCCTTCTTATACGGTTTTTTACAATTGCTTACCCACTAATATTCTGATGTACTATACACTTAACACGCGTCCAAAAATTATTTATACAAACAGCTAAACTAAAGCATTGATGCCAAAATAAAACTTTGGATTCAAAATTAAAAACACAGTTCACAAGCCTACACTTTATCCAAACTTGCGCATACGCTTACCAAATGAACGAGCATTAAAGGCAGATTACACACTGCAGCAGTAAAGGCAGTAATAAAGCAAAAGACACAATGCTAGCGTACAAAACTCTATAATGTATTTCCCACTTTTGCGTCTTTCCATTTCTATGGTCACTATTGCGAAGCACATCAGTCTTATTTGGCGAATTAAATGATTTCCGGAAAATTGTATTTCCCCAGAATGAGTCATTTAAAAATAATTTGCAAAACTGGAGATATGCTTTAATACTTGTATCTCATTCGAGACACGCTGGTTTCAAGTACATGTACATACAGTGGGATGTAGGCCTATATATGGAATTAATGTATGTAAATTTTAACAACACACGTCACTCGATCAGTTATCAAATGATTGTAATGATTGAACGATTAGATAAAACGTCATGGATGACAAAGCCATAGATCCATGGGCACAATTTCATATAGAGCCGCTTAATAACCTGTAATCGGTTAATCAAATCTCGAAGACACTTTATTTGAAATAGGGTTAAATTAATCTGTGGGTTGTGTGAATTGAAGGCTTCCTTTCGATTGACATTACTTAACAATGCTATTTGATATACAAGCTAAAATGCTCCAAATATGCGTTATACATTCAAAAATATCTCCGTTTCGGACGTACTTATTGAGTACGTCCGAAACCGAGGGTTTTGGGGGCCCTACACACTTTGAGAATGGCTGCTTGGCATTGCAATCATTTTTTCAGGAATTACACTTCCATAAAATGATGCTTGAAGAACATGTGTTTAAAATCAAACAACTTGTACGGCAGTTGGCGAGAAACAACCATAATGTATTTTAAGGAAACGTGACCAGATTTTACAAAAATGGATTTCGTTCTAACCTAACAATAATGTAAAATACCCCCCCCCCCCCCAACCCCCACCACCCCCCCCCCCCCCCCACCCCCCCCCCCCCCCCCCCCCCAAAAAAATACTGTCCAGGGGAAGAAAACATGAAAATTGCAATCCCCAATTTGGATGTGGAAGCAAAAATGTTGGTGTAATCACTGCACTGCTTTATGTAACCGGATAAATTTAGTTTACCTAAACTTTAATAGGTGGATTTTTGACGATATCCCTAGAAATATACGGATTGAGGGCGCAAAATTTCAGAATGGTAATGAAAACAATATAACAAGCTGTGGTATCAAAATCTTAACACCCATGGGAAATATGGGGAGGTCAAAAATGTGAACTGGTCACGCTCCTTTAAGTTTTGCACAAATTTTGCAAGCTTGTGAATGATGAATGTTTACTTTCGATTATTATTATTATGGGAATTGTAGCGATTGACAGGGTGCATCCAACTATATCCGGCCCACGTTGGAACCAATGTTAAATGCCCGATTTTCAAAAATATTTTAAAAATACAACTCTCTCAGCGTTTCGGGACAATACCCATTGAAGTCTCATCTTTTTAATTCGATCAATTTTATAGGGGGAGTCCTTCACTTTTATTTTTACACTAATTTCCGCTTGAAATAAAACCACATTTGGAAGAGTGACAATTTACAAACAAACGAGCGTCCATTTTGGAAAAGTCAAATAAGCTACTGCGCAAAATTGGGCCACTTTTACGCGCTATAATTTGAAATACGTAGTTAAAAAAAATACCCCACAAAAAGATGATATGCAATTTATACACTAGACCACACTCGTTCAGGTCTTAACGCCCTATAATCATCGATATACACTACTCAAAAGAATTAAAGGAACAAGAGAACATAATGTTTTTGTCATGGTCTATATGGGCTACCGTTAGAACAAGAGGCATTAAAGTTATATGAAAATCATTCAGGTATTGTCAATTGATTCTCAAACAATACTCAACAATGTATGGCGAAATTTATTGATGTGGTAGCCTGTTAACATGACTAAAACATGAATGAACAAAAATATGGACATAATCATCTGGCAGGTTATCATGACTATCCGTACATTGTCCACGTTTTGGCAAAGTAAACGTTAATTAATCATTGTCTAGTAACTGGTATGACCTCCACGTGCTTGTATGCACTCCTGACAGCGTCGAGGCATGCTTAAAATTAACTGTCTTATGGAGTCTTGAGGAATGTTCTCCCACTCTTCAACCAAGGCCTCTCTGAGTGTCTGTACAGAGTCTGGAGCATGTTCTCGACCTGCAACACGTCTGCCAAGCATGTCCCATGCATGCTCTATAGGGTTTAGGTCAGGAGATCTTGCCGGCCAGGGCATCGTGCTGATTCCCTCATTCTTAAGAAAGTTCATGGACACTCGTGCAGTGTGTGCACGAGCGTTATCTTGCACCAGGATGAAATTTTCACCTACGGCAGCAGCATATGGCCTCACAACAGGTTCCAGTATCTCATCTCGATACCTCAAACCTGTTAGTGCACCACCAGCTACCACGACGAGGTCCGTACGCCCCTCCAGGGAGATACCCGCCCACACCATAACTGATCCACCTCCAAAGTGGTCAAATTCGACAATGTTGCAGTTGAAATATCGTTCCCCCGACCGTCTCCAAACCCTTACACGTCTATCATTGGTTGAAACAGTGAACCTGCTTTCATTTGAGTACTGTTACTGGTGCCCACTGGTCCACCTGCCAAAATTGATGGTTTCTAGCAAAGTCCAGCCGGGCTCTGCGGTGTAGGCCCTACTACGGACAAAATTGGGCATGTGGCTGGTCGTCTGGCTCTCATACCATCTTCATGCAGACGATTCCTGACTGTTTGATTGGAAACACGGACATCAGTTGCCCTGTGGAAGCTTGTGGCTAAGGATCTTTCAGTAGATCGTCGATTTCGACGTGCCAGGATCCTCAGGTATCGGTCCTGGGGAGGGGTAGTCACACGTCTGCGACCTTGTCCTGGCCTCCTTGTGTACAGACCATCTTCCTGAAAACGTCTCCACAACCGGTTGATGACACTTACGGACACATCAAAATGTACAGCCACCGCACGCTGTGTATTGCCAAATTCAAGGAGCTGGACAGCTCTAGCAACCTCAGCTTGAGTTAACTGACGGCGAACACCAGTACTCAGTCCCAGCAGACAGACAACAAACAACAGAATTGGAAGAATCCCTCAATTAAACGAGAGAAATGAAGTTTAATTATGATTCTATCAATCCATTACCGAAATGAGGAGTCACGTGAGATTGTATTGTCTGATGTCAGAGAATGCCACTCTTTAAAGCTAACAAAGCTACTGGCGCGTATATAAAGGGCACCGTGCCCATTCAACCGGCAGTGTTTAAAGTAATATTACATTACACTGGCTTCACCAGGTCAGGGTGGGTAAGCATGCATAATGCATCAAGTATGAGAACCACAATGGGAGGGTAGTCACGTGACTCCTCATTTCGGTAATGGATTGATAGAATCATAATTGAACTTCATTTCTCTCGTTTAATTGGGGGATTCTATCTCACCATTACCTCCATTCGGAATCACGTGAGACTTCAAAGCTGAAGACAGTGTAATGGTCCCAGCTAAAAGAAAAAAGTGATAAAATATATTATCCAATTCTTGGTTTATCATACAGTCATTCACAATGTATTCCCATCAAGAACCGACCTGGAAAAAATTGCCTGTGGCATTTCTTGCTTCTGGCTTCTATTATAAAAGTTAGCAAATGTGGTTGCATTTGTCCACCCTGCTGTTTTAAGGATAACATTTATTGGAGTTCCCTTATTAGCAGCCGCTGTAGTCGATGCTGCTCGAAAGCTGTGTGCTTTGAAAACTGAAACGTCAATACCAGCTTTTAATAAACAGGTTTTCAACCATCTGGAGATAGTTGTAGTGCTTACCCCCTTATGGGGCGAAGCATAACTCAGAAATAAGTTCATGTTATTTTCACGAAAAGGCTTAGTACGTTTAATATATTCAAGCAAAGTCCGGACAACACACAAAGTCTTGTTTGGCGGATAGGCGGACAGGATTACCGTTAGTTGTGGTTTGCCTGGTTTAGAAGTTTTAATCAGTTCTGTGATTCTGAACTGAACAGTACTGTTCTCAATTGTAATATTCTTCAAGTTGAGAAGAGACAGTGTCTGTGCACGTTGTCCTGTAGTTATTGCACATACAGAGAGACACAAGTTTATAGGTAAACAGTTCTAGATTGACTGTTTGCAAAGGCTCCAGACTACTAATGTATCGGAGTAACACACTGACATCCCATGTCGTAGAGTAACGAGGTAGTTGCGGCCTCAAGTTGTAGACACCGCGCATAAATCTTACCACTAAGGGATGAGACCCAAACGTTCGTTTCGTGTCCGAGTCAACCCACAGTAAGGATGATAAAGCACTTCTAGCAGTGTTGACTGAGTGTGCTGTACTGGGCACCACTCTCAACCAGTTCAGTTAGGAAATTTAGGCCAGATTCTAAAGAGGCACGAAATGGATGAATATGTCGTTCAGAGCAGAAGTGCAGCCACTTGGTGAATGCTGAACAATACTCTGCGTGCTTGGTCTCCATGACCGTGATATAATGTCAATTGTGTTGTGTGAAAGTCCTCTTGCAGCGAGGGATTGCCGGATAGCAGTCCAGCACACATGACGAGTTGACCTCGCATAGGATGTAGTTGGTTCGGTGCATGGGGTAGACTTAGTAGTTTGTCGGCCCTTGGTAGCATCATTGGAGGTGCAATCAGCAACCGCAAAAGCCGTGGAAACCAGTGCTGGGTTTTCCAAAAAGGGAACACCAAGATTCCCTTTGCCGAGTCTTTCTCTATTTTTTGTAGAACTCTGTCAATGAGAGAGAAAGGTGGAAAGCAATAAATTAAGTCATTTGACCATGACAATGAAAATGCATCACATGCTTTTGCATGGTTTATATAGGCAATTGCAGAAGTGTTGTCTACTAAAAGAGACACTGTTTGGTTACCAATTTGATTGGCAAATGAGCATAGGGCATGATAAACTGCCAGAAGTTCAAGGTAATTAATGTGGAAGTTTTTCTCATGGGCTTTCCATCTTCCGTTAGTTTTTAAGTCTAATTGGGGGCACAATGCTCCCCACCCGTGAGAAGATGCATCAGTTTGAATAGTAATATTAGCCACTCTTGGCATAATGGGCCTCGAAGAAGAGGCCAAATTAGTGATCCACCAGTGTAGATCAGACTTAGCATCTTCAGTTAGGTGTATTTTACAATGAAAGTTTCCTTCATTTTCTTTGAGGGCTCTGTCTTTGCATATCTCAAGATTTCTGTAAAACAGAGGTCCCAATGGTACAGCCGGGAAACAAGAAACAAGTTTCCCTATGACTTGGAATATGCACAAATCGTGGGGTTGGTTTGGTTCATTAAAGTGCGGCATAAGTCAATGGTTGCTGAAACCTTGGCAGTCGGCAAACGTAATGACATTTCCTCTGAATTTATTTTGAATCCTACAAACTCTATGCTTTTGGTTGGGTTCATATGCGATTTTTCTTGATTCAAAATGAAACCAAGTTCATTCATGAGTGTGTATCTGTCATTAACGTTCGCTGCACATTCCTCTTTTGAATCACCAATGAGCAGAGACGCATATTTCGTAAAGTTGCCGATACGGGTTTCATGATTTTGGTGAAAATCCGTGGGGCACTAGTTAGTCCAAAACATAGGCAGGTAAAGTGCCATAGTTTGTCTCGCCATTGAAATCTAAAGTACTTTTGATGCTCAACGGCAATGGGAATAGTGAAATAAGCATCTTTGAGGTCAATGGAGGCCAAAAAACAGCCTTTTCTAATCAACGTCAATGCCAGTTCTAAGGTTTACATCTTAAAATGATGGTTCCTCAACAAATTTGTTGAGTTCTTTCAGATTGATAATCGTACGCATTGAACCGTCTTTCTTTGTATACGGAGGAATATGTTTGACAAAAATTCTCCTTCAAAATGTTTAACCTGTACGATTGCACCCTTGTTACACAGGGTTTCAATTTCTTTGTCAACCAAAAGTGACTCTTGTTTAGAGAAGTTAATTGTTTTTGGCGTGTGTGTTTGGTGCGGAGTCTGCTTAAACTCAATATGGCACCCATGGATCAGAAGTAATTTTGCTCCAATTTGAGAGAAAATATCGCAATCTTCCTGCAATAGGAAAATCCATGCACATGTACTTACTGACTTGCTTGGAGGGCCCTGGAGTCGCCTCCTCGTGTTTTTCACCGCTTACGTGATGATACACGTTGCCACTGTCCTGACTGTAACGACCTCGTCGATTGTATCATCCGCCTCTGTAATAGGGCGGCCTCTGTTGACGGTTGCGGTACCGAAACTCAGTAAATGGGCGTGACCCTCTTCTACGATGGGGTGTCTCTGGCCCTTGCACTTTGGAACTAATCTTGTTCGTTTCCTGGATGGACTCACAGGATTGTATTAAATCATCACCAAAAAGTAACGTTGTGCATGGTACCTGTGATGAGCATAGCGGTGTATATTTAGTGCTTAAGTCAGGCCGTATGCAATCACGCCTTCGCAGGTTCAACTGCGTGTTACCGTAGCCCATAATGGCTATGGCGTCTATTAATGTTTTTATGAGCCCTGCCGTGTCAATGCTGTTCTCAGCTTTTGAATTCCGGGCTTGTAACAATTGGTCCGTGACCTTTGTTACGGCAATGGAAGCATTTACAAAAGAGCTTTGGATTTTTTGGAATTTAACATCCCTTGCTCTGGTTGTTGGCTTCAAGAAAGCCCATATCTCAGGATTTACCTTCGTCAGGCCAAGATTGGCACAATTTGACGGTCTGTCATAGGCCTTTATTTTTTCATCCAGCTTGTCTTGCTGGATTTTTCCTCGTGCTAAAGCATCGATTGTTTTTGCCAATTTTTCATTAATGGCTGGCCCTTCTTTATCATCATTTTTTACTAGAGCTGCCATTTCTGCAAACAACTCATCATCACTGTGATTTTGCTCACCAGGCTCATTCAAGAGGTCATTGACTTCATCATCAGAATAGTAATAAGTGCCCCTTTCGGGTACACCGGGTTTGTCATTATCATCGCCCCTTTCGGGTACGATATCAGTATTCTGAGGGTATAAACCCTCGTCCAATTCGCCACCATAGGTACTAGTGCTAGGCTGAGGCGCGAATGAGCGGTCGCGAGCTGCAAACGCATCGGCCAAAGTCGCTACTGTGTGCTGCAGGTTGGTCACTGCATTGCGCAATTCAGTGGTCTTACTGCATGTACTTGCATTGGCATTCATTTTAGCAGCTGTGGATGAATTTTTATTTGCACCACCGGCAGGTAATTTGGATTTGCCGCGCTTTTTTGCGCGTGCAAGTTTCGCAACAGCATCGGCAGTAGCAGCAGCGGTAGCAGCAGATGCAGACGATTGCTGTGGCTGGAGTATAGCTGATAATTCGTGATCGAGCTGCAATATAGTATTGGCCTCATCATCAGATGGGCTAGCATGTGTTTCAATGGAAACTTCGTCCATTCTCGCAATAAGCAAAAATGGCCACGCTAGCTGTGGTCCAACAACGCGCAGAGTGTTTTCTCGTGGGACACCAAAAATACACTGCCGGTTGAATGGGCACGGTGCCCTTTATATATGCGCCAGTAGCTTTGTTAGCTTTAAAGAGTGGCATTCTCTGACATCAGACAATACAATCTCACGTGATTCCGAATGGAGGTAATGGTGAGATAGAACCTTCATTTTGTTGCAAGAAGTGATAACAACTAGTAGGCGGGTCAATATAGCACAAAAAATACCTCAACCTCAAAATAATTGCAACAAATTGTTTTATTGCAATTTCCTGTACTTTCAAGTATGCTGAACAACATATCAAAAGTTGGACAGAAACGGAGCACGGGAAAGTGATCAAATCTGACGTTAAAAATGGCCGCTAATTGTAAAGAATGTATTGTATATATAGTTATGGAAAAAGTACCCTAACCTCCCAAAAATTCTAACAAAATATTTTTTCAACGGTTTCTGGTTCTACTGAATGTGGAAGATGGCAGGATAAAAGTCTACCAAAATCTAGCAACCGGAAATGGGTGACATCTGAGTCAATTCCAAGATGGCCACCATTGACCCTGAAAATCGCTAAAATAGCTATAACTTCTTTAATATTTGGAGTAAAACAGTAATTTAAATGTCCACCCTATAGGGTTGTTAGGGCCAGGGAATTTACTGGTATACACACAATTTTAATGCAACCTTCGACAAACAATAAAAGCCATGCACAAACTCAAAATGGCTGTCATAATTACATGTACAGGCATGGGAGGGGTAGAGACAATAACTTCCTCTAATCTAAGTGCTTATGTCAGCTTCTTTTATTGGGCAGTAATGTGCATATCATGATCCCCTCCTGTGGTAAGGCTGGCTGCATCAACCACCGCACGAGGCTACGAGCCGCTAAGGTAGGGTGCACCACTCTGCCAGAATTGCCTCCCCAATAACCTGCACTTCTAGGGCTGTTTTTGAGACGCGCTATTCAGGCACGTCAGCTCACCACATGCAGGTTTAATCGGGAAAAACCCTTCTCAGCTAACACATAACGTTCTGCGAACGTTCCCCGAACGTTCGTGGAAGTTACGTTCGTTTTGAACGTCGAGGGGACGTTCGTTTTGAACGTCGAGGGGACGTTTTGTGGAAGTTTGAATATAACGTTGCAGTGTAACGTTCTAAGAACATTCCGAGAATGTTGTTAACAAAGCAGATCGCGCGGAGATTATTTTTCCGTAAATTTCACGAAAAATTGCATTGTTTTAAGTTTTACGTTGTATAACCACGCACTACCTGATTTGAAATGTATGTACTTTTGTATATAAAACCCATCTATAGTCTAAAAAGGTCAGATTTTCAAGAAATAGTACAAAATGTGGTTTCCGCCAACCATGACTACATACGAAGGAAATTCAAGGAGCATATATATATCAAGCGTATACTTATTAAACATAGTAAGAGGAAGTGACTGGTATCAAGAGCACTGGAATTTCACTTAAGAGATTAGTAAGTTGATTAAGAATAGTCTGATTACGTAATGCGTCACAATGCGTCATAATAAAGGTGTTGTACAAAATTGACACGTCCCCTGAAAACTCCACACAATTACGTTCCCCGGACGTTCATTCCTAACGTTTCGCTGTTCCGCTGTTCATTCGGGGGACGTTATTTGGTTAGCTGGGTTGGCCAACCCAGCCTGAAGCCATTCCAACCGTGGCAAACCCTGCCTGATGCCATCCTAGCCCAGCCCGAAATGCACCGCACCCCGCCCCGCCCAGCTCTTCCAGCACAAAGCCAGTCCAGCCCAAAGCCACGCCAGCCCCGGACGTTCATTCGGTTAGCTGGGTTGGCCATCTACGCCCAGCGTAAGACCATCTCAGCCCAGCCTGAAGCCATCCCAACTGTGGCAAACCCTGCCCGATGCGTCACAACCCTGCCCGATGCCCAGCCCGAAATGCACCGCACCGCCCCCCCCCCCCACCCCCCTCCAGCCCAAAGCCACGCCAGCCCAGCCCGAAGCACTCCTATAGGCCAGCCCAGCCCACCAATCACACCAGCCCGCTTAATCCCTCCTATCACACCAGACCAGCCCAGTCCAGGCTAGCCCAAAGCCAGCCAAGCCCAGCACGAAGTCTTGTGTACCCACCCGTGAATCATACAGCAATGATATTATTTTTTACTACTACCGGTATACTAAGGAGAATCCTGTACCTAAAAGCTCAAAGAAAGTAAGTGCAATAGGTTTTTATCCTGATTAAACCTGCGTGGGGTTAGTTGACCTCCTGAATCGCGCGTCTCAAAAACAGCCCAATAAGTGCAGCTTCTCAGGAAGGCAATTCGGGCAGTGTGGCGCACCCTGCCTAAGCGGCTCGTACGGTGGCTGATGTAGCCAGCCTTGCCACAGAAGGGGATCATGTCATACACATTACTAACATAAAAAAATAAGCTACTACTGACTGCAGTTAGAGAAGTTATTGTCGCTACCCTTCCATGCCTGTAATTACGACCGCCATTTTGAGTTTGTGGCTTTTATTGTTTGTCGAAGGTTGGATTAAAATGTTATGGATACTAGTGAATTCCCTGGCCCTGAAAACCTTAGGGTAGACATTTAAATCACTGTTTTACTCCTGATATTAAAGAAGCTACAGTCATTTCAGCGATTTTCAAGGTCAACGGCAGCCATCTTGAAATTAACCCAGATTTCCGGTGGCTTGATTTTGGTAGAATTTGTTTCCTGTTATTCACCACATTCAGTAGGACCAGGTTGGGGTGTTTTTTTACATAAATATACCCCTCTATTTAACCTTTTTTATGTTGGCGGCCATCTTGTTTTTGATGTCATTTTTGGAGACTTTCCCGTGCGTCAAAATTGTCCAACTTTTGATATGTTGTTCGTCACATCAAATAGTACAGAAAACGATCATAAAACGTTTTGTTGCAATTTTTTTGGGGTCAGGTGGTATATTGACCCGCCTATAGTGATGACAAGTGTACCAATACCAACACCTTATACAGGGTAAAAGAACACGCCTGTGGACACCCCCGTGTCAACGTGTTAGAAGACACGCATGATTTCACCAACATTGTTGAGAATTGTTTGAGAATCAATTGACAACACCTGAATGATTTTCACATAACTTTAATGCCTCTTGTTCTAACGGTAGCCCATATAGACCATGACAAAAACATTATGTTCTCTTGTTCCTTTAATTCTTTTGAGTAGTGTATATACACTGGATGAACAACGACGTCTAAAATTGAAGCCGTTGTACCCCACTAAATACAATGCCTTGCCTAGACTGGTTATACTGTCTTCACTAGTCTACATCATGGTCTACATGTGTTAAGTGAAATGCAAGCGATCGCATGGACCGGGGAGCAGGCTAGGCCAAGCATTGTTCGTAGGGTACAGTGGCGACCGGCGCATGGCTTCAATTATCGTATAGCCAACTGCTATTGCATACTTTATCCAGTGTATATATATCGATGCCCTATAATACAGAAACATTTTAGGGCATAATTCATGAGCTCGCGCACCGATTTCTGCATATTTAGTGGAGTGCAACAACTGGTAAAGGTTACTGCATGGCGATGTAGGCCTACGCTCACTATGAGTAGTTGTTTACAGCATGAAAGGCAGGAATAATGACCAATTCAAGTAAATAGAGTACTAAAGTGAACATATGTCACCCTTTGTGTCGCCAAGGTTACTAGATATACACCAAAACTCGTGTTTCACTGCGCTTTAGCAATGGACGTTTCAGATTACCAGCGAATGTTTATACCCAGTTACTCCGGTTAGACGTCACACTTCAGTAGTCTATTAACGATGCTGAAGTCAACAGAACTGGGGCCGATTTCACTAACACGCTGTTTTGCGACCATCGTTAGAATGATCGCTAAATTCAAATCCATCGTTATTGCGATGGTGATGGATTTTGCATTTCACTAAAGCCGTCGCAATAGCGATGAGTATTAATTATAAATACATTTATTGGACGAGGACGATCGCTTAGTAACGCGTAAACAACCAGAAATTCGGTGACTTGATGCACGATTCTGCAGCGCAGACACTATAGCGACAGATATATATGCCATGATGCTCGGATGTTGTGGAATAGAAGCATCCTGTATGAGAGCTTAATATTTGAACGGTTGCATCTATTGCGTGGCTCCTAAGAGTTGAAGGGCGGAGATGTGGCTCTAAAATGTCAATAATTCTCATGACACCATTCCGCGTAAACCGATAATATTTGTGCATCTTTTTGTCATTGTATGAATCCAGAGGATTTGTCCTGTCCCTGAAAACTCTCTCTCTCGGTAATGCTATTGCGTTGTTTATGTACAACAACTGAAACGCCATTTCGAGACACACTGAAAACCACCAAACCTTCAAAATACTAAACAAATGGCGCGAAATTGTATTTTAGCGATGAATGTTTCAATTTACGATGACAAATTAGTCGTCGCTAAATATTCATCGCTAAATAACAACTAGCGATGGCCAACGCCATCGCTAAGTTTTTGTGAAATCGCTCTTCGAAGTTGATCGCTAAACTGCGATGGATTTCGAGTTTAGCGATTGATTTGGGCATTAGCGATCATCGTAAAGCGTTAGTGAAATCGGCCCCAGGTCACATTTTGTTATATTTAGGACTTTAGCTCAAACTCCCTTGCCGGCTCGCTCGATTTACCCAATAGGCAGCCTTTACAGGCGGGCTACCTTGCTTCTGATATATAGGCCCATATTTTGGAAGGAACTTCTAATGGGCCCAATAAACTTCAAATGTGGTGCAAATTTTGTCAATTTTTCTTCCAAGCCGGCCGAGTATGTTGGTGTACAAGGGACATCGCATACCAAAGATATCTTTGCAAATATTTGCTATGTTGCACATTTTACCACAAAAATCTTTGCAAATATTTGCGATGTCGCACATTTTTTTCGCAAGTATCTTTGGAGATTTTTGCGATGTCTAACATTTTTTCGCAAATATCTTTGCAAATTGACGATGTCGCACATTTTTTCGCTAATATATTTGCAAATATTTGTGATGTAGTTTTTTTTATTTGCAAATGCGATGTCGTACATTTGGTCACATACTTTGTTGCATGCATGTCTAAGCGGGCCGGGGCGTCTCTGGTAGAAGCTAGAGGGTCTAAGGCTACAGTCACAATGGAGGTACGGTAGAGCACGGTACAGCACGGTTGAAGATCGACGTCTACCGTGCTCTACCGTAGAGGTAACCGTATCGGTACCGTGGGCTACCGCCGTAATCGTTCAATTTTGGCAAGCGTATGTTAGCCGGGTTCTGACATTGCTGTTTAGGAGCAATATTCGCGTTTTCAAGTGAATTCGCTTTATTATGGTTTATTATTGTTTATTATGGTTGCACAGTACCTGCAACGAAAATCTACCACATTGTAAATATTTGCATAGATATTTGCGAAAAAAGTGTGACATCGCAAATATTTGCAAAGTTATTTGACGAAAAAAGTGCGACATCGCAAACAATTGCAAATATATTTGCGATTTGCGATGTCCCTCATGTATACGCGCTCCACGATATTCTAAAACGCTCCTGCCCTGCTGGCTCACTCGATTTTCGTACAATCAGCCCCCGCCGGCGAGGGCGGGCCACTTTGCGTCTGATATGCACTTGGCGTCTGATAAACCTTTCGAAGGCATGCCATTTCTTTGTAGGTTGGACTGAAGTTTGGGAACTGCGCCAACTGTTTTGCATCGATAACTTGAATTGTTTAATAAGCGTTTTTCAACGAGTCAACATATGACGAGATGATGAGTTACGAAATACAGCGTCGACCCCGTGCCGTTGTATTAATGCTGCTTTTCTCTATCAGCGGTCTCCATGGCACTTGTAACCCATGTCCGTTCCAGTGGACGCCATTTAACGGATCTTGCTACATGGTGTTTCCCGAGCTTCGTACCTGGTCTGAAGCCGAGAGTCACTGTCAGCAGTTTTCTAGTCGTCGTTTCGGCCATGGTCATCTTGCTTCAATCAAAAACCAAGCGGAGCAAGATTTTATTCTTGAATACTTGACACATGGCCTAAATGGCTACGTGTGGATAGGGTTAGAGAGTCCCGCTGATACTTCCAAATATCTCTGGTCCTCAGATGGGTCTGAAGTTACGGACTTTAGTGCCTGGTATCCTGGTTATCCACTATCACTATCAACCACAGTGTATTGCACCGCAACTCACATCGCCCATGCCGGTAAATGGACTAATTTGTTATGCTCAAACA
Source organism: Henricia sp. BOLD:AAB3569 (assembly GCA_037783545.1). Lineage (NCBI taxonomy): Eukaryota > Metazoa > Echinodermata > Asteroidea > Spinulosida > Echinasteridae > Henricia > Henricia sp. BOLD:AAB3569. Next base: position 1,352,881 of record JBBELK010000333.1, on the reverse strand, counting down.
ACCTTAAGTTTATTTGTGAATTGAGATTAATGTAAACCAAATGTGTACGGTTTGCAATCTAAAAAAACCCGGATCAGAATTCTGACCCCTTTCAATTCCTGGTCAAAATGGGTTGCATTGGCCAGGAAATTAGTCGTTTTGACCCAGAAAAGTGTTACTTTTTGAACCGGAAAAGGGTCAGACCCCCTTCTGACCCAGATTTCCGGATCAATCCGACCTGGGAGTTTGAGCATTTACAGGTAATATGCGTTTTTGATTAAATACATCATACGTACCTCAGCGGGACTGTCGTTTTCTATAGTATGACCGTGTGAAATATTGCAAAATAAGTGGAATATTACCAATAGAACCATACTGTACAAAAATCTGTAATTTATTGTTTACATCAAAACTGCATAGCACCAGCGCCGACAGAAATGTTGCTTTCTTAAATTGCAGTTAAGAGTCGGTTGGTATTGCATTTTAGATCATGTCTGTGAAATCACTTTACGGTTTTAAGATGTAAATTTTAAAATAGTACTGTTTAAAAGAACTTTTCTTACATGCGCTATATGGGGCAGCGTAAGAAAAATTCTTAATATCAGGTACGGGGGGCAGAGTGTGCCATTTTATACTTATTTCAAGTCTGAGTTGGCGCATACTTCACAAATTTATGAGAAGTATACCATATACATTGGTGAATGGTGATACGCAATATATCATACTCCAAATAAAGCCTGGTTTCCAGGGGCGGTCGGGTTGGCGTACGGGTTCTTTCCTCGCCTTCCACCTCTGGCGTCCCGGGTTCGAATCCGGGGCGTGTATGTGGATTGGGTTTGCATTCCCTACTTGACCGCGTGGGTTTTCCCCTGGGGCATTTCTCTGGGGGTTTTCCTCCCACTTCTAAAACTGCAACTCCTTCTTCGTCATCTCAAGTTGATAATATAGTATAGTTAAAGCTAAAACCGTATAGTTCATGGCATAAAGGGCCTTAGTTGCCGAAGATGCCATAAAATATACAACAACAACGCCTGGTTTCCATATCATCGCAACAAACGCGGAGAGCACCGCAAACTACCAACGCAAACAGTAACGCAGACAGTCTGTAAAGTTGAACCAAGTTTAACTTTGCCGATTGTTTCCGTTGGTGTTTGCGTCGCAGCTGTTTGCGTCTAGTCTGCGTGCGCTCGTTCCGATTATATGGAAACTAGGCTTATGTCTAAAATGGCACAACCCAACCCCGTACCCGATATCAAAATTTTTCCTTACGCCGCCCCTGTGCGCTACAATATTTAGAACCGAAAAAGTGACAGTGGTAAGTTGCATAAATCCTAGAATCCTGCCTCTGCGCTATGGCGCTCGCATATAAGAGAGTTGGCACCAGACTACCAGGCCGTTGGCAACGGTTGCCAAGTGGCGAGGTTGTGCACGCTGATACATGTTAGTCGGCGCGAAAGGCTGTACATACCTGGAATACCTTGCACATTACTCAATGCATTTTGAAGCTGGACCATCCTAAATTACATGTTTAAATGAGCATGTTGAAACATGTACTCGCCATTAAATTTCGTCAAAATAACGAGTTAGAACGTCTTGTTTGACTTAAAATGGACCTTAAATTTGAAAGCTGGATATTTCCCAATCTGTGCATAATAAATTCAAGAAATAAGTAACGATTTCGGGTTATGAGACTGGTTTAACTTTCCGATTGAACGTCGAACCCGAACGAAGGGAGACGTATACACTATACAGCAAACTTGACTTGAAATAGGGGAAATAAGATGACATGCAGCTGGTAAATCTTACAATATGATCAAATTAATATCGCCGTTGATTGTTTATCTATCGACGGAACATCGTCAGAAATTGGCGAGTTTTACTGTTCCAGAACGCGCGTTCAACATAACAGCGAGCGACTCTCTGTTTGAAGACCGTGCGTACACTGTTAACAATTACGGACAAAATGTTACGGATTTGTCAGGGTCATTTCCGTAATTTTACGGACTGCACACGTATAGAATCCGTATTTTTAAATGCACAAACATATTGGATAAACGGATTATTTCCGTAAAATTACATATTTCCGTAAAATTATTCCGTAATTTTACGGAGCAGAAAAAAAGTTCTGGTAAATTTGGTGCCGAAATTTTTCAAAAAAACCCGTTTACGGATTTTAAAAACAAAATTTCCGTATTTTTACGGAGTTTCCGTATTTTTACGGAGTTTCCGTATTTTTACGGAATTCACACTGTTAATTTTACGGACATTGTCGAATAATCGGTATTTTTACGGACAAAACAACGGAATCAACGGAATAATTCCGTAAATTTATGGAGAAAAACAAAATGTTCCGGTAATTTTGCTGCAGGACGTTCCGTAAAAAAAACGGATAATTTGTTTAACACTGATACACAGAGGTGTGAACCCACCTTCCACCGCGGAACGGACGCTCCATTGTTCCTCTTTTCATTGACAGACAGAGGAAACATGTTGGTTGAAGTTCATGATGCTGTCAAAGAGGACACCAAGATTGCGTGCTTTGGTGCAAGCTGTAACCTGGACATCACCTATATGAATATCAGACAAGTTGATTTGGTTTTTCAGTTGTTTAGAACAAATTAAAAGTACCTGGGTTTTGTGCGCATTAAATTTAAGAAAGTTTGCAGCCATCCAGTGTTGAATGTCACGAATACAGATCTCTAACTTTTCCTGCGTGTTTGTGTCATCACCAGGGATACTAGGAGAAAATGTTGCGTATAATTGTGTGTCGTCTGCGTAGAAGTGATGCTGAATTCCATGGAGCCGCGCAATCTGTCCTAAAGGAGATGTGTAAAGTGTGAACAAAAAAAAAAGAGGCCCAAGGACTGAGCCTTGTGGAACACAGACAAGATTAGTATTGTCAGATTGAGTCCCTAACACACGGACAGCTTGTAGCCGATGTTATAGGTATGACTTAAACCAAGCAAGTGCTGTGCCTTGAATCCCGAATCTATGTTGTAGTCTACTGAGAAGGACATTGTGGTCTATGGTGTCGAAGGCCGCCGAGAGGTCGAGCAAGATCAAACATGCACCCATCCTCTTAAAACAGTGCCCCTTTAACGCACTTTCCGATCGTGCGTACCGAGGCCCTGTTGAAACCGGCCCCATTTCGCTGGGGAACAAGCGACAGAAATCTTGTCGCCTCTGCTGGACCAATCAGGACGCTTGGCATGTGCATTGCAGGCATTCAAATGTAACGCGCGCAGATTTTAACACCGTGCATGCATGTGACACATGTACTCGGTAATGCTGGCCGTTGTCCGCGTCGCCGGTTGGCTGCTATTTTAAACATACTGGGGAATCCGTTCCATTACATTCGTCAGCATGCATCCCTGTTATTAATTTGAAAAACTTCAAAGTAAATTATGATCGTCGTTTGAAATTTTGGTAGGAATGGGACAGTCATAAGGAACAGAACCCAATACAATTCTGGAAAGTATAGCAATCGTTTCTTTTCTGCATAACATGACCGAATTGATTAAATCACATCAAAATGACTCGGGCGTGAGTTGGCTCAACACAGCAGCCGGCTTACTCCACAGATTTGCATGGATTTCCTCAGGGTATTGTAACGTCGCTTAGCAGAGTGGAAATTCACTGAGATCTCAGGATGACATGCACCATGCACTATTAAGTCTATGGAACATGATAAAAATCATCCGTGTTTTCCAAGAAAACCTTGAAATTTTGTTATTGCTAAAATCATGTTTCCTAACCAAATTTACACTTTCTGGGGGCATTATCATGTCAAATTAGGAAGAATTAGTGGCGAGGGTGTACGGTATTTATGTCTCGTTGCGTACGTTGATGCATTTCTCGCGATTTTATTTGGGCTTCGGAAGGTGTATTTAAAATATGGCGGTCATGTACGCACGGTCGGCATAACGAGAGTCGCTCGCTGTTATGTTGAACGCGCGTTCTGTAACAGTAAAACTCCCCAATTTCTGACGATGTTCCGTCGAATAGATAAACAATCAACGGCGATATTAATTTGATCATATTGTGGCAAGATTTACCAGCTGCATGTCATCTTATTTCCCCTATTTCAAGTCAAGTTTGCTATACGTCTCCCTTCGTTCGGGTTCGACGTTCAATCGGCAACTTTAAACCAGTCTCATAACCCGAAATCGTTACTTATTTCTTGAATTTATCATGCACAGATTGGCAACGATCCAGCTTTCAAAGTTAACGTCCATTTCAAGTCAAACAAGACGTTCTAAATCGTTATTTTGACGAAATTTCATGGCGAGTACATGTTTCAACATGCTCATTTCAACATGTAATTTCGGATGGTCCAGCTTCAAAATGCATAGAGTAATGTGGGAGGTATTCCAGGTACCGTACAGACTTTCACGCCGGCTAACACGTTTCAGCGTGCACCCCCTCGCCACTTGGCAACCGTTGCCAACGGCTGGGTAGTCTTGCATGACTCTTTTATATGCGAGCGCCATAGCGCATGAGGCAGGATTCTAGGATTTATGGAAATCTATCACGCAACTGGCTTATTCATCGCAGCTAATTTACTTTATTGTAATGTAAACAGTCACATTGAATTAATGAAATCACTGATTTCGGTTACCTCATGGCGAAGCAATCATAAATCACAGTAATTCTGTGCATAATTCTAAACAGCATATGTACTTTAATACACGAGTATAATTATACATTATGTAACGGTATGTTGTTGTTGTTGTTGTATATTTTATGGCATCTTCGGCAACTAAGGCCCTTTATGCCATCAACTATACGGTTTTTAGCATTAACTATACTATATTATCAACTTGAGATGACGAAAAGGAGTTGCAGTTTTAGAAGTGGGAGGAAAACCCCTAGAGAAATGCCCCAGGGGAAATCCCACGCGGTCAAGTAGGGACTGCAAACCCAATCCACATACACGCCCCGGATTCGAACCCGGGACCCCAGAGGTGAAAGGCGAGGAAAGAAACCGTACGCCAACCATGTAACGGTATCATTACATTGTATTGTAGTCTTGATCACGGCGAAAGAGTACAGGTTGGTTATGCCTTTTTTGATGTAATCACGGTTTAGACCTCACATCCTGGCCAATTAAAATACTGTATTTTTCATATAAACTTATATCTTTTTAGACAGTGGAAAGATATACAAAAACACACCCATCAAGCACGAACGGTTATTAAAATAACACAAAACGTTTGCGTAATAATGAAAAACGCCAAACTTACTTGACGAAAGCAAGTTACGCCCATTCGAGTCAGTATGCAAATTGGGTCAGTATTGTACTGTATTTCACAAAGCAACAGTACATACGTGTAGCAAACACGGTATAGTTCACTGTAAAATCCTGTAACCTAGTCCGAAAATATTAGTCCGGTCAATTTAAGGGAAAATTGTGCCCGACCTAGAACTAATTGCAATAGAATGCATTCCAACACTCGTTGGTATAAACAATTACTTATTAACATACTGAAAATCTAATATTTTCTAGTGAGTGGAAATTTGGTTTTTTCTCTCGCAAATTCGCGGAATATTTTGTAAGTTTTTTGCTATTTTGCTATTTCGTCTGTTACCCTATAAGGAATCCGTGCACATTATGTAATAATCTATGGGAAACACGACTACTGATTGCAGCAGACGAAATATTTCCCGTGGTCTGCTATTTAAAGATGGGGCATTATAAACGAAAAAGACATGTTTTGTTCACATTTCGGGGATTTTTGTTTAGTTAATAGTCAAACAACTGCATGTAAATTGGTTTGTAATAATTGTTAATTTTTGGTTGTGTGGATAAAATAGCACAGTGTTGTATAGAAAATTGTGGTTTTTATCTGTTTATTTTATATCATTTTGTCAATTCCCATTAGTTTTGATTTTGTTCATTTCACAGTCATTGACCGTGAATACGTGTTTATCATTCGATTATACAAGAGTGAATGACCGACATGACTTTGCTTGGCCACTAAGTGACCGTAGCGACCAACTCCCTCAAAGGAAGATGTCTTTGGGTCAGTTAATTTGAACAAGTGTCGGTTGTCAACTCTACCCGCTTCTAAATATCTGTGGCCGAGTCCATTATGAAGGACTATTCGCCACCTACTACTCATTGCAAATTTAACTTGAGTTGGTTTACCTTGGCTTGCAAATGGAAGACAAAACAGTATTATATAGTATGGAGATGATAATAAGGTCATGCCAAAAACCACAAAGGAAAATATATCCTATATTTGTTTACACTTGATTTTTGTTTTTTTAACACATGTACTTCTTGTAATGTCAATGTGCCTATTACAAAGAGAAAAACCCTAAATTTCGACCATCCTCACAGAAATAAAAGCGTTTTCCATAAGGGTCATTCTATAAATTTGGGGTCCAACGTGTGACATTTTTCTGTCCCTGTTACACCTGACATACTGCTATTTCCCATACAAGTATCATTACAAATGCCCTCAAACCATATTTTGATGAATTGTATTTTATGTAATCACTCTTTGAAATAGAAGGCATTTAAAGAATATGTCCTGAATTTACAAAATACAACATTTTACAAGATGTCAGATGTAACGGGGACAGAAAAAGTGGACCCCAAATTTATAGAATGACCCATAAGCGAGCACTTTATTTAACCTGCCTGAAGCTATCCTTAAAGTCATCACCAAACTCATCCTTAAAGTCATCTCCAAACTCATCCTTAAACTCATCCTCGAACTCACGAAAATTGGAAAATCTAAACTACATGCAGCAAAAGACGCTATTTTAAACCCAATTACACACGGAAAGCCATGAGATAAAGAATACATGCAATAAAGGGAGCTCATTGTTTATCTTGTAACCTACATTATAGGTTCGTATTCAGCACCGCATATATACCGAATCTTTAAAATAGAATGTATTCCGTATATTATAAGATCAATTTCAAGATTTTATTGCAGTCAATAATTTTTAATGATCAACGAAAAGCCGACAATTACTTTAAATTGAGAAATATACCGCTATGTTATATTTTACACGGGCACATATCACCATATTTTCAGGAATTTATTACTTAATTTTAAATACCGACTATAATTGTCTACGTCTAATATTTGATAGGGCTAAATCGATATACTATTTAGGGCCATCCTCAACTAATGAAAATGACGTCATTTCGTACAATTTCACCACTGCCGTTCTGTACACTTGGATTACATGGGCACCTTTAAAGGAAAATGTACCCCACATATTTTCATATTTTAAAGATTTTGTTAATTAATTTTAAAGATCGACTCATTGGCTACACTTAACTTTGGATAGGGCGAAATCGACCGGCTAATTAGTGCTATACTCAACTAATGAAAATGACGTCATTTCGTATGATTTCACCAGTGCCGTTGTGTACGCTTGGATTACAAGCACCTTTAAAAGAAAATGTACCTCACATATTTGCATATTTTAAAGATTTTGTTAATTAATTTTAAAGATCGACTTATTGGCTACACTTAATTTTGGATAGGGCGAAATCGACCGGCTAATTAGTGCCATCCTCAACTAATGAAAATGACGTCATTTCGTATGATTTCATGCACGATCACCAGTACCGTTGTACTTTGTATATGCTTTGATTACACGCACCTATAAAAGAAAATGTACCTCACATATTTTCATATTTGAAAGATTTCGTTAATTAATTTTAAAGATCGACTTATTAGCTACACTTAATTTTGGATAGGGAAAAATCGACCAGCTAATTAGTGCCATCCTCAACTAATGAAAATGACGCAATTTCGTATGATTTCATGCACGATCACCAGTACCGTTGTACTTTGTATATGCTTTGATTACACGCACCTCTAAAAGAAAATGTACCTCACATATTTGCATATTTGAAAGATTTTGTTAATTAATTTTAAAGATCGACTCATTGTCTACACTTAATTTTTGATAGGGCGAAATCGACCGGCTAATTAGTGCTATCCTCAACTAATGAAAATGACGTCATTTCGTATGATTTCATGCACGATCACCAGTGCCGTTGTACTTTGTATATGCTTTGATTACACGCACCTCTAAAAGAAAATGTACCTCACATATTTGCATATTTGAAAGATTTTGTTAATTAATTTTAAAGATCGACTCATTGTCTACACTTAATTTTTGATAGGGCGAAATCGACCGGCTAATTAGTGCTATCCTCAACTAATGAAAATGACGTCATTTCGTATGATTTCACCACTGCCGTTCTGTACTCTTGGATTACACGGGCACCTTTAAAAGAAAATGTACCCTACATATTTTCATATTTTAAAGATTTTGTTAATTAATTTTAAAGATCGACTTATTAGCTACACTTAATTTTGGATAGGGCAAAATCGACCGGCTAATTAGTGCCATCCTCAACTAATGAAAATGACGTAATTTCGTATGATTTCATGCACGATCACCAGTACCGTTGTACTTTGTATATGCTTGGGGTACACGCACCTCTAAAAGAAAATGTACCTCACATATTTGCATATTTTAAAGATTTTGTTAATTAATTTTAAAGATCGACTCATTGGCTACACTTAATTTTGGATAAGGCGAAATCGACCTGCTAATTAGTGCCATCCTCAACTAATGAAAATGACGCAATTTCGTCTGATTTCACCATGAGTGTCGTTGTGTACGCTTGGATTACACGCACTTTTAAATACGAGGTACTCCCTAAGCCCAAGGACAATATATCTAGTTAAATTTTACGAAGTTCCAGGCCTCCGTAAATATTTGATTATTCGCTTAATAAAAGTATGATGAAAAATATTTGTCATCATTGGCATCTTTCCGGAAAAATGATTATTTCCCGAATGTTTGCGATTGTTTCTAAATATTACGCCCCAGTATAAATAAAACCCGACACAGTATACGCGCGCTGTTACCAATCTCCACTGTATACCTGCAGCCGATTTCACGAAACATTACGCAATTGCGCAAGTCCACTTACGTCATTACTTGCGCAATAATTTATGGCGTAAGTGGACTTGCGCATTTGCGTAATAAGCCTTATACGTATCTGGCGGCCATCTTGAAAATAGCGCCACCATTCGACTTGTTGGAGACAGTCAAAGGGAACACTTTGGCTGCTGGCGCTCGTGGATTACGCACGTTTGTATGGTCATAACAAATATTAGGTAGGTTTATTGCCAGATTTTGCAATTTATGCTCATTGTGCATGCCTTTAGTGGCAATTTTTGAGTTTGTACGGTAATATAGAAGGAGTAAAAGCAAAATTTATCGACTCAATTTTTGTAATTTAGACAGAAACCATGGATCAATTATCAAGCAAATACAGTTGATTGCCCGGTTCCGCAAACGAAAATTGTCCGAGGCGCCCGGCCGCACAAAATCTACTTTTATGGAAAGATAATCAGCCAGAAATATCCTGAATTTATTCAGCTATCCAAGACACTAAACATTTTTATAACAATCGGTTGGAAAAATGCTTCCGAGCAATTTTGAGAGGTAGGAAGATTGCCCGGTTTCGCAAAAGTTAGCCGGTTCCGCAAATAGCGCCTTAGCATATAGAATGTCTTGTATTTCCGACATGGCCGGCCGTGTGCACGCGTGTCACGGTAGCTCAGAATGGTCATTGCTTCATTTCAAACTCGTGCATTTTGCCGGGATGTGATTCCTCTAGATTTTCCTGAAACTTAATTTGCTTTTGTATCATTTTTGTAAAAAAAAATACTTAACCAACAAGTTGATGTGATGTTTCCTGATGGAGGCTTTGCCAACTAAATATCTATCAGATTCAGATTTGGTGGCGACTTTGGGGTTTCCAAAATACAGGGATTTTAACAACTACATGTATAATGCTGGTTATTTTTAGCAAGTCATGTAGCCTAAACTTGTACTTCATCCATGCTTTATCTCTGTTTTATTCTAGACCATCCCTGCAGAGGAATACCGAACATCATCAGGATTTAGTGCAACTGCTTTCCTGCATTTTTAGAGATATTATCAGTGGAAATTTTCACTCCCAAAACATGGAAAACATGCTGAATTAGCCATTTGCATGTTTTACATGAATACTTTATTTTTATACATAGTCATGTACACTAATTATCTACTTCACCAGAAAAAAAAATCTTGTTGCTATGTGGAGGCTATGCAAATGTTACACGCAAAAGGCCAATTGGATGAACTAAAAATTGTTTTGTTTTGGGGATAACAAGAAAAAAAAAAAAAATTTACCTCTGGCTATTAAACAAAAGAAAAATAGAAACAAATGCACGCTGCAACAATGAACGATGCATAAAAACAAAGCGTAGAGTATCATATTAGTACCGTGTATTATGTCGAACTATGTAAAATGTTTGATTTAAGATAAAGAGACATTAACAGAATTCATAAATCAAGAAACGGTCACCAACAGTATAAATGGAATGTAATATGTGTCTTGTAGCTGTTGAAAGTTTTAAAATGTTCGGACACAACAGCACTCTGAAATAATTTAAAAGCACACGTTGGAGGAACATTGTTCTAGTTTTTCTATTGACGAATTTTTGATTCTTTGACCGTAATACTAGGCCCTTATATGTTGTATGAAATTCTTTAAAGTTGCACTGCCCGTGTTTTGGCCGATTTGGGCGTCAATTTTTTTTTGAAGATAAATAGGTATTTATCTAGAATAGAAAAAGTTGTCAGCTTTCATTTGGTACCAAGAACGCAAAAATCCGTCGATGATTAATGCCAGTCGATTAAAAACAAGAAATGATTAAATGGCTGGCAGGTCATTTAATCGAGAGAGTGTTAACGTATTATGTTTTGACGTTTTAGGAAAAAGGCTTAGAACAATAATCTCCAGTTCTCGACGTCGGAAATTCAAGTTTTTGATATTTTTCGTTACAGAGACACGTAAGCTTTCTAAATTCGTTCGCTTGTGTAAATTAATTTTTTAAATCTTTTTACCGAAACACGGGCAGTGCAACTTTAATCAAACCAACTCGTCTTAAGGGTAATAATGTTTATCTCTCCATTAGAAGTAGCTATGCTGTCGGTCTATACAACTGGAATCTGGAAAAAATAAAATAATAAAAAGCTTAATATACTAGCAAATTGTATGCTTCATCATTCAGGTCGCACACGTGTTGTCGTGTGCAGTTTACAAGCTAGACTTTCTATATGCTAATACTAATAGGCGCTATTTGCGGAACCGGCAAACTTTTGCGAAACCGGGCAATCTTCCTACCTCTAAAAATTGCTCGGAAGCATTTTTTTCCAACCGATTGTTATAAAAATGTTTAGTGTCTTGGATAGCTGAATAAATTCAGGATATTTCTGGCTGATTATCTTTCCATAAAAGTAGATTTTGTGCGGCCGGGCGCCTCGGACAATTTTCGTTTGCGGAACCGGGCAATCAACTGTATTTGCTTGATAATTGATCCATGGTTTCTGTCTAAATTACAAAAATTGAGTCGATAAATTTTGCTTTTACTCCTTCTATATTACCGTACAAACTCAAAAATTGCCACTAAAGGCATGCACAATGAGCATAAATTGCAAAATCTGGCAATAAACCTACCTAATATTTGTTATGACCATACAAACGTGCGTAATCCACGAGCGCCAGCAGCCAAAGTGTTCCCTTTGACTGTCTCCAACAAGTCGAATGGTGGCGCTATTTTCAAGATGGCCGCCAGATACGTATAAGGCTTATGTTAATAGTTTATTCGCTCGTTCCCAACGCGCCTTACAAGGCGCAGGGACGGGCTAATATGCCTGCACAGATTTCTGTGACGGAAACACGTGACGCAAAGGTCACATAAACAGCCCCGCGGAGCATTGTGGGTTGCTTGCTGCCAGACGAATAATTAATAAACAGTATGTAACGCTTATATATCCAGTGCAAAAATCTAGTTTACGAATAAAATAAGTGTACATTGTGAGAGACCTACCTTGTCTGCTGCAAAATTGTATTTACATCTGTCTACAAGAAAAAGACGTGCTTCGTGGTCACGTGTCGTATACAATTTTGGGGCAATGAGGGCGCCAACAAATTAGCCCTATAAAGCGCGCTGGTAATGATCGAATCGATTTCTATCATCGATATATATACACTGGATGAAGTATGCAATAGCAGTTGTTTTTACATATGAATCCCGATAACATTTTAGGTATTTGAAGGTCCAGTAAACCCGACCAGGATTTACTCGTATTTTTTTTCTGACCGCCATGACTTACTAGACTTGTTGTCAGTCTAATCAAAGTTACACCACGGTTTGTACCGTCTTCACTGCATCTGATGAATTATTTTGTTAATAAAACGGCAGTTCTACTGTTTTATTCACAAGTATACAGAGTAGGCTATATTTAGCACACACACAAATACAACCAAAAACACCAATTTTTCCCCCCAATTACACACAGTTACCCTTGCACTGTATTATCTGTAAAACACGAGTCAAATGTAATTAATAAATAACAAGACTTGAGTGCATTGTAAGTAAAAGTATAACAATTCTCACGTTGGTTGCAACGGAACTAGTCTAGGGCCAAGCAACACAGAACACAAGCGTCCGTGACATATTTATAAATTGGGTACCATAATTAAGAATCGAGCGATAGAGGGCGTTATTACATAGATTGCAACCACATCTCCAACGCGTTTACGGGTGCACCCAAGTAAATAGGCAGAGATCTGTGCGCCGAGCTCATGAATATTTTGTATGCCCGCGCCGAGCTCATGAATATTTTGTATGCCCGCGCCGAGTTCATGAATATTTTGTATGCCCGCGCCGAGCTCATTAATATTTTGTATGCCCTCAAATTCTTCTTTATTATGGAGAATTGCGAGCTGAACGAATGTGGTCTTGTGTGGAATATGACTATCGTCGCGATGTGTGGTATTTTTTCTTCCAACTATAAACATTATAGACACTGTAGCTCCTAAAAGTGGCCCTATTTTTTCCAGTAGCGTATGTGCCTTTGTTCCAAAATGGTGCAGGTCTGATTAGCAAGTTTCACTGTTGTAGGGATAGTTTTGTTTCAAGTGGAAATTCGGGAATAAAAGTGATGGATAACCCTCATCAAATTTAACAGAATTAAAAAGATGAGAAATCAGTGAGTATGCTGGTTGTTGTCCTGAGAAGCTAAGAGAGTTGTGAGTATTTTAAAATGATTTTTGAAAATTGGGCATTTAGCATTGGTTCCTATGGGAGCCCTATTTACTGGTGTGCAACCTTACGTGACGCCTCAATAGACGAACACCGCAGTAACAATGGAATAACCACAAGAGGGCGGGCTTACTAAATGTTATTAGGGTTACACTATTTGCATATACAGAGTACAAATATGTGGGGTACATTTTCTTTTAAAGGTGGTGTAATCCAAGCATATACAAAGTATATTGGGAAAATGTATTGGGTTCCGTTCCTTATGACTGTCCCGTTCCTACCAAACTTTCAAACGACGAACCTTATTTACTCCGCAGTTTTTCAAATTAATAACAGGGATGCATGCTGACGAATGTAATGGAACGGATTCCCCAGTATGCTTTAAATAGCAGCCAATCGCTGACGCGGACAACGGCCAGCATTACCGAGTACATGTATCACATGCATGCACGGTGTTTACAATCTGTGCGCGTTACATTTGAATGCCTGCAATCGTGCTACAATGCACTGCAAGCGTCCTGATTGGTCCAGCAGAGGCGACAAGATTTCTGTCGCTAGTCCCACTGCCAAATAGGGCCTTTTTCAACAGGGCCACTGTACGCAGGAGTTAGGGAGTGCGTTAAAGGGGCACTGTTGCAAGAGGATGAGCTCTCACACGCCCCAAACAAGTTTCACCCTCAAAATGGCCACAAATACACTTGACACGACATCTGAGGAACAAACGGGTATTGAGGTTTAAGCTAAGGTGTACTAACTTACTTAGTTTTTAATATCTTTTTGGAAACAAGTGAAATTTTCTGTCCGATTTCGAGACCGTTCCCTACGTTACGAATTTCTAGCGGGACACGCACGCATCGTTAGAATGAGCGAAGTGCCCGGATGTAGTGCGTGCATCATTCAAATGATACATTCGTGTCCCGCTAGAAATTCGTAACGGAAGGAACGGTCTCAAAATCGGACAGAAATTTGCACTTTTTCCAAAAAGGTTGTTGCTTTTTGGGGGCGTGTGAGAGCTGGGAATTAATAAATACTTTTTAACCCAGATTCCCTTAGACCCTACATAATATCGCATACCACGTCCCCATGAAAAAAGCGTAGTGTAGGCGTCCAAGTTACTCGGACTAGTAAAAACCGTTGACGCTGTAACATACCAACAGTGTAAATCAACAAATCCCCGACGTTATAATATTTATTATTTGTCTGCAAAAATGACAATTTTACATCAGAAATGCTGTAAATGACAATTACAATTAAAATTGCTCGGTGAACAAAAAATCGCATATTTAAATGTTGTTGTTGTGGTTTAACAGCGCAGGTACACACTGTTCGATAACACCCGACGTAACATACCGAACACGATAGTCCAATGTACTCCTTTAAAAGGCAGTATACATCATTGGTAATCTCGAAAATCAGAAATGTTCACAGATTTACGCCTTACTTACACAATATAAACATGATGACCGTAGACAACTTCCCCTAAAATGGTTTTGTCTGAAGTGCTATAGTCTTTGAGAAATGAGTAAAACAATTAGTTTTCGTCTCAAAATCAATTCGCCCCAAAACCATTTCGCCCAAGTGCCATTTCACCCCCAAACGAGTGCCATTTCGCCCCAAATTACTTCGTCCAAACACTACATCGCCCAATTGCCACTTCGTCCCAAAAACACTTCGTGCACAGGCCGTGGTTCAGGGCGAAGTGGTTTTGGGGCGAAATGACTGCAAACCAATTTTTGACTGTTTTCTCAAAAGTTAGACGAAGTACGGAGCTGGTTTTTGCTCAGGTTGGTTTTAATCATGCATATCTTCAATCACACAGGGGGATAAAACTATTTGTAACAGTTTACCAATCATGTATACTATCTTTAAGTATCCGACTAAATACGTTTTGGTCTGAAGAACTAAAACACCGTCACAACATTCACCTGACAACTAAACTTGCCCGACCACTGTTGTTGTTGTTGTTGTTGTTGTTGTATATTTTATGGCATCTTCGGCAACTAAGGCCCTTTATGCCATCAACTATACGGTTTTTTAGCTTTAACTATACTATATTATCAACTTGAGATGACGAAGAAGGAGTTGCAGTTTTAGAAGTGGGAGGAAAACCCCCAGAGAAATGCCCCAGGAGAAAACCCACGCGGTCAAGTAGGGACTGCAAACCCAATCCACATCCGACCACTGTACCACGAACCAAATAAAGACCTCGACTTGAGTCACGTCTACCTGACAACTTAAATCAGCCTTTTCGAGATCTCGCGCGCGCAAGGCATTGTGGTCCACAATGTGGACAAACAAGCCCACGGCATGCGCGCCAGCCGTGTTGTATTGGCCTATGCATGTGTATAGGACACGTTTTGCTTATTCCGTAAAAAACTAAAACCTTTAAGTGAAAACTTAATTGATATGCATTGCACAGGTTTCTGTATATACGCCTATCCTATTATAGCCTCGTTTTACCAAACCGAGACTATAGTTCCTCCGAAACGTAAACACAACACGACACGCACGATCATGCGATGGCTGTCAACGCAAGGGACCTTAGCTTAGTGCTATTCCCGATGTCTAACTTTCGGTTTTGTCGACTCGAGGATTATATCAAAAGAGGAGACACACTGGCAAAGGGTGCAAGTACTTTTCAGCGGCGTACGTGCATGATTTGAAAGGTAGGAATGCTGTAAAGTTTTATATACACACCCGGTGTTTACTGTATTGGTACAAACTGAACAATTACTGTAACGCACGACACGTTAAAGGAGTGTGACCAGATCACATTTTTACCCATAATTCCCCGGGGCTTACCTCATGGGTCATGGGATTTTTATATCATAAAATCCGTCATATTTTTCTCATTACGAAACTCCCACGCTTCTAGGCCGCATACTTCCGAAGATATCGTCGAAAAACCACCGAATTTTTGTAAATTAATTTATCGGGAGCGGACTGCAAGGTGTTAAACAGTTATGATATGCGTGCGGGCGCCGCACGCATATCCAAACTTGACGAGGCCGCACGCCAGTTCGCATAGCAATCACTAACTACCTTGAAGTATGGCGGCCGAGAATGACGTCAATAATGGCGTCGTGACGTCGATTTCCAAGCCCTATTGTTAAAGTGGGATGGAAAGCTCACTTCACTTTCATGGTTTTCAACAGTATTTCTTTCTTTATATAGTCCTTTATGTACTAAGAACATTATATTCAGGATTTCATCCTGTCTTTTTCCGAAACCCTTTTCACGCGAAACTGAAAACGAAAGGTCACGTCAATCAACTCGAGCCATGTGTGTGACGTCATACGTAGGAGACACACAGAGCTGCTTTAACTGACTATGATCGTGTACCTTGCTTCTCGCAACAAACATGTTCACGTTGTATGCGCTATACAGTACGTGCACAGAACTTCCGTGTTGACGTGGCCGATCTGATCGGGTTTTGGGACGATTATTTAGCGTAGAATCAGCCGGCTTAGAGCCTCAAATTTGTATTTGGAAGATGCAGAGAACCCAAGTGACGTCCTGTTCAGGAGAAAACAATTTCCGCGGTGCCGAACTGTCACTTTTTGAGCCGCTTTCCACGCTGCTGGTCACAGCCTAGCCGTGGCGCGTGGGCGATGCGATGAGGTCGATCATGCCGATAAAAATGACTTTCCACCGGGTCCATTTATACGTGTAGCTTCAACCCAATGAACACGTACAGTTCACCGAAGCGGTTTAGAATTATCGACTGGTAAGAAACTCTCAAAAGTTTCCGTGTTTTCGGTGGTTGTTGCAAAGCGTTAAGAGTATTTTTTTGCAAAGCCTCAAGTCCATGCACTTTGTTTCACATGCATGTCTGAGAACCGGGCGGATTTGCCAGCAGCGCCTGCCCACTTGTCCCCTGCCCACTCGTCCCCTGCCCACTTGTCCCAAGCTGTGCCAAGCCCTAACCATGCAGGCAATTGTGTTCAGTTTTGCCACCATTTGCAAGATTGTGCACAAGTTTAAGCTCTGATGATCTGATCATAAAAAAGTACATACTTTTTTTTCTCACATGCAGGAAATAACACCGAGTTTCGTAACGACAAGTCATGAGATCTTGGGAAAGCATGCACAACCGTGTCCCTTTGCCCTTGTAGTACATTTATAGTTATACTCAGTACGAAAGCTGTTGTCAACTCACCAAGGTATTTGTCCGTGAATTGGACACGAGTCCACTCGCTCGGTCTTCTCGCCTCGGGACGAATACTGACTCTGGTCAATCGCGATATCTCTCCTGGCGCGGATGCACAAACTACAGTTTGTATAGAGTTTTTATCCACGAGGATTGTTCAGGACACAAACAGACGATTACTGACTTGACGAAAACACACGAAGACGATGATAAACGCTGGTAAAATTATGCTGAAGATTAGTGCTCAAAAAATGTCAAAACGCGATAACTCCTAACTTTTTATCAACAGCAAGAACACATGGAAAAACCCACACGGAACACATGTGGACGCACCAGCGAATTTATATGTACATTACAGGGTACCAGTCAAATATGTTCGCTGGCGTTGATTGGCGAGTTCTTTACATGTGACGCCAATGTTGTTATTTACATTAAGTTGCGTTATGGTTAAAGGGGCAGTCACTACAGTAGCTCCCCCCTAGATCGGAGCAGATAAGAAACGATCGATACAAACGACCAAATCAAAATGTTTCAAGTGCCTGAAGTGCAAAACTGGACATAACGAGCAGGCCAATGCACATGGCGTCCCGATCTAGTGGTCGTGACCTCTGGAACCGGAGGAGGCGGTATGGGTCGAGGAGGGGGCATGGCAGGAGGAAGTTTCTGTGGGATCGCAGGTGCCCTGAGGCCGACGGTTATGGCATCCTCGAGGTATGCGACTTTGAGACGGTCAATGCTGACGGTGTCGCTCTTACCCTTCCTGTCTAAAACGAAAAACTTGTTCGTCCGTTTGAGTACCAGACGTTTGAGTAACCGGTCGATTTCGCTCTATCTAAAATTAAGTGTAGCTAATAAGTCGATCTTTCAAATGAATTAAAAAAATATTTAAAATATGCAAATATGTGGGGTACATTTTTTTTTAAAGGTGCGCGTAATCCAAGCGTACACAACGACACTCATGGTGAAATCATACGAAATGACGTCATTTTCATTAGTTGAGGATAGCACTAATTAGCCAGTCGATTTCGCCTTATCCAAAATTAAGTGTAGCCAATGAGTCGATCTTTAAAATCAATTAACAAAATCTTTCAAATATGCAAATATGTGAGGTACATTTTCTTTTAAAGGTGCGTGTAATCCAAGCATATACAAAGTACAACGGCACGGAATGACGTAATTTCATTAGTTGAGGATGGCACTAATTAGCCGGTCGATTTCGCCTTATCCAAAATTAAGTGTAGCCAATGAGTCGATCTTTAAAATCAATTAAAAAAATATTTAAAATATGCAAATATGTGGGGTACATTTTCTTTTAAAGGTGCGTGTAATCCAAGCATACACAACGGCACTGGTGAAATCATACGAAATGACGTCAATTTCATTAGTTGAGGATAGCACTAATTAGCTGGTCGATTTCGCTCTATCAAAAATTAAGTGTAGCTAATAAGTCGATCTTTCAAATGAATTAAAACAATATTTAAAATATGCAAATATGTGGGGTACATTTTCTTTTAAAGGTGCGTGTAATCCAAGCGTACACAACGACACTCATGGTGAAATCATACGAAATTACGTCATTTTCATTAGTTGAGGATGACACTAATAAACCGGTCGATTTCGCCCTATCCAAAATTAAGTGTAGCTAATAAGTCGATCTTTCAAATTAATAAACAAAATCTTTAAAATATGAAAATATGTGGGGTACATTTTCTTTTAAATACGAACTCATAATGTAGGTTACATGATAAACAATTAGCTCCCTTTATTGCATGTATTCTTTATCGCATGGCTTTCCTTGTGTAATTGGGTTTAAAATAACGTATTTTGCTGCATGTAGTTTAGATTTTGCAATTTTCGTGAGTTCGAGGATGCGTTTAAGGATGAGTTGGAGATGACTTTAAGGATGAGTTTGGTGATGACTTCGCGGATAGCTTCAGGCAGGTCTTGAATTAGAGTTTTTCAGACACCGCCGTCTGCTCGCAAGTGGTCCTGATTACCATGCACCTACTATTGCGAAACATGTAGGTTGAACTACGTATATACTAGACTATAGTTTCGGAGACACCGTCGTGTGCTCGCAAGTGGTCGTATTACTAAGCATCCACGACTACGAAATATACGGACTGAGGAACGTTACCAGACTAATTATGAATTCTTAATTTTTGTCTTAAAAACTGCTTTAAAAACACATTTCCACTCAAAAGAAACAATTAGATTTTTCATATGTTGTTTATTGAATGTTGTGGCCTCGATTCATGTTAGAATAATTTCTATTGCATTTTGATCTAGGTAAAATCGTAAATTGACTGTATCTTCTTTTTTTCATGGGGACGTGGTATGCGATATATAAGGGCCAGGGGAATCTGGGTTAAAACGTATTTAATAATTCCTAGCTCTCACCATCCTGAGATCTGAGGGAATTTCTACTCTGCAAAGCGATCGACGTGACAATACCCTGAGGAAATACACGCATATCTGTGGAGCAAGCCGGCTGTTGTCTTGAGCCAACTCACGCCCGAGTCATTTTGATGTAATTTAATCAATTCGGTCATGTTATGCCGAAAAGAAACAATTTCTATACTTTCCAGAAAATGTATTGGGTTCCGTTCCTTATGACTGTCCCATTCCTACCAAACTTTCAAACGACGAACCTTATTTACTCCGCAGTTTTTCAAATTAATAACAGGGATGCATGCTGACGAATGTAATGGAACGGATTCCCCAGTATGCTTTAAATAGCAGCCAATCGCCGACGCGGACAACGGCCAGCATTACCGAGTACATGTATCACATGCATGCACGGTGTTTACAATCTGTGCGCGTTACATTTGAATGCCTGCAATCGTGCTACAATGCACTGCAAAAGCGTCCTGATTGGTCCAGCAGAGGCGACAAGATTTCTGTCGCTAGTCCCACTGCCAAATAGGGCCTTTTTCAACAGGGCCACTGTCCGCAGGAGTTAGGGAGTGCGTTAAAGGGGCACTGTTGCAAGAGGATGAGCTCTCACACGCCCCAAAAAAGTTTCACCCTCAAAATGGCCACAAATACACTTGACACGACATCTGAGGAACAAACGGGTATTGAGGTTTAAGCTAAGGTGTACTAACTTACTTAGTTTTTAATATCTTTTTGGAAACAAGTGACATTTTCTGTCCGATTTCGAGACCGTTCCCTACGTTACGAATTTCTAGCGGGACACGCACGCATCGTTAGAATGAGCGAAGTGCCCGGATGTAGTGCGTGCATCATTCAAATGATACATTCGTGTCCCGCTAGAAATTCGTAACGGAAGGAACGGTCTCAAAATCGGACAGAAATTTGCACTTTTTCCAAAAAGGTTGTTGCTTTTTGGGGGCGTGTGAGAGCTGGGAATTAATAAATACTTTTTAACCCAGATTCCCTTAGACCCTACATAATATCGCATACCACGTCCCCATGAAAAAAGCGTAGTGTAGGCGTCCAAGTTACTCGGACTAATAAAAACCGTTGACGCTGTAACATACCAACAGTGTAAATCAACAAATCCCCGACGTTATAATATTTATTATTTGTCTGCAAAAATGACAATTTTACATCAGAAATGCTGTAAATGACAATTACAATTAAAATTGCTCGGTGAACAAAAAATCGCATATTTAAATGTTGTTGTTGTGGTTTAACAGCGCAGGTACACACTGTTCGATAACACCCGACGTAACATACCGAACACGATAGTCCAATGTACTCCTTTAAAAGGCAGTATACATCATTGGTAATCTCGAAAATCAGAAATGTTCACAGATTTACGCCTTACTTACACAATATAAACATGATGACCGTAGACAACTTCCCCTAAAATGGTTTTGTCTGAAGTGCTATAGTCTTTGAGAAATGAGTAAAACAATTAGTTTTCGTCTCAAATTCAATTCGCCCCAAAACCATTTCGCCCAAGTGCCATTTCACCCCCAAACGAGTGCCATTTCGCCCCAAATTACTTCGTCCAAACACTACATCGCCCAATTGCCACTTCGTCCCAAAAACACTTCGTGCACAGGCCGTGGTTCAGGGCGAAGTGGTTTTGGGGCGAAATGACTGCAAACCAATTTTTGACTGTTTTCTCAAAAGTTAGACGAAGTACGGAGCTGGTTTTTGCTCAGGTTGGTTTTAATCATGCATATCTTCAATCACACAGGGGGATAAAACTATTTGTAACAGTTTACCAATCATGTATACTATCTTTAAGTATCCGACTAAATACGTTTTGGTCTGAAGAACTAAAACACCGTCACAACATTCACCTGACAACTAAACTTGCCCGACCACTGTTGTTGTTGTTGTTGTTGTATATTTTATGGCATCTTCGGCAACTAAGGCCCTTTATGCCATCAACTATACGGTTTTTTAGCTTTAACTATACTATATTATCAACTTGAGATGACGAAGAAGGAGTTGCAGTTTTAGAAGTGGGAGGAAAACCCCCAGAGAAATGCCCCAGGAGAAAACCCACGCGGTCAAGTAGGGACTGCAAACCCAATCCACATCCGACCACTGTACCACGAACCAAATAAAGACCTCGACTTGAGTCACGTCTACCTGACAACTTAAATCAGCCTTTTCGAGATCTCGCGCGCGCAAGGCATTGTGGTCCACAATGTGGACAAACAAGCCCACGGCATGCGCGCCAGCCGTGTTGTATTGGCCTATGCGTGTGTATAGGACACGTTTTGCTTATTCCGTAAAAAACTAAAACATTTAAGTGAAAACTTAATTGATATGCATTGCACAGGTTTCTGTATATACGCCTATCCTATTATAGCCTCGTTTTACCAAACCGAGACTATAGTTCCTCCGAAACGTAAACACAACACGACACGCACGATCATGCGATGGCTGTCAACGCAAGGGACCTTAGCTTAGTGCTATTCCCGATGTCTAACTTTCGGTTTTGTCGACTCGAGGATTATATCAAAAGAGGAGACACACTGGCAAAGGGTGCAAGTACTTTTCAGCGGCGTACGTGCATGATTTGAAAGGTAGGAATGCTGTAAAGTTTTATATACACACCCGGTGTTTACTGTATTGGTACAAACTGAACAATTACTGTAACGCACGACACGTTAAAGGAGTGTGACCAGATCACATTTTTACCCATAATTCCCCGGGGCTTACCTCATGGGTCATGGGATTTTTATATCATAAAATCCGTCATATTTTTCTCATTACGAAACTCCCACGCTTCTAGGCCGCATACTTCCGAAGATATCGTCGAAAAACCACCGAATTTTTGTAAATTAATTTATCGGGAGCGGACTGCAAGGTGTTAAACAGTTATGATATGCGTGCGGGCGCCGCACGCATATCCAAACTTGACGAGGCCGCACGCCAGTTCGCATAGCAATCACTAACTACCTTGAAGTATGGCGGCCGAGAATGACGTCAATAATGGCGTCGTGACGTCGATTCCCAAGCCCTATTGTTAAAGTGGGATGGAAAGCTCACTTCACTTTCATGGTTTTCAACAGTATTTCTTTCTTTATATAGTCCTTTATGTACTAAGAACATTATATTCAGGATTTCATCCTGTCTTTTTCCGAAACCCTTTTCACGCGAAACTGAAAACGAAAGGTCACGTCAATCAACTCGAGCCATGTGTGTGACGTCATACGTAGGAGACACACAGAGCTGCTTTAACTGACTATGATCGTGTACCTTGCTTCTCGCAACAAACATGTTCACGTTGTATGCGCTATACAGTACGTGCACAGAACTTCCGTGTTGACGTGGCCGATCTGACCGGGTTTTGGGACGATTATTTAGCGTAGAATCAGCCGGCTTAGAGCCCTTAAATTTGTATTTGGAAGATGCAGAGAACCCAAGTGACGTCCTGTTCAGGAGAAAACAATTTCCGCGGTGCCGAACTGTCACTTTTTGAGCCGCTTTCCACGCTGCTGGTCACAGCCTAGCCGTGGCGCGTGGGCGATGCGATGAGGTCGATCATGCCGATAAAAATGACTTTCCACCGGGTCCATTTATACGTGTAGCTTCAACCCAATGAACACGTACAGTTCACCGAAGCGGTTTAGAATTATCGACTGGTAAGAAACTCTCAAAAGTTTCCGTGTTTTCGGTGGTTGTTGCAAAGCGTTAAGAGTATTTTTTTGCAAAGCCTCAAGTCCATGCACTTTGTTTCACATGCATGTCTGAGAACCGGGCGGATTTGCCAGCAGCGCCTGCCCACTTGTCCCCTGCCCACTCGTCCCCTGCCCACTTGTCCCAAGCTGTGCCAAGCCCTAACCATGCAGGCAATTGTGTTCAGTTTTGCCACCATTTGCAAGATTGTGCACAAGTTTAAGCTCTGATGATCTGATCATAAAAAAGTACATACTTTTTTTTCTCACATGCAGGAAATAACACCGAGTTTCGTAACGACAAGTCATGAGATCTAGGGAAAGCATGCACAACCGTGTCCCTTTGCCCTTGTAGTACATTTATAGTTATACTCAGTACGAAAGCTGTTGTCAACTCACCAAGGTATTTGTCCGTGAATTGGACACGAGTCCACTCGCTCGGTCTTCTCGCCTCGGGACGAATACTGACTCTGGTCAATCGCGATATCTCTCCTGGCGCGGATGCACAAACTACAGTTTGTATAGAGTTTTTATCCACGAGGATTGTTCAGGACACAAACAGACGATTACTGACTTGACGAAAACACACGAAGACGATGATAAACGCTGGTAAAATTATGCTGAAGATTAGTGCTCAAAAAATGTCAAAACGCGATAACTCCTAACTTTTTATCAACAGCAAGAACACATGGAAAAACCCACACGGAACACATGTGGACGCACCAGCGAATTTATATGTACATTACAGGGTACCAGTCAAATATGTTCGCTGGCGTTGATTGGCGAGTTCTTTACATGTGACGCCAATGTTGTTATTTACATTAAGTTGCGTTATGGTTAAAGGGGCAGTCACTACAGTAGCTCCCCCCTAGATCGGAGCAGATAAGAAACGATCGATACAAACGACCAAATCAAAATGTTTCAAGTGCCTGAAGTGCAAAACTGGACATAACGAGCAGGCCAATGCACATGGCGTCCCGATCTAGTGGTCGTGACCTCTGGAACCGGAGGAGGCGGTATGGGTCGAGGAGGGGGCATGGCAGGAGGAAGTTTCTGTGGGATCGCAGGTGCCATGAGGCCGACGGTTATGGCATCCTCGAGGTATGCGACTTTGAGACGGTCAATGCTGACGGTGTCGCTCTTACCCTTCCTGTCTAAAACGAAAAACTTGTTCGTCCGTTTGAGTACCAGACGTTTGAGTAACCGGTCGATTTCGCTCTATCTAAAATTAAGTGTAGCTAATAAGTCGATCTTTCAAATGAATTTAAAAAATATTTAAAATATGCAAATATGTGGGGTACATTTTTTTTTAAAGGTGCGCGTAATCCAAGCGTACACAACGACACTCATGGTGAAATCATACGAAATGACGTCATTTTCATTAGTTGAGGATAGCACTAATTAGCCAGTCGATTTCGCCTTATCCAAAATTAAGTGTAGCCAATGAGTCGATCTTTAAAATCAATTAACAAAATCTTTCAAATATGCAAATATGTGAGGTACATTTTCTTTTAAAGGTGCGTGTAATCCAAGCATATACAAAGTACAACGGCACGGAATGACGTCATTTCATTAGTTGAGGATGGCACTAATTAGCCGGTCGATTTCGCCTTATCCAAAATTAAGTGTAGCCAATGAGTCGATCTTTAAAATCAATTAAAAAAATATTTAAAATATGCAAATATGTGGGGTACATTTTCTTTTAAAGGTGCGTGTAATCCAAGCATACACAACGGCACTGGTGAAATCATACGAAATGACGTCATTTTCATTAGTTGAGGATAGCACTAATTAGCTGGTCGATTTCGCTCTATCAAAAATTAAGTGTAGCTAATAAGTCGATCTTTCAAATGAATTAAAACAATATTTAAAATATGCAAATATGTGGGGTACATTTTCTTTTAAAGGTGCGTGTAATCCAAGCGTACACAACGACACTCATGGTGAAATCATACGAAATGACGTCATTTTCATTAGTTGAGGATGACACTAATAAACCGGTCGATTTCGCCCTATCCAAAATTAAGTGTAGCTAATAAGTCGATCTTTCAAATTAATAAACAAAATCTTTAAAATATGAAAATATGTGGGGTACATTTTCTTTTAAATACGAACCTATAATGTAGGTTACATGATAAACAATTAGCTCCCTTTATTGCATGTATTCTTTATCGCATGGCTTTCCGTGTGTAATTGGGTTTAAAATAACGTATTTTGCTGCATGTAGTTTAGATTTTGCAATTTTCGTGAGTTCGAGGATGCGTTTAAGGATGAGTTGGAGATGACTTTAAGGATGAGTTTGGTGATGACTTCGCGGATAGCTTCAGGCAGGTCTTGAATTAGAGTTTTTCAGACACCGCCGTCTGCTCGCAAGTGGTCCTGATTACCATGCACCTACTATTGCGAAACATGTAGGTTGAACTACGTATATACTAGACTATAGTTTCGGAGACACCGTCGTGTGCTCGCAAGTGGTCGTATTACTAAGCATCCACGACTACGAAATATACGGACTGAGGAACGTTACCAGACTAATTATGAATTCTTAATTTTTGTCTTAAAAACTGCTTTAAAAACACATTTCCACTCAAAAGAAACAATTAGATTTTTCATATGTTGTTTATTGAATGTTGTGGCCTCGATTCATGTTAGAATAATTTCTATTGCATTTTGATCTAGGTAAAATCGTAAATTGACTGTATCTTCTTTTTTTCATGGGGACGTGGTATGCGATATATAAGGGCCAGGGGAATCTGGGTTAAAACGTATTTAATAATTCCTAGCTCTCACCATCCTGAGATCTGAGGGAATTTCTACTCTGCAAAGCGATCGACGTGACAATACCCTGAGGAAATACACGCATATCTGTGGAGCGAGCCGGCTGTTGTCTTGAGCCAACTCACGCCCGAGTCATTTTGATGTAATTTAATCAATTCGGTCATGTTATGCCGAAAAGAAACAATTTCTATACTTTCCAGAAAATGTATTGGGTTCCGTTCCTTATGACTGTCCCATTCCTACCAAACTTTCAAACGACGAACCTTATTTACTCCGCAGTTTTTCAAATTAATAACAGGGATGCATGCTGACGAATGTAATGGAACGGATTCCCCAGTATGCTTTAAATAGCAGCCAATCGCCGACGCGGACAACGGCCAGCATTACCGAGTACATGTATCACATGCATGCACGGTGTTTACAATCTGTGCGCGTTACATTTGAATGCCTGCAATCGTGCTACAATGCACTGCAAAAGCGTCCTGATTGGTCCAGCAGAGGCGACAAGATTTCTGTCGCTAGTCCCACTGCCAAATAGGGCCTTTTTCAACAGGGCCACTGTCCGCAGGAGTTAGGGAGTGCGTTAAAGGGGCACTGTTGCAAGAGGATGAGCTCTCACACGCCCCAAAAAAGTTTCACCCTCAAAATGGCCACAAATACACTTGACACGACATCTGAGGAACAAACGGGTATTGAGGTTTAAGCTAAGGTGTACTAACTTACTTAGTTTTTAATATCTTTTTGGAAACAAGTGACATTTTCTGTCCGATTTCGAGACCGTTCCCTACGTTACGAATTTCTAGCGGGACACGCACGCATCGTTAGAATGAGCGAAGTGCCCGGATGTAGTGCGTGCATCATTCAAATGATACATTCGTGTCCCGCTAGAAATTCGTAACGGAAGGAACGGTCTCAAAATCGGACAGAAATTTGCACTTTTTCCAAAAAGGTTGTTGCTTTTTGGGGGCGTGTGAGAGCTGGGAATTAATAAATACTTTTTAACCCAGATTCCCTTAGACCCTACATAATATCGCATACCACGTCCCCATGAAAAAAGCGTAGTGTAGGCGTCCAAGTTACTCGGACTAGTAAAAACCGTTGACGCTGTAACATACCAACAGTGTAAATCAACAAATCCCCGACGTTATAATATTTATTATTTGTCTGCAAAAATGACAATTTTACATCAGAAATGCTGTAAATGACAATTACAATTAAAATTGCTCGGTGAACAAAAAATCGCATATTTAAATGTCGTTGTTGTGGTTTAACAGCGCAGGTACACACTGTTCGATAACACCCGACGTAACATACCGAACACGATAGTCCAATGTACTCCTTTAAAAGGCAGTATACATCATTGGTAATCTCGAAAATCAGAAATGTTCACAGATTTACGCCTTACTTACACAATATAAACATGATGACCGTAGACAACTTCCCCTAAAATGGTTTTGTCTGAAGTGCTATAGTCTTTGAGAAATGAGTAAAACAATTAGTTTTCGTCTCAAATTCAATTCGCCCCAAAACCATTTCGCCCAAGTGCCATTTCACCCCCAAACGAGTGCCATTTCGCCCCAAATTACTTCGTCCAAACACTACATCGCCCAATTGCCACTTCGTCCCAAAAACACTTCGTGCACAGGCCGTGGTTCAGGGCGAAGTGGTTTTGGGGCGAAATGACTGCAAACCAATTTTTGACTGTTTTCTCAAAAGTTAGACGAAGTACGGAGCTGGTTTTTGCTCAGGTTGGTTTTAATCATGCATATCTTCAATCACACAGGGGGATAAAACTATTTGTAACAGTTTACCAATCATGTATACTATCTTTAAGTATCCGACTAAATACGTTTTGGTCTGAAGAACTAAAACACCGTCACAACATTCACCTGACAACTAAACTTGCCCGACCACTGTTGTTGTTGTTGTTGTTGTTGTTGTATATTTTATGGCATCTTCGGCAACTAAGGCCCTTTATGCCATCAACTATACGGTTTTTTAGCTTTAACTATACTATATTATCAACTTGAGATGACGAAGAAGGAGTTGCAGTTTTAGAAGTGGGAGGAAAACCCCCAGAGAAATGCCCCAGGAGAAAACCCACGCGGTCAAGTAGGGACTGCAAACCCAATCCACATCCGACCACTGTACCACGAACCAAATAAAGACCTCGACTTGAGTCACGTCTACCTGACAACTTAAATCAGCCTTTTCGAGATCTCGCGCGCGCAAGGCATTGTGGTCCACAATGTGGACAAACAAGCCCACGGCATGCGCGCCAGCCGTGTTGTATTGGCCTATGCGTGTGTATAGGACACGTTTTGCTTATTCCGTAAAAAACTAAAACATTTAAGTGAAAACTTAATTGATATGCATTGCACAGGTTTCTGTATATACGCCTATCCTATTATAGCCTCGTTTTACCAAACCGAGACTATAGTTCCTCCGAAACGTAAACACAACACGACACGCACGATCATGCGATGGCTGTCAACGCAAGGGACCTTAGCTTAGTGCTATTTCCGATGTCTAACTTTCGGTTTTGTCGACTCGAGGATTATATCAAAAGAGGAGACACACTGGCAAAGGGTGCAAGTACTTTTCAGCGGCGTACGTGCATGATTTGAAAGGTAGGAATGCTGTAAAGTTTTATATACACACCCGGTGTTTACTGTATTGGTACAAACTGAACAATTACTGTAACGCACGACACGTTAAAGGAGTGTGACCAGATCACATTTTTACCCATAATTCCCCGGGGCTTACCTCATGGGTCATGGGATTTTTATATCATAAAATCCGTCATATTTTTCTCATTACGAAACTCCCACGCTTCTAGGCCGCATACTTCCGAAGATATCGTCGAAAAACCACCGAATTTTTGTAAATTAATTTATCGGGAGCGGACTGCAAGGTGTTAAACAGTTATGATATGCGTGCGGGCGCCGCACGCATATCCAAACTTGACGAGGCCGCACGCCAGTTCGCATAGCAATCACTAACTACCTTGAAGTATGGCGGCCGAGAATGACGTCAATAATGGCGTCGTGACGTCGATTCCCAAGCCCTATTGTTAAAGTGGGATGGAAAGCTCACTTCACTTTCATGGTTTTCAACAGTATTTCTTTCTTTATATAGTCCTTTATGTACTAAGAACATTATATTCAGGATTTCATCCTGTCTTTTTCCGAAACCCTTTTCACGCGAAACTGAAAACGAAAGGTCACGTCAATCAACTCGAGCCATGTGTGTGACGTCATACGTAGGAGACACACAGAGCTGCTTTAACTGACTATGATCGTGTACCTTGCTTCTCGCAACAAACATGTTCACGTTGTATGCGCTATACAGTACGTGCACAGAACTTCCGTGTTGACGTGGCCGATCTGACCGGGTTTTGGGACGATTATTTAGCGTAGAATCAGCCGGCTTAGAGCCTCAAATTTGTATTTGGAAGATGCAGAGAACCCAAGTGACGTCCTGTTCAGGAGAAAACAATTTCCGCGGTGCCGAACTGTCACTTTTTGAGCCGCTTTCCACGCTGCTGGTCACAGCCTAGCCGTGGCGCGTGGGCGATGCGATGAGGTCGATCATGCCGATAAAAATGACTTTCCACCGGGTCCATTTATACGTGTAGCTTCAACCCAATGAACACGTACAGTTCACCGAAGCGGTTTAGAATTATCGACTGGTAAGAAACTCTCAAAAGTTTCCGTGTTTTCGGTGGTTGTTGCAAAGCGTTAAGAGTATTTTTTTGCAAAGCCTCAAGTCCATGCACTTTGTTTCACATGCATGTCTGAGAACCGGGCGGATTTGCCAGCAGCGCCTGCCCACTTGTCCCCTGCCCACTCGTCCCCTGCCCACTTGTCCCAAGCTGTGCCAAGCCCTAACCATGCAGGCAATTGTGTTCAGTTTTGCCACCATTTGCAAGATTGTGCACAAGTTTAAGCTCTGATGATCTGATCATAAAAAAGTACATACTTTTTTTTCTCACATGCAGGAAATAACACCGAGTTTCGTAACGACAAGTCATGAGATCTTGGGAAAGCATGCACAACCGTGTCCCTTTGCCCTTGTAGTACATTTATAGTTATACTCAGTACGAAAGCTGTTGTCAACTCACCAAGGTATTTGTCCGTGAATTGGACACGAGTCCACTCGCTCGGTCTTCTCGCCTCGGGACGAATACTGACTCTGGTCAATCGCGATATCTCTCCTGGCGCGGATGCACAAACTACAGTTTGTATAGAGTT
The DNA here is from genome assembly GCA_037783545.1 of Henricia sp. BOLD:AAB3569. Lineage (NCBI taxonomy): Eukaryota > Metazoa > Echinodermata > Asteroidea > Spinulosida > Echinasteridae > Henricia > Henricia sp. BOLD:AAB3569. Next base: position 1,322,469 of record JBBELK010000333.1, on the reverse strand, counting down.
TTTATCCACGAGGATTGTTCAGGACACAAACAGACGATTACTGACTTGACGAAAACACACGAAGACGATGATAAACGCTGGTAAAATTATGCTGAAGATTAGTGCTCAAAAAATGTCAAAACGCGATAACTCCTAACTTTTTATCAACAGCAAGAACACATGGAAAAACCCACACGGAACACATGTGGACGCACCAGCGAATTTATATGTACATTACAGGGTACCAGTCAAATATGTTCGCTGGCGTTGATTGGCGAGTTCTTTACATGTGACGCCAATGTTGTTATTTACATTAAGTTGCGTTATGGTTAAAGGGGCAGTCACTACAGTAGCTCCCCCCTAGATCGGAGCAGATAAGAAACGATCGATACAAACGACCAAATCAAAATGTTTCAAGTGCCTGAAGTGCAAAACTGGACATAACGAGCAGGCCAATGCACATGGCGTCCCGATCTAGTGGTATTGACCTCTGGAACCGGAGGAGGCGGTATGGGTCGAGGAGGGGGCATGGCAGGAGGAAGTTTCTGTGGGATCGCAGGTGCCCTGAGGCCGACGGTTATGGCATCCTCGAGGTATGCGACTTTGAGACGGTCAATGCTGACGGTGTCGCTCTTACCCTTCCTGTCTAAAACGAAAAACTTGTTCGTCCGTTTGAGTACCAGACGTTTGAGTAACCGGTCGATTTCGCTCTATCTAAAATTAAGTGTAGCTAATAAGTCGATCTTTCAAATGAATTTAAAAAATATTTAAAATATGCAAATATGTGGGGTACATTTTTTTTTAAAGGTGCGCGTAATCCAAGCGTACACAACGACACTCATGGTGAAATCATACGAAATGACGTCATTTTCATTAGTTGAGGATAGCACTAATTAGCCAGTCGATTTCGCCTTATCCAAAATTAAGTGTAGCCAATGAGTCGATCTTTAAAATCAATTAACAAAATCTTTCAAATATGCAAATATGTGAGGTACATTTTCTTTTAAAGGTGCGTGTAATCCAAGCATATACAAAGTACAACGGCACGGAATGACGTCATTTCATTAGTTGAGGATGGCACTAATTAGCCGGTCGATTTCGCCTTATCCAAAATTAAGTGTAGCCAATGAGTCGATCTTTAAAATCAATTAAAAAAATATTTAAAATATGCAAATATGTGGGGTACATTTTCTTTTAAAGGTGCGTGTAATCCAAGCATACACAACGGCACTGGTGAAATCATACGAAATGACGTCATTTTCATTAGTTGAGGATAGCACTAATTAGCTGGTCGATTTCGCTCTATCAAAAATTAAGTGTAGCTAATAAGTCGATCTTTCAAATGAATTAAAACAATATTTAAAATATGCAAATATGTGGGGTACATTTTCTTTTAAAGGTGCGTGTAATCCAAGCGTACACAACGACACTCATGGTGAAATCATACGAAATGACGTCATTTTCATTAGTTGAGGATGACACTAATAAACCGGTCGATTTCGCCCTATCCAAAATTAAGTGTAGCTAATAAGTCGATCTTTCAAATTAATAAACAAAATCTTTAAAATATGAAAATATGTGGGGTACATTTTCTTTTAAATACGAACCTATAATGTAGGTTACATGATAAACAATTAGCTCCCTTTATTGCATGTATTCTTTATCGCATGGCTTTCCGTGTGTAATTGGGTTTAAAATAACGTATTTTGCTGCATGTAGTTTAGATTTTGCAATTTTCGTGAGTTCGAGGATGCGTTTAAGGATGAGTTGGAGATGACTTTAAGGATGAGTTTGGTGATGACTTCGCGGATAGCTTCAGGCAGGTCTTGAATTAGAGTTTTTCAGACACCGCCGTCTGCTCGCAAGTGGTCCTGATTACCATGCACCTACTATTGCGAAACATGTAGGTTGAACTACGTATATACTAGACTATAGTTTCGGAGACACCGTCGTGTGCTCGCAAGTGGTCGTATTACTAAGCATCCACGACTACGAAATATACGGACTGAGGAACGTTACCAGACTAATTATGAATTCTTAATTTTTGTCTTAAAAACTGCTTTAAAAACACATTTCCACTCAAAAGAAACAATTAGATTTTTCATATGTTGTTTATTGAATGTTGTGGCCTCGATTCATGTTAGAATAATTTCTATTGCATTTTGATCTAGGTAAAATCGTAAATTGACTGTATCTTCTTTTTTTCATGGGGACGTGGTATGCGATATATAAGGGCCAGGGGAATCTGGGTTAAAACGTATTTAATAATTCCTAGCTCTCACCATCCTGAGATCTGAGGGAATTTCTACTCTGCAAAGCGATCGACGTGACAATACCCTGAGGAAATACACGCATATCTGTGGAGCGAGCCGGCTGTTGTCTTGAGCCAACTCACGCCCGAGTCATTTTGATGTAATTTAATCAATTCGGTCATGTTATGCCGAAAAGAAACAATTTCTATACTTTCCAGAAAATGTATTGGGTTCCGTTCCTTATGACTGTCCCATTCCTACCAAACTTTCAAACGACGAACCTTATTTACTCCGCAGTTTTTCAAATTAATAACAGGGATGCATGCTGACGAATGTAATGGAACGGATTCCCCAGTATGCTTTAAATAGCAGCCAATCGCCGACGCGGACAACGGCCAGCATTACCGAGTACATGTATCACATGCATGCACGGTGTTTACAATCTGTGCGCGTTACATTTGAATGCCTGCAATCGTGCTACAATGCACTGCAAAAGCGTCCTGATTGGTCCAGCAGAGGCGACAAGATTTCTGTCGCTAGTCCCACTGCCAAATAGGGCCTTTTTCAACAGGGCCACTGTCCGCAGGAGTTAGGGAGTGCGTTAAAGGGGCACTGTTGCAAGAGGATGAGCTCTCACACGCCCCAAAAAAGTTTCACCCTCAAAATGGCCACAAATACACTTGACACGACATCTGAGGAACAAACGGGTATTGAGGTTTAAGCTAAGGTGTACTAACTTACTTAGTTTTTAATATCTTTTTGGAAACAAGTGACATTTTCTGTCCGATTTCGAGACCGTTCCCTACGTTACGAATTTCTAGCGGGACACGCACGCATCGTTAGAATGAGCGAAGTGCCCGGATGTAGTGCGTGCATCATTCAAATGATACAGTCGTGTCCCGCTAGAAATTCGTAACTGAAGGAACGGTCTCAAAATCGGACAGAAATTTGCACTTTTTCCAAAAAGGTTGTTGCTTTTTGGGGGCGTGTGAGAGCTGGGAATTAATAAATACTTTTTAACCCAGATTCCCTTAGACCCTACATAATATCGCATACCACGTCCCCATGAAAAAAGCGTAGTGCAGGCGTCCAAGTTACTCGGACTAGTAAAAATCGTTGACGCTGTAACATACCAACAGTGTAAATCAACAAATCCCCGACGTTATAATATTTATTATTTGTCTGCAAAAATGACAATTTTACATCAGAAAGCTGTAAATGACAATTACAATTAAAATTGCTCGGTGAACAAAAAATCGCATATTTAAATGTTGTTGTTGTTGTGGTTTAACAGCGCAGGTACACACTGTTCGATAACACCCGACGTAACATACCGAACACGATAGTCCAATGTACTCCTTTAAAAGGCAGTATACATCATTGGTAATCTCGAAAATCAGAAATGTTCACAGATTTACGCCTAACTTACACAATATAAACATGATGACCGTAGACAACTTCCCCTAAAATGGTTTTGTCTGAAGTGCTATAGTCTTTGAGAAATGAGTAAAACAATTAGTTTTCGTCTCAAATTCAATTCGCCCCAAAACCATTTCGCCCAAGTGCCATTTCGCCCCCATTGCCACTTCGTCCCAAAAACACTTCGTGCACAGACCGTGGTTCAGGGCGAAGTGGTTTTGGGGCGAAATGACTGCAAACCCATTTTTGACTGTTTTCTCAAAAGTTAGACGAAGTACGGAGCTGGTTTTTGCTCAGGTTGGTTTTAATCATGCATATCTTCAATCACACAGGGGGATAAAACTATTTGTAACAGTTTACCAATCATGTATACTATCTTTAAGTATCCGACTAAATACGTTTTGGTCTGAAGAACTAAAACACCGTGCGTTAGTTCACTTCCGTCACAACATTCACCTGACAACTAAACTTGCCCGACCACTGTTGTTGTTGTTGTTGTTGTTGTTGTATATTTTATGGCATCTTCGGCAACTAAGGCCCTTTATGCCATCAACTATACGGTTTTTTAGCTTTAACTATACTATATTATCAACTTGAGATGACGAAGAAGGAGTTGCAGTTTTAGAAGTGGTAGGAAAACCCCAGAGAAATGCCCCAGGAGAAAACCCACGCGGTCAAGTAGGGACTGCAAACCCAATCCACATCCGACCACTGTACCACGAACCAAATAAAGACCTCGACTTGAGTCACGTCTACCTGACAACTTAAATCAGCCTTTTCGAGATCTCGCGCGCGCAAGGCATTGTGGTCCACAATGTGGATAAACAAGCCCACGGCATGCGCGCCAGCCGTGTTGTATTGGCCTATGCGTGTGTATAGGACACGTTTTGCTTATTCCGTAAAAAACTAAAACATTTAAGTGAAAACTTAATTGATATGCATTGCACAGGTTTCTGTATATACGCCTATCCTATTATAGCCTCGTTTTACCAAACCGAGACTATAGTTCCTCCGAAACGTAAACACAACACGACACGCACGATCATGCGATGGCTGTCAACGCAAGGGACCTTAGCTTAGTGCTATTCCCGATGTCTAACTTTCGGTTTTGTCGACTCGAGGATTATATCAAAAGAGGAGACAGCTTGGCAAAGGGTGCAAGTACTTTTCAGCGGCGTACGTGCATGATTTGAAAGGTAGGAATGCTGTAAAGTTTTATATACACACCCGGTGTTTACTGTATTGGTACAAACTGAACAATTACTGTAACGCACGACACGTTAAAGGAGTGTGACCACATCACATTTTTACCCATAATTCCCCGGGGCTTACCTCATGGGTCATGGGATTTTTATATCATAAAATCCGTCATATTTTTCTCATTACGAAACTCCCACGCTTCTAGGCCGCATACTTCCGAAGATATCGTCGAAAAACCACCGAATTTTTGTAAATTAATTTATCGGGAGCGGACTACAAGGTGTTAAACAGTTATGATATGCGTGCGGGCGCCGCACGCATATCCAAACTTGACGAGGCCGCACGCCAGTTCGCATAGCAATCACTAACTACCTTGAAGTATGGCGGCCGAGGATGACGTCAATAATGGCGTCGTGACGTCGATTCCCAAGCCCTATTGTTAAAGTGGGATGGAAAGCTCACTTCACTTTCATGGTTTTCAACAGTATTTCTTTCTTTATATAGTCCTTTATGTACTAAGAACATTATATTCAGGATTTCATCCTGTCTTTTTCCGAGTCTTTTTCCGAAACCCTTTTCACGCGAAACTGAAAACGAAAGGTCACGTCAATCAACTCGAGCCATGTGTGTGACGTCAAACGTAGGAGACACACAGAGCTGCTTTAACTGACTATGATCGTGTACCTTGCTTCTCGCAACAAACATGTACACGTTGTATGCGCTATACAGTACGTGCACAGAACTTCCGTGTTGACGTGGCCGATCTGATCGGGTTTTGGGACGATTTTTTTGCGTAGAATCAGCCGGCTTAGCGACTCAAATTTGTATTTGGAAGATGCAGAGAACCCAAGTGAACGTCCTGTTCAGGAGAAAACAATTTCCGCGGTGCCGAACTGTCACTTTTTGAGCCGCTTTCCACGCTGCTGGTCACAGCCTAGCCGTGGCGCGTGGGCGATGCGATGAGGTCGATCATGCCGATAAAAATGACTTTTCACCGGGTCCATTTATACGTGTAGCTTCAACCCAATGAACACGTACAGTTCACCGAAGCGGTTTAGAATTATCGACTGGTAAGAAACTCTCAAAAGTTTCCGTGTTTTCGGTGGTTGTTGCAATGCGTTAAGAGTATTTTTTGCAAAGCCTCAAGTCCATGCACTTTGTTTCACACGCATGTCTGAGAACCGGGCGGATTTGCCAGCAGCGCCTGCCCACTTGTCCCCTGCCCACTCGTCCCCTGCCCACTTGTCCCAAGCTGTGCCAAGCCCTAACCATGCAGGCAATTGTGTTCAGTTTTGCCACCATTTGCAAGATTGTGCACAAGTTTAAGCTCTGATGATCTGATCATAAAAAATACATACTTTTTTTTCTCACATGCAGGAAATAACACCGAGTTTCGTAACGACAAGTCATGAGATCTTGGGAAAGCATGCACAACCGTGTCCCTTTGCCCTTGTAGTACATTTATAGTTATACTCAGTACGAAAGCTGTTGTCAACTCACCAAGGTATTTGTCCGTGAATTGGACACGAGTCCACTCGCTCGGTCTTCTCGCCTCGGGACGAATACTGACTCTGGTCAATCGCGATATCTCTCCTGGCGCGGATGCACAAACTACAGTTTGTATAGAGTTTGTATCCACGAGGATTGTTCAGGACACAAACAAACGATTACTGACTTGACGAAAACACACGAAGACGATGATAAACGCTGGTAAAATTATGCTGAAGATTAGTGCTCAAAAAATGTCAAAACGCGATAACTCCTAACTTTTTATCAACAGCAAAAACACATGGAAAAACTCACACGGAGCACATGTGGACGCACCAGCGAATTTATATGTACATTACAGGGTACCAGTCAAAGATGTTCGCTGGCGTTGATTGGCGAGTTCTTTACATGTGACGCCAATGTTGTTATTTACATTAAGTTGCGTTATGGTTAAAGGGGCAGTCACTACACCCTGATACATCATCAGGAAAGTGAGGGAAACATAAATCCGGACACTGATGAGAACTACATTCTGGTTTTAAATTCCTGATTTGGACGAATTAAAAAATGCAATAAAGCAAACATTTCTTTAATTTCAAATTTTAGGAAATTACATGCGTACACTCATTTAGCAGTGCTTTACGCAACCCGCTCTAGCTTAATTTCCTGCGAAGCGCCTGTGTGACATCACTCAACACCAAGCCTGGATGACACTTGCTACGATTGGCCAGATTCGAAGTGGTCACATCACCCTCATTGAAGTGGCGGTGGGGCGAAGTGGTACTAATAGGGCGAATTGACTGTAAAGCTATACAATTTACTTGATTTCTTGCAGTAAGCTCCTTTTAAGTATCATATTTGCATCGTTTGATAAAGTCCGTGTTCTAACTTGAGTTTTGTTGTTTATTGTAACTCCAACGAGGATGGTGATTTTAAAATACCGGTACTTCTACCGGTACTTCTACCCCCCCCCCCCCCCAAGTGGAAGTAAAATGAGGACGAGTTGTCCGTAGCGGGCACGAGTTCTGTTTGGCTTTCCAAGTTATGAAAAAGAAATGAAAATCTCACGTTCTGAACTTTGCCCAAACACCATTTGAACTACAATTATACTTGCTACTCTATATCTACACCAAAATAAATGAAATAGATTAACCTCTAAAAGTAAGTGTTTTTCATACACCTCTGAGAAAATAAACTAGTCTTCAAAACGTCGCTGGTAGCGGTTGGTAGTAGCGGAAGCCCAGTTCAGTATAGGCCGCATGGACAGCACGCACAGCCCGCGAAGCGGACATGACGACGGCCGCATGTGGGCAATTCCCGGACATTTTGGAATCCCGTTTTCGTGCACTCGCTAGGTGCTGTCACGGACCTTTCTGTAAGTGTGGGATCCCTCTTCAGTTTCTCTGTATTGTTGAAGGAGTCTTGGGTGAAGTGTGCTGAAGAAAATTGGTAAGTTTTGCTGAGCAAAAATTCCGCTCGGGTGTTGTTGACCGAAACGACAAATCGCACATTCTTTCTTTGGAGTTTGGGAACGGCAGCCAGAAAACCGCAGATTTTCCACAAAGTTGCAAGTGCTACCACCAACAAGGCACGAAGCTGGCATTTTATTGATATCAAAAATAAATTCAGTGTAACAACCACTGAGAAAATACACCGAAAACGTTTGCAAAAAAAATAACGACTGCAGTCGACTGGTGTTTGTGCTATGCAGAAAACGTGCAACTTGCTTTGCAACTAGCGACTGTCTCCTCGCTATGACGTAGCGGGGTCAATGCATATCATTATGAAGTCATCACCCCGTTTTTCATTTCGGCCTGTTGCCGGTTGACAAACACGGTCTAGTTTTTCATTTTTCTCTCTGACATAAAGTCGGCAATAAAGATAAGAAAAACGCAACTTTATCAAGTCACATCCGTTTTATAAAATAACTTTCTTCCTCGCCAAATAGCTCCAAGCTTTCCATCCCACTTTAAGTGCCTTGCTAAAGCTACAGTCACATAGGGCTCCCGGCGAGTCACGGCGAGCCACGGCGTGAGAACCGTGACGAACCGTGGTCGATCGGGGCCACGCCGTCTTGACGCCGTCTTGACACCTTGGCACTCCGTGATAAGCCGTGATGAAACGTGGCGCGCCGTGGGCCAAAAAATAATTTTTAAACATGCTTTAAACTACCGTGACACGCCGTGAAGCGCCGTGATGAGGCGCCGTGACACCGTGATGCTCCGGGACGACACTGTCTCGGCGCCGTATTGACGCCGGGAGCACCGTGTTGGGGCTGTGTTGGGGCCATGACGTACCGGGAGTGTATTTTCGAGCACGGTGCATCCCGGCCTCGACACGGTGGACCACGGTGGACCACGGCAGAGCTACGGCGTAGCCACGGTGCATCCACGGTGCGCCACGGTTTGGACACGGTGCCAAGACGGTCGACCACGGTCCATGACGGTGTGTACACGGTGCCGACACGGCGTTGACACGGGGCATCACGGTACGCCACGGTACGACACGGTGCCAACACGGCGGCGTCAAGGTGTCACTACGGCGAGCACGGCGCGAGTACGGCGGCGAGACGGTATGTCCCGGTACGTCCCGGTGCATCACGATGGAACACGGTGAGGGTATAAAAGATATGGATTTCTCACTTCAGATTCACTTCCGTGGCAGACCGGGAGCTCGCCGTGCAGCACCGGGAGCACGCCGTGTCGCACCGGCCCGACGCCGGGAGCTCGCCGTGGCAGACCGGGAGCTCGCCGTATTCCACCGTGGGGCACCGTGCCCTACCGGGGCGACGCCGGGAGCTCACCGGGAGCACGCCGGGAATAAACCGTATTGTCGCCGTGGGTCGCCGGGTCCACGCCGGCTCCACCCCGTGGTTCACCTTGCTGGACGGTCTCGAGTCGAGCATCGACGATTTATTTGCAATTTTCGTCACGGTGAGCCACGGCGCGGCCATTTTCAGCACCGTGGCTCTCCGTGGGTCACCGGGAACACGCCGGCTTCGATGTGACTGAAGCTTAAAGGGCACAGGTACCACGACCGGGTATAGAACCTGAAACCCCAAGTTTTCACCCGAGTTTTGCAAGTCAGTGGCCCAAACCACTCGACCACAGTACCCCATATTAATTAGTACCTAATTATCGAGTTAAAGGAACTCTTCCCCACGAAGCTAAAAAGTAAAGATTTTTCACCCCAACAAATTACGCACATCATTCAAAGAATTTGTACCTAGCTATATGTTGCACAAATTAGCAAGTATTAATGCATTTTCCTAGGCACACTTAAATTTGATTTTAGCTTTAGTCACACATTTAGTACGGTACCTAATCAAGGTACAAATTCTTCGAAAGATTTGCGTTATACTGTTTTTGTGACTTTGTAATTACTGTTCTAAATTAGCTCGTTGGGGAAGGGCCTCTTTAACTCCCTATTTAGGTACTACGTGTAATTTGTGAGCGGTTTGAATCAATTAGAAAATGCATAAATAGGTGTTAATTTGTACAACATGAAGGTACAATTTCTTTAAAAGATGTGCAATATACTTTTTGGGTGAAAAATCTTTACCTTTTAGCTTTGTGGGGAAGGGTCCCTTTAACTCCCTAATAAGGTACTAATTAATATGGGGTACTGTGGCCGAGTGCTTTGGGCCACTGACTTGCAAATCTCGGGTGAAAACTTGGGGTTTCAGGTTCTATACCCGGTACCATTGAGTAAGGCACTTAAATACACTTGCTCCATCATTCGGAAGGATTGTAAAGCCGTTGGTCGAGTGTGTTGTGTAACGCATGCACTTAAAAGATCCCAGGCGCACTCTTTCGTGGAGAGTAAGGGGATTCCCTGGTGTCGCTGGCCGTCGGCTGCCAATGGCGCCACCCACCTATGTCTGTATCTCGATGTTTAGGTGGAGTATTAGCTTCGTAAAAACCCATTATAATGTGAAGCGCGTGTGAACATATCCATATGGAATATGCGCTATGTAGTAGTAATAATGTAGTAATCATAATAATAGTTTCCAGCTGAAGCTGGAACCAAACATGAGTAGTGTGCCCGGGACTAGAATCAGTTAGAAAATGTGTTAATTTTTTGTGTACAACATGAATGGCACAAAATTAAAAGATGTGCATTTTTGCGCAAAATCTTTACTTTTTAGTTCCTTTCTTTGGCAGGGGTCTCTTTATCTCCCTAAATAGGTTCTAATTAGTGTGCGGTTGAAGCTGAAACCAAATTAAGTGTGCTTTGGATCAGAATCAATTAGACTTTTTAAGTTGAAGAGGACAGTATGAATAAGTTTTACTGGAGTCTGTTTGAAAAATGGTGAAATTGTTTTCACTTCATCAGCCCCGTGTGGAAAATATACTCTGGTGAATGCATTCTAGATTATGTGTTTGAGATTTGGTAGTCAAAATGCGAGATGCGAGACGCGAGACGCAAAACGTAACGCGAGATTTGGTAGTCAAAATGCGAGATGCGAGACGCGAGATGCGAGATGGCAGGTGCTGAACACCATAACAAAGGCCCCGCAACCGGTATTACTGGCGTCACTGTAAACGAGAACCTGAGAAACTGAAAAAGGTAAACCAAGACATTTGTTAAAAGCAACCATATTATGTTTCCAAAAGAGTAACTCTTGTATGGCCAGGCTACCCGAGGAATTACGGTCCCAACTTGAACTGCCGTTAATTTCATGATGGAGGAATCTGATCATAATTCTGACTACAGGGCCAACTACTGGCATAGAAGAACTTATCTTTCCTGCAACAAATGCCAATTTCAAAGGAAAATTATTGATAATACTGTTGTGGTTGTGATTCCCCTTTAATGTAATTGTATACATGTATACTGACATACATTACACGCACACACGAGAGACCGCGCGCGTGTATGACAGAGAGAAAGAAACATGTCGGATGATGTTGATTGTGCATGCTGCATTCTTCCGAGTTGGTTAAGAACAACAAATTGAACGATTGTCGTTAAGATACTGTTGCCAAAGACATCGGTATATTTGCTGTAATCTGAGTGTCCGTTTTGCCGTGTGAATTTTGGCCATGGCTTGGTCGATGCAACGGTGATTTAGTCGGCTTTTGTGCCTGCGAGCAGGACAGATTGTGCGTCCGGCCGCGTGGAGTACAGCGTGAACGACATGAATTATTAAGCCGTGGAATTGCCCGTCTTGTCCCACTGTGCACCGGACCTTGGCGTATAGTGCGGAAAACTATTTCTCAGAGCGTGTGTGTGTAATTGTTAATTCGACAAGGCGTGATCTACCTAGATCCTGTGATGCGGCTGTGTTTTGCTTGAGAAATAAACAACTTTTGAACAACCTTTATGAACACTAGTGTGGCCATCTCCTTTGTTTCCCTTAATCCGGGGACTCGCCGTCCCCACCTCAAGTCTGTGTTGAACCGCCCCTCGGAGGCACAGCAATCGGAGGACAAGTACCCGTCCCTCCCCCAACAAAGTGGCGTCGTAGGCAGGATGGTAAACAAAGTATGCCCACTAGTGACTGCAAATGCAGCCTGTGCTACTCCAACACGATATTTTGCCTGAATCTTCGGTAGGCTCATCACCAGAACTCCCAAGTCTGGAGGCATTATGCATGGACATTATGCCAGTACCTTGGTAATTTTTCATAACATTGCTATAGTATAATGCTTTATTTTGCACGGTGAAATTTACCTAAGTGACACATTTTGCCGTATTCAGAAAATTATCCTTACGTGTCCCTATACGAATTCAAGGCTACTAAAATCGCTTCGTGACATGTGCCAAAACAAATGTTCGCTTAAATGTAGGTACATGTACTGTTTAACGGTGAGAATGTATAGTATCTGTTTTTATGTATCCTCTACGTGCACACACATACAAGTACTCGTGTTTAGTGTCGGTAAATAGTGAATACCATTTGTTTTTGTGATTCGTGCGGATACGCTTGTCTCTCCATTTTGTATTTATAGTTACTGATATGCATGGCCATTGATGAGTCATTACGCATTTATACCATGTACCGGCTACATGTATGTGTTTTGTTGCTACCTGCACGCATACGTTATTCAGCATGTTGATCGCATGTACATGTAGGTGTTCATATGGTTGCGCAATACTTGGCCTGCATGTACTTACAATTTGACATGTTTCCGGCCATGTTGATGTACATGTTGTTGTACAATTTTACATTAATTCACATGCACGTATACATGTACATTCATGTTGTGGCACAATACATGTAGCCGGCATGCATTTTCATGTACAATTTAATACTTAATATCATGTGCGTGTGCATATAGGTGCATTTTGAACCGCATTCACATGCAGTTTGACATTTGTTTACATATGCTTGCACATGTTGTTACACATGTTGTACAGTCGTACATTTGTGCATGCATGTTATTGCACGGTAGCCTTAATGCGCATGTGATTTGATATTTGTTTACATGTACATGTGCATGTGCATGTGCATATATACGTGCATGTTGACCCGCATCTACGTGGAATTTGATATTTGTTGTCTGTTTTACGAGTTCATATACATGTACATGTGGTTGTGCATTTGTACTTGAGTGCTATTTTTTGGACTGTATTTGTAAACTTGCCTAAGTGAAAACAATGGCTACAGCAGAGTCACTTGCAGAAATTTTAGCTAAGTCCCAGCAAGCATTAGCAGAAACTCTAGCAGGAGCGCTTCAGGGATTGCAAATTAAACGCACTCCTACCGTAAAGTTGGCCAAATTTTGCGGACAACCAAGGAGATCCGGTGAACCAACACTTACCGAGTGGCTTAATGATTTTGATGCATATGCTAGGCAGTTAGGATTGTCCGAAAAGGAAAAGGTTGAGGTGGCTATTGACCATCTGGGTGGAGCAGCCAAAGAGGAAGTAAAATGTTGTCCACCCGGCGAGCGTGACACGATGCTAAAGCTTGTTGCCCTGTTGAAGCTTAGATTTGACATTGTAGAGGATTTGCAGTCGTTGAATAACACATTTTACAAGCGTACGCAGTTAGAAGGTGAAACATTAACTGAGTTTAGCCGATCGCTCATGAACATTTATGACAAAATGGAAGCCGTCGCTGAACCGGGCGAGAGAAAAGCTCTCCGACAGTTAAGGCCAAATGCACTAAGGTGTCAGTTTGTGGAAGGCGTTAGGGAACATGCCATTAAACGCGAATTAAAGCGACTAAGCCATGACAATGCGAACGTTCCATTCTACAAATTTCGCGATATTGCCTTAGCATACCTTCGAGACGTTGACTCGGGTTCAACTCCCGCTGTAAGCGATTGGCCGGAATCGAGCATTAATGTCGTTGCGCGAACCAATACAGATCGTGACCTGCTTACGAGTCTTGTCGAGGGTCAGAAGCTACTGGGCGCTGCTATCGCAAATACAAATGAACAGTTAAAGAATTTGACTGAACTGCTTAAGGATAGGTTGGCGCAACCCACATTCCCAAAAAGGGGTGATAGGCCTTCCATACAGTGCACATTTTGTGGCCGAGCTGGCCATACAGTAGAAAGGTGCTACAAAAAGAAAAACCAGGAGAGAAATGCACCCCCTGCACCTGGCTTGGGCAATGCCCAAAATCTACCAAGTACTTCCCATCCGGGAAACTTGAGTCCTCCGTCGTCGAGGGCGCTGTGACGGAGGTGAGAGATGAGCCCACAGTTTCCGTGAATGAGAACTCCAGTGTTTTTACTTTTGAGGGTAAAGCTTTTGAATCATGGGTATTAATAGATAGGGTCTTAACAGAGAAGGACCGTAGCAAGGTTGTTTCTCGCAGCCCTACAGCTAGGATACTAATTGATGGGGTTCCTGCAGATTGCATTTTAGACACGGGAGCTGAGGCTTCAATGATGTCGTCAGCCTTTTACCATCAGCACTTGGCCAAAAATGGGAATAAACTCGGTGATGTTGGTAAAATTATTCGACTCAAAGGAGCGAACGATTTGGAAGTACCTTTGGAGGGTTTCGTCGAGGTCCCAGTGGTGATCAGCGGACACAGATTTAACTCTATTTTGCTTGTAGCACGTGACGGTCCTTCAGGCCCTGCAGAGCACCGTATTAGGTTTCCCGTCTTGATTGGAGCAAACATCCTGCGAGCTCTGTTTACAAGATTAAGGACTACTGGCTACCAGAATTTGGGCGCTGAATGGGGCATGGCACTTAAATGTTTTGATTTGGCTGAGGCCAGTAAAGCGGATTCCTTGCCTAAGTGTCCCAGAGTTAGGGAAGTAAGGACTTCCCAATCCTTGACAATACCTCCGAAGACTTCGGTATTCGTCCCTTGTGAGGTTGAGTGTGATGGAGGGTGTGACGAGTTAGTGCTTTTGACAGCAGACTCTGGGTCAAATGGCCCACATGTAGTAGATACAGCACATACTTGTGCTTCTCACTTAGTCGTCGAAGGTGTCCAGGAGCTCCATGATGGTCGAGTTTCAGTGTTGATTGCAAATATGGATTCCAAACCAATTGAGCTGCCAATGGCTGCAAAGGTGGCCTTAGCTCATGATGCTACTAGTGCCAGTGAGGTTTTTGTTGATTCTTCCGACGAGGGTCTCGAAGTTTCTATTCATGAAGTCCACGCAGTTGTAGATTATGTCAGTTCGCCTGATGTCTCTCCTGACGTAGGTGGGCCAAAAGAGCCCTCTAATTTTGAGCATCAGTGTTCGAACGTTCAATCTGATGGGTTGCGTGAGACGTTTACGTTCCCTAATGGGACGGTATATTTGTTACCCCCTGGTATTAGCCTTAAGGGCATGGATCCCAATGAAGCAATCTTAGTGGCGAAACTCATAAAGAAGCATGAGAAGGTTTTCTCCCTGGATTCTTTTGACTTGGGGTATTGCACTTTAATACCCCATGAGATCAAATTAGTTGACAGCTCTGCTGTTAGGCTACCCTATCGACGGATCACTCCAAATTGTGTAACTGAGGTCAGAGCCCTTTTGCAGGACTTACTTGACCGTAAGATTATCCGTAAGTCGGTTAATCCTTCTGCTAGCCCGATTGTACTTGTTCGCAAGCGTGACGGTACCCTTCGCCTATGTATTGATTATAGGCAGCTCAATGCCAAAGTGACCAAAGACGCTGTTCCTTTACCTCGGATTGAGGAAACACTAGAGTGCTTGGGTGGATCTAAACTGTTCTCATCGTTAGACCTATCACATGCCTATTTTCAGGTGGCTATGCACCAGAACTCGGTGGCAATGACTGCTTTCCGAGTTCCTTGGGGCTTATACGAGTTCCTTCGTTTGCCCCAGGGACTCTCAAACAGCCCAAGCACCTTCCAACGAGTCATCGAATCCATATTTGGAGACATGAATCTCTTAGAGGTTGTCCTCTATTTGGACGATTTGTTGGTCTTCTCGGCATCCTTTGACGAGCATATGGAACGGCTAGACAGGGTACTATCGCGACTTGAGAATAATGGCCTGAAACTCAAGGGGTCAAAGTGTAAACTCTTTCAGTCATCGGTATTCCACTTGGGTCACGTCATTGACAGCGATGGCATAGCTGTGGACCCTGAGAAGATTCAGCGTATTGAAAATTGGCCCACACCAGCTAGTCCTGAAGAGCTGAGATCATTTTTAGGCCTCGCCTCCTGTTACAGGCGCTACATTAAGGACTTTGCTGCGATTGCCTCCCCTCTCCATGCCTTAACGTCTAGGACTATGGAAAAAGCAGGGAACCCCATAAACATAACCAAGGGGACTAGAGTAAAACAAGCAGGGGCTCCATATACATGTAGGTCATGGCAGTGGCCAGATAAGGCTGAAGTGGCCTTCCAAACTCTAAAGCGTGCTTTGTGCACTGCTCCAGTTCTTGCGTATCCGTGCTTTAATAAGGACTTGCAGGCTCAAGCCTCTGTGTCTGATTCTGAGGAGGAGTGGGTTTATACCTCTAGTAATGCAGACACGTTGGCAAAACCCCAGTCAGGTGCAGGTCTCGAACCTTCTGGAACAGAATATCTTCCCCTTACTTCGCACGATGAGGAATTAGATACCCAGCTTACCCTGTCAGATGTAAAAGGTCCCAAACCCGCAGCGGAATCTCTTCCCCTTGCTTCGCAAGATGAGAACGTAGACACACAACTTGCACCGCGCCGCTCAAAGCGTCTCGAGGCAAAGCGAGTCGGGCAGTGGCCCAACGCGATTACTTAGGGTAACAGTTGCACTGGCAGCAGTCTAGGTCCATCATATGAGACTAGCATTTTGTTTTCTGTTGGCTGAACAAGGAGAGTCAATATTAATGGAAGGATCTTTTAGTCCATTTTGTATTACTGAGATACAGAATTGTATTTCATTGTGGTTATACCGTTATACTCCTTGCTTGTCCGCAGGTTGAGGCTTTCTTATAATTTGCTACATAAACCAAGACTTGCAAATTGGCATCAACAGCTTTTACGGACCAGCATAGACAGTTGCCGACGGAGGAAGCCCTCTGGGTCATGGACTACGTCCACCTCTCAGGCCACTCGTCTCTTGCGTCTTAGCTCCCTTAGCCTGTTTGTCCAAGCTTTGGTATTGTTTATATTTGCTTGCTGATTTTATTGTAAACTTTCGTGTTAAGAGTTAAATTTACTAGTATTAAGGTTTTCCAAGTGTTGAACCTTATTTTGCTCAAGTGAGTGTATTTTATAGTTATATTCCAGGCCCAATGGCTGAACGTGTACAGGTCCTTATTTTTGGTCACTCGTTTCCAGCACGGTTAAGCCGAAAGTGTGAGGCAACTGGGAAATCTGTGAAGGAATTGCTAAACTTGTCGGATAATGAAACAAATATAATGGTGAAATATTGTCGGGGTCTTAGAGAAGTAATAATCCGCACAAAGACAAAATTCCTTTAAATATTCTTGGTTTAATAACTACAGGTTGCTCATCATGTTTATTTGATTACTGTTTATTTGAAACAATCTGGTTACAAGGAAACCCAGGTTAAAGTCCATTCAGGCAGGTTAGCTCTGAATTTCAACATTGAGATAACGATATTTATCATTGTATTATTTTTGTCAAGATTGTGATTGAAAAACAAAAGGTTGCCTTAAAAACCTAAGTTTGGTTTAAGGTAATAATGTGTTACAGATTGGCCAGGTAGCCTAAAGTCGTAAGAGTCGACAGTAATACTAAGCTTTTAATTTACATGTTATTTGACCCGTTTGATATTTAGATTTGTAACGATATCGCTTGTATTCATTGTATAAGTAGGTATATCACGTGTTATGGAACCATCCGGGGTCGTTTGGTGTAAAGCAGGGAAGTTGTTGTGGTTGTGATTCCCCTTTAATGTAATTGTATACATGTATACTGACATACATTACACGCACACACGAGAGACCGCGCGCGTGTATGACAGAGAGAAAGAAACATGTCGGATGATGTTGATTGTGCATGCTGCATTCTTCCGAGTTGGTTAAGAACAACAAATTGAACGATTGTCGTTAAGATACTGTTGCCAAAGACATCGGTATATTTGCTGTAATCTGAGTGTCCGTTTTGCCGTGTGAATTTTGGCCATGGCTTGGTCGATGCAACGGTGATTTAGTCGGCTTTTGTGCCTGCGAGCAGGACAGATTGTGCGTCCGGCCGCGTGGAGTACAGCGTGAACGACATGAATTATTAAGCCGTGGAATTGCCCGTCTTGTCCCACTGTGCACCGGACCTTGGCGTATAGTGCGGAAAACTATTTCTCAGAGCGTGTGTGTGTAATTGTTAATTCGACAAGGCGTGATCTACCTAGATCCTGTGATGCGGCTGTGTTTTGCTTGAGAAATAAACAACTTTTGAACAACCTTTATGAACACTAGTGTGGCCATCTCCTTTGTTTCCCTTAATCCGGGGACTCGCCGTCCCCACCTCAAGTCTGTGTTGAACCGCCCCTCGGAGGCACAGCAATCGGAGGACAAGTACCCGTCCCTCCCCCAACAATACCATCAATGGCATCATGTGTCATTGATACGTCTTTCCGCAATATAATCGACCCGTCTGTGTCGTTCCACGTTAAAGGCAGTATACATCATTGGTAATTCGAAAATCAGAAATGTTCACAGATTTACGCCTAACTTACACAATATAAACATGATGACCGTAGAAAACTTCCCCTGAAATGATTTTGTCTAAAGTGCTATAGTCTTTGAGAAATGAGCAAAAGAAATAGTTTTCGTCACATGAGACGAAAATTCGTTTTTTTTTTTTTACATTTCGTTCAATGCTGCCCTCACACGACCGATTAATAGCGATGAAATTACAACCTCGTCCCCTTCATCACGAAGATTTCTACCACCCCGGGGACGAGGTTGTCAGGTTGTAACTTTGCAAATGCCCTTCTTCAAATTTAAACTTGGGCTAAGGCTCCGGCTCTATGTGGCCATACACCTTTTCGCAAATACTTCTGCAACAGTACTGCAATGCGGGAAGGATAGTTATTCAACAACCTTCGCCCAATGTTACTCTGTCTTTTGTCCAAGTTCACTCAAGCAGTATTTGTGAAAAAGTTACATTTGATGCCCGAGCCTTAACCTCAGTCTAAGTCGAGATTTGGAAAAAGGAAATTGTTTACTAGTTGTGTTGCTGAACAAATCGGGAGAAATGGAAAAGGAGCGGCGAAAATCAGGAAGACCAAAGGCAAAGCAAACAGACAGCGCAAAAAAACGCTCAAAGTCTGCCTCAAACCGCCTCTGTCGAGAAAACAAGCGGCTTTTGACGGACAACATAGCACTCCCAGTTTCCTTGCTGCATCGCCAGATCGCTGGAGGAGGATAAAGCTCTCGATCCACATGTCCAATGCGAATCTACGTAGGCCTAGCCAGAATGCTTGGATATGCATGATAAGTAAGTAAAGTACAAGGAAATTTGTTTCTTTCTCCATGATGTAGCCTAGGCTAGTCCTATTTTATAATTTGGAAAGAATTCCGTTTACTGGTCTCCACTTATTCTCCATGCATATACTGACTTGATAACCTAACCAATGCTAACTGGGTGTGGGTAATTTGCGGAACTGTGGAACTTTGCAGAACTCTGCGGACAGGTCAACTCGTACGCGTACCAACTCGTACGCAAGTTGGTCAACTCGTACACACACCAACTCCTACGCACACCAACTCTTACGCACACCAACTCGTACACGTACCAACTCGTACTCATCGTTATTTTAACATTTTTCTTGAAAAAGAGTTGTTAAAAACGGCAGTTTGTGAAAGTCGGACCCTCCGGATCTTTGTTAAAAATTGATATTTAACGAACAGAAAGTACCTAGTTTGACTTCTAAATACGCTTACATACCTTTTACCACCATGTATTGCACATATTTGTAATCATACACCACATCGACTATCCACAAAGTGAAATTTTCGAAGAAATATGCGTAGGAAGTGCAGGACACTTTCTGTTCATTAAAATAGCCATTTTTGAAAAAGATCCGGAAAATCTAGAAGGATCCGGAGGGTCCGTTTTTCACCCACACCCGTTAAAAACTGTTTACACATCTTGCTACACATCCTCTTGCAACAGTGCCCCTTTAACGCACTCCCCAACTCCTGCGTACAGTGGCCCTGTTGAAAAAGGCCCCATTTGGCGGTGGGACTAGCGACAGAAATCTTGTCGCCTCTGCTAGACCAATCAGGACGCCTGCAGTGCATTGCAACACGATTGCAGGCATTCAAATGTAACGCGCGCAGATTGTAAACACCGTGCACGCATGTGGTACATGTACTCGGTAATGCTGGCCGTTGTCCGCGTCGGCGATTGGCTGTATTTAAAGCATACTGGGGAATCCGTTCCATTACATTCGTCAGCATGCATCCCTGTTATTAATTTGAAAAACTCCCGAGCAAATAAGGTTCGTCGTTTGAAAGTTTGGTAGGAATGGGACAGTCATAAGGAACGGAACCCAATACAATTTCTGGAAAGTATAGAAATTGTTTCTTTTCGGCATAACATGACCGAATTGATTAAATTACATCAAAATGACTCGGGCGTGAGTTGGCTCAAGACAACAGCCGGCTCGCTCCACATATGTGGAGGGGCGGGGGGTGGGGGCTACTGTTATTCAAATGTGGGCACCCTTGTAAGGAAAATTAGTTACTTTCATTTTGTGTACATGTATATATTAAGATATTTTTATGTACGAGTTTGTAATTTTTACAGAATCAGCATCGACTACAAACAGGATGAAGAATTTCTTTACTTTGACCCTACCAATTCGGACGAAGGACAACTGGATGAGTCATGGCATCCTGTAGTTTTCTACAAGTCTAGAGCAAGTAGGTCGAAAATGCAACTTATTCCGATGTTCCGAATAATTTACATGCTGACTTGTGCTACATGTACAATCCAATTGAAAGATGCACACCAATATATGATGTTATTACATCATATATTGGCTGAAATATTCGTGCATTTTTGCAACATATACATGTATTACAAAATTAATATGTTGGTATGTTATATGGGTCATTCTATAAATTTGGGGTCCAACGTGTGACTTTTTTTGTCCCCGTTACACCTGACATACTGCTATTTGCCATACAAGTATCATTAAAAATGCCTTCAAAACATGTCTTTATGAATTATACTTTAAGTAATCACTCTTTAAAATAGAGAGCATTTAAAGAATATGTCCTGAATTTACAAACTACAACATTTTACAAGATGTCAGATGTAACGGGGACAGAAAAATTGGACCCCAAATTCATAGAATGACCCATATGTTAATAGAATATAATTTTTAGGTGACGATGGAGGTTTGAATGATCTTTAGGATGCTGTATATGGTGTATGGTCCGCAACATAAAAATATGTTCTCTTTATCAGAAAAAAAAACTGATGGCCTGGAGTTTATCGCAGGGGATGAGGAGATTCATGGGAGAGTGCAAGAAGACTTCAAGGAAGCAGAAGAAGAGGACGTGCCATCCTTCACACGGAGCGGGCTTCATAAAGTTGCACCTTCAGTCAAGGAAGCTGAATCTACACAGCTTTACATCATAACTGAAGGCTGAGAGATTTGGCACTGGAGGCAAGGTCCCACTGTCAGTCTTGCCAACAGCCAAATGACATCAACATAGCCAAGTCAGGAACGTCTGCACACATAACATGGGTTGGTAATTGCTCCATTTCACTTGTTTTGTACTTTGTATTAAAACGGTTTCTGCTTTTATTACATATGGCTGATACTCAGTGGGTCTTTCACACTGTCAATTCGGGTCCATTTTACAAAAAAGCAATATTTTGTATATTTTTAAGAAAATAGCAATTCAACTTTTTCTCTGCAAACAGTGTTTAAATAATATCGGCTTCCTAAAGAGACTTCAACCTCGGGTATTTGTTTTCAAATCAGATCTGATGTGTGTGCAGTAAATGAACACACCAATGTCGACCGATCTGTCACTAAAATGCCCTCTCGGACAGAAATGCTTGGTGGTGCTCTTATTGTTAAACGCCCGAATTGTGTATTTTTAGTGTACATTTCTGTTAGTTAAAAAGCTCATAAAATGACCCAAAGTTTTACATGATTGAACATAACATGTGGTGAGAAAAGTCATTTCAATGCCTTATCATTTTCTGTGGCTGGGCCTTGTATGACACATCACCCTCGATACCTAATTTTAAACATATCTCATGTCTAAAACATGTTCCTGAATGTCAACTGCTATGCATCAGTACCTTGATCACTTTCTAGTGGATATCATACGTGAGCAATGTAAACTAAATATCATTGCATCAGGATGCTTTCTGCAAATTGCTTTAATCAAAGAATTTTCTTTTTCAGAAATGTTCCGAGGATCTTTTTGCTGCCAAGAGACCATTCAAAGAAGTCATGTAGCAGATCTAAAGCTGGGAGCAGCACTAGTGCTGTCTGGCAACAATTACAGGAAGGTGGCCCTCATGTTTACGTTCATGAACTTGAACATGTTCCATCCAAACACTTTCCACAGCTACCAATTGAAATGTCTTTCCCGCGCTTGATGACATGGCATCCGGCGTCTTTCAGCAATCAAGGGACAAATGCCTTGGCAAGAAAGTTGTGGTTCTTGGTAAGTTATGTTGTAAGTGCCATATTAACTATTCATAATCAATGCATTCAATGTACACTAAAACTATAGTGGCTACCCAAGGGACGAACAAAATCTGGCCAGAAGAAACAATAATTTTATAACATACAGCTACGCTGTAGAAGTAATACATTATGAAGTTGATATCTTTCAAGTTTTTATCAACTTTTTAGGCTTCTCATAAAATTTCCCACAAAACCTGGGTTAATTTTTAAACAAAATTGTATGCAAGTTTCCCATTACAAGGCCCGATGGCCACTCGAGGTAAGGGCTACTGAAGACAATTACGGAGAAACTAGCTATTCACACCGAAACAAGCTCAGAATTACGAGTCTCTTTACCATACAAGTGGGGCTGGGAGGGGTAACTAGTCCGAAGCAAGACAACTAAGTTGCCTCTGCCCCTATTATGAGCAAGCATGGTAAAGTACCTTGCTCAAGGGCTCAAGTGCCACAACCTGTCACGGCCAGGATTCGAACCCATATTCTAGTAGTGGCACCTGAGGCAATTTACTGTATGTGGCCAGATTATCCATGTTCAACTGCTATAGAATTGTATACAAAGAAAATATATTGCCCTGGCCCATTGACCATGTTAGAGAGGGCCCTAATATCAAGGTTCCAACTTCAGATGTTTGTGTACACTTTGGAAAGGTGGCCTTGCCTATAATAACAGGTTTCACTCTTGCCAATTATTTACATTATTGATTGTTGTCTTTTCTTATCCACATCTGTGCAGGTAATGGGCGAAATGATAGCCCAGGGCATTCTGCTCAGTACTTGACATATACATTCATGGACAATGCCACAAAGGAGATACTTCACATGGACAAGAGGGAGACTAAGCTTGTCAGCACCAACATGGAGCCAAAAGCACTGCAAAAAGGGTTGGCATTTCTCCAAAACATGCGCCTCTCGTATACAAATGCCCTAGCATGAAAAAAGTGACTAAACCCCCACTTAGGGGGTGGGGCAGCACGGGGGGTGGGGGAGGGAAACAATGGATCAGACTGAATAGGGTTTTGGTTTTTTCGAACTTTTTGTTTATAAATTATATAGCCTACTATTCATAGAAAATGTCATCACATTTTTGTCAAGCTTTCATCAACAGGTGCAAGCAATAAGTTTCCGAAAAAAATGTCTGTTACAAATGTAGTGGTATGGCCAACCCTGGAGATTATTCCTGGGCGGTTGGTCCACCCTCGATGAAGAGGATTGAGTGCAAATGAATATAAATAAGAGCCTCACTCAAGGATGCCTGCCTCAAGTCGTTTATTGCCAGTTAACTTACAGGAACATCATAGAAAGGAAAAACCCTACGGACAAAAGTGAAAATACAAATAATAAGTTCTTCTAATTTAAAATACAGTGAAAACCTATTTGCAGTATAATTGTCCGTCTTGACAATTATGTTCTAAATAATACATGTTTGGTCTAAAATATAATAATTTCACATTATGGTAATTGATTGTTTAAAAGAATTGCTTGATATAATTGATGGATGTGAAGATGATAATTAAACATCACTAGAAATGCAACTGATGTTTATTTGTAAAACAAGTATCATCCAAAGATTTCCACAACTGAATAAAAGTTAGGCGCCTTACCCCAATATACGGGTTTTTGTGCCTCAAAACTATACTCCAGACTGCTTAGTCAGTGCTCAGCCTCAAACCATCGTAACGGCCAGGGTACAATGAACTACAAATAAATAAGCACAAACACTTGGGAGAAACAATAACATGTCGGTAAAATACACTACATTCTGGGGGAAAAGTTCGGCCTTGCAACGCGCGCGACACCCAATTTGGCAGTGCAAGTGGAACAAGAAATTGTTTCACGAATTATGTTTTAACGTTACATGACATGAAGTAAACACTGCATACATTAATACGTGCGCGTATGCATAATAATAAACACAGTCTGACTACATACACACACGTACACAAGTTACAACGCGCATGTACATGTACTACTGTCGCTCACGGGGCTGTCGTTGTGCAATACACATGTACGTGTATGTATACAGATCCGCGGTATCAACATGTCTATCAAGTTTCAGATTTCAGTGTCAAATAAACACGTCCAAAATCCATACATATTCACAATATGAGATTCCACAACATAACCAAAAGCATCTATAAATACTATAGTTCCACATGGTTACTATGAAGTGGGGGAGAAGCAAATTGGAGTCAGATAAAAATGCAATGAATTTGGAGAACAAAATGTTACCTGGTGATCGCAGCATCGATCGTCACGGCAAGAGACCGAGACGCCGTGCGGGCAAATCACACTAACAACTTTTTGGCTAATCCGCCACAATAAAAAGTATGTTTGACCCAAGGTGCTGATCCCCACCTTCCTGATTTACAGTCAAAAGAGCCATGTTTAATTCTCAATAACATTATATGTATCTATCAGGATCCAAATAGGTGAATATTTAAGTGGATGAAACATTAACTGGGTTTACATTGTGTCGCGTAGGTGGTACATCGCGTTGTGAGACGGCACCACACCCAAACGGTGTTGCTAATAATATTGTTGTCTGTCTATAATGTCCGGGCAGTTTATGGTGCACACAAAAATTACGTACCCCTACACAAAATAATTCTTTTGCCGCCCTATCTACGTTTTCAAAGCTGAAGTGACTGAACAAAATATGTACATCTCACTGCAAACGGCATTTCCAATTTTCCTCTAATTATTGTGTCCTGTCACCTGATTGCGTTGTTTGTAATTTGTTCACATTAGGCTTAGGCCTACTTGGAATATGTTTTCTTGCGTATTTGAAAATTTATGCAATCGATTTGTCAACCATATCATCTGCAAGTAGAGAATATGACAATTTCTTTAGAAAAATATAGGAATTTCTGTGGTCTGTATCTCCTTTTGTCAGCGGTGCACAGAGTGTTTTGTACTGTAGGCCTACTACCCACGTACTAGCCTCCTACATACAGTACATGTACTGTATATTATGTGCAACTAAAAAATTGAAAAATTGGGTGGTTGTATCACAATTTTGCGTGTTTATTAAAGAAATGAGCGCATGTGTAAATGAGCATATTGATGCGAAATTCTCATTGCTTATGTTGTTTCAGATTAATAACCACGCAAGATGGTGATATTACCACCCAGTTTTTCCGAGCCGCATACATTTCCCATACGCGTATCATCACAAGGGACCATGATACGCGTACTGGAAACGTAGGTGGCTTGAAAAATTCGGTGTGGTTGCCTCACAATTTTACGCGTTTATGCAAGAAATGAGTGCATGTGTGTATGAGCAAATTTATGTGAAATTCTCATTATCTATGTTTCAGACATGGAGGAAGTTGTTTTAGATGAAAAATGTGATACAACCACCTGATTTTTTTCCGAGTCGCACACGTTTCCCGTACGCATCATATTAGAGACTATATTGGGGACCATTAGAAATAATACAAGAACGGGAAACGTATGCGGTTCGAAAAATCGGGTGGTTGTATCACAATTTTGCGTGTTTATTTAAGAAATGAGCGAATGTGTACATGTACAGAGGCCTATTGATGTGAATTTCTCAGATTAATAACCACGCAATATTTTTCTCAAAAGTCACCGTCAGAGAGATTATCACACTATTTGAAACGGTTGACCAATCATGTATACTGCCTTTAATTCAAATAAACACAATTTAAGAAAAATAAAGAATGTCTTTGGTCTGTGTCTCCTTTTGTCAGCGGTACAGTAGTGTTATGTGAAATTAATTAACCACTTTTGTGAAAATGTCACAAATTGCCAATATTCTACAAAACCCGGCTGAGAGTTTGAATTTCACAAAAAGATGCGTTTTTCAACAAACTCGTCACCTTGTTTTCACAAAAGTTTTCACAAAAGTTGTAAAAAATTCACAAAACTTTTCAGTTGATCAGCTGATTTCCTCTTGTTTCCTCATATCCCATTGAAAATTTGGGAAAACTACCATACACCACCTCCAGTTGAGACTTCATGCACTAAATCTATGGAACATGGCATAAAGATTCAAAGGAAAACTTTACATTTTCACCCCTAAATTCATGTTTCTTCACCATATTTACACTTTCTCAGTGGGGTGTTGTGTCATCTTATTCTTATGTAGGATTAGTGGCGAAAATAAAAAAAAAACTGTCCTGCATTTTCCTCTTTTTTTGTAATGGAGCTATAACGTATATATACGGTTACCCATATATACATACATCGCCTAAGAAACACGTACATTATGTACAACGGTTTACTGTGCATGTCATTGACCTCGACTAGCCAGCGCGCCCGCGTACAGCTCACGGTGTCATATTACAACTACATGTAGTTGATTTGGTTACATATCAAACGGCTGTTGTATTAGTAAACTACGTAAACATGAAATAGTGCCTGCTTTATCCATGCAGCGATTTATTTTATCAGTTCGGACGCAAGAGGGCGCTAGTACAAAAACTCGCCGGGACTTTTGGTTCCACACAATTTCGGAAGAAAAACGACACGGTTTTTTACTGTTTTTTCGAAAGTTGGACGAGGTATGGAGCTAGATTTTACTGAGGTTGGTTTTAGTCATGCATATCTTCATTCACACAGGGAGATGACACTATATGACACTATTTGTAACGGCTTACCAATGATGTATACTGCCTTTAACCCCAACCATGCATTCAATACTTTGTATGGGAATCCACTTGGATTTTCTCGACTCTAATTGGGAACTAATCCCGCATTGATCAAATCATATTTGACAGTGTCTTTTAGCCAAACCTTCATCAGGGGCTCTAGTACCACACGTCGACGTCGTCAAGATAAAGACCGATGAAAATCCCTGGTTCCCTCCAGTGTTTGACCAACGGTCGAAGGCACTTGGTAAAGATGGGGCTATTGACAATCCAAAAGGAAGAACTGTAAAAACAAAGAATCCATCTATATCGTTACGGGGCTAAGAAAAAAACAAAACACGTTTGATGGGGCTAAACAATTTCCAGGTTATGAAATCCTGACTCGGGATCAAGACAAATAAAAAAAATCACCTTTGCGAAATATTCTACAGCCACTTACCAGTCGCCGAATTTAGTGGATATTTCCAATATGTGCATTAACGTAAGTTAAATATAAAATGAACCCGTTTTTGCTCGCAGAATTTAATTGAGACTGAAAGTGGTTTAACAACTGTGGGTTGTGATTTACTTGCCGAACTAACCCTTTGAAACAAATCTTCGACTGCTTCTGTATAACAAACGAACATTATCAAAGGCACATTTAAATTAAAGTAATGCCTAGGTCATATTTGCCGCGGCGGCCGTGGGGTCTACAATTTCTACGGCCAATAGCAATTATAGGGCCGCCGCAGCATTCCCACGGTCACATACTGTAGCATTCACATATGTTAGGGTAGCCGCACGTCGTATTTATAATCTGTGGAGACAGAAACCCTGCGGCTGCCGTACGGCCTTTGAAGTGATGACGCACGGTCGCCTCAGGGCGTCCCTGCGGCGGCCGTAGGTTTTTGACAAATACCAAGGCAGACGCAAGGTAGCCGCAAGGCGCCCGCAAGGCGGCCACAGGGGGACTATACGGCGATCGTGCGGCCAGACTGACGCTACCGTTTCACACCTGGAGGATATAAGGAGGGGTTTGCCACACACATCAGGACATTTCACAAGCAATTTCACAATAGACATTTCATTACAAAGTTTCACAAATTTTCCCAAGTTTTGCACCATGGCTCCCAAGAAGAGAGCACCAAAGGAGACGGGGAAAGGTGGGAAGGCCAAGAAGAAGACCAACCGAGTCCCTGATGAGCCGGAGGAGCAGCCATCCAGGGAGGAAGAAGAGGGGGCGGAGACACAGCCAGAGCAGCCAGAGCAGGACCATGAGCCTGATGCAGAGGATGAGGATGAGAATGAGTCTCCAGCTCTCCAGCGTATTGTGGAGTTCTATGAGGCCCATCCATACTTCTACAATCTGAGACATGAGAAGTACCGCAACACCAAGCTGAAGGAGGCGGAGCTGGCTAAGGAGATAGTGGACTGGTGAGTAGTGAAATTAATCCTGGTACATAGTTGGCACTATCAGAACTTTGACCATTTTCTCATTTCTGTAATTCTTAAATTACTGATTTGTATTGCATTTTCAATGTCAATTGTCCAAGTCACATAAAAAATTCCTGAATTGTTTAAATACATAATAATCACTTTCCTTCGACACCTTCTAATGTGATTTATTTTTGTTTGCAGTGGAGAAGATCAAGAGAAGGTTCAAGAACCTTCGTAGTGCCTATGGCAAGCTCAAAAACCGGGCCGGATCTGCGGGGAAGTCGGGCCAAGCGTCCTGCAGGTTGACCAGCCGACAGGAGTGGAAGCTGCGGAACTTGGCCTTTCTGGATGAGGTCATTCAGCCGCGGACCCAGGGACAGGAGTTGGGAAGGGTAAGCATTGGCATTGAATTTGTTTGTGTGCAAATGATCCTCTTCTTTGTCTTTATATTGTCATTCCCTGACAGCACATTTATAGAGAACCGCTATTTTAATGTGCATCTTCTTCCTGTCAGTCCTTGACAGAATATCCCGAGTGTGTCATTTACATAATATTCACCTTTCTCTGCCTCCTTCTATTTGTCACTTAAAAACTGTTCATACTGATGCTTCAGGTTGCTGGCGAGGACGAGGACGAGGACGAGGACGATGTGGAGGCGCGGGAGGACTTTGTGGCACCCGACAATAAGGACGAGGACAGAGGGATTGAAGGTCGGAAAAGGGGCAGCAGTGCTGACAGCCAAGACAGCGCTTCTAAGAGGAACGGGAACAGGAACAGGGCCGGCACCAGCACTAGCATCAGCAGGAAGAAGAAGGGCGCAAAGAGTACGCCCGATGTCGGGGAGATCCTGACAGAGATGCTGCTGGAAAACCGGAGAAGGGACCGGGAAACGGAGAAAAAGGTAAATGAGAACCTATTTCATGATAACCTAAACTGTACTTTGCAATGTCATACGTCTTTTAAAATTTGCATTGAAACAGTTTTCAGCATTTTCCTTTTTGTTTTCTCTCTTCCCCCCCCCCCCCACCCCCCTTCCCCTCCCCCCCCCCCCCCCCCCCCCCAGTTGGAAGAGTCCGCAACCAGGCTACCGGACGAGCGAGAGGCGTGGGGCAGCTGGCTCCAGACGGCTCAAATTAGCATTCTATGTAAAACAGAACAGGTATTTTTGCATACAATTTTCAAGAAATAACATTTATAAAAAACCTTTATTTTAATGTGCATTTTTCTTGTGTGTACAGAACCAGTCAACTCAGCAGCAGCAGCCGCAGCAGCAGCCGCAGCAGCAGCACCAGCCCACCCGCCCCTCCTCTGCTCCTACTCCCCTCGGCACCAGCAACATAATCGCCTCTTCCTACCAAATAGCCAACAAGGATGACGGCGACCAGGACTTGATCCCGGCCCTCCGCACCCTTGCATTGGGGGACCGACTGAGCCTCTCTGGATTCAGTGCGGGTAGCTTTGGCATCCATGGCACCAGCGGGGATCAGTCAGTGCTCGGCGCACTAATGATGGCCCAGTCGTCATCTCCTGCAGACAAGGCAGATAAGGCGTCCTCTGAGTCAGAGTCTGGCCCATACTAGTTTGACTATGTCCCAGGAATACTTTGCCAGGAGAACTTTCACTATGTGCCAGTAGTACTTTCGCTGTGTGCCAGGACTACCTTTACGGTGTGGCAGAGTTACTTTTATTACTGTGTTCCAGGAGTATTTTGACTAGGTGGCAGGGTACTTTTATTACTGTGTTTATTACTATGTTCCAGTACGTGTGGTATGTGTATGACATATGATATGGTATGATAATATAATATATAAGGTGATATTTAATAAAGTGGTCACTTGGTATGGCCTTGAAACTTGATTTATATCTTGGTCTTTATTCTTCCCTAATACAATTAATTGAATACCTTTGAAAATATGAAATAAAAAAAAATAAAAACCAAACCACAATAAAGAAGTAGAGTGAATAAAACACACAAAAAACGTCTATGTCTTATTTACTCTATTATTTTATTCTGATCACTTTAAAGACACAGGGAAGCATCACAATAAATAAAGAAACAGAAATTAAAAACAAAAAGAACCAGAAATTTGGCACTTGATACTTTCAAAGGACATTTTCCCTTTATTTAGAAATGGAAATTTTCCTTTGACAGTATTAAGTGCGAAATTGTTTGGGTTTTTTTCTTCTAATTTCTCGTTCATTTATTGCTGTCTGTTTCTTTGTTTATTGTGTGATAAAAAGATAAAGCAGACAAACTGGGTCATATGCAACTTTTCAATACTTTATTTTACAAGTAGGATAGCATGGTCCATTTAGTTGACAGGCTCTTATAAGGTCACATGTTATGGCTCTAAAGTTCACTTGATGGTCCAATTATAATATTTCACCAGTTGAGAACTGCCTCCTGCCATGGCACGCTGCCGACATCATTGTTGTAATAGTGTTTGAGGTGTATCCGCAGCTCTTTGCCGGCACGGTTCTCCCTGGGGGCACGTAGTGCACCCTGCATGTCGGCGAGGTAGCCTGCATCCCTCCATGCCCCTGGGACAATCACATCGTCCGCCTGCTCCTCGTCAAGGTCGGCATTCTGCAGGTTGGGAAAGCGGATCCGCATCAGGTTGTGAAGTGTCACACACGCCTTGGTGATCTTGGTGGATGTCTCGGGGGTTGGCATGAGGGTGGTGAGGAGGCACCGGAAACGGTTGGCAAGGATGCCGAAAGCATTCTCAACAACCCTCCGGGCACGGGAACACCTGTAATTGAAGATCCGTTCGTCGTGCGTGAGGTTCCTGTGGGAGAAGGGCTTCACCAGGTATGTTCGCAGGGGGAACGCGTCATCGCCGATGAAGAAGTATGGCACGTCGTGGTCGTCGTTGGGGAGGGGCTCATGGGTAGGGAAACCAAGTCTCCCTTCACAGAGGTCGGGTTCAAGGGAAGACCGGTTGAAAATCCCTGCATCAGAGGCAGCTCCTTCCGCACCCACATGCACCCACAGGAAGCGGTAGTCTGCGTCAACAAGCGCCATCAGGACTATTGAAAAGAAGCCCTTGTAGTTGAAGTAGACGCTGCCTGACTTCGATGGCTTCTGGATCTTTATGTGTTTGCCGTCGATGGCCCCGCAAGCGTGAGGGAAGTTCCACCTCCCCAGATAGCAAAACAATTGGGGCCCATATGGGGTTTTGACTGGGCAATGTGGGACCCATTCCTCCAACATGGGTCCCGACTGGGTACCAGCCGGGCAAATCTGGGCAAAGTTGTTGTATGTGGGACCCATCTGGGTACCACTTGGGCAAAGTGGGCAAATTCTGCCGACTGTTTCCCAAAATTGTTGTAAAAGGGACCCATCTGGGTACCAATTGGGCAAAGTGGGCAAATTCTGCCGACTGTTTCCCAAAATTGTTGTAAATAGGACCCATCTGGGTACCAATTGGGAAAATTCCCAACTGAATCCCAATTGGGTCCCATTTGTTTAAACGGCTATTCACAGATATATGCATGACACATACAATTGATCCCACAATTTAAAGTTCAACTAAAAAATTCACAATTAAATTTAAAAAGATAATACAATTTCCAAAAATAAGGGAATGGAAAAAAAGAAATTAAAGGAACATAAGAAAAAGAAAAGAAAAGGGACTGTAAAGATTAATAAGAACAAAAGAAGAAAAAAAAGAAAAAGAATAAGAACAACCATCGTCCGGAGTCGTACCTACCACACACTCCCACAAATTGGCGGTCGGTACCAGTAGACTATTCCGACAGTAAAATCCTGTAAAATAAACGCATTTTACTGCAATTCACGTGTAGCCCAGGTTTGCCCAGTTTTTTTTTCACGTAAAGCCCAGTATTTCCCACCTAAACCCCAGCTTTGCCCAGTATTTCCCACGTAAAGCCCAGCTTTGCCCAGTATTTCCCACGTAAAGCCCAGCTTTGCCCAGTATTTCCCACGTAAAGCCCAGCTTTGCCCAGTCTTGCCCAGTTTGCCCGACTGGGTCCCAAGTGGATACCCAGGTGCATTTAATATATGGGGCCCAGATGGGAAAATCTGGGCCCCATGCAAATCCCACTTTGCCCAGTTGGGCCCCATTGAAGTTGCCCAATCGGGCCCCAGCTGTATTGCCCAGTTTTTCCCAAGTGGCCCCCAAGTGGGCCCCAATTGTTTTGCTATCTGGGTCCTCTCTAAGCCCTGGGCCACTTCCTTCCATCCATCAGGAGTTGAGGGGGTCACGAACACCTCATCCCGGTACTCGTCGGAGATCGCATCGCACACCTGGGGCACAAACAGTGATATTGTGTTATGTGCCACCCTGAAGCTGAATGCAAGCGAGTGATAGGAGTCACCCGTTGCTAGGAACCGGAGTGTTATGGCCAGCTTCAGGCCTGGCGCAAGGGGAGGCCTGGCACTGTCGCTTTTGGTGATTCTGGGAGCGACACGGACCAGCATCTCCCGGAACATTGCAGGTTCCATCCGCAGAAATGCCTTAAAGTCACCCCTGGATTCACGCATCAGCTCCTGCATCAGGTTATCGTAGTTGCCCAGGGTGACACGCAGCAAGAGCCAGGGCTTCACCCACATCGTCCTTCTTCTTCTCTGCTGTCGGGCCTGCCGCTGCTCCTCGAGGATAAGGGCTGCAATCAGGTAGTCTCGCTCTCGATGCACACGCCTCAGCTGCATCCGAAGGTAGCCCAGCCTCAGCCGTTGAGGAACAACCAGCGCCATCTGTATATAACTTTGTCTACAATCTATATGACAGAAATGAGAGAAAATATGAAAAAAAATGGTATATATACCCGCTGCACGCACGGCGCAGACTGCCACGGGTGCCGTACGGATGGCGCGCGGCGGGCGTACGGGAGCCGTGCGTGGGCCTTGCATTGCCCGCAGGGTGTGCCACATACCGCAAGGCCACCGTATGGGCACTGTAGGGCCGCCATAAGGCTGCCCTAGGGCGCCCGTGGAATTCCTGCGGCCGCCGCAATTGTTTGGGGGTCCGCAAAAGTCAATTGAAATTCATAAGACCCTAGGGCAGTCCGCACGGCTAACGCAAGGCCACCGTACGCCCGACGTATGGTCGCCGTGGAACCGCACTACGGCATGGCTACGGCGTGTGTAATTGCTACGGCGAACCTAGAAATGAAAAAAGTTATAACTCCGCGCTATAATCCCACGGCGACCCCTACGGCCTGTAAAAGATAGGATACGCCGTAGGGCGACCCTGAGGCCACCGCATATCCTCTGCGGCCGCCGCAGGTATTTCTCGATTTCAGGGGGCTACGGCCGCCGTATCCTAGCCGTAGAGCAAATGTGACCTAGGCATAAAACTGAAGGTGGGGTGGCGATCAGCGGCATTGTATAGCCTTGATTAACACACTGATAACAAACTTGTTTGTTTCTATCTTTTCTCAAAACTGAATAACCCGTAAATTCCTCCTTTGACTATTGGCTAAGAGTGTCCTTGTTCGTAATCAAAGAAGCTTTGCCGCGAAATGTCTGGCCTGGGGTTTTCATGATAGCTACTGAACTCTACAGCTGCACAATCTGGTTAAAAAATGGAAATAATTTTATAAAAGGACACGAAACTATACCATCTGCAAGATAACAGTTATGCACCTAGGCGTAATCAGGCATAAATCCACACAGAACCATTATATATGAAAACAATGGTTCCAATCGATTAATAATGAACACAATATGCAATCATTCACATTGTTGACTTACTTGCCGAACTAACCCTTTGAAAACATCTTCGATTGCTTCCGTAACAAAACGAACACTGTCAAGGGCACATTTACTGTTACTATAAGTATAACTGAAGGTGTGGTGGCGATCAACGGAATTTTATAGCCTTGATTAAACACACTGATAACAAACTTGTTTGTTCCTATATTTTCCCAAAACTGAATAGCTCGTAAATTCTTCCTTTGACTATTGGTTAAGAGTGTCCTTGTTCGTAATCAAAGAGGCTTTGTCGCAAAATGTCCGGCCTGGGGATTTCACAGTATACATGTAGCTCCGGAACTCTTCAGCTGCACAATCTGGTAAAAAAATGGGAAAAATGTTATAAAAGGACACGAAACTATACAACCTGGAAGATAACAGTTATGCACCTAGGCGTAAATGGCAATAAATCCACATAGAACCATTATATATGAAAGTAATGGTTCCAATCGATTAATAATGAACACATTATGCAATCTGTCACAGTTAAACCTGTTAGATTTCCCTGCGACTGGAAAGATAGTCAAAATGCACTGGAATGAGTCACAAAATATACAAACTTTAATTATATACAAAAATAAACTATCTTTAATTCATAATGCAGCTGCTACTGCATATAGTAACTGTCCAAAATCCACTCACACAAAACTACAAGTGAAATGACCCGACTTGGCGTCAAACAAACTACTACATAATCACTTGAAATTACTCTCAAAATTCACAACTCACACCAGACTATATTAAACTCTGCAATTAATCTTAATTATTACTGATTATTATATATCAAATTCAATCACCCAAGAAAGTCAATCTTTAGTAAACTTCACATCAATTGCACATTTAAAGCACTATCAAACACGAACATCCAACTTGGAATCGTGCATTATAAATTCAAGAAATATTGCTGTTAAGTATTGCTGTTAAGTATTATCGACTTCAAAAATACATCACGTGGATCACTTTCGTATGAACTTTAAAACTAGTGAACAACCCACGAACCCGCACTAACTTCAAAATATTTGAATCGTCACTTTAAATACAAACGCCTAAATGCAGTACTAGTAATTACTCTAAATACAGACCTTGAAACTCGTGGTTGTTCCTTTAAAAAATTACAGACCTCAATTTATGTTGCCTTAAATACAGATTTCAAAATGCAGTAAGGGATTGTCACTTATTTATATGCCAATTCAGGTTTAGTTTACAAATCCTAAAATCAGACTTCCCCGTCATTTAATTAGATACAGCTTTCAAAACACAGGGATTATCAAGTACAGACCTTACTGTGATACTTATACATATGCATTTCTCCTGATGATGACGATATGTACATGAATAAAACGCTGCTTAACGCCACATCTCCCGTCCGTCATGTTAGTAGTAGTAGAATGCACGAACGTGTAAAGACTGACAACTCGACTAGAAGAGCGCCCTCCATTGTCCAGCAATGAGTAACCTCGGGGACAGATGTGGGTGTGGCGTCAAGTACGCACCAGTACCAAATTATAGAACCATCTATAATTACGCAAATAAAGTCAAATTAAGAAACCTAGCATGGTAATGGAAATGGTGTTTGACTTTCCTTAAACTTCAAAATGATTTATGAAACAACTTTAAACGTCCAAATACCCTTTTAAATTCTACCCAAACATATGTCAATATTCATCAAAAAGTCACTTTCAAAATACACATGTACAAATAACCGTTTCACTGTCAAAGTAAATAAACTTACGGTTTCTTTGCCAAAACTCAGATTTGGGTTGCTAATCCAGCCGCCGCCGTCAAGTCCGCCCAGTTGCTCAAAAGCAGCCTGCAAAATCTGCCTCCATCAAAACATTTTAGCGGTACATGTACATGTAGAAAAACGGCACTCCAAAGTTAATACGGCTCTGTTGGACAGCAGCTCACTCACTCAATCAATACCCGGTAATCATATCTAGCAGTACAGTTAAAACATGTCTGCTCCCTCTGCAAGGTAAATGTGGTCTGTCACACTTCACCACACCATACACCCATCTACTCACACTCCCAATAACCCACATTCTTTCCTTACAAATAAATACAAAAGACTACTGGCCCAACTCACATTCCTAGTAGCACACACCCATACAACAATGAACCATTGTGGAATGCAGTTGCCCAGAAAATACAAAGAAATTCCATGGTTCTAGTAAAAAGCTAATGAATATTCATGGTAAAGTTTAATGCCCCAGAATAATTCTGACACAATCATTCAACAGCATTCGTATTGTCTTTCTGGAACAAGGCCATAATAATTGAATTACCTGATCCGAAAACACACAACAAACAGAGCTGACAATGACCTTGGTGCAACGTCACTATCACTGCTTAGTGGTGCGCTGTTGGTCTGACCGGTGGTCGCAGGAGTTGCGAGGGTCACGGTAACGGGGCATGATCGTCTCCAGTGACTGGTACTCCCGCAACTGAAACAAACGTCGGTTGAGGCTGGCTGCCTTTGGCCAA
The DNA here is from genome assembly GCA_037783545.1 of Henricia sp. BOLD:AAB3569. Lineage (NCBI taxonomy): Eukaryota > Metazoa > Echinodermata > Asteroidea > Spinulosida > Echinasteridae > Henricia > Henricia sp. BOLD:AAB3569. Next base: position 1,285,856 of record JBBELK010000333.1, on the reverse strand, counting down.
AGCGTCGTATACCGAATAGACTATGCAAGTCTCGCGGCAAAGGTCAAATCTGAGCTTCCGGGCACAACACGACTAAAACGCCTATTCCTATAACACGGGCGAGATTTTGTTTTTTGTATATACATTTTTCTGTCCAATCTTAAGTATACAACCGACCCGAAAGTGATTCGGGTAACTAAAATGTTTTTTTACAATATATAATACATGCATAATTATCTCTAAAAACGATACAAATTTATTAAAATTTCGTGACCTGAATAAATTTCTCTGCTAGCATATTCTTCATCCAATTTGGAATGGATGACCCAAGTGTGGATTCATGTGAAAATGAATGCTTCGAACTTGGGCACTCTAAAAAAAAAAGGTATGCAAGCTCTACTTTTGGTAGATGGCGTTTCGCCTATCGCTAGCGATGCATGTAACTATGAACACTGTAGGCCTACGTACGTCGGCTGCCGTGCGTGTTGCATATCTTTTGCTGCATGTAGTTTACGATCTTCAAAGATCGTCGGCTCAGAAAAGATCGTGAATTTTTACATTTCGATTGCTTATTTTTGATTATATACCCCACTTCATCAATTGGAATGCAAGATTTTATTTAGAGATACGCGTTTTGGGCCGTCTGAGTTTACAAAAATCTGCGTAAACAAAATAATCAAAGAATTTGGCTCGCGACGTGCGTTGAAGAGAAGGGGTCTTGTGCCCGGAAATAACAGTGGTCTCGCGCGGTCTCGTACGTTCGCGAGGTCAACTTACGTAGTCTATTGCATATCTACCTTGGCCGAGGAGAGAAGGTTTTGGGCCTGTTCTACCTTCAGGGAGATACCGGAATTGAACTCCCACTGAATTGTATTACTTTTGAACTTAAATGTAGGTGTTGATGTCTTAATTTCATCAGTTTTTTCCTGCGAGGTGTATGTTTGGTGCTCAATTTCCTTCTTGAAGTCAGTAAGTTTGTCCTCGAAATAGGACTTGAACGAGTCCAATAATTCTAAAATGGAGAATTAGTCCCGGAATTGCCCGAAGCACACAGCGTGTTTTCTTCAGACATTCCACTATATGGTAACACGGCGTTGAAAAAGAAAATTTAGTACGTCCTGTCTGTGGCGTGCGAAAAAACCTGAGTGACAAATGCGCTCAAGCATTCATCTTTATACTGTTGTTGTTGTTGTATATTTTATGGCATCTTCGGCAACTAAGGCCCTTTATGCCATCAACTATACAGTTTTAGCTTTAACTATACTATATTATATACTTGAGATGACGAAGAAGGAGTTGCAGTTTTAGAAGTGGGAGGAAACCCCCAGAGAAATGCCCCAGGGGAAAACCCACGCGGTCAAGTAGGGACTGCAAACCCAATCCACATACACGCCCCGGATTCGAACCCGGGACCCCAGAGGTGAAAAGTCAAGGAAAGAACCCGTACGCCAACCCGACCGCCCCTCTTTATACTGCATTGCTACAACGGTTATTCAATGCACCAGTTCACCTGTGCCCCAAGTATGCGACACGCTAACTGCTTCCTTAGAAAATACATTTGTGAATTCACCCTAATTATAGTGTACTCCAAATAGCATTTAGCGAGCCCGCCCTCTTGTGATTATTCCATCGTTACTATGGTGTATGTCTATGTAAACGCGTTGGAGATACACCACAGTTTATGTTCGTCAGATTAGTCTACAGACTGCTCTGAAGCTCCGTGTGTGGATAAACCGTTCACCATTTTGTCGACTGTGTAGACTGATTATTCTTAGAATATATGTAGTTTTACTAAAATGCATGCATAATACATTATAAGTGAATAAAAGCGACATAAGCAAAGTATTGTTATCCTTTCGCAAGATGGCAGTCGCGTTGCTTCATTTCTTGCATAGCCACCGTCTGCAGGCTGGCTTATACTATTGTACATCCAATCCATTGCACAGAGATCAGTGGTCTGGGAAGAGACAAGTGTGCATCACGTTTTATCACCAAAATACAGTAGGTGATTGGTCGATGCAATCCGCGGGCGGAGCCTGAATGTTTTGTTTTGCATCTAAAATTATGTTTATCTACCAGTGTCTCTGGTTTGTCTGCGCACACTAAGTTTTGGTTGACTCAGCGACAACGCACTTGATTACGACTTCAAGATCTTGTTCCAAGGGAGCCGAGCCACACAGGTACGTGTACACTGGAAGTTACTTTAAAGCTCATTACATCATTTGCAGTGATCAACCATTTTACTTCATAGAAGTGTTCACAAACACCATGATTTTTTACCATGCATGTAAAATGCTACCTTTGTGTCAGAAATTGCCAAGGTGCTTTAAAGAAACGTTTGCAAACGATGTTTACCATTCATTCTACACAAAAACCATGCGTGGATTTTAAAGGTTTTTCAAAGTATTACTGAATCTATATGGCCAAAATTTCTACAAGGCAGTTCATCAACATTGTTATAATGTTGTTATAATTTTAGTTATAATGCTGTTGTTCCTGGATATCATTCGTTAAAAGTTTGATCTGCAAAGTAATGATATTATACGCCTTTAAATATGTATTGTCCGTGCGTTTTGGGTGTGGCACCTCGAAAAATAAAAGGTTTTTGAATTCATATTTTTCTATAGAAACATAAAAGTTATTTGCTTTCAAATGAGACATTAACAAAAAAAAATCAACGAACATCTAGTTATCGAACACTTATTACTGTCAATATTTCTGTCAATATTATTGGCGGTCCGCCAATAATAAAGGCTTCCAGACTTGCCCAAGACTGACTCCCGTGTTTGGTTCGCAATGCGCAGCGCGCCCTCCGGGCTGGCGTCCCTTACAATCTCCTTTCTTCTGTGTCAGAAGAAAGGCGATTTGACTGGCCACCAGCCCAGAGGGTGCGCCGAACGCCGCGCACAACAGACCAAACACGGGAAGTCGGACTTGGGCAAGGTGCAAAAAAAAAACCCGACCGTATAAAAACGGCGTTTTCATGTCGACCGATATGTTAAAATAGAAAGTATGATGTTTTTTCGTTAAATTAAAGTAAATGCTTTAAAAGTTCGTTTGGAGAAGAAAAAAAATCGAATTTGCGGGGAACCACTGACAATATAACTATAAAAGTGGCTATAACTTCCTTCTTATACGGTTTTTTACAATTGCTTACCCACTAATATTCTGATGTACTAAACACCTAACACGCGTCCAAAAATAATTTATACAAACAGCTAAACTAAAGCATTGATGCCAAAATAAAACTTTTGATTTAAAATTCAAAACACAGTTTACAAGCCTACACTTTATCCAAAATTGCGCATACGCTTACAAAATGAACGAGCATTAAAAGGCACAGGCTCGTCAGCAATGCGCGCCCGCCAAATTCGTGCTCGAAACACGCAGCTCCATGCCTTTGCTATGGAGCTGCGTATTGCGTGGCACACATTTGGCGGGCGCGCATTGCTGACGAGCCTGTGCCTTTAAAGGCAGTAAAGCAAAAGACACAATGCTAGCGTACACAACTCTATAATGTATTCTCGACCTTTTCGTCTTTCCATTTCTATGGTCACTATTGCGAAGCACGTCAGTCTTATTTGACGAATCAAAGGATTTCCGGAAAATTTAAAAAAATATATTCCGGGTGTTTACGGCAGGTTTTTCACTGACATGAAAGTCATGGTAAAGCAAGTACAGCAGCCGATTTCACGAAACTTACGCAGTTGCGTGAGCCCACTTGCGCAACATTTTATTGCGTAAGTTGCGCCACATTCTTCCGAAAATAACACGCAAGCTATGGGGCTTGCGCCATTTGTCAAAAGTTGCGCACGCTGCGCAATGTTTCGTGAAATCGACTGCAGGTCCGAAGTGGCAGCAGCTGACATTGCAGTCTTCCATTCATGCACAACATTATCCAAGAAATCCTAGCATTGTATTTCCCCCAGAATGAGTCATTTAAAAAACTGGCGATAGGCTAACTTGTATCTCATTCAGTGAGATGTATGGAAATAATTTATGTCAATGTTCACAATAACTCTATTTCAAATCAAGTGTCTTCCAGATTTGATTAACCGAAAACGGGTTATTAAGCGGCTCTATATGAAATTGGGCCGAGGGATCTATGACTTTGTCAGCCATGATGTTTCATCTTATCGCTCAATTATTATAATAATTTGATTTCATACGTTATAACTGATCGACTTCCAGTGACGTGTGCTTTAGATTGATATGTGGGTTGTGTGAATTGAAGGCTTCCTTTCGATTGACATTACTTAACAATGCTATTTGATTTACAAGCTGAAATGCTCCAAAATAATTCCGTGTTACATGTTTTGCATTTGCCGTCTTCTGTATGGCAGTTTGCGAGAAAACAACCAGAATGTATTTTAAGAAAGCGTGACCAGATTAAAAGAAATAATGGATTTCGTTCGAACCTAACAATCATGTAAAATATCAACCCCACCCCCTCTCCCCCCTTAAAAATACTAGTCAGGGGAAGAAACATGAAAATTGCAATCACCAATTTGGACGTGGAAGCAAAATAGCTACACTGCTTTATGTAACCGTATATTAAATTTAGTTTACTTAACTTTGGTGGATTTTTGACGATATCCATCAAAATATATGGATTGAGGGCGCAAAATTTCAGAATGGTAATGAGAAAAATATAACACATGCTATATGGTATCAAAATCTTCACACCTATGGGAAAAATGGGGAGGTAAAAAATGTGATCTGGTCACGCTCCTTTAAGTTTTGCACAAATTTTGCAAGCTTGTGAATGGTGAATGTTTACTTTCGATTACTATTATGGGACTTTTATGTATAAGCGATTGACAGGGTGCATCCAACTAAATCGGGCCCCGTAGGAACCAATTCTAAATGCCCGATTTTCAAAAATAATTAAAAAATACTTTTCGGGACAACAACCAAAATACTCATTGAAGTCTCATATTTTTAATTCTGTTCAATTTTATAGTGGGGAGTCCGTCACTTTTATTCACAAATTTTCGCTTGAAATAAAACCACATTTGGAAGAGTGAAAATTGACAAACAAACCAGCGTCCATTTTGGAAAAAAGTTCAATAAGCTACTGCGCAAAATAGGACGGCTTTTACGAGCTATGATCTGAAATACTTAGTTGAAATTAAACAAATACCCCACAACACGATGATAGGCAATTTGTACACTAGACCACACTCGTTCAGGTCTTGACGCCCTATAATATAAACTCCTCAAAAAAAGTTCGGAAAGTCAAGTTTGACTGACGATTTATCTCTTGTTACTAAACCGTTTCCCTTGAATTTGGCATCATTTGAAAGCCCTGTTATTCCTCTTTACAATGATACGTCAATTGTTATGAATAATCAATTGGGGGATGTGCAGTGTACCGAAATACAGGTATGGGTGGAAAGTGAAATGTCCGAAAATTCACTGCTATTGTCAGTAGTCTATTAACGATGCGGAAGTCAACAGAACTGGTAACATTTTTTATTTAGGACTTTAGCTCAAACTCTCTTGCCGGCTCGCTCGATTTATCCAACAGGCAGCCTTTACCGGCGGGCTACTTTGCGTCTGATATAGTCCTATTTGCTATTTTGGAAGGAACTTCCCATGGTCCCAATAAACTTCAAATGTGGTGCAAATTTTGTCAATTTTTCTTTCAAACCGGCCGAGTATGGTGGCGTACAAGGGACATCGCATACCAAAGATATCTTTGCAAATATTTGTTATGTTGCAAATTTTGCCACAAAAATCTTTGCAAATATTTGCGATGTCGCACATTTTCTTCGCAAGTATCTTTGGAGATTTTTGCGATGTCTAAAATTTTTGCGCAAATATCTTTGCGAATTGACGATGTCGCACATTTTTTCGCTAATATATTTGCAAATATTTGTGATGTAGTTTTTTTTATTTGCAAATGTGTTTGCAAATATTTGCGATGTCGTACATTTTGTCACATACTTTGTTGCATACTTGGCATGTCTAAGCGGGCCGGGGCGTCTCTGGTAGAAGCTAGAGGGTCTAAGGCTACAGTCACACTGGAGGTACGGTAGAGCACGGTACAGCACGGTTGAAGATCGGCGTCTACCGTGCTCTACCGCAGAGGTAACCGTATCGGTACTAGTCGGGTATCTATATGGGGACCCCCCGTGCACACACCCCCCCCCCCCCCCCCCCCCCCCCCCCCCCCGCCCCCCTCCCCCCCAGTACTAAACCAAACCAACTTTTTTAGGTGCATTTTATGGTCCTAAAACACATTTTTGATGTTAACAGTAAAAAAAAACCGATGCACTCCGGTTATTCAAAATGGCGGCCAAAATGGTCAAAAATCATATATTGGCCAAATAATATGATGAAAGCACTTAAAAAATGGCTAGTCATATGTTTTTTACCCTCGCAAATTTATTTCTGAGGTCCCTTTTTTCTATCATGTTTCAAATTCAAAATGGCGGCCAATATGGAGGCCAATATGGCTGCCAAAAGTGGCCAACTGTGAGCAAAATGATATATAATGGACAAAAATAATGATAAACACATACATAACAAAAGTTATATGTTTTTGACCCTCGCAAATTTATTTCTGGGGTCCCCTTTTTTCTATCATGCTTCAAATTAAAAATGGCGGCTAATATGGAGGCCAATATGGCTGCCAAAATTGGCCAAATATGAGAAAAATGATATATAATGGACAAAAATAATAATAAACACATAACAAAAGTTACATGTTTTTGACCCTCGCAAATTTATTTCTGGGGTCCCCTATTTTACTATCATGCTTCAAGTTAAATATGGCGGCCAATATGGCGGCCAATATGGCAAAATATAAAGGAAAAAAAGATATATAATGGACAAAAAATAATGATAACACATACATTAAAGGCAACCACCCAGAACTAACCCACACCAACTTATTAGGGAGCCCTGTGTAATCCTATAGCATATTTTGCATGTTAACAATGCAATAAAATTCTCTGGAGATATCTAAAATGGCGGCCAATATGGCCACTAAAAATGGTCCAAAATGAAAAGGATCATACATGTATATTAGCCAAATAATGACAGTTTTTAAATAAAATTGCTAGTTATGTTTCTTACCCTCGCAAATTTTATTTTTAGGATTTTCTACCATGCTCTAAATTAAAAATGGCTGCAAAAAGTGGCCATATATGAGGAGAATGATATATAATGGGCCAAAAATAACCCACAGCTTGAAGATCACTGTAGCTGCCAAAAGTGGCTAAATATGAGAAAAATTGCACATAATAAAGAGAAAAATATATAAAAAAATGTTGCACCTTCAAGAACTAACGCACACCAACTTTTGAGGTGCCTTTTGATGTCACAAAACATGTTAATTAAAAAATGGTCTGGCGATATCCAAGATGGTGGCCAATATGGTCACCAAATATTTTCAAAAATAGAAAAGGTCATATATTTATAGCAAAATAATGATTTAAATGATTAGTTATATATATTTTGTACTCACAAATTTGTATCTGGTGTACGTGCTACTTTGCTACCATGCTTTAAATTCAAGACAGTGATCAATATGGCTGTCAAGTGTAGCTGAATGTAAGAAAAATGATATCTAATCGGCCAAAAACAAATTATAAAACATAAATTAAATGATGTTGTTTACCCTTATCAGTTGTCATCTTGGTATTCTTATTATGTTTAAAGTTAAATGAGGCTGGTATAACCACCAAAATGGTTTTTCAGGTCTTCAAAAAATATTAAATATCCTCAGTGTTTTTTTCCATGATCACAACAAATATGATCTGAGAGACACAGATATGGAATCATGAGACAATGGAGTGTTTGTTGTTCGTGTAGAGGGAGTCTAAAGTGGGAAAGAACGATTCCAGAAAAATCAACGGTATTGAAGTGGGCATAATTATTGGGGTACACAAAATATGAACAACTGTTCAATGACTGGTGGTCATTGAATTCATTTATTTAACATATTTTGGCAGCCATATATTGGTTGTATAATAAATGAGGGTCAAGAACATATGAATAGCAATTTATACATGCTATAGTTATCCTGCTTATGATATGCTTTTAATTTTAATAATGTTAACATCTAAAACTGTTTCAGGACTCTAAAAGGCATCATAAAAAGTTGGTGAGGTTAGTTTAGCGGAGGGCGGTTGCATTTAATTTATGCATTATTTTTTGGTCATTGTATATCATTTTTCTTACATTTGGCCACTGTTGGCAGCCATATTGGTCGCCAATTTGGAATTTAGAGCATGATGTATGATAGAAAAATAGGGGATGCCAGAAACAAAATTAAAAACGGTCAGAAGCACATAACTAGCAATTTTAAAAATGATTTTATCATATTATATTTGGCTAATATATTATCTTTTCCATTTGGGACATATTAGCGGCCATACTGGCCGCCATCTTGGTCATCTCCAGAGCATTTTATTTTCTTGTTAGTATCCCAGATTATGAGATATGCTTCAGGATCATAAAAGACACCCTAAAAGGTTGTAAGTTAATTCTGGTGATTGCATTTAATATACATGTATTTTTTTGTCCATTATACATGTATATCATTTTTCTCATATTGACCACTTTTGGCAGCCATATTGGCCGCCATTTTGAATTTGAAGCATGATAGAAAAAAGGGGACCCCAGAAATAAATTTGCGAGGGTCAAAAACATATAACGTTTGTTATACATATGTGTTTATCATTATTGTTGTCCATTATATATCATTTTGCTCACAGTTGGCCACTTTTGGCAGCCATATTGGCCTCCATATTGGCCGCCATTTTGAATTTGAAGCATGATAGAAAAAAAGGGACCCCATAAATATATTTGCGAGGGTAAAAAAACATATAACTAGCCATTTTTTAAGTGCTTTCATCACATTATTTGGCCAATTTTTGATTGTTGACCATTTTGGCCGCCATTTTGAATAACCGGAGTGCATCGGTTTTTTTTTTACTGTTAACATCAAAAATGTGTTTTAGGACCATAAAATGCACCTAAAAAGGTTGGTTTGGTTTAGTACTGGGGGTGCAGAGCACGGTATAGCACCGCGCTCTACCGTACGCCACCGTGCACGTACCGTGTTTTATGTGACTATCGCTTAACTAACGCGCGTCGCCAGGAAAAGATGGGAAACTGACTTCCAACAACACAAATACGCTTATAGGCCTATAGGCATGCCAAGAATACAATAGAGTATATCATCATCACCATCATCAGATTTACTGCGACACTATTACTGGTTCATAGCAGGACTTGCGTCGACTCAATACTTGCGCGAAATCGCGTCTTTGTACACTTGGGCTTTTGAACAGTTGTGATCCTTCGTAACTTGTTCAGTCGGTGGCTGGGTGTAGTGGCCGTGTTTATTTACGGTGAAAAGTAGCTGTTTTCTGACAGAGTTGTGCGGTAGTCGTGGGAGGTGAGAGAGGTATCGTCGTTGCTGGTTTTGAATGTAGATTGATACATCTGGAGTCTTACACAGGCCGTGAATGGCTGCATTTGACCATTTGTAGTGGAAATTCATTGCCTCGTCATCATGATCCCGGTGTCTCGCAAATCCGTTTCGGAGCATCTTTCGCAAAAACGTGCGGTATGTAGACTGATATAAAAGCTGTGACTGCTTGGCCGTAATCGTCCAATTTTGGCAAGCGTATGTTAGCCGGGTTCTGACATTGCTGTTTAGGAGCAATATTCGCGTTTTCAAGTGAATTAGCTTTATTATGGTTGCACAGTACCTGCAACGAAAATGTATGACATTGTAAATATTTGCATAGATATTTGCGAAAAAATGTGCGACATCGCAAATATTTGCAAAGGTATTTGCCGAAAAAAGTGCGACATCGCAAACAATTGCAAATATATTTCCGATTTGCGATGTCCCTCATGTATACGCGCTCCACGATATTCTAAAACGCTCCTGCCCTGCTGGCTCACTCGATTTTCGTACAAGTAGCCCCCGCCGGCGAGGGCGGGCCACTTTGCGTTTGATATGCACTTTGCGTCTGATAAACCTTTCGAAGGCATGCCATTTCTTTGCAGGTTGGACTGAAGTTTGGGAACTGCGCCAACTGTTTTGCACCGATAACTTGAATTGTTTAATAAGCGTTTTTCAACGATTCAACATATGACGAGATGATGAGTTACGAAATACAGCGTCGACCCCATGCCGTTGTATTAATGCTGCTTTTCTCTATCAGCGGTCTCCATGGCACTTGTAACCCATGTCCGTTCCAGTGGACGCCGTTTAACGGATCTTGCTACAGGGTGTTTGCCGAGCTTCGTACCTGGTCTGCAGCCGAGAGTCACTGTCAGCAGTTTTCTTGTCGTCGTTTCGGCCATGGTCATCTTGCTTCAATCAAAAACCAAGCGGAGCAAGATTTTATTTTTGAATACTTGACACATGGCCTATATAGCTACGCGTGGATAGGGTTAGAGAGTCCCGCTGATACTTCCAAATATGTCTGGTCCTCAGATGGATCTGAAGTTACGGACTATAGTGCCTGGTATCCTGGTTATCCAATATCATCATACACCACAGTGTATTGCACCGTAACTTACATCGTCCATGCCGGTAAATGGACTAATTATCCATGCTCAACCAACTTAAAGTTTATTTGTGAATTGAGATTAATGTAAACCAAATGTGTATACGGTTTGCAGTCTGAAAAAACCGGGATCAGAATGCTGACCCCTTTTAATTCCTGGTCAAAAGGGGTTGCATTGGCCAGGAAATTAGTCGTTTTGACCCAGAAAAGTGTTACTTTTTGAACCGGAAAAGGGTCAGACCCCCTTTTGACCCAGATTCCCGGATCAATCTGACCTTGGAGTTTGAGCTCTTTAAAGCATTTACCGGTAATATGCGTTTTTGATTAAATACATCATACGTACCTCAGCGGGACTGTCGTTTCCTATAGTATGACCCTGTGAAATATTGCAAAATAAGTGGAATAACACCAACAGTAGAACCATACTGTACCAAAATCTGTAATTTATGTTTACATCAAAACTGCATAGCACCAGCGCCGATAGTCTTGGCCCAAGACTACTCTAGTCGATATTGGTTTGTGTACGCGTTGGCCATTCCCAGTAGTGGGCCCTCTTGCAGCACTAACTGGCCAGCCCTTTGCTCACTAGAGTAGTCTTGGGAATTTCTCCCGGAAGTTCAGCATTGGGGGCGGTACCGTTTTATGTAAATAGCTGCAGAGGGTTTTATGATGGCACACAAGGGACATGGCATACCACAGATATCTTTGCAAATATTTGCAATGTCGCAATTATCTTCATAAACAAATGTATTTTGCGATGTCATACGCCTTTGCAAACATGTTTGGAAATATATTCGCAAACATTTGCCAAGAAACTTATGCCACCGAAAATATTAGCAACGATAAAACGGTCATGTTCGATGATTCTTGTAAGCCGCCTTATATTTTTCAAACCATTCGAAGCGCGTGCACGCGGTGTATTTGGGTCACGCTCTGCGGTCGACGCGCTGTATTTGGGTCGCTCGCTGCATTCCCACGCTCTGCTGTATTTGGGTCACTCGCTGATTGGTTCCCTAGGAAAGCCTAGGCAAAAACAAAGAAAAAGTTAAAACTTCCGGGAGAAATTCCCAAGTCTACTCTAGTGAACAAAAACTGGTCCGTTAGTGCTGCAAGATGGCGCAATATATGGCCAACGCGTACACAAACCAATATCGACTAGAGTAGTCTTGGGCCAAGACTACAGCGCCGACAGAAATGTTGCTTTCTTAAAATGCAGTTGAGAGTTGGTTGTTATTGTATTTTAGATCATGGCTGTGAAATCACTTTATGGTTTTAAGATGTAAATTACAGTAGTACTGTTTAAAAGAACTTTTCTTACATGCGCTATATGGGGCAGCGTAAGAAAAATTCTTAATATCAGGTACGGGGGGTGCAGATTGTACCATTTTATACATATTTCAAGTCTGAGATGGCGCATAATTCACAAATTTATGAGAAGTATACCATATACATTGGTGAATGGTAATACGCAATATATCATACTTCAAATTAAGCCTGGTTTCCATATCATCGCAACAAACGCGGAGAGCACCGCAAACGAGCAACGCAAACAGTAACGCAGACAGTCTGCAAAGTTGAACCAAGTTTAACTTTTCCGATTGTTTCCGTTGGTGTTTGCGTCGCAGTTGTTTGCGTCTAGTCTGCGTGCGCTCATTCCGATTATATGGAAACTAGGCTTATGTCTAAAATGGCACAACCCAACCCCGTACTCGACATCAAAATTGTTTCCTTACGCCGCCCTGGCCCTGGCCCTGTGCGCTACAATATATAGAACCGAAAAAGTGACAGTGGACTGTTAAAAAAATCTCTGTATATTTACAGTACATTCATATGTCAATTGTCATTACATAGCGTACTGTTTTTGAACAGTACATTCTACTTTTTTGTTTTCTCTGTTTGCATACAGTAGATGCTACTGTTAAGTGGAATTGTAAACATACAGAAGTTTCTTCTGTTTTTCAACAGACGACTAAGTCTTCGTTTCGTGCATGGTTTTGTTCCTGAACATAGCCTTTTGTCCAGAAACAACTTTATGTAACAATGATGTAACTGAACGAAGCATATGGGTTATTGACGACTGTTTTTTGTTGTAGACGTTTGATTCTGGATATACATGTATATGAATATTGATTAGCCAATGACAGTGATCGCAACTGACCAATCACGCGCCGCGCATGTTTCTCGGTCATCGCATGCAGTGCCGATATACTAAAGCAGACGTGCACGTAGCACGTAGCGCGACATTCAAAATGCATCATAGCTACATGGACGCTGTTGCCAACAGCAAGAGCCAATCACGCGCCTCGCTTCGTTTAGTGGTAGCGTCCACTTTTACTAGGGGGTGGGGTCTAATGTTTAAATGGACAGTCATTGTAAGGGCGTTTTTTAATAGGCCTATCTTTATTCAGAGATTCTGCGTTTAGCTTTTAGCGAAATATAATAAGTCTTCCTTCAGTTACGAACATTTATACTGCGTGCAAGATAAAATGATATACATGTACATAAAAAGATCTCCCCCACACAAATTGCGGTAGTTGCGGCTACGATGTCGCGAGATAAACAACACGCGAGATGATTGTTCGAAACGGCTCATTAAAAGGTCAAAAGATACAGGTCAAAAGATATCTTGTCTCTCATTGGTTGAACAGCCCTAGGCCTGTAATACAGCTCAGACCCAGTCGATTCAGCAAGGGCTCTTAGCAAGCGAAGGATGAGCGCAGGAAAGACCCTTGCGAAAGGAAGATGTGAAAGCTGCACGTACGCTCCTCCTGTATACCCCCACTGCAGGCAGTATATAGCACTGCACTACATTACAAATAACACGCAAATAAAAACCCAAAACGTAAGAGAAATACCGACTTGCCTTTCACGACATGTAGAGCAGCTACTTCACGGTTAAATCAGCACTTCACTGAGGAATTTCCAGTACACATTTCGGCATAAAACGCCTGGCAAAAGCTGGCATTTTTAGACATTATATTGCACGTCCAACTACATGCACGGTGCAGTTAATGACTGAATTTTCCTGTTGTAATTTCCCGCGCGCGACAGCGTACATTGGTACTCGCTATCAACGCCGCACAATTGCTGCCGCGTACCAGGGAACATGGGCGGAAAACAGTATATTTAAAGGCACAGGCTCGTCAGCAATGCGCGCCCGCCAAATTCGTGCTCGAAACACGCAGCTCCATGCCTTTGCTATGGACTGCGTATTGCGTGGCACACAATTGGCGGGCGCGCATTGCTGACGAGCCTGTGCCTTTAACTGTTGGTGAACAGTAAACTGTCTGTATTTGAACAAAAGAGGACTCAAAGTGTCTTGTTCCTGAACAAAACTGTAATTTAACGGCAAATCGTCTGTAATCAAACAGACAAATATGTTTTAAATGTACACAGACGGAAGAATGTTTGTGCAACAACAACAAAATCCAAAAACAGTAAAAGTTACTGTTCGTTTTTGACTTTTTCAACAGAAAAACGACTGTAACACAACACAATTTTTTACAGTGTGGTAAGTTGCATAAATCCTAGAATCCTGCCTCTGCGCTATGGCGCTCGCATATAAAAGAGTTGGCACCAGACTACCAGGCCGTTGGCAACGGTTGCCAAGTGGCGAGGGGGTGCACGCTGATACATGTTAGCCGGCGCAAAAGTCTGTACATACCTAGTCTTGGCCCAAGACTACTCTAGGCGATATTGGTTTGTGTACGCGTTGGCCATTCCCAGTAGTGCGCCCTCTTGCAGCACTATCTGGCCAGCCCTTTGCTCACTAGAGTAGTCTTGGGAATCTCTCCCGGAAGTTCAGCATTGGGGGCGGTACCGTTTTATGTAAATAGCTGCAGACGGTTTTATGATGGCACACAAGGGACATGGCATACCACAGATATCTTTGCAAATATTTGCAATGTCGCAATTATCTTCATAAACAAATGTATTTTGCGATGTCATACGCCTTTGCAAACATGTTTGGAAATATATTCGCAAACATTTGCCAAGAAACTTATGCCACCGAAAATATTAGCAAAGATAAAACGGTAATGTTCGATGATTCTTGTAAGCCGCCTTATATTTTTCAAACCATTCGAAGCGCGTGCACGCGGTGTATTTGGGTCACGCGCTGCATCCGACGCGCTGTATTTGGGTCTCTCGCTGCATTCCCACGCTCTGCTGTATTTGGGTCACTCGCTGATTGGTTCCCTAGGAAAGCCTAGGCAAAAACAAAGAAAAAGTTAAACTTTCCGGGAGAGATTCCCAAGACTACTCTGGTGAGCAAAGGGCTGGCCAGATAGTGCTGCAAGAGGGCGCACTACTGGGAATGGCCAACGCGTACACAAACCAATATCGACTAGAGTAGTCTTGGGCCAAGACTAGTACATACCTGGAATACCTTGCACATTACTCAATGCATTTTGAAGCTGGACCATCCGAAATTACATGTTGAAATCATCCTCTTGCAACAGTGCCCCTTTAACGCACTCCCTAACTCCTGCGTACAGTGGCCCTGTTGAAAAAGGCCCCATTTCGCGGTGGGACTAGCGACAGAAATCTTGTCGCCTCTGCTGGACCAATCAGGACGCGTGGCAGTGCATTGCAGCATGATTGCAGGCATTCAAATGTAACGCGCGCAGATTGTAAACACCGTGCATGCATGTGATACATGTACTCGGTAATGCTGGCTGTTGTCCGCGTCGGCGATTGGCTGCTATTTAAAGCATACTGGGGAATCCGTTTCATCACATTTGTCAGCATGCATCCCTGTTATTAATTTTAAAAACTGCGGAGTAAATTAAGATCGTCGTTTGAAAGTTTGGTAGGAATGGGACAGTCATAAGAAACGGAACGCAATACAATTTATGGAAAGTATATAAATCGTTTCTTTTCGGCATAACATGATTGACATATGAATGTACTGTAAATGAACAGAGATTTTTTTAACAGTGTATAAACAATTACTTATTAACATACTGAAAATCTAATATTTTCTAGTGAGTGAAAATGTGGGTTTTTTTTCTCGCAAATTCGCGGAATATTTTGTAAGTTTTTTAACATTACATTGGAGCGCTATTTCGTCTGTTACCCTATAAGGAATCCGTGCACATTATGTAATAATCTTTGGGAAACACGACTAAATATGTCCCGTGGTCTGCTATTTAAAGATGGGGCATTATAAACGAAAAAGACATGTTTTGTTCACATTTCGGGGATTTTGTTTAGTTAATAGTCAAACAACTGCATGTTATTTCTACTTGTAAATTGGTTTGTAATAATTGTTAAATTTTGGTTGTGTGGATAAAATAGCACAGTGTTGTATAGAAAATTGTGGTTTTATCTGTTTATTTTATATCATTTTGTCAATTCCCATTAGTTTTGATTTTGTTCATTTCACAGTCATTGACCCTGAATAATAATAATGAAAATTTATAATGCGCCCGGTATCCATAAAAAAAAAATGCTCATGGCGCAAATACGTGTTTATCATTCGAATATACAATAGTGAATGACCAACATGACCTTGCTTGGCCACTAAGTGACCGTAGCGACCAACTCCCTCAAAGAAAGATGTCTTTGGGTCAGTTAATTTGAACAAGTGTCGGTTGTCAACTCTACCCGCTTCTAAATATATGTGGCCGAGTCCATTATGAAGGACTATTCGCCACCTACCACTCATTGCAAATTTAACTTGAGTTGGTTTACCTTGGCTTGCAAATGGAAGACAAAACAGTATTATATAGTATGGAGATGATAATAAGTCATGCCAAAAACCACAAATGAAAATATATCCTATATTTTTTTACACTTGAATTTTTTTTTATAAACACATGTACTTCTTGTAATGTCAATGTGCCTATTACAAAGAAAAAAACCCCAAATTTCGACCATCCTCACAGAAATAAAAGCGTTTTCCATTATAAGCGAGCACTTGATTAATAGTTTTTCAGACACCGCCGTCTGCTCGCAAGTGGTCCTGATTACCATGCACCTACTATTGCGAAACATGTAGGTTGAACTACGTATATACTAGACTATAGTTTCGGAGACACCGTCGTCTGCTCGCAAGTCACTTAGTGGTCGTATTACTAAGCATCCACGACTACGAAATATACAGACTGAGGAACGTTACCAGACTAATTATGAATTCTTAATTTTTGTCTTAGAAGAAACAATTAGATTTTTTCAAATGTTGTTTATTGAATGTTGTGGCCTCGATTCATGTTAGAATGATTTCTATTGCAGTTAGTTCTAGGTAAAATCGTAAATTGACTGTATCTTCTTTTTTTTTTATGGGGACGTCGTATGCGATATATAAGGGCCAGGGGAATCTGGGTTAAAACGTTTACAATAATTCCCAGCTCTCACACGCCCCCAAAAAGTGTCACCCTCAAAATGGCCACAAATACACTTGGCACGACATCTAAGGAACAAACGGGTATTGAGGTTTAAGCTAAGGTGTACTAACTTACTTAGTTTTTAATATCTTTTTGGAAAAAAGTGAAATTTTCTGTCCGATTTCGAGACCGTTCCTTACGTAATGCTACGTTTACACCATGTCCCCGGCAGTCCCGGCGCCCCGGTAGAGGAGCACCGGGGAGGCACCGGGATGGACGTCGGGGAGCGTAGGGGACCGGGGTGGCGAAACGTGAATGACCGTAGCTCACCTTTGCCACCGGCCAGTGAGCAGCTCTGTCAAACATTTTGACCCGGCAGTCCCGGCACTAATGAGAATCGTCCTGGGCCGCAGTGGGACGGGGCTTCCGTCACATTGACTCACCGGGGTGTGGCACCGTGGGGTGCCGGGGACCTCTGATCGCGGCCGGTGCCTCGCGCTCCGCCACGTTTGGAAGCCTGGCACCCCACGGTCTGCCAGGGCCCGTCACGGTAGTGGCCACAGCATGGTGTGAATGCGGCCTGGTTAACTGCGGTGCGCCAAGGTGTGTGACGGTTGTTGCTCACGACCAGTCACGCCTCACTGCGTCGCGCTCCAGGACGAAGTGAAAATGATGTTGTTGTTGTTGTATATTTTATGGCATCTTCGGCAACTAAGGCCCTTTATACTATATTATCAACTTGAGATGACGAAGAAGGAGTTGCAGTTTTAGAAGTGGGAGGAAAACCCCCAGAGAAATGCCCCAGGGGAAAACCCACGCGGTCAAGTAGGGACTGCAAACCCAATCCACATACACGCCCCGGATTCGAACCCGGGACCCCAGAGGTGAAAGGCGAGGAAAGAACCCGTACGCCAACCCGACCGCCCAAGTGAAAATGAAGTTATGGAGCGCACTATTTATACCCACCGCGAACCGGGGCTCACCGGGAGACCACCGGGTGACCACCGGGGCGTGAAACGTGACAGCTGCCACGTTCAGTCGCAGGGCGCCGCAGCAGACCCTCGCACACCGTCGGGAACGTATTGGGCCGGGACAACAAACGTGACACGAACGGGACGGACGTAAGGCACCGCATCAGAACTTAGCAGGCCGGCCTGGGACGTGGACCCATCCGTAGTGGAACGGCGCTTGAAACGTAGCGCGCCGTCCCGGTTCCGGGGCGCGCCGTCCGCCTCGCGGCCCGGAACCGGCACGGCGCGCCACGCTTTCCGTACCGGGACGTAACGCACCGTGGTAGAACGCAACACACCGGCCCAACTAAGGCCGAGTCGAGCCAAAGTAATAAAAAGACAATAAAAGTTCCACGGCACGCCACGTTTTAGCCAAACCGGGGCGCCGGGACTGCCGGGGACATGGTGTAAACGCAGCATTACGAATTTCTAGCGGGACACGCACGCATCGCTAGAATGAGCGAAGTGCCCGGATGTAGTGCGTGCATCATTCAAATGATACATTCGTGTCTCGCTAGAAATTCGTAACGGAAGGAACGGTCTCAAAATCGTACAGAAATTTGCACTTTTTCCAAAAAGGTTGTTGCTTTTTGGGGGCGTGTGAGAGCTGGGAATTAATAAATACTTTTTGACCCAGATTCCCTTAGACCCTACATAATATCGCATACCACGTCCCCATGAAAAAAGCGTAGTGTAGGCCGTCCAAGTTTCTCGACTAGTAAAAACCGTTGACTTATTACCGCTGTTACATACCAACAGTGTAAATCCACAAATTCCCCGACGTTATAATATTTATTATTTGTCTGCAAAAAATGACAAATTTACATCAGAAATGCTGTAAATGACAATTACAATTAAAATTGCTCGGTGAACAAAAATCGCATATTTAAATTTTGTTGTTGTGGTTTAACAGCGCAGGTACACACTGTTCGATAACACCCCGACGTAACATACCGGACACGACAGTCCAATGTCTCTTTAAAATTTCCCTTTGACTTAAGTATCCGACTAAATACGTTTTGAGTCTCAAGAACTAAAACACCGTGGGTTAGTTCACTTCCGTCACAACATTCACCTGACAACAAAACTTGCCCGACCACTGTACCACGGACCAAATAAAGACCTCGACTTGAGTCACGTCTACCCGACAACTTAAATAAGCCTTTTCGAGATCTCGCGCGCGCAAGGCATTGTGGTCCACAATGTGTATAAACAAGCCCACGGCATGCGCGCCAGCCGTGTTGTATAGGTACATGCGTGTGTATAGGACACGTTTTGCATATCCTATTACAGCCTCGTTTTACCAAACCGAGACTATAGTTCCTCCGAAACGTAAATACAACACGACACGCAACGATCATGCGATGGCTGCGTCAACGCAAGGGACCTTAGCTTAGTGCTATTCCCGATGTCTAACTTTCGGTTTTGTCGACTCGAGGATTATATCAAAAGAGGAGACAGCTTGGAAAAGGATGCAGGTACTTTTCAGCGGCGTACGTGCATGATTTTGGAAGGTAGGAATGCTGTAAAGTTTTATATACACACCCGGTGTTTACTGAGTGTATTGATACAAACTGAAAAATTACTGTAACGCACGACACGTTAAAGGAGTGTAACCAGATCACATGTTTACCCATAATTCCCCGGGGCTTACCTCATGGGTCATGGGATTTTTATATCATAACATCATCCCGTCATATTTTTCTCATTACGAAACTCCCACGCTTCTAGGGCCACATACTTCCGAAGATATCGTCGAAAAACCACCGAATTTTTGTAAACTAATTTATCGGGAGCGGACTGCAGGGTGTTAAACAGTTATGATATGCGTGCGGGCGCCGCACGCATATCCAAACTTGACGAGGCCGTACGCCAGTTCGCATAGCAATCACTAACTACCTTGAAGTGTGGCAGCCGAGAATGGACGTCAATAATGGCGTCGTGACGTCGATTCCCAAGCCCTATATTGTTAAGTTAGATCAAGATCAAATTTCCAGAAAATCTTGCCACGCTCCTTTAATAGACCGATCCAGTAAAAAGCTCCGCCCATTTAGAAATTGCCTAGCAACTTGCCGCACATGTAAAGCACGTGTGCAGTAGAGTCGCGTGGGCCGCGCCGTGCATCAGCTCTGGTCAGCGCGTATTGAAACACGCACACGCACACAGAAACTGCACGCTCGAGTATCCGGTCGTGTGCGTGCACGTACAACACGCCCTGCATTACGCGTAACGCGAGCGATTGAACAAAAACATCTCGACCACGGACGTGCACGCAATGGCCTAGTTCAGTTGCGACGCGCGCACGGCGGCCGGCCGGCCGGCACGCGTACGCGGGACTACTAAGCGCGCGGTGAGAACAAAATAAGCTGAACGTAACTTAGCTGTCTGTATAAATAGTAGGGATTTTTTGTGGACAAATATATAGCAAATTAGCGTGACTTTTTGCCGTTTGCCGTGTAGTGGATTTCTAAACCCGGGCAATCCCAAAGAACTTTGTTAGCACATTACTGGCTTGCAGCACAAGGTAGAAATATTGAATTTGTTTGTTACAAAAATTTTCCCCCTGTTTTTGGAACTTTTGGAACCCTGGGGCCGTATTCATAAAACACACTTAAAGGCCCTGTAGATGATCTGTTTTTGAGCCATTCTGCGACTAAAACCATTATAAATCAAAAGAAAGACATCAACAAACTCATCCGAAGAAGTTTCAGCTTTGTCAAATGTACCACGTTTAAAAAACCCATGAAAATCCATATGCATTTTTCTGGTCTTGGCGGGGTGTTTCAAATATTCGTTCTCAGTTGATCGGGTACTATGTGGCTTGCGTCATGCACTCTGCGGCGCACATACTGCGTGTGCGCGCGATCCATAAAAATGCGTCGCGTTCGAACACGCACACGGAGTACACAGCGCCCATGCATTTTGGACCGCGTAGATGCGAACCAAAAATAAGTAAATCGTTTGCAAACGATCTAAATAATTTCACCTTTACGGATTATTTTCTGGTAAAATTATATCATTTTGAGCGAAAATCTTTCAATGGATAGTTGCTATTAATTCAATCTTTACTTTCAGAACTTCTCCCCTGTAAACTCGTCGATTACTTTTTGGGGTCATTGCAAATGATCCACTGGGCCTTTAACCTAAGGGCAACACCAGGCGCGGATCCAGGGGGGGGGGGGGGGGGGGGGGGGGGGGGGGCGAGGGGGCACGTGCCCCCCGGGCAAATTGAGTCCAAAAAAAAAAGTGGGGGGAAGGAAAGGCCGCAAAAAAAAAAGAGAAATCGGAGGGCAATCTTCTTAAAAAAAATACCGATGCCGATATTTAACATCGAAAACCAAGAAAAAATCCGGAAAATAAGAAATGATGATGGGTAAAAACTGCATATTAAATGCCAAATTGGGGAGGGGGAAACTTTATAGATTTTTGTCAACTTAACCGGGCGAAAAAAATGGCTAAAAATAATGGCGAAAATAATTTTTCATACACACAATTCTCAAAACACACAACAATCTTCAAAACTTTTGCTTAAAAAAGTCAGTTAAAAGTGGCAAGGAATCGCCTTAGATTGCACCACAGAGCATCTAGAATCCAAAATTTCTCGGGGCCCTTAAGCGGGCCCCGGACCCCACGCCGTAAGGGCTTCGCGATACGCGCTCGCATTTGTCCCTTTTTGTTGTGCTCCCCCGTCTACAAAATTCCTGGATCCGAAAATAATTCTTCATACACACAATTCTCAAAACACACAACAATCTTCAAAACTTTTGCTTAAAAAAGTCAGTTAAAAGTGGCAAGGAATCGCCTTAGATTGCACCACAGAGCATCTAGAATCCAAAATTTCCCGGGGCCCTTAAGCGGGCCCCGGACCCCACGCCGTAAGGGCTTCGCGATACGCGCTCGCATTGGTCCCTTTTTGTTGTGCTCCCCCGTCTACAAAATTCCTGGATCCGAAAATAATTCTTCATACATCACACAATTCTCAAAACACACAACAATCTTCAAAACTTTTGCTTAAAAAAGTCAGTTAAAAGTGGAAAGGAATCGCCTTAGATTGCACCACAGAGCATCTAGAATCCAAAATTTCCCGGGGCCCTTAAGCGGGCCCCGGACCCCACGCCGTAAGGGCTTCGCGATACGCGCTCGCATTGGTCCCTTTTTTTTGTGCTCCCCCGTCTACAAAATTCCTGGATCCGAAAATAATTCTTCATACATCACACAATTCTCAAAACACACAACAATCTTCAAAACTTTTGCTTCAAAAGGTCAGTTAAAAGTGGAAAGGAATCGCCTTAGATTGCACCACAGAGCATCTAGAATCCAAAATTTTCCCGGGCCCTTAAGCGGGCCCCGGACCCCACCTCGTAAGGGCTTCGCGCTACGCGCTCGCATTTGTCCCTTTTTGTTGTCACCCCCGTCTACAAAATTCCTGGATCCGCGCCTGAACACTTACACTTCACTTTTAAGGAAATCACTTTACTAAGACAATCCCTTAAGTGACATTCAGAAAGGTTCTAAGTGCAACACTTTACTAAGTGTGTCACTTAAAGAGAGCTCCAGATAAGGGAAACCATTAAGTGAATTATTACACTGAATATTGATATTCTGATAGCTCCTCCAATCACTGCACTCCATTCGCATACTTGTACATGGCAACAAAATGGCTGACAGGAAAAGAAGTCCCAAATATGGGGAAGGAAATGCTGGTGGCAGAACATGGAAAAAGGAAAGAAATCCTATGTCATCTTTTGATGAAGCAGTCAGCAATTTAAACTAGCATCTGCCAGAGTATATATTGAAGAGTGTCAAGAAATAATGGAAATTTTGGTGATTTCGACCATGGCTACAGGTTTGTTTTAGTGACTTCTAAAATCTACGTGTTGATGTCCAATTGGATTTCTAAAATAACTAATTAACTACAGTAGGCTACATCATTGATTCAAACGTAACTTAGACATAGGCCTACATGTAGGTCTATCACAGGCCTATACTCGGCAGATAGTCTGAACCTAGGCGTGTGTGTTCACCTACCAAAATACACAGCTAAAAAAATGCTCAATGCACAGTTTCTTTGAAGATGGGAGCACACATTTAAACTGTCACAGGACTAAGTTGTAGGACCTATTAAAATATTAAATTACATGCAGCAACGTTTTGGACTGGTGTACAGTACATGTAGGCCTAGTAAAAGATAAACTTCAGAATTTGAGCTAGGCCTATTAACATTCATGACGTTAGTACTAAACATGCTAAACTATAGGCTTCACGTGATTTACCATGTTTACATAAAACTAAGAACGGCAACTGTCAACTGAAAAAACAGATTACCTCAAATTTATCCCTTTGAACTTTGCTATCTCCATGTAGGCCTACTTTAAAATCTTTACATGTCAAATAATGTAAAAATAAACAGTCAAAGACTAAGCTAAGGTTGGTTAGGCTGGGCCTACTTGTGCAAAATACACTGCCATGACTGTCTAGACTAAAGCATTGTCTGGCATGTGTGATGACTGTGTGAATGATTGTAGTACTATACTATACTGTGTGTATAATGCAGTGTACATGTCATGCATGTACTGCATGCACTGTGACACTGCACTGCATTGTGTACAGGTCAGTGTGTGAAAGGTCATCTATGGAGAGCATAAAAGCATAGATCAAAATATTGAATTATTTGCTCACTGTTTTATTCTTGAGTATTATTTCAAAAGTGATTTGGCATTTTCTGTGATACATGTAGTTTTAATAGTGGTTATCAGTTTAACTCTTTTTGTGTTTGGAATGATGCACAAGTGTGGAGTAAGTATATAAGGGCAACTTTTAAGGGACCTCAGAGGTCCCTTAAAAGTTGCCCTTAAATATTGGAAAGTTAAGGGATTCACTTACCCTTAAATGTTTGGTGAATATCACTTAAGTGTATTCCTGAAAATTTCCCACATTTAAGGGAATCCCTTAGCCAAATCGCCCTTAAGTGTGTTTTATGAATACGGCCCCAGGACTCTGTATCCACATGTAGTATGCGGTACGGAGTCCAACCTGGGCTAGACAGCCACCCAGAAACGGTATTCTTTAATCGGGATGAATAGACCCTATTCACAGGTTTGAACGCTTCTATAGAATGCAATTTACTGACTGGAAAGGTGCCAGACTACTTATGCGTTCCAAGCCTCGTTTTCAAATCGAGGTTTGGAACGCATACGTAACTGGCAGCTTTCCAATCGACATTTTGCACTCTATATACTAGAGCTGATTTTAGGGGACATGATTGAACCGTTCAAACGCATGAAAATATGGGACTCTGTTACAGCTTGCTTGGAAAAAGTTTTTGAACACATAATCAGCTAGTACACTGCAGACGTAGCTAGGACAGTTCTTCAACATGAATGCAGCGCACGCCCCGCCCCCCCCCCCTTTAAAGTGGTTAAATATTGCCCCATATCGCACCACAGAGCATCTAGAATCCATCTAGAAGCCGTTAGGGCTTCGCGCTACGCGCTCGCTATTTCATTGTCGTCAGCATTTCACGCTTAAAATTTCACGCCCCCCCCCCCCCCCCCCCCCTTTTCAAAATCCTGGATCCGCCCCTGTCAAAGGTATTTGTGTTTTAGGGTCGACCGTTACCGTAGCACACACTGAGCGAAGGGCTAGTAATGCAGGGATGACATATATTTATAAAAATGCGCTTTCCTACACTGTAAAAAATTGTGTTGAGTCACAGGTGTTTTTCTGTTGAAAAAGTCAAAATCGAACAGTAACTTTTACTGTTTTTGGAATTTGTTGTTATTGCACAAAGTAACGTTCTTCCGTCTGTGTACATTTTAAAAATATTGTTCTGTATGATTACAGACGGTTTGCCGTTAAATTACAGGTTTGTTCAGAAACAAGAAACTTTTAATCTTCATCTGTTAAAATACAGCCATGTTACTGTTTAGTAACAGAGGACCTTCTGTTATCCCATCGATGTTCCCTGGTATGCGGCAGAAATTACGCGGCGTTGATAGCGAGTACCATGGTACGTTGCATGCTGGGAAATCACTGCAGTAAATTCAAACTGCGCAGTGCGCTTTTTGTAGTTGTGCCGTTCGTATATGAAATGACAGATTTTGGCGGGCGTTATGTCGAAATATATACTGGAGACTGTTCAGTTTATAGTGCCGACTTGAACGAGAAGTAGCTGCTCTACATGTCGTGAAAGGCAAGTCGGTATTTTCGTACATTTTTTGGTTTTTATTTGCGTTTTATTTGCCGTGCAATACTG
Source organism: Henricia sp. BOLD:AAB3569 (assembly GCA_037783545.1). Taxonomy (NCBI): domain Eukaryota; kingdom Metazoa; phylum Echinodermata; class Asteroidea; order Spinulosida; family Echinasteridae; genus Henricia; species Henricia sp. BOLD:AAB3569. The sequence goes on along the minus strand of JBBELK010000333.1, from coordinate 1,260,748 downwards.
CAAAGTGCGGGAATACAGTAGACTCAGGCAGAAATTCCCCCTGAATTTATCATATTCCTGTATTTCAGTGAGTCGGGTTACATTTTTGGTAAATTGTACACCCTGTTGAAACTCCACTGCACCCCGGCATGCAAATAAAAACTAGGAAATTGAGAGAAACATGCCGACTTATTTTACATGAAGTGTGGTGCATCTACAACACAAAAAGTGAACTGTAAAGGTCAACAAGAAACAGTCGTCAATAACCTGGACTGCTTCGTTCAGTTACATAGAATTGTTTCTGTACAGAAGGCTTTGTTAAAGAACAAACCCATGCACAAAACGATCACTTAGTCGTCTGTTGAAAAACACAAGAATCTTCTGTAAATTTACAATTCCAAATAACAGTAGAGTCTACTGTTTGCAAACAGATAAAACAAAAAAGTAGAATGTACTGTTTAAAAACAGTACGCTATGTAATGCCAATTGACATATGAATGTACTGTAAATGAACAGAGATTTTTTTAACAGTGTACCTTTGAACAGCGAATCGCCCGACATTGAAACCAAAATTCACCCGGTCACTGGCGCATACAACATACAAACTGTATGGGCAGAAAATCGCGTGATTGCGTGATGATTGCATCACTTTGACCTATGTGGGCGCCGTCTGCTAGCTCTGTGTGATTGGTCGGCGGGTTCGGCTTGATTGACAGGTCGGAACAATGCATTGCTGACGAGCATTTGCCTTTAACCCTAACTCCCTAAGGTGTATGCCAAAGCATATTGATTTTGGAGGATTGAGTAGTGTTAGGGTTAATAGTATACAAATATTGACTGCAATGAGGGGCATGGTTAAGATTATAGGCCCAAGGTGATCTCGTAGCCATGACTATGCCCCGAGGCGGAAGCCGAGGGGCATATAGTCATGGCTTCGAGATCACCCGAATAAACAGCAGTCAATATTTGTTTTATATACCGAATGTGTATATTTTTGTCATCTGGTTGGTTAAAAGTAACGATACATCATACAGTCATGACAGTGGTCCTTCGAGTTTCGATTTCGGAAGCTGGTCTACGGCGGGAAAGTTGTATATTTACAGCAAACATTTGTAGCATAATCACCTGGTACTTTAGTAGCACATTTCACCCGACACAGTTTTCACTGTAGGCAACTTCTTTTTCTTTCTCAAGGACTTCATCATCTACGAAAGACGTCGAGATTCCGCCATTACCGTCCTGATGAATGTTTACGTGAAGCGCCCAGCTGCATAGTTGGTGCACAGCTATGCTAACACATGTATTGCGCGCGTCCGGAACCCGCTAAATGACTATGCCCGGGGCATGGCAAAGACTATTGCCCGGTGGGCATATACGCGCCGGGTCTAGCCGATTCAATGCACCCACTTTTAACCAATCAGATGACAGGAATCTACGCATGAGGTATATAACTAAAAATATTGTTCAGTAAAAATTGGCAGAGTACATAATGTGCCAGTCAAACAACAGATGGCATGAGTTTAGCAAGTGGATTTTGAAAGTTCAATTTTTTTCTGAGCTAAGAAATGATTCCTGCTAGTACAGCAGCATGAATTTGAGCCCTGGTCCTGTATAGACAAACATAATTATATGAACAAAATTGGGAAGCTGCATGATATGACTACACGCATTCGAATTTAACTGTGGCCTCCGATTTTGTTTTATTCTTTACATGTACATGTATAGTCATCAATGCATGGGATACTTTTTTTTCTGTTGAAAAATACATGCAGTAATTGTATTTGTGAAAAGACTAATTAAATTGATGTACGTGCCTGCACTGATGTAACAACACAGTGAGCTGTAATAATTAAGGAATAACTCAACGTCAATGATAAGAAAATAGCACTAACGTAAATGTCGGCATAGTCGCCAGCTCCTATTCATCAACTATTGTTCATCAATAGGTGGCGAGGTCACGGACCAGGCGATTATGCCGACATTTACGTTATAGTAAAACGATCTGCTCACAAGGAACATTTTAGGCCCAATCAATCACAAATTTCAAATTAGCACTGGCAGCGTCGTCTTGGTTACTGGGCCATTGTATTACGTCACTTGTCTTTTCTTTTGCAAATGTTATCACTAAAGAAAGCACCAAGACCCTCGATTTTGATGACAATTTGAAATTTGTTTCATTCCCGGGACGATCATTCCATACATAAACACCCACTGGGATCCCATGCATGCACTAATTTATATATGAGACATGTAGGACAACTCTCAAAAATTTGTTTTTACTTGTAAAATCATGACATTTTACCTATTAATTTTGCACTTTTATGATCAAACATAGTAATGACGGATTAGACTGGTCCCCTGTCCTCATATTTACTCCCCCTTCGTCGTATATGAGGAAAGGGACACGCCGCCATGTTTGGCATAAATATCTAGGAATTTCTGGAGGTTTATGCAAATTAACGGGGATGTGTCACAGTTTGCGCAAGCGCCATGCGTGCTTAGAAGAAAGTAGTACAATTTCAAATAAAGCGTTGTATAACGAAATTGCACTACTTTCTTCTAAGCGCGCATGGCGCTTGCGCAAACTGTGCCACAGCCCCGTTAATTTGCATAAACCTCCAGGAATTCCTGGATATATATGCCAAACATGGCGGCGTATACCTGTCCTCATATACGACGAAGGGGGAGTAAATATGAGGACAGGGGACCAGTCTAATGACGGATATGATAGTTGTTGACGTCACGCGTATGGCACACCAAAGCAAAAATAATTCAATACTGATAATTTTGCCATCAACCCTGAAAAACAAGTCTCAACGTTTCTAAAAACTTGCCAACAAAAGCACGGTAGGCTAGTTTCAAACAGTATATCAACCTTTACAAGTCATGCTAACATTATTTTTTCTTGCGCAACATTTGCAAAAATATGCGTCAACATTAAATTATCAGGGTTGAATTATTTTTCGCTTTGGCATGCCATAGTATGGACACAGTAATGGCGGATAGCAACCGTTGTCAAGCCAAGTGAAACCCAAGAATATATTCGAATACACCTATCTTAAAGATGGGTGGAAATCTCCCTTCACTTTTGTTTTTGAACAGTATTCCTTTCTTTATATATGTACAGTCCTTTATGTAGTAAGAACATTTTATTCAGAATTTCATCCTGGAAGTTTTTGAGCACATAATCAGCTAGTACACTGCCGACGTAGCTAGGACAGTTCTTCAACATGAATGCTGCTTTTCTGACTGTGGTCGTGTACCTAGCTCCTCGCAGCAAACACGCACACGTTGTATGCACGCACGGAAACGCGGATTTTTTCACAGAGTTGCAAGTGCTACCACCAACAAGCCACGAAGCTGGCACATGAACTTGAGTTCGACGCACTAGACCGCTCGGCCATAACACCCCACGATGTGGACTTCAGTGGTTTTACCTCTTTGTCCATTAATATGAGAGGACAGCCACACAGAAACGGTATTCTTTAATCAGGATGAATAGACCCTATTCACAGGTTTGAACGCTTCTATAGAATGCAAACTGCTGACTGGAAAGGTGCCAGACTACTTATGCGTTCCAAGCCTCGTTTTTAAATCGAGGTTTGGAACGCATACGTAACTGGCAGCTTTACAATCGACATTTTGCACTCTATATACTAGAGCTGATTTTAGGGGACATGATTGAACCGTTCAAACGCATGAAAATATGGGACTCTGTTACAGCTTGCTTGGAAAAAAATTTTGAGCACATAATCAGCTAGTACACTGCAGACGTAGCTAGGACAGTTCTTCAACATGAATGCAGCTAGAAATCTTTGATGAAATTTACTTTGAACAAACTGTCCAAGTAGCTCATGAAAATTGCAGTATTCAGAATATAGGGAATACACAAGACATTATAACATTAGACTGTGTGTCATTTCCTATGGAATCTGTTTTACTGTTCCACAGTAAAAGTGCCCAATATAATCATGATAATGGTGCTGCTTTAAAGGCAAGGCTCGTCAGCAATGCGCGCGCACTAAATTCGTGCCAAGAAATACGCAGCTCCATAGCAAATTGCTGACGAGCATTTGCCTTTAACCCCAACTCCCTAAGGTGTATATGCAAAATCATATTGATTTTGGAGGATCGAGTAGTGTTAGGGTTAATAGCTAAAAATATTGTTCAGTAAAAATTGGCAGAGTACATGTACCAGTCAAACAACAGATGGCATGAGTTTAGCAAGTGGATTTTGAAAGTTCAATTTTTTTCTGAGCTAAGAAATGATTCCTGCTAGTCCAGCAGCATGAATTTGAGCCCTGGTCCTGTATAGACAAGCACATAATTATATGAACAAAATTGGGGAGCTGCATGACAACACGCATTCGAATTTAACTGTGGCCTCCGATTTTGTTTTATTCTTTACATGTACATGTATAGTCATCAATGCATGGGATACTTTTTTCTGTTGAAAAATACATGCAGTAATTGTATTTGTGAAAAGACTAATTAAATTGATGTACGTACCTGCACTGATGTAACAACACAGTGAGCTGTAATAATTAAGGAATAACTCAACGTCAATGATAAGAAAAGAGCACTAACGTAAATGTCGGCATAGTCGCCAGCTCCTATTCATCAACTATTGTTCATCAATAGGTGGCGAGGTCACGGACCAGGCGATTATGTCGACATTTACGTTATAGTAAAACGATCTGCTCACAAGGAACATTTTAGACCCAATCAATCACAAATTTCAAATTAGCACTAGCAGCGTCGTCTTGGTTGCTGGGCCATTGTATTACGTCACTTGTCTTTTATTTTGCAAATTGTATCACTAAAGAAAGCACCAAGACCCTCGATTTTGATGACAATTTGAAATTCGTTTCATTCCCGGGACGATCATTCCATACATAAACACACACTGGGATCCCATGCATGCACTAATTTATATATGAGACATGTAGGACAACTCTCAAAAATTAGTTTTTACTTTAAAATCATGACATTTTACCTATTAATTTTGCACTTTTATGATCAAACATAGTAATGACGGATTGATAGTTGTTGACGTCACGCGTATGGCACACCAAAGCAGAAATAATTCAACACTGATAATTTTGCCATCAACCCTGAAAAACAAGTCTCAACATGTTTAAAAACATGCCAACAAAAGCACGGTATGCCAGTTTCAAACAGTCTATCAACCTTTACAAGTCATGCCAACATTATTTTTTCTTGCGCAACATTTGCAAAAATATGTCAACATTAAATTATCAGTGTTGAATTATTTTCGCTTTGGCATGCCATAGTATGGACACAGTAATGGCGGATAGCAACCGTTGTGCGCCCCCCACGCTCGCCCCCCCCCCCCCCCCCCCCCTGGATCCGCCCCTGAAAATGTCATGATTTAACAAGGAAAAAACTTACAAATTTTGAGAGTTGTCCTACATGTCCCATGCATTAATTAGTGCATGGGGCTCCCAATGGGTGTCTATGTATGGAATGATCTTTCTGGGAATGAAACAAATTGAAGAATTTCAAATTGTCATCAAAATTGAGGGTCTCGGTTGTAATGGACAGAATTTGATATGGGGCCAATTATTTAACTTTGGTTGTTACAGGGCGCTATATCATTTAAACTGCCAGGAGGCGCTATATTTTGTGAGTAACTTGAGGGGCTGTTATTTTTAATTTGAATATTTGGGTGTGGCACATTCCTGCAGACATGTATGGTCATATACACTACTTGTACTCATCAGTCAACACAACCTTTACATCCCATGGACTTGACATCCCATGGAAGCTCAGCAAAAGTAAGTTTTCATTTCTTTAAGGATTGTATTGGAGAATTAATTGGATTTGAAGACAGAAATTTGTGTATAGAATTTGATTATGTTCCTATAGTAATTTTGGACAGTGACTGTTTTTTATTATTGTAAACTGGTTAAAATTTATTGCCAAACAGTCATGGTGTTTTTTTCATATACATTGAACACGGATTTGGGTAAATTTATATATTTGAATCGATAGCTTATTCAATTCTAAGATATACTTCCCACTGACACTTCCGTCGCAAATGTTGCATTTCTGAGATAAATAAATGATAAAATTACTGCATAAAGTAATGCACAAAATGACGCGGCGAGCGGTCTGTGCGTAACAGAGGGCGCGCGCGTGAATGGTTATACACCAATCCGGTAACTAAGATCTCCTCCCTGCATATCCGCCATAGCTGGGGGGCGTCCAGTGCATGGGCTGTGCGTTTTGTGTTGCTGTTAGAACGAAAAGCGCTCATCCATTACATGCACGAACGAGCCTCCTTCGCGTATACGCGACGCGCCCGCCTTTGCGTACACGCGACGCGCCCGCCTTCGCGCGCACACAACCCTACAAAGACGCGCAACTTGTTCGAAGTAAACAAATGCAACTTCAGCAACAACAAAAAACATACAGTTCATTCAGTGGAAGCCCCCCAGCTATGGCGGATGTACAGGGAAGAAGACCTTATTACCGGATTGGTGTATATTAGGTCAGTCCCACGGACGTATATATACGTCCGTGGTCAGTCCACAGATATCTATTAACAATAACGCGCACACGTTCGGAACCGCCCCAAGCCGGTTACGATGACGTGCCATTCAATAACACTGTCGTTTCCTATCTTGTTGAAGCACATTGTCAATGTATACATTATGCAACCATCAGAATTGTAGCTCATAACATTTAAAATGTTTGAACATTATGCTGTAGTAGAATAAATTCTTCTAGTTTCAAAATTTAAATCGTTGATGTGTTTTTTTTTTTCTTGTGCATTTCCTGCTATAAAATCACTCTGATGATTGTGAAATCTAAATATACGGCATTTTAACGTCATGTCAGAGAGCCAGACTGAAATGTCCTTTTCGTGTATGGCGCGGCGCCGGCCGGCCAGCAACAATCATGATTTTCATCGATGGATCGCGAAAGTTTGCTGTGTATATGAGCAACAAATTACTCGTAAAAATAAAGTAACTAATGAAGGTAACAATAGTATAGTAAGCTTTATGTTGCTAGCGGTCCGTGAAAAACACACTCCAGGCACCAGCGCAGTGTACACGGTACAGTGAACAAGTGACAGCGACAGTCGTCGCGTTTTAAGACATCTCGACCGGTCACGGTCGAAAAATTCGGAGAGAATTTGGTGGTTGATCATGGAAAAACTATCATGCACGTTCGCGAGTTGAAACTCCATGCACTAAGTTTATTGAGCATGACAACAAAAATCCTAAGTGTTTTCAAAGAAAACCGTGATATTTTCTTATGTGTTTCCAAACCAAATTTTACACTTTCTGGGGCATTTATGATCATGACATTGTTACTTTTAGTAGGAAGAATTAGTGACGAACGTGTACGGTATTTATACCGTTCATCATGTCTTACGATCACGACCTTTTGCACAAAACATATGAGACTAAGTGTTTCCTCACAAACATTTTTGTTTTCGAACTCAAAAATGTGGGTATCTCCATCAAATTTGCACTTACCGATGCTTGAGTCATTTCAAAAATAGAAAAACATTCTGATCAACTTCTCAACCCTCAGTGCCGTTTATTATTAATGTTAACTTGTTATTCATTTTTCAGTTCAACAGTGAAGGGGACAAGGCACCAACCACCAGGTGCATTAGGGGTCAGGAAGTGAAGATTTCACCTACCTGAACAGTGATTGGATCAAAACTGTCAAGGAGCGAAGACTTCAGATGCAGCACATATAATTGTCCACACCTGTACCTACATTTGAGGCTCGAGGATAAACAGGATGACATCGCCGGTAAACCCAAACGTATGAACAAGCGTCAAATGCCAACCAGGTATTCATCAAGTGATCTACAATTGTATTACACTTGTTTTAACGTCTACAATTGTTTTAACGTCTGTATTCTAAGCATCGATTTTGAAGAATGTAGATATGGATATTAAACAATTTTTTTAAAATTAGTTAATTGTTTTATTTTTCTAGATCATTCTCCCGAAGAGGTGTATTTGGCATTTGGAAGAGAGCAGCCAACCCATGTCCACTCATTCCCATTAGGAGATGGACCCGCGAAGGTGCCAGTGAAAGTCGTTCCCAAATGGCATGATGGTGATATCCACCAGCAGCAACTTCAAGACATTATTTACGTGACTGGAAAACTGTTAAAATTAGGAACAGCAGCATTACATAAGTGTTACAGTACAACTAATTAATTGTATTTCCTTGTTATCTACACTACTTGACTCGCATTCTTGTCATTCCATTCCCTCATTGTGTGTATTATGCAATCAGCTCATTTCTCCATTGTATGTGTTGTGCAATCACCTACAGGTACAATACGTTCTAAAGAAATCACTGAATTGTCATAATAATGCTTTTCGGGTTGAAGCTGTTTAATAAAGTGTTAAATAATTTGGAACATGTTTTATTTCCCCACAATTACAGTCGTAGTAATATGTTGATAAAGAGCCTTGTAGAATTTTAAGCCAATGCATGAAAGGTAAAAAAAATATTCAAAACCTAAAACACCTTCAGTTAGCAGTTTTCTTCCACAAAGATACCATATCATGTGATTGTTGCCTTGCTTTCAACACTTTTAGTTTTCTTTTTCTTGTCTGCTCGTGAAGTAAAATTTTGGGGCTTTAAAGATAATGAAGACTTTGATGACGACTGACATTGCAAAAGATAAGGACAGCAGTGATGGTGCAATGAAGTATTCAAAAAAAGGGAAAACCTTTCTGAACTCCAGGGGCCAATTTCATGGCGCTATTGGCACGAAACATTACTTAGCACATAATTTATCTGCTTTATATTGCAAAAGTTGATTGCCTGACAAAATATTGTGATATGTATTTACATGTGCACTAAAATGTTGATACTGTTTTTAAGCACAATTTGAAAATACAAATTTAGCTGGTCCCTCATCTTACAAAGTAATTCATTAATAAAATCTGTGCTCAGCAAATTTGTGCTAAACATCGCCAGGTACAAAGTTCATGGAGCTGTCCAGTACAGAAATGTGCTCAACACAAAGTTTATTTACTTTTCAAAATTGTTTCCAGCCAAATCTGTGTGATTTTGTATTACGATTGACTTGTATCCAGGTACTTTAACCTCTGAGGTTCAGAATGTTTCGATTCACTGATCTTTAATTTTCGGTTTGTGGAAATAAAGCAAGAAAATCAATTGATCACGTTCAAATGACGTCACTTCCTACAAATCGCCACGTGCATCAGAATTTTGAGCGTAGTTTTTTTATGACGTGCATCAGCTGCGCCTATTTCGAGCAACACGCGCGCGTGTTTAGAACATGTTACAGCGTGTGCCGGCGCGTACTTGATAGCGTTTAATACGCAGTCGCATTTCTTCCTACGAAGATGGCTTTCCCATTCAGTGGCACGTCCGTTCCGATTTTTAGATGTGGATCGGAAACCAGTCTAGCGCCGTATTCGAAAGGACGGATCACGTAATATATGGACGGGGGCGGCCGATTTTAGCAGAGATTACACACTACGAACAAACGCAACAAATATTAATATTTTCAAACAGGAAGAATTTATTCCTTTCCCAACACGGTTTTAAAACATTCAAATGCAGTTTCAATGGGTATATGATGCATTTATTGGCGGCGTACTTGAACTTTCATAAACTGCATACCCTACAAATAATGGTACGATCCGTCGTGCAATGACACTCGAAAGCCTTGTCAACTGGGCGCGCGGCGAAGCACTCTTTGCTAATCCGATAGGAAGAAAGTAGTTTAAAGATAAAAACCAGAAAAAACGTTAAAAAGACCCTTACATTTTCTTTTTAACATCGATATATGTTTTTACCAATCAATAAGGATTCTTACTGTGCAGCTCTGGTTAAGTATTTTGGGTGTTACACGGACGAGGAAATTCCAACTGACCTATAATGTTATGCAGAGCGCACTGTCGCCTGCTTACTATGCATGTATGCACGATGTTTAGTCCCCTGTGTCCTCGCATCGTCGCATGACGGCTCGGGGAAGCCGCGGGCTGGGAAAATCGTAATGCCCTCGGCAAACCTTACGATTTCGACACAGCAATTTAGAGATTTTGTTGGAAATACAATTGTTTAGGACATTGCAAATGATAGGTACTGTTCCACAGATAATCGAGGCCATAGTTGAACCTATTTGCCAGTTTAAAACCCGCCGGCTCAGGAAAATAATCTTTCAAGCTGTACATTTTTTTGGAATGAAAAAAAAAACCGGGTGAAATTAAAACACTGCTTGTTGCCGTAGCTTGATCGTGTGTTGAACAGTTTATTGGCCTAAATCTCTATGGCTCAGAGAAATAATCTGGAATATTTGACACAGACACACATTTAATTTTACCATCCCATAACAGAGAAAATCGCTCACACCATGGAGTTATAAATAGCTCCATGCTTGACGAAATCTGGAAGAAAGGAGCTAGCAAAAAGCAAATACTGCACACCGGGCGACTCGTGCGGGCACAAAAACATAGGATCGACAAGTGAGAAACATTTGTTCGTGACATAAATTCCCCTTCCCTCCCACTCCCAATAGGTTTTCAAAATGTCAACTTAGAACCAGCAATAGCACTGTAATAAGATAAATCCTTAGGCCTATGCTAGGGACTTGGAAATCCGTGACACCATCAGTCGTGCAGTCGCGACACTATTACTTCAACTTGGTCAAATCCGTAACCGAAGTTTGCAAGCTTGATGGACTGCTGCGTGAAATTGCACTTTAGTTTCTGTAATTTAAAGGCACAGGCTCGTCAGCAATGCGCGCCCGCCAAATGTGTGCCACGCAATACGCAGCTCCATAGCAAAAGCATGGAGCTGCGTGTTTCGAGCACGAATTTGGCGGGCGCGCATTGTTGACGAGCCTGTGCCTTTAATCTGCCAGGCTGATTTATTTTTGGTACAGCCTATTGGGGCTGGTTTTCTTTGTATTTGTGCCAAATATCACGCAAATCCACCTGTGCAGTTGTGAGATTTTCCGCCCCAAAATATCACCAAAATCACATCACAATTTTTGAAGTTGCTGTCTATTTATTTTTATTGACGATTCCGCACGTAAATTTGGCACATTGAACAGGAACTGCTTGATGAATTTTTGCAACAAAAGTAATTTTGATAGCTGTTGCAACTTAATTGTCTGTTGTGTGAAAATGGTTTTAACTCAAATAGAAATGTTTAATTTTTATTCCAAGTCGCTACCCAGGCCATTGACTTAGTGTACGGAGTCTCAACTGCCAAACTATGGTTTTTTTTTTTCCGTTGGGCTCTCACTGTGTATCGGGCCGGTATATATTTTTTGATTTTTTTGAAAATCCTTTTTGTTTTTAGTCGGGCTTTATACTCTATGCAAAATTCAAAACTCGTGCGGTCTAGATGGATTTTTTTCCCGGGGTATTTTTCAGACCGACCGAAGCCTAACCGCCAACGTCGGCCAGGTTCTGTTACTTCGCCACCCGTCTGTTGCAAAGAGTTTTCGCCTACCCTTGCAACCGGACCGCGCGAGCAACCCGGTGAAATCAACAACGCGTACCGGTCAAATCAACCACGGCGCGTACAAAACAACAAGAAACTTTCAAATCAACACGATATAAGCGCCGAACGTACGGTGCATGTACCAGGCTATTTGCTCACAAGTGCGCGTGCGTTATGAAAAATCTACCCCGGGCGTATCTACATACAAAACTAACGCATGCGCACTAATTTTCCCCCTGTTTCGGGGGGAAAATTTACGAGTTTCCCTAGACGGTCATTTTGACAAAACGATATGGTGATAGGACTACGAACGAGTCTATCGCGTGATTACGCCCTCTCGCGGCAGTCGGGTATCCAACACATAATGACCGTCTAGGGCCTAGACTAACTTTTATCCTGCAAACCTTATCGTCATGACATTGCAATTAGCTACCGGTACTTGTTACTCCTGTGTCACACCCTGGTTACTTGTGACATCAACAAGAATTAAACATGACATTCATTGAGCATGCATGAGTTTCAAAACGAGCTTCTTGAGATCTTATACTGCAGACAGTTACATCGGTGCTTTCCTTAGTGATAAAATTTGCAACAGAAAAGACAAGTGACGTAATACAATGGCCCAGCAACCAAGACGACGCTGCCAGTGCTAATTTGAAATTTGTGATTGATTGGGCCTAAAATGTTCCTTGTGAGCAGATCGTTTTACTATAACGTAAATGTCGGCATAATGATATCGCCTGGTCCGCGACCTCGCCACCTATTGATGAACAATGGTTGATGAATAGGAGCTGGCGACTATGCCGACATTTACGTTAGTGCTCTTTTCTTATCATTTACGTTGAGTTATTCCTTAATTAATACAGCTCACTGTGTTGTTACATCAGTGCAGGCACGTACATCAATAGTCTTTACTCAAATCCAATGGGAGACTTTGGAAGAGCAATATCAACAGAGGGCGCCACACCTAACGGTCCCAGCGCATTTCCCGCCAAGGCGACGCCCATTGAAATGCACGTATTTTCGTGCTAAAAATACGTTTGCAAATGTCGCTGTAAAAGCCTGCAAAAATCAATAATGCAAATACCGAACAATAATTATGAAAAATCAACCATTGACGAACTAAATAGTGCACTATGCAAAGGAAACCCAAAACGTCGGGCCGGAAAAGTTGGTCAAAGAGAGGTTAGTAAACGCACGCATTTTTTGTCATTTGTTTTCGATCGTACACGTACTCGGTTGATCGTACGCAATAATAACAGGAGCATTGACGACAGTGGCGCATGGCAGAAACCAATATTATTAAATGTACACAGGCCTATAAATTATATTTTACTCTAGCTGTCGTCGTGTAAAGGCGCAGGCCTAGCCTAAATGAGGCATAGCCTTGCTTTGGCTACTTACTAGCCTACTGGACATGCTGGAAATCCGAGTACAACTGTTTAATAAACAATGGAGTGAAAATATGGCATGAGGAAAACAGTCTGATCATCAGACTTGTGATGTTTACATCCCCATCTCCTTAGAGGAATGATGAGAAATGTTGCATATTTATTTGTTTTCTTCAAGTTCAACATAGGCCTACCTTTACATTTTCAAAGCCATGCCATATCCTGCCCTGGAAGTATATTCCATTCCCAATCTAGGCATATAGGCTACACTGGCACTTGCCCTATATAGTCATGGAATTTTGCTGCTCTTGACACATTTGGCCCGGGCCCTGAGCATGCCGAGTGTTGTGGCTTTTTTATATTTTTGAGATGCGACTCGTACATTTTTAAAAACTCATCACAAATGAAGGTTGAAGTTGCAAAACCAATTTGTACATATTTTTCCCAGTGTATGCCTATGTTTAGAAATTAAATTGTTTTGCCAGAAAGTAGTTCTACAACAGTGCGAGGAGCAAACATGATGTCAACTCCACACACATCACTATGGGATTTAAAAACATCAACAGGGACAGCAAGCAGGTAAAAGCTAAATCCCACAAATTATCTTGCTTCAAATTTCACATTACATGATTTTCGAATGTGAACTTGATGTCATAGCAACATTCACATTGTGAAATTTACATGTGTATGATGTAAAATACCAGACCACATTTGCTTTTGTTTTGACGTGAAGTAAGTTTGACTTGGGTTTAAGACAGCAGGCAGATTGATTTTGTAAAAGCAGTCCTTAATGTTTCAGTTTAATAGGAGTGAAGTGAGCTCGTCTTATTTATGACCTGGGGCAAATTTCATAAAGCTGTTTAACAGAAAAGTTGCTTAATCCAAAATTTGTTTGCTTTATTAAAAAAAAATGGTTTTCAGTCGATATCCTATATAGTATTGGAATTGACTAGTGTTCTGCTATTCTTACTAAAAACACAAGTTGATGTACAATTTTAAATATTTTCATAAACAAATTTTGGATTTTAGCATTTGTTTTTGGTAAACAGCTTGATGAAATTGGCTTCTGTTCCTCTGACAGATTCCCGACATGTGAAGTAAAGCATCCAAATGAAGCAGTCCAGGCCTTCCAGGAACAGAAATCTGAATGATCCAGATCAGGCATTCTCCCATGGGCAGTCAGGATGATTACGTCTTCAAAGAAGCAGAATCGGATTTGTGAAATGCCTGATTTAATTTGCATTTTGTGTATGTGTATTGTAACATTGATTTATGCAGCTCATGCATGTGAGGGACAAGAACAACATTGATCATACAATGTCACAGTTTTCTCTGGACGATAAGCTTGGCGCCCTTGACCAGCACCTACGTTTCGGTGCTAAGGTCAACTTCCCAACGTCTTCATCCTTCAGATCAGACAATAAGTATCAGTATCATCCCCCATCCCCCACCCCCCGCCCCCAAGACGGTCGCGTACTTTCATGTCCCGAGGGTCGCGAAATCCGAAGGGCCGATTACTATGCTACGGTAATCACATCAGCCAGCAGAAACGTGCTGTAGAAGTCCTTCCTCCAGGATCGAAACGAGGCTTCACATCGACATTCTTCCTCGCTCCGAAGAAGACCGGCGACTGGCGTCCTATTATCAACCTAGACGCCCTCTCAACGTTTACATCAGACCGAAGCGCTTTCTGTCCTTAATTCAATCTCTGCATCTGGGATTGTGGGCCATCTCCATCGATCTCAAGGACGCGTATACCTTCACATTCGTATCTGCGACCTTCATCGCAAATACCTCCGGTTTGTGAACAAGGGAATAACCTTTCAATTCCGCTGCCTCCCATTTGGCCTGTCAACGGCTCCACGGGTCTTTACCCGAATCACCAAGACCCTAGCAGCATCTTTGCGGCAGAAGCAAATACACATCTTCGTCTACCTCGACGACTGGTTGATAGTGGCTCCTTCCTACCAAAAGGCCCTGACAGCACGTTCACACACAATTAATCTGACCCTCGACCTTGGATTCATCATCAATGCCGAGAAATCGTCCCTATCGCCTTCCCAGCAACCAGTATTCCTGGGAGCTATAATCGATTTCATCAAGGGTCTTGCCCTTCCTACACTAGAGAGACGCAACACTCTGCTGGCGTGCATTCGCTCTTTCTTGTCCCACCAGTCACAGCAAGATCGTGGCTCCAGCTCCTTGGTCTGACAGATCTTGTTCCCTGGTGCAGACTAAGAATGCGACCTTGTCAACTACACCTACTTTTTTACTACCGTCCTCGTCGAGACTGCATATACAAGACCGTTCCGATAACTCAGCTTATCCGAGATCAGCTGAAGTGGTGGCTATGCCCACACAACCTGGACCTTGGGATTCCGTTTCCTCGTCCTAACAACAGATGCACCAGTCACAGGAAGGCCCTAAAACACTTCGAAGCCGGGGCCGATTTCACAAAGCGCTAAGATTCGTCCTAGGAAGTGTAACTCGTCTTATCTTGGAACTAATTCTAGGACTGATTTCACAAAACTTAGGCTGGATCCGAATTAGTGGCTTTGGCTGTGGCTATGGCTGTTGCTATGCTGTTGCTATGGGCGGACAATGAAAATCCTTAGAAACAACATAGCAACAGCCGCAGCCACAGCCAAAGCCAAAGCCACTAATTCGGATCCAGCCTTAGGATGTGTTCAATTCGTCCTATTTCCCATGGCAACACGGCCCAACTCTTCCTAACTTATGATCGATGTTTAGGTCGTCTTATCTGTACGAATGCATGGAGTAAATGCAGTGACCGAAGGCACTTATCTTCTGCTTGCCGAACGTGAAGCTGGCCCGGCATACGGCAGCGCTAGCAGGCGGTCATACAGTTTGTTTTCCTTTGCCGCGATATGCGAAATTCTCTTGAAAAGGAGCTAGGTGTAATTGAAATCGCAGAAAAGCACTTACCGAAAAAAGGTTGAGGCATTTGTATGTCCATGCATGGAGGTACGAAAAGATGCACATGAAGCCATAACTTGCTGTAGCCCTAGCTAGCTAGGTTTCTCGATATGTTTACACGCGTAAAGCACGGATTTATATTTTGGCAAAATATATCCATACAATAAAAACCACGAAATATGTACATTTGTATAGCTATTACTGTTGATTGAGCACACTGAAAGTTACTTGTGGTGTGCGCGCGCGTGTTAATACTAGCGCGCGATGCTCCCGAAAAAAAGATACATTTATGTAAATTAATTAATACACATAGGCCTAATGTTTTTTTTCCCGTCAAGCATACTGCATGCTCTGCACATAAATGCGAGTGTGCCATTTGTACAGTCGAACGATAGGCCTACATGTACATCTAGGTTCAAGTACATCGACTTGAATTTTTTCACGTCAATATACCCTTTCACAACTGCCGACAAAATGCGATACGCCAAGCAGACGACGCTACAAAGTCGGCCATTTTTATTTGTAATGTGCGTGCCGTTTTCCCGACGACTGTTGTATTCGGTACTGTTAAGAAACATGGTACAGCCGTTGATAAATGTATAATAAGCAGTTGCGACTCGTCTTGTAAAAGACGGGTTTTGTGAAATCGATCTCAGGACACGTCTTAGCAAAGACCGATCTTACTGCTGGAACTCTTTTAAATGCTAGGATCGATCCTAAGATAGGAAGAGTTTTGTGAAATCGGCCCCAGGTATCTAACCAAATAGTTCTTGTCAAGACCGACAATTCAACGGTAATTGGGGATCTCTAGATCTCTTCAGGTAATCCACGTGGCGTGAAAAACGAACACCCTAGCAGATGATCTTTCTAGAGGCCGCGTCATTCCCACGGAGTGGACGATCAAACCAATGGTTGTAGAACACGTATTCGACATCCTAGGACGACCTCACATCGACCTGTTCGCCTCCCACTTGAACAACCAACTAATTAACGACATTTTGCTCACGTCACCATCATCCGTCAGCCAGGAAAGTGGACGCATTTCCCATGAACTGGACGGGAATCTTCGCTTACGCCTTCTCGCCAATAACACTGGTTCCATTAGTGTTGGGGAAAATGGAGAAAGAATTGTCCCGACTAATTCTTATTGCTCCTTACTGGCCACGTCAACCATGGTTTCCTCGAGTTCTAACCATGCTAGTGCATCTACCGATCTTCCTTTCGGAGCGTCGGGATCTTTTGTCACAACCGAAGTCCCGGATCTAACACCCAGATCCAGCCAGTCTTCGCCGTCTTTGTGCTTAGAAGCTGTCAAGCGCACACACCGCGCAGCTGGCCTTTCGGAAGACGCTTCAGCACTGGCAGCCAGAAGTCGTCGAGAGTCCACAAGAAAGACTTACGATAACCGACTTCTCCACTTCACCAGATGGTATTCCGAGAGCTGTTGATCCTAGTTCTGCATCTTTAACATATAGTGGTGATTTTCTTGTCCATCTGTTTAACTCGGGCCTTCAAGTCTCTATCATCAAGGGGTATAGATCAGCCATTGGCGGCCTTCACAGAGGTTTTCAGGATGGATCAACAACCTCCAACACAACAGCTCCCTCTCACACCTGATCAAGGCCATGTTTGTAGACCGCCCTAAAAACAGGTCATTGACCCCATCATGGGACTTAGGTTCGGTTCTTCTACGGTTTTCTCAAGCACCGTACGAACCCCTAGAGCGTGCACCTCTACACAGCCTCACAGTGAAGACGGCCTTTCTCCTGGCGGCCGCTACTGCACGTTGAAGAAGTGAACTACACACACATTCGCTGGGAACCAGATGGTGTCCGCCTTTTACCTAGAGTCAACTTCCTCACCAAGAACCAGTCCATCGACTTCTTCCCTCCAGATATTTTCGTTCCAAGCTTGACATCTGTTTCGTCTACGGAGGAGGACAAATGGTGGTGGTGTCCCGTGCGAGCCTTGAAGCACTACCTGGCTCGAACTGAGTCTCTTATAAAAGGAGACAAAACAACTCTTTCTGCGACCACGATCGCCCGTTGGGTGTCGGAGGAAGTACAAGGCTCTCCGGACCATCGGGGACCGACATTTCTAGCCCATGAGGTACGCAATGCATCCACATCCTGGGTTCATTTTCTGGGAATGCCTCTTCAAGAAATAATGAAGGCAGCCTGCTGGAAGAATCCTACGACATTCACGTCTTGCTACCTGAGGGATGTCGTACAGGCGAAGGGTCGCCTGGGCAGACGAGTTCTTCGAGCAACTGGCCGAGCTGCAACCCACAAGACCCAATCATCGCTCTTACCTTCCAACTAGGTTCATGGGCCAACGGTTCAGTAAGGCGTATATTAATTTTGTTCCTGTCATCATACATAATATTCCACCCATTGCGTGCCTTTCCCCTGCCCTTCTGAGAATCGGTGCTACTCTGTAAATGTAGGTAAACTAAGGTGAGACGCCCCCTGTAGTGGAATTCCTAGAATCCAAGGGGATTCTCCATTCTATTAAGGGGGCGCTCAAACCTTAGTTTACCATCCCTCCCATACAGTAAAACAACAAAACTGTGACGCCGTTCCAACAGTCGCGGGATTATAAGGGGTACGCATTGGGCGCGGAGGGTGCAGCTTGGGCTACTTTTTTCAGCGAGGTCTGACTGCGCCTGCGCGCTATATGCAAATGTGGTAAACTAAGGTGAGCGCCCCCTTACTAGAATGGAAAATCCCCTTAGATTTTAGGGAATCTCATTTGTTTAATCTTTAATTGTTGTGTTTTCCCATGTTGAGCGCTTTGATCTTGTAGCTAAAAGCGCGATATAAATTCACTTTAATATTTTTATTAACCCACAAGGCAGGGTGTAAATACACGGTGGGGTGGGTACGTGGGGTGGGGTGGGTACGTGGGGTGGGGTGGGGTGGGTACGTGGGGTGGGTACGTGGGGTGGGGTGGGGTGGGTACGTGGGGTGGGGTGGGGTGGGGTGGGTACGTGGGGTGGGTACGTGGGGTGGGGTGGGGTGGGTACGTGGGGTGGGGTGGGGTGGGGTACAGTCGAGTGGGGCATACAGTACGTGTAGGTGGGAAAACGGTAGGAGAATGGGAACAAGGAGGGGAGGGAGGAAAATGTGGTGGGGGTTGGAAATGTGGTGGGGGTTGGAAATGTGGTGGGGAGGGGAAATGGGATCAGAGCTGGGAGGTGGGATAAGATAGAGGGGTTTGGGGTAGGGGATGGGGGTGGAGTGGTAGGGTTGTGGTAGGGGAGGGGATGGTGGGGAAAGGAAATGGCAGAATTAATGTTTCTTAACATGAGTTAAGTTTATGTAGCCCAGAGGCATGGTGGCTTCGCTGTTCAGTTAAAAATGTTAGACATTTACTGCTGTGCAAGACATGCAATATTAGTTTTAGGGATTAGAAATGACGCAATTATTACATTTTATACTTGCATATTATCTAGATTCCTTATTTTACTCTCGTACATGTAATTATTTTTGGACATTGCTCGTCTATACATATGTATTTAAATTTATGCAAATACATTTTAAAAAGCAGGGGTCCTTTTGAAAAATGAGAGGGGAAAATGCTTTCTTTGTGTGGAAATTATCTGCATTCATACACCCTGAACTTCCTCAGTGGTTTTGATGGTGTCGGATTTACTTTTATTATATGCATAATGGAACAATAATTCAGGGAAATAAGTTGATGGTTTAATAGAGGGCATCAATTGTGCTTTGCATTGTACATCTGAACATTTGTTTGTCCAAGCATTACGTTTGGAAATGTAAAAATGTATAATTTTGGTGTCGGACGTACATTTATTGAGTAAGTTTTCTAAAACACGGAATTCTGCAAAATATCAAGGAAAAATAGGAAATTATTTTCATCACAGTTTACCCACTTATAACAGACCACACACAGTTGAAAAACAAAAACACTGCTTTTTATAGGAAGGGGTAATATGAAAATCTTTCAAAGATAACGTTTTCAACCTAATTTCATGGTAGTTTGACACTATTTGTTCATTTAAAAAATATGGAAAAAATAAATTATTTTTAAAAGTATTTTTCGTTTTAGTAAAATATAGATCCTACCAGTAAGCTCAAAATGGTATATGATTTGCCATATTTAGACCAATTGAAATTTTGGCATCAAGGTTGATAATTCCGTGGAACTGCCCAGAGCCCAATCTACATGACACGCACGAGATTCGAACCAGGCCAAAGAGGTGGAGGGCGAGGATACGCCAACTCGATTCCCTATGTACTTTCTTCTGCTGAGAGGCAGTGATGTTATTCCAAGTGGAAGTTGATTTTGGGTACCGGTATTAACAAATACGCATGTATGTGTGAGAAAGATGCAAGGACGTAGTCAAACTCCCACAAAGCGAAACTGGTGCAGTAAACCAATGAAGTACCAAGCCTGCCTAATAAATATTTATGAGTAAAATATACTGCTCACACAAAAAATAATAAGACTCAAACAAAATGTTTTGATTATTTCGGCATTGAATTTGTTTTCATATGATAATGGTTAGGCATAGAAATGGTTAGGCATATCTGATCATCTGATGAGTTTACATGTTATTACTCATAACGTCCAAAACATGGTAACATTCAGAACAAAAAAATTCATGTGAGCCTTATTTTTTTGTGAGCAGTGTAAAATACTAAATATCTGACCATGCCTTCAAGTACCGTATGTCACAACATTGTTTCTTCACATGTAGGGCAGAACTGGAAACCAAATAGTTGTAAAAATATAACTGGACAACAGATATTAACTAAAAGAAATTATTTTGCTTTTGCTTTCAGATTATGATTTATTGATTGGATTAAAAAATGGGAGAAATCTAAAAGATTGCATTAGCATTATACACATGGCATTTGGGACCCAAGACGGGCGGCTACTATTGATCATCGTAGGAAAAAATGCCACTGCATATAAACGCCATAAAGTCAGCGCACGCACACGCTGGAAAATGTTCCAAACACGCACGCGTGTTGCTCGAAATTTGTTCGAAATACGGCGCAACCGATGCGCGTCACAAACAAATACGCTCAAAATCATGATGCACGTGGCAATTTGTAGGAAGTGACGTCATTTGAATGTGATCAATAAGCAGGTGACCTCTTCATCAAGGTGGCCTTAGTATCATGTTTGACTTTACATGAATAGATTTAATGGTGTTTGATGTGGTTGAATCTAAGCAGGGTTACAGCTAAGTTCATGTTACTCGCCCGTGTAGTTCGGTGGCCGTTTCTCTTTGAATGCCGTTAGTCCTTCAATTCTGTCCTTTGTCGGAATAACCTGAACAAGCAAAGAATACGTTAGAAGTATATCTAACAGGCACACGACCAAGTGGTGGGTGGGGTGGGGACTCATATTCCAAATTGGCGACAAAGCAAAGAGCCGTAATGCGTATTAATGGACAAACAAATGCATCCAACACATTTTCAATCTTTTTTGCTTCGCTCCCTTCTAAATTTGATCGATTAAAAGGTCCATCTTTCCCAAATAGTCCCTTTGCGGGAGATTTTTTTTAAATGAAAAAAAACACATTATTTTCTTACAAACAGTGGCGCATTTGGTTCATAAAAACCTCACAGTATGTTTACACTGTAATGTGTCATTATACATGTATGAGGGATGTAGATGCACATGTACACTAGTTGACTGTCAAAATGTTGCCTGAAATGTGTATAAACTTATTCACGTAAATACAAAGACCAACATAATGGAAAAACCTGAAATTTGACATCACTAAACTGTACATTTAATACCGGCTGGGGACCTGGAGGCTGATAATGACCCCAGCTGCAAGATAAACTTGAGCCAGACTAAAAAGTGTTTAAAACCAACCCAGCCTCATAGGACCATGACCAGGGGTCCATTTCACAAAGACTTACGACGCTTCGTAAGTGCTCAAATCCATCGTGTGGGAGCGCGTGTGGTCTAGTGGGTATGAAGCGGGACTCCCAATCAGAGGTTGGGGGTTCGAGCCCCACTTCGACCAACGTGTCTGTGTCCCTGGGCAAGGCGCTTAATCCCAGTTGCCTAGTCAACCCAAGCGATATATGGGAAGCTGTTAAGGGGAATGCCACAATCTAACTGCTGATAGGGTTGAGCGCCTGACCAGCAGCCACCTAGTTGAAGCGAAATGGTTCTGGTGATTCCCTGATGGCAGCGGTAATAATGGTAACAGCGCCTTGAGCGCCCTGCAGGGTGGATATGTGCGCTATACAAATCTCATTATTATTATTATTATTATTATTATTATTATTATTATTATTATTATTATTATTATTATTATTATCGCAACTCGCCGAACCCTTTGTAAGTTTACGAAGGGTTTTATGGTTGCATTTCACAAAACACTTACGACGGGTACCGGTACATGTCGCAATTTGTGGGCAGAACCACTACGCGGCGTTATGCAATCTTCAAGCAGGACCCCGTCGTAAATTTGCGACAGGTTCTGTTCATCAGTTGTTATGATGAGTTGCAAATTATTTCTTTGTGAAATCGACCCCAGATCACATTTTTGACCCCCGCATTTTTCTCATGCGTGTTGAGATTTTGATACCATATCATGTGTCATATTTTTCTCATCACCATTCAGAAATTTCACGCCCTCAATCCATATATTTTCCAGGGATATCATCAAAAATCTACCAAAGTTTAGTAAACAATTTATCCGGTAACATAAGCAATGCAGTGATTAAACCAACCTTTTTGGTTCCACATTGAAATTGGGGATTGTAATTTCCTGTTTTCTTCCCATGGAAAGTATTTTGGGAAGGTATTTTATATAATTGTTAGGTTATCCACCCATGATATATACTCCCAACCAATGGGAATGCGTGAACTGTTTTAGGTATTTATGAATTAAAAATAAACATCTAAAAATTGAAAGAAGTAATTGTGGATATGTATTACCTGTGCATAGCAATCCATTTCGTATTCGAGTCCAGATGTTAGATCCACCTTTGTGTAAACAAGATGGAGGAGACAAAAATTAGACAGAAGCTGTGTAAACATGGTTTGGTCATTTACAGACTGAAAGATGTGCATGGTTAGGCATTGGATTTTAATCCTATGGATCTCAATTAAAAAAAGGACTGTTTCACACTACAGTCTCTCAACCCGGGTTGAACTCAACTCGGGGCGAACTCCGAGACCGCCCAGGGTTGAAATGCAAATTTTCAACCCCGCATCGTTTCACACTTGTTTCGGTTAAACCAGGTTTATCTCAACCCCGAGTTGAACGTGGATAATTCACACTTGTGCAACGCCAACCAGGGGCGAGTGATATAATCGAGCGTTGCTCGCATGCGTATGTGCTGTCCCCTGCTATAAAAGTTCACATTTTCCTAATTAATCATTGCTTTTCTGCCCCGTTTTTCTTTTTTGCTGCTTGTGACATTTTTTTTTCTTACTGGAGAAAAGTGCAAAAGTGAATGAGGGACGATGTAAAAATAGCCTCTCAAAACGGAAGCATGATCTTCAAGCATGTTCATGTGTACGCCACTGGGGCCGCTAAAACATGTACCTTAACACATTCATTCAGTTTTAAAAAACGGTGAAATTTGCACACTTTGATATGGCATTTGTAGCTCACAAGCAGCAAGAATCTCAACCCAGGGTGAACTCAACCCTGCTCGTTTCACACTACCGCTTTCAGACCAGGGCGAGCATTTCAACCCGGGGCATACAATTTCAACCCTGGGTTGAGTTCAACCCGGGTTGAAACCAATCTCAGGGTTGTCGTGGGATTGAAATTTCTCAAGTGTGAAACATCGCTTTTTTCAACCTAGCATCAAACCCAATATTTTGAAAAGGCCTATAAACAGCCAACCACAGGATTATAATCAATGCCTAACGTTCATTACAAGGTCTGCCACAAAGTTTTTCCTTACCTGCAAACCCACGTTTATAGCTTTCTTAGCCAGCCTGATAGCCACAGGTCCCTGCGGCAGGATCTCTTTAGCCAGCTCCAGCGAGGCCTGGTACGCTCCATCTCCCTGGTTGTTCTGTTCCACGGCTCTGTTGACAATGCCAAGCCTCTCCGCTTCGGCTCCGTCCAGAACCCGAGCTGAGAAGATTAACTCCTTAGCTATGGCTGGGTTGATGAGGCGTGAAAGGCGCTGGGTTCCACCTGCAGACAAACAAATATAGTGGACAGTTTTATAAAACATTCCACAGAAGCAAAGTATTAAGTAATAACAGGCTGTCAATATTACGTACGCCTATAGGGGAAGGGGGCAGTGCTTTAGGTATTTCAGACGCTATGAATACAAAGAGGGAAAAGTAGGCCACTGCATACATGTACATGCACTACATATGTACAGCAAAAGGTTACTCGCAAAAATTCCACATTTTCCCGTCCGATTGTTCAGGCTGTGTAATTTCGACGAAATTTGCCCATCGGTAAAGACCCATACGAACGTGTAGAATTAGATTTTAACCTGACAAGGGAGCCTGACATCTGACCCCGGACAGGTCATTTGCGTGCAACAGATCGACAGCTGTTTCATGTTGCAACCCCGAAAAAAAAAACTGAACAATTTACCCCCAAAAATTGAGAAATTAAAGTGGCAAGAACAAACAAATGGAAGCTCCAGGTGGAACCTAAACTTGTCAAACAAAAGCAAAATAAAGAATAATAAACTAACTTTATCATGTATATATGGTATGGATGCAAATATGGTGCTCTTGCCAGATCCTGTGGTTAGGACGGCTATCACATTCTTGTTGTCCATAAGAAGACCTGTAGATTGTTTTTGTGGTGAACTCAATTGATAACCGAGTTCACCAACAAGATCAGAAAGGATCTTTTCCATCCTGGCCGTTTTACTAATTTTTCAAGGACCAGGTATTTCTGATTTAAGAAGCAGGCGTACACTAGAGCATGAATAGCAACTCGCTATCAATGTCATAGCACAAGAGGTGAAAAGTGTATTGACTGCATCTTTTAACTCAGTTATTAATACAATTTGGATATAGTGAAAAACAATTAGAATATTCTTTTATGATGAATTATATTTACAGGAAGCCAGATCCACCTATTTCTTGTGTTATATATATATTTTTTATTGAAAACCAAATTAAGCACAAGAACTAATGTTGCAAAGTAAGGTGTAAATTTGCTTTGCAGGTTTTGCTTGGGAATTCCTTGTTTTTGTAAAGTATGTCCTTGTTATTTGTTCAGGAAATTAACAATAAGATTTTCTCTCGATTTCAGTCTCGCCAAATAATTTTCGCGTCGCGGCGAGTAATGCGCCCGTGCGCGGTGCGGTGAGAGAAGAAAGGACTTGAAACTTGTCTAAAACGATGTCTCTTTTAGCTGCGACAGTAAACAGCCGTCGGATCATACGAAACGGGCAGCACAATATAACGCAATGCGCATGCGTCAGTTTGGAGAAAATGGCGGCTCGCAGTAGCAACAGGACTTCATGAACTGGGGCCAGAATTTTCCTCAAATTTCGTCAAATGCAAGTTTTGACGTACAAACATATTTCAAGACAGCTTCATATGTGAGTACTTATTACATGGGCAAAATAACATCCAGTGTGTGTAACATTTTGAACTTCGCCAGGTTCAAAATGACACAAGAACGTGGCGTTGTTTACGCCACGTTCACGGGTCTAACCCGGGGCCAGCCTTTCCGAAACGTAAAAACGCTATGGTATTCATCATCCCCAGATTTAGATTTTTCTTTTCAGCATCACTATTATGTAACACCGACAGGTCTTTCTCAGGTCTAGAGCCCCTTTTGGTAATTTAATTAAAATAATAGAGAGGTTTCGCACCGTCACGAATACCGATACGGATACGTCATGACTTTATGCGCTTCGTGTGACGCATAACAGTAGTACACGTGTTTTTATACGCATTGACTACCGTTATTGGCCTTCATTTAATGAGTCATGCCAACGTGAAAGCGAGGAAAATCTATTGAAAACAAAGCCAAGCCAGGCGCGGATCCAGAGGGGGGGGGGGGGGGGTGGGGGGTCAGGGGGGTTTTGGGGGTCAAAACCCCGAAACATGCTGACATAAAAATCTGACGGGAAAAAAACCCTCGCTGGTGGCAAACCCTCTCCTGGAAAAATTCCTGGATCCTCCCCTGCAAGCGCAGAGAAGATTTAGCAGATATGTTCACGTACATTCACAGTGTGCGCATCGACGTAAACGGTTACCGTTATCATATCCGTATTCGTGACCTTGCGAAACCTCTCTAATATCTACCAGCAAATGCTTTTATCGTCTCTTTAAATAGATAAAATGGTAACATATACCTAACAACATACCTTTCTAAAAAACCTGTACAATTTTCCCATATAACTTGTATGACAGAACAGACGTTTGTCCTGTTACATACATGTAAGTTGGAAAAATTGAGAGGGGATATTTTAAAAAGTATCTTTTTGAGGCTGAATTTATTTCCTTACAACAAGTTAAATGCTATTTCTTCTGTTTATAGAAAAAAATAACAGCATTGTTGGGGAAAAACTGGAAAAACATTTTCTTGGGTCACCAAAATAGGATCTGGAGCAAAGCGCACATAGGGGTGGTACCACTGCCTGTACGTGCCATTAGTATTACATAAGGGAGTGTACATATTTCCTTTAAAGATAGTATACATGATTGGTAAACTGTTACAAATAGTTTTATCCCCCTGTGTGATTGCATGATTAAAACCAACCTGAGCAAAAACCAGCTCCGTACTTCGTCTAAATTTTGAGAAAAGTCAAAAAGGTTTGCAGTCATTTTGCCCTAAAATCATTTCGCCCTTAACCACAGCCTGTGCGCGAAGTGGTTTTAGGGCGAAGTAGCATTTAGGCGATGTAGTGTTTGGACGAAGTGATTTGGGGCGAAATTGCACTCGGGCGAAGTGGTTTGAGGGCGAAATTAATTTTCGTCTCATGAGACGAAAACTAATTGTTTTACTCATTTCTCAAAGACTATAGCACTTCAGACAAAACCATTTCAGGGGAAGTTTTCTACGGTCATTATGTTTATATTGTGTAAGTTAGGCGTAAATCTGTGAACATTTCTGATTTTCGAGATACCAATTATG
This sequence comes from Henricia sp. BOLD:AAB3569, assembly GCA_037783545.1. NCBI lineage: Eukaryota > Metazoa > Echinodermata > Asteroidea > Spinulosida > Echinasteridae > Henricia > Henricia sp. BOLD:AAB3569. The sequence continues at coordinate 1,233,883 of JBBELK010000333.1, read as the reverse complement.
TATACTGCCTTTAAGTGCACATGAAATGTTGATGTCCTGATGAAACTAATGCAGGATGGACTACACCACATCGGCTGCCTTGCATTTTGGGTGGATTTACATTGACATTTTTTTTCAAGCGTTAATGCGCATGTCACCTTGAAAAAAACGCAGTGTGAAGGGAATTTAGTGTGAACCAACGCACTAAAGTGCGTCGGTTTTAACAAGTGCGTCGTGTTAATAAGTGCAAAAACGTCAGTGTGAATCCACTCATAGCAAAATCAAACGAAGTGCAGCAGCAGCAGTGATGTGGTATTTGAGCATGGAGTGGTTTTGTACATGATGGTGGTGTTGTTCTCCACTGGTCGACAATATGTGCCTTTACGGTTCCCCCACAATTCCCTGCACGCAGTCGGTGCACAGTGCATGATGCGACAGAATTATAGTACATGTACACATTTGTCCAGGCGCACTGAGCAGCGCCCTAATGAGGCAAAGACTGACCAACCCCCTGTTAACCGCATTCAACCGATAACGGCCACAAATTGGGTCGCCGGTGCAATAGATATGCGTGGTACGTAAACGATAATAATGCCAGTGGCCGGCAAATCGTGTTTGGCAACTTTACACCTATTTTTGGAATGACTCAGCCATACTTCTAAAGTGTTTTTAAAAGTCCGGGCAGCAAATTTTTGTCCGGGTGCTTATGGTACCTTTGATGATTTTGTCTGATGAGCGGCGCACCTGGACAAAACAGCTAGTGGAGAATCCTGTGTGGCTATAGTAAAGAACTCACCTCCGCCTGGTATAATGGCAAGGCGTGTCTCCACAAGGCCCATCTTTGCCGTAGTAGCTGAAAGTATAAAAATACTAACATTTGCAGTTTTTAGAATAATTGTTTAGTATAGTGAGAATAGTTTTTAGAATAGTGAGAAGTACTAAAGCAATGCCCCAATCAATTGTTTAATTCCCTTTCTCAACACTGTCTAAGTTAATAATAATGATAATGCTGGAGTCCTATATAAGCGCACATACAATGTATCCACCACGAAAGGTGCTCAGGGCACTGGTAACATATATCACCATCTTGATCATTGGGCCTGGCTGCCAGTTAAGCGCTCATGGGCTACATGTACACGCACATCACATTCATTACCCTTAATTAGTGGAATCAATTTAGGTCAAAGTACCTTGCCCAAGGGCACATGCACCCCATACGAGCCAGACTCGAACCCACAAACCCAGATTTAACCACATTCTTTGAGTAAAGGCACTACAGGGGTGTGTTCAACAGAGCAATATGAAATACATGTACGTACAACACACAATGTATAGCAGCATCAGTATGGTGCAACCGGAATGGCTTACTGAACAACTACATGTGTATCCCAAAATGTACAATCAAAGATGGCCTCTGTAAATAACGCCGTTTGTAAAGCACTACTGTTGAATGCAAAGATTCTGACAATTATCGCAAATCATAACTACTAACTTAGCTGGAGTGGTCTTTCACAGTCGAAGATTGAAATTCTGCTGGGCACGCCAAATGTTGAAGCAAAATATTGACTTGAAACCTCGAGGTTGTAGCCACAATTTATCCATCCCCCATCTTGGTATGGAAGCCATACGAAGTTCGAGTTGGGATTGCATGCGCTTCACTTTCAACACTGCGCGTCAAAGCTTTTTGTTTTTCAAAAACACAAAAAAACAATATATATATATATATATATATATAGTTTGCAACTTTGCACGCGTCACTTTCAACCCTGCGCGTCAAATGTTTGGCTTTTTTTGTAGTGTTTCGATTAAAAACATGCCTGTTGGCTTCATGTCAACTTGACTTTATTGCTTGGAATCCACTTACCAAAAAAAAAAGAAAAAAAAAGCCACGTCACCGCGTCATTTCGGGAGACTTTAACTTAAGCTAAACATAGTTATTACTATTATTTCTTTCTCGTATTCATACCAAGGATTTCTCAAAAGTGCCCATTGCACTGTCACTCGCAAGGTTTTTGGCCTAATATGTATTTGAAATACTGTTAATTTATTGTTTTTGGTATGTCGGTATTATTACCAATACCGGCATACGTATTGTGCTGTTGAACGCGTCCCAGGTTATTTATTAGAGCCACACTTCCCCAAAACAGAAGAACTGGCCTTTCTCAGTCACACTTCTCCAAAGGTGAAAATTTCAACACAATGGTGCCACCAAAAACCGATTACTTATTAAAACATGGACAGTTTTCCTATAGCAGAAAACTGATTTTGCATAGTTTGACTTTTTTGACTTTTTAGTTGTCAACATTTTGTTTTTGTCAAATGTTAATTCAAGTCCCAAATCTTTAAGAGCAAGAATATATTCAAGTGTAAAGTCGTGAAGAACACACCTGCTAACCTCATGTCACAGGACAGGGCCATCTCCAGCCCTCCACCCAGTGCAAAGCCATCAATTGCTGCAATGACGGGCATTGGCATAGCTCCAAGGTCTGTGATCAGCCGGCGAGCGTTGCTCAAGAATGGTCCAACTTCGCTGGGTTTCATCTTAGCACGTTCCTTCAGATCGGCACCTGCAGGCAAACATGAAGAGAAAATAAAGTACATGACTGAATGCAGAAATGTTTAGAGATGCTCTTGTGTGGTTAAAGACCCAATACATCATTTGAAAGATATTTTATGGATTTATGGAATATAGGCATAACATATCCGACGGAAAATCTTGAAAAACTAGCCTGCAGAAATGTCAGCAACATAGATACATCAATGCTTAAGAAACCTTCAAAATCCATGCATGGTTTTTGTGTTAAACAAATTGTAACAAATGTGTGTGCACACACAATTTTCAAAAACCACCTTCATCTGTTAATAAATTCATATGGTCTTTATTTGTTACCGTTGCTATCAATACTTCGAAAAATGTTTTTCTTGTCAACTCATAAAAATGCAAATGCAAATGATGTATTGGGCTTTAATTCAATGACCACTAATTTTTGTTTTATCTGTCTGAACAAGGTAATAGACTCCAGTCTCTAATTCTGGTCACGAGTTTGAATGTAGACAGCCGAGCGATTACAAATATTTTAATAATCTTACCTGCTGAAAATATCCCTGGTACATCACTTTTGACAATAACCACCCTTGCATTCCTGTCATGGCTGATTGTCGCCACTGCTTCTTTAAGCTGTAGGTAGAATTTTAAAAAAATGCAAAGAATTTATACATTTTCCCCAAATAATCCTAAATATTTTTCCTTGTTCAATTAAACCTATTAGCTAGGAGCCTAAATATAGGGCGATTTGAATCAATAACTCATATAAAGTGTTTACACTAGAAATCCGTGTGCTCTTGGGCAAGGCACTTTGCCATGACTGCCTCTCTCCACCCAGGAGGAAATGGGTACCTGTGAGGGTAGTGAAAGCTGATATGTTTGATTAGTCCCTGCACACATAAGCTGCACATGACTACATGCTTCCCTGGAAGTTGAGAAGGAATGATAATAATTATTGTAAGAACTCTGGATGCCGCAATAGGGCGACAATTCGGGAAGCCTTTCCCCGGGGACCACCAAAATTTCGGCAAGAATCACTCAAATTGACACCTTATTTTTTTACCCAAAGCTTCCAAAAATGGTTCCAGACCTAAGAGAATTGGTTCTAGTCCTAATAAAAATGGTGTTTGACCTAATAAAAATGTTTTTTTACCTAAAAAAATGGTTTTTAATCTCAAAAATATTAGGCCGACACCAAATTGTCGCCCTATTGAGCGTGTCGCCTTAATATAGCTTTTTTACACACAAATTGTCGCCCTATCCTAGCAAACAGAGTTTTTGAGCCCAATGAACAGGAGTAATAGTGCTGGAGTAATAGTGCTAAAGTAATAGCGCTGGATTCGTCAGTTAAATCTGCCACGTACATGTACGTGTCTCACACTGCACGAGATTCACCCCCAAGTACGCTCAAAATGTCGAATTTGTACATGTACGACTACATGTACAGCTACCAGAATATATTCTGGTAGCATGTACACTGCAAGCGACCTTGACAACTGTGGTGCTCAACCCAGCAATTGCGGGGTTCAACCTTACTCAAAAGATTACAAACCAGACCCAGGTCTGATTGGTCTTTTTCAAACCAATTTGTGTTGTTGTAAAGGACGTGACCAGATTTTTTTCAAAAAATTGGATTTCATTCTGACCCAACATTAAACAACCATATAAAATACATCCCCAAAATACTATTCATGGGAAGAAAACAGGAAATTTGCCATCCCCATATTGGATGTGGAAGCCAAAAAAGGTTGGTGTAATCACTACACTGGTTTATGGAACCGGATAAATTAGTTTACTAAACTGCAGTGGATTTTTAACGATATCCCTGGAAATGAACGGATTGAGAGCAAGAAATTTAAGAATGGTAATGAGAAAAATATGACACATGATACGGTATCAAAATCTTATCAATACCCATGGGAAAAATGGGGGTGCTCAAAAATGTGATTTGGTTACGCTCCTTTAATGACTCTGAACTGAGGCTTGTGAATTGAGTCAACTCGAGTCCCAATTTTTACTGACTTGATTCGACTTGAGTCTCCAACCTCAAATGACTTGAACTCGAGTCACTGATGCAAATAACTTGACATGGATTTAACATTTTACTTTTGGGGGTAATGTTTTTTGTAAAATTGCAAAGCAGTATTTGATTTCGCCATTTAGGGAGAAAATCATCTTTCAGGATTTCAGGATCAACAGCTTGGTTCAAAACAAGTCTGGCCATAACAACAATACCCTAAATGGCTTCAATCTCCAGCAGACCAATTTTGAAATTAGTTATAAAATTTACTTTATCTTACCAAATTAACTATGTTCCGACTGAAGGAATTCTTTGCCTCTGGCCTATTTAAAGCTAGTACCACAATGCCTGGAGTTGGGAAAAAAAGGAGATCACAACAAATCACTGTAACTACAGGTAATGTACCGGTAGTGTCAAAAGTGGGATACTACAGGATTGGCTTTCACAGTCTTTTTAAGAAATGTATACCGAACAACAAAACAAACACAGATTTTCTTCAGAAAATATAATTTTAAACTTGTTTCTGAGGAAAATTCACATTAACAGCTTAATTGTTACACACATGATAACTGCTCTGTGTGATAAAAAAATCTAACACTCAGATCGAGTGTGGTGGAAATTTTTTTCGCATTTCTTGTGTTGCTTGGTATGGGTCTTTCCATGAAGTTGAGAATCGATGTGACATTTCTTCATTTCCAAAAAATATTCAGTGGGTGAGCAACAAGTCGTCATTTATATGTTATGTTGCTTGATATGGTTGCTTTCACTGTTTTGTGATAATTTTGGAGACTTTAGTCTTGACGGAGTGTGGTAGTTTTCAGGCTTAACCACTTGACGCTGGAGGACATGTAAACACGTTTTGGCAATTTATAGTCGCAGGGGCGATTGACATGGAGAGTTACAAAGTATGATCGTTTTGTGAGAAGATTCATACAATGAATGTAGAAATGACTCTCAAGAGTCAGTATTTCGCATGTACATTTTTACAAAATTTGTATCTTTTGCCAAAAATAATCCCTGCGTCAACTGGTTAGAACTGCATAAGACTTTCGGGAGTTCGTCTGGCGTTCCGGGAATTTGTTATGGCTGTGTGGGCATTCCAGCAGTTCATGGGCAGGCAATTTGGGAGTTTGTCACGGGCATTCTGGGAGTTTGTCACGGGCATTCTACGTGTTTGTTAAGCTGTGTGGGAGTTATGCAGGAGTTTGTCACGACCTCTCGAGTGTTCCAGAGGTGTTATTTATGCAGACAGTTAGATTCACAAGCTGCAATATTGAGGGCGCTTATACAAAAAAAAAACAATCGGTATTTTTTTCGTATACATTGAACAAAGATTTTAAGGAAATTACCTCCTGGAATCAACACATAATGTAATTTTAAGATATACTTCCCACTTGCACTTTTGTCGCAAATGTTGCTTTTCTGTAGAAAAATCACGTTTTCTTCTTCAAAAATTGCCTTCAGTTAATGCACAAGATAACCATTCACGCGCGCGCGCGCAGCGCCCTCTGTTGTCGGGCTTACGCACAGACCGCTCGCTGCGTCATTTTGTGCATTACATTATGCAGTAATTTTATCATTTATTTATCTCAGAAATGCAACATTTGCGACGGAAGTGTCAGTGGGAAGTATATCTTAGAATTGAATAAGCTATCGATTCCAATATATAAATTTACTCAAATCCGTGTTCAATGTATATGAAAAAAATACCTAAAAATCAACCAATTAACTTAAGGCCAATGAAATTAGATTACTACATGTAGTTTCTCGTCAACCATTTATCAAATTTTGGTAAGGTTTGTTTTTCATTATTGATTATTCATTATTGAATCCAGGAAAAATACAATCCTTTACATGTATACACAAACTGCCATTTAGAAACTGATTATTAAGGCTCTAAACTCGCCCAGAAATGGTTTGGTGCCAGTATCAATTCTATTGAGTTATACCCGGTAGCTTGTGTTTGAAGGAACAAGTTGAGATGACAAAATCATGGGAAATGACAAAAGCTAGTGACTTGGAAAAAAAATTCAAAATTTATATTTTTAGTTAAAACCATTTTCACACAACAGACAAGTTGCAACAGATATCGAAAATACTTTTGTTGCAAAAATTCATCAAGCGGTTCCTATTTTATGCTTGTTAAAGGAGTGTGACCAGATCACTTTTTTTTACCCATAACTCCCCGGGACTTACCTTATGGATCATGAGATTTTTATATCATAACATCCGTTATATTTTTCTGATTACGAAACTGAAACTCCCGCGCTTCTAGGCCGCATATTTCCAAGGATATCGTCGAAAATCCACCGATTATTTGTAAACTAATTTTCCAGTATCAACGTTTATCCGCTGAAAGCATACTCGATAGTTTTGTTCAATTTTTTACTGGAAATTGCGAAAGTTTTCGGGTTTTTGGGACATGGGAGTTACTTGATAATATTGGTAAGTTACATCGAAAACTATTTTCCAGAAACTCTGGTCACGCTCCTTTAAAATGTGTCAAATTTATGTGCGGAATCGTCAATGAAAATGAACAGACAGCAACTTCAAAAATTGTGATGTGATGCAAAGTGCCCTCCTTGGCACGAAGACGAAGCACGTTATTTTTCTTGTCCTTCAAGAGCAGACTGTAAACAGGGCGCCATCAACTGACAATAAACAGCGGTACCAAGTAGAGCATGATGAGGGCACTATAGGCGCGGGCTTTGTTATGCCTATAGTCATGCCTGTTTTGGTGTCTTCAATCAAGACTAGGTAGTTGACGGCGCCCGCCAACTGCCGATTCTGGTGATATTTTGGGGCGGAAAATCTCACCACTGCACAGGTTGATTTTAGTGATATTTGGCACAAATACAAAGAAAACCAGCCCCAATAGGCCTGTACCAAAAAGAAATCAGCCTGGCAGATTAAATAACAGAAACTAAAGGCAGCATGATTTACAGTGCAATTTCACGCAGCGGTCCATCAAGCTTGCAAACTTCGGTTACGGATTTGACCAATAATAGTGTCACGACTGCGTGGCTGATGATGTCACAAAGGCTGCAAACACAAAGGCTGCAAAACACAGATCACGATTGCACAACTGAAATGGAAACGTTTCGCTTGGGAGTAGTTTGCATCCAATTTTCCCCATTTTTTGCAAAATAATGAAATTCGTGAATAATTACATTTTTTGGTGCGGGGTCAAAATCACATGCGGGCGCTGATGAGAAACTAGTAATCTAATTTCATTGGCCTAAAGGAGCAAGTTCAGATTTTTCCACAAAATAGATTTCGTTTTAACCTTTAAAAAAATTAAAAATTATACCTCCCCAAATTACTACTAATGGAAAGAAAGCCGGAAATTTGCAATCGCCAATTTGGATGTGGAAGCAAAAAGGTTGGTGTATATCACTGCACTGCTTTATTACATCAGTGCGAGTATTAATGCCGAGTGTCATTTTAGAGGCCCTCAAAAGTAGAAGATTTTTAAAATGGCCACAATTTTTGTATGTATAGGCCTATCATTTTGTATATCAAAACGAGTAAAATTTGACTTCAGAAAATCCACATTAATTTTAGTTCTAAGAACTCCCTATGCTATGGCAATGAGTACTTTTAGAAGGCTAAAAGTGTTGTTTTGGACGTTTTTATTGGGACGTTATCATTTTCTGTATTACACTTTTAGCCCCTTAAATTCCAAATCAGACATTACTCCAGATTTTGCTCCCTGTTATCCTTTTTTGATGTTTGAGTCATCATGGACAATGAACGACAAGGGTACAGAAGTCTTGAGATTACAAGGACCTTCATGGTGTGCTTTTAAATGTCTGATTTGGAATTTACGGTAAGATTTTGGCCTTAAGTATTTTGCCTCTTGAGAGCGTGTAAGAATGGTCCACACGACGAAGGGGGTTAAAATGTTAAGGGGCTAAAAGTGTAATACAGAAAATGATAACGTCCCAATAAAAACGTCCAAAACAACACTTTTAGCCTTCTAAAAGTAGGCAATGAGAGACTCATTTTAAAGGTTTTTTTTTGAAACACTTGAATAAGTTGAAAGTTTTGGTGAGCCGAGGTAGCCATGGTAGCTATGCTAGTATTACTATATTAGGCCAATGAAATTAGATTACTAGTTTCTCGTCAACCACTTTTCAAATTTTGATGAGGTTTTTTTTTCATTATTCATTATTCATTATTTCTTATCAATGAAAAATGCAACCCGTTATACACTAACTGCTATTTTGAAACTGATTTAGGCTCTAAAAGTACTGTCGCCCAGAAAGTTAGTGCCAGTATATCAGTTCCATGGAGTTATACATTGTAGCTTGTGTTTGAAGGAAGAACTTGAGATGGGAAATGACAAAGGAGTTTTGAAAGAGCAATACGTTTTAATATGGCAGGCCTTTACGGCCCCCAAAGAGGGTGTGCATTCCATAAGATCGGTACAGTTCCTACCCATAAAAAACCTTCTCTAGATGCGCGTGTTCCAAAATCCGTGGACGCTGCTGTCACTGTTTTTGTATAGTGTCAACCAATGCACAGTTCCGATTGCGAAACCACTCCGTTGCTTCGTCAATGCCATCGACCAAACCGGCCTTCAGTTCGTCGAAAAGTTGAATAAAAACATATGAATCGCTCACATCCCCGATGTCCACAATTTTAACCACACACCTGTCTTCATGATAAACCGCCAGGAAAAACATATTCTGTAGCGGGGAAAATCCACACAAAACTGCAAAAGACACAAAAATCTGCATGCGAATGCGCGCCAGAACAAATGGAATCGATCGGTCCATGCAACCTCGATCGTGACCACGGCAACAATATACAACCCGAGTTCCATGTACAAAGGCCTTGCAGATAACGTGATCTGGAAACGAGGTCACAAATACCGTATATCGAATTCGGGCGGTCGATCTGTTATTGACACGCAAACAGTGTTCTCGCGCCCGAACGGCGGGAACGCGACCCGAGAACACTGCACTTGGAACAGGATCACACATCATCTATCCGTCGAGAACGAGTTACCCGTGTTAAAGAACATACCGCCCGAACTCGACCTGCAACGAACTGTTTTCGCAGGTACCCACTGGGTGCAGGGGTAGCGCTGATATGCTGTACGGTTGGTATACTGCATTCTGTGATACATTTTGCGAAGCTAGCTGCACAACACTGACCGCGCAACTGAAACAGAAACTTCGCTTGGGAGTAGTTTGAGTCTGTTTTTTTGCAAAATAATGAATAATGAAATTTTTTAATGCGGGGTCAAAATCACATGCGGGCGCTGACGAGAAACTAGTGATCTAATTTCATTGGCCTTAGTAGGCCTATTTAATTACGGGTTTTTGTTATAGCATGCAGAAGTTCCGGGTGTTCGTTAGGTATTTTTTTCGTATACATTGAACAAAGATTTGAAGGAAATTACCTCCTGGAACCAACACATAATGTAATTTTAAGATATATACATGTACTTCCCACTTGCACTTTTGTCGCAAATGTTGCTTTTCTGTAGAAAAATCACGTTTTCTTCTTCAAAAATTGCCTTCAGTTAGTGCACAAGTTAACCATTCACGCGCGCGCGTAGCGCCCTCTGTTGTCGCGCTTACGCACAGACCGCTCGCCGCGTCATTTTGTGCATTACTTTATGCAGTAATTTTATCATTTATTTATCTTAGAAATGCAACATTTCCGACGGATCAGTGTCAGTGGAAAGTATATCTTAGAATTGAATAAGCTATCGATTCCAATATATAAATTTACCCAAATCCGTGTTCAATGTATGAAAAAAATACCATTCGTTATTTTAACCACATTCCGGGTGGTCATTCTGGTCTTTTTTTTTAAAAACAAACTGCCCTATTTTAGTTTATAATTAAATGCCTATTACAGGCTTCCGTGTATGGTGTCATGACAACCTGAAGCGAACGGCGATGCGTTTTAATACATTCCGGTGAATTTCTAGTAACTGAATGATTCTTCTCCGTATTTTAGTTTTGGAATTTATGAAGGTACTTGAGAACTTTATTTCCATTTAATGCCAAGTGCAACAGATTGTTTATTGCGCCAAGAGAGAACGGAAAGTAAAGCCCGCCACGTTAGGGGCCGCGCCACGCCGGGACATCAACAATACCCCTTTCCTTCCTCCATGACCATGGTGTAGGCCTACCTGAATGTTCACCATCCAAATAACGAACACGAAGTTCATCATCATCAGATGTCGTTCTTGTAAAGCACCTGGATAAGACATGGTGCTTTGGCTTTATGGAATCATATCTCAGGAAACTTGAGGTTTTCCTAGTAATGGATTGAGTCATTTGTTTCACAAAAAGTGCCATCATCAATCATGCCTACAGATCCCTCACTGCGGGATTTTGAAATGGTAGTAGGGCTACTACTAGTACATACAGTAGGCCTGCAGATATCTGCAATTCTTGTACTTCTTGTACTAGTCTTTACTAAAGACGTTAACTGTCTGTGTTTGTCACACGTTCATGTGAGCACACTTAATTGCATGCCCAATAGAGGGCGCACTTCAAGTACTTGTATTTGGACTGTCGTACGTGTGGATTTGGACTCAGTTAACGTCTTTACGATCTTGGCATTTGAGGGCGGGACCAGACTATGCTAATATCAGATGATGTTTGCATTATTCATTGTCGTGGTTGGTGATTGACGGAAGATTGTAAAATAATGTATGCATCAGCAAAGAGTTCACAACACGTAAGGTCAACAGGTCAACTGTTCGGTAAACATACATAACATTTGCCGAACATGTGAGCCGTTTTACGGGCGAGTTTCCCGGTCCAGCTTCCCCGTTGTGAACTGAGCCTCAGATCTAGAATAACTGAAGCGTACGGTATGCCAAATAGGGGAACTAGAATCCAGAGAGGAAGTGAGGTCACCCCCCCCCCCCCCCCCCCCCCCCGACCCCCCTCCCCTCTACCCCGATCTGAGTAACAAACAAAGGAAAATTATCCTAATATAAAGAAGAGATGACATACAAATCAAACAATCAAAGTCTTAATTTGTTGTTTTTCTTGCTCTTATGATGATATTTATTATTCAACTCACTGCTTTCATCTGCCTTTACTCGATCAGTAAACTACCTTTCCTATGTTTAATGTCGAAGATAACATTTTTATTTTATTTTTATTTTAAATTCTTATAATTTTGCTAATATAACAATAACAGTTTGGGCCGATAGTAGCCACTCGATAGTGATTAGTCTGCTTTTTTGGCAATCCTTCGATCTGGGGTGCCAACACAATTTGTCTAGGTGATTTGTGTAATTGTCATTGTCATCACATTGCTGTTATTGTAAATACATGTACTGGGAAATAGTGAATAAAATGCAATTAAATGTCCAGTCATGGTCCAGTAAAACAACCTTTTGTGTGCATGAATAATGTTTAGCCCCCAAAACCAAAATCATAATACCCATGTACAAAGTAGGGGAGGGTGGGGTTAGTTGGAACATTTTTCACAAAATCGACTATAAAACACTAACAGAATTTAGTAACCCTAAATTCCTAGGGTTAATGTAAAATCATATTGATTTTGAAGGATTGAGGAGTGTTGGGGTTAAAGAAAAAACAACTGTACCACTTTAAGCATACATAATTATTTGGGCTACAAATTAATGGAGCTTATAAAATGTTACGACTCGCTGGTTTCTCGGATAATCCAACTTGAACATGACCATTTCAGCTGTTCCGACTAGCCCCACCTATGGGGTAAGTTGAAACATGGTATGTTGTCATTTAAAAACTACTATAACTTCTGTGATCACCCTAATATAGCAAGGCATACACTTAAGCTGTAAATTGGGGTGCTAATCAACTCTTTGGGGTACAGGGAGTCATTGACAACTGTTCACTTATAATGCAGTGAAACGTGTATATAGTTGCCACCTTCGGGACTGGCAACTGTAAACAGGTGGCCTGTTTCATGTGGTCAATGAAACATGTGCCAACTAGCCCCCTCATGTTGTTCCAACTAAACCCGCTGGCCTGTTTAAAAAACAGGGACTACAATTTGACATCTCGTTAACCTCATTTTGTACTCAAAAACTAGTCAAGTGAATCTATGAACATCATTAGCATACAATGCAATATTTCTTAAAAATAACTGATGCCATGGAAGAAAATATAAATGTTTCAACATACCCACTGTTCCAAGTAACACCTCTCTTCTACTAATGGTGTATAGCTGTATTTCGATAATTGTTTTCATGTTATGAACAAGTTAAGTGCCCTCTGCCCAGTTTTTAAATAACTGCATGCATCATACATGTAGGCCTACAAAATGCCATGTGCAGTAAAACAATGACACAGTGATTGTGATTTTCATCAACCGTATTATTACTACATTTACATGTCTTTTTTCATAAGTTTGGGATTTGTTTTAGTACTTGTATGTGTTTATATACTGTTTGTATAACTAGGCCTACAAGTCGGCAATCCATAATTGCTGAAATAAGCAAATGTAAACCAAACCAGTACAACCAAGATTAAAACCTTTTGTTTCAAGACAATTTTAAATACTGATTTAATGTTTTGTTTTTTTACTTGGATGCAAATATCCTGCCTGCACCAAGTGCTGCAGTAAAGTGCGACTGCTTATTCTCTGTAAACAGACTTCAGATCACTGATGTGCATTGGAATGCAGTAATTAATCTCTGACAATATCACGTCTGCTCTTTTAACTACGCGTGTTCAAGGCTGTGATTTTTGGATAATCATTTTTTTAATGAAATGGCACGAAAATGTACAATGCTAAAGCGAAAAATTATTTAGTAAATCCCAGTGGTCATGCATAGATTCAAGGACTGAGTTGTGATTATACAGTACGACTGTTATAGTCAAACTACCAGGGCAATGTGAGAGAATTTAGTGCAGTGAATGTGCACAAAATCAAACAAACCAAACAACGTGAATATTGGATGTCATTAATTTCTCCATATCAGACATATCAACATCACTTTAGTACATGTATGTTGCAGGTTAGATGTAAACAATCCACATTTGTAGAAGGAACAGCATGTGTAGGCCTATAATCCTCCATGATGGTAATGGGGTCATTCTGTTGCATATACTTGTACATGTATAGTTCTTTTTTTAATATGATGATGTTGTCCAATAAAAAAAACAGTAATGTAAATCTCAAACAAGACCTATGCTATTAACAGGATTGATAAAAATGTAACATTGTGTCATATAGGAAATTTGTACAGCAAAAGGTCTGTTATTTCCTTTCTTGGCTCTACATGTGGGCATCTCTTTTTTATTTAATCGTCTAGTACTGATGTGCTTTTTTAGAAAACATGATTGCATTTAATATTTCAGAAAGATGAACTGCAAACAAGAATAGGCAAAGAATCTCTTAGGTCATTTCAGACTGTTTTGTGATGCAAACAGTTCTCAATTTAAGAGATGTCCAGTCAAGGACATAAACATATTAAAATTCCATTCTGTGAATTTCTGTTTATACCCTGGATGACACGTTCTTTCCTTTATTGGTCAAGTGGTACTATATACAATGTGTTTACTGACCGGGTACATGTATTAAAAATGGGTATGTAAAACAAACATTATAGGACATGTGTTGAGATTTTGTTTTGCCCTGGTATTTGTGAATTTTGTTGAACAGCATTTCAAATTAGTTTGTTGTTGAGACTATAACTCGAACACTTTACTGTCAAACTTGAACATACAGTTTGTGATGATGTACTTTATTTTCGACCGAAAACAGTCCAGCAGGCCGAGAGGAAAAGGAGTATAGGCTGGGCATAGCTTGAGACCCTGTGGAAAAATACAGGGGGCTTGATTTCATATAATGCACCTATCAATTGTTGTCCCCACCTAGGGGATGGGGATTTGGTTTTTATGCCCCAGGGTGGGGATTTTGTCACCTAAATTTTTTCCAGGGGTGGGAAATTTGTCACTCGGAAATTGACAATCCCCACCTCGTTTGCGGGGTAGACCTAGCCAAGGTTATACCTATAGCTCGGCTGGAATTGTATCCGATGTGGTAATCTGTTACCACAGATTTAATACCACATGATAAAATTCGAGCCGAGTTAAACTTGGCTAGGGTAGCCCGGGGTGGGGGAGGGGGAGGGGGTTGGACAATTGATAGACCTGTATAAGAAAATTATTAATATGGTTTTCCCTTCCAAAATTACCCTTTTTTTAAACATCGGGGTAACCTCTTAACATTTCCCCTCTTATTTGTCTGTTTTTATAACCTTTTTATTTGGTTTAGAGATCGATTATCTATAGAATTTAATTCAAGACGAGTAACAAGCAGGGTACTGAAATCCCCAGGTGAAATCCCGGCGGCCGTTAGCCGGAAGGCCGACCGTACCGATAGCTGCCTGCGCCTGCAGGCAGTGCGATGTTGCCTGGCCCGGGCGCAGCGCTCGCTTGTCCGCAAATTTTCCCGATGCCGAGTTTTCCCTACACGTCAAAAATAACACTTTGGGCTGTTGACTCGATCAACCCAACAGACATCCCGCAGGCATTTTACACACACATAAACCTGTTTTACGTTTGCCTAATGAATAATTCACGCTATGGTCCCAACCTAATCACTGATTGGCTCCCTTGGATTTCCAAGGGAGAAATAAAGAAAAAGTTAAGAATTGCTGCCAAGATTGCCAAGACCTTCGAGAAGGTCCAGTATCGTATGCACCACTGGTATCGATACCAGTGCAACGAATACGTACTACCGCTACGAATACACCAAATAATCTATTAAAATGTATGAAAAAACGCCCTCAATAGTTTCGCGCACTGTTCATCGCGCGCTGTGGGAATTCTGTATAGCAACAACAAAAACTAACACGAAGGTCTTGGAGCCAAGACTATTCTTGTACTTGCCTAGCTAGCTTACGCGTACGACATACGTACGAAAGTGCACCGTTAAACTTATATAGCGCCCTCAGTTGATCCCAGATATTCATCAGACTGGATGCAAACTCCTAGACTGGTTCCCGCTCCACATATTCTACATACAACGACTGAATATGAGGACTGGCTACTGTGGTGTTAGCACTTTAAAGGAGCATGACCAGAGTTTCTGGAAAATAGTTTTCGCTGTAACTTACCAATATTATCAAGTAACTCCCATACACACCTCCCATGTCCCAAAAACCCGAAAACATTCGCGATTTCCAGTAAAAAATTGAACAAAACTATCGAGTCGGCTTTCAGTGGATAAACGATGGTACTGGAAAATTAGTTTACAAATAATCGGTGGATTTTCGACGATATCCTCGGAAATATGCGGCCTAGAAGCGCGGGAGTTTCAGTTTCGTAATCAGAAAAATATAACGGATGTTATGATATAAAAATCTCATGACCCATAAGGTAAGTCCCGGGGAGTTATGGGTAAAAAAAAGTGATCTGGTCACACTCCTTTAAGCATTTACGTTATGCATTTATTTTTAGGAGCACATAACCGTTAAAGGCACAGGCTCGTCAGCAATGCGCGCCCGCCAAATGTGTGCCACGCAATACGCAGCTCCATAGCTGCATGTTTCGAGCACGAATTTGGCGGGCGCGCATTGCTGACGAGCCTGTGCCGTTAATTTTCAAAGCGCGCTGCGCGCTATATGGCTTGAGCGTACAACAATTTGAAAGGGGTTATTCCATATTTGACCAATACAAATTTAATATATTAACCTTAAAATATTAAATATGCCCATTTTAATATGCATGTAGGTAGCATCAAAAAGAAAATTCAAACCTTGTCTGCATTAATACCCAGTAGAGCTCCATATCCAATATTGTACGTAGTTTTAATCTGCTGTTGCAATCCCGTTTAAATCCGTGGCATCACCATAAATACACACGCAGCGGCACGCGTACGTGCACGCGACGTCAATTCAAATTCTCGAAACAATTACGAATTGTACCCGACGATTAACGGTAACGCCCGGACGATCGGACGTGCATTCGGGTAACTTCGGGAACCTTCGGAAAAAGGAGGAATTCCTCCTGTTTCAAAATGGCGGAATTGGCGGCTGCCAAAGAATTTTTGGTCCGGGTACCAGACTAGCAAACGTCGTCCATGATGATGCCTAGTCTGATCTGGTACCCGGACCAAAAATTATTTGACTAGACTGAATTTCTGTCGTTGTATGTGATATATGTGGAGCGGGAACCAGTCTAGATGATGCCTGTCCATAGAGTTATATAAGCCGTAAAGGGGAGTTCACACTATCGCGGAAAAATCACACTGTTCCATTGGTACATGGTTTGTACACAAACTGGTTTGCGCGACGCGCAAAAGTTTTGAGCTGGGTCAAAGTTCAAATCTGTTGAACTTTGACCGCGGTGCGCTGACCTTTCCAACGCGCAGCCAATGAGGTATCAGAGAAGCCCCAAGTTACCAGAGTGGAATTTTCTATTTTGGAATAATCGGCGATTGGGAGCTCATGCAATGCGGTGACGTGAGCGCAGCGCGAAAGTGAGATTTTTCCGCGATAGTGTGTATCCGCCTTCTAGGCTTATTTATACAACTCTAGCTCTAGGTGCCTGTCAAACATCTGTCGCTGCTATCATCAGCGCATACGCGCATCAAGCCGTAGACTGGTCCCCTGTCCATGTGCACTACGCTGCTCTCGCTATTTATCACGTTCACAGACGCCATCTTCGTAGGAAAAAGTGCTACTGCGTATTAAACGCTATCAAGTACGCGCACGCACACGCTGTAACATGTTCCAAACACGCGCGCGTGTTGCTCGAAATTTGTTCGAAATACGGCGCAGCCAATGCGCGTCACAAACAAATACGGTCAAAATTCTGATACACGTGGCGATTTGTAGGAAGTGACCTCATTTGAACGTGATCAATACGACGGAGGGGAAGTAAATATGTGGACAAGGGAACCAGTCTAATCAAGCCGCTGACACATTAAACAATATCGGACAGTGTATCAGTTTAGTTCTACCGTATACCGTACAGTTAAGTTGCTCTATTCTTTTATAGTATCTCTGTTAGACTGTTGCAGCGGATCATGAGATGCGACGTGTGAAATTGTCATGTAATAATATCATTTGTTTGGATTTTTCTGTGTACACACCGGTGTCTCCACAATGATGGATCTTCCCAGCATGGGGGAATTATTGCCGGGGGGATTTCATCGGTTTGAATTGAATAAAATATTGTGGGAAGTTCCCATTCGATACCAGAAACTGTCTGCTGTCGGGGCCGGGGCGTATGGATCAGTGTGGTGAGTGATGGGAAGGGCTTTGTTTTTCCGACACCAATTGAAACCCAAGACAAGTAAACGGGGAAAGGACACGGACACCCAGGTACCTCCATGCTATGGTATGACCATGGAGGTAGGAAAAGCCTACCTCCATGGTATGACATAGGCTACATGTATAAACCATGTAAAAATGTTAGTTTGATTATGGAAAAACTTATAATTTTTCAGAGTCGTCCCTACCCCTAGAACTATGGGGGATACTTATCCCCCATAGGTCATGTTGTTTTTTTCCAATATGGTGGCGCCTGAAGTTTAAGATCGGACAGAAACTTTTCTTGCTAGCGCAATAATCCGCTGCCCAATCGCCACCAAACTCCGTCTGATAGTTCTTGAGACACTCACCTTCTTGAGTGTCTCAAGTTCTTGAGTGTCTCAAGAACTATCAGACAGAGTTTGGTGGCGATTGGGCAGCGGATTATTGCAAATTATTAAAAGTTTCTGTCCGATCTTAAACTTCAGGCGCTGCCATATTGGAAAAAAACCACATGACCTATGGGGGATAAGTATCCCCCATAGTTCTAGGGGTAAGTCGTCCCCCGGCATAGGCCCTACAGGGTGTGGGTAATTTGCGGAACTGCAGAACTTTGCGGAACTCTTAGAATACATACAGCAACGGGTGCCATTATCTCTACGGCACTGCAGAACTGTCTCCCGGGCGGAAAATATAACCTTTCATACTATAAAAACCATGCATGTGTCATGTAAGCTATCTACACGTATGTGTTTGGCATTGCGTAAGAGGAGAAATATATCGTGCGGATGGAAATTAATTTCAAGACGAAATTTACCTTTTCAGGACTTCAATTGACAGAGTTCCGCAAAATACCCACTTGAAATTTGGGTCGCGGAATCGGCCTACATTGAATGTCTATACACAGGCCACTATGTATAACGATACTTTTAGAAGGCTAAAAGTGTTGTTTTGGACGTTTTATATTGGGACGTTATCATTTTCTATATACACTTTTAGCCCCTTAACATTTTAACCACCTTCGATCGTGTGGACCGTTCTTACACGCCCTCAAGAGGCCAGATACACATGTGTAATATCGTACCGTAAATTCCAAATCAGACATTTAAAAACTCACCATCGGGGTCCTTGTAATCTCAAGACTTCTGTACCCTTGTCGTTCACTGTCCATGATGACTCAAACATCAAAAAAGGATAACAGGGAGCAAAATCTGGAGTAAAATCGACAAATTTGGACAGACGGGAGACTTGACCACGTCATGCATGTTGAATTCGCTACCCATGTGATCGCGTCAAAAGGAAAGTAGTCCCACCAACGCGGATGGATTTTGTTTAGCCTAGATCTGCCCCCTGTCTATGTGCGCTACGCTGCTCTCGCTCATATACAATGCGTGGGGAAGTTAGTATGTGGACAGGGGTCCAGTCTAGGCTAAACAAAATCCATCCGCGTTGGTGGGACTACTTTCCTTTTGACGCGTCTCAGCATGAAGTCTGTGTACCGCGCTGCCTGAAGATTTTCGATTTTACTCATAATTTTGCTCCCTGTTATCCTTTTTTGATGTTTGAGTCATCATGGACAGTGAACGACAAGGGTACAGAAGTCTTGAGATTACAAGGACCCCGATGGTGAGTTTTTAAATGTCTGATTTGGAATTTACGGTACGATATTACACATGTGTATCTGGCCTCTTGAGGGCGTGTAAGAACGGTCCACACGATCGAAGGTGGTTAAAATGTTAAGGGGCTAAAAGTGTATATAGAAAATGATAACGTCCCAATATAAAACGTCCAAAACAACACTTTTAGCCTTCTAAAAGTAGTATAACGACATTTGCAGGGGATTATTCAACGTTGCGGAACTCTGTCTCCCTGGTGGAAAATATAACTTTTCATGTCACAACCATGTGTCTTATATCTCCAACTTCGAAATGTGTAAATTTGAGGACAACATTTACCATTTTATAATTTAATTTGACAGAGTTCCGCAATATACCGAAACTTCGTGCCGAGTTCCGCAATATACCCACTTCAATAGGGGCTATTCAAGGCTGCGGAACTCGGTCTCCCTGGTGGAAAATATAACTATTCATGTCACAACCATGTGTCTTATATCTCCAACTTCGAAATGTGTAAATTTCAGGAAAAAATTTACCATTTTATAATTTAATTTGACAGAGTTCCGCAATATACCGAAACTTCGTGCAGAGTTCCGCAATATACCCACTTCAATAGGGGGCTATTCAAGGCTGCGGAACTCGGTCTCCCTGGTGGAAAATATAACTGTTCATGTCACAACCATGTGTCGTATATTCTCAACTACGGATGGTGTTAATTTCAAGACGAAATTTACCTTTTCAGGCTTTCAGTTGACAGAGTTCCGCAAAAAACCCACTTGAAATTTGGGTCGCGGAATCGGCCTACATTGAATGTCTATACACAGGCCACTATGTATAACGACATTTGCAGGGGATTATTCAACGTTGCGGAACTCTGTCTCCCTGGTGGAAAATATAACTATTCATGTCACAACCATGTGTCTTATATCTCCAACTTCGAAATGTGTAAATTTGAGGACAACATTTACCATTTTATAATTTAATTTGACAGAGTTCCGCAATATACCGAAACTTCGTGCAGAGTTCCGCAATATACCCACTTCAATAGGGGGCTATTCAAGGCTGCGGAACTCGGTCTCCCTGGTGGAAAATATAACTGTTAATGTCACAACCATGTGTCGTATATTCTCAACTACGGATGGTGTTAATTTCAAGACGAAATTTACCTTTTCAGGCTTTCAATTGACAGAGTTCCGCAAAAAACCCACTTGAAATTTGGGTCGCGGAATCGGCCTACATTGAATGTCTATACACAGGCCACTATGTATAACGACATTTGCAGGGGATTATTCAACGTTGCGGAACTCTGTCTCCCTGGTGGAAAATATAACTATTCATGTCACAACCATGTGTCTTATATCTCCAACTTCGAAATGTGTAAATTTGAGGACAACATTTACCATTTTATAATTTAATTTGACAGAGTTCCGCAATATACCGAAACTTCATGCAAAGTTCCGCAATATACCCACTTCAATAGGGGGCTATTCAAGGCTGCGGAACTTGGTCTCCCTGGTGGAAAATATAACTGTTCATGTCACAACCATGTGTCGTATATCCTCAACTGCGAATGGTGTTAATTTCAAGACGAAATTTAACTTTTCAGGACTTCAATTGACAGAGTTCCGCAAAATACCCACTTGAAACTTCGAGCAGAGTTCCGCAATATCCCCACTTCAATAGGGGGCTAATTAAAGCTCCGCAACTCTGTCTCCCTGGTGGAAAATATAACTTTTCAATTCACAACCATGTGTAGTATATTAACAACTACGATTTGTGTAAATTTGAGGAGGGAAAATACGTTTTTACAAGTTAATTTGACAGAGTTCCGCAATTTACCCACTCGAAATTTCGGGCAGAGTTCCGCAATATACCCACTTTATTAGGGGGCTATTCAAGGCTGCGGAACTCCATCTTCCTGGTGGAAAAATAAAAATATAACTGTTCATGTCACAACATGTGTCTTATATCTCCAACTTCGAAATGTGTACATTTGAGGACAGCATTTACCTTTTCAGTACTTCAATTGACAGAGTTCCGCAAAATATTCACTTGAAATTTGGCGTTTTATCCAATCAGTCGCCAGAGAGAATGCGGCCAGAATGCTGACGATCTTGATGCCCTGTTCTCTAAATAGAGTTCTAACTCTATCGGCTATAGTCTTATCGATATGCAACATTTTGTCTATCGTTTCTTTGATTCTATTTATTTGACTTTTTAATGCGTCTGTATTTGTACTCGCCGCCTCTATCCTAGGTGATCTTTCTATGTTCAAATCTTGTAAAAAGTTTTTTAATCCAGCAATTTTTTTCGTTATCTTTAGCTTGTTCGGCTTAACCCAATTTAATAATTACTGCCGCTATGTCATCATCTACTTTCTCCAATTCTACTAAATTTAGTTCTAAGTTACCTCGCATGGTTTGCATCTTTTTGTCTAACGCCCTTAGTTTTATGAGGTTTTCCTCTGTTTGTACAGATTGATCCAGGGGCGGTTCCAGGAATTTTTCCGGGGGGGGGGGGGGGGGGGGGGGGGGGGGTGGGTGGGTTTCGGCCCGTCAGATTTATATATATATATATATATATATATATATATATATATATATATATATATATATATGCAATCTATTACTTGTACATTGCTGAGTGATGCACTTACCTTTTTCTTGCGTAAAAATGGACGTATAATATTAACAATAACATACTTTGACAAGATTTTTTTTTTTAAGAACAGGGGGTGGGCGTGGTTTTGACCCCCCCCCCCCCCCAACACCCCCCCCCCCCCCCCCCCCCCCAACACCCCCCCCCCCCCCCCCCCACCCCTCCCTGGATCCGCGCCTGTGATCGACATTACGTCGTTCAATAAGGGAGCTTTTTGCAATTCTATCTAAAGACGAAACATTTTCATTTGGATTCATATCTGATAACTCAATCATTTCATCAAGTGCGTCCGACTTGTTGTTCGACTAAAGCGCCAAACTGGTCGTCCGACGGTACGTCAACTAATTTTAATTTCTTTTCTATAAAATTTGTAACTTGACGCGAATTTCTAACCCATATTTCGCTGAAAATCCCGTGGTATTTTTTGGATTGTTCTTAGTATAGGCCTAATCTAATGATTTTTTTCTTCATATATGGCCTATTTTATAATATACTAACAACATTTTAATAATTGCTAAACATTGCATAACGTTTCTTGAATCAAAACCTAACGCTTTATAAATTATTAACTTCTACATCATTTTTGCGTCCTTCCCTATAAGGATTCCCCCACTTTCTATATGACATCGCTTGCGGTTCTTTGACGTATATATTGTGCCGTGTAACTACATATTACGCGCTTACGGGATTAGTTTCATCTTTAATGCTTTTCCAAAGTAATCTATAGTGTGATGATATTCACGCCTTCCGCACCTTCCATCGTTGTAAATTCCCCCGATTCGGTCATTCTTATTTATTAATAATTACACATTTTAAAAATGAAAATAACAAATTTTAGATAGCGTTTGAATTCATTACTGTAATGATTAGGGGGTACACGGGGAAGGTGAGTCCGGCCCTCTCACGACAAGAGGACGAGCATCGAAGTCCGGAGACGGAGGAACAGCAAAAAGTGGCACAAGATTAAAAGTTCCAAACTAGTTTTATTGCAGGCTTCAGAACATCGTTATTTACACTTTATACATGAAGGAAAACCACGGCGACAGAAACCTCACTGTCAGAGTACTTTGCCGATAATCCCGCCCGAAAAACCCGGTGGGAAAAACCCCCATTGCCTGGAAGTACAAAACAAGAAAAGCAACATGGTTATACACACACACGCGCATGAAAGATGGTATGATTCATGTACACAGCGACAAGCCACGCACAACACTCACAAAATATCGTGGATTTACGGTCATAAATACAGCTTTACATCCAAAGTGAGTATGAATATATGGTAACAATATACTCACTGGGGGTTTTCTGGGAAAGACTCGGGTGTCTAACCCATTACATGGCCGCAAATGCTGGCTAAAACTCGGACGTTACGAAATATTGTTCGTCCGTTTCACAGACGAACGACTCAAAAACGAAGCTCGGAGCTCGAGAAAGTTTACTTTTACCCACGCGCGCGCGCGCGACCTATTAACTATATTAATGCGCCACAGTGAAATACGCTCGTAAATTGTACGTCCAGACAAGGCACAAATTATCAAATAATATATCAAGTATGTTATCATAAGGAAAAAGATAAGCATAAACTGTCAAAAAGGGAGTCTAGCTTACACAATTTTGTCATAAACCCAGGCACTAACTTAGTTCTTAGCTCATGAATACCATTAAGGTAGTGACACATTTTCCTTGCGCGGGAAAAATATGCAAATGAATTTGCATAAAGACCAATATGAATAATATGCTAATGTGCATTACAATTACATGTATTTCAAGGAGGTCGCAATTTCCGATCCCCTACAATTTCCCTACTTTAAGACCACGCGACCCGAGTGGTCCAACAAAAACATTTACTGTGCGACCGACAATAAAAATGTCATACAATGTACCTTTAAAATTAACGCAACATGTAAACAAAAACATAGCAGCCCTTGCATGTATAAAAGTACAACGTACCGTAAACACAAGTGACAATGTGCGTGTACACATGAATTCATACACACATACAATGTACACCCGTACCCATACAACATTCCATATACTAGTAGGACATATTATGTACATGTGATGCATTTCCTGCACTGAACATTATACACATGTGATTTGGCCAAATGCCAACATTGGCAACACGCACAAAACTTTCCATGGTACACAAGTCATGTACATACAGTAAATAAACACTACACACAATATTTTGGCTACAATCGATCCGAAATTGACATTTCAACTTCAAAGTACATGTATAGCAACAAACCAGTATTGTTGTGCAAATAATTTCATGTCGCATCATACATTCACTGTCAAAACTGTCAGTTTGACCTTAATAATAAATGACCAACAATTCAGCACAATTCAGTACAATGTGAAATGTAAACTAGTAGTAGTACAATTACACACATGTATAGAAGAAAAACAGTATTTCACAAATTTCACAAATCATCACCTGTCTAAACTCGGGGAATTACATGAAATCCCATCAAAAGGTGAATACAATTGAAAATACATGTGCATGCAAACAGGCTGTGACATGCTTTAAACTCTCAAAATTGCATAAAGCAAAGCGAACAGGGAATTCAAACTAAAAATCCCTTTTTAAGTAATGGCGGTTGGCCAGTGACCAGAGTGCACTCTTTTCACAAGGTGACACACCACCAGAAAATCTACATACACTGGCAACTCCACATACGATGCCTCAAATACTTGGCCAGGGTTGCCCAAAAGACCAGGGGTGTTCCCTACTTTTTCCACTGTCTTAACATCTGGGAAACTGAGCTCTACGTAACACAGAGGTACATTATGCATTAAACAATCTGTTGATTCAAAAAGTGGTTTGCTGTCACGTGACCCATCATTTACTGGGGCATCACATGCAAATGAAACCACAGGCAAAGGCTCTTCAAATTCAGTATTAAGCCTAACATCAACATTCTGGTGAGCAGAATTAGTCAAACTATTACATAAAGAATTTCCAATATTCTGTTCTGCCACTGGTACCTCACAAACTTCTGCTTGGCTAGAAGCAGGAAAAGAAATTGTTGGCTCAGAACCAACCTTTGTTATACAAATTTCACTGACCACTTCGGTTACATTAACTTTGGAAACATCAATTTCAGGCACACTGCTTTCAAAACTCTTGTGCTGCTGTTCCTCAAGAAACTTGAGTAAAATTGTAGCATTGTCACTGAGTGTTGTCTCAATGATTTTTGCTACATCTCCCAAAGACTTATCGGACTGGCAAGACTCTTCTTCACATGAGTCACTAAGACTATCATCATTTTCCAGTAAGTCTGTAAACACACTGACAATAGTCTGTGCTAAGAGCTGATTTGACTTCACAATACTGTCTGGCAAAACCATGGCTGGTAAACTGACCAAAAATGGCTACTACTTGTGTGCTCAAGATATATTATACGTATAGACTTATTTACAGGGAACAAAATCTGCTCTTATACAGATAATACACTGTTCTCCACAATGTCTACCAAATATCCTACATAGGATACAATTAGAAAATTAGCACACACCAGCCCAATTATAACAACCTATTTCTAGGCTCAAAATCGTCACACTAGTAGGGACTAAAATGCCAAGACAAGTAAAAATACATCACTAGAAAAGGGTTCAAAATGTCAGCGTACATAAATCAGACTTCAGAGTTGGTTTTTTCACAAAATTCTGTGTCACTGTGTGTACACAAAAATATGCTTATAAATACACAAGCAAGCCAAACTACAGCTCAATCTGTAGGGACAACAGACCTACAAAAACAAGGTACTAAATTGGCAATAATTAAAGCCAATATCAAAAACACCTTTTCACACGGTAGGCCTTACACAATAAATTGTACACAGCATTAAAAATACACCAACTACAGTATCGAAAACTTCGCTGACAAATATATGATGACGCTAGACAGACTAATCAACCTTATTCCATGCACGTACTACAAGTACAAGATCATGAATGTATTTAAACAGCAAAATAGTGAAGATGATTACCAAGTCCAGTTCTAGCTCTTCTTCTTGGTCCAAGGTCAAGTCCAAAATGTTGCGCTCGACATGGCCGCGAACGAGAAGATGATTCCACGGACGATTTCGAAACACGATGCTCAATCCTGCCTACGACGCCACTTTGTAATGATTAGGGGGTACACGGGGAAGGTGAGTCCGGCCCTCTCACGACAAGAGGACGAGCATCGAAGTCCGGAGACGGAGGAACAGCAAAAAGTGGCACAAGATTAAAAGTTCCAAACTAGTTTTATTGCAGGCTTCAGAACATCGTTATTTACACTTTATACATGAAGGAAAACCACGGCGACAGAAACCTCACTGTCAGAGTACTTTGCCGATAATCCCGCCCGAAAAACCCGGTGGGAAAAACCCCCATTGCCTGGAAGTACAAAACAAGAAAAGCAACATGGTTATACACACACACGCGCATGAAAGATGGTATGATTCATGTACACAGCGACAAGCCACGCACAACACTCACAAAATATCGTGGATTTACGGTCATAAATACAGCTTTACATCCAAAGTGAGTATGAATATGGTAACAATATACTCACTGGGGGTTTTCTGGGAAAGACTCGGGTGTCTAACCCATTACATGGCCGCAAATGCTGGCTAAAACTCGGACGTTACGAAATATTGTTCGTCCGTTTCACAGACGAACGACTCAAAAACGAAGCTCGGAGCTCGAGAAAGTTTACTTTTACCCACGCGCGCGCGCGACCTATTAACTATATTAATGCGCCACAGTGAAATACGCTCGTAAATTGTACGTCCAGACAAGGCACAAATTATCAAATAATATATCAAGTATGTTATCATAAGGAAAAAGATAAGCATAAACTGTCAAAAAGGGAGTCTAGCTTACACAATTTTGTCATAAACCCAGGCACTAACTTAGTTCTTAGCTCATGAATACCATTAAGGTAGTGACACATTTTCCTTAAGACCAATATGAATAATATGCTAATGTGCATTACAATTACATGTATTTCAAGGAGGTCGCAATTTCCGATCCCCTACATTACGTTTGGTGGTAATATACCCTGAGTGACTAACTAGTTTTTAGTAAACGTGGCCAATGTTACCGACGCGGTAAGTTTAACGGCGTCCGTGGCGTATACTTTACACAAATCGATTTGAAACTAAACAATTTTCTATTTTCAATTCAATTCAATAACATTTATTTTCATCATAATGGAGGCACATTCCTTAAAGCCGAAGCTTGTGACGGGAGTGCCATACAACACTGTACATAAACACTCTATATAAACAACAAACATTATAGACCATGCGGTTTCACTATTCCATGTAGGTCTTATAATTCTATATAATTACTTTACAGTTGGCTTTCTATGACACTATGAACATCTAACAATGGAAATTGGGCACACACCATTGTTACTAACAATGGGGTCACAATGAACATGTACATGTTCTTGCTCATAGTGTGAGGAGCATTTTCAGTTTATATTTGAACGTGTTTATTGAACGACATCTACTTAAACAGGTCGGGAGGCTGTTCCAATGTTTTGGCCCTGTAAAGGAAACCGTATGTTGAAATATTGTTGTTCAGGTATATGGACCTTTGAGGTGGATCGTGTGTTATAACTATGGGTTCGTAACTAGGGTTCGTAACTCTTTATATTTGTTCCATAAGTTGGCATTGTCCTTGTTCCTCACAGCACGCCTGTATGCCCGCGATTCTTTGGTCTTGCAGATTTGATTATGCCACTTGTTATCCATAGGGACCGACGGTGTCCTTTGTAGGTGGCGATAGGGACGACATCTTTCACTGCCGCATGGACAAGTGACGTGAAGTTGTCCCATGTCTCCTCGACGTCATTCTTAAGTAACAGCTGCCAACATTTAGGATAGTCTGGAAATCGAGTTTGTCGACCTTGTGGAATTGGTGAAAAGTACGGCGAAGACACTGACGGCTAGATGTTGTGGAAATGTTTCGGAAGGGTCTTTTCTACGATTATATCGGTCTAGTTCAGTAGACGGCATAACTATTCTGCTCGCCCTTTGTCTAACGCCGTATAACGTAGCAGTCATGTTTGTCTAACATCATTTGACTGCTAAAATGTCGTAGACAGCGGACGCAAACTTACTTTTTGTTCAAGTTTTTCGTTTTGCTGAATAATAGTTTGTTCAGATTTTGGATCCAGCAGTAGTGGTTTTTAACGCGTCCGAATATCAGCAGGTTAATGACCTCGCCCGACTCGCTTTCAGTAATGTAGAGCGGGTATACGCCGTTCTTTTCGTCGTATCCAAACACGTTAATGTTTATGTTGTTTTGTTTTTCAATCTTATGAACTTGAGTTATCGACGTCGGAAAACTTATGCCGCGAAAATTTAGACCGTCTTCTTCTTGCGATCGAGATTAACTCTATGCTTTAATTTCTTTCTTTCGGCATCTATAAATTTGTCTTTAAATGTTCCAAGTGCTACTCTAAGTGCCCATTGGATGCACCGATCGTCCACGTTTTTCACGTTGACCACCGCCTTTTTATTTCCTATATACTCGGGTAATTCGATGTATGAACTGCCTTTAATCAGCCTGTATATAAGAAAGTTTATATACAGCGTGTTTAACTTACTCACTGTCCACCGTCGGAAATTATTGTAGTTTACCTTTAAATTGTCTATGGTACTATTCAGCGCCGATCTTATGTCGCTATTATTGTACGGATGTGATATCTTTTTCTTCAATTTCGCCTTGCGGTGATTCGTTTTAGAGTTACTCGTAAACCCAACTGAAAATTGTAATTCGGTTTGTTCTGTATCATTTTAACCATTTTATTTCTAATTTGATTTTTATTTCGTAATTTTGAATAACGTTGGCAATTCTGCGAGGCACTTTACGTACCCCTTCAAAATCAACTGGCTTTATGTTTTCGCGGTAGATTGGTTGCCAGTAATTTCTGATCGAATGTAAATAATCTTCCTTTGTATACTTACCCTTTTTACCAGTAGTTTCACCTTTATTTGCGTTATATTTGTCTATGACCGATAGTAGATGCTGCTTCGTTTTACTTCTATTCATCGGCATATCGTTGAATCGATTTTAGTAATTGTTTCCTCGTTCCGATTTTATCTCCGGTGTCAACGACCATCGGCAGCTTTTCATCTTTAATAAATTTGTCGAGGCGTTTTTTATTTCATCTAGAAAAGCCTATTGGCCTGTGCCCACTTTGCATTTTATATACAGGGTGTTTAAAAAAAAGGAAACCGAGATTAATTTGTTAATTTCGTGGAGATGGCTAAATATTTTGGAAATTGGCAACCACCATCTATTAGCTAATGATACCCTCTTTCTTATGACACCAAGCAATCCAATTTACGGTCACACGTGACTGAGCACGGAGCAGTGTAATCAATAATGTCAGAACTGGTCTTGCACCAAAAATATGTTTTCATAATGAACCATGTCTGCCCACTGGCAAATTCTTAGTCGTCTGGGTAGATCTGCATCAAGGAGTTCGTGTCGCCTGTGCATCTTGAAAGGATACCATTGGATGTCTAATCGAACAATCTTGTGGAAAGAGGATGGCGAAATTCCTAGTCCATTTCTCCTGGCAGACACATGCGGGTCTCTTTGCAGCAACTCACGGACAGCCCTGATGGTCCCATCTGATCTTGCTGTTCTTCGTCGGCCTGAGCGACCCTTGTTGAGATTCAAGCTTGTCCCCTCCCTTTGGTAGTTTCGGATGTTTTTCCAAATTGTCGACTTGGCGGGAATGGCACGGTCAGGAAAACGCTGACCAAAGGCATCTGCTACTTGCTGGAGGCTTCCAGTCCTCAACCACTCTGTTACAAACACACGCTGCTCAGTTGTAAGCTGCATTTTGCTGGTCTGAGAAAATGAACAACCTTTCCAACTTTTAAGGAGTGTGCAATGAAATAACAGGCTGTGGATTGCATAAATTGGAGGCCCAACAAAAGCCCTGCACTGGGCAGACATGGTTCATTATGAAAACATCTTTTTGGTGCAAGACCAGTTCTGACATGGTTGATTACACTGCTCCGTGCTCAGTCATGTGTGACCGTAAATTTGATTTCTTGGTGTCATAAGAAAGAGGACATCATTAGCTAATAGATGGCGGCTGCCAATTTTCAAAATATTTAGCCATCTCCACGAAATTAACAAATTAATCTCGGTTTAGTGGTAATAATCTGAAATAATTTTTTTTAAATCTCATTTTTCTTGGCATGTTTTGATGATGAAACCAGTGAAGCGTGAAGCACCATGCTGTATACGTACACGACGTGTTTTCCCAACAAGTCGATGACCTTGGATTTGTTTATAACTTAAAAGTCACTAAGGCGAGTCTGAACACGCCCGAGTGACCTTGAACTCTAGATGAACTTGGTACGTGATGGTTACAAAGGGGGATTTCCAGCTCAGTATTTAGAATGCGAGTCGATTTTAAAGGCCTGTGGTAGAACCAACAAATTACATACTACTCGGAACTCTGTCAAATTAACTCCTAAAAAGGTAAATGTTGTACTCAAATTCACACATTTCGAAGTTGGAGATATAATACACATGGTTGTGAAATGAAAAGTTATATTTTCACCAGGGAGACCGAGTTCCGCAGCCTTGAATAATCCCCTGCAAATGTCGTTTTATATATAGTGGACTGTGTATATAGACATTCAATGTAGGCCGATTCCGCGACCCAAATTTCAAGTGGGTATTTTGCGGAACTCTGTCAATTGAGGTCCTGAAAAGGTAAATTTCGTCTTGAAATTAACACAATTCGTAGTTGGGGATATACGACACATGGTTGTGACATGAACAGTTAAATTTTCCACCGGGGAGACCGAGTTCCGCAGCCTTGAATAGCCCCCTATTGAAGTGGGTATATTGCGGAACTCTGCCCGAAATTTCAAGTGGGTATTTTGCGGAACTCTGTCAATTGAAGTCCTAAAAAGGTAAATGTTGTCCTCAAATTTACACATTTCGAATTTGGAGATATAAGACACATGGTTGTGACATGAACAGTTATATTTTCCACCAGGAAGATGGAGTTCCGCAGCCTTAAATAATCCCCTGCAAATGTCGTTTTATATATAGTGGACTGTGTATATAGACATTCAATGTAGGCCGATTCCGCGACCCAAATTTAAAGTGGGTATTTTGCGGAACTCTGTCAATTGAGGTCCTGAAAAGGTAAATTTCGTCTTGAAATTAACACAATTCGTAGTTGGGGATATACGACACATGGTTGTGACATGAACAGTTAAATTTTCCACCGGGGAGACCGAGTTCCGCAGCCTTGAATAGCCCCCTATTGAAGTGGGTATATTGCGGAACTCTGCCCGAAATTTCAAGTGGGTATTTTGCGGAACTCTGTCAATTGAAGTCCTAAAAAGGTAAATGTTGTCCTCAAATTTACACATTTCGAAGTTGGAGATATAAGACACATGGTTGTGACATGAACAGTTATATTTTCCACCAGGAAGATGGAGTTCCGCAGCCTTGAATAATCCCCTGCAAATGTCGTTTTATATATAGTGGACTGTGTAACTGTATGTAGACATTCAATGTATAGGCCGATTCCGCGACCCAAATTTCAAGTGGGTATTTTGCGGAACTCTGTCAATTGAGGTCCTGAAAAGGTAAATTTCGTTTTGAAATTAACACAATTCGTAGTTGGGGATATACGACACATGGTTGTGACATGAACAGTTAAATTTTCCACCGGGGAGACCGAGTTCCGCAGCCTTGAATAGCCCCCTATTGAAGTGGGTATATTGCGGAACTCTGCCCGAAATTTCAAGTGGGTATTTTGCGGAACTCTGTCAATTGAAGTCCTAAAAAGGTAAATGTTGTCCTCAAATTTTCACATTTCGAAGTTGGAGATATAAGACACATGGTTGTGACATGAACAGTTATATTTTCCACCAGGAAGATGGAGTTCCGCAGCCTTGAATAATCCCCTGCAAATGTCGTTTTATATATAGTGGACTGTGTATATAGACATTCATTGTAGGCCGATTCCGCGACCCAAATTTCAAGTGGGTATTTTGCGGAACTCTGTCAATTGAAGTCCTAAAAAGGTAAATGTTGTCCTCAAATTTACACATTTCGAATTTGGAGATATAAGACACATGGTTGTGACATGAACAGTTATATTTTCCACCAGGAAGATGGAGTTCCGCAGCCTTAAATAATCCCCTGCAAATGTCGTTTTATATATAGTGGACTGTGTATATAGACATTCAATGTAGGCCGATTCCGCGACCCAAATTTAAAGTGGGTATTTTGCGGAACTCTGTCAATTGAGGTCCTGAAAAGGTAAATTTCGTCTTGAAATTAACACAATTCGTAGTTGGGGATATACGACACATGGTTGTGACATGAACAGTTAAATTTTCCACCGGGGAGACCGAGTTCCGCAGCCTTGAATAGCCCCTATTGAAGTGGGTATATTGCGGAACTCTGCCCGAAATTTCAAGTGGGTATTTTGCGGAACTCTGTCAATTGAAGTCCTAAAAAGGTAAATGTTGTCCTCAAATTTACACATTTCGAAGTTGGAGATATAAGACACATGGTTGTGACATGAACAGTTATATTTTCCACCAGGAAGATGGAGTTCCGCAGCCTTGAATAATCCCCTGCAAATGTCGTTTTATATATAGTGGACTGTGTATATAGACATTCAATGTAGGCCGATTCCGCGACCCAAATTTCAAGTGGGTATTTTGCGGAACTCTGTCAATTGAAGTCCTAAAAAGGTAAATGTTGTCCTCAAATTTACACATTTCGAATTTGGAGATATAAGACACATGGTTGTGACATGAACAGTTATATTTTCCACCAGGAAGATGGAGTTCCGCAGCCTTAAATAATCCCCTGCAAATGTCGTTTTATATATAGTGGACTGTGTATATAGACATTCAATGTAGGCCGATTCCGCGACCCAAATTTAAAGTGGGTATTTTGCGGAACTCTGTCAATTGAGGTCCTGAAAAGGTAAATTTCGTCTTGAAATTAACACATTTCGTAGTTGGGGATATACGACACATGGTTGTGACATGAACAGTTAAATTTTCCACCGGGGAGACCGAGTTCCGCAGCCTTGAATAGCCCCCTATTGAAGTGGGTATATTGCGGAACTCTGCCCGAAATTTCAAGTGGGTATTTTGCGGAACTCTGTCAATTGAAGCCCTAAAAAGGTAAATGTTGTCCTCAAATTTACACATTTCGAATTTGGAGATATAAGACACATGGTTGTGACATGAACAGTTATATTTTCCACCAGGAAGATGGAGTTCCGCAGCCTTAAATAATCCCCTGCAAATGTCGTTTTATATATAGTGGACTGTGTATATAGACATTCAATGTAGGCCGATTCCGCGACCCAAATTTCAAGTGGGTATTTTGCGGAACTCTGTCAATTGAGGTCCTGAAAAGGTAAATTTCGTCTTGAAATTAACACAATTCGTAGTTGGGGATATACGACACATGGTTGTGACATGAACAGTTAAATTTTCCACCGGGGAGACCGAGTTCCGCAGCCTTGAATAGCCCCATATTGAAGTGGGTATATTGCGGAACTCTGCCCGAAATTTCAAGTGGGTATTTTGCGGAACTCTGTCAATTGAAGTCCTAAAAAGGTAAATGTTGTCCTCAAATTTACACATTTCGAATTTGGAGATATAAGACACATGGTTGTGACATGAACAGTTATATTTTCCACCAGGAAGATGGAGTTCCGCAGCCTTGAATAATCCCCTGCAAATGTCGTTTTATATATAGTGGACTGTGTATATAGACATTCAATGTAGGCCGATTCCGCGACCCAAATTTAAAGTGGGTATTTTGCGGAACTCTGTCAATTGAGGTCCTGGAAAAGTAAATTTCGTCTTGAAATTAACACAATTCGTAGTTGGGGATATACGACACATGGTTGTGACATGAACAGTTAAATTTTCCACCGGGGAGACCGAGTTCCGCAGCCTTGAATAGCCCCCTATTGAAGTGGGTATTTTGCGGAACTCTGCCCGAAATTTCAAGTGGGTATTTTGCGGAACTCTGTCAATTGAAGTCCTAAAAAGGTAAATGTCCTCAAATTTACACATTTCGAAGTTGGAGATATAAGACACATGGTTGTGACATGAACAGTTATATTTTCTACCAGGAAGATAGAGTTCAGCAGCCTTGAATACTCCCCTATTGAAGTGGGGTGTGAGTAATTTGCGGAACTCTGTCAATTAAAGTCCAATTGAAGTGGGTATTTTGCGATTATACAGAAAAACATAACAATTTCCTCGCAGTTCGAAAAAAGCCTAAGTTTATGAGACGCTCGGCGTGTGTAGACTCTATATAAGTCAACAAATCACCCAAATTTACGAGGCCTTGTCAAAAGGCTACGATATTACGAGACCTGTGTGCGTAAACAGAACATCCCCTGATGGATGGAGTCTACACGTAGGTGTTTGGCGTGGCGTAAAGAGAGAAATATTCCGTGCGGAAGGTGTTTTGGTGGAAATTGAGATATTGTATGTCTTATTTTGATAAATATTGGTGGATAAAACGATGTATTATGATTGTAACGTGTAATTTGTCCGTATCAATATTTATTTTGGCTGTTTTTGCAAAGTTCTGCAAAGTTCCGCATGTTCCGCAAAATACCTATTGCCGGCCATACAGTAGGTTTAGCCATGGAGGTAGGTCTAATAGAGTACAGAAGCAATGACGTCACAAACAACTTTTTTTACATTTCAGCGTTTTGGATACCATGTATCGGTGGAGCATGATGAAAAACATCCACAGCCCAAATTTGGTGGGAATCGGTTCAGTTGGGCCCGAGATATGGCCGCATGAATACATAATTAGCCCCATTGAAATCAGTGTAAATTGGCCTGGTTCCAAAAGTTACGATCCAGGCCAATTTACACTGATTTCAATGGGGATAATTAGGTATTCATGCGGCCATATCTCGGGCCACCATGAACCAATTCATGTCAAATTTGATGTGTGAGGGTTTTTCATCATGTTCTACCGAAATATGGTCATGAAAATGCTGAAATGCAAAAAAGAAAATTTGATGACGTCACACTTCGGCTGTACGGTGGGTGTCATGGGTGTCTGTGCATGGTAATCTTTCCCGTAGTTCGCTGTGTGCGGTAAAATTTGGCTGGTTTTTTTTTTTCTGCCGCGTGAGTAGCTCGAGTAACTTGAACGCTTACAAATATCGTTTTTTTCATGGGGACGTGACGTGCGATATTGTAGCCTAGGGTTAAAAAGTTTTTATTAATTCCTAGCTCTCACACGCGCGCCCCCCAAAAAGTTTTCACCCTCAAAATGGCCACAAATATACACGTACTTGACACGACATCTGAGGAACAAATGGGTATTGAAGTTTAACGGAGCGTGACCAGATCACATTTTCTTCTTACATGTACACTGTACTTTTCCCGGGCTTACAGTACCTCATGGGTTCCAAGATTTTTAGATCATAACATCCGTCATATTTTTCTCATTACGAATCTGAAACTCCCGCGCTTCTATTGTTTTGTTGTTTAAGAAAATACATGTCACATGCATTTGCACACAATTAACTGTGTAGCTTAAACCACTTGACGCTGGAGGACATGTAAACATGTTTTGGCAATTTATAGTCACAGGGATGGTTGACTCGGAATGTTGCAAAAATTAAAGTATGATCGTTTTGTGAGAAGATTTATACAATAGACCTGTTTAGGGTTTTTCGCACACAATGGAATTAGCATACTCATGCATATTCTGGTACAGCGGACCTTTGACATGTATAGTTTGGTTCCCGAGTAGATGGCATTCCGCAATAAGCAATGGGATTAGGAACCGGTCCATAGTATGTCAAAGGTCGCTGTACCAAAAATAAATGAGTATGCTAATTCCATTGTTTGCGAAAAACCCCGAACAGGTCTATGAATGTAGAGATGACTCTCAAGAGTCGGTATTTGTGGTGCTTGACCTGGTCTTAACATTTGACCAATCGCATTTGCCTTTTTAAAAAAATTGGTATCTTTGCCAGAAATAATCCCTGCATCAACTGGTTAGAACTGCATAAGACTTACAGGAGTTCGTCTGGCGTTCCGGGAATTTGTTATGGCTGTGTGGGAGTTTTTGCATGGGATGATGGGAATTCTGAGTGTTTGTCACAGGCATTCTGCATGTTTATTAAGCTGTGTGGGAGTTATCCAGGAGTTCGTCACGACCTTGCGAGTGTTCCAGAGCTGTTCTCTATGCAGAGAGTTAGATTCACAAGCTGCAATATTGAGGGCGTACTCCGTGATATACAAAACCTACTACATGTACATGTATGTATTTTCTTGGGACACAAAAACAGTATTAAGAAATAAAGAGATCCTTCATTA
Organism: Henricia sp. BOLD:AAB3569; assembly: GCA_037783545.1. Classification (NCBI taxonomy): domain Eukaryota; kingdom Metazoa; phylum Echinodermata; class Asteroidea; order Spinulosida; family Echinasteridae; genus Henricia; species Henricia sp. BOLD:AAB3569. Next base: position 1,197,456 of record JBBELK010000333.1, on the reverse strand, counting down.
AAAAAACCAACCAATTAACTTAAAGGAGCGTGTTCAGATTTGTCCACAAAATAGATTTCGTTTTAACCTAAAAGTCATATAATACCTCCACAAAATACTACTCGTGGGAAGAAAGCCAGAAATTTGCAATCACAAATTTGGATGTCGAAGCAAAAAGCATTTAAACGACCGAAATGTAACTATCCGTTAAAAAAAAATGCTAAACGGATATCCGAAACCAACTTGTGAAAAAAACGATCCTCCCTTTTTCAAGGGCAGTTTTGTTCTTAAAGAATCAGGCATCATACCGCTGTGATGAGCCCAACGGTCGGTAACCTTCGTGGTTTCAAGCCGAAGATGTACAGTTGCGTTCGCGGGAGCAATTTTACTGATGGTTTTCGGTTTTATCTTGCAAGTTGAATTCAAAGCAGGGCGGTAAACACTGTGGAGCCGACGATCGTAGTTGTGTGTGTTATTGATTCCATTCTCTCATTGGTTGCTGACTTTGGGTTTGCTGGATACTTCTCGAAAGTATCCAGCAAAGCCTAGCTGAACTTTCGTGGCCTGCATCATGTATGCTCCAATTCAATAAAGTGTCAGTGGTGCTGCGCGAACGCACATGATACCAAGTCAAAGAACTTTATATTGCGAGAGCGGTAATAAGTTTTACTTTTTGTTATGTTTACTATTCGTTTAAACGTTTAAACGAACGTTAAATTGACGTTTAAACGTTTAGAAAAATAAACGGTAACTCCCATTGCACTGCTTTACATGTATGTAACCAGATAAATTAGTTTACAGAACATCGGTAGTTTTTCGACGATATCCTTGAAAATATAGTACGGATTGAGAACGCGAAATTTCAGAATAGCAATGGGAAACATGGGGGGCGGGGGTCAAAAAGTGATTTGGACATGCTCATACTCTAATTCCATCAGTGCGAGTATTAATGCCGAGTGTCGTTTTAGAGGCCCTCAAAAGTTGAGGATTTTTTAATATGGCCACAATTTTTGTATGGATCATTTTGTATATCAAAACGAATCAAATTTTACTTTAGAAAATTCACAATAACTTTAGTTCCAAGAACCCCCTATAGCAATGAGAGACTAATTTTAAAGGTTTTTTTAAAACCTTTTAACACGAAATAAAATATTGGAACACTTGAAAATTTTGGTGAGCCGAGGTAGCCTATGCAGAAGTTCCGGGTGTCTTTCTGGTCTTTTTTTTTAACCAACTGACTGCCCTATTTTACAATGTACATGTAGTTAATCGGACTAATTTATTATAGGCCTACATGGTTTAGGCTACAAGTGTACCAGAATGTTCACCATCCAAATAACGAACACGAAGTTCATCATCATCAGATGTCGTTCTTGTAAAGCACCTGGATAAGACATGGTACTTTGGCTTTATGGAATCATATCTCAGGAAACTTGAGGTTTTCCTATTAACGGATTAAGTCTTTTGTTTCACAAAAAGTGCCATCATCAATCATGCCCACAGATCCCTCACAACAGCCTACGGGCTTTTGAACTGGTGGTAGTAGGCCTGCAGACCCATACCCCTGTCCACTAGGCTGAATTGGGCAACATTAAAGGGACACACCGGCCCACTGTTTACATAATGTAGCAATCTAGCATCCTTGACAATAATATTTCGATGGTCGTTGTGAAAAATTTTTTTTCAAAATTAACTAGAAATGTTTAAAATTAACAAAAGAGACAAACGTTGGGATATACGCTTTACCTTGACTATACTATGCTTGACTATATTCCCCAAAGATGAACTTTGCCGCTTGCCTTTGCACTTGTTCCAAGCAGTAAATATCGCTCTTTAAGTGTGGATCCCAGGCCGATGACGAATATTCCAACAAATGCCGCACCAGCATAGAATATGCAGACTTTTTGACCTCAGACCCTCAGCTCCAAGGGTTTCTTCCCAGGATTCCCAAAATCTTCCTTGGTTTTTTACATGTTTGTGTTGTGTGTTTCTTCGAAGACAAAGTATTGCTAAGGTACATCCCGAGATTTGTTTGATGAACAACGCTTTGAAGATCTTTTCCACAGAAGTTATTAGTAGTTTTTACTGGTTTACGAAGACCAATTGAGACTGTGCTATTTCGAGGGGTTGAATTTCATTTTCCACCTTTCCTGCCATGACTCCAATTTATGAAGATCCTGTTGAAGTTGAGTCTTGTCGGTGTTGTACACAATACAATCATCGGCGAAAAGGCGGACATCTGAGGACAGATTTTGGACCTAGGACGGATCCCTGTGGGACTCCAGATGTTAATAGGGCAAGTGTTGACGATTTTCCCTCAACTACCACCTTTTGGGAACGCCCAATCAGAAAGTTCTCTATCCACCGGTGCAAAGTACCCACGATACCATAATAATGAAGCTTTTTCAAAAGCAATTTTATTTATGTGAAACCCTGTCGAAGCCTTTTGAGAAATCCGGAACTGCTATATCCACAGTGTGCCTATTGTCAATGGCTTTTCCAATTTCATGAAGTGTGATGATGAGCTGTGTTTCTTTTGATCTCTTTGAACAAAAACCATGTTGGCAATCCATAATAATCCATAATAATCCATTATTATCAAGGTGCTTCATTATGTGACTAAAATTATGTGTTCGAGAACTTTGCAGATGACAGGGGTAAGTGACACCATGGACACTGGCCGATATTTTGCTGGTTCAGACCGAGTCTCTGCTTTAGAGACTGGAGTGACATTTGCAGTCTTCCAGTCGACTGGTACCATTCCACTATCAACAGAAGTTTGAAATAGGTCTTAAAGAATAGGAGCCACTGGTTTTGCTGCCAATTTAAGTAACCATGGTGGAACTTCATCCGGCCCTGGTGCTTTAGATGAAACTAGTTCCAGTAGTTGTTTTTCAACCCCCTTTACAGTAATTTGTAGCTGCGGTATATCATCATATGTATCACACTCCAGACCTGTTTGTTCTCCATCTGACACTGGCGTGAAAACACTCTGAAATTGTTGATTAAGAGCTTCGGCTTTTGCAGTGCTATTATACTTTAGATATTTCCTTGAACCTTCAGGTCAGAAACTCCGGACTTTTCTTCCTGCATGCTTTTTATGTATGACCAAAAAGCTTTAGACATGTTAGAGTTTGTTTTGAAATTTTCTTGGAGATATGAATTAATGTAAGCATGCCTTGCTTTACGCTACGAAGACTAATTTTCATGTCCTTACGAGCTTGTTTGAAGGCTACCCAATCTTGTTCCTTATCCGATTTTTTCGCCTTCCTGCAGTATGTAGAGATGTCTTTTCCTTTTATATTCCTTCTTTAGTGAATTGTTAAACCATGGTAGGTTATGTCTAGTTGACGTGAATTTGTGAGGTACATGCTCATCTTTGAGGTCCTGCAACATTTGCCAAATATGTTGCCACTTTCCATTTGGAGAAACTCCTCGAGTTTCCTCCATGTAGATGGGCAAGTATAGTCTTGCACATCAGTCAGTATCCCCTCGGTATTTGCCTTGTGTCTCAGGTACACTTTCCTTCTAGACCTTGTTTTCCTTTTTGGTTTCAAATCAATATCCACCAAAACAAATTTGTGATCGGAGATACCTTCCACAACTTTAACCTCCTGAATGGCATTTGGGTTGTTTATAAGAACAAGGTCAAGAATACTTCGTGTTTTTTCCTGGATCCTAGTTGGCTCTTTAACATACATTTGTATTGTTCAAACCCAAATTCGGTAACCATGCTGAGAAATTTGTCGCTGGCTGTTTGATTTTGTCCTTGACCTCCTGTAGTGTAGTCATCCCAATTTGTATTTGATAAATTGAAATCCCCAAAAATGACGAGCGTAATTGAGTCAAGTTTCTCTTTCATTTGCGACACCGATTTTGTTAGCTCTTCAATTTGAGCACCACTATTACCATCAGGTGATCTATAGTATGTTCCAGTGATGAGCGCCTTTCCTGTTGTCTGCTTTAATTCTGTCAATATAAGTTTAGTTTCCTTTCACACTGGGAAGTTCGTTTGATACCAACTCACGCCTAGCAGACTAGCTCCCCCTCCTACGGTGATTGTGTCTCTATCCCTCCGAAACACTTTGTAGTTAGTAGGAAAAATGTCTGCACTTTCATCATCTTGATTGAGCTATGATTCTGTCCCACAAATGATATCTGGTTTGTACACTTGAATAACGGCTTGTGGATCAACCACTTTTCCTCGAATGCTCCGACAGTTTATCAGGAGACACTGTAACTGTGATTTAATACACTTCTTATATACCCTTTTTCTGATACAGTTTCAGGCGATTGAAATTTACTTTCATTGGTTTCTAAAAATGAATCTGAAAAGTTTGGTAGCTCACAATTCAAACAATTCCATTGATCACTCGACGTTTGTAGATGTTCATAACAAGTCTGTGATACCCCCGCACAGTGAGAATGCACCCATATCTGTCCACATGTCACACTGAATTGCCATCTCCATTTCGTATGTTTTCTCCACACGTCAAGCAAGGGCTACAACACTCCGTACAATACCATGGTTCAGTGCCTTTCTGAAGCTCCTTGTACTGGGATACTGTAATGTTTTCACACCTCGCATGTTTCAATTTATTGCAATCCTCACAAAAAATAGCTGTAGGCCTATCCCTTTGTTATACGACGAATCCACATAAGTCACACTGACCTGGATTTAGTTCCTCACTGATAATCATCGTCAGAAGGGCCAAACGTTTCTTGTCATCGGTTGACCTTGGTAATTTCACTGACTGGCGTGACTGCACTCGGAAGCCCGGATCAGCCAGCAGCCTTGCTGGTAAGAGTAGCGATCAAGCGAAGACACGAATATCTGAGATATTCTCTCGTCCATATCAACACCCAGAAACCCTTCTTATGAAATATGTTGGCAGATTTGTGTACAAATTGGAAAATACGGTATGTACATATAGTGTTCGTAGGACATTATTTTCCAACAAGAAGAGAAACCAACCGCTAATGAAAAAAGCAACTCGCACTTCGCGCTAACGTGACCTTAAATTTTTGAAAAATGCTGAAAAACGGCCAAATTTGTACTAATGTACTACTTCTGCCACTGCTTCTGCGGTAATAAAAAACACATGTTGCATACGCCTTACAAAAGTGCACCGTTAAACTTATATGACGCCCTCAGTTGATCCCAGATATTCATTAGACTGGATCCAAACTCCTTCCAGACTCCTGCCTGTCAAACGTCTGTCGCTGCTATAGTCATCAGCGCATATCATGAGTAGCTAGCTGCAGACACATGAAACAATATCGGACAGTGTATCAGTTTAGTTCTACCATTGGTTAAGCGCTAGTGGCGGATGTGCCATGCCCCTTTGAAGCTCAAATTTTTCTAAAATTGTCATGTAATAATATCATTTGTTTGGATTTTTCTGTGTACACACTTGAGTATCCACAATGATGGATCTTCCCAGCATGGGGGAATTATTGCCGGGGGGATTTCATCGGTTTGAGTTGAATAAAACATCGTGGGAAGTTCCCGTTCGATACCAGAAACTGTCTGCTGTCGGAGCCGGGGCGTATGGATCAGTGTGGTAAGTGATGCGATGGGCTGTGTTTTTCCGACACCAAATGAAACCTAAATGGAGAAAATGGAAAGGGGTAGGGCTAGGATACTTCTAGCCCCGCGAGCAGTGCTTCGGGTGGGGAAACCCTCAGCCCTGTCTTCTAATATACACCAAATCTGTGGCAAACTCACGCAAATGAAATTTGTCCCATGGCTCCGATATTTGCTCAATAGGCAGGTGCACTCACCCTAGCTAAGATAATCTCAGCTCTTTTTTTATCATTTTTCATTGGGATGTGGTCTTTTCACCAGTAGAGCTGAGAGAAGTTAAGAACATGAACCCGCCATCGCAAAACAAATATGTCATTTTCTCAACGTGACACACTAATTCCCCCTAAAAGTAAACTCACCCAAACCTTGCCAGGCATAACCACTACGCAGGTCCTTGAGCATGTTGAGGGAAATAACCAGCCACGATGATTATTTTGCCAACAATTCCAACAAAACAAACCGGTATTCTCACAGCCAGTGCTGTTGTCTTGTGTTTTAAATGATAATGTGTCTTCTCGTCGCGTGACCCATAGTCTGTGTACAAAGGAATTTTTATGCGCGTCGGTTACCAGTGCACATGCGGCCCACCAGTCAAACCTATTTCGTAATCACGTCCGCACTGCGTAAGACCAACCGACAGAAGCGCACACCCGACGACTGTTTGCTGCACTACTGCTACACTATGAGGCTTGTGTCACTGGGCGGGCATCGAGTTACTTTTAACTCGGACTCAAAACCTGGTGCGGCATTTCGCATCAACTTCGGCTGCCGTTCCGCCGCAGCCGTGATACCAGTGACACAAGCCTCATAGTGTAGCAGTAGTGCAGCAAACAGTAGTCGGGTGTGCGCTTCTGTCGGTTGGTCTTACGCAGTGCGGACGTGATTACGAAATAGGTTTGACTGCTGGGCCGCATGTGCACTGGTAACCGACGTGCATAAAAATTCCTTTGTACACAGACTATGGGTCACGCGACGAGAAGACACATTATCATTTAAAACACAAGACAACAGCACTGGCTGTGAGAATACCGGTTTGTTTTGTTGGAATTGTTGGCAAAATAATCATCGTGGCTGGTTATTTCCCTCAAGGACCTGCGTAGTGGTTATGCCTGGCAAGGTTTGGGTGAGTCCCAGAGGGGAATTAGTGTGTCACGGTGAGAAAATGACACATTTGTTTTGTCCTGTTTTTGTGATGGGGTGTTCATGTTCTTAATGCTTCTCAGCTCTACTGGTGAAAAGACCACATCCCAATGAAAAATGATAAAGCAAGAGCTGAGATTGACCTCTCCGCTCTCGCGCATGGTGAAAGTCGGAATTTCATCGCACGGAAAGTCTCAAACTTTCCCCACGATTTCACCGAAACTAGACATCGGATCGATGCGTACTCTTCGAAATATTTATAAACTGGGGTGAGTGCACCTATTGAGCAAATATTGGAGCCATGGGACAAATTTCATTTGCGTGAGTTTGCCACAGATTTGGTGTATATTAGAAGACAGGGCTGAGGGTTTCCACACCCGAAGCACTGCTCGCGGGGCTAGGATACTTCCAAATCCAAGTAGTAAATACTTAGAAGTATAGGCTGGTTTTTATATGATATCAGTGAATGATTTCCCCTCTATCGCATCACAAAATGTAGGGTCAGAAATGGAAATTTTCTTCTTGCTGGCAAGAATCAGTTTTGTACTCTTATCAAAAGTCCAATTAAACATGAATTGAACAGTTCAAGAATGAGTTCAATCGGATGACCGGTTCAAAAGTTATGTTCGATCAAAAATTTGAAATCCAGAGAGTTCTGTGTTCAAAATCTAAATGGACACAATGGTAAATTCTAGGTGACAATGGATAACTAAAACAAGGAGTAAATTAGTAAACAAAAAAGGTAAACAAATTTAAAGCTTCATATTTTCATAAGTGAAACACATATGGACTTTATTTTTGATGTACACGTAGCTGACAGGCAGTCGGCCTAAGTCATAGCATATTTTAATTGAAAATCATTATTTTGTTGCCATGGTAACATAAGTAAACAAACTTGTTTATATAAATGCAATTTATGCTAATAACATCATAACATGCATAAATTTTATGTTTTTGCGGCATGGAAACAGAAGCACCAAGAATAACATAACTGCAGTAATAACTTAATTAATTAGCATGTTGTTTGTTTACTATATTTCAAGTTAAAAGACATGTAGTAAACAAAAGAGTAAACAAATGTAATTGCCCATAACTCTTCCAAACAAACTTGTACTAGAACAATTTTTGGTCAACAGATACTTGATGATCATTTACCGGTATCAACATGGGTCAATAACATGTGAATATATCAGTAATCAACATCACTGTTTTGTGTTAATTATACTAAACTTAAAAAAAAAAAAATTACCATTCATGATCAAATAAAATACAATTATTTACCATTCATGGGAATAGTTTGAATACTATAAACCTTAAAAAGAACTCAATACAAGTGAAAAATTGACGCCAATAATGCCCCACTGCGGAACTGCGCGGACCCCTACCGACCCACGCCCTGGTGAGCCCGGGGAAGAGTCCGCGCAGTGTTCCGCTACTTTGTGTCGCTGTGTGGCAGACAGTGACAACACGTACGAAGGAGGTGGCAACTTTCCTATGATGATTTGACAATTTTCTTTCATTATTCAGGGGGTTTAATTTTATGTTTGCAGTCACAGGCCGAATAGTTCTATTAAATTTGACAGAAACCATGACAATTCTTACATCGTTTTTTAACAATTAATGCTTTGTTTGTTGACTTTAAGCAAACAAGTAGGCTACTCACACAAAATGACAAATCAACCGAGTCCCTCAGCCTTGTCTCAGTGCACCACACCCACTAAAGCATGCACTGTTCACGTACGATGTGACACGTGGATTGAGACGTTGGACTCGGAAAGAAAACGATCTCCGATTTGACGAGGAAAGGGCCCTATCTTCATCTCGTCCAATCAAAATGATGTTTACATAGATTGAAAGCTTACATGTATTCCATATACTTCTCATGCCATATATTTTCTCATTTCTGCAGGACCGTACACGGCAAGTTAAAGTCAAGAACTGTATCTCTGAACGTTTGATCATTAAACACTGGCACCCCACAAGGCTGTGACAAATTTGAAACGGTCAAAAGCATATAACTAGCAATTTTATAAATGATTTATCATATTATATTTGGCTAATATATGATCTTTTCCATTTGGGACATATTACTTTGTCATCTCCAGAGCATTTTATTTTCTTGTTAGCATCCCATATATGCTTCAGGATCATAAAATACACCCTAAAAGGTTGTAAGTTAATTCTGGGGATTGCATTTAATGTTATTTTAATGTATTTTTTTCTCCATTATACATACATGTACATAATTTTTCTCATACATGTATTGGCCACTTTTGGCAGCCATATTGACTGCCATTTTGAATTTGAAGCATGATAGAAAAAAGGGGACCCCAGAAATAAATTTGCGAGGGTCAAAAACATATAACTTTTGTTATGTATGTGTTTATCATTATTTTTGTCCATTATATATCATTTTTCTCACAGTTGGCCACTTTTGGCAGCCATATTGGCCTCCATATTGGCCGCCATTTTGAATTTGAAGCATGATAGAAAAAAAGGGACCCCATAAATAAATTTGTGAGGGTCAAAAACATAACTAGCAATTTAAGTGCTTTCAATCATATTATTTGGCCAATATATGATCTTGGACCATTTTGGGTGGCCATTTTAAATAACCCGAGAGTACTTTTAGAAGGCTAAAAGTGTTGTTTTTGACGTTTATATTGGGACGTTATCATTTTCTATATAACACTTTTAGCCTCTTAACATTCTAATTCCATTCACTATCGTGAATTTTGCTGCACACCCTCAAGAGTCCAAATACCCGTATGAAAATTATTACCGTAAATTCCAAATCAGACATTTAAAAGCACACCATGGAGGTCCTTGTAATCTCAAGACTTCTGTACCCTTGTCGTTCTTTGTCCATGATGACTCAAACATCAAAAAAGAATGAAAGGGAGCAAAATTTGGAGTAAAATCGACAAATCTGGAACAGACGGGAGACTTGATTTCGCTACTATTGCGTCAAAAGGAAACGTACTGGCCCCCTGTCTATGTGCGCTACATGTACATGTACGCTGCTCTCGCTCATATACAACGTGTGGGGAAGTAAATATGTGGACAGGGGGCCAGTCTAGGCTAAACAAAATCCATCCGCGTTGGTGGGACTACTATTCTGTTGACGCGGTCACGTCACCCGCGGTCTAGATGAATCCGTGGTACCAAACTGGTTCAGATTTGTCAATTTTACTCCAAATTTTGCTCCCTTTCATCCTTTTTTGATGTGGACAAAGAACGACAAGGGTACAGAAGTCTTGAGATTACAAGGACCTCCATGGTGTGCTTTTAAATGTCTGATTTGGAATTTACGGTAAGAATTTTCATACGGGTATTTGGACTCTTGAGGGCGTGCAGCAAAATTCACGATAGCGAATGGGGTTAGAATGTTAAGGGGCTAAAAGTGTTATAGCAAATGATAACGTCCCAATATAAACGTCAAAAACAACACTTTTAGCCTTCTAAAAGTAACCTGAGAGCATCGTTTTTTTTTTTACCGTTAACATAAAAAATGTGTTTTAGGACCATAAAGTGCACCTAAAAAAGTTGTTTTGGTTTAGTTCTGGGGGGCAGGTGCACGGGGGAGTCCCCTATAGATACTCGACTAACATTATTGTGAAACTCAAATGATTTTTCTACTCTACACATTTCGAAAATTCCCAAAAAACTAACCCCAAAAACTTCCACACAGGATGAAACTACATATGTACATGTACATTCTCCAGTTTCCCAAAATTATTCTAGTGGTTTTCCACTTACAAGTAAGATCATATCTTGAGATGGTTCGAAATTTCAGCCCACTGTCACAACTTACTATTTTTAAACCTCATCTTATACCGGTATGTACATGTATTTCCCAGTTTTGTGTAGCGTTACGTACAGTGCTCCGCAATGCAGCCGGGATTGCACAATGCAAATGGACTGAGAGCAAGTTAAGTCACAGGAATTTCAAAATTCCAGTTTTGAATTCCTTTTAAAAATTTCTATCCAAATTTATACCCTTTTCATAGCTCCGCTCGGGATACGAAGGAGAACACCAACGTTGCCATCAAGAAGTTGTCTCGACCGTTTCAGTCTGCAATCCACGCAAAGAGAACATATCGTGAGCTGCGTCTTCTTCAGCACATGAAGCATGAAAATGTGAGTTCCTGAATGTGTAAGCTGTTAGTAGCCCACCCCTCTTCATGGTGATTAGATAAAACATGGTCGCGTACATGTAGGACTGGGCTTCTGCGTTGAAGTACACATCAGTGTTGTAGGAGGACTCGAGTCACAATTTTCGTGACTCAAGTCGCTTTGGAAAATGACTCGGACTGGACCATGATGACTCGGACTCTTTAAAAAGAAAAAAAATATTCGCGCACTTAATGCAGGATGCTTTGGGGGGGTTGGGAAACCGTTCGATCATACCATTTTGGAAGGAGGGGTGACCGTACTGTTTCCGAGCTACATCTGTTTAATGTCTTTATTGTTTTGTTTCATCTACAATGTACTGGCGGGCAATAAATCGAATAAATGTTACTGTCCCATTTATTTGCTTTTTTATTTGCTTTCATACTGATTTTATTGGGGTACTAACAAATAAACTCCTACGCAATGAATGTTCCTAACCCTTACTGCTTAATGGTATCTTCTGAAAGCAAGATGGTCGCCAAGCGCGCTGGTTTACACTAGTTTTGTGTATACTCGTCACAAAAATGTCACACTTTTGTCTGTCCACCGTTACATACTGTAGCGGAATATCCCCCCCCCCCTTTTTCACTTAATTCTAGTGTGGAAATACATATTTTGTAATGATTACTTTGTTTACGAACGACACGAAGAGCACACTCGTGCGTGAACTTTCGGCGAGCCTTTTAGCAAATATTTATAGACGATGATGTAATCTGGCTCGTTCAAACATTTCCCAGATTTATTATATAAACTTCCTTCCAACGAACGTGTTTTTGACTGTATAAGAAACTAAATATATTTCGAGGCTTTTAGCAATTATTTGGTGTTTATCTAGTAAATGATGGAAAATTCGTTATAAAATTCGAATGTTATAAAATTCGTTTAAGTATTTGGAAGTTATCCGTACGAGACAGAGCGCGCGCGCGCGCGGGTCATACAAAACTATTGACAGTTGCTTGGTAGCGGCAGTCGCCGTCTGAACAAGCCGCTGTCTCGTACACAGGTTAGTGCATCTTTGCATAAATATTACTCAACAGGCTTTTCCTATGATTCTGGAATTCTTTATGTTTATTATAAACATTAATTATGGAAAAGCCTTATGCACGAAACCACAGATATTTGATCACTTATTTTTGGATGCATTTTAGTCTGAATTTTGGCTACGGAGTTTCTCCGTGTAGCCGGAGTGCCTCCGGGCGGAGTGGCTCCGGCCGGCAGAGTCGTTTGGCGGAGTGACTCCGGCGGAGTTATTGTGTATGTGTTTACGCATATCTCTCATGTATTTGAACCTTACGGATTATGGAATAGGTGTTGTTAAATAATTATATTTTACCGGAGTGACTCCGGCGTGCGAGTGACTCCGGTAACCGAGTGATTGGCTTTGGGCGGAGTTGCTTTGGCGGAGTGACTCCGACCGGAGTGCAGTGGCGCCGGTACGATAATCCATAGGACCTATGGATTATTATTTAAGTTATTTATTACGATTTGAGAGATTAATTAATAAAGAAAGGTTGAGTTTAGATTGTGATATAAATATTAGTTAATGCGGAGTCGCCGTCTGAACAAGCCGCTGTCTCGTACACAGTTCGTTCACAGGTCCAGCTTGCCGGCCGGCGGCGACTCATACTACTCCGGCCGTACCGTCGGAGTAACTGGGGAAATTCCAGGGGTTTAATCATAGTCGGAGCTGACTCCGGTTAAGGCAGCGGAGCTGGCTCCGGGAGAAATCCTAACGTTAGCAGTTAATCAGCGGAGCTGACGGGTGAAACTCGGCGGGGCTGACGGGTGAAACTCGGCGGGGCTGACGGGTGAAACTCGGCGGGGTTGACGGGTGAAACTCGGCGGGGCTGACGGGTGAAACTCGGCGGGGCTGACGGGTGAAACTCGGCAGAGCTGACGGGTGAAACTCGGCAGAGCTGACGGGTGAAACTCGGCAGAGCTGACGGGTGAAACTCGGCGGAGCTGACGTGATAGCTGAAGAAGTCCATCCAGCACGGCGGAGGACTACACCAGCGAGGTGCAGATTAATTCAGCTAGGCTGACGGGTAAAACTCGGCGGAGCTAACGAGGTTCAGATTAATTCAGCGGGGCTGACGGAGTATTTAGCAGCCAGGAGCTGACGAGTCGATGAGTTTAGAGTAACGGCAACTGACGGGAAGTGCGCGCTAAGTTATACGCGCGCTTAGTGAATTACATGTATCTAGGAATAATTGATTCAGATATTGATGTATTTAGTCCGAGACCTTTTGCCAAGCAGGCACATTTAAGCGGTAAATTGTTGATGTTTCTAAGGAGTTATACTGAGATTAATATTAAAGAGTTCTAGAAGTTAGATTGTTTTCTCCGACAGTCCTTTCTTCGTCCAGACGCCCCTCCCCAGTAATAGCGCAGTAGCTGCCTGGTTGTATATTTCAACCCAACGAACCCCGCGGTGGTTCAACATATAAATTTATTTGTTAACGCGTCCGTTGAGAAATCCCTAGTCACAGAGGCGGCCGGCTCGCGACAAATTGGTGTTGTGAGGCAGAATTGGCGCGTTACAATACGTACCGGTATATGGAACATTTTTACACAAGCTTTTCAGAAATGTATGTTGTGGCAGCATTTTCTAACATTTTTGGGCAAAAGTTATCTCTTGAGAACAGTGCAAGGGAATTTCTTTGAGTTTGAGATAAACTGAAGACATCTGAAAGGAATTATTGACTAATTTTTCAAATAGGCCCATTAGTGTGGAAAGACCCACATCCACATGTCAGTTTTGTTCCATCCATGCTAAAACTGTGGCACTTTAAATCAGTATCAGAACCAGACTAAATAGTCGGAGAGCCCACGATGATTTAATTAGAGTTTTGCGCACAGAAGGTTTGATGGTTTCGGTGGCTAGATAGGGGTGTCTAACCTTAAGAATGGCCATTCTTAAGTGTCGCATCCCATGCGTTTTGGGGGGGAGAACCACTCAAAGTACCCCAAAAATGACTTTTAATTAGAGTTTCACACACAAGCACCATTCTAGCAGGAATACATAGTATTTAATGAGATGTTACGGTTTGCGCATGCCTAAAATTCTTCAGAATATACATGTAACATGTATACGCACTGTGTGAGGCCAAACAAAATAAATGGTTCGTTTACGGTAACGGCCTAAAAAAATCCAGGTAGGTAGGTAGGAAATTTTATTTTTTTGGTCATTTTGTTTACATTTTAGTTCATGCATTTGCGTGTTGTTTTGCAATGTTCGAAACTCACTATTAACACTATTACCCAGGTTCATGTACTAATTTCTATTTTGTTAAGTCATAAAGAATTGTCTCAATTTGGAAACTGGTAAAATTGGCATTGACTGAAAAAAATAAGAAAGAAAACATATGCCTATACAGAAGGTGGTCAAATCTCCCGCACTTTGTCAGCGGGTACAATGAAAGGGGACAATTTAGACATCCGTAGATCAGTGCTGTTTTGAATGTGAACATGTATTTTAAGAAGGTATATTTGGTTTACATTTCATTCCATTGTTGTACACTTACTTGCATTTTACCCAGACTGATGAACCTCCGGGTTGCTGGGTGTTTTTTTTTTTTTCACTCAGTAGGCTCAGTAATGCAAGGTGTACCATAACATTTGTAAAAACAAAACAAATACAAAATACAAAAAACAAAACGAAAAGGTTGTCATTTTTATTGTTTTGAATGTGTCTGGCAGTCGGAATCTGACGAAAACGTGTACATGAATTGTGAGTCTCTGGGTATTAAAATGCATTTGCGAGGCAAAGAGCTTCCTCATTCCAAGTCCAGCTACATGTAGTACCCATGGGTAATTATACTCCAAAGAAAACTGCAGCCTTATTCAGAGTTGACTCAGAGGTAAGTTAAGTTTATCTGTTCATTCTTCAAAATACACAGAAAGAAAGACAGTTCAATAACAAAACAACCTTAAAATTTAGAATTAAACTTAGCACTGCCTTTTTTGTTTTTTAATTCAACAGCTTTCGGGGCGTGGCTTCCTTGAGGGAGGGGGCGGGGAAGAGGCGTTACAGACTACGAGTGCTTCAACTTTTGAGATTGTTTTCCAACATTGTGCAATGTCAAAAAAACATTTTAACTATCCCAAGAACCAGTTTTGTTTTAAATAGGCCTATTTACCTTGTACACGTGTGGATAATATTAAAAAGAATCTAGGCAACATCGATCGTTAAAGACAGGCAAGCGAAAGCTGCCAGTAAAATTGGTTCGTTGCCCGCTGCTTGCCGCATCGCGCGCGGGGATCGTCCCGGCTTGCCGAGCGCGGGGATTTCCCCGGCCTGCCGAGCGCGGTGTATGTAGCGCCCCATGCATCACACACGCACGCGATGCGCGAATTTCGAGGCCTGAATTAGGGGTCCAGTGTTGGTGTCCCCGTTAGATTTTATATCTTGTTTTTGTAAATTCAGGACACATTCTTTAAATACTTCCCATCTCAAAGAGTGAGTACATAAAGTAAAATTCATACAAAATGGTTTAAAAGCAATTTTTATGATTTTTTAACGAAAAATAACACATATCAGGTGTAACGGGGGACACCAAATGTCACACTTTTGGACCCCTAATTTATAGAAACACCCATGTAGGTCGAGGGGGGTGGGGTACAGGTGTAGGAAACAATAGGTGCATGAACAGAACAATGCTACACATGCATAGCGCCCACTGTACTCACACGGTAATTGTATGTATATTCTGCGCATGCGCAAACCGTAACACAGCCCTTTGAGTTGTTCTGAAGCATGGAATGCACAGGGTTATGTCAGTCTTAAGTTACTGATTAGCTCATCAAATACTACCGGTATGTATTCCTGCTAGAATGGTGCTTGTGCGCGGAACTCTAAAAGTAATTTTGGGGCTACTTTGAGCAGTTCCCCCTCCCAAACACACGGGATGCTACACTTAAGAATGGCCTTAGACACCCCCACCTAGCCACCGACACCATCAAACCTTTTGTGCACAAAACTCTAATTAAATTGTCGTGGGCTCTCGGACTAAAAGGAGTTTAAAGCCAACCAGGCCTTTATCTTCCGTTTAAGACCACCTTGGACCAATTTTGGTTTAAATCTGAACATTGGCGAATGACAAAGCTATTTAGGATATTTTTCTCTCGACAATATTAACATTATTTTAACTCTCAGATAATCAGCCTGCTTGATGTGTTTGGTCGCGGCGATACACTGGAAACATTCAAGGATGTATACCTGGTGACACACCTCATGGGGGCAGACCTCAACGGCATCACCAAGTCACAACAACTCAGTGACGATCACGTCCAATTTCTAGTCTATCAAATCCTTCGGGGGCTTAAGGTGGGTGTTTTGCACTTCGCTGGCTTTTGGTGGATGTTGTCAGTTGGTTATTTCTGCATTTTTTTCACCCTTAATTTTAATAACTTTACTGGAACTCACTCAAAGGTTGAAATCAACATGGGGTGGCCTGGGGTTATTTTGAATTTTTTAAACCAACATTCGGGACAAACTTCTGCAGCATTAACTTTTTTTGTCATTGTGCAGTAATCAAACAAAGGCTTTTACTGGCCCCCTTACCATGTTTTCTGTCCTGCAAGTCTCCTTGTCTCTCATTGCAGTGCGGTCAAGAGGAGCAGTAATTTAAGATTCATCAATTGAAAGAAGCAAACTTTTTTATCTATTATTTTTAAACGGCTAGAATCCCCCTGTTTTCCTATTTGTCAGGGAGGTTTATGTTTCTACAACGCGATTACAACGTGTTTTCCGCCAAAAACAGACAGTCTTTTGTTTAAAACGCAATTCAGTTTCGACCCTCTGAAACGCTCGAGGTCACTTGGTTTGTTTACAAACAGGGTTTTAACGTCATCCTGAGAAGAACACAAAACAGCCTGTGTAGTATTGAATGGAAAATATACGAAGTGTATGTTCATCATTCCTGTTTCGTCCTTGTAATTCAAATTACAAACATGAAAAATACTTTATGTAATATGACAACAATTTATTTTTATCTTTTTGTGAACAAATTAAATTGTGGCTCACAATGATGCTCTTTTAAAGTAAATTTCAGTGCACGAACGGCCGTCTTGAAATTGAAAAAAAATATTCATTGGGTATGAATTTAGGAGTTGAATTCCACATCTTGTTATGAGCTGTAAACCATGAAACAGTGAGAGTTTGATGGGGGAAAAAAAGACGACTGAGACAAAGTTATGATTTTTACTGAAGCAAAACACATGAGTGCCACAGCGGCAGTTGGCAAACGGTCCAGCTGACTCGACTTTGATGTCAAGTTGGTACTACACTACGGCCAAGTTGGTCATGTTTGTTGAGTTGAGTTGGCAAACAATTGGTGCATTACTAAAAGGAAAAATAAATCTTGGAATTTTTGTGAGTTGTCTCATGGGTGCAAGAGTCAAATCAACCGTTTGCCAACTCGACTCAAAGTTGAACCAACTCGACCGTTGTTTAATAGCGACTTGAAAACAAAAATCAAAATAGCTATTTTGAGTTAAAACCACTTTCACACAACAGACAGGTTGCAACAGATTTCAAAAATATCTTTGTTGCAAAAATTCATCAAGCGGTTGCTGTTTTATGCTTGTTAAAATGCGTCTAATTTACGTGCGGAATCGTTCGATGGCATGCACACAGTCCGTTGCGGTCCCTACGCACACACGGCAGCCTACTCGGTATAAGTTCACCTACTCCTTCACGCGACTCATTTTCTCATTCTTGGAAATAAGAAAGAAAATGTTTCTGCTCTTTTTTTTTTCATAGTGTGTGGTAAAACATACAACCACGCAACTACTGGGCATGTACATGTATCTGGCTTTTTGGACGAAAAATATTCTTAAAAAAACACCATCTAACAAAGACGGTTTTACAAGTTTTTTGCATTTAAACGTATAGAGCTGACAATCGTGTTGACTTCTCTTTCTCAGGATTGCGTCACGGGGTCACGCGCATATCATTAATACCTAATGAGCGTTTCAGAAATCGCCAAAATTTCATTTTCAAAAACCGCACTTTTGCTTGCGATTTATCCACTTAAAAAGGGCAATTTAAAAAGAACTGCGATATAAGACGGCTAGAGGGATACATGTATGTGGACTATCGAAAAAGGTGTAAATGCTGGATTTTTCTTCAAGGGGGATACTAGCTCTTTAAGGAAAACTATTTTCTTTTTAATATTTTCATTCTTGTGTGTACAGTCTATAAACATGATAAAAGCATATCAAACTTTTTGTTCCCTTCTGTTTTGCAGTACATCCATTCAGTTGGTGTAGTCCATCGAGATTTAAAGCCCAGCAACTTGGCAGTTAACGAGGACTGTGAACTTAGGGTAAGGAAATTCTGTACTTTATTAGGTGATCGGGCCAACAGCCCGATCACCTATTACTCTCGTACGATTTATTTTTCTTTTTCTTTTTCCACTCAAACGTTTCCAGAGCTTTTCTTCAAAACGGTTCAAGCTATCAACTTAAAACTTGGTAGGAACATCAACCCCAATGTGAAGATGTGCATACAAGTGTGACGTCATTAGGTATCAAATTACAAACCAAAAATGACCAAAATATGCATGTTTTAAAATGCTTCCGTCTGGAAAACCACGTGACCCATGATCTTTGTATTTGGTAGGCTTATAGATCAGATCATGGCCAACAATTTTCTTCGTGTGGGCATTTTCATCTGACCCTTCCTTCTGTGGTCAATTTGAGGTCAATGTTCAACGAAAACGAAAATCTCAATTTTTGCACTTATTGAGCAACAATGCCCATCAAACCAAGCTGAATCTTTAAGAAACTAAGTACAGGCATAGGTCCTATGGCAGACTTTCACCAGCGTGTATAATATTATGATGGTATCAAGCGTGACGTCATCAAGTATCAAATTACATATTTTAAAATGCTTTTGAGCTGAGATGTTTTAAAATGCTGTATCTTGAAAACTACAACAGATATTGGTATGATTCCTTCGCCACATTTAAGAACTTGATGTTCAACATATTGTTCAACAATTTGTGCACAAAATTGTGACGTCATGATGTCGTCACAGGTGTCACATTACAAGATTTCAAAGGTTATTATTTCAACAATTCATATCTCAAAACGGTGCAAGCTATCAAAACCCCAGCTATGGCGGATATGCAGGGAGGAGATACTAGTTACCGGATTAGTGTATACAGCAGCCGATTTCACGAAACTTTACGCAATTGCGCAAGTCCACTTACGCCATAAGTTATTGCGCAAGTAATGGCGTAAGTGGACTTGCGCAATTGCGTAAAGTTTCGTTAAATCGGCTGCTGAACTTCCATTTTTGCCATTCCACAGGTGATAACAACGTCTGAAATTCATCACAAAATGTTCATTTAGCCCGATTACCTGGCGTTTGTAACAACAAACGTCATACCTCTAGTTTCATTTGTTCCCCAGTCCACCCCATGGTCAAGACATCTGCTCTTAAATACAGATATTGACTGGAAGAGAACCTTTGCTTTGGCTGGTTGATGAACTAATAATTTTTGGTCATGGTACTCTGGAGAATTATTTTAGCCACCTCGGTATCCAAACACTGCGTGTACGGTACTGTCACAGCACTCGCGCATAATGCTGGTTGAAACACAAAATAGCAGTCTGCTGAAAGCGCTAGTTAATATGTTAAAAACATACGGGCACAGTGCCGATGGCTGTTGTGTGTAGTGCACTGAACTTTGGGGGCGAAAAAGGGATTCTCCTCCCTTTGGTACAGGACTTGGATACCATTTTGGGACCGTCCATAAAGTACAATGTACATATACATGTACATACATGTACGCACAAAATGCCAACTTTTTAGACCTCCCCCTCTTCTTCGTGCGTACATGTACGTACTTTATGGATTAACATGTATTAACAGTGGTCGACTTGTACCTTGTGTCCATCATGATAGAAAGCTCATTTAGGAAACAATCTAAAATTGTTAAAAAAATCACTGTATTATGATTAAAAAGTATTTTGTCCTTGTAGATCCTGGATTTTGGACTTGCGCGTCTGACAGATGATGAAATGACGGGTTACGTAGCAACGAGATGGTATCGGGCCCCCGAGATCATGTTGAACTGGATGCGGTACACCAACACAGTGGATATGTGGTCCGTGGGCTGCATCATGGCTGAACTACTGACCGGGAAACCTCTCTTCCCGGGAACGGATCGTATCCTTATATTTGTTAAATGTTAATTTCGTTCTTTTTGAAATCTGATTATTAAAGGACATCTTCAGTCAAGTGAGTTAGTTTGCAGATATCCACCGTAAGACCTACTTCTTTATCTATACACAACAACTTTTCATCATCTGCACTTGTTTTTAAAAGAAATGAGCGAGTTTTTAACTTGACGTGGAAGATGCCATTTTGAAGTTGGAGATGATGTCACACTGCGCAACTTGGTTTATGCTCACGCCCCCTGGAAAAGACCTCGTCTGCGCACA
This sequence comes from Henricia sp. BOLD:AAB3569, assembly GCA_037783545.1. NCBI lineage: Eukaryota > Metazoa > Echinodermata > Asteroidea > Spinulosida > Echinasteridae > Henricia > Henricia sp. BOLD:AAB3569. Next base: position 1,177,124 of record JBBELK010000333.1, on the reverse strand, counting down.
GAAAAATTGTTCTGAAAAATGGGTCCGCACGATTTTTTTGCAAGAATTTAGTTCTCGGACATCATTTTTTTTTTCCCTTAAAATGGCATATCAAATCAAAAGATTTTACGACAAAACTTAGAATTTATCTGAGTTGTCCCATGATTTTTATGCCCCAGTTTGGGGATTTTGACGCATATAAATCAAATTTTCAGCGCACCTGGGAGCAAAACATGCATGTGCTGCACCCATGGGTGGGGATTTTTGTGATCTAAATTTTGCTCCAGGGTTGAGTATTTTGTCACACGTGGCCAGTGTGCCAGAAGTGACAATTCCCACCTCTTAGGTGTGGGGAGTGGGGGTTGGGGGAGTGTGGGGGGTGATGGGGAAGGGGTGGGCAACGATTAATAGGTGCATAATTTGCATGATTTGTAGTTGTTCTTCAATAGAGTGGCGAGGTCGCGTACATGGCGACTATGCCAACATTTACGGTGAAACGTTTTCCAGATGCACTCACAAATCTGGATAAGAAGGAAGTTGACCATAAATATTTTCGCCGATTAAATGACTTATTTTTAAGAATCGGATTTGATAGAAACACAAATTTAGGAGTAAACAAATTCAAGATTTTCTGGTCTTTCTTCGGTGTTTTTACGGTTTGTTTTGGTGTTCTTTGTCATTAAACGCCGGAGTGAAAAGTCCTAAATCACAACCGGTCTTTCGTGACGTGACCGGGTCAGCGACAAGCCACACGGCATGGAGAACCCGCGGCATCGCACCACTGTGGCATCGCATGTGCATGAATGGAATCACAGTGCGCTTGACTAACTTGGCCATGAGAAATTTTCCTAGAATTTACCTGCAGTTTGACTGGTTGTTTCATAACCTATTGGCCCGTATAATTGCTAAACATCCTGTTCTCATCCCAAGTTACATCCTGTTCTCGTAATTGAGCATACCTGGAATTATTTGCACAGTATGCGAAAGCTGCAAATTTTGGCATTTTACTTGCTGGTGATTCAGGCAGTTGCGCAACGTGACGTCATCAGTTTCAAAAAGTAAATACTAACGCGCGATGTGATCGGTTGATCGAAATAGGCCAATGGAAGATGGCGGCGCCCATGAGATGCTTTTACACGCACTATTTTGCGTTTTTACAGAGGATCAGCGAATCTACATCTGATTTGAGTGGGAATAGGTAGGCAAATATGATTTTTATGGGACATCTGTAAACTAACTCATTTGACTGAAGATGTCCTTTAAGTATGACAGTTTTGATATACCGTAATTTTCGGAATATAAGCAGCGGCTTATATTCGTGTCCCAGTGCTTTTCCAATGGTACTTTTCCCGACGGCCGTGATAGTTTGGATCCAATTGCCATGTCAACGCACGTCACACTTCGGCTGTCTATACCAGTACCAAGCAGAAGACAAGGATAGATTTATATTGCATTCGTTTTCCGCCTATGAATTATAAATATTAATCTTCTTTTTCAAGTAATTTTGAATGATGTATAGTGAATCAACATAGAATGATCTATTGAGATAACCGAATTCGGAAAAAGAAGGCATAGCGTTTGCACAGCCTTGGTATACTCCGCTCAAGACGCCCATTGATGACCATCGGCTTAAGTTTTTTGCCGCTGGCCGTGCAGGCAAGAACCACTGTGAAGCTGGTTTTCTTATTTATAAACTCTTTTTGCAAAAATGGAGAGGCCCCATGAACCGTCCAATTATTGTTGCAATGTCTAATTCTTTGTCACTGTCCTTTGCGTTTTTAGTTTAGTCGTGATGGACCCAAACGCACGACAAATGCAATGTAGTGGCAGTACAATACGGAAGCAATCAAACATAAAACGTTTGGCATATTTTATTTTGGCCGGTGAGATCAAAATCGCCAAGTCACCATGTGCATTGAAAATAGCCAATCGCGGTGCGCGTAATGGAGAGACTCAGCCGGCTATTATCGTACATAGCATATGCGTCGGGCCCCGGCGAAAGCAGTGTACAATTTGTACACGTTGGCTGCGTTCCATCCACTCATGCGAACGTTCGCCTCTGGTTACAGTGCTCTTTGATCTTGTGCATGCGTACAAGCTGGGTATGTTGTTGGCGAACGTTGCAAACGTTTAACAATGTGTGCGTATTTGGAACTAACCCCTGCTTTCACTTACCGTGTTTGTGCATGGCCTAGCCTACCGGCCTGGTGCACTGCCGTGCGGCCGCCGTCGGAGAATCCAGCGAATATCTTGATGGCTTGCGGCCTTCGTCATCGATGTCTTCTACTCTCCTTTATTTTTTGGAGATTTCTTATTATGCACATTCCAAGGCATTTTTAAAATATGACAAGTTACATGTACTTTATCTATTTACAAAACAAACTTAAACAAGATTAGCCTACTTTGAGTGCATTGCACCTTGCTATAACTTATTATAAACATGTAACGCCTTTTCCGATAAAGCCACTTCTTGATTTCAATAAGGTTTTCTCTTGAGTGTGCTGTCATCAAAACAACCTGGACCACAAAGCAGTCTCGTCACGGTAGAATGTTCTGATGAAACCAACTCTGTGTGCTCTAATGCCATATTAGTGCTTTGCGTTAGTCTTTAGCCAAGGCAAGTGTGGTGCAGGTCCAGTTACCCAGCAAGGTGAAAGAATACTGTCTATATCAGACAGTAACTAGAGGATGGTGTTAAGCGGACATTGTGTTGCATCCTTGCAACACCAAGAGAAAAGTTAGATTCTTGGGGAAAAACCTGGGGGAGTTTACCACTCTGCCTCAAGACTCGCGTAACAGAGCATCTGCCCGGTAGGTCAGAGGTCTCGGGTTCAAATCCCGGTAAGGACAATGTGATTTTTGCCATCCTGGGTTTGATTATTTCACAAATTATGCAAGCGGACAGTGGTCAAGAAGGGAATTGCAGAGCCGAAAACTGATACATGTATTTCTTAACTGGTATGGCAGATATTGACCAGTTGAATCGTATCATGGACCTGACTGGCACACCTGGTGATGACATACTGTGCAAAGTCCAGAGTGAAGATGTAGGTACATGTATTTCTGACAATGGTATTTTTTTGGTCACAACTGGAGTCAATAGCTCAGATGATTCTACAGGCATGCAACTTTTTAGCTGATCAGCTGATTTCCTCGTTTTTGTTTACTCATCAATGAGACAGTTGCATGCCTGATTCTAAAATACCATTACCTACTGAACAAAAGCTGATATAAAGTCTAAAACCCACAACCGAACAAAAATCAAGGGGTGAAGTGACCAAAACTGACTACCCTCCCCCCTCCCCTAAAAAAACAAAAAAAAAGAACCCAAATTGAAATGTGGTGATAATAATAATAATAATAATATTTGTAAGAACTCTGGATGCAGCAATAGGGCGACAATTGGGGAAGCCTTTCCCCGGGGACCACCGAAATTTTGGGAAGAATCACTCAAATTGACACAATTTCTCTACCCAAAGCTTCCAAAAATGGTTACAGACCTAAGAGAGACGGTTCTAGACCTAATAAAAGTGGTTCTCGATTTTTTTTTTAAATGGTTTTTAACCTAACAAAATTGTTTTTAATCTCAAAAATATTAGGGGCGACACCAAATTGTCGCCCTATTGAGCGTGTCGCCCTAATATAGCTTTTTTACACACAAATTGTTGCCCTATCCTAGCAAACAGAGTTTTTGTAATTGCACACATATCCACCCTGCTGGGTGTTCAAGGCGCAGAGACCCTAAAAAACAAAGTAATATTGAACATGAAAGAAACAAATCAAAATAACATTAACGTTAGCACAACCTTTCTGCTAACGCGTAAGATGCACAGTGATATCGGGCCTTGATACATGTAGGTGACAAGTGGAATTTATGTCACCAGGTCCTGTTTTGCAATCATAACTAGAATCATCTGATAAGGAACATGCAAAAAACGTGTTGAAAATAGGGCTCATGAAACTTCAGACTTTACTTTGTGTAAAAGTACAATTTATCATGCCTTAAAGAAAGAAACTAACAAAATTGAGCGTTACCATCATTTTTGAGAAATGTGCATGAATTGGCTGGCACCTTCTGCTTGCCAGCACACCATGCTCCCTGTATGTATACATTGTAGTTAGCCTTCTTTCAATGCGCAGTACAGTACTGTTAAAAGGCGGGGTGGGGGCACGCCCCCACGCCCCTCCCCCACGAAAACCCCTCATAAAAAACCCTAAGGTGATATCTGAATTTTCCAAAATTCTTTTCATCACCAGGCACGGACATTTGTAAGATCTCAGCCCAAGAGGGCAAAGAAAGATCTCAGGCATTACTTCCACGGAGCCAACGATAACGCTGTTGACCTACTTGAGAAGATGCTACAGATCGACGTGGACAAACGCACCACGGCGAAGGAGGCCCTCGAACATCCGTATGTTGCCAAGTACCACGACGAATCAGACGAACCCACGGGAGAGCCATTTGATTACTCATTTGAGCAGAATGATCTGAGTGTGCACGAGTGGAAAAGTAAGAACTAAACTCATTCCAAGTCAACTTGTGCCGATATATACCCATCAAAAAAAGTTAAGGACCGGTTTTTCGGACACATGCTATACAGAAACACCTTTAATGTTCTTTCCATTATTTCATTAAAGAACCGAGAAGTGTTTACACTTTACAGAAAATTCTGTGTCAAATGCAGCAGTGAAAACAAAGCTAGAGGCTGTTGCACTCAACAAGCCTCTAATTTCAAAATCACAACAGTGTCTCTGACAAACAGTGTTACATGTAGTAGCGCATGTGGCCGCCATTGAGGCAGCGTTGTCGCATGGAGCAGACCAAGTTGCAGAAGAGGGCTTATGAGAGCACTGAACGCATTTCTCCAGCAACCCAGGGTCAACAGAATGCAGTCAGGCCTCGAAATTTACGGCGGCCAGTGCCCGAACAAACTGGCCCCCAAGCCCCTCTTATACGCCATTTTTTTAGGCCAGTGTGGCTCCAATGCCTTTATCAACTTGTCCGCAGTGCCCTCTTAGTCTTACCTATGTCACATGCAAGAAACACGCTGCGCTATTCAGCCATTTGTCAAAATAATTTCAAACCGACTTGCCTAGCTTGCCGCGGAGAACACGAGCAAACACACACATGCTAACGTATGATCGACATTCCGAGTTCATAACACTAAACATCAACCACCGTAGCCGGTCGGTTTTACTCGCGGATGACTCGGTTCCCAGTGCCATACGTACGCACACACGCACTACACGAAAATCAGGTGTTGTCCGAGTAAACCCGAGTATAGCCACACTAGTTGGCATTTAGTGTGAGCTGAATCCTGGTTCCCTGTACGGGTCATTGAATACATTCTGCACAGTGCACTGGTAACACGTGTGTTTCATTATTAGACTCGCGCAGTGCAATCAGCGTTGTTCAGTGATATTGCTTCAGTGCTGCTTTGTCAAGTTAGGTACAAGTCCACAATACCAACAGACTGCGACTGTGTGTGTAAGTTTATTGCCAGCGGGCCGCGGAGATTTCACAGACCTGGGTCCTTTTTCATAAAAGTTAAAAACATTCTTTAATAAGTAGATTTAGGAACAATAAATCTAATTTTTCCTAACTTTAAAAACATGATTTAAGAATGTTTATTCAGGAATGTTTCTAAGTAGGCTTTATGAAATAGGACCCTAGAGGGCCAGAAAATTTATTTTTGGCATGTTTGCCATCGTGCAAATTTGAGTTCAACCTAATTACAACGCACCGGTATAAACTATCGGTCTTCGACTGGCCTCGATGCTCCTAACTGCTCCTAAACATATTGTACAGCAGTAACGTGAAGTGCATGGGGATATAAATGTAGGAATTGAACTGAAGTTTTCAACAACAAAAAAACGGACAAATCTTGCAGGAATCTTGCAAAACAAAGAAGATTTGTAAAGCTTTTTTCATATAACAATAATATTGGATGTCTTTCCAGGTGATATGAGAATATATTGCACTCATCATGAAAATACCGAACTCTCCTTCGGCTCATTCGGTATTTTCATGACTCGTGTGGTATATTCTCATCACTTTCAAAGCCATCCAATGTTATATACACTGGTTACAATAAGTTAGGGATATTGGTGTGGTTCAATTTTTGTGTGGACTATTTTCACCTGTTCCTGTGACAAGGTGCGTCTGTCATGCAGATACAATTGTCAAATCATTCAAGCGGAAAGCATACCCTCAAAATATGCGTACACCCCACTAAGCCTGGGTGATTAGTGTGATTAATCAATATTAATCGATGGCTGATGTGCATTACTATAGAATAATCAGTTAATCGGCCTCTCACGATTATTTCAAACTAAACGCGATTAGCAACTCTGTCACATGGCGCCGAAACTTTCCACAACAGTATACATTTGGAAGGCGATAGATACATCGCCACTCACTCCAGTGAGTATCGTATACCATTGCGATTATATGTATACCACTAATCGCGCGGTGAATCATGCATCGATTATAATCACCCTTCTGCTGTACATATTGTACATATCACACAGTACACACGTACATATGGAGCCAGTCACACAGCAGCCGATGTGCACGATTATTTCACATGCCCTCAGTGCATGACATGCATTGTCCAATGGCCTGCTGTACCAATCAAATCGTTAGCTGGAGAGTCATGATTATGTACCGTATATTGTGGGTGGGCACATAAGCTGTGTGAGATTGTAAGTGACAAACTAGCAAAATGGTGGGCGGTCCACACGGAGTTCTAAACATGTGTATGTATGATGCACATGAATTTCTGCAGTAGGCCTACGCTACAGTACATGTACACCTACTGTATAGACATGATGGCTCAATTACACTGCTCAAAAAAAGTTAAGGACCACTTTTTATTTATTGTATACTTTTTTTATATGAGATATTTTACTGCTGAAAATACCCCAGTCCTGAATGACCTCAAACACACTGTAATAAATTTCACAGGTGGTTGGTTTCAGTTGTTGCATATTGTCTCTTGCATCGTTGCACATCCTGAAATGTGGGCCTTTAGGGGTATCAGCTGACCACATGAAATGGTACAAAAGTGGGTGCAAGAGCATTTTTTGTCATTGGTCTCCACAATCGGACAACTTAGTGACAGCAGCAATGCCAAGGTGCCACCTGAGTGAACCAGAGGTTGGCAGAGCCCTAGGAATGCTGGAAGCTGGCTTCAGTCAGCGAAGAGTAGCTGAAATGATGGGTGTGTCTCACAGTGTCATCAGCAGAGCAAACCAACGATACCGGGAGACAGGGCTGTACTCGGAGAGACCCCGCAGTGGCCGACCAGCCGCAACAACCCCAAGAGATGATCGCTACTTGACGAATCTCTGCCTCCGCAACCGCTTCCACAGTGCACGTCGACTCAATAATGAATTCGCTGCTGCCACTGGAGTGACTGTTTCCACTCAAACAATCCGTAACCGACTTCACAGAGCCAATATGCATGCCCGAAGGCCAGCGCAGTACGTCCCACTCAACCCTGCTCATGGAAGAATCCGTCTCAACTGGGCTCGGGATTATGTCGGATGGACCCAACGGCAACGGCGCCGTGTTCTGTTCACAGATGAGAGCAGATTCTCACTCGACCACAATGATGGACGTGTGAGAGTCTGGAGGCGAGCAGGAGAGAGATTTGCCGACCCCTGTATTGCAGAACATGATCGTTATGGGGGAGGCAGCATCATGGTGTGGGGAGCATCGCCTATGGCAACCGTACTCGTCTCTACTTGGTCCCAAGGGGATCAATGACATTTCAATGCCATTTTCATGGACGATAATGCCCGTCCCCACCGAGCAAGGGTGGTGACACAGTTCCTGGAAAACCATGGGATCGAGCGCATGTACTGGCCAGCGAAGAATCCCATAGAACATGTCTGGGACATGATGGGGAGGAGTATCGAGCAGCTGGAAGCACAGCCACATGGACTGCAAGCAGCTGGGTGCAGCTCTGGAGGCTGCATGGGATGCGCTGGCCGTTAGAGACGTCAAAATTAATAGACAGCTAGTTCAAAAATTGTGATGTGATGCATAGCCCCTATACTACGCGCGCACACACGGCAGCCCATACACATAACCCAACTCATGGCAGCCTACCCGGTACAAGTTCGCCTATAAGTACACCTTCACGCGACTTATTTTTCTCTTTCTTCAAAATAATAAAGAAAATGTTTCTGCTCTTTTTTTTTTCCATAGTGTCTGGTAAAACATACAACCACGCAACTACTGGCTTTTGGACCCAAAAAAAATCTTCAAAAAACACCATCTAACAGACGGTTTTTTGCGTGTAAACGTATAGAGCTAACAATCGTGTTAACTTCTCTTTCTCAGGATTGCGTCATGGGGTCACGTGCATATCATTAATACCTAATGAGCGTTTCAGAAATCGAAAAAATCTCATTTTCGAAAAGCGCACTTTTGCTTGCAATTTATCCACTTAAAACCGACAATTAAAAAAAAAATTCCACGTCGGCAAGAGGGATGTTTGTACTAACTGGTGGATTTTCCTTTCCTTTTTATTCCAATGAGTACACCATCTAGACAAACAAAAAATGAAAGAACTAGACCTCACTCATTGCTTGGAAAAAAAATACAAGTTAAAGGTACACACCTTCCTACTGTTTACATGATTTAGTGATGTAGCAGCATTGACAATACTTTTTTGATGGTCGTTGCATAAAAAATTTTATCAAAATATCCCGTCATTTACTAAAGAAGTGCAAAAATAACAAAAACGGTCAAAAGACGGGTTATACGCTTTACCAGCCGTTGCAACTACGCGAGAGCCTCACGACTTTGTCACAAACGATTCGCTCTTCTCCTGCTCAGGATATCTCCAATTTTCTGCTCACGATTTCACTGGACAGCCCGGACGACCGAATAGGAATTTCCGTTTTCTTGTTGAGGAGTTGGCATCATGTTTTTTTCTTCACGAACGTACGTGCACCCGCCGAAGCAACACGCCTACGTACGTACGTGTGTGTGCACTTTGCCGTGCACCGTGCATGCTGCGCGGGGCAAATTTCTACACTCCACGGTAGCCTGCCGTAGCACGCGCTCGCTCCCGTTCTCCGGACTCTGGAAACAAACAATTATGTTCGAATTTTCATACTTATGTTTAACTTTGTTTCATACCTGTATAAATAGTCTCTCTTTTGTCAATTACTTATAAATATTGGGGGGAAATCAGAGTTGAATTTGGTGCAGTTCTGCAGTAACAAACTTTTATACGGCTGGAAATACAACTAACTCACAAGACCACGTGACTTTTCGGAACCAGAATTTGGTTCCGAAAAGTCACGTGACCTTTGATTTTTCAAAAGTGCTCAAAAACGGCCAAATTTGACGACGTCTTTTCAGGATATATCTAATTTACTCTCGAATGCGCTTCAGAATAATGTAGGCCTATGGGTCTATTTCGAGCCCAAAATAGCCCAACAAAGAAGGTGTGCTGTTCCTTTAAGAAAAAAGTGTTCCTTAACTTTTTTTGAGTAGTGTAGAATCGTGCTGTGCACGCTGTTTCGCTGCAATTGATGGAGTCGCTAATCACGATTAGTTTGAAATAATCGATTATTCAAAACCCCTGCGATTACCTGTACAATGTAGTAATGCAAATCAGCCATCGATTAATCACACTAATGACCCAGGCTTATTGAAAATACTGACCTGTTGTGGCGATGTACCACTCATACATTCAGGGGCGGGGCAGTTCTGTCGCCATCCGCATGTACTGTATTGATGCCATTGTTAGTGTCATGTTGTGATGTCGCCGGCCGTGTATGCGGGTGGGAATTTGCTCATTATTGGGATCGATATATAAGCTAAGGGAAATACCTTCTGGTCTGAGCGTTATCCTTACCGTCCATAAAATACATGTACAGTTGAAGGTTCTAAATGATGTCGACGAATTTTCAGCCTAATAATCGTGATTAACTCTTTCGGTGCCAATGTACGAACTATCGTATGTACTCTGAAAGTACGATCTCGATACATGTACGATCTCGATTGTATCTTTTTAAAAAATCTAACACGCCAACCATCACGCATGTAAGGCTTCAATTTCCAAAAATTTCTAAAAACGTTAACGAATTGTCGTTAACACTTAACCTTAAAGTAGAAGAGTTAATCGATTAATCGCGATTATTTCACTCCTGATAAATCAATTATTAAATGTTGATAATCACCCAGGCTTAGTCGCCAATATGGACAAGATTCACTGTATACCCAAGAGACAATACTACATTGTAGCTGTACAAAGGACCCATTGAAAAGTGGGTATATGAACTTCACAAAGAATGACAATGCCATGTACATGTATGTTCACTTCCATTTTGTCAAAAAAACTGGGCAAAAATGTGTGTTTGTTTGTTTTTATTTGACACCTTCACGTGTTGCCATAGGAATGCAAGAAGTTGTATGCTAAATCATTGTTCAGCCATTTTAATACAAAATGGCGGAGCCCATAGGCCTCGCCGCAGTTGCCATTGTGAACTTGTAACTTTTTTAGTTGATGTTTTCTCTTAAAAATACATGTCCTATTTACACCTGGAGTGTTTTTTGTTGGCATGTTTGCGTATATTTTCATCGAAAACTCAAAAAACACATTCCATAGTTTTTATTTAAAGTATTTCTTTTCTTTTTTACAGCACTAATATTTGATCTGATACAATCGTACACGCAATGAAGTGACAAGATCGCCTGGAATCATCTCAACCAAACAAAGCTCCCAGGTTCCAACAGCGGGTTTTTTTTTCTTCCCCCCTCACCCCCTCACAGTATACCAAATCAATCGTCCCTTTCTTAGTTGACAAATATTAACAAGTAGGTCAGATGTGATGTGATCCAGCTGACAGAACCATCTTTCAGATCTGTCAGAATGATATGCAAAGCGATTATCATTGACGGTTTGTCTTTTTGTAGGTTTTTTATTTTACGACCAACTCAAGTTCATACATATTGCGACAATTTTGTTCGGTGATAGAAATGTTGATGTCTCATCGACACCAAAATATTTGGCCATCAAAGTTTAGATAAAAAAATATTGACAGTTATCAAGTAATTAAAAATATGATATAAGTCCTGTAACTTAGGAAGAAAGTCATGTTCATGCCTGCAGCCTTTGGAGATTTTACAAAATGAATTCATATAGGTGTGGTTGGAAAAATGACTAAATTTAGCTTGATTGCATCCCACTTATGTGTATTTTGTTTTGCTCTAAATGTTTGCCTTTTATGAATTACATGACTAAATCAATATGTTGGCACCTATGACTATTTTAAGTTTTGTTAAAATTGATGCATATTTTTGTCCAAAAAAGTTAAGATATTTTTTCAGCAATAGTGTTGTGTATTTAAAATGCTGACAACTTGTTATGTATTACTATTTAGGAATTTGTTTATGAAAAGTAAGATGCAAATTAGAAGTAAAGAAATTTATTATTGGAATTCTCTGTACTGATTGGTCAATGTACATATGTACAATCCACAAGAGCTGGGCCCAGTTCCTTGAACTTTTTTTATGACGGGGAAGAGGGCGGGGTACCCTCTGTCACATATCGTGCTGCATATGAACGTAACAATCATAAAATATCTCACTATTTGGGAGGAAAACGGGAAATTTGCAATCTCCAAATTGGATGTGGAAGCAAACATGTTTTATGTCAGTTTTATGTAACTGGACACATTAGTTTACTAAACATTGGTGGTTTTTTTTGTGACATCCTTAAAAATATATGGATTGAAAGCGTGAAATGTGACGTGATATGGTATCAAAATCCCAACAACCATTTGGGGGGAGGAAGGGGTGCGCAGTCAAAAATGCAATCTGGTCACGCTCCTTTAAAAGCACAGGCTTGTCAGCAATGCCCGCGCGCCAAATTCGTGCCACGAAATACGCAACTCCATGCCTTTGCTACAGAGCTGCGTATTTTGTGGCACGCATTGCTGACGAGCCTGTGCCTTTAATCCAAAAATAGTTTAGCTGTCAAAATCTTATGTGTATTAGTTGACTGGCGTTCTGCTACTCTTGCTAATTAAGAACACAAGTTGACACAATTGTGATCACTTACCCATTTCTACAAAGCAAACAAATTTTGAATTAAAGAAAAGGCTCGTCAATGTGCGCGTGAGGCCCAATTCATGCCACGAAATACGCAGCTCCATAGCAAAGGCATGGAATTTGGCCCCGCGCCTTTCAGCAAATTTCTTTCTGCTATAGCAGTATTATGAAACTGGCCCCTGTACATGGTCGGTCATGAATTGTTCGCTTGACGCATTTTGAAATCAGTTTCTTCAATTTGGCCTCTCGTTGTACTGAAGGTATTTTGTATTAATTTGAGCTGCTAGTACGTTAAAAAGGCAGCAACAGCAGTATACAAAATTCTGTTCATTAAATGCTGCAAAGTGAGACTCACCATACGTTCCGGGGACACAAAGTTGGTCCCTCAAATTCCAAAGTGTAATTGTATTGGTCAATAGACTACTAAAGTGAAAACGTCACCCATTGTGTTGCCATGGTTTTTGGGTCTACACTAAAACAAGTGAACTGTTTCCTGCGCTATACCAATAGACGTTATAGATTACCAGCGAATGTTTAGACCCAATTACAGTACAATGGCAACGGACGTCACACTTTAGTAGTCTATTGCAGCCAACATTTGTGTGATTAAATCTATTCTAATTTTTGATCATCTTTTTAAATCCTGCTTTTATTGCCCAATTTTGGGCACAATACCTTTAAGAGTTCTTTCTTTGTACATACACCTTTTGACCCTGAAAGTATAAGCTGATGCTTGTAACAAAATAGTGTAAAATAGCCTTAAGTCTTAGTTAACATTTAAGACTAACATGCCGAGGTTTGTGTTGTGAAAGAAGAAAAAGCTGAATGTTAATTTGCCAGCCTTGGATAAATCAGTGCCAATAGACTGCCGAAGTGAATACGTCACCTTTTGTTGGTTGCCAAGGCAATTGGATCTAAACTAAAAATCACTCAACCGTGTCCCAGTGCTTTTCCAATGGTACTTTTCCCGACGGCCATAATAGTTTAGATCCAATCGCCATGGCAACGCACGTCACACTTCGGCAGTCTATGGGCGATTGGCACAAAGTTTGTCCTGGGGGTGTTTCATAAAACTCTACAATCAATCTTATCCTCCCAATATTATCTCGGAAGCAATCAAAGGTTGAACGATAAGATTGTTTGACATTCTTTATCAAACACGCCCCTGGAGTTGGACACCATCCAAAATGCTCATTTTCATAATCGTATGTGTACTTATGTACTAGAAAGTAGGGATGAGGTGTTTAAAGTTGCACTGCCCGTGTTTGGGCCGATTTGGGGGTACAATTTTTTTTTTAAAGTTAAATAGGTATTTTTCTAGAATAGAAAAAGTTATCAGATTTCATTTGGTACCACGAACGTAAAAATCCGTCAAGGATTAATGCCAGTCGATTAAAAACAAGGAAATGATTAAATGGCTGGCAGGTCATTTAATCGACAGGGTTATGACGTAAATGTACATGTGCGCGACATGTGTACATTGTACACATACTATGTACATATGAGCGTACGCGCACATGTACAACATGTGAAGCACGTTTCAAAAAAAAGGGTTGTATCTCCAATTCCCGACGTCGGAAATTTAAGTTTTTGATTTTTTTCGTTACAGAGACACGTAAGCTTTCTAAATTCGTTCGCTTGTGTAAATTAATTTTTTTAATCCTTTCACCGAAACACGGGCAATGCAACTTTAAACGAAACCCAATTTTAAATTATTTACAACAGTTTTCAGAGGGTTGTTTGTAATGACTTGATGAAATTGAAATAAATTGATTATATAAAGGTTCAATGATTATTTTTGGGGCCTAGGAGTACATTGCACATGCATCTATAAACGGCAACATTTTAGTCTCGACTGAACAGTTCACCGACACTTGAAAGAATTGCAAACCGGTTTCTGAATTGACCGTAAATTTTCATCTCTACTAGAAAGTGCGACTTTTACCATGGACATTAATTGTAGCAGTTATACCGAAAAAGTAAACTCAAAATAAGCATGTGACCACAAGATGGAGTGTAAAGGAACCACTAAATGTTTGTTTGATTGGTACCCTAAATTCATTTTGCAAACGTGACGCGTAGAAATAAAGTCAAAATCAAATTGTGAATTTACTTATTTGGCATGGTTGTAGTATTTTGGCTCAAGGCCAATAAAAAAGATGAACTTTATTTAAACAAAACTCCTTTAGAAAACAGCCAGAATGCAACTGCTTTACAAAAGTTTGTTTATTATTTGTTCGGGTACCGTGGTTTATTTTTAGTTGAAGCATGGAGGAAAGAAAACAACTGAACTCATTAACCATCCACGGTAAAGTATTGTATATACCCCAATGTATAGCTTTGTTATGAACTGTTTTTGCCATTTACTTTACTGCGAGTGTGGATGTCAAACGCAGTCACAAATGAATTTCCCCAAAACGTGTTTACTAGTCCTCCACTACACTGATGAGGAAGTCTCGGCGTGTTTACACGGCCTTCGGCATCAAGTGGTTAAAATCTCAAATTTCATGCAAATGTGGTTTAATGATGAAACTTTTAATTTTGCACTTGAAGGAGATGAACCATACCTGGCTTCTGGTAGTATCATCTTTTCAAGTTTCTTACTTTACAAAATATATGGCAAAGGGGACTTTTAGAGACACGACCGGGACAGGCATTTTTGGGGTGTTTGGAGAGTTTCTTGGTCTGTATACCGGAAAACGATTCGAGTTAATCCTCTTCAAATCGTTTCTCTGTTGACAGGAAACCATTTCAAATTTGCTGGGTTGGTCGCATCTTCCTTTCGCGCCTAACACTGTAAATAATGATAATTATTTTACCGCTTAAAAATCAAATTTCAACCCTGTACTTTTTGAGATATAGTGCCTCAAAGTGGCAAGACACAACTATAGACACTTTACTGAAGAATGACCCCAAAACAATAAAGGGGGCCAAGTAAGTTACAGTTTCATGTGTGTTGGAATTCTCCTAAGGGCACAAAGTAAGTGAAATTAAGTGAGTTCTAAGTGAATTCTCCAAACTAATTCTCTGTATGTATGGGTAAAACCCCAAAATCAATTGCCATACATGCAAATTGAAATTATTTTTTTTTTTTTTAATTTAAAAAAGTATGAATATTTCTTTTAGGGATAATGGACCGCCGCGCCGGGGTGAATTAATTCGATAGAAATGTGGACAAATGTCCATTAGTTTGCCTGCAGTAAAAAACTACTTGGCTCCACCGGGATTCGAGCCACGGACCTTTTAGTGTGTATGGTATGTAAAAAATATAGTCACTGGAGATGGTTGGGTCTCTTTAACGAAGGTCAATGATAGCTACTTTCAGTCACTTTGAAAGTGTCACAAATGAACATATAAAAACGACCATAATATTTCTTAAATCGGTTGATTATTGCCGAAAATAGGCACCTGATCAGTCTGGGGGGCTGGAACTGAAGACCCGTAACAATTGACTTGAAGGCTTAATTGCTACGATTGGTTGAAAACGGACCAGCTTCAACCGCCTTCGAAAGTACTGGAGAGGTTGAACTATCGGCTGACCAATCCCGGGGAATCGGTCTCCCCCTCTCATTTTTGCCACAATGGTGGCAGAGGTACGTGGGATTTGTCGTTGTCGCCCTTCTATCCGTTTATGCCACAATGGTGGCAGCGGTGGGATTTCTCTTGGCGTCTTAGTTTCCCCGTATTCGCCACAATTATCACAAAGGCGACCAGGATTGATGCTTACATGAAGCAGACAGGTACAGAGAGTCATGGGTGAATTTAAGATGACAGGCAGGCAGTATCCACCGAACCAGTTTTTAAAAGTGTTTTATAATGACTATAATGTCATTACAGCGTCTACCTTAAAGCTGGACCTGTGAACGTAGTGTCTCGATATATTGGGTTTCAGCAATATGGCTCCATGGTAGCAAAATGTTCAGAGGGTGGTGTGAAAATTACCTTGAATCTGATTTGGATGATAATGGTGATGGTATGAGAGTTCTCCACCGGAAGTCAGTGTTAGCCACTTCCGGTCACTTTGATAGTGTTAAAAATGGACTTGGCGTCCTTAAAAACATCTAACGACCCCAATATTGTGTAAATCAATTCATTATTGCCGAAAATAGGCGCCTGGTCAGTCTGGAGAAGGGAGGACTTAACCCCGCCCCAGGGGGTCATCCAGGGTCGGAAAATTTGCACCCCACCATTTTCCCACTGTCTGACTTATCTCAACCCAATATCTCAACCCAATAAAGCAAAAACAAAAACAAACAAAAATCAATTTGAGCACGAAAATCCTACAGGATATAAGACGTCATACCACACTATTTTGCTTAAAACATACAGACGCTCTACCATTTGAAGCCAACTGTCTTGAAACACGGTATTGCAGTTGTTCCTCACTGACTGAGAATGCGGCTATCATAAGAGCTTAACAAGCCTAGAGGTAACCACCCCTCCTGCAGATTACTTAAAGGGCCCTTATTTAGGATTTTTATCAATGAAATCTATGCTTTAAAACCACTTTAGTCAGTTAAAGTCATAAAAATCCTATTTGGAGCTTGCTTTGGGGGTTAAAACAAAGGTTTTTAGTTTTTATGCTAATGCAAATATACATATTCATGACCAAGGTCACGACGTCACAAGAGGCAAACACAGGAAAATCACATTGAACTGTGCACAAAAGATTCCACTTTTTTCTCAATTTTCCTGAAACTTTTGTAATCCATGGCTGTTTGAGTTTGTTTTACATGTTGCCTGCTGTAAGCCATATGACAAAACTGGGGGTAGAAACTGCAGCAATTTGCCACAAGTCCAACTTGAAGTCTTATGTTTTTTCTTAACTTTTCCCTTCTGTCTTCCTTATGTGATGCACTCAAAACAGCGCCCTCTGTCTGTGATTTATTGCAATGAAATCTTCAAAGTTGAAAAATGCCACCTTTTATTGATTTTACATCCAAACGAACAATAGTATGTCTTGCAGAACAAGTAATCCGTCATTATGAAGCAAAGCTTAGGCAAAAAGTTGTTTAGGATGTCACAGGCTCTTTAAAGGGGCTGTGTCACGGTTTGCGCATGCGCAGCAAAACTCGAAAAAGTTAGGCTAAGTACACGATGTACACAACTAGCACACGAACCAATGGCATCGTGTAACAAAATTGCACTACATTCATCTAAGTGCCCACGTATGTCAATGTATGAAAGGATTTGGCGCATGCGCAAACCGTGACACAGCCCCTTTAAGATACGTCCCAAACCCCCTGCCCAGCTTGCCATAATCAAAGTATAAATAGGTATAATGACCCAGGAATAATGACCCATTTTCTGTCCTCTTTTTTTTTTTTTTAAGGACAGGAAACCTTTTCTGTCCATTGTTTTGGCAGAAATGTGTCTAAACCTAAAACAGACAATGCCTTTTAGCCAGATTCAAGTGACAGTGTACTAGATTATTTATTCTGCACAAAGAAGGTTCATATGGAGCTTGTATATAGACTTAAGAAAATGTGCTAACATGACATAGGATTTTACTGGCCCATTTACCATAATTGCCTTAGAAAGACTTGGTATTAAAGTGAAATGCACCCAGCCTCACAACTTTTGTTTATACTTTTGTACAAACTGAGCAACGTCAAACTTGCGCTTGCAGCCACTGTAGTTCATGTAGCGGATCTTCCCAAACACAGGCCTCTCTGCCCAGCCTTGGTCGTGGATTCCACAGATTGACCACATACAACCTGTGAATGTGAACAATTATTGGTTAATTAATTTCATTCAGTGATGTAGGCTTAAACAGTTGTGTTGTATGTGTTGTAGTCCGATACCAAGGTCAAGACTAAAACCGAAATCAGGCAAGGCAATGTGGCCAGTTTTATTCAATCATAAACCCGACAAGAGTCATGCTCAGCACGAGTAGTCCCAAGCAGAAGTAATATAATCCAATATTCTTACCCACGTATCCATTTGGATCTCTTCCATCCAAGTTGTACTTGTCATTGAGGTAGATGGCAATCTCTAGTGCCTCTTCAGGTGATGTAGTCCACTCCAGGATCTTCTTAGCCCAGTACATTCTCAGAAAGCCATGCATCTTGGCTTCCTTCACAAGCTGCACCTGCTCGTTAGGAAGAACACTGCATTTGCATCGAGACCTTTTTCCCCTTTGGCTGTGTCACGGTTTGAACTTGTGTAGCAAAACTTGAAAAAGTTAGGGTATTGCACAATATTGGCCACGTCCTTAACATACTATAGTGTACTTTTCAACTGTCTAAAATCAAACAACTTGAATATGTGAAGCATTACATGCCTTTAAAGTCTCTGAGGTGTTAAATCTGAACTTACGGAATTGTCCTTTATCAGTCATGAAAACAAAGGAAAACAAAGACTTGGGACATAAAGTTTCCTTGTAATAAGCATTACTTTGTATTAACAGTGCTCCCATTATCAGTGTTCGACATGTACATGTAGTTGAATTTTGCATAATGTATACACAACAGTCACAAACATGCCCAGTGCTTGCGTACATAGTGTATATGTACACGAATGTACGTGATCAATGGTGTTGTGTACCGGAATTACATTGCATATGTCTGAGCACGCACAAACGAGGCCCCTCCTCCTTGCACAATCCTATTAAAGCTGGGACACTGCCGATGCAGCAAGGAAAGCTCCCTTCCCAGCTTTCCTTGGTAGGTTCGTGGAATCATCAGAAATTCATCCTGGTTTGGAGCCAAAACCGTGGTCGACTGTACCAGATGCAGAGGAATACCCCGGGATGCACCGGGGTCAACCGGTACGCAAAACTGGGAATGTGTGAGAGGGCCCTTAGTGTTGCATGCATTACTATGAATGCTAGGATACATGTAGGGCTTCGGTCTGTGACCATCTCCGGAGGCTTCGGATAAAAAAATAAGGTGTCATTTTGAGTCACTCTTGCCGAAATTTCGGTGGTCTCCGGTGAGAGTCTTGCCGAAATGTCGCCCTATTGCGGCATTCAGAGTTGTTTAAATTATTATTATTATTATTATTTATGCATTGTATCATTTGATGATGAACTTTTTCAACAAATTCAGCATTCATGGTTCTTCACAAGGTTTTTTTCATGGAGCAGCTGCCCCCCTTAATTTTCTACTACTTGATCTTCTCACCGCCCTTCATTTTCACTTCTCCTTCTATAAGGCACTTTTACACAAAAGTCTAGGGAGGGGGGGGGGGGGGGGGGGGAGCATGCTTGGGACAATACTTACTTGTGCGGCATTCCACAGATCATCATGTGTCCTGGCTTTTTCAAGCTGCTCCCTGCTGTAGACATACTCCCTCTTATCTTTAGCATGAGTCTTCAGTGTTTCCTTGGCCCAATTGTTGGTCCCTGTAAAAAGCCAGGAGATTCCAATGTCTGATGTTTATAAAGGCTGCTTCTGTCATGTTCGGAAAACTCTGGGTGGCTCCGGCCATGCGTGCATGTGCACAGTCGTGTTAATTAATGCAAAAAAACACCCATCCACATAATTATTTTTGCTTGAAAATTCTGCACGCGCATGTAGTTCACAAATTGAGCATGTGCTCTTATGTTGAAGTGTTTTTACTTGATTTAAAATGGAGCCTGAAGAAAGCCCTTTTATCTGATTCAGCGCAACCACCATGTTGCAACAACCAACAAGCAAGGTATTAAAACCAACAGTGATAATTAAGTACAACCAATAATGTTTTTCTTATTTTACTGGTGTGAGCACTCAGAGCACGTCACTGTTTCACGATTGTCAAATGACACCCAAAATGGCGGAATTAAGGCATGGCGTCACCGGAAAGCAGTATAATAGTAGTGGTACGCATTGAGCTATATATATATAACTGGAGACGGCATCTGGCTGGAATCGCGTCCGCGCGTGCGTTTTCGAAGTAGGGTAACAACATAATATTTCACGGTTCTTGAATTAATGAGAACAGCAATGTTAATAGGCCGTGCAGTGCTACATGCGTTTACCCTCCCGACGCGCCGCCATTGTTCGGCCGCGCATTTCTACACAAACACTCCCAGATGGCGTATCCAGTATGTATATGTATGTAAATCAATGGTGGTACGTGCAAGCATGGAGGCCTTCCTCTATGGTGCAAGGAAGCCAGCAGCTTTTAATTTGTTCAGAACCGGAAAAATCCATAGCCTCTGCAACATTCCGATTACCATTGTTAGAACTAACTTAAGTGTGCATTGCTTTCTCTGGAGTATATTGTTAGGGTGCCTATTAATCACAGTAGACCCAAAACAATGAGTGCTTTCCTGTGGTCCTGTGCTGTCTGGTACCCTCAGACTCCCACATATAGTTGCACTTGCTGTATGACTATACTGCCTATATGATGATATTAGTGGTACTGTAGGCCTAATACCTCAGTCACATTTGCTCTACGGCTACGATATGGCGGCCGTAGCCCCCCGAAATCGAAAGAAAATTTGCGGCAGCCGCAGAGGATCTGCGGTGGCCTCAGTGTCGCCCTAGGGCGTATCCCTATCTTTTACAGGCCATAGGGGTCGCGGTGGGATTAAAGCGGGGGAGTTATAGTTTTTTTCATTTCTATAGGTTCGCCGTAGCAATTAGACATGCAGTAGCCATGCCGTAGAGTGGTTCCACGACGACCATACATCAGGTGTACGGTGGCCTTGCGTTTGCCATGCGGCTGCCCTAGGGTCTTATGAATTACAATTGACTTTTGCGGACCCCCAAAAATTTGCGATGGCCGCAGGAATTCCACGGGCGCCCTAGGGCAGCCTTAAGGCGGCCCTATGGTGCCCGTACTGTGGCCTTGCGGTATGTGGCACACCCTGCGGGCAACACAAGGCCCACGCATGGCTCCCGTACGCCCGCCGCATGCCATCCGTACAGCCCCCGTGGCAGTCTGCCCCGTGCGTGGAGCGGGTATATATACTGTATGGTCCCCCTGCTGCCGCCTTGCGGGCGCCTTGCAGCTACCTTGCGACTGCCTTAGTATTTGTCGAAAACCTACGGCCGCCCTAAGGCGACTGTGCGTCATCACTTCAAAGGCCGTACGGCAGCCGCAGATTTTCTGTCTCCACAAATTCAAAATACGCCGTGCGGCTACCATAACATATGTGACTGCTACAGTATATGTGACCGTGGGAATGGTGCGGCAGCCCTATAATTGCCTATTGGCCGTAGATATTTTAGACCCCACGGCCGCCGCGGCAAATGTGACTGAGGCATTAACAGGCCACAATTCTGCTCTTCATGCATGCAAGTTACAATTTCACAAGTGCTATAACTACATGTATATACCACAAATAAACCTATACATGTACTATAGCATTCTATTTAATTCAAGGATATTCTACATTTACCTACCATTGACAGAGTCATAGTGCTCATTGTAGAAGCAGAAATTATCAGACAGTTCACGTCGGATGACGCTCTCCTCAATAAACACTTCCACCGATTTGCTGTATTTCTTGCGATACCCCCGCACAATCAATGCAGCTCGCTGGGCCGATATCTGACCTTGTAAACAGAAAAATTATATGTTGCTCATAAAATTATATCTTATAAGTTTAACTCTAAGCTGCAAAACCACAGTAGCATGGGTATTTGGGGGAGGGTTGGGGGAAGGCAGTAAGTTTAAGTTAGAAAATATTACCAATATTACCAAGGTCAAATTATCAATGCAATTCTCCAAAACATATTGATGAATTATTACTGTACATAATTCAAAAGACAGTTTACATATCTTTATTGGCCGAGAGCATGTCACATGGGTGGTCTTAAATGGACAATAAAGGGCCCAGCTGGTTTTAAATACTTTCTGGTCTGACCGGCGTGTGGCGCCCTAGTCGGTTTCAGTGTGTATGGAACACGCACACGCACATGTACATGTAGGTGTGAATCCACATACAATCGCGGACGTCCCTTTGTTCCTCTTTTGTTTGGACATAGTCTATTTTTCCTTACTCTCGTTGGTTTTGTACAGGAGCGAATCGCGGAAGTTCGCTTGCCAATCGCGGACGATATTGTTCTCTTTGTTAGACCTCCCTAAAACGTCCACGATTGTTTGGGAGAACAAGCGCACACGCACACAAACTGCACATGCCTGAAAGCAAAAGCCGTGTTACAAAAAGAAGTAAGTTTAATTACTTGGCAGCGTGTTTGCACGAAATCCATGTAATGCGCGCAATTGAAAAAAAACAACGACGTGCACACACAGCACTTTGAATGAACGCGCATGGAGGAAAGTATACTGTCAAAGAATTTCACAGAGTTTTACTGATTTACACAAAAGGTATTTATAAATAACAATAAAAACATGTTTTGCCAGTCTTAAACAGTATGTTTAAAACCGCTTGTGGACCTGGAGGCATTTTCAGACTCCAGATCCCCAGGCAGTCCCAAGCCTAGTGTACATCGACATTGCATCTGGAAGCACTACAGTAAACCTTGCATAAGTGATGCTTACGATTTTCTGCCTTATTAGTACATGTACATACGAAAATGAAAACGTAGTGTAAAAATATAATGTCTATCTTGCAGTGTTCTGTCTTGCGGCGCCCGGACAAAATCATCACAGGTACCGTTAGCGCCCGGACAAAAATTTGCCGCCCGCACAAAAAAATCGTCAGCCCGGACAAAAAATTAATAAATGTTTCCCTCTGAAACACTATAAACTGATGAAAGGACAGCCATAAGTGATACATATTAAAGCATACGAAAAATCACTCAGTTTAATAACTGAAGCACAAGTGCATGCGAAATGCACTAATACGCGGCCGTATCAACAGAGATGCGCCAACGTGTTTTACGAATCATACGAAAATACCTCGGCAGGTTGATCGGCCGGTGCAGGTACAAGGTGCACGTATCGTACGGCCGGGCGCAGCCGTGCAGGACATGACTAGCGCGCGCTAGCTAGCCAGAAACTGATATTTGGGCCTTCAAAATTTGTACTAATTTTCTGTTAAAAAGTTGTCTTCTCCAGAACTGATATTGGTGACTTGACTACAACACTGCCAAAAGTGACTTGAAAAAGGCGAATCAGACCCAGGTCTTACTCACTACCCAAAAGGCAACTTGAAAAAGGCAAATCAGACCCGGGTCCGATTCACTTTTTTCAATTCACCGTTTGCGTTTACACTTATTAGCGCCTACCTGGTTTTAACTTGCCTTTTTGGAAATTGCGGAGTTCGATTCGGCAAAGGCGAATCAAATGTAAACGGGTCTTATGTGCCATATGTGATATGTGCGCTATATAAATATCCACAAGATTATAAAATTTCTTTCAAGTAGACAAATATGTCCGAATTTGCACAAGAAAAAATCAAAACTTACCAAAGTGTAACCAAGGCGAGAGGTTACTCGAGGCACTTTTGTTTGGATTATTCCTGTCTGCCTCAAAGTACTTGAGTCGTTTGACACAAAATTCCTCCAGCATTTGTAAACCAGCTGCTGTACCCGGTTTGGCCCATGTCACTTCACCAATGGTGCGGTCAACTTCAAGTGACTGATCAGCAGCTAACCAATCCACTGGCTTTGAAGAAAACAATTGAGAAGAATCAATATAATAGTAGGATTACCAGTATGGGTCAGACAACTATAATTAAACCTGGCAAAAACTCGCCTAACACCGTGTTTACACTCGAAGTGGCAAAGGTGGATACAGATCCAGCATTTTTATTGCGACCACAAAAATGAACATTTGCCGCGTTTACACTACACCCCAAATCGATTCAACTCGCTTCAGAAACCGCATGCGTGAGCTGTAAGGTGTTACTGCACTAGTGCCAGATTTGTCAATTAAATCTACTACACTGCGGGCACCGCCCCAAGGACACTCAAATTGCCGAATCTGTATTCGGGTAGCGTTTACACTACAAGCGACCTTGACGATTGTAGGGTTCAACCCCGCAATTGCAGGGTTCAACCCTACCCCAAAGGTGACTTGAAAAAGGCGAATCAGACCCGGGTCTGATCCGCCTTTTTCAATTTACCTTTTGCGTTTACACTTAGTGCCTACCCGGCTTAACTCCCCTTTTTGGAAATTGCAGAGTTCGATTCGGCAAAGGCGAAACGAGTGTAAACTGGGTGAGAGGCACAGCTGGCCTGCATTGAACGTTGTTTCTCATTATGCAGTCTGTGCTCCACCTGGGGATAACAACATTGATTGGGGAAAAGCGGAACAATTAAGGGAGGTGTCCCAACCATTTTGGCTACATGTAGGATTGTCTGAATTGATTAATTAAGCCCCAACATATTATTTGCAGTTAACAAAAATTTTACTTCACAAGTTGACAAGAAAAAGTGACTAAAAGTGTTGATTTTCTTTCCCCGTGTAAAATTATAGCTTTGTGGAAAAAAGTTGTCTAAAGGCATGCAACGAATGCATGCAACTGCGATGGCCGTTATCGACCACGGATTGTGTCGCCGATGCAATAGATATGCGTGGTAAGTGAACGATAATGACACCAGTGCCTAGCAAATAGTATTTGGTGACTTTACACCGAATTTTTGAATGAGAAATTGATTATTTTTGTCGGGGCGCCCAAATTTGTTGTCCAAGTGCTAATAATGGTACTTTTTATTTTTATTTATTCACCACATCCAACAGCAGAAGGACCGCCAATTACAGGTATAGGATCAATTAACATAGATATTCGAATAACTATCAAAAGTAAGTTGAATTAGAAACGGCCAAAGACACCGGGGAATCCCTCTCCTTGCTTTTCACGAAAGAATGCTCTGGAATCTTTAAAGTGCGTTACATGTAACACACTGGACCAACGGCTTTACATCCCTTCCGAAGGACGGAACAAGTGTGATTAAGTGCCTTGCTCAAGAGCACGAGTGCCACAACCCGTCACGGCCCGGAATCGAACCCACATTCTAGTACTGGCACAGGAACCTAAGTTTGACGCGCTGCCTAGGCGGTGGCCTTTGCTGTATTTCGGTCTGTCGAAACCGTAACAGTCTGCTTCGCTTGTAGGACACTTGTCGTGCTCGCAACCCAACGGGATCCATCTGAAAAGATGATCTGGGCACCTTGTGGAATGCTAGCTCACAGGAGAGGATATCTGAGTTTGAGAACTGCCTTCTGCCCATGCCGGGTGAGAGCTCAGTCTAAAGCCACAAATCCTTTGCCTGGCCGGACTGGTGGGACGATGCCTGCATTTCTTCTTAGCGCTCCAGGAGTGCCGCAGTACTCTGGTGGTGTCCCCACTGGCCGAGCTGTCCCACGAAGGCTTGTCGCAGCATCTTAAATTGTCTAACGCAACCCTTAAAACATCGCAAGTCTTTGTGAAATTGACCCCTGGAAGTTTATAAAGTGGCGTTCAGGCTAGCCACGGGAGTTGAGTGGCGCCGGCCGCTGAATTCGTAGAGAGAGTTTCCCTCCGGTTGTTTGATTGTCTAAAATTAGGGGCCTCTTGATTGTGAAGGAATGACATGGCAGATGAAAATGAATGATTAAAGACGTGATCACTGTTGTTTCTGGTTCCTTGTCTCCGTCCACCAATTATTAGTCTCTACAGTATGGCTCCACCTAGGAATAAGCAAATCAGGAGCAATGTTCCTAAAGTTGATCTGCCCTAAGGTTGCTCCACCCATATTCCGAGCTCCGACTCCACAGTCCGATTCCGATTCCTCTGACTCCACAGTCTCACTCCGATTCCTCCGTCTCACAAACCACTGGTACTGCGGCCCACCACTGCAGGGGTTCCACAAAGCAGAGGCGGCACACTACCAACCGGACCAGCCTGACGGAAGCTGGTACGGCCCGCCACAGTATATTGCTTTCTAAGCTTCGCCCCACTGGTTGGCAACACTTTCGAAGTGGACCAAGTAATTGTCCCATGAAGAAACACCGTCAAACCTGTCCGGGAGCGTTACCGGTCTCCGACTGCTCAATGGAGTCCCAGGTTCGCCAGTTTTAAAATCCAGTGATAGGTGGTCACTTTAGACATTATTTGCTTGTGCAAAATGCAGCTTTACATTGTCTGCCTCTGAATCCCGTTTTGAACACTACACGGTCACTTCGGCGGTTCCCTCTGGTACTTCACGTTCGCCACGTGCGCACGAGAACCTCTGAACTATGCGTTATCCGGCGGACGTGTCCAAATCGTCCAGCGGAAGGCAGCCTGTAGAGCTGTGCTGGCGGCCTCTGCCGGCCGATTGATACAATCGATGCAATATTAAAAGAGTCACTTTTTATTTTTGGTTTTGGATGGATCAGTAGGATGCACCAATGGACTTTTTAGTCAAAATAACAGAATAAAAACAAGTGAAGGCGGGGATTGTATAGTGTTTGTAGATTCTAATGCACCCTTCACGTTATTAAAAAACAAAAATTGCATAGCTATTGGCCAAAATGGGGAACCATAAACAATGTATAACCTGTACAGTATAAAAGCTGTGATCTTAAAAGATTTGAAGTGACCTCTGAAAACTGTAGGTGCAGTGTTCTCCAAGTGTATATTTTTGAAATCCCGCCATGCTTAAACAAATCGCTGCCATGCTTAAAAAGTCACTGCCATGCTACGAAAAATCAGTCCGAAATAGACCCATACATGATTCTGAAAGTCCTTTCGAAATAGACCGAAGAGAACCTGAAAAGAAACCACAATTTTGCCGTTTTTGAGCATTTTTAAAAAATCAATGTCGCATGATTTAATGAACCAGAATCTGGTTCCGATAAACCACGTGGTCTTGGAGTTAGTTTTATTTCCAGCCGTAGAAACTGGTGCGAATTAAGTGCGAGTTGCTTTTATCATTCGCGGTTGGTTTCTCTTCTTGTTGGAAAATAATGTCCTTCGAACACTATGTACATACCGCATTTTCCAATTAGTACACAAATCTGCCAACAGATTTCATAAGAAGGGTTTCTGGGTGTTGATACTGACAAGAGAATCTCTCAGATTTTTGCGTCTTCGCTTCGCGGCGATAAATAATATCCGAAGAAAAAAACAGCATAGGCCTATTGTGGGCGCTAAAGACACCAAAAAGTTGCGTTCAAGTTGCTTCCTCGAGTCAGCGCTGACCTGGGGATCATGCAAGGTGCGAGTCAGCGAAACAAGGAAACGAGGTTAAACACGTGTCGACCCATATCGAACGCCACCTTTATTTACAAACACATGATACATAATACATCGCGACAGCTGGTAAAGCGTATAGCCCAACTTTTATCTCTTTTGTTAATTTAAAAGATTTCTAGTTAATTACGTGACATTTTGATAATTATTTTTTCACAACGACGATCGAAAAATTATTGTCAAGCAAGTAACATTTGTAAACAGTAAGCCGGTGTATCCCTTTAAGGCCTATAATAGTAATTACCATTGTTCATGGCATACATTGAAAACTTAAACACCACCTAGCTAACCCCTCCATGTGTATGTCCATGAAGTTGGGTCACATTTTGTGACATACATGTACCATATCTCAAAAACTATGTCTCATTTCCAGCCTAGAAATGTCAGTCAATGTTCATTTCAGAAGAAAAAAAACCCACTGTAGTAAAAGTACCTACATGTACATTACTGTGTAACAAACTACAGTACAGACACATCAAAATGTCTGTACATGTGTTAAACTTATGTGGTGTCCATGTAGCATCGGTACTACAAGAATCTCATAATTGGCGAGTGACTGCCAAATGAAAACATGAATGAATGTAGCAGAGCACTATATCAAATATCCAATCCCACAACATTTTGAATGAACAAGTACATCTTCAGTATGCAATTGATACAACTTATACCGATGCTACATGTACTGTACATGGACACCACTGTATTTTGTGCCCCAACTTCATGGACAAACGCATCTACCACTTGCATGTTCGATCAAATACCACTACTGTGACCACACACTCCACGTGCCCGATGGAACACAACCGCCTCCTAGAAAGTTTGATCAAACACCACCACCCCTCATCAGGGATGCCATGCAGTGGCTCTTACGTTCAGGGCCGGGGAAAAAAATCCACTATCATAACTGCATGTAGCCTATGTACGTACGTACGGTCGCACATGGACTTGCCAGCACAGTATGTACATGGTCTTTCTATAAATTAGGGGTCAAATTTTTGTGTCGGGATACAGACATACTATAGGCTGCATAGTACATGTACATATATGACATAGAGCATATCCGGACATCGTTGATCAGTAAGTTAGAAAATTTTCCACGTTTTTTTGGACTTGAAGAGTTGAAAACAGCATTTCCGGCAGTTTATTTTTTCGGCCTGGAAAAAAGGCTTTGCCGGATTTCTTTTTCCAAAAAAAAAAAAGCCGTAATTCCGGCTATAGCCGGAAGAATGGCATCCCTGCCCTCGTGTCCGATCAAGCACAACAAGCAGCATGTCCCAATGTTTACGACCAAACACTATACCGTCTCCATCCGCATGTCCAATGAAACACCCCACTACGCACCCCCTCCCATCGTGTACATGTATGACAGAACGCTATACCGCTTCCACCCGCATGTTCGATCAAACAAACACCCCACCACATTCTCCTTTGACAGTGTTGTCTAACTGACCGAACACTATCCCGCCTCCAACCATGTGTCTGATCAAACACCGGATCAACTCCCCTCGTACCATGTATGTCTGAATGAACACTATATACCCCCTCCACGTACCTGCGTGTCCGATCAAAACAAACACGTACCCATTTCCAACCATGTATGTCTCGCCGAACACTATACTGTTTCAACCCGCATGTCCAATCAAACAAAGACTCTCCCCACCATGTATGTCTGATCGAACACTATTCACCCACGTGTCCGATCAAACACCACACCCCCATATGTCGACCAAACACTATATCCACCCACACGTCTAATCAAACAAACACGTACCCCACCATCCACCTCCCATCGTGTGTATCTGACCAAACATTATACCGCCTCCACCCGTACCCGCATGTCCAATCAAACACCCCACCCCATCATGTATGTCTGAATAAATACTACACAAAAAGGGCACTACACGTACTCATGGAATAGGTTATTAGCATCCACCACTGCCAAGTACAAGACTTACATTCCTTGAGTCGCATGCCATATACTTTTGACCATCCAAAAATGCGAGTATGAACATGAGCACAAGTGTCCCAAACATTTTGTCCAATTATTGGAAGTTTGCTACCTACCTCCGGCATTGTCTTCGCCTTGTGAAGATGCTTAATGACTGGGGGAAATTCAGTGAGGAAGCTTGGCAGAAGCTTAGTTATTTTTGGTCTGATGGTACGAGCTCCATATTCCAGCTTTGGCGAAGCTTCCCAACAAGGGACTATGTTATGTGCATCTATCTGCAAGAAACATAAATCACACACCAAAAATATGGTAAATTATACATGTCTAAAATGAGCAGGTTGTTTTTCTGAAGCTTTTTCTGAATCCGAGACCTCTGGTTTAAGTAACCACATACAACATTGACAAAATGTAAAACTACTGGATTACTAAATATATCCTGTACATCTGAAATAGTGGAAACATCAATGCATAGTGGGGTGTTATGGCCGAGCGGTCTAGTGCGTCGAACTCCAGTTCCTGTGCCAGTGGGTTCGATTCCGGGCCGTCACGGGTTGTGGCACTTGTGCTCTTGAGCAAGGCACTTAATCACACTTGTTCCGTCCTTTGGAAAGGATGTAAAGCCGTTGGTCCAGTGTGTTAGGTTTCGGTAACGCACTTTAAAAATCCCAGAGCATTCTTTCGTGAAGAGCAAGGGAAGGGATTCCCCGGTGTCTCCAAATTCAACTTAGAAGTTGATAGTTGTTGCGTGATCGAGATCAAACGAGAGTTAGCAAATAAACGAAAGAACTTGAGGAATTTAGAGGGCACACAAACGTTAGTTTAATTCACATCACAGCAGAGAGTAAGTACAATCTAGAGTACCAACAGAGGGCGTACTTCTACTTTACTAGTGATACATGTAGCTGGTTAACCAAAACACTCAACATCCCCCTTTTTCTTTTCTTTTTTTTTTTTTTAAAACAAACTCTTCTAAACTAAAAATCTGGCTAATTTCCAGAAGGTTTAACTAGTTTGTTATGTATGTCGATCAGGTAAAACTGCCTCATCACAAACCACAGGTTTGATCATCAATGTTAACCCGATGGACTGGAATCACACTAAAAAAGTGGGGGGAAACAAATAAATAGTAATCATGCAAGGTTTTTTCTTTTTTCTTTTTTTTTTTTCTTCGGCTAAGAGACTATTTGCCAAAAAAAAAAAGAAAGAAATCCAAAAAGTGTTATAGTATTTTGGAATTTGTTGCTATATTAAATTTTCGGTTGGCATTGTAAGAAAAATCTGCAAATTTTCAAAATGATCAATTTTGTGAAGTCGAGAAGAAAAAAATGGTCTTGCATGGTCCCTAAAAGTTCAGTGACGGACATAGTCCTTCAGATAGTCAGGTTCTTTGCGGGTCCTGTCACTTCGGCGGACAGTTTGTTCTGGTGCAGGTGGGCCAGGGGAAGATACCAGTTCTTGGTTAGTGTTTGGTTTTGGCGAGACCTTGTCCTGTGGAATTTGTTGGAGTTGTGGTACTGTGTTCGAGCTAACATCAGGTATCCAGATGGGTGGTGTGTTTTTGCGCATTTCTACCCGAGTGGGACGCATCTGTACTCGGTTTCGCCGGTACAGGCCATTGTTCTCACCCTTGACGAGGTACAGTGATGATTAGAGGTAGCTTTGCAGGAACCCTCGAGCGTGTTCGAGGGTTTAGAGGCGACCGCTAAACGCTCGTGCGCGCTCGACCGCCCTCGACCGCCCTCGCGCGCCCTCGACCGCGCTCGACCGCCCTCGCGCGCGCTCGGCCGCCCTCGCGCGCGCTCGGACGCCCTCGTAATGCCGCATATTGTTTGCGATATCTTTCGAGGGCTTGCGGGTGTGCATTGACCCGTGATGAGAGCTCAATTACGCCATCTACACGTACACTTGACTTGTACTCGCGGCACCATAATAAAATAATGTACATAGTGGTGCATAGTGGATGAGGTTTGTGGGTTGTACAATGTACATGACCACAGTACGTGACCGAATAAGTGATTATTTTTAGGGATTATTTAATTCACTACGTTTGGAACCGAAACATGCTGCTTCTTCGAAACTGGAGATACAAGATTTCTCTGCATGCCGTGTCTTGAATTGATTGAGTTCTTTTATTTATTATGGACTTTCAAAATAAGCTGGCAGGGGCATCAGCTGTAGATGGTCATAAAAAAACAATGTAAAGAATGCCATGTAAATCAAAATGCATGTTTTAGTAAAGAAAAAACGGGTTAACGGTGTCCATGATGTTTGCAATGCATCATGGTATTGGATGACAAAATTACCCGGTTATTTGTGCATAAACCAATGGGGCGAACGCGAACTCGACAACGTTTTTGCTAATTTTCACGAAAACCAAAAAGAGTTCAAGAACCAACCTCCCACCACTTTATCTTCAATACATATCGGAACAAACATGTGCCGAAACAAAAATGTTGCAAGTGCGTGAAATCGTCGGGGATTCCCTCCCCCGCTAGCTGGCGAGTCCGTGTATTAAACACGGACTCGCAGTGCAGAACACGCAATCCAACAACGCCGTAGCTATACGGCGCGTGTTGCATTGCGCATACCGAGCTGCGAGCGCGGTACACGGACTCCCATACTACGAAGGAAATCCCCGATGATTTCTCGCATTTGCAACATTTTTGTTTTAAATGGGACATGTTTGTCGGTATGTTTGATATGTATTGACGATAAAGTGGTTGGAGGTAGGTTCTTGAACTCTTTTTGGTTTTCGTGAAAATGAGCAAAATAATTCACAGCGCGACCTGAACCTATGCATTGCAATACACCGGCCGGTCAATAGGTGAAGACTATCATCGATCGATTACGAGTACATGCACGTGTAATGACTGCGCTCATCTGCATACGCACAAATGGATTAATGGTTGGTTATACAAATTGATGGCTCTTAAAAAAAAACAGCCTATTGATGATGTAAAACGGTTTTGGGGGTAGATTACCTCTGCAGATATTTGTTTATTTTTCCCTTGGGGAGGGGGAGTTTACCGATAGACTCCTAAAGTGTTTGACCCTTTAAAATATGTCCAGTGTGTCCTGAATCATGGACTGCCACATATCGGCCAGTCAACGACCACATTATCGATTGATCACGACTATATGATGCCTGTGTCTGCATACGCACAATTGGTTACTGAGGCTGTCTACTAAATATTCTGAGTATATAATTTCAATTAATAGTGTAGACCGAAAATACCAGTCTTGCCTTTTTCTCATGCCCTCCCCTCTCTGTCCCGTCTCTATTTTTTAACTAAATTTATGGAGGATATTGCAACTTTAATTCATGCATGGTTTTAGAAAATCTATTAGGAACACCAAAATGTCGCACCTGCGTTTGCATAAAATTCCATTTAGTCGACGTCTGCTCGTCAGTTTTGTTACAATTAATATTATTTTTTTTAATTTCTCTCATTAATCAGTTGAAATTTCTGAGTACTATTGGTTCATGGGGTTATCGAGGGAAAAGACGAAATAGGGTCAAATATAGTTTTGGAAACATTCCCCAACTTAAAGGGCCCCTTATTTAGGATTTTTATCAATGAAATCTATGCTTTAAAACCACTCTACTCAGTTAAAGTCATAAAAATCCTATTTGGAGCTTGCTTTGGGGGTTAAAACAAAGGTTTTTAGTTTTTATGCTAATGCAAATATGCATATTCATGACCAAGGTCACTATGTCACAAGAGGCAAACACAGGAAAATCACATTACACTGTGCACAAAAGATTCCACTTTTTTCTCAATTTTCCTGAAACTTTTGTAATCCATGGCTGTTTGAGTTTGTTTTACATGTTGCCTGCTGTAAGCCATGACAAAACTGGGGGTAGAAACTGCAGCAATTTGCCACAAGTCCAACTTGAAGTCTTATGTTTTTTCTTAACTTTTCCCTTCTGTCTTCCTTATGTGATGCACTCAAAACAGCGCCCTCTGTCTGTGATTTATTGCAGTGAAATCTTCAAAGTTGAAAAATGCCACTTTTTATTGATTTTACATCCAAACGAACAATAGTATGTCTTGCTGAACAAGTAATCCGTCATTATGAAGCAAAGCTTAGGCACAAAGTTGTTTAGCATGTCACAGGCCCTTTAATGCAATGACTCTAGCCATGGACAATGGAAACCTTACAGCACTAGTCCTGTTATATTTGAGAATCTAAAAAATCTGAAAATCCTGTTCCATCACCCCCATCCTGAAACAACTTCATTGGCTCCCTATCTCTCAACGAATTATCTTCAAGCTTATGATAATTGTCCACAAAGCACTCAACGGCAATTAAGCTCCCCGTTACATCTCAGAACTTCTTCAAGTTCACACTCCGTCAAGGAACCTACGATCCAGTAACATGCTTCTCCTCAAGGAATCCAAGTCTCGACACTCATGGGGTGCAGCCGCACCACACATCTGGAACTCTCTACCGCTAATCTTAGATCTTGTCTCTGTACAACAAAATTCAAATCACTTCTAAAAACAAATATCATGTCTCAGGTTTTCAAGGACTAATTTGGTTGTTCCTCTCATTTTTGATTGTTTCTTTCATGTTACCTTGTTTTTTAGGGTCTCTGCGCCTTGAACACCCAGCTCGAACACCGGTGCTCGCTTAAGAAAAACGCTCTTATTTCTATGAGGACGGCCGAATTTTGGGATTTATTTTTGTAATAAGCACATATACAACACAAAAAAAAAATCATAGATATTTTCCTTTGTTGTTTTTGGCATGGACCCAAAATCCAAACGCTCCGACGGAATTCACCCAAATTTGGTTTGAGATTGCGAACCAAGTATCTGAGTCGCATCATGCCAGAAAAATTCCCTCTTTGCAAAAATGTTCATGTAAGGGCCAAAAATGTAATTTGAGTGGAAAAGTGCTGTTTGGACCCAAAATCCAAACGCTCCGACGGAATTCAGCAAAATTTGGTTTGAGATTGCGAACCAAATATCTGAGTCACATAATGCAAGAAAAATTCCCTCTTTGCAAAAATGTTCATGTATAAGGGCAAAAAATGTCACTTTTGAGTTCCATGAGCTGTGACAATTCTAAGAGTGGAAACTGCTATTTTGACCCACAATCCAAACGCTCCGACGGAATTCACCCAAATTTGGTTTGAGATTGCGAACCAAGTATCTGAGTCACATAATGCAAGAAAAATTCCCTCTTTGCAAAAATGTTCATATAAGGGCTAAAAATGTCACTTTGAGTTCCCGAGTTGTGCACAAACGGGCTAAGAGTGGGAAAAGTGCTGTTTGGACCCAAAATCCAAACGCTCCGACGGAATTCAGCAAAATTTTGTTTGAGATTGCGAACCATGTATCTGAGTCACATAATGCAAGAAAAATTCCCTCTTTGCAAAAATGTTTTTGTATTAGTGCTACATGTATTGAATACAGAATACATGTAGGCTGTAAACTCAAGAACACGTTTGCGTCCCTAAAAAAAGACACCTATTTGCGGAATGTCCCCAAACTTGGCAACATGTGTCGCGACATCTATTTCTATCACATATAGCCAAGTTACATGAATTGCGGAAAAATTCCTGCTAATATGAAATTGTTTGTATTAGTGCTTTTGAATGTCACCGCGGCACAGCTCAGGAACTAAAAAAGTGACAATTTTGGCCTACAACTCGACCGTTTGCCTACCACTATATATACCGCTGTGCAGGTCACGCATGTTGTTGTGCGTTCAACCAACCGACGTTTAATCTTAGCGCAAGCTGCGCTAAAAACAAGTTAACATTTCTTTAAATATGCGGTGCAAAAAAACCAAAAAAAACATTTGAATTATTCTGCCTTGCGCGGCGCGGTCAATCAATGCGTGACCAGCCGACACGTTTATGCACGTTAATTGACATCGATTTGTGTACGCACAGCGGTCGAGTTGGTCAACGGACGAGTTGGTCAACGAACGAGTCAAGTCGACCAGGTACAACGGTCGCACAACAGATGGTTTGACCATGGTTTGACCTTGGAGGAAGGAAAGGAAACAAGAGGATTTAGAACGGTTCCTCCACTATCTGATAATCCAATTACAGCCAATTATCACCTCTGGCTGGACTGCAGAAAACCATGCGAACGCGCAGTGCTGCTCGATCGATTTTACGACCGGGATTACAGCCCTTTGTTCCCAATCGGTGTTACCGCATGAGTGCGATCACTGGAGTAATGAAACGTTCGTGCGTGATCAATAGTTGGGCCATAACGAACGAACAAACGATTTTCTTATTTCGCATGCGCAGTCCAACTATGTGCAATGTGTGCCTGCAACATCTAAAGCACGAGAATAGCGACAAAATTCCCGATCGATTGATATCAAACTTCGCTAAACTTCTGAAATATTTCACCAAAGATCGTCCAACCTAAGTGTGGATTAATCTGAAAGGTTGGGGGAAAATATGATATAATATTTATGTATTTTTGGGGCTGTTTATACCTGTTCCTAGTGTTAAAAAATTAGGTTTTTATGTGACGGGTATTCTCGATTCGTGCGTGGCATTTCATGGAGCACTTGGGAGCTGCAGAGTAAAGTGATGTGTTTTTTTTGTCCGCGTGCGTGATTGCGATTTTTTACTTCCGGGTTGTGTCTCGACAACAAAAGTACCGAATGTGGTGGATTGTTTTTCCTGGCATTTTATGCAGTTTTAGAATTTTGTAAATGATTTTTACTTTTTTCATTTTTTGGAAAGAATTGAGTACCGGTACGTTGCGCAAAATCGAGAAAGTGGACTTCGTTTTTGCATTACGCGCGTCCCGCATTTGTCGTTCTACAGGACGATCGTCAGGGTCATTTTTTTCCAAACCACCGACCACATTTCTGTCGGAAAATGTTGACGATCCCACCAGAAAAGTGTGAAGTATGTATGCTTTTAAGTCTTTGCTCTTCTGGTATAAAAGTAATTGTCAAATATTTGTCCGGTTCCGCAAACGACTTATTGTATGCGGTTTTTCGTGTTGGGCAAGGCAAGCTATATGTACGTGTACGTGTATATTGTGGTACCCTGTCCAACTAGTTACATGCTGTGCTGTGATGTGCTGTGCTATCCATTTTTCTTTCTGACAAGTGGGATGGTGGTTATTTATTTAGCCTCTATATTTTAACAAACAAATAATGATAATCCAACACAAAAAGGTATAATTTGACATATTCTTTCATTTTTATCTTTATCACAGACCGCACACTCAAGTTTTCTGTATTTTTTTTGCAGGTTTGTCTAAAGATTCCGAGAGGTTTTGCCCAGGCCTTTCTGTGAAAAAAGGTAAATTACAAATTGTGTTTGTAATAATTAACTTGGACAACCAATGTTTTATTTATCATGACAACACGTGTGCGACCTGAAAAAAATTGGCCTAAAATTGGCAATTTTATTAAGCATTATTTTTTTTTTTTCCTTCAGATCTGAGATGAATAGACCTACAGCATAACTACTTATAATGGAGAGATAAACATCATTACCCTTGAGACGAGTGTGATTGATTGAAGAAGTTCACACATCATGTAGTATGTTCAAAGAATCACAAATCCGTCAATAGGTCGACTGCAGAAAAATTAAACAATGTTCCTCTGTACGCTTTTAAATTTATTTCAGAGTGCTGTTATAGGCCTACATGTACAAGTGTTAACATTTTAAAACTTTAAACCGCTATTAAAGACATACATGTATTAAATTCCATTTTACAGATGTTCACCGTTTCTTGATTTATAAATTTGGTTAATGTGTCGCTTTGTCTTGCTGTATTAAATGCTTTTGCTTACTGCAGTGAATAATTCTGCATTTTTATGTTTACATACATACAGTAGTTTTAGAAGAAAAAACATTGCTTATACATGTAGGCCTACTTAATATGCACACGTCCCAAAACAAAACTTTCAGTTCATCCAATTAGTCTTTTTTGTGTTTGCATCGCCTCCACATAGCAACAAAATTTTAGTCTGGTCAAGTGGTTGTTTATCGTACATGTTTAGCGAACATGTATAGAAATTAAGTACATGTGAAACATGTAAATGGCTAATTCAGACAGCCTCTTCCTAATGTTTTTGGATTGAAAATTACCACTGATAAATCTTTAACATTTTAGGAAAGCAGTTGCACCAAATCCTGATGATGTTCGGTATTCCTCTTCAAGGATGGTCTGGAATAAAACCGAGATAAAGCATGGATGAAGTACAAGTTTAGGCCACATGACTTGCACTTTTACTTTTAGGCTTGTTAAAATCCCTGTGTTTTGGAAACCCCCAAGTTGCAACCAAATCTGAATGTCGACAAAAAGCATCCATCATGTCCATCGGCGTGGAGCCGGACATGTTTTCAAGAGTTTATTTAGAACCACTAAACAATTTAAGGTCCATGAATAGAATCAGGCATGTGATTTGTTTCGTTTTTTCCCCAGAAAAGCATTTGTCACAAACCACTGATTCCGGGAAAAAAAACACAGAGGAATCACATATCGCTGCAAATAATGTACTCTGAGCTAGCGTGACACGCGCGCGCACCACACGCGGCCTGACGTGACGGAAATACAAGACTTTTAATATACTAAGGCATTATTTGCGGAACCGGCAAACTTTTGCGAAACCGGGCAATCTTCCTACCTCTGAAAATTGTTCGGAAGCATTTTTCTGCCAACTGACTGTCATAAAATGTTCAGTGTGTTAGATAGCTGAACAAATTCCGGATATTTCTGACTGGGAACCTTTCCATAAAAGTAAGTTTTTGTGCCGCCGGGCGCCTCGGACAATTTCCGTTTGCGGAACCGGGCAATTAACTGTATTTCAAGTTTTGTCGCCAGGTTTTGCGTATCCTATTAAATCTTTGCCATCCCTTCTTCTTTAGTAATTTTGGCAGTGGTGTACTTGTCAACGTCCAGGATGTCCTGATGCATTACTTTTTACTTTGAATCGCACTGTTTGCCGTATTTTTAAGCCGCCAAACATCGACATCACCGTGTGTGCGGCCGTCGTTAAAAATAATTTGAATAATAAACAAATTGAATAATAACCACGTGACCGGGCATGCATGGTTGCACATATTGTGCTTCTATTGTTGAACGGTTTAACTTTAAGTAACAAAAGGTGCCCCACGAAATGGTGGCTATTCGATACCCGAAAAGCGGGCCGTAGGCCCACATGCAGCTTGACCATGTACATATGTTGTACACTGAAACACTCGGGTATATTATTACACACGATTAGTTGTACATTGTACGTTACATCCTGGGCATAAAATGTACATGTACGCTACATGGAAATGTACATGTCGTTCGTTCACGCCCTCTTGAATCTGCAACCGGACAAAATTTCGATCGTGTAATTCTTTTTTTTTTTAACTTACAGTTCGTGCTATAACCATGAGGTAATTTTGTCACGCGTCAATGATCCATGCAAGCACTCGTTCGTGTGTGTTGCCGTTTACAGCACACACCCACGACCGCCCACGTCCGTGCTCGTCCGCCCTCGCGCGCCCACGTCCGTGCTCGTCCGCGCTCGCGCGCCCACGTCCGCCCTCGCGCGCCCACGACCGTCCTCGACCGTCCTCGACATTGCGTACGTGTATCGAGTACACGCGAGTGTTTTCGAGGACGGTGCAACGCTACCTCTAATCATCACTGTATGTTCTGTCGCCAAGGATTTCGACTACCTGCCCGAGAATCCAACGTCCACCTTCTTTGTGCTCGAAATACACGTTCTGTTCAGGATCAAGCTTTGGTAGGTCACGAGCTCGGCGGTCATGGTGTTGTTTGACTGCTTTTCTGCGTTTGTCTTTTCTCTGCACGACTTCTGGTGCGCGGTTGTCTCTACGGAGACAGGGAATCATTGTGCGAGGTTTGTAACCAAATACCATCTCGGCTGGGCTCAGTCCAGTGTCCTCGCGTGGAGTATTGGGCTGTTCCAACAACGCAACGTTGGGGTCTGTGCCATCCTTGGATGCTTTCATGATGAGATGTTTGGTAACTTTCACTGCTGCCTACGCCTTTCCGTTGGCATTGTGATGCCCAGGGGAAGACTGAATGTGCGAAATCCC
The DNA here is from genome assembly GCA_037783545.1 of Henricia sp. BOLD:AAB3569. Taxonomy (NCBI): domain Eukaryota; kingdom Metazoa; phylum Echinodermata; class Asteroidea; order Spinulosida; family Echinasteridae; genus Henricia; species Henricia sp. BOLD:AAB3569. The sequence goes on along the minus strand of JBBELK010000333.1, from coordinate 1,138,015 downwards.
CCAGTCTTTCAAGAAGTTCTTGAATTCCCCAGATGTGAACTGTGGGCCGGGGTCAGATGTCAGCACTCTGGGAATGCCGAAACGAGCAAATTGTTTCTTTAGCACGGAGATCACTCTGCAGGCACTAGTGGTTGTAGGCAGATGATCAACTTCAATGAAGTTAGTGTAGTAGTCCACTGTGACCAGGTATTCACGACCTTTTATTTCGAACAGGTCACATGCGATCTTGTCCCATGGGCCATTTCCATCACCCTGTGGCTTGAGTGTTTCTTTGGCGTTACGTGGTCGCAGTTCTTGGCAAGGCTCACAAGTGTCTATGAGCTGCTTGATATCCTTTGGCATACCGGTACCTGGCCAAAAAACGAGCGAACGCGCACGACGTAACATACTGTTGTAGCCCATGTGAGCAGAGTGTAATCTCCTCATAATGTCTTGTCTCAGACTTTTCGGAATCAGAATGGCCTCACCTTTCAGGATGATGCCATCCTCATAGCTGAGAACGTCTCTCATGTCGTAGTAGAGGCGTGCCTCATTTGGCACCATAGATTTCGCGTCGGGCCATCCTTCGCGAATTAGCGATTTCAGCGTTTCGAGAGAGACATCATGTGACGTTGCCTCTCTGACCTCTTGCAGTCTACAGTCGGATATGTCCGGAAAGAAATTGATCGCCATGATTCGCGGTCTCAGGTCTGGCGATTCAATGCAGGCACGGCTTAGGGTATCTGCAATGACGAGTTCAGAGCCTTTGATGAAAATAAAATCCACATCGTACCGATGGATTCTCATTAAGAGGGCTTGCAGTCGCTTTGGTGCCTGACTTAGGGGTTTCTTGAGAATGGACGCAAGAGGCTTATGATCATTCTGTACGGTCACTGACGTACCGTAGGTGTATTGGTCGAAACGTTCCAGACCGAATACCACAGCTAACAGTTCTTTTTCAATTTGCGCCCAATTACGTTCAGCTGGGGTGAGTGTGCGAGATGCGTACTCTACTGGTCTCCCATCCTGTAGCAGTACAGCTCCAAGGCCATCTTTGCTACTATCAACTTGCAATTCAACACGCTTGTTAGTATTGAAATAAGCGAGTACAGGACTGTCCGTCAGAGCTTACGTTTTACAGTTTTGAGTGCATTGTCACATGTATATAGTGGACCAATTCCACTCTGTGTCCTTTCGGGTCAGAGCTCTAATTGGCTCTAGGTCAGCAGCGAGATTCGGCAGAAATTTGGCCATGTACTGTACCAGTCCACACAGACGTTTTACACCGTGAACGTCTGTCGGAGTCGGCATGTCAAATACAGCCTTGACTTTGGACTCATCGACTTTCACGCCGTGGTCGGTAAAACTGTGACCATGAAATCGGATTTCTGATCTCCGGATTTCTTTCTTGTCATCATTGAGAACGATGTGCCTTTCCTTGCATCTGTGATACAACTTGGACAGTTTTTCAGCCTCAGATTTCGTGTGTCCGCACCCCGCAACTACAATGTCGTCGGCGATGGTGAACACACCGTCAAGATCACTCAGCGCTTCTATGAGTTTACGCTGAAATATTTCGCTGCTTACTTTGAGACCGAAAGGCAATCTGACCCAGCGAAAACGACCAAATGGTGTTATCATTGTCGTGAGTTTGCTAGATTCGTCATCGAGTCTTACGTGCCAAAATGCCTCTTTTACATCCAGTTTGCTAAACACTTTAGCATCGTGTAGCTGGGGTAGCACGTCATCAACAGTTGGCAATTTATAGTGTTCCCTCATCAGGGCTTCGTTCAGCGGTTGCGGATCAATGCAGATTCTGAGTTTCCCATTGTTTTTCCGCACAACGGCCATCTGGCTTACCCATTGAGTAGGCTCGGTGACAGGGATGAGCACGCCACGCTCGACGAGATTATTCAGTTCTGCCTGAACGTCCCCTTTAAGTGCCACTGGAAGTTTTCGGCAAGGAAGTGCTCGTGGTTTCACTTCTGGGTCAACGCAGAGATGAGCGACCCCGAGGTCACCCAGTGGTTGGTCGGTCTGGTGAGCCATACTTGCGATAAAACTATGTTTGTTTACAGTTATCAGGCGCATGTCAGTCAGGGTTTTCAAACCCAGTAAGCAATGCAGGTTATTTGGCACCACGATGAAAACTGCATTGTGAAGCTCACCAGTGCGAACATTTGTGACCGTTATCTCAGCCTCCCCTTGGGGCTGGACCTTGGTGCCGTTCCACATGACAAGTTTTACTGTAGTTGGTCGAATTTGCTTTTGTCTAACATTAAATCTTTGAAAGATAGTATAGACGTCGGCGCCAGTATCCACTTGAAAACGAATTTGTCGGCCATTTACCGCCAACTGAGCTGTGAGTATTTTGTTGACTCGCTTACTACTCACATTTGACAGATACGCATCGTACTCATTGTCAGAATCACTAGTGTAGAGATCAGTGTCTTCCTGGACGGTATGCACTTTAGGCTTTTTACATTTAGCCTTAAAATGGTTCTTTCCCTTACAGTTTGAGCATGTTCTGCCCCAGGCAGGGCACTCGGCTTTTTTCATTACGTGTGTTAAGCCGCAATAGTTGCATTCGCGTTTCGCGTATGATGCAGTAGGCGGTTAAGCGCCTGTGGTTGACGGTTTAGGCCTAGCAGTGCTGTTCCGGGGCACCTTTCGTAGACTCGAAGGTGGTTTAGCCCCACGGACTTGTTTAACAGTAGATGTGGCCCCAGACTCGTGTCTCATGAGTTTGCCTTGAGCATTGGCATTCTCAGCCGCCTTACAGATGTTGATACATTTATCAAGCGTCAACTTAGTCTCTCTTAGTAGCAGTTTCTGTGTTTCAGATTCGCGAACTCCAAGTACAATGCGATCTCTAAGGATAGAATCCTCAGAGTCTTTGTGATAGTTACATGTTCTCATTATGTTGCGGATTGTCGCTAAGAACGATTCAAATGATTCGCCCTCTTCCTGCTCTCGTTTGTTAAACAGAAACCTCTCGTATGTTTCATTTAGTTCACCTACCGCAAAACTGTCAAATTTGGCGAGTATTTCGGTAGTGGTACGGGCATCTTCTGCACTTTCAAACTGAAATCCATTGTAGATTTTAAGTCCCTCATCACCAAGTGTGTGCAGAAGTAGAGCTACCTGATATGCCCCGTCGTGTTTTTCCAGCTTGGTGATGATAGCATAATTTATCCATTTTTGTTTGAAGAGCTTCCAACTCTCTAAAAGTCGCTTAACTACTCCAAAATCCGGAGGCTGTGGCGGTTTGATGCCTCCAACTGGTGCCGCGGTAGCCATCTTGTGTAGGATTTAAGCATACACAGTCACAAACGGCAATCGCGAGTTTGTCCGTAAACTGGACCAGCGTCGGCGGTTTTCCAGACCGAGCGAGAATTTCACCAAATTTTAGACATCCAGAGCGATCGAGTTACTCAAAAGTTATGTCCACAGTCCGTGGCACGGATTACCTTGACCACCGCTGCCACCATGTTGCGTGATCGAGATCAAACGAGAGTTAGCAAATGAACGAAAGAACTTGAGGAATTTAGAGGGCATATGCACACAAACGTTAGTTTAATTCACATCACAGCAGAGAGTAAGTACAATCTAGAGTACCAACAGAGGGCGTACTTCTACTTTACTAGTGATACATGTAGCTGGTTAACCAAAACACTCAACAATAGTTATTCAAATATCTATGTTAATTTATCCTATTCCTGTATTTGGCGGTCAATTCCGCCGTTGGATGTGGTGAATAAATAAATAAATAACTTGAGTTGCCAAGCCGTTTGGACACCGGTACCGCACAATACAAATAGGACAGTACATACATTGCAGTAACGCCAGGACTAGGGCTTAATGAATTTCAGGGACAGAAATTTTGTAACAAAATCTCACATTATTACTGCCAAATTAGACATTAAAAAAATACTTACATGTACACGTGTGAAGCATCCTATTCTACTCTTGGACCAACTTTTCAAGTCTTACATCAGTTTTGCCAGTATTATCGGTTTCATTTTGTAACTTTTAGAAAGCAGTTCATTACGTGTGAATTTAATTTTTCATATTTGTACTCTCACCTTAAGATATGCCATACTGAGTGCATTGCAACAATTAAGTCAAGTACAAACACTAAGAAGAGAACCAGACAATGATTGCAACATCGCGCTAACATGGGCACCAGAAAGAATGAGAAGACGAGGCTGTCCCAAGACCACATGGAGGTGCACCGTGGAGAAAGAGAGGAATATGGCAGGGTGGAGAACCTGGAGCGAGGCAAAGAGTGCAGCTGCGGATAGGATTGGATGGAAAGTTCTGTGGAGGCCTTACATGTATGTGCCCTCGGGCATAAAGAGGATAGGTGAATTAAGGTGAACAAATACATAAACAAAAATTGATCTCCTAAAATATATTTAAATTTGTCATATGAAGATCTTTTAATAAAAGTGGGTTTGGCCAGTCTTAAACATACGTTTATAACCAGTATGGGGTCCAGGCAAGAAAGAGTTTATCGTCCATTTAAAACTGGCCATATGTCATGCTCTCAGCCAATAGGGATGCAAAAAAATAGCTAAGGTATTTAGGAATTGTATTTTATTTGTAATTTTTACAAATAATTTCCGAAAGGTTCATTTTAGTCATTTTCTTGGGGCGCTCGGGATAATTAATGGTTTCAGGTGAGCCATCAGAGCTACATGTATTGTAAGAGCTCTACCCGAATGCAAATACGCCCTCTTTAGAGATTCACATGATACAGTAAGTAGGTCAAGGTTAAGATTGTGATCATCTCAATACATGTACATGTATATGTCAGCATATAGCTATACGTGCCTTTACGGCTCGCCATGGTACGCCATTTGTGAGTGCGTGGGAGTCTTAATGGTACAGCCAGTGCATCTTGCAAGCAAATCGTGCCGCCCCGTATATCGTGTGCATGAGTTTGTGACAATCAAGTCAGTATTTCACCCAAGATGCAGATGTATAATCTCATAGTACAGTAGGTTGAATCTGTATCTGAGCTCTATCTTACCAGGTAACACTTGTCAAAAACACAAATTCGCTGCATTTTACGAGTTTGAAGCGGACGAGAGCCCCACTCCCCTGGGAAATTTGGTTGTACATGATCAAACTTAGCGCTCCTGTGTGGTGAACTGGAAGTCCGTTCCATCATGCACTGCGCGCCAACTTTGTATATTGTGAGGAGGACTGATTTGGGAGGATGGGGACAGTCCCTCTCCCCAATTAACACTCCATCCAAATGTCATACTCCACCTCCTACACGTCTTCCTCTTCTTACCTCAACCCCTTGCCACCCTCTCCACTTTCCCAGGTACATGTACACCATAGAAGTTTGAATCTGGTCAAGGGTTCAGTTAAAATTTTACGTCTGTCAGAGATTTTTGTGCAGTCGTTACAATTAAAGCTTTCATTTTTTTGTACGGAAGTTAATACTTGTAATGCGCACATACATGTATCCACCCTGCTGGGTGCTTAAAGTTATTTTGGTGGTGGGAATATTTTCATGCTTTGAATTTACCCTGTAAATATTTGTGTACAGTTTTATCTTAAAGGAGTGTGACCAGATCACTTTTTTTTACCCATAACTCCCCGGGACTTACCTTATGGGTCATGAGATTTTTATATCATAACATCCGTTATATTTTTCTGATTACGAAACTGAAACTCCCGCGCTTCTAGGCCGCATATTTCCGAGGATATCGTCGAAAATCCACCGATTATTTGTAAACTAATTTTCCAGTATCAACGTTTATCCGCTGAAAGCATACTCGATAGTTTTGTTCAATTTTTTACTGGAAATTGCGAATGTTTTCGGGTTTTTGGGACATGGGAGGTGTGTATGGGAGTTACTTGATAATATTGGTAAGTTACATCGAAAACTATTTTCCAGAAACTCTGGTCACGCTCCTTTATTTAATTATAGTTACCGGTATCTTGTCGTATCGTTTATTCTGTGTTGGTGAGCATACCTATTGTCACTCATTTCTAGGGAAAACTGCGACAAAGTCCCAGGGTAAAAAATGTTGGGTGGTGCCGATTCCATCCAAATTGTAGAAATAATAGAAGATACATGTAGCACATGGTTTTAATTCAAGCTCTCGTATGAAAAACATTGAAGAATTACCTGACATATGGGGATATCTGGCAAGCAAGCTGCAACATCTTTCAACCACTTCAAAGGTAGCCTCAGTGGAGAGAAGTCTGTCACCAAACCACCAATCTTATTTTCTTTCACAAAGCCAGGAAGTACATCTTTGGATTCTCCAATTAGAAGATGGAATGGTATGTCTAACTCCCTAAGTTCCTAGAAATTATCAACAAAGAAAGTAAACAACTGATTACGATCTTGTTATAAAGTTGATAAGTGCTTCAAAGAAAATGGTAAAATTTGAAATTGGTCAGCCAGTTTTATTTATACGTGTAATGCTTGAACAAAACCAAGACAAATATTTAAAAATACACTGGGGGATTTTCAGGTCATATGAAATAAACACCACACAACTAGCTTGTTCTTGTAATACTCGTGTTATATTACGACCAGAGATATATGTAGACAAAGGGATAACAAAAGATCCTTTCATGTCCTCGAGCATTGTCTAGTTCGAACCGGTCCTCGATTGTACGTTCATGGGAGAGAGTAAGAGTACAAAAACAAATAGCAATAGCATAGTAAAACACAAGGCGAGGGCCATTATCGCAAGATGAGGGCCATTATCAGCCTCCAAATCCCCAGCTGGTTTTAAACACACTGTTTAAGACCGGTAAAGCACACTTTTATTTCAACTATACCTTTTTGTGTAAGTCAGTAAAACTCCCTAAAACGTCAAGTTGTTTTTGTTGTATTGCGCGCGTTGCGCACATTGCAGGAATGTTGCAAACGCATGCACATGACCATGCAGGCACTTAATTTTTTGTCACAGTGCGTCTAATTTGCTTCTTTTTTTTGTGCGTGTTCCATACGCACTGAAAGATAATAGGCGCCACGGGCCAGACTATACGAAGTGTTTAAAACCTGTATTTTCATAGACGAGTGCACAAAAGCACCGTAACCAGTGGCGAACATTGGCAACGTTTGCGTAAGTAGAATGTAGCCCTGAGATGGTCTTTATCGTTCATTTATGGCCGGCCACATGACTGGACACGCTCTCAGCTAATAGGGATGCAAAATCTGCTTAAAGGGCCCCTTATTTAGGATTTTTATCAATGAAATCTATGCTTTAAAACCACTATACTCAGTTAAAGTCATAAAAATCCTATTTGGAGCTTGCTTTGGGGGTTAAAACGAAGGTTTTTAGTTGTTATGCTAATGAAAATATGCAGATTCATGACCAAGGTTACGATGTCACAAGAGGCAAACACAGGAAAATCGCATTCAACTGTGCACAAAAGATTCCACTTTTTTCTCAATTTTCCTGAAACCGTTGTAATCCATGGCTGTTTGAGTTTGTTTTACATGTTGCCTGCTGTAAGCCATGACAAAACTGGGGGTAGAAACTGCAGCAATTTGCCACAAATCCAACTTAAGGTCTTATGTTTTTTCTTAACTTTTCCCTTCGGTCTTCCTTATGTGATGCACTCCAAACAGCGCCCTCTGTCTGTGATTTATTGCAATGAAATCTTCAAAGTTGAAAAAGGCCACCTTTTATTGATTTTACATCCAAACGAACAATAGTATGTCTTGCTGAACAAGTAATCCGTCATTATGAAGCAAAGCTTAGGCACAAAGTTGTTTAGCATGTCACAGGCCCTTTAAGGTATGACAAAATACAGAGGACAATGACGTACAATGTATACATGTACTTCTAACCTGTTCGACTTCTTCAAGTCCTTTTAGCATGAACCCAAAATGCCGGATGGTTGCATCCAAAAATTTTGGCACCAGGCAAAAACAGACATGGAGTGGCACCTCCATCTTTGTGGCAATGCGCTGGGCATACAGCAGACTCCAGTTGTCTACAGGTAGGGAAATGGGCATGTAGTCAGAATGATGATTAGTTGAACAGACTTGGGTGTATATACCCATACATGTACATGGATATCTTCAGTCAAATGGGTTATGGCAGATTTCCTATTGAGCTCATGCCAATGACGTCATTTTGGGAGTAAAACAATGCCGCGTCGTTGTGGAAGCAATGTGCGGGCGCGTTGTGTGTGTCCATAGCGCGCGTAACGCGCAATGCCGAGGCTCCCATTGGTGAATTAAACCGCGTTACGCCCACCAGAGACACGCACAACGCGCACGCACATCGCTTTCACAATGACTCAGCATTATTTGACTCCCAAAATGGCATATTCGCACGTGTTCGAAAGGGGTCAATAGGCCTAAAAATAATATTTCCCTACTTATCCCTATTCCAATCAGAATATGTAATTGCGCCGATCCTCTGTAAAAACGAAAAAGTAGTGCGCGTAAAAGCATCTCATGGGCGCCGCCATCTTTCGATCAACCAATCACATCGTGCGCTAGTATTCACTTCGTGAAACTGATGACATCACGTTTTTTGGCACGCCGAAGTGCGTGGCATTGCGGGAATGAAAACCGGGCAAGTGTACAAGTATACACTCCTCCCCCATAAAAGAAATTAGGTCGACCTGGTCCAGTGCGCGCTGATTATGGGCAAGTGCGCGCTAAAGGGAATTTTTCATCGTCTTATTTTGAACATTCTTTCAATAATAATAATAATGACAAAAATAATGGTCCAATAATAATAATGACAAAAATATTACATAATTGTAAAGATCAATTCTTCAGCTTTAAGATGGTACATGTATAAATTTTCCATTTCTAATATCAATATACAGTGTACATGTACTGTAACAAGAATTAGTCCCTCTTGTTATTTGCTACTCGACACAAGAAAGAACACACAGGAAAACTTGTATTCATAAACAAATCACTCTACGTTTATTTCGACACTCGTGATTTAAGAACGTCCAGAACAAGAATGGCGCTTAGGTGTCCCAACCGTCCAGCAGGGGCTCGCGCTAACCGGCTCCGAGTGGAGCCATGTTAGCGCCCTCAGCAAGTCAACCGGGCTCCGTGTGGAGTTGTGCTGGTGCCCTCTGCTGGCCGATTGGGACCGGCGTTACACTGCTCCCTTTGAGGACCCCGCTTTGTCCCCAAAGCAGGCAGCGAACCCTGCCGTCTCGCCGGGGAGACGATTCCCTTACAAATGGTAGCATGGCAAAAAAAAAAAGCACATGGGGGTGCCTGTTTCGAGGCTGTTGTCTCCGAAATGGCGTCTTCCTCACTGGGTCGGCAATCAGAGGGCGTATCAGACCGGGGTGCCACAGCGGACGGGGGCTGCTCCAATGACTGGCCACTAGCCCCCTGCCACTCCATGCCCTACCGTCCAGCTCGTTTCCAACCCGCACGGTCGCCACCCTCCCCGGTTGCCGTGTACAGTACTGGAGATGGCGCTGTCGAAAGTCCTCCCGGTAGAACGCTCTCCCGCACCCGAACGGGCACTCGAAAGGCATCGTCGGGTGCAGAGCAGGGCATGCCGTTGCTTGGTGTCGCCTTAGGTTTCCCAACCTCGTGAACCGCTTGTCGCAGTGCCGGCATTGGAAGCGGCCCATCCTACGGATGTTGGCGATTGCCCTCCTGCTCTGGTTGGAGCGCTTCCCGGCCTACGGCTTTTGTGTCCTCTCCTTGGTTTTCCTTGGCCGACAGTGTCCCCTGGTCTTTGGCGGCCCCTACCTCCTCATGGTCCAGCAGGCCCTCCTTGGTCTCGGCAGCCTCTTCTTCGCAGGGAGCTGCGGCGTCGGGCTGAAAACATCTTCTCCACCCCGTCGCCGCCTCGCCCAGGTACACCATCCCAACCCCTCTCCATGGTCTTTCCTTTACCGCTCCTCGAATTATCTGGTGTCCAGCCGGCACCACAGTATTCTCAGGAACATGAACTTTTTCCCGCAATGTAATTCTCCCCCAGCGGCACCTTCGGTTTCATCTGTTCCTGTCCTGGGGGTCCTCCACTGGTTGTCCTCTAGATCGGCTTAGACTCGCTCTGTCCTCTCCTCGGATTGTTGTCGAATCCTTGTTTCCTACGCGGACAATCACGCCGGAAGTGCCCGAATTCGTGGCACCCGAAGCACTCCACCATCGATCAGTCGAGCGGTCTCCGCGCGTAGCCTGTGCTCTCGGTGTTACTGTCTGGTGTAGGTTGCGCTACAGTAGCTGCACTACTGACCTCACTTCCCTGGTTCCCCTTCTTCCTTGGAGTCCAGGAAAGCCTCCATCTCAGTTGCCAGGGTGATTGCTTCGGTCAGGGCGTATCACCTAATGCATTCCGGAAAGCATCCACAGCCAGGTCCTCCCGAGCTTGCGTGGGGAGGTTCGGGTAACTCTTGGAAACCAACCGCCTGATCGACTGCCCCAAGCTACTGATAGATTCGTCCCGACGTCTGGTGCACATCGATAGCTGGGCCCGATGTAATGGAATTTGGGCCGTAACCCCAATTCGCTGCTCGAAGTACTCCAGGATGCTGGGGTACTCCTTTCATGCCTCTGGGGCCATGTCGGCCAGGACCTCTTGTGCCGAGCCCTGCAGGTGGGAGGCTAAGAACATGGCCTTTTTCGGCCTCGCCCCACTGGTTGACTGTTGCCAAGCTCTCAAAATGGATGAGGTAGTCGGACCACGACGAAACCCCATCAAACTTATCTGGGAGCATGATCATTGGTCTCCGACCCACTGAGGGGGCCCCAGCTTTCCATTGGTTTGTGCAGTGGGGAGCTCCGAGTGGTGCTCTCCATTATATGGTTGTACAGTGCGGAGCTGGTTCCCTTGTCTGCACTACAGTTTTGTGCAGTGCGGAGCAAATCTCCATAGGGTTGTGCAGTGCGGAGCAAATCTCCATAGGGTTGTGCAGTGCGGAGCAAATCTCCATTGGGTTGTGCAGTGAGGAGCAGATCCCCGTGCTCCGCACCATAGGATTGTGCAGTGCGGAGCCGATTCCCGTGCTCCACACCATAGGTTTGTGCAGTGCGCAGCAGATCCCCGTGCTCCGCACCATAGTCTCGTGGCGTGCTGGGGTCCGAGCAGAGCTGTTCTACATGGTTGTGTGCGGTGCAGTCGATCCGGAGGTTCCGCGCCGTAGGCCAGTGGCGTGCGGGGCTCCGAGCGGAGCTGTTCTACATGGTTGTGTGCGGTGCGGAGTCCATCTGGAGGTTCCGATCCAGAGGTTCAGCGCCGTAGGCGAGTGGGGCTCTACCACGTGGTTTTGTGCAGTGCAGTCGATCCGGGTGTTCCGGGACACCTCGATCGTGTCAGACTCTGGGCATGTCCCCGCCGTGTGGCGAGTCTGATGTCATATTTTCTCAAATGCGTGAATTCGTCCAAGAAAGAAAAGCCAGTTTTACCTTTTCCTATTTTTCCGCCGTATGTGTCGTCCCACCGCTGCCACCAGTGTAACAAGAATTAATCCCTCTTGTTATTTGTTACTTGACACAAGGAAGAACACACAGGAAAACTTGTATTCAGAAACAAATCACTCCACATTTATTTCGACACTCGTGATTTATATGGTTGTACAGTGCGGAGCTGGTTCCCTTGTCTGCACTACAGTTTTGTGCAGTGCGGAGCAAATCTCCATAGGGTTGTGCAGTGCGGAGCAAATCTCCATAGGGTTGTGCAGTGCGGAGCAAATCTCCATTGGGTTGTGCAGTGATAAGGGGGGAGTCTTCGTTAATTTATGTGCAATTGATTTTAGAAAGGCGTTCGACCATATTAATCATACGACTGTTGTTGAAAAACTTATTTTATTAGGGGTCAATCGCGCTATTATTCCAACCATATGCAGTTTTTTGTCTGATCGAACTCAAATTGTTCGTTACCAAGGTGCTAGGTCAATTCCTCTGAATTTATCTTGTGGAGTCCCACAGGGAACAAAATTGGGACCGGTGTTATTTTTAGTCATGATAAATGATGTTTCTGCTGATATAATTAATCATTGGAAATATGTGGATGATTTAAGTTTGGTTGACATTATTTCTAGAAATGGAACTTCAAATTTACAATCTGATGTTGATTCGGTTATTAATTGGTGTGCTTCAAATGACATGAATGTGAACCCTTTGAAATGTAAAGCTATGCAAATAAGTTTCTTACGTAGCCATGTTCCACCAATTCAAGTGCTTGCTAATGGGGTTCCTTTTGAAACAGTTTCATCACTGAAACTCCTTGGTGTAACAATACAGAGTGATTTAAAGTGGGACCAGCAGGTTAAGCAGATTGTAACTAATGCATCACGACGTCTTTTCATCCTTAGTAAATTAAAGAAAAGTAAAGTTTCTTATGCAGATCTTGTTGTAATTTATAAATTGTACATACGTCCATTATTAGAGTTCGGTGCAGTTGTGTGGTCCTCGAGTATTACGGAAGCACAGACCCAAAACATTGAACGGGTGCAAAAAAGAGCCTTGCGAATTATTGCATATCCAACTACCATGTCATATCGGGAACTTTTGGTTTTTTTAAACATTGAATCATTGTCACATCGACGAGAATGTCTGACCTTAAAATTTGCCAAGTCTCTATTGGTTTCCAATAGACATCGCCATATCTTACCTGATGAACGTGAGTGTTCAGTAAATTACAACTTGAGATGCCTGGCAAGGCTTAATCAACCAAAGATGAAAACACAAAGATATAGGCAATCTCCAATACCATATATGACCAGACTCATTAACTCCACAGTGGTGCAATAGTTTGTTTGATGTTTTGCATGTATAACTATTTTTATTGTATGCTTATGTTAATTAATGGAAGCCAAATTGTATAAGTTTTTGACTTTTTATTTGGTTGTGTGTAACAAATAAACCAGAAATTGAATTGAATTGAATTACATGTAGCAACTTAGCCAACATGGCCATTGTGTTTGCCGCCCGGCGTGAATTCGCCGTGAAATTATAGCTGCGCTAATTGGGAAGACTGTTATTGTATGTGGGGTCATGCCATGAAACATCTTTTGCAGGATTATTCCCCCTTAAAAAGCACTTGCTTCTGAAAAGTTGTACGTTCACAAATTTTTAAGGGTAAAATATGTTCATAGTGACTGCCGAAGTGAGAGAAACAGTTGGTTTACAGCACTACATTCCATGAACATATACCATGCCTAAAAATTTCACAATTTTTTTGAAAAAGTACCTTGCACTCTCTGATCCCTCGACATCCAGTAGAGGACTCCCTCACAGCAATCTGGGATATCTTCCACTTTTGAAACAACCCGTACCCTCTTCTTGTTGAATTTGAAGGCAGTGACCGAGCATGCTGTAGCTTGGTGAAGTTTCATAATCTTCTCTACAATGCCCTCGGTATCAGAGGAGCCAACCTGCAAACGATTCACAATATGTCAAAACTGGTCAAGCTGTGTTTGCATTGGAATTAAAGGGACAAACTATTCAGGTTATAAAACTTTTGACACAAAGTCCGAGGAACCGAAGCGAGTTCCACCGAGGACAGTGTACGGGACAATGTGACATTAGCCCCATGGCACATGTCACTTACCCGCCCAAAACATTGCCATGGAACTACAGCAGAAAATGATAGATATCCAAAGCAAAAAGCTGCCAAGTGAAGAGGGAATCGAATCGTTTCCGACAAAGTTGTGAGTTTCGCGCGATGGTGAACGGCTGGTAAAGCGTATAACTCGACCATTGACTGTTTTTATTAATTTTAAGCTTTTGTGGTTAATTACGGACAATTTAGACGATCTTTGACCATACAAATATTATTGTCAAGGATCATGATGTATCACTAAATTCCGTAAACACTGTAGGCCGGTGTGTACCGTAGGCATACCTTAATTTTCAACCAGTTGACGCCGGGATTATTTTTGGGAAAAAATACAATTTTTTTAATAAGGCAAATGTGATTGGCCAAAAGGTCAGACAAGGGTCCTATTTCATAAAGCCTACTTAGAAACATTCCTAAATAAACATTCCTAACTCATGTTTTTAAAGATAGGAAAAATTAGATTTATTGTTCCTAAATCCACCTAAGAATGTTTTTAACTTTTATGAAAAAGGACCCAGGTTGAGCACCACCAATACTGACTCTTGAGAGTCCCTTCTACATTAATTGTATGAATTTTCTCACCAAAAGATCATACTTTGCCACAAAGCGAGATTGAATACAATGTATTTTAGGGTCTAGTATACATGTACACTCCTTTCACAGTGGTTTGCGCGTCCACTAGTTCGTCCGCCCCAATTAACCACTTCTCAACTTCGCAATGATCCTGTGAATCGCGTGCGTGACGTCACCCAACACCAGTGCTGGATAACACTTTAATTGACATGATTGGCTAGATTCTGTCACTTGACACGGTAAACATATGTCACCTGACTGTCAGGTGACATGTTTACTGCATCATGACAGAATCTGGCCAGTCGTGGCAATTAAGTGTTATCCAGCACTGGTGTTGGGTGACGTCACGCATGCACAAACTAGTGGAGGACAAACTAGTGGAGGACAAACTAGTGGACGCACAAACCACTGCGAAAGGAGTGTATACATGTAGGTGTTAAAGCTACAAAATTAGGTTAAAGAAATGTCAAATTGCAGTCCCTGTTTTGCATAGTAAACTTGCAAATGTCAAATGGGCCAGCAGGTTTAGTTGGAGCATAACATTAATGCACCTTTTTTAATGTTGATTGTTTAAGCAAATTCAAAAGTAATGATACCGTACAGTGTAACAAACCAAAGAACCGAGTTGACTGTTTTAAATTAATAAGTGCATTATTCATTCTAAGGCAAAAAAACAAAAAAAACAATGTTTAGCGTTAGCGCGTAGGTAACTTTAGGTTGTTCTTGTTGTTGAGTCTTTCGATTAAAAACATGCCTGCCTGCTTCATGTCAACTTGACTTTATTGCTTGGAATCCACTTAACAAAAAAAACAAACAAACAAACCTGTGTCACCGCATTATTTTGAGAGACTTAATAATGTGTGCTTCACATTCTGTTGTCTGTTTTAATTATCAAGCCGTTTATTTTGCCAGCAGTAATGAATTCAACAAAAACTGCCAACTTCAAGGGATTGCAATATATTTGAAATCAACTGAAATACACGTAAACCAGTGGCTGATGTATTCTTCAGAATGCAATTTGTGTACAAATGTTTTTCCTCCCGTCTTTCACAAAGCTTACAATTGATTTTCGATACGTTCACTTTTAATTTCCTATAGACCGTATCGAATAGCAGTTTCTTTGTTACTTGAGGACATGCATGGTTGCACATACATGTATTGTGCTTCCATTGTTGAACGGTTTAAGTAACAAAAGGTGCCCCACAAAATGGCGGCTATTCGATAGATACGGTCTTATAGTGTTGCCTCAAAATTCATTTTCAAAAGGGCGCAGCAATTTTCCCTTTGTATTAAAGGGCATTTGAAAGTGAAACGTGAAAATCTGATTGAAAGAAATATTTGACACGTACACTGACAATTGGTGACAAGGTTTATTAAGATAACTCGCCAATACATCCTGCAATATTGTACAATTGACATTGAAGTTGAAGTGAGCTACGTACAATACATGTCAATATTGATGAGAACATTGCTTCGTGGTGAATAAAATTACAGAAAGTTGTGTAAACGAGCCAATTGTGCAAAATATAGAATTGCAGCAGCCACAGGGTTGCTTAAGATTGGCCAAACCTACTTTTAATCCCATTCATAATACCTTTTTGTGTAAATTAGCTCGTCGTTTTGCCATGTTTTGCATTCACTTTCCTAGTGTCATCAACACCGCGTTCGTACATGTACATGTATGTACAACTGCTAGCTGTGCGTGAAGTTGATTTTGTTCGATCGTGCGTGATACGCTTAATGCAGGCATATGTGTTGCGCGCGCATGCACAGTGCACAATTTGCTTTCGGGCGCGTGCAGTTTCTGTGTGCACATGTGCGTGTTCCGTATATACGCGCTAAGTAGGGCACATAAAACGCGGGCTAGCCGGCCGGGCATTAATCACTGGTCATTATCGCTAGTTTAAGACTGCCCAAGTGACGTGCTCTTAGCCAACAGGGATGCGTAAACTGTCTAAGGTACATGTATCTATGAATATCGATTAATCATCAGCAGAAAATGAGATAAATGTATATATCCAAAGCAAAAGCTGACAAGAGAAAAGCAAATCGTTTGCGACAAAGTCAGGAGGCTCACGCAATACTAGCCTTTATATACCAGATATAATTTTACTCGGCCTTTGGATAGAACTATAGTAGGCCTACTAGATTTAATAAAAGACAGCAAAAGTGTCCCTCCGTTACCACTTGGCCTGGCCCCTTTATAAAAATTAACAATGACATCACAATATCTACTATCAGTGACAACATACATGTAGCCAACCTACCTCCTCCATTGTACATGTACCGGTACTGTCCGAGCCTTCATCATCAAGCCTTGATTTCTTGGATAGGGACTCCTCTGCCGATGATGACTCATCACTCTTTATTTTCTTTGCCTTCTTCCTGCTGGATTTCTTACCTTTGGCCATTGCTAAAAAGCAATAAATAAAAGACAGAACAAAATGGTAAGCTAGTGGCCATATTGTATCATCAAACCCAAAAAGGCATGAATCTTGAACAATCCTCCCAAAAAGATGTCAACAATTTAATAAAAATACACAAACTCACAATGACGAGAACTAACATCTTGAAGAAATATACAATAAAATTGTGGGATAAAATGAAGAAAAAAATCCCCCCTCCCCTCCACCTCCACCCCTCCCCCTCCACCCATGGAAATTAAACCATATAGTATCAACCAGCATTGTAGTCGAGGCGTTGTAGTCGAGACCTGTAAATCCGAGACCGAGACCGAGACCCGAGCATTCAAGACCGAGACCAAGACCGAAACCAGCTGTTTCGAGACCGAGACCAACACCACCGAGACCGAGACTTTGACACGCCAAGACCGAGACCAAGGGTTCCGAGACCTTACATGAAAAATATGCAATGAGTCAGAGCTATAGTTTTACTGGTACTTCAGCATTTTAATGACAATTTTTCAAAAGAAATTTGTAACGGTTTTCCAACTAATGTAATTGGTTTTAAGCCTGTTTAAAACAGGAGAGACCAGCATTGCATTTGAGAAACGGTGTTTCCAGCATTCAAGATGAAATCCTGGCTCTGTGGGGATGCATTATAATTCCCCCGCACTAAAACATGCGCCCCACTGGAGCACTAGCCAAAAAAAGGTGGATGCCGGGAGGATGCATCAAGGATACCAGTACTGCTGCCAAAAGGATGCCTAAGGGATACCATTATTGTATGCAGAATGGATGCCGCAGGGATACCATTATGCAGAATGGATGCCGCAGGGATGCCGCAGGGATGCCCCAAGGATGCCCCAAGGACGCCAAAAGGATGCCGCAGGGATGCCCCAAGGATGCCCCAAGGATGCAGTAAGCCAAAATATTTAAATGAGGGCATCCGTTCGGCATCCCTGCGGCATCCCTGCGGCATCCCTGCGGCATCCCTGCGGCATCCCTGCGGCATCCCTGCGGCATCTAGTTTCACATCTCTGGCATATATTTTAATTGTTGCAGCTAGGATGGGTTTCACAAGAAAAAAAATGCCTGGAAATATGAGACTTTTTGTGTGTTGTTGAAAGTGATGAAACATCTAAATTAACAAGTGAAGTTTGTACATTAAAGGTACACACCGACCAACTGTAATTTAGTGATACAGTATCCTTGGCAAATTATTTGTTATGGTCCTTGTCAAAATGTCCCGTAATTAACCACAAAAGCTTCAAATTAAACAGTCGAGTTATATATGCTTTACCAGCCGTTCACTATCACGCGCGACTCGATCATTACTTTGTCGGAAACGATTCGCTCTTCACTTGGCAGCTTTTTGCTTTGGATATCTCCCATTTTCTGCTGAAGATTTCACTGGACGACCGAATGGGTTTTTCCATTTTCCATAGAGGAGCTGACATTCATGGTTTGTCTTCACGAATGTACAATTGTAGTTCCACGGCACCGGTACCGGTTTGGGGCGGGCAACGTGCATGTGCGGCGGGGCTAAATGTCACATTGTCCGGTAGACTGTTCACGGTGGAAAACTCGCTTCGGTTCCTCGGACTTTGTGTCAAAATTTGATGTTCAATTTTTCAGAGTTACATGTATATCTAACTTCGTTTCATAACTTGAATAAATAGTATATTTTGTCAAAAAATCAGAGCTGAATTTGATGCAGTACTGCAGTAATAAACTTCAGGAATGAACTGTGTACCGTTTCACACGGCCATACAGCTGGAAGTAAAACTAACTCCAAGGACACGTGATTTATCGGAACCAGATTCTGGTTCCGATAAATCACGTGACCTCAAGTTTTTTGAAAAATGCAAAAAAATGGCACAATTTGGCGGTTTCTTTTTAGGTTCTTTTCAGTCTATTTCGGGACGACTTTTAGAATCATGTATGGGTCTATTTTGAGCCCAAAAGAGCCCAACAATGCCGGTGTGTCCGTTTAAGGGCTTTTGCAGGAGTTTGTAAAATCATCTCGAAACCATATTTGCATGAAATTCAACCTGACTTTTATGTCCATAAAATGCTTTGTACAAAATGTACACATACATGTATGTGCATTAATTGCCACTGCCCCGAGTATCCACAGTATTAATTGTAACCAGCTGTTCAACCTATACAATGTGTTTCTCAGACAGGGCACACGAAAAAAGAAGAAAAAAAATACCCGGCGAGAGATTTTACCATGCACGGACACCGAGGATTGCGTTGTTCGCATGCATAGCGCAGTGGCTATAGTTACGGTAACCGTAACACACTAATTAATGGCTATCGTTACGGGATTGCAACTGCATGCGCAATAAACCCCTTCATGGTTATCGACACCATCTTGTTCATGGGGCAAATGCTTCTGCCGCGGCCATTATGGCCGGGTGCACGCAACATAGTACCGCTGCTGCCGGTACGGTATGCATGCCCTACGCAAATCACTGCTTGACGCACTTGCGCTGTTGCAATTAATCCCGTAACTATTAGCCATTCATAAAAATGTTACGGTTACCGTAAATATATGCCACTGCGTTGTTTGTTTGGACATTTTCCTGAGTAAAACCATAACAATTAATTTTGTGTTTTTATCATGAAATATGAATTATGATACATGTAGGTTAATCCTGGGTGTCCATGCACAGTAATCTACCCAAATATTTAAATTGTTTTACCTCTGGTCTTTTTTAAATGACTTGAATTAACAAGCACCGGTGCAGTGTACCCTTTTTTCCCTCTTTGAACATATTTTAAGTGGGGGAAATGCATGCACAACTTTTGCTGTAAAGCAACTTAGTACACCATACATGCTGTACATGTACAATCTATACAACACTAACAGTAATTTTGCTACATAAGAAATAGGATTCTGCTCATGTGTTACCAAAAAGGTCTACAAAATATACTATCTATCATCTTAGTGTTAACATTACCTTTAAAAGTAAGAATAGTGGCTGATAAATATGTTTATTTTAGCTGACAGACTTCAGTATTAATCCATTTTCCCACCATCCTTTCATTTTCAAACTAAACTGCCAACTCAGCAGCATGGAGTGTATGTAGTCTGGTTCTGGCTAGTGTGTACACTTTACATGTTAGACTGTTTGAGTTGGGCACCACACTATAGCTAGACTGGTACTCTGCAGTCTATACATGTACATTATGAAAGTGTACCAGTACTTCCACAATGACATTCTTAAAATCTGTGGATGCCAAATATGCCAAAAGGATGCCATGCAATAAAATGACTACTCTGCAACTGTGGCATCCACGGTATCCCTTATGCATCCTCGGTATCCCTTATGCATCCTCATGGCATCCTTTGTATTCCTAGGTTGGCATCCTCTGGCCAGTTGGCCTTCTCTAGGCATCCTTTTGGTATCCTTTGGGCATCCTTGGCAGCCATTTGGCATCTATTTGGCATCCTTTGCATCCCCTGAATCCCAGTGGCATCCTTAGGGCATCCTTTGGGCATCCTTTTTGAGGATGCCAGTTTGACTAGGGATATAGAAGCTGGTACGGAAAGGGCAAGCTTTCTGAAATCAGGGTTTACACTTGTTCAGATACTGTTGCTAAAACTGCAGAGGACCATCATCAACATCTACTTGTACTTCCTGTATCTCCTCAAGATACTGCAGCCGCTGTAATTTGCAGGGCGATCGAGGGCTCTCCACTTTTGTTCCTGGTCCTAGGTTTATTGTACCGGTATTTGGTTAGGCACTTTGGGAGGAACACACTCCTAACTCCTAACGCCATCAGCTGACATGTTTAAAAAGCTCGACTGGCTTGCCTATCCAGAGAGAGTTAAATACAAGAAAGCTATATTTGTCTTTAAAAGCATCAATTCCTTGGCCCCGCAGTATATGGCAAGTCTATTTACACCTTACGTACAAACTCGAGAAACTCGTCAATCTGCCGAAAAGACACAGAAAATTCCCTTTGCACGAAAGGGGTCTTACGCCTCGAGTTTTGCTGTAACTGGCGCCGCAATTTGGAACAGCCTTAGTGCTCACCTTAGAACTAGGCCTATGTCTTCTTTGAGCTCATTCAAATCGGCACTTCGCCAAACATACACATAATATTCACAGGATCAACTTCAAGTGAGAAATGCTAATTTACGGAGTCGTATGACTTGGTTGCCATAAAATCAAACTTTAATTTACGAGCCGGAGGGGAATTTTCCCATTTTTTAAATTTTGTTTTCTTTTAAAAAGAGTTTTTGCGGGTTTTTCACCCTTCCCGTAATTAGCGTAAATTTTAGTGTCACATGCATGTACAATAATTACTTGTGATGTTGTTCTTCTGCAACCATTCGTTTTTTTATGTTGTAGTTGTTGTACAAATGTATCTTATTCCAGTTTGTTAGTAATTATGAAGTTGTTCAATTTAGTATTTGTTCTATGTGTGTTTGCAGGGCCCCAATGGAAACCAGTTTTTGTAAACTGTTTGGGCACACCCTGGGTAAATAAATGGAATAAATAAATAAATAAAAATAAATCATCGCTGCTTGCATAGTGGCACTGATTTTCTGAGAAAAAAATTACAAGTCGGACGTCATGTATATAAGCCCCGGCCTGCACTCAGAAGAATTCTAAGTTTTTTCTAGTAAAATATGTATATTTTCCCCCTCTAAATTTTGAATTTTTAAATTAGATTTTCACTTACTGATGCTTTATAAGTCATTTGAAGGAAAATATAGGAACATTCGAAGGTTTTTGTGTCATATGTTGTCAAAAAAGAGGCATTTTACAGCAACAAATTCCTTACTTTATAGCGCCGAATATTCCAACATATGAATTAATTCTGAAAAAAAAAACGACTGATGGCAGAGTTTATGT
Organism: Henricia sp. BOLD:AAB3569; assembly: GCA_037783545.1. Lineage (NCBI taxonomy): Eukaryota > Metazoa > Echinodermata > Asteroidea > Spinulosida > Echinasteridae > Henricia > Henricia sp. BOLD:AAB3569. The sequence continues at coordinate 1,116,652 of JBBELK010000333.1, read as the reverse complement.
ATTAAGGAATAAAAATGTTATAAACATTCATCAATGTACTCCCAAATAAAGCCAATGCCATTGGATTGAAAAGTATAACGTCAATCATCGTCACGTAATGTTTATTCAGGTAAGGAGTTTTCAAACGCCACTAGGCGCACGTGCTGTGAGTTTACAGATCACGAGCATATACACTGGATGAAGGGTCGCCCTCTTTCGTTGAACCCACCGTCCGCCATTTTTGTACCCCACCGAAAAGATCGCCGCTATATGTTTTAATGGATTTTCACCCATTTTTAGGCACTATGATAACACATTGTTATGCCGTCCTGCGCAGCCATTAACTGCAGAAACAGGCAGTATAAGGTCTGTGGAAGAACTTTTCACATTTTTTGGAATATCTTTAGCTCAGCTTGCAATGCACTGCCGGCACCCATATGGTCGCCCATACCATGCCCATACTAGGGACAGACTTGGGCAAATATATGCCTTGAATTATTATGGGACACTATATAATTGTTCATTCGATAACTCAACTTTAGTCAGTTTGTTTGGTTGACGTGTCATCATTTGAAAAAAAAAGTTAAGAAACTATCTTGTTTTCTTCTAGAAAAATATCAATTTAAAACTCAGACTTTAAAACTAATGCTTGGATTTTGTGTTGAGTGAAGAGTAAAAAGTACGTTGGGGGGTTTGGGGCATTGAGAATACATGTAAGTTTTCGATACATGTAACTTATTTCGTGTTTTTGCAAATACTTCATTCAGGTACAGTACTACTTTTTTTTTTGGAGTTGGAACCAATATTTCTATAGTTTTATCTTAATGAGCAGAGTTGTGATGTCATATACTCACCAAAAGGTAGCTACTCATTTTAAAACTTTTTTTGCCAGTCCTGACACTGTCTTAGCAGAACGGATATACCCGTATACAGTAAACCTCAGATAAGTCGGATCCAACAGGACAGAGCGATTTTATCCTATATAAGCGAAAATCCATACTTACGCGAAGATGAAATAACACATAGGGATTCATTGATCTCCAACTACCCAACGGTCAACAGTCAAAAAAGCATGCATTCCAAAACCAGAACATCTTATTTTAACACTACATTTTCATACATGTACATGTACTTTAAGACGCTGTGCTAAAAAAATTTGTTGGCATGGATTTGCATTGTTGGAAAAAGAGTGGCAAGCACGAGATTGTTGTGACGCTCCGACACTGAGGATGCCAAGATAGCTCAGTTATAGCATGGAGGAAGTCTTTCCTTCCTCCATGGTTATAGTATAGCGGTTGGCCATGTACATGTATGCCAAAGATCTGGGTTCGAATCCCAGTCGGGGCCTTGCAATTTTCTCGTGTTTCTAAAATCTTCTCAAAATGTCAACTTTCGTCAATCCGACTTAAAAGATGTGAAACACAAAGGAATTTAAAGAATGTTCTAGGTTGATGAGTCCGAGATTTAATCCGACTTACACGATCCGACTTACCGGTAAGTGATGATTTCTATTAGGCATATAGCATACAAAATCAAACGTTCCAAGCGATGTTGTCCGAGTAAAAATGTGTAAGTAAAAATCCGACATAAACGTATCCGACTTATGCAAGGTTTACTGTAGGTTCTTTCATACGTTAGAATAGATACACAATATGGTATAAGAACTTATAAATAGGAATCTCAAACTGCCAGTTTTCAAGCTAAAATAAAAACTAAAACATTTCCGAACTGTTCATATGAAACAATTGGAAAATTTTGTGAATTAATTGTAAATTCCCATCCATTGTAAATATTGTATGAAAATTTGATCAGTTTACTGTTCACCTCAATTCCAAATTGAATTCTTGTTTTTGCGTTTCTTAAAGAAACGGTCAAAAGAATTTTCAGAGTTGAAAACCCCTATACATATAGGCCTAGTACCTTCTGCATAATGTATTCATTTTACATCAAACTAAACAGCGATGGGTAGGGGAGAGTGGGGTTAGTTGGAACATTTGTTACAAAATCGTCTATAAAACACTATATAACAGAATTTATTGAAGAAAAAACAACTACCGGTATACCACTCTAAGCATACATATTTGGGCTACAAATCGAGCCTATAAAATGTTCGGCCTCGTTGATGGTTTCTCGTATAATCCACCTTGAACATGACCATGCCAGTTGTTCCGACTTACCCCACCTATGAGGTAAGTTGGGAAACATGGTATATGGTAAGTTGAAAAACGGTATGTTGTAATTTAAAAACTGTACTACATGTATAACTTCTGCAATCACCTTAATTACCAAGGCAGACACTTAAGCTGTAAATTGGGGCGCAAATTAATCCTTTGGGGTACAGGGAGTCATTACCAAAGTCTGCACAAAACAAGAACACCAACACAATTTTATGCATCAAGTGGTTAAGATCACTTTTTGCTCACTTATAATGCAGTGAAACTTGTATACATGTAATTGCAATGCCACCCCTCTGGACCGTAAAATAACTGGCCACTTTTATTGAGGTTACTTTAGTAAGCATTATACAAATGGCATTATGGGTGGCCACTATAAACAGGTTTTACTGTACAACTGTTTTTAACTTTCTGACCTTAAATTGCTAAAATTAACAATAAAACATTCTAATTTATTTAGATTATAAACTTTACATCTTAAAGTTTTAATCTTCTTGAACTTTATCTTACATCCATTCCTCAGCCATACACTTCACATGTATGCAAAATATGCATGGCGTATACATTTAAACTAGATGTAAGCCAAATAAATGTGTAATTAAATATAAGCCAAATAAATTTGTGATTAGAAGTAAAATATCTTACAATTTTTCGCCTTTAAATTTTCCCCTTTTAAAAATAAACTGAAACTTCTATTAAAAGGCACTACCTTCACCTATGGGTTAGTTCCAAAAAACCCCCTAATTTTGTTTCAACTAAACCCGCTGGCCTGTTTGACATATGCAAGCTAACTATGCAAAACAGGCGGACTACAATTTTACATTTCGTTAACCTTATTTTGAAGCTTTGTACTATAGATACCTTCAAATACTAAAAAAATAGTCGAGCGAATCTATGAAAATCATTAGCATAATGCAACATTTCTGAATGGTGAAAAATTACACAGAAGATCAAAAAACAAACATTCCTTTCTCATTTTAATAGGGTTGTACTTGTAGCACTATGTGCTGTGGACAATATGGTGGATAGCTGACCTAATAGCAACAGTATATGAGTATGACTAGCAAAATTTCATTAAACAATTACAGCCGTGAAAGAAAATATCAATGTTTCAACAAACCTGCTGTTCCAACTGACCCCACTCTCCCCTATAAATACAATACACCTTAAAGGAACACGTTGCCTTCGGGTTGCGCTTTATTGGGCGTTTTTGGGCTATTACAAGCGTTTGAAGTATAATGAGCACGATCTGAAAGATCAAAATCTTGACTCCCATAAATGGCGGAGAAATTATATTAGTCTTATTTCCAGCCTGGAGAAAGAAATTATTTTTCCTTCCTCCGTTGCGTGTGATGTGCCTGTTTTTTTAATTTGTGTCTACAATAACCATTGGGTATAAATCATCCAAGTCCTTTCTATCGGTTTGTCCCATGACAATATTCTTACCCCGATTGGCGAGGTTTTCGTTTTTTCTTTTTTTGACGCGTCTGCTGTGTTCTCTTGACGATCCATTTGTTGACAGCCAGTCGGTGTGTGTGTGTGTCTGTGTGTTTACATTTCACACATGTCTCGGGAGGCAGAGAATGGTATGGTACCTTGCGTTCATCTGATAGGTTTACCTGACCACTGGCTACGGCGCCAGCCTAACTCCTGTTCGTCGCTGCATTTTGCCCACTACCCGGACGATCGTATTTACGGCTTGAAATACGTATACATTTCGCGGGACATGTAGTGGGGGTCAGAGGTCAGTGTTTGTTTTTTTAATTACAATTCACTAATTATAACACATTAAATGTGTTTTATTGCAAGAACAACTCTTAATAAGTATAAGGAACACCCTCAAACGTGAGATTTCGTGAAATCTGAAGGCAACGTGTTCCTTTAAGCCAGTCATGCAAACCCGCTCCGGTTAGTCACCGACGCGCGGCATCATCATAGAGATGTACGTATCAAGTTCCCAGGGATTAAGATTGCGTCCTACAGTACTGGCTGTCTGTTTCACTGTCAATCATTCGAATCATTCTGATGAAGTCTCGACCAATGCGGTGGCGCGCATTCACGCACAGTAGCTACCACAGTAGCTACCGAATGTGGGCCCTCTAGCGGCGAAAAATCCTTTGGGAAAACACATTTGGTTCCCGTTTTTATTAAGGTTGTTTTCCCTTTTTGAATTTTTAAAACTCATATTGAAAGAATATAACACTGGAATATAACACAATAAACCAATCTATCGTATAGGGATCTACATAGTTTTGTTTTCATTTCAAAGGAAAAGCCGTATCTCCTGTTGTTCAATAGAAAAGGATTTGGAACCCTTTGTCACGTGTGCAATGAATCCTGGGTGCGAAACGACCTGGGTACGAAACGACCTGGGTACGAAACGACTGGGTACGAAACAACTTGGGTACGAAACGACCGACATTCCATTTTAACCACCTTCGATCTTTTGTGAATTATTATAAATATTGGGGGAAATCAGAGTTGAATTTGGTGCAGTTCTGCAGTAACAAACTTTTATACGGCTGGAAATACAACTAACTCACAAGACCACTTGACTTTTCGGAACCAGAATTTGGTTCCGAAAAGTCACGTGACTTTGGATTTTTCAAAAGTGCTCAAAAACGGCTAAATTTGACGGCGTCTTTTCAGGATATATCTAATATTTACTCTCGAATGCGCTTCAGAATAATGTATGGGTCTATTTCGAGCCCAAAGTAGCCCAACAAAGAAGGTGTGTTCCTTTAATTACCTAGAACGTTTGGCTATTTTCCATGGCTTGCGGTCCTTTGCTGACCACGTTGTGGAGAAAATCCTATCTGTTGCAGTGGACAATACCACAGCTGTTGCATATATTAACCACATGGGTGGGTGCCACTCTGTGTAACTTAACCAGTTGACCAAAGACATTTGGCTTTGGTGCATAGAACACGACGTGTGGCTAATAGCACGCCACATTCCGGGTGTAAACAATACAGTTGCAGATTATTTGTCGCGTTCATTTAATGACGACATCGAATGGCAGTTAGACGTATATTCGATCGCCTCATGTCGACGTGGGAAATTACCCCGACCATAGATTTGTCAAATGAGACCTTTTATGTCTTGGTTTCCAGACCCAGAGGCAAAAGCATGTGATGCTTTTTCGGTTTCGTGGCAGTACGAGCTTATTTTCCACTTTTTTCTCTTATTAACAGAGTTCTCCAGAAAATAGAGATGGACAAGGCCACCGGAGTACTAATTTTTCCGTTGTGGAAAACACAACCGTGGTTTCCGCGGCGGCCGCCTCTTGACTACAGCGCCTTTGGTACTACCCAATAGACAGCCGAAGTGTGACGTCATCAAATTTTCTTTTTTGCATTTCAGCATTTTCATGACCATATTTCGGTAGAACATGATGAAAAACCCTCACACATCAAATTTGACATGAATTGGTTAATGGTGGCCCGACATATGGCCGCATGAATACCTAATTATCCCCATTGAAATCAGTGTAAATTGGCCTGGATCGTAACTTTTGGAACCAGGCCAATTTACACTGATTTCAATGGGGCTAATTATGTATTCATGCGGCCATATCTCGGGCCCCACTGAACCGATTCCCACAAAATTTGGGCTGTGGATGTTTTTCATCATGCTCCACCGATACATGGTATCCAAAACGCTGAAATGTAAAAAAAGTTTTTTGTGACGTCATCGCTTCTGTACTCTATGCCAATCATCTGCTGCGGTTGCCACATAGTCTTGGCTCCAAGACCTTCGTGTTAGTTTTTGTTGTTGCTATACAGAATTCCTACAGCGCGCGATGAACAGTGCGCGAAACTATTGAGGGCGTTTTTTCATACATTTTAATCGATTATTTTGTGTATTCGTAGCGGTAGTACGTATTCGTTGCACTGGTATCGATACCAGTGGTGCATACGATACTGGACCTTCTCGAAGGTCTTGGCAATCTTGGCAGCAATTCTTAACTTTTTCATTATTTCTCCCTTGGAAATCCAAGGGAGCCAATCAGTGATTAGGTTGGGACCATAGCGTGAATTATTCATTAGGCAAACGTAAAACAGGTTTATGTGTGTGTAAAATGCCTGCGGGATGTCTGTTGGGTACACTCCTTTAGCAGTGCTTTGCGCGCGCCACTTTAGTTTGCCCGCTCCAACCACTGCTAAACTTCGCCGCAAATCCTGCGAAGCGCGTGGGTGTGACGTCACCCAAGACCGAGCCTGGATAACAATTGCCATGATTGGCTAGATTCTGTCACCTGACGTTGGTTCTGTCACATGACCTGCATCTGACACAGTAAAGATGGCTGCGCCCAGGTACGTCAACACTAACGTTGCTTTGCCCACTGTCGCGTCGACTTTTTTTGTCATTATTTCGTCCTGGTTGTTAGTGTGGTTTTACACAGTAAGTATATTTGTTTCACGGACATCACTAATCCTTCATCGTGATCATGTACATCCCTATAGAAAGGTGGGGAAATCACATTTTTCAAGCTCTTTTACCGCGAAATCATGTGTGTATGATTAGGGTAGCGCTGGAGATGAAGAATGGGTATTTTTTTCATATACATTGAACACGGATTTGGGTAAATTGATATGTTGGAATCGATAGCTTATTCAATTCTAAGATATACTTCCCACTGACACTTCCGTCGCAAATGTTGCATTTCTGAGATAAATAAATGTACTGCATAAAGTAATGCACAAAATGACATGGCGAGCGGTCTGTGCGTAAGCGCGACAACAGAGGGCGCTGCGCGCGCGCGTGAATGGTTATCTTGTGCACTATTTAAAAAAAATTGTTTTAAAAATAAATATCGTCAGAGAGTATTCTTTATTTTCAGTATCTATTCAAAAAGTTGGAATTGAACAATGCTGTTAAGGAGTTTAATTAATAATATTTCTTCATGATGTACTCTCTGCAACAGCAAAACCTTTTAATTGATGTGACTATTTATTCAGCAGATGGTTTTGCATGTACAGTGTATTATAGGTTACATTTTTGGCAATATTTACGTTTTTGAAATCCACCATGTCATATTTATCAGTTGTGTAGAGTTGTGTGACCCGGAATAAATAAAGAAAACCGTTAACAGTCTATCATTTTATGTCATGATGTGTTTCTGTGTCACAAAAACAAGACCATAATATATATTTTTCCCAAAGTGAGTTGGGCTGTTTATTTACATTTATTTGGGCAGATGTAAACATAGAGCAAGGAAACAGAAGATTGGGAAATAGAGTAGCTGACCTTTACTTAAATCTTGTGTACAACAAAGTAAAATCTTCAGATTTAAATTTGAACTTGCAAATCCTTGCTGAGTGATTTTAAGTAAAAACTTATCAAAACTTGATTAAATGCACGCCTGGCTTATTGGCTATGCTTTGAGTTTTAATAGCTTATTGGTTGCTTAATAATACTGTTCAAAGAAGAGAAATATAGATATTTAAAAAAAATAAGGTATGTGTACTTGAATTCGGGGCGATTCAATAAAGCTCTTTGCGTACAACTTAACCAACGCAAAATAGGTGGACCGTAAAGCAGTCTAATCTGGAACGAGCAATGACGTCATCGTTAGCCAATCAGACTACGGAAAACCAAACGGCGCCACGGCAGTAATTTCTGATTTCTGTTTTTTCGGAATGCCGTTAGATTTCGTTGGATCCCGACTGGACTAGACAAATGTACGTAGAATTTTCATTATTTATGGGTAGAATATTACATATTCTTTGTGTAGAAGGGAAACATGGACTGTTTTGAGTATTAGCAGTGGGAAATATTTGCCGATTTTTGGGGTGTGTTTCATCGTCTTTTTTTGCAAGCGTATATTTCACTTCTCGCGCTGCGGACCGGCTGTATATATGCATATGCATGAACGTTAGGAGGCGCGGCGCGATACCCGATTGTGATTGGCTATCGTGCAACAATCCTAACGATTTTGTAAGCGGTGTGCTGATTGGCTTCGCAGGATATGCGGCGAAGTTTAGCAGTGGTTGGAGCGGGCAAACTAAAGTGGCGCGCGCAAAGCACTGCTAAAGGAGTGTATCTGTTGGGTTGATCATGGAGGAATTTGATCGAGTCAACAGCCCCAAGTGTTATTTTTGACGTGGAGGGAAAACTCGGCATCGGGAAATTTTGCGGACAAGCGAGCGCTGCGCCCGGGCCAGGCAACACCGCACTGCCTGCAGGCGCAGGCAGCTATCGGTACGGTCGGCTTCCCGGCTAACGGCCGCTGGTATTTCACCTGGGGATTTCAGTACCCTGACGCGTTATAGCTTGTTACTCGTCTTGAATTAAATTCTATAGATAATCGATCTCTAAACCAAATAAAAAGGTTATAAAAACAGACAAATAAGAGGGGAAATGTTAAGAGGTTACCCCGATGTTTAAAAAAAGGCTAATTTTGGAAGGGAAAACCATATTAATAATTTTCTTATACAGGTCTATCAATTGTTCAACCCCCTCCCCCTCCCCCACCCCGGGCTACCCTAGCCAAGGTTTAATTTTACCTTGGCTCGAATTTTATCATCACATCGGATACAATTCGAGCCGAGCTAGGTAACCTTGGCTAGGTCTACCCCACAAACGAGGTGGGGATTGTCAATTTCCGAGTGACAAATTTCCCACCCCTGGAAAAAATTTAGGTGACAAAATCCCCACCCTGGGGCATAAAAACCAAATCCCCATCCCCTAGGTGGGGACAACAATTGATAGGTGCATTAGATGAAATCATGAAATCAAGCCCCCTGTATTTTTCCACAGGGTCTCAAGCTATGCCCAGCCTATAGGCCTTTTCCTCTCGGCCTGCTCGACTGTTTTCGGTCGAAAATAAAGTACATCATCACAAACTGTATGTTCAAGTTTGACAGTAAAGTGTTCGAGTTATAGTCTCAACAACAAACTAATTTGAAATGCTGTTCAACAAAATTCACAAATACCAGGGCAAAACAAAATCTCAACACACGTCCATGTACCCGGTCAGTAAACACATTGTATATAGTACCACTTGACCAATAAAGGAAAGAACGTGTCATCCAGGGTATAAACAGAAATTCACAGAATGGAATTTTAATATGATGTTTATGTCCTTGACTGGACATCTCTTAAATTGAGATCCTGTTTGCATCACAAAACAGTCTGAAATTACCTAAGAGATTCTTTGCCTATTCTTGTTTGCAGTTAGTCATCTTTCTGAAATAATGCAATCATGTTTTCTAAAAGAGCACATCAGTACTAGACCATTAAATAAAAAAGAGATGCCCACATATGTAGAGCCAAGAAAGGAAATAACAGACCTTTTGCTATACAAATTTCCTATATGACACAATGTTACATTTTTAACAATCCTGTTGATAGCATAGATCTTGTTTGAGATTTACATTACTGTTTTTTTATTGGACAACATATCATCAGATTTCAAAAAGAACTATACATGTACAAGTATATGCAACAGAATGACCCCATTACCATCATTGAGGATTATAGGCCTATATACACATGCTGTTCCTTCTACAAATGTGGATTGTTTACATCCGATCTGCAACATACATGTACTAAAGTGATGTTGATATGTCTGATATGGAGAAATTAATGACATCCAATATTCACGTTGTTTGGTTTGTTTGATTTTGTGCACATTCATCTGCACTATTAAAATTCCCTCACATTGCCCTGGTAGTTTGACTATAACAGTCGTGTATAATCACAACTCAGTCCTTGAATCTATGCATGACCACTGGGATTTACTAAATCATTTTTCGCTTTAGCATTGTACATTTTCGTGCCATTTCATTAAAACAATGATTATCCAAAAATCACAGCCTTGAACACGCGTAGTTGAAAGAGCAGACGTGATATTGTCAGAGATTAATTACTGCATTCCGGATCTGAAGTCTGTTTACAGAGAATAAGCAGTCGCACTTTACTGCAGCACTTGGTGCAGGCAGGATATTTGCATCCAAGTAAAAAAAAAAAACATTAAATCAGTATTTAAAATTGTCTTGAAACAAAAGGTTTTAATCTTGGTTGTACTGGTTTGGTTTACATTTGCTTATTTCAGCAATTATGGATTGCCGACTTGTAGGCCTAGTTATACAAACAGTATATAAACACATACAAGTACTGAAACAAATCCCAAACTTATGAAAAAAGACATGTAAATGTAGTAATAATACTGTTTATGAAAATCACAGTCACTGTGTCATTGTTTTACTGCACATGGCATTTTGTAGGCCTACATGTATGATGCATGCAGTTATTAAAAAAAAAATTGGAAGAGGGCACTTAATTAACTTGTTCATAACATGAAAACAATTATCGAAATACAGCTATACACCATTAGTAGAAGAGAGGTGTTTACTTGGAACAGTGGGTATGTTGAAACATTTATATTTTCTTCCACGGCATCAGTTATTTTAAAGAAATATTGCATTGTATGCTAATGATGTTTATAGATTCACTTGACTAGTTTTTGAGTACAAAATGAGGTTAACGAGATGTCAAATTGTAGTCCCTGTTTTTTAAACAGGCCAGCGGGTTTAGTTGGAACAAAATGAGGGGGCTAGTTGGAACATGTTTCATTGACCACATGAAACAGGCCACCTGTTTATAGTTGCCAGTCCCGAAGGTGGCAACTATATACACGTTTCACTGCATTATAAGTGAGCAGTTGTCAATGACTCCCTGTACCCCAAAGAGTTGATTAGCACCCCAATTTACAGCTTATGCCTTGCTAATTAGGGTGATCACAGAAGTCCTGTAGTTTTTAAATGACAACATACCATGTTTCAACTTACCCCATAGGTGGGGCTAGTCGGAACAGCTGACATGGTCATGTTCAAGGTGGATTATCCGAGAAACCAGCGAGTCGTAACATTGTATAAGCTCCATTAATTTGTAGCCCAAAATATTATGTATGCTTGAAGTGGTACGGTTGTTTTTTTCTTTAACCCCAACACTCCTCAATCCTTCGAATTTAGGGTTACTAAATTCTGTTAGTGTTTTATAGTCGATTTTGTGAAAAATGTTCCAACTAACCCCACCCTCCCCTACTTTGTACATGGGTATTATGATTTTGGTGACTAAACATTAATCATGCACACAATGTGATGACAATGACAATTACACAAATCAACTAGACAAATTGTGTTGGCACCCCATATCGAAGGATTGCCAAAAAAGCAGACTAATCACTATCGAGTGGCTATATCGGCCCAAACTGTTATTGTTCTATTAGCAAAATTATGAGAATTTATAATTAAAAAAAATTAAAAAAAAACTTCGACATTAAACTAATTGCACTTAGTCCAAATGCTGGTACTTTTGTGAATGGATATTCAGGATAAGTGCACACCGAGTGCAGGAGTGAATAATTCTGCAATTGACTTAAACCAGGTCAGAAATGTTTGCATGAAATATCCGTTGCACAAACAATTAATAAAAACAACAGATAGTAAAGGTAGTTTACTGATCGAGTAAGGGCAGATGAAAGCAGTGAGTTGAATAATAAATATCATCATAAGAGCAAGAAAAACAACAAATTAAGACTTGTTTGATTCGGATGTCATCTCTTCTTTATATTAGGATAATTTTCATTTCTTTGTTACTCAGATCGGGGGGAGGGGAGTGGAGGGTGGGGGGGTGACCTCACTTCCCCTCTGGATTCTAGTTCCCATATTTGGCATACCGTACGCTTCAGTCATTCTAGATCTGAGGCTCAGTTCACAACGCGGAAGCTGGACGGGGAAACTCGCCCGTAAAACGGCTCACATGTTCGGCAAATTTTATGTATGTTTACCGAACAGTTGACCTGTTGACCTTACGCGTTGTGAACTCTTTGCTGATGCATGCATTATTTTACAATCTTCCGTCAATCACCAACCACGACAATGAATAATGCAAACATCATCTGATATTAGCATAGTCTGGTCCCGCCCTCAAATGCCAAGATCGTAAAGACGTTAACTGAGTCCAAATCCACACGTACGACAGTCCAAATACAAGTACTTGAAGTGCGCCCTCTATTGGGCATGCAAGTGTGCTCACATGAACGTGTGACAAACACAGACTGTTAACGTCTTTAGTAAAGACTAGTTGCCACACGACCTCGGGCGTCAACACCCTTTACTATACCTCATAAATATTCATGAGGCAGCCGCGGTATTTCATTGGTCCATTCCAGCAACTCAGCCGTGTGTTAGTTTTTACTAACACACGGGTACTATCACACGGCCTAGATTTGTCCCAGTACACTGTGATCTTTTTACCAATGACGCACGCGCTTCTCATTCGTGCAGTAGAGATAAGTGCAAGAGCTCATTGTACCAGTCTATTATGGTATAAATCAAAATGGCATCCAGCGGTGCTCGTTTTGCGATGTAAATAGAGGAAAAACATGGACAAAAAAAGACGCTAAAGAAACAAAACGAGCAGTAGAAAAGCAGTTTGCATACTTGCAACATACGGTGAATGCAGGGGAATGACCATAAATAAGGTAGAACAGTTAGAAAAAAGGAAATTAAATGACTTTCTACTTTGCGACGTTCGCACCAAGACAAGTCTGACACTGACAGGGTTGATGACGGTGTGGTGAAATGGGCCAATAAAATACCGTGGCTACCTAATGAATATTTCTGAGGTATAGTAAAACAAATACCACATGGTTTTCATGGGAGATAGTGAAAACTAACGACCCCTCGGTGTTGGATGATTGGCACTATCTCCCTCGGCTTGCGGCCTCGGGAGATAGTGCCAATCATCCAACACCTCGGGGTCGTTAGTTTTCACTATCTCCCATCAAACCATGTGGTATTTGTATACTGGCGAAGAGCCTAGTTCTGTGTGCAGCAATCTTGTCGGGCGAACGCTCAAAGACAAAGGACTTTCAGACGGGACGATTGGCATCATCCTCCATTCATGGAGAGCCAGCACTTGCAAACAGTATAATTCGACACTGCTCAAATGGGTACATTTCTGTTCTAAACAAAACATTAATCCGATTTATGCCTCTGTGAGTTCTGCGTTGGATTTTTTAACAGAACGTGTTAATGAAGGAGCTCAATACAGTATACGTCAACACGGCAAGGAGCGCACTGTCAGCAGTGCTGCGGCCCAACTCTAACATTACGTTTGGTAACGACCCATTGACTGTAGGGTTCATGCGAGGGGTATATAACCTCAGACCACAATTGCCGCGTTATACCAGTACTTGGGACGTAAGCCTGGTGCTTAATTACATTAAACACCTTGAACCTTTGAACGAGATGAGTCTCAAACAAGTTACCTTTAAGTTGGTCACACTTAGTGCATTATTCGACCGGGCAGCAAGCCCAAACATTATCAATGCTTAGTTTGGAAAACATGACTGTTTCTAAAGGAATTGTTACGTTTAGAATTACAGAGCGACTTAAAACGTCAAAATTGGGCAAGTCGCAACCAAATGTTGTTTTTTCAACTTATCGTCCAGTATAGTAAGACGCTATGTATAGTACGAACCTTGCTAGAGTACATAAAACGCACGAAATCTGTGCGTGCTACGTTTAAATTGTTTTTGAGTTATGCAACTCCCCACAAAGCAGTGGGGCCAGCAACTATTAGTCGTTGGTTAAAGTTATGTTTGATAGAAAGTGGAATTGATGTATCCATCTTTAAACCTCATAGTTTCAGGTCGGCATCGACTTCAGCAGCAGCCCGTACGGGAGTTCCCATTGACGTCGTGCTGAAAACGGCAGGATGGACTAATGCCTCTACTTTCGCTAAATAAGTATTGGAGGCGAGGCTCCCCAAACACGGTTTTCAAATTCAATTTTGGGGAGTGTTTAATTATGGTTTTGCATAATTTTGGTTATCTTAACGTGGTTGTTTTTTTATACTTTCCACTGTCAATTGCTCTAAAATCTCACGTGTTCCCAAATGGAGGTAGTAGCGAGGTAGAATTTATAGATTAAACGAATATGAAGTGAAGTTTGATTTGAATTCTATCGAGCTACTACCGAAATGAGGGATCACGTGACACCCACCACAAGTTTCACAAGTAGTGATGAATTAAATGTACAGTTTTCCCTCCCTGTTCTGTATTGCCAGTGTAATGTGTGTACTTCCTGAGCGCCATCTTTGATCTTTGTTGTTGATGAGGAAAGATCGACCCAAATAAACGTGCGGTATTTTCTTGCTGATAATTGTCTTTTCCTGTGTGTTCTTGTTTGTGCCGAGTTTCTTAACAAGTGGGAAATATTCTTGTTACACTGGCGGCAGCGGTGGGACGGCACACTGAGAGAAATACAGGTAGAATTCGAGATTTTCCAGCAATGAATTCACGAGACCGGGGAGGTCTGGTATCAGACTCGCCGCGCGCGGGGCGGGGACATGCCAGAAAGTGAAGAGTACCAGTACGGAGGCCAGACTGACAAGGCCCACAGTAGCACGTTCGTAACTGTCGATGAATTACTGTCCTTCTTTGGGGAAAGCCCGAGAGAAAACTCCGGGCGGTGGGAGGATACTGGTAAAATGTTAGAGCCTGAGAATGTAGAGGGGAGGCCGTTACCTACGGTACGGCCTAGTTTTTGCAGGGGGGTAGATCAAACCAGCGACCCATGGACAGACCTAAGTTCGACCTCGGTGCATTTTTAGCCGGGAAAGTTCCGGCGGGTTCCGGACCGACTCCGCACCGCACACGACCCTGTCGGACGGCTCCCCCCGGAGCCCCGCATGCTACCAGACTACGGCGCGGAATCCCCGGATCGACTCCGCACCGCACACGACCATGTTGGACGGCTCCCTCGGAGACCCGCATGCCACGTGACTACAGCGCGGAACCTCCGGACCGATTCCGCACCGCATACGACCCTGTCGGACGGCTCCCGGCCCCCGGAGCCCCGCATGCCACGTGACTACGGCGCGGAACCTCCGGACCGACTCCGCACCGCACACGACCCTACGGACGGCTCCCCCCGGAGCCCCGCATGCCACGTGACTACAGCACGGAACTTCCGGACCGACTCCGCACCGCACACGACCATGTCGGACGGATCCCATCGGAGCCCCGCACGCTACCAGACTACGGAGCGGAACCTCCGGATCGACTCCGCGCCGCATACGACCCTGTCGGACGGCTCCCCCCGGAGCCCCGCATGCCACGTGACTACGGTGCGGAACCTCCGGACCGACTCCGCGCCGCACACGACCCCCAGGTGAAAATTCCAGTTGAAAACAGTTAAACTTTTAACTGGGATTAACTGGCACCAATTGGTACCTGTTGAACGCAACTGGAATCAACTGGGGGCCAACTGAAGCCAGTTAGAACAACTTTAGAAATCCAGTTAAAACTGGTAATTTTAGCGAGACCAACTGGGACCAGTTATAACCAGTTAAAGAAAGCAGTTACCAACTGGTAACATTTTGCGAGATCAACAGAAACCAGTTGATGGAACCAGTTATCAACTGGTAATTTTCCGACAAGTTGAAATCGGTCAAAACCAGTTACAAGTCAACTATCTGTGGTCGCATGTATGCGTTCGATTAGCATGGGACTATTAAACAAGTTGCACAATTTGCACTTTTTGGTCACTATTGTCAGGACGGGGCCAGTTGAAACCCGGGCAATTCTGTCAATGGGCCAGCTGAAACCAGCAGATAAAACCAGTTACCAACTGATCACTTTTTTTCCGGCACGGAGCCAGTTTAAACCCAGTTGCAGAAACCAGTTCCCAACTGATCACAGCTGTCAGCACGGGACCAGTGCAGTTGCAGACACCAGTTACCAACTGGTCACTGGGCCAGTTGGAACCGCGCGTGCAGTTTCAGAAACCAGTTACCAATTCACTATTGACAGCACAGGGCCAGTTGAAACCAGTTTCAGAAACGAGTTATCAACTGGTCCCTTTTGTCAGCACAGGGCCAGTTGAAACCAGTTGCAGAATACAGTTGCCAACTGGTCAAGGGGCCAGTTGGAACCATTTCCAGAAACCAGTTGCTAACTGGTCACTATATTGACAGTACGGGGCCAATTGAAACCAGTTGCAGAAACCAGTCTTTATTGACAGTACGGGGCCGAAACCAGTTGCAGAAACCAGTTGCCAGTTGGGAAAACATGTTGGGAAACCAGTTCTACCCAGTTAGAAAACAGTTTAAAACCAGTTCGGGACCAGTTCTGCCCAGTTAGAAAACAGTTTAAAACCAGTTCAGGACCAGTTCTACCCAGTTGGAAAACCGTTTAAAACCAGTTCAACCCAGTTGGAAAACAGTTTAAAACCAGTTCATGACCAGTTCTACCCAGTTGGGAAAACAGTTTAAAACCAGTTCAGGACCAGTTCTGCCCAGTTAGAAAACAGTATAAAACCAGTTCAGGACCAGTTCTGCCCAGTTAGAAAACAGTTTAAAACCAGTTCAGGACCAGTTCTACCCAGTTGGAAAACGGTTTAAAACCAGTTCAACCCAGTTGGAAAACAGTTTAAAACCAGTTCATGACCAGTTCTACCCAGTTGGGAAACGGTTTAAAACCAGTTCAGGACCAGTTCTGCCCAGTTAGAAAACAGTTTAAAACCAGTTAAGGACCAGTTATACCCAGTAGGAAAACAGTTTAAAACCAGTTAAGGACCAGTTCTACCCAGTAGGAAAACAGTTTAAAACCAGTTAAGGACCAGTTCTACCCAGTAGGAAAACAGTTTAAAACCAGTTCAGGACCAGTTGTACCCAGTTGGAGAACAGTTTAAAACCAGTTCAAGACCAGTAATACACCAATTTAAAACCTGTTGGAAAACAGTTTAAGCCCAGTTCACAACCTATTGACGGCCAGTTGTGAACCAGTATAAAACCAATTCATCCCAGTTGAAAACCAATTGTGCCTATTAAAAACCAGTTAATTCCAGTTGGAAACCAGTTTAAAACCAGCTACATTAACTTGCACCAGTTTGAAACCAGTTTGAAACCAGTTTGAAACCAGTTGGAAACCAGTTGGAAACCAGTTGGAAACCAGTTGCAGAAACCAGTTACTAACTGGTCTCTATTGACAGTACGGGGCCGAAACCAGTTGCAGAAACCAGTTAGTACCAACTGGTCACGGGGCCAGTTGAAACCAGTTGCGGAATATAGTTATCAACTGGCCTTGGTCCCTTTTGTCTGCACAGGGCCAATGGAAACCATGCAGTTGCAGAAACCAGTTACCAACTGGTCACGGGCCAGTTGAAACCTGCAGTTGCATAAACCAGTTATACCAACTGCATGGTCAAAGGTTTGTCCGCAAAGGGCCAGTTAAAACCAGTTGCGGAAACGGAAACCATACGGAGCCGCCCCCTCGCGCTGAGGCACCCCAGCCGGGTTCCGCCCTGTCGGAGCCGCCAGCTCGTGGGGGGAATCGCACCCCACCGGAGCAACCCCCGGTCGCCGCGGCACCCCAGCCGGACGCCCAGAGAGCCTCGACACCACCCCCTAGCTAATCAGACACTTGTTGTTCTGGAACTTTGTTGCCATGTTGTGTTCTTTTCCTAACAGTTGTTCTTTGTTTTTGTTTTTTTCTGCAGTTGCAATTGCCATGTGTTGTAGGGAATCGTCTCCCCAACGGAACTGGGCGTCGCCGCCTGCTTTAGGGACAAGCAGGGTCCTCGAAGGGGGCGGTGTAACGGCCGTCCCGATCCGCCGCTGGGGGCGCCAGCACCGTTTCACGGTGGGTCTAACTGACGTGCTGGTGGCGCTATCGCGGCTGCCCACGGAGCCGGGTGGCGTGAGCCCCTGCCGGAGGATCGGGATACCCGTTCCGCGTGGAGACGTTTCCTGAGCGCCATCTTTGATCTTTGTTGTTGATGAGGAAAGATCGACCCAAATAAACGTGCGGTATTTTCTTGCTGATAATTGTCTTTTCCTGTGTGTTCTTGTTTGTGCCGAGTTTCTTAACAAGTGGGAAATATTCTTGTTACAGTATGTTCGTGATAATATTAAAGCGGGAAAGATAACTGACATCACTGTACCTGCAGAACTCGAAGTAGCATGGCTGTCTGTTTCACATTCGATGATGCCGCGCTGTGTTCCGTACATCATTTTGTGCTCAGTTTATATTCCCCCCGAGTCGCCTTGCCAAGAACTGTTGTTATCACATTTGATAACTACTGCTGTGGACTCTCTAAGAACAGTCAAACCCCAAGCGGGTTTCCTCATACTTGGAGACTTTAATCGAACCAATATTAGATCGTTATGTCTATACAATGGCTTGATTCAGGTGGTCAATGAGCCCACTAGAGATGATGCCGTACTGGACTTGATCATTACTAATATGGCGGACCAATATATTGAGCCGATCATTAGCTAGTGCCAAAACAAAGTAAACCTCTTAATGTCATCAAATCACGGGTTGCCCAACCTATTTCGGAGTCAAAACAAAGAGAATTTGGCAGATGGATTCAATCCTAATCATGTTTTGAGGTTTTGAATCCGTGGATGTCCAAGACAAGGCCAATAGGATAACCAATGAGGGTATTAACAGGTATTTTCCATTAAAGGTTGTACGTACTCATGTCAATGACAAACCATGGATGACGGACAAAGTCAAAGCTACAGACAAAAGACAAAAAGCATTTGCCGAAGACAATAAACCTAGCTGTTAGGAAGAAACTGAGAAATCATGTTGTGAAAGAGATCCAAAGGGCAAAAAGGTCAAATACGTAGTCTACCACCATCCATGTTCCTGATATTGATCCTGGTGATTGCGCAGCTGTTGCCAACGCTGCTAATACATATTTGGCCGTTTTCTCGCAAGTTCAACCAAGTTTAAAGTTGGATCAACTACCGGCATACCTTCCCAGTGACAAGCCACCTCCTATACTATAGGTTCCAACCATGGGAAATTTATCACGATCTGAAGAAGGTGTCTGTAACCAAAGCTGGGGGGCCCTAACGCCAGTGGCGTTCCATCAAAACTTCTTAAGGAGTTTGCCTGTGAGTTGAGTGAACCTATCACTGATGTTATTAACTCTTCTCTGCTGCAGGGCAAAATTCAATATCAATGGAAAGAAGCGAATGTTATTCCCATCCCTAAACAGACACCTCCTTCAATTGATAAACCTCGACCAGTGTCTAGCTTTGACATCAAACCTTGCAAAAATCGCAGAAGGCAGGATTTCTAAACTCGTCGTTGAAGCAATCCAACCCCACATTGATAAACGTCAATATGGCAACCAGAAAGGAATGTCCACCACCCACTGTTCATGTTTGATCGATGTTTATCATCATCTTGTTTCAGGTGCTGAAAAACATGGCACTGTCGGTACTCTCGTGCTTACGGACCTTTCTAAAGCATTTGACGTGGTAGATCATACTATTGCTTTTTATAATTTACTGAACATGGGTGTATCTCCTGCAATCATACAGTGGGTGGTGGACTTCCTCTCAGGTATAGGAAACAGAGAGTAAAGTACACAATGGAACTGTCTGATCAGTGGGTATATCATTGTCAGGAGGCGTACCACAGGGAACCATTATGGCTCCGATTATTTTCTTAGCCACCATTAACAGTGCACTTGCTGATACCAGAGACGCCGGCATCCAAGTCTGGAAGTATGTTGATGATGTGACGTTGGGCGAGGACAAATCATACGGCACTGAAGGGTGCACCCAAGTAAATAGGCAGAAATCCGTGCGCCGAGCTCATGAATATATTTTGTATGCCCTCAAATTCTTCTATAGGCCTATTAGAGAGAATTGCGAGCTGAACAAGTGTGGTCTTGTGGGGAAACCGGCCACCGTCGTGATGTGGGGTACTATTTTTTCTTCCAACTACAAACATTTTGGAGAATGTAGCTCATGAAAGTTTCCCTATTCTCCCCAGTAGCGAAATGTGACTTGTTTTCCTGTTTGGCAATTTTCACTCTTGCAGGGGTACGGTAGTTTTGTTTCATGTGGAAATTAAGGAATGAAAGTGACGGATTACTCCTATAAAATTGAACAGAATTAAAAAGATTAGATTTCAATGAGTATTTTGGTTGTCGTCTCCAGACGCTGAGAGAGTTGTGAGTATTTTAAAATGAAAATTGGGCATTTAGCATTGGTTCCTATATGGGAGCCCTATTTACTGGTGTGCAACCTCAAGGCTGTATCCAAAATGGTATTGACTCCCTATGCACATGGTATGATGCATCTTCCTTTCGCAACGGTCTTTCCTGCACACGTAGGGTACCTAGCTTGCCAAGACTCTTGCTGAAACGAGTTGAGCTAAGGTGTATTTCAGGGCCTCGGGCTGTTCGACCAATGAGAGACAAGGAAAACGTTTGACCTGGAACGTTTGACCTTAAAGCCCGCCGCACACCTTTGCGATTTACCGGATAATCGGATCATCGGACCACAAACCGGAAAGGTGTGCGCTGAAACAATTCGGGCCGGTCTGACCGTACGCTATAGACCGGAGCAAATCAAACTTGTTTGATTTTTCCGGATCCGATGGTCCGGTGTCCGATGGGCCGGTAAATCGCAAAGGTGTGCGGCGGGCTTTAATGAACCGTTTCGAACAATCATCTCGCGTGTTGTTTATCTGGCGACATCGTAGCCGCAATTACCACAATTTGTGTTGGGGAGATCTTTTTATGTACATGTATATCATTGTATCTTGCACGCCGTATAAATGTTCGTAACTAAAGGAAGACTTACTATATTTCGCTAAAAGCTAAACGCAGTTCATCTGAATACAGATAGGCCTATTAAAAAACGTCCTTACAGTGACTGTTCATTTAAACATTAGACCCCACCCCCTAGTAAAAGTGAACGCTACCACTAAACGGAGCGAGGCGCGTGATTGGCTCTTGCTGTTGGCAACAGCGTCCGTAGCTATATGATGCATTTTGAATGTCACGCTACGTGCTATACGTGCACGCGCGCTTTAGTATATCGGCACTGCATGCGATGACCGAGAAACATGCGCGGCGCGTGATTGGTCAGTTGCGATCACTGTCACTGGCTAATCAATATTCATATATATTCCTCAATACAGCCTAGCTCAACTCGTTTCAGCAAGGGTCTTGGCAAACTTGGTACGTGTGCAGGAAAGACCGTAGTCTTGGCCCAAGACTACTCTAGTCGATATTGGTTTGTGTACGCGTTGGCCATTCCCAGTAGTGCGCCCTCTTGCAGCACTAACTGACCAGCCCTTTGCTCACTAGAGTAGTGAGCAAAGGGCTGGGGCCAATTTCATGGCGCAAAAATTTGCTTAGCACAGGATTTATTTGCTTTATAAAATGGATTACAAGCCAAAATTGCACGCCAACTTGTGTTCTTCGCAAGAGTAGGAGAATACCTTTCAATACACATCACTTACGATTTTGGCTGGCAATCCATTTTTGCAAAATAAAACAAACAAATCCTGTGCTAAGCAAATTGTTGTGCTTAGCAGCGCCGTGAAATTGGCCTCTGGTCAGTTAGTGCTGCAAGAGGGCGCACTACTGGAAATGGCCAACGCGTACACAAATCAATTTCGACTAGAGTAGTCTTGGGCCAAGACTAGAAAGACCGTTGCGAAAGGAAGATGGGTATGATAAAAATAAACTCAAACTGAATCCAACCAAGTGCCAGGTGGTGCAGGTTTATTTTGGGAGAAAAACCAGACCCGTCTTGGATGCGTGCGTTTCTGGTCAAAAACTTGCTACTGTCAACAAGATGAAATTACTTGGTGTCATCATCCAAGATAACTTAAAATGGGACGGTCAAATTGACACAATGTGTGGTAAAGCTGGGCAAAATTTTTTTATGCTGCGCAAGCTGAAAGGAGCGGGTTTAAATGCAAGTGAACTGTTGATGGTTTATAAGAGTTATATTCGGCCAGTGCTCGAATACGCTGCTCCTCTGTGGAATGCTGGCCTTATCTCAGAGTCAGGTAGCACAGGTAGAGAGGATCCAGAAACGGGTGTGCCGGAATATCCTTGGCGGTCGGTATATATACTGATGCCTTGGTTACTCTGCAGTTAGAGTCACTTCACTCTCGTAGAGACAAAATATGTAGAGAGTTAGCACTTAAAACGAGCCGCTCTGTGTGAGATTCTCTGCCTGGTTCCCTGACTCTGAGTATAGGTCAACTATGACCTTGAGGAAGACAGCAAAGTTTGGTCACTTTAAGTGCAATACTAAAAGGTTTGAACGAAGCCCCTTGCTATACCTCACATCATTACTGAATTCATAATTTTTTGTGCAATAGTTTAATCACTTTTTATTGTGATGTTTGATAGTGATTTGTGTGTAAGTGTCATTTGCAATTTTTGTGGGTATTATTGGTTAGTTTGGTTTTGATGTACTTGTATGGTCCTTTACTTTTTAATGTAGTATTGTTGTTTGTAACTTGTTGCTTTTTACATGTATATGAATTTTGTACTTTTGTAATTCAAAAGCAATTCAGCCTTGGGGCTGCCAAGTTTGAAGCAATTAAATAAACCATGAGCCATAAACCATGTATATATCCTTTTTATTTTTTTTTAAATAGGCCTATGTGGCTCGTGAGTCACGAGTCACCATGTTCGAGTCCGAGTCATCATGGTCGAGTCCGAGTCCAAGTCATTTTCCAATGTGACTCGAGTCGAGTCCGAGTCACAAAAATGTGACCTGAGTCGAGTACTACAACACTGCCTCCGGGGCCGCGCGTCTCGAAAACGGCCCTTGAAGTGGAATTTATTTTCGTTTTAGAACGACAGGTGCCAGTGTATTCACACTGAACACAATAGAATTACATAACAACTGGCTATATAAATGCCACGTTCGCTTCAGTAGCTCACTCTCGGTCAATCGTGTCAACTTTGCTGTACAATCCTATTCTACACACGTCTTCACGCACCGCATCGAACATGTCCCTCGAACCGGGCGTCGGCGGTTCGGAGTCCGGTACCAGCAGTGATCAGATACTGAACGCTATCCAGGCCCTTTCTAAGTCATTAGACTTCAAGGTCGAATCGGCTTGCAAGAAGCAACGCTTATCAGACGTTCCGACGTTCAAACGCGACGGCATCAACAGCAGCACAAGCACTGCGAGAAGCTTCTTTCGCTTGTCGAGTCGGCCATTCAGAACATTGACAGCCTTGACATCGACTCGGCCAAGACCGACTGGAACGCCGCCGTGAAGTCCATCAAGGAACGTCAAAAGCTCATACGACTTGCTGACCGTTCTGATCTCGGCTGGGGAGTTGTGAAAAAGTACATCGCAGAAACGTCTAATTGAGGCGGCATAGACATTTGCGTCCACCCAGTCGTATGGCACTGAGTTTATAACACATTTTATTCGATCGTTTGGTATCGAATTCGATTTGAGGGACGGCGGATTTTTTGTCCGTCCAATATTTGGCATCGAGCACATCGTTCAAAGTTTAATCTCACAATGCTTAATTGTTGATCTTTCCACACCGGAACTGGCAATCGTCCGGAACTGGCAATCGTAATTTGTTATTTAATACCTTTTATACCTTTGTTGTTTTTTGTTTCCCCTTTGCCCTTTCTTTTGCGACTTTCTATAGACTACAGCAAGGTTCACACAACGACCTAGCCACTGTTCACCATTGGAAACATTTGACCTGTTTTTGTCCTTTTCTCGTCTCACATGAGGTATAAATAGAAAAGAAATGAATTTTCTGACGGAAGTATGGAGGAAGAAAGTGGAATTTCTTTTCGTTTTAGAACGACAGGTGCCAGTGTATTCACACTGAACACAATAGAATTACATAACAACTGGCTATATAAACGCCACGTTCGCTTCAGTAGCTCACTCTCGGTCAATCGTGTCAACTTTGCTGTACAATCCCGCCCACCCCATTTTCCCACTTCAATCGGAATTCGGACCGGGGGAGTGCACCCCTGTCGAGTGCCCTGGATGCACCCACGTTTCCTCCAATGGCTGGGGGTTTTTCGTGGCCACCGAGCGCCAGCAAACAGTGCTGGTCCGACACTCGACCCGAATTCAGTTTCAGTTCCGACACACGTGTTTTATTTTCTCTTTCGGCTTGATTGATTCTGACCGATGTTTAGCACGGTGATAATTATTGAACTTCGACACTTTATTGTCGAGACCTAGATACTGTGAACTTTTTAAATTGTTTACAGCTCGTAATTCATACATCAAACTTGGTTCAGATGCTAGTTTGATAGCCTCTAAATCGATAGGCCTTTAATACGGCTTACACCAGACGTGTATAATTATTGTTTTCAACCACATTTGAAGGATATTACATTTGTGCATATAATTTGATCCTAATCAAGCTGATTAGCGGAGTTTAAAATAAATCGAACAGCAAGGTTCGCACAACGACCTAGCCACTGTTCACCATTGGAAACATTTGACCTGTTTTTGTCCTTTTCTCGTCTCACATGAGGTATAAATAGAAAAGAAATGAATTTTCTGACGGAAGTATGGAGGAAGAAAGTGTAGGTTCTCGAGGATCACTTCAGACAGAGCGGCACAACCTGTCTCAGCGGATCTTACGGACGCTGGTGCAATTATGTCTTGCCACATTATGTGCTCACATGTTACTAACCGACAAAATAAACTAATTAGTCCCTCGATCTTTCGGTCAGATTTTACATGTAAATCACATCAGAACACACAGAACTACATCTTACTCGATGACCGCACATTGTTGTTGTAGACTCGGAGTTCTATAGCTCTACGATTTAAAGTGGACATATCATCATACATCAATAACTAAAAGCGTATGGCGCCAGGGAACCTAACGCAAACATTTATTTTAAAGCTTATGAGCAACAAACACAAACGAAAACTAGAGGTATGACGTTTGTTGTTACAAACGCCAGGTGATCGGGTTAAATGAACATTTTGTGATGAATTTCAGACGTTGTTATCACCTGTGGAATGGCAAAAATGGAAGTTCAGCAGCCGATTTCACGAAACTTTACGCAATTGCGCAAGTGCACTTACGCCATTACTTGCGCAATAACTTATGGCGTAAGTGGACTTGCGCAATTGCGTAAAGTTCCGTGAAATCGGCTGCTGTATACACTAATCCGGTAACTAATATCTCCTCCCTGCATATCCGCCATAGCTGGGGGTTGATAGCTTGCACCGTTTTGAGATATGAATTGTTGAAATAATAACCTTTGAAATCTTGTAATGTGACACCTGTGACGACATCATGACGTCACAATTTTGTGCACAAATTGTTGAACAATATGTTGAACATCAAGTTCTTAAATGTGGCGAAGGAATCATACCAATATCTGTTGTAGTTTTCAAGATACAGCATTTTAAAACATCTCAGCTCCAAATTTGCGTGATTTGACACCACATTACGTAACCACCGTCCATGTAATGACGTCACCAATGGTATAGTCAAAAGGTCCACATGTGTGGAAACATTTCGTTCCGTAGAAATATGGTCAAATTCACTACCACTTTGAATCTATTTGCATTCAAAATGCTAAAAAATTGCACATTTTCGAACAACTTCCGGTTTGGACCGGAAGTAGGCGTCACACAGGGGTCATGACATCGTATGATTTGTTCAGTTCATTTAGACTTATCATGTTGTGAAAGAATTGTTCAAGTATCTATTACGGTTCTTGAGATATGAATTTTGAAAATAATAACCTTTGAATTGTTGTAATTTGACACCTGATGACGTCATTATTACGTCACACTTGATGCCATCATGATACTATACATGCTGGTGAAAGTCTGCCGTAGGGCCTATGTCTGTATCTAATTCACTAACGATTCAGCTTGGTTTGATGGGCATTGTTACTGGTAAGTGTAAAAACTGAGATTTCCGTTTTCGTTGAACTTTGACCTCCAATTGACCCCAGAAGGAAGGGTCAGATGAAAATGCCCACACAAAGAAAGTTGTAGCACAGAATGTCATCTATAAACCTGCCAAATACGAAGATCCTGGGTCACGTGGTTTTCGAGACGGAAGCATTTTAAAATATGCATATTTTGGTTTTTTGGGAGATGTAATTTGATACTTGATGACGTCACGATGACGTCACGCTTGATGCCATCATAATATTAAACACGCTGGTGAAAGTCTGCCATAGGACCTATGCCTGTACTTAGTTTCTTAAAGATTCAGCTTGGTTTGATGGGCATTGTTGCTCAATAAGTGCAAAAATTGAGATTTTCGTTTTCGTTGAACTTTGACCTCAGATTGACCCCAGAAGGAAGGGTCAGATGAAAATGCCCACACGAAGAAAATTGTAGGCCATGATCTGATATATAAGCCTGTCAAATACGAAGATCATGGGTCACGTGGTTTTCCAGACGGAAGCATTTTAAAACATGCATATTTTGGTCATTTTTGGTTTGTAATTTGATACCTAATGACGTCACAATGACGTCACACTTGTATGCACATCTTCACATTGGGGTTGATGTTCCTACCAAGTTTTAAGTTGATAGCTTGAACCGTTTTGAAGAAAAGCTCTGGAAACGTTTGAGTGGAAAAAGAAAAAGAAAAAGAAACTAGAGCTTCGCGTTTGTGTTTTTTACAAACGCAAGGTGATCGGGTGACATAAACATTGAAATGATGATGACGACACAGTTTTGAGATTGTTTGAAAACTTGAGTTGTTTGTTGTTGAAAAAAGTATTGGAATTCTCAAGACATGACTCTGACTATTCAACGCTAAAATTTATATAGCTGAATGATATAGCTGAATGATATAGCTGAACAAGTGATAAATAAAGGCCAGTAACATTATTTGAGGTATTGTATTACTCATCTTCAAGGTCAAAAGTCAATTTAAAGAAGTAGAGGATGCGGATGCTAGTGTGATACTCCGAGGTGGAGGGTTTTCCTGGTTTTCTTCTGGCTCGGCCATAGTCTTTAATCTTGATACTGGAAGTAGAGACAACAGGATAGTTTATTAAGTAGAGACAACAGGATATTTTATTATACCATGCCCTCACTTAAGATTTAGTTAACTTTCTCCTTTTTTTTTTCTTTTCTTTTTTTAATGACCTGACTGAAACAATTAGGGCGGCTATGAGTATGACTTTTAAAAACTTGTAAGTTGTAGGCCTATTCTCTTTAATACTTAAAGTTTGGTTTGTATTTATTGTTTTAATTGTATTTACAGCTGATATAGTGAACAAAATAAAACATATCAATTCGACAACCAAAACAAAAAATTCAATTTGAATTTTGATTACTTAGATCTGCCCCTCCAGGAATGCGGAAAAACATACCTCTAGTAATAATGGTATCGCCCAAAAAAAGGCATTGTGCATCCTATGTACGAACTACGATTGTACCATTTTTTTTTAATTTGGGGAGGGTTATACCTTCCTTTCAAAATTTAACGGACACGAGGCCTAAAAAATTCGGCTAATTGTAATTCTGACGTCCCTAGAGATATATCCGGCATATATGTGAGATGTGTATTTTGTTATAAAATTACCAAAACAGCATGATTTTAAGACTTAGTGGTTGACACAACCAGATTCCAACGACCGGGGTCACGCCATGCATCACGCCGTCCTTTTACGGGCGAGTGCCCCATTCAATAGGCCAACACACACACACGTACAGCGTGGCGTTCGTGTCTATCAAAAGAGCTTTTGAAAGGGTATAGAAAATACGCTCTCCGTAAAAAAATAAACACATTTAACATTCCAAACTCGCACAAATAATTGTTAAGACATGTAAAATTCATTCAGTGAAACCTCCTACCTTTCAAAATGAAGATTTCACCTCAAGAAATTGAGTTTACTTTTCCCTTTTTCGTAACTTCGGTTGTAGACCACCTACCGATAACAAGGACGCAATGACGTGTACAGTCCCCTTCAGCTATTCAGGGAAACCATTTTCATGTACGTCACAAGTATTCGGATCCGCGGAAAGCCCCCGAAGTGCATGCGCGCCCAGCCGAGCGGCAATTTTTATGGGCCGAATACTCGCGATCGCAACGCTTTGGGAAAAGCTGGTCGGGGCGAGAGTAGTTCATTCATAAAAGCCTGGGCTGTCGGTCATACCTCCGACGGCTGTTTTATGTACGTTAGTGAATGACTGAAACTCTAAGCTTTCTAATGAACTGTTGCTCGTTAGATTTGGACAGGTAAAAGTGGATGAATTTTTGAGATGAAAAATAGTAAGATTTTGGTGCGGGCTGTGCGCTGTGTGTGCAGAGGGCTTCAGTCTCGTACAATCGAACTGAAAAACTGATGACGTCATAATTGTCAATCTCATCATAACGTTACTATTGTGTGCACAGATTGTTAAAGTATCTACTGAAGAACAAGTTTTGACATGTAGGCCTAGGCCCATATGTGGTGAAAGAATCTTTACAATATATATTACAGTTCTAAAGATTTTGTCATTTGAGATCATATTACTGTAGTATATCGCCGTGTGGGGAGTTGGGTTCAATTGCATCTAGAATAAACTGACGCTCCAGTCAACTTGAGTTGCGGTCCACCATGTCCATTTTATTTCCAACACAGCAACGATTTCCAGCATGTCACATTCACAGTTTTCGGGGAGAAGACATATTTACTCTGGTCCGCCGACTAAGGCTAGCCGTACATAATTACACCCAAGATACAACAGCTAAGTCACCAAAAGTAAATGCCCTTGTGCTATCTAGTGTTTATTCAACTTTCATGGCGATGATGCCACGGCAACGAGCAGTTTTACATCTTCAAAAGTCAAATTTTCTGAGTTGTAAATCAAGCCCTGCTTATTATGTCTCGTCTGTCTGACTTATTCACTACTAAAAGATACATTATGACCTCTGACCCGAGACAGGCGCCTAGATACAAGTTCTATTATTAGAAGTCGAGCACTATATATGGGCGCAAATCGTCAGATTAGTGGAGGCTTGGCATAGCGCCCTCAAACGACTGAGTTAGCTTAATTATCAAGGGACCCAACAAATAATTTCTCCACATTACGTAACCACCGTGCACGTGATGACGTCATCAGTAGTATATATGTAGTCATAAAGTCAACATGTGAGGGAACATTTCGTTCCGTAGAAAAATGGTCAAATTCCCTACCACTTTGGCTCTATTTGCATTCAAAGTGCTAAAAAAGTGTACATTTTCGAACCTCTTCCGGTTTGGACCGGAGGTTTGGGTCACACAGGGGTCATGCCATTGTATGATTTGTTCAGTTCATTGCGACCTATCATGCTGTGAAAGAATTGTTCAAGTATCTATTGCGATTCTTGAGATATGAATTTTGGAAATAATAACCATTTAATTTTTGTAATTTGACACCTGTGACGATATCATGACGTCACAATGTTGTGCACAAATTGTTCAACAATTTGATAAACATAAAGTTCTTAAATGTGGCGAAAGAATCATGCAAATATATGCTGTAGTTCTCAAGATACAGCATTTTTAAACAATTCAGCTCAAAATTTGCGTATTTTGACACTACATTACGTAACTACCGTCCATGTGATGACGTCACCAATGGTATAGTCAAAAAGTCCACATGTGTGGAAACATTTCGTTCCGTAGAAATATGGTCAAATTCACTACCACTTTGAATCTATTTGCATTCAAAACGCTTTAAAAAATGCACATTTTCGAACAACTTCCGGTTTGGACCGGAAGTAGGCGTCACACAGGGGTCATGACATTGTATGATTTGTTCAGTTCATTTAGACTGATCATGTTGTGAAAGAATTGTTCAAGTATCTATTACGATTCTTGAGATATGAATTTTGGAAATAATAACCATTTAATTTTTGTAATTTGACACCTGTGACGATATCATGACGTCACAATGTTGTGCACAAATTGTTCAACAATTTGATAAACATAAAGTTCTTAAATGTGGCGAAAGAATCATGCAAATATATGCTGTAGTTCTCAAGATACAGCATTTTTAAACAATTCAGCTCCAAATTTGCGTATTTTGACACCACATTACGTAACTACCGTCCATGTGATGACGTCACCAATGGTATAGTCAAAAAGTCCACATGTGTGGAAACATTTCGTTCCGTAGAAATATGGTCAAATTCACTACCACTTTGAATCTATTTGCATTCAAAACGCTTTAAAAAATGCACATTTTCGAACAACTTCCGGTTTGGACCGGAAGTAGGCGTCACACAGGGGTCATGACATTGTATGATTTGTTCAGTTCATTTAGACTTATCATGTTGTGAAAGAATTGTTCAAGTATCTATTACGGTTCTTGAGATATGAATTTTGGAAATAATAACCTTTGAATTTTTGTAATTTGACACCTGATGACGTCATGATTACGTCACACTTGATGCCATCATGATACTATACATTCTGGTGAAAGTCTGCCGTAGGGCCTATGTCTGTATCTAATTTACTAACGATTCAGCTTGGTTTGATGGGCATTGTTACTGGTAAGTGTAAAAACTGAGATTCTCAGTTTCGTTGAACTTTGACCTCCAATTGACCCCAGAAGGAAGGGTCAGATGACAATGCCCACACAAAGAAAATTGTAGAACAGAATGTCATCTATAAACCTGCCAAATACGAAGATCATGGGTCACGTGGTTTTCAAGACGGAAGCATTTTAAAATATGCATATTTTGGTTTTTTGGGGGGTGTAATTTGATACTTGATGACGTCACGATGACGTCACGCTTGATGCCATCATAATATTATACACGCTGGTGAAAGTCTGCCATAGGACCTATGCCTGTACCAAGTTACTTAAAGATTCAGCTTGGTTTGATGGGCATTGTTGCTCAATAAGTGCAAAAATTGAGATTTTCGTTTTCGTTGAACTTTGACCTCAAATTGACCCCAGAAGGAAGGGTCAGATGAAAATGCCCACACGAAGAAAATTGTTGGCCATGATCTGATATATAAGCCTGCCAAATACGAAGATCATGGGTCACGTGGTTTTCCAGACGGAAGCATTTTAACATATGCATATTTTGGTCATTTTTGGCTTGTAATTTGATACCTGATGACGTCACAGTGACGTCACACTTCAATGCACACCTTCACATTGGGGTTGATGTTCCTACCAAGTTTCAAGTTGATAGCTTGAACCGTTTTGAAGAAAAGCTCTGGAAACGTTTGAGTGGAAAAAGAAGAAAAAAAAAAAAAAAAACTAAAGAAATCGTACAATAGTAATAGGTGATCGGAATGAGTTCCGATCACCTAAAAAAAAAAAAAAAAAAGACAAAGAAATCGTACGAGAGTAATAGGTGATCGGGCTGTTGGCCCGATCACCTAATTATGAGGCACCTTTAGGTTAGTAATTCAAATCCATCAATCATGTTGCACTAACTACAGGGGCGGATTCGGGGGGGGGGGGTGGCCGTGGGGGGCGCACGCCCCCGCCCCCCCCCCCCCCCCCTTTCCAAAAAAAAAAAAAACAACCAACTTTTTGTACACACTTTTCCTGCTTAAAGTGGTTAAATATTGCCTCAGATCGCACCGTACAGAGCATCTAGAATCCATCTAGAAGCCTTCAGGGCTTTGCGCTACGCGCTCGCTATTTCATTGTCGTCAGCATTTCATGCTTAAACATTTCACGCCGCGCCCCCCCCCCCCCCCCCCCCCCCCCCCCCCCCCCCCCCCCCCCCCCCCCCTTTCAAAATCCTGGATCCGGCCGTTGGTCCAATCGGGACGGCAACATGCGATCTCCATGATCGAAACGATTGTTCTGTATACGTGATTTGGTGTGCCGCTAAATCTTTTCAGCATTAAAGTTGCTTTTTAGTATAAGATTTGGCGCGTTTTTGCTTGAAACATTTTACATGCAAGATAAGCAAGTCTGTATGTTCGCCCGTCCATCCGCCGGCGTGTTTTTGACGAGCACTGCCTGTTGTCAATTCCACGGTTCTGTATAGAATCCACGCGACTACAGGATTTGAGCATTTTGACTGAAGATGAAAGTCCTTACATGGCTTTAGTAGCTTTTCTTTCAGGTGATCTGCTGATGCAGAACATACAATTCCTATTGATGATTCATCCGAATGGACTCCGCGTCATGCACGCGACGATCTTTGCACAATCTGTTTAGAACATCTTTCAACTGCAATCTGAAAAATTCGTACTTGATGCAGTAGATGATCGGATTGACGAACATGCTGCAAGCTAATAGTGTAATAAATATCCAATAAAATGGCTGCTTTCTTTCACCATTAGCAACTATCCCAACGAAAAACAACACCTCCGACGGCGTCCAGCATACTGCAAACATGATGCCTGCTAGCAGAGTGGTGACGAGGACGTTTCTCTTGGCTTTACCTAGTACATTCCGAGGACCGTTGATTGCAACTGCGAGTTTATTCCGAAGCAGCATGATAATGCTTCCGTACGCGTAGCTCATGGTGCCGAGTGGTATCAAGTATTCCACGCTCACAATAAACGCAGCACGAAAAACGGTTAAAGTTGACGACATTTCTTTGTATTGACAGCTTCCATGGTTTGGCTCGAATAAAACTAGATACTGCAAACTGTAAATGGAGCCGACGGCCCATGATATTGCAGAGGCCACTTTCACTTTATTGACGCACCGCATGGATCGATGTTTCACTGGATGGCAGATAGCCATAAACCGCTCCAGTGATATCAAAATAAGGTTGTATGTGGACACCACGACCAGACACCATACTAAGACGTCGGAGATTATAACACGACAGATTAGTTGGTCACGGACGTTGTCTTCAGTAGACAATGAAATATTTGAACTCCTGAAGACATGAACAATAAAGAAGACCACGCCGGCAATGAAGTCGATGACGGACTGGTGCAAGATGAGACGATTTGTGAAAGAGCTAAAGACCCGACGTTTGACGAGCATAACGGTGATAACCAAGCCGTTCCCGAGGACAGCTAAGCAGCCAATGACGGTGTTGATAGCTTCTACCAAGGGAGTACGGTTCACATCATGCCAATACTCGGCCGTGTTATTTCTCAAGTAACTCATGTTCAGAAAATAAATGCATCAGTTATAGCGACAAAGTATTTATTCTGTGCCTTTTTGGTAGAAACGTCCACCTGCCGCACCAGGTGGAAATGTCCACCTGCTGTAATCTTCCATTACACAAGTTTAACTGCCACGAAGGCTGTCTATACAAGTAAATCAGTAATCGCCTTTGGTGAAATATATATGTTTGGCTTAATATTAATGACCTGTCACGCAATATTAATGTTAAGAGCACCCAAGCACGGCTTGAGAGAATGCACTTTTTGCACGTGTCTAAGACGCCCTGTATTGACAAATTGTTTCATATCAAGCGTCACTATATTACCGGGTACTATTAATAGGGCCTTTAGCCGAGTTTGACAATGACGACTGTTGCATGCTGCAAAGCAACAAGCGTATGTGCGTGTATTTGGGTGATTCCATAAATTCAGGCCACGGTACTGGGTAGAATGCACTTTTATGTTGAATTGTCACCAACATCAATTTGTACTAAACAAAACCTTCAAAATGGGTATCATGAATATTCGTTGTCCTAATTCTGATTAAAAATAGGCTAAAATTGTCACTTTTTAGTAGGCAAAATATTGTGACATTTAAACACTGCATTTTAAAACTAAGATTTTTCTTCTTTTCGGTGGGTTAGTTTGGTTATTTTAAAACTAAAAACACATTGATTTTGACAATAAAACACATATTTGATCAACAACTTGATGCAAAAGGTTTGGCAAAAATGTGTTCACGTGTAATGGTGTGACCCCTCTTACGCGAGAATTACATTGTGTACGTACTATGTTCTGGCCACACCAACTCCCACAACTTTTCAATTTCCATGCATAATGTAGTAAGCCCTTACTTAGTTTGAAATCACTTAAATGTTTGGACATGAAAATATAGGCCATGGTCTGTTAACAGATCTGTTACAGATTTGTTACCTTGGCGTCTCGGGAAATCGTGTTAGTGTAACAGATCTGTTAACAGATCTGTTGATTTGACGTCTCGGGAAATGTCAAGGCGGTAGGGTTTTGCACGACTTTCACACTAACACTAACATGATCTCCGGTCCGTGTTACACGAGCCTTACCACTAAGTGATAGAAATTTGCAGAATCATCACCAGTTGGGAATTTTTGCTAGATTGAGTAATCGGTACATTGAGCGATTTCGCCCAATGGAAGGGCGCGGTTGTTCAAGCTGCCAGGTTTAATCGCGCGCTCCATCGGGCCGGGCTGCGGAAAGAGGCGATATAGCCCGTTTGGGCGTTGGTGGGAGCAGCTCAGTTGGACGATTGAGCACGGTGATGCATGGTTATAAAATATCCATTTACAGCAAAATCCATCAGCATAGGCCTATGAGGTTCAGGATTTTACAGCTTAATGCAGAAATATGTCTTCCAGAAAAACAGCCATTCACTTATTTTGGCCAAGCACAAATGACACAAATAATTGAAAAAAAGTCTACCGATGTCAAAAAAAAATCCTGTGAGTGTTCCCTAACGTGGCGCACTCGACGCTGATTGGCTGAAATGTTGAGAACCACATGCCACGTGGCCTGTGATGACCATTTGCACACACAACGCAGATATAGATATATGATTTTAGCACGTGAAATGCCTATTACATGCTCTCGTGCAGCATGTCACCTCAACCTTAAGCAAGCGGCAATGCCTTTACATTCCGGTAAATTTCTCGTAAATGAATGATTCTTTTCCATATTTTAGTTTTGGAATTTATGAAGGTACTTGATAACTTTATTTCCTTTTCATGCCAAGTGCAACAGATTATTGCGCCACGAGAGAACGGAAATTAAAGTGCGCCACGTTAGGGAAACACTCCTGTCGTTCGCCAACAACTGGTATCCGGCTTTCCATAGAAGAGTGCACAAAAACACCGTAGCCAGTGGAGAAGCTGGCAACGTTTGCGTACTAGTGGAACGCAGCCATACGAATAAACATGTATATACCTACTGTGGATGATCGGCAAAATTGTACGTAATTTACGTAAACCGGACTTTTTCTCTCGGCTTGCGCTGTTTACGAAATATCGAATTTATCGCAATAGAACATGCACAAATGCGAGTTTAATGCGCAAACTCATTTAAACGAAGCCCGTGCTCCATTCCGCAGCTCGCTTGCAGCTTAAAGCGGCGGCCAAACGGTAGCTTGATTGTTCTGCGCAGCTCATCCGAGCAATTACCAGCGTTGTAGTTCGAGTACTTTTATCCGAGTACCAAGTACTGCCGAGAACTCAGACAGCCGAGTACCATTTCAGTCCGAGTATTTTGCCAACCGAGTACAAGTACGGAGTCCGAGTACCGAGTACTTGAACATCTGAGTACGAGTACGAGTACGAGGGCGAGGGCGAGTACTTCAACATCGGTACGAGTACGAGTAGTACTAAGTACCAAGTACTTACATCCCTGGCCCTACACGCAGCGGCGCGTGTCCACGTAGACTGTATAGCCGACCGCACGCTGCTCTGGCCCCATGACGGTCATGCGACACGTCCCGCTAAAATTGATCACTCGTCGCTCAAATGCGCCACAGGCTGCGTTTCAAATTCAACATTCCAAGGGTATTTATAACCTATAATTTCGAAAAATGGGCGCTAGTTTCTTAATGACTTTTTTTTCACGACAACCTTTACAAATTCCTTAGAAATATGGCACGAAACAGTGGACGAATGACATCGAAGTATATGAACCCCCAAAACGCACGCCTAGCCTATATGCCTGAGCTACCTAGCTAGCTGCGCACGCTACACAGATTTGGCGTTACCGAACAGTAGCTAGCTTCAATTCACCACGCGCATGTATAGACACCACCCGAGTAGAAATGCCTTTTATAACTGTAGGTACTTAGACTAGTTCCTGCACCACATATTCAACAAACATGAGATTTGTGTTCGTATGTGGAATATGAGGTCCGGGAAACCAGTTTAATATGTATTGCGCCTGCGATGCATGGTAATTACGTAATTGGGCCGCGCGCGGCTAGCTCCGAGTCACAATTTCCTGCTAGACGCGCGTAGAGAATCGATTCTGTAATCGCTACCGCAGTAGGAATCCGGGGCAGTTTGCGTGCAGTTTGCGTGCAGTCTGCACTTTTGTTTTTATCGAGTACTGCTATTCGATTACGAGTACTTGGAGAGTCGAGTACAGCTTTCTTCCTCCATGAGTACAGTGTCGAGTCCGAGTATTTCGCTTACCGAGTACGAGTACGGACTGTTCGAGTACGAGTATTTCGACTTTCGAGTACGAGTACGAGTACGAGTACTACAACGCTGGCAATTACGCTCAATCTAGCGAAAGTTCCCAACTGATCACGGAGCCACTAATAATGTTTCAATTGGGCCGGGTAAAATGCAGAACCAAACACAGTTGTAAATTTGCTTTAAAGATACATGATTGGTAAAGTTTTATTTTTGAGAAAACAGTCGAAAAAGGGTTTGCAGTCATTTCGCCCCAAAACCACTTCGCCCTGAATTATTTCGCCCTGAACCACGGCCTGTGCACGAAGTGGTTTTGGGGCGAAGTGGCATTTGGGCGATGTAGTGTTTGGACGAAGTAATTTGGGGCGAAATGGCACTCGGGCGAAGTGGTTTGGGGCAAAACGGCACTTGGGCGAAATGGTTTTGGGGCGAATTGAATTTTCGTCTCATGAGACGAAAACTAATTGTTTAACTCATTTCTCAAAGACTATAGCACTTCAGACAAAACCATTTCAGGGGAAGTTTTCTACGGTCATCATGTTTATATTGTGTAAGTTAGGCGTAAATCTGTGAACATTTCTGATTTTCGAGATTACCAATGATGTATACAGTATACTGCCTTTCTCAATTTGTTGAGAATTACGAAAGTTCTAAAATTATCAAAATTAACACCACCACTTCGTTCAGATTAACTTAACAGACCTGTTAACAGATCTGTTACACTAACACGATCTGTAACAGGGGCTGTTGAACTAACATGAGTAGAACACTAACACGTCTATAAACACGTTAACATTGAGTTAACACGTTGTTTGTTTTGAGGTCACAATTCTGATTAAGTTAACAGATCTGTTCCACTAACACGTAACACAGAATTGTGACTTCGCCCTATGTACAGCGTAGAGAATTAACATGGTGTTAACACCGTGTTAACAGATCTGTTAACACGGTGTTAACCTGGACATTTAATTAGAGGTCGACATTAATGCCGTGTTAACAGATCTGTTAAACTAACACTAACACGTAACACACACAAAATTGTGACCTCACCCATTGTGCCTTCAAACGTCGAACTTCTTTCCTTTTTTGGGGGGGAAGGGGGGTGGGGGGTGTTAATGGTTGCAATATGAAATGTGTATGCCTGCAGTATTGCTGCGAGTGATCGATTTTTGGTCCGGTAACTACAGGCTGTTTCAACCATTTTTGTGAATTTACCACTTTTATGAATACACACGTGACGAGTTTTGTGATTTGTCGACCACTTTTATTGATTACTGAAAGGTGTGAATTATAAAACCCTCGTTTTCGATGGCATTTTAAAATTCCTGCATAATAGCTATGGCAAGAAGAAAATCGTCAGCGGCTCAGAATCGTCAGCGTGCTGCAGGTATCAGTCGCCGGGAAAAATATACCCAGAACTTTTGGCGCGTGCCCATATCACTGTCAGTTGGCCTTTCTTCCAAGTCCTCAAGATTTTATAGGAGTTCAAAGTCTTTTTTCGTCACATTCTCATGGCGGCATGAAGGGGAAACGGCTTGCTTTGATCATTCAGCTTTTTTACTTTTGAGCTCTGAGTTTTCATGCACGAATTATAATGGCAATTAAGACTTAAAATAATGGCAGGATAACAAAAATGCACTTGTCCACACATCTTCGGAACTGCACGCCCCGACAGACCGTTTTCTAGAAGCCGATTATGCGTGTATTGCGTGTACTTTCTCCTCTTATCGTGACTGGCTGTTTAGTCATGAAGAATGATTCTACGCCATGTGCAAAAAGACGTTTCTCCTGCTGTGCATTATTGTGATCGATTGTGAAACGTGTAGTACCCCCTCTCGCGATGGTTATGGGTGATCTTGGCCGTTATTTCCATCTGCAGTTACCAACCTACCGCGAATTTTCAAAGCGCGCTGCGCGCTATATGGCCATCCTCTTGCAACAGTGCCCCTTTAACGCACTCCCTAACTCCTGCGTACAGTGGCCCTGTTGAAAAAGCCCCCATTTGGCGGTGGGACTAGCGACAGAAATCTTGTCGCCTCGGCTGGACCAATCAGGACGCTTGGCTGTGCATTGCATGCAGCATGATTGCAGGCATTCAAATGTAACGAGCGCAGATTGTAAACACCGTGCATGCATGTGATACATGTACTCGGTAATGCTGGCCGTTGTCCGCGTCGGCGATTGGCTGCTATTTAAAGCATACTGGGGAATCCGTTCCATTACATTCGTCAGCATGCATCCCTGTTATTAATTTGAAAAACTGCGGAGTAAATAAGGTTCGTCGTTTGAAAGTTTGGTAGGAATGGGACAGTCATAAGGAACGGAACCCAATACAATTTCTGGAAAGTATAGAAATTGTTTCTTTTCGGCATAACATGACCGAATTGATTAAATTACATCAAAATGACTCAGGCGTGAGTTGGCTCAAGACAACAGCCGGCTCGCTCCACAGATTTGCGTGTATTTCCTCAGGGTATTGTCACGTCGCTTTGCAGAGTGGAAATTCCCTGAGATCTCAGGATGTATATGGCATGAGTGTACAACAATTTGAAAGGGGTTATTCCATATTTGACCAATAAAAATTTAATATATTAACCTTAAAATATTACACACGCCCAATTTAATATACATGTATAGGCTAGCATCAAAAAGAAAATTCAAACCTTGTCTGCATCACCCAGTGAGCTCCATAGTTTTAATTTGCTGTTGCAATAAGCCTTATACGTATCTGGCGGCCATCTTGAAAATAGCGCCACCATTCGACTTGTTGGAGACAGTCAAAGGGAACACTTTGGCTGCTGGCGCTCGTGGATTACGCACGTTTGTATGGTCATAACAAATATTAGGTAGGTTTATTGCCAGATTTTGCGATTTATGCTCATTGTGCATGCTCTTTGTGCCAATTTTTGAGTTTGTACGGTAATATAGAAAGAGTAAAAGCAAATTTTATCGACTCATTTTTTGTAATTTAGACAGAAACATGGATCAAACAAATAGTTGTTTTGCCCGGTTCCGCAAACGAAAATTGTCCGAGGCGCCCGGCCGCATAAAAACCTACTTTTATGGAAAAGTAATCAGCCAGAAATATCCCCTTAAGACGAGTTGGTTTGATTAAAGAATTTCATACAACATATATTACGGTCAAAGAATGAAAAATCTGTCAATAGAAAAACTAGACAATGTTCCTCCAACGTGTGCTTTTAAATTTATTTTAGAGTGCTGTTATATACATGTGTCGGAACATTTTAAAACATTCAACAGCTACAAGACATATTACATTCCATTTATACTGTTGGTGACCGTTTCTTGATTTATAAATTATGTTAATGTGTCTCTTTATCTTAAATCAAACATTTTACATAGTTCGACAT
The DNA here is from genome assembly GCA_037783545.1 of Henricia sp. BOLD:AAB3569. Taxonomy (NCBI): domain Eukaryota; kingdom Metazoa; phylum Echinodermata; class Asteroidea; order Spinulosida; family Echinasteridae; genus Henricia; species Henricia sp. BOLD:AAB3569. The sequence goes on along the minus strand of JBBELK010000333.1, from coordinate 1,077,082 downwards.
AATACACGGTACTAATATGATACTATACGCTTTGTTTTCATGCATCGTTCATTGTTGCAGCGTGCATTTGTTTCTATTTTTCTTTTGTTATAGCCAGAGGTAAATTTTTCTCATTTCATCAAATTGGCTTTTTGAGTGTTACATTCGCGTGTGGTCTAGTGGGTATGAAGCGGGACTCCCAATCAGAGGTTGGGGTTTCGAGCCCCACTTCGACCAACGTGTCTGTGTCCCTGGGCAAGGCGCTTAATCCCAGTTGCCTCGTCAACCCAAGCGATATATGGGAAGCTGTTAAGGGGAATGCCACAATCTAACTGCTGATAGGGTTGAGCGCCTGACCAGCAGCCACCTAGTTGAAGCGAAATGGTTCTGGTGATTCCCTGATGGCAGCGGTAATAATGGTAACAGCGCCTTGAGCGCCCTGCAGGGTGGATATGTGCGCTATACAAATCGAATCATTATTATTATTATTATTATTATAGCCTCCACATAGCAACAACATTTTTGTCTGGTGAAGTAGATAATTAGTGTACATGACTACATGTATAAAAATGAAGTATTCATGTAAACATGCAAATGGCTAATTCAGCATCTTCCCCATGTTTTGGGAGTGAAAATTTCCACTGATAATATCTCTAAAAATGCAGGAAAGCAGTTGCACCAAATCCTGATGATGTTCGGTATTCCTCTGCAATGATGGTCTGGAATAAAACAGAGATAAAGCATGGATGAAGTACAAGTTTAGGCTACATGACTTGCTAAAAATAACCAGCATTATATAGTTGTTAAAATCCCTGCATTTTGGCAACCCCAAAGTCGCCACCAAATCTGAATCTGATAGATATTTAGTTGGCAAAGCCTCCATCAGGAAACATCACATCAACTTGTTGGTTAAGTATTTTTTTACAAAAATGATAAAAAAGCAAATTAAGTTTCAGGAAAATCCAGAGGAATCACATCCCGGCAAAATGCACGAGTTTGAAATGAAGCAATGACCATTCTGAGCTACCGTGACACGCGCGCGAGCGTGCACACGACCGGCCATGTCGGAAATACAAGACTTTCTATATGCTAAGGCGCTATTTGCGGAACCGGCAAACTTTTGCGAAACCGGGCAATCTTCCTACCTCTAAAAATTGCTCGGAAGCATTTTTTCCAACCGATTGTTATAAAAATGTTTAGTGTCTTGGATAGCTGAATAAATTCCGGATATTTCTGGCTGATTACCTTTCCATAAAAGTAGGTTTTTGTGCGGCCGGGCGCCTCGGACAATTTTCGTTTGCGGAACCGGGCAAAACAACTAGGCCTATTTGTTTGATCCACGTTTTTGTCTAAATTACAAAAAATGAGTCGATAAAATTTGCTTTTACTCCTTCTATATTACCGTACAAACTCAAAAATTGGCACAAAAGGCATGCACAATGAGCATAAATTGCAAAATCTGGCAATAAACCTATATTTGTTATGACCATACAAACGTGCGTAATCCACGAGCGCCAGCAGCCAAAGTGTTCCCTTTGACTGTCTCCAACAAGTCGAATGGTGGCGCTATTTTCAAGATGGCCGCCAGATACGTATAAGGCTTATAGGGGCGCTAATTAGCCGTTCATTATATAACTATAGCCACTATAGCCACTCGTACTCGGATGTTCAAGTACTGCGTAGTTTTAAATCTGTGGCATCACCATAAATCACAGCAGCGGCACGCGTGCACGCGGCGTCAACTCAAATTCTCGAAACACTGACGAATCGTACCCGACGTTTAACGATAACGTCCGGACGTGCATTCGGGTAAGTTCGGAGACCTTCGGAAAAAGGAGGAATTTCTCCTGTTTGAATATGGCGGACTAGCGGTTGCCGGACGCGTAATTTTTTTTTACACCACTGCGATGGGAAAATGAGGGGTTTTGTACCTTTTTAGCGTCTTGAGAAGAGACTATATAATACGTTAGGGTTAGGAATTGATGGTTTTGAATGCGGTCGGTTTTCAACCAGCTTCGTGGTCTGGTTAGAAGAGAGTTCAACTTGCAATCATAATGTCCCTGGTTCGAATCTTAGTGTTGTTTGGGATTTTTCAAAATTTCTCGGTTTCTTCTTTTTCTCTAATAATAATAATAATAATAGCAAAGCACTTATTAGGCGCACAATATCTGGAGGCCATTCAAAGGCGCCAGGTCAAGAAAGAAAGTCACTAGTTGTTGTGAAATGACGTTTAAAGACAGAAAGATCACGTGTGGCTCTCAGCTCATCTGGCTTTTTCCAAGATTGTCACTTGAGAAGTATCAGTCATTAGAAACTTAGTAGACTTTTTTCGGGTAGAAAAATTGGGGTGTACCCCTCGCTGTGGTGTAAAAAAAAACACGCTTGCCGGACCTTAAAATCAGTCTAGTGTTTGATTTTTTGGTCCGGGAACCAGACTAATGCCGGCTGACCATTGCGAAAAACATGGCCTTTTCCCGAATACCTTCTTCGGCTCAATTTACTACATTGAATTACCCCGCACGTTTTTTATCGGTTCATATCCATGCACTCAAAACTGGTTGTCTATTCCATGTTCCGGCGACTCCACGCATGTTCACGCTACGTCTTGAAAGTACCAGTCTGTAGAATCTAATCTAGCAGTATACATGTAGCTTCTATAATTGAATGGCGTGTAATTTCAAGACGTATAATATATCTGGACGCAGCTTGGATTTCTAGTTTCATCTTGAATAGGGTCAGGGGACGAGACAACAAAGAACTACTTTTCTTTCTTTTTGCCTAAAATCCATGAGCAAAAGCTTTTAAGATATACAATCCGTGCGTGGTGTGGCACCTCGAAAAATAAAAAAGTTTTTAAAATTGATATTTTTTAAAAACAAAAGTGATTCGCTTTCAAATGAGACATGAACCAAAAAAATATACCAACGTTTAGTTATCGAACAATTGCTGTCAATATTTCGAATAGACTGCCGAAGTGAATACGTCACCTTTTGTTAGTTACCTGGGAAATTGGCTCTAAACTAAAAATCACTGAACCGTGACCCTGTGCTTTTGCAACATATGGTACTTTTGCCGACGGCCATGATAGTTTAGAGCCAATTGCCATGGCAACCACGTCACACTTCGGCTGTCTATTATTGGCAGTCGACCAATAATTCAAGGCGTAGACTTGCCCCAGGTCTGACCTCCCGTGCTCGTTCTGCAACGCGCATGCGCACAGTGTGCCTTCCGGACTGGTGGCCTATCAAATCTGTTTTCTTCTATTTCCTCTGTCTCAGAAAGTCTTCCGAGATAGAAGAAAAAATAATTTGATAGGCCACGAGTCCAGATGGCGCGCAGCACGCACCGCACCACAGACCAAACGCGGGAAGTCAGAGCTGCGTTCCAAACACGCGAACGTTTGCAAACGTTGGCAACGTTGACGAACTTTTCGAGTGGAACGAATTGTGCGCCGCCAACGTCCGCATACGTTGGCCAACAAACTTTTGGATTGTTCGCGATGTTCGCAAGTGATTTCAAAATGGCGTGCGCGACATGAAAGATGACAGACGATGGTTTGTAGTTTGGAAAATAACAAGTAAATTGCACCTTTCGTGGTTTTCTCCCTTATCGCTGGCGATACACAATCAATGACAACGTGTCACATTTCCTCAAAAATTCGGTAAGCAGCGGAAAGCCACATTACAACGTCGGTACGACTGCTGTGACTGTGGGGCCGCCATCTTAACAATGTATTTTGGCAAACAACCCATTCCATGCACACTGAGCAAACGTTCGCGCCAACGTTAACTAACCGTTCGCGTGTTTGGAACGCAGCTAGCCCTGGCAAAGTCTAGGCAAGGCGCAAAAACGGCCGTATAAAACGACGTTTTTCACAGGGTTGTCGATGTTTAAAATACAAAGTATGATGTTTTTTTCCGTTAAAATAAAGTAAATGCTTTAAAAATTCGTTCAGAGAACAAAAATCAAATTTGCTGATAACCACGGACTGTATATCTTTAAACAGCTAGAATCCCCGCTCCCCATCCACATTTTTTTTGTTTTCCTGTTTATCATGGAGGTTTATGTTTCTACAACGCGACTACAACGTGTTTTCCGCCAAAATCCGACAGTCTTTGTTTAAAACGCAATTCAGTTCCTACCCTCTTCACCCGAAATTCTGAAACGCTCGAGGTCACTTGGTTTGTTTACAAACAGTGGCGTGACGTCATCCTGAGAAGAACTCAAAACGGCTGTGTAATATTTAATGGAAAACATACGAAGTGTATGTTCATCATGTCAATGAAAATGAATAGACAGCTAGTTCAAAATTGTGATGTGATGTAGCCTTGTCCAAGGCTATGTATGAAATTGTGTGAATCCGTAAAGAATTTGCCTGTACTATGCAGCGAAAGTGCGCCATCGCGCGGTGAATTGTAGCCAACTGCCAAATAGTCTGGTTACAAAAATATCTTGGTCTGAATCCTGACTTCTCGGGCGAGGCTGGCGATCGGGGTCCGCCAGCCTACCTCTCTGGCTGGGCCCCGCCTCACCAACCAGGACCTCCACGTTCAGGCCCCGACAGCACAGCGCGGCTAGCGCGACACTAGTGCATAGTGCACCGTGCGTGCATTGCATTATAGTCCGGGAGCCCACTGAGATTTGATGTGACTTTTGCGCCCAAAAGGTTTGACTGCTAAAATGGGTTGTATGGTCCGTGGTAACTGTGGAAAGGCAATTCTTGCAAAACGGGGGTGGTGCGTTTGGAGAGGGGGACGTTGACAAAACCCCCCAAAATCGGTTTTAATTAGACTTTCGCGCCCAAGCATAATTCCGGTACCAAATGATAGCTAACAATGTGCCAATCACGAAATTACAACGTAAGAACGGAAAATATGGTGCGTAATTAATTTAAGAACGGTCTTAATTAGTCAAAAAATCCGTTTTAATTAGACTTTCGCGCCCAAGCACAATTTTGGTATCATATGATAGCCAACAGCGTGCTGATCACAAAAATATAACGTAAGAACGGAAAATGTGGTGCAAATTTGGTTTAAGAACGGTCTTAATTAGTGCTAATTTAGCGCTTGCCGTTAGTAACACTCGAGAAAAGACTAACATACAGCGAACCACGTGCTCACACACACACATTCGTATGTGGCGCTGGCGCGCGCTAGTCTTCTCACAGGGCATGTGTAGCTGTATGTGTATGCTGTACAATACAATGTACACAAGCCGTTCGTAAAGCGCGTAGCAAGTATTATGCGACTTCGATATTATAAAGTATGACTTAGATATTAAAAAGCCGTTGTACATAGCTTATTTTGTTTCTTTTCCATGAGAGAAATTAATCTGTGGCATAGGATTATATCGGTTATAAGATAACATTACGGTGTTTATATACCTCCGTTATATAAATCATATAAATGCGTGTTTGGGGAGCGATGTTCGGTGGGCAGTTGCTTGGTCAGGGATGTGAGCAGTAAACAATACGAGGGAGGCAAATGGGAATCCGGTCACATAAAAGAGAACTTAACGTGGAAACGTTCTATACTTTTGAATACGAAAACAATGAAACAAGGCCTGGGCAAAAAGTGAAGTTAAAAAGAGGAAGTTTCACACATACCTGTTATCCACAGTTTGCATGCCTGCAGACGTTTTATTGCGGAGGAACCATGGAATGAAATTCAAGTAACGTTACTAAATAATTGTATTGTGTTTGAATGAAACAACACCTGCTAAAATACAGAAATACAAACTTGGGTTTTCCATTGTCCTGCAAGCCCAATACAAGTTTACAACATTTCTTTGCAGTTATACCTAAACTTCACGAGTTGACAAGAAAAATCCGACTCTATTCCAGATTCTGGGCGATTTGCTTTCGATATTCTAGTGTTGACAGCAATGGCAACAAACACCACATGATTTTCCCAGTGTAAAATGGTACCCTTTTGGAAGAAATTGCCAACTGAAGGTGCTTTTTTAACCATTCATTCAGCATTAATTTATGCACACACAAAAAATCCTATGTAACACTGTTATATTTGTGATTCTTTATACCCAGCACGATATATATATATGACAAAGGGACTCCTCATAACGCCCCTATACCTCAACCTACTCTTCCCTTCAACGCACCCGCTCCCCCAAAAATAAAAGGAATTCCTTTGGAATCCCCTGGATGTTTGATATACAATGGGGAACAATGATAGGGGGATACCCTCTGCCACATATCGTGCTGCATAATGTAATTATTTATTACCATTATGCCTGCAGTCATGCAACATATTTTTTTTTAAATGCCTCGAACAAACCCGATGCTGTATACTAGTAGTCATTTCTGTTTTATACTAATTTGTATAACATAATTATACACGTGTTAAAATGTGAAGTAAACGCAATATTTTGGCAATCATATCTAACATAAAAAAGAAACCGTTTTGTTACTCCGGGTTAGAGGCGATTTTTTTCTGGTATGGGTTAATGCGGATAAAGTTTCCACTTGCCCATGCCTTTTTTATCGATAGAGCTCGATTCCAGCGTTGATCTACATCACAGATTAAGATTTAGGTATGAACACGGCCTATATGATACATGTACATTAGTTTTAGGAGAGGGTATGGTTTGAAATCTGTGCTGGGCATGATAAACCTCACAACACTCGTCCCTTTTCTGAAGATTTGGTTTTTTTTTACTGATACAGAAGCGCTTATATCGGGGTGTACACGCTACTTGAGGAAATATGAGAAAAATTAAACACCTCTTGGCAAACTTTGCAAACAACCCATTTAAACAATAATAATGATTAATTCGGTACCGGTACACGACCCATTTAGTTTCAAAACCCAAGCTACAGCGGGACGTGTTGAAATATTTCAAATATTTAACAAAATGGACAACATCTATCCTGCCTGTATTTTGCAACATTATTATTAAATTACGTCTTCAAACTGCATGTGAAACTCAACTTTTCAGTTGATTTCCTCATTGCTCTTGAATTTCCTCCCCCTCCTCCCCCCCCCCCCCCCCCCCTCCCCCCTCCCCCCGTCTTTTCGTGTGCAAATGTACAGAAAGTTTCCACTTTTTTCTCTTGATGTGTCTCAATTCCCATTTGCCTTCTCGTATTGTTTACAGCTCATACCGAACACGGCCCCAAAACATGCATATAGGCCTATACTAGGGAATCACGCTTACGGAGGTACACTGTAATGTTATCGTATGACTGTATAATCCCATGCCAAAGTCATTTCTCTCATGGAAAAGAAGCAAAGAAGAAGCAAAAAATAAGTTATAAACAACGGCTTTTTAATATCGAAGTCCAGTACTTGCTACGCGCTTTGAACGCAACGGCCTGTATAACAATACAGTACAGTATAGCCTATACAATACATTGTATTGTACATCGCACACTATAGCTACACATGCCCTGTAAAAAGACTAGCGCGCCAGCGCCACATACAAATCTGTGTGTGTGTGAGCACGTGGTTCGCCGCATGTTAGTCTTTTCTCGAGTGTTACTAACAGCGCGCGCTAAATTAGCACTAATTAAGACCGTTCTTAAACCAAATTTGCACCATATTTTGCGTTCTTACGTTATATTTTTGTGATCAGCACGCTGTTGGCTGTCATATGGTGCCAGAATTATGCTTGGGCGCGGAAGTCTAATTAAAACGTATTTTTTGACTAATTAAGACCGTTCTTAAATTAATTACGCACCATATTTTCCGTTCTTACGTTGTAATTTCGTGATTGGCACATTGTTGGCTATCATTTGGTACCGGAATTATGCTTGGGCGCGAAAGTCTAATTAAAACCGATTTTTTGGGGTTTTGTCAGCGTCCCCCTCCCCAAACGCACCACCCCCGTTTTGCAAGAATTGCCTTTCCACAGTTACCACGGTACGTCCATACAACCCATTTTAGCAGTCAAACCTTTTGGGCGCAAAAGTCACATCAAACTTCAGTGGGCTCCCGGACTATTATGCACTTCAATTTAGCCGCCGATTCAGTCGGCCATTCGGAAATCCAAAATACATCCACCAGAGGATGTTTATCACCCGACGTTGAAGTTGATGTCGGATATCGTCACTTTCCTGCACTTATTCAAACACTCAACAATTTTGCGTTTAAAACACAACTTGACATTTCAAATTCCTTTATCCAAGGGAACAATTAACTTTGGTTTCCGCTTTATCCACGTACTAATTAATTAGGGAGTTAAAAGGCCGATAGAAGTGATTTGTTTAATAAAGTTATTGGAGCGCCATCTTTAAAGGAATTAAACCTTGCAGATGATGAAATGGCTAATATGCAGGTGTAGCTTTTAGAGAAAAAAAGTATAGTTTTCTTTGTGAATAATATTTGTTTTGTTTTGTATAATGAGGGTATATGATAGGACTGACAATTAGAGATGAATTTAGGAACACGAGAAAATTGCGTTGCCCCGACTGGGATTCGAACCCAGGTCCTTGGCATATACATGGCCAACTAGTGCTCTACCAACTGAGCTATCTGGTCATCCCGTCGGAATATCACAACAATCTCGTGCTTACCACTCTTTTTTGTTTTGTTTGGTGTTATCGTGTTATTGTTTTAAATTATTGCATTCCAAACTCGTCTTGCGTTTTTAAGGTGTGTGTTTTGCGTTTCTAAAGTGTGTCAGTATACATATTCTAGAAATAGTATACAATTTCTAGTATATATTACTAGAATACGGATACAATTTCTATAGAAACATAAAAGTTATTCGCTTTAAAATGAGACATCAACGAAACAAATCGACCAACGTTTAGTTATCGAACAATTACTGTCAATATTTTGAATTATTGGCGGTCCGCCAATAATTTAAGGCGTAGACTTTCCCAAGTCTGACCTCCCGTGCTTGGTCTACAACGCGCAGCGCACAGTGCGCCCTCCGGACCGCCTGTCCAATCTGTTTTCTGTTGTTTCCTCTGGCTCTGAATTTCAGAACGTCTTCCGAAGCAGAAGAAATTTGACAGGCCACCAGTCCAGAGGGCGCGTTGCACGCACCGCACCACAGACCAAACACGGGAAGTCAGACCTGGGCAAGTCTAGGAGAGGCGCAAAAACGCCGTATAAAAAACGGCGTTTTCACAGGGTTGCCGAGATGTCTAAAACAAAGTATGATGTTTTGTCGTTAAAATAAAGCAACTGCTTTAAAAAAAAAAATTCGGAGAAAAATAATTCAAATTCGCTGAGAACCACGGACTGTATATCTTTTTAAAATACCAAAATGCTGGGAATGCTAAATTCTGTGAAAGTGACCTGTATAATGCAGACTCTATAGCTATGAACTTTGCTGCACTATGATGTATCGGTAGTCTTATAGGATACATGTATTTTGGACAGTGTGTAGAGCTAGAGAGCGTCATTCACTACTCGCATTAAGTTAAAGGGCCCCTTATTTAGGATTTTTATCAATGAAATCTATGCTTTAAAACCACTCTACTCAGTTAAAGTCATAAAAATCCTAGCTTGCTTTGGGGGTTAAAACAAAGGTTTTTAGTTTTTATGCTAATGCAAATATGCATATTCATGACCAAGGTCACGATGTCACAAGAGGCAAACACAGGAAAATCACATTCAACTGTGCACAAAAGACTTTTTTTCTCAATTTTCCTGAAACTTTTGTAATCCATGGCTGTTTGAGTTTGTTTTACATGTTGCCTGCTGTAAGCCATGACAAAACTGGGGGTAGAAACTGCAGCAATTTGCCACAAGTCCAACTTGAAGTCTTATGTTTTTTCTTAACTTTTCCCTTCTGTCTTCCTTATGTGATGCACTCAAAACAGCGCCCTCTGTCTGTGATTTATTGCAATGAAATCCTCAAAGTTGAAAAAGGCCACCTTTTATTGATTTTACATCCAAACGAACAATAGTATGTCTTGCTGAACAAGTCATCCGTCATTATGAAGCAAAGCTTAGGCACAAAGTTGTTTAGCATGTCACAGCCCTTTAAGGATGGGGTGTGCGCAGATATGCATTCCGCTTAAATGGCATCTTTTGTTGGTTGCCTAGGCAATTGGCTCTAAACTAAAAATCACAGAACCGTGTCCCTGTGCTTTGCAATGTTACTTGATGATAGTTTAGAGCCAGTTGCCATGGCAACCTACGTCACGCTGTCACAGTAAGTGATGTACTTTTTGCAAAGTTTACATAATACTACGCGACATGTACTGGTTTTGATCCGTAATAACTTGCAAAATTTTAGATCATGTGAACATGGCCTAACACATTTTATTGAAGGTGACGTACGTTTACAAAACAAAAATTCCATAATCTGCCACTTTCGACTTTGTAGTTTCCACTGGTCGATGCATCACTTGAGATGGGGGCGGAAAAGCCCATGTGCTGCAGCTGAAAGCTTCTGATGAAGGAATACAGGATCACCTTGATTGTTTTGCGAAACTCATCATGCAAATAAGGGACCTCTGGAATAGACAATTTCCTTGAAATTGGAGGACGCCAGCGCCAGTCGAAAATCTGACTGTATTGAGTGGTAAAAACAATGACATGTGTAGGAGCTGCCTCCACGATGGGGCTCTGATGCTTTGAGTGTGTTTCGATGAGTTGAACAACAGAGTGGTTTGATGAGTCCGGGCCAAATCTGACTGTATTATTTTGTTGGGAAAAATTGCATGTTGGTAGTGGGTTCGAACTACCTCCACGCTGGGGCCCCTAATGCTCTGAGGATCGAGCTACCTCTACGCCGGAACCCCTGATACATCTAGATCGAGCTACCTCCACGCTGGGGCTCCTCAAGCTCTGAGGATCGAGCTATCTCCACACTGGGACCTCCCGGATGCTCCGAGGATCGAGGTACCTCCACGCTGGGGCCCCTGATACATCTAGATCGAGCTACCTCATCGCCGGGGCCCCTAAAGCTCTGAGGATCGAGCTACCTCCACACTGGGACCTCTCGGGTGCTCCGAGGATCGAGCTACCTCCACGCTGGGGCCCCTGATGTTCTGAGGATATCGAGCTACCTCCACGTACGCTGCTAGGGGCCCCTGATGCTCTGAGGATCGAGCTACCTCCACGCTGGGACCTCTGATGATCCGAGGATCGAGCTACCTCCACGATGGGGCCCCTGATGCTCTGAGGATCGTGCTACGTCCACACTGGGACCTCTCGGATACTCCCAGGATCCAAATCGAGCTACCTCCACGATGGGGCCCCTGATGTTCTTTGGATATCGAGCTACCTAAACGCTGGGGCCCCTCGTGCTCTGAGGATCGTGCTACGTCCACGCTGGGGCCCTTGAAGCTCTGAGGATCGAGCTATCTCCACACCGGGACCTCTGATGCTCTGAGATTCGAGCTAGCTATATAGGCACACCTCCAAGCTGGGGCCCCTGATGCTCTGAGAAAATGTTGAATCTGCACAAGTTTACTGACAATATAAGTCATTTTTAATAATGAAATATTAGGATCTAAACAATGGTCAACTAACTAAATTTACATCAAATTTTGCGTGGTTATAGTAAATCGTGTTGGTATTTTAAAAAATGGAGGAATCGTGAATCCCTTTCAGACTAATGGAGCAAATTTTTGCAATTGCATTGACCGCATGCGTTGATCGCGAAAATGTATGTTCCGCCGTGATGCCGATCAATCGCAGGGAAATAATTCCGTTTACTGGTCGCCATTTTCCTTATAATAACTCAATATCCACCACAACGTGTTAATATTTTAGAGGCAAGTGAATTTAGGAGTGAAAAACATTCAACAATTATTATTATTATTTATTTAGCCATTCCTGCAATACACAAAATAGGCAAGGAGCAACAAAAGTAACAATTACTGTGATCCAAAGACCTGCTGCCCCTAATTTACTTGTTACTAACAAAATTTCCTTTCTGCCATGTTCCATATACTTATCACACGGCCGGCGTCTCAGTATAGTAGCGACCAGTAAACGGAATTAATACCAATCGCATGAAATCTTTTGAGAAAAACAAACACTATAATACTTAATAGTGCTTGGCTGCATCATAAAATATGGCAACAGTTCGCCCATCCACCTACACACACACAGACACATGGACTAATCTTACTGTGCGCGACTACAAGAAATATCTTGACTTGTGTCACAAAACTACACTGCTTCTACACATATGTACAGTATACATGTATCTGCTGACGTATACAAGTCGTACAACGCTGTACATAGAATGCAGCTGCAGTATGGTAACCATGCACAGCGCCACACGTGTTCGCTGGGACCTGAGCGTGGAGGTCCTGGTTGGTGAGGCGGGGCCTGGCTAGAGAGCTAGGTAGGCTGGCGGACCCCGTTGGAGATATTTTTTTCCGTACCACTGTTTAGCGAACATTGCTTCTGATTGGTTTAACCCCTATGCATATGTTGCATACTGATGTGTTTTGTCGATAACTACCTCAACATAACCCCACACCATACCACACTCTTTCCTCAATTAATAGTTTAAAAAATTTAATACGACTCTGAGGAGATTCGATCCTGCCATCTCTCGATTGATAGCACTACGTCTTAACCACTAGACTACCGAACGACTCGACTGAATTTTCGTTCTTATATCCTTTTATTTAATAACTCTTGGAGGCGCTATATAGAAAATATGAATATTCATTTACAATGCACCAATCGATGAAGCCCCATAGCGAATATGTGGTACGGAAAAAAAAATCGCACCCCGTTGAGGCTGGCTGTATCGCCCGAGAAGTCAGGATTCAGACCAAGATATTCTGGTAACCAGACTATTTTGCAGTTGGCTACAATTTACCGCGCGATGGCGCACTTTCGCTGCATAGTACAGGCAAATTCTTTACGGATTAACACAATTTCATACATAGCCTTGGACAAGGCTAGATGTGATGCCGCTCCCCTATCGCGCGCACACACGGCAGCCTATCCGTACACATAACCCAACTCACGGCAGCCTACCCGGTACAAGTTCGCCTATAAAGTGTACACCTTCGCGCGACTCATTTTTCTCATTCTTCGAAATAATAAAGAAAATGTTTCTGCTCTTTGTTTTCATAGTGTCTGGTAAAACATACAACCACGCAACTACTGGGCATATCTCTGGCTTTTTGGACAAAAATAATTTTTCAAAAAACACCAGAGACGGTTGTCCAAGTTTTTTGGCGTGTAAACGTATGGAGCTAACGATCGTGTTGACTTCTCTTTCTCAGGATTGCGTCACGGGGTCACGCGCATATCATTAATACCTAATGAGCGTTTCATAAATCGCGAAAATCTCATTTTCGAAAAGCGCACTTTTACTTGCAATTTATTCACTTAAACCGACAATTTAAAAAAAATAAAAATCCACGTCGGCAAGAGGGATGTTTGGACTATCGAAAAAAGCCTATTATAACTGCTGGATTTTCCTTCAAGAGTATTTCTAGCCTTTAACCTTATCTTATTAGGTAATAACTGCAAAAGGCAATGCATGGTTTGCGTACTTTTAATACCTATAATTGCGACTTGTGATTGGAATTTTATCTCCTCAAAACCTGAAAAAGGGTTTTAAAATGAACCAGGGTTTATAAACTTACGAAGTTTCATAAATTAAAATTTTAATTTGTAAAAGGTCTCTGAGACAATACATGCCGACATATACTATCAATCTCTCTAGAATATTATTAACAAAAATAATGTAAACCACACTTCTGGGTGTCAATAAAAAAGGTATCAAGAACGATTGCGAAATATGGTTTTCTATGTCGTCCCAATAGAGTACAGAAGCGATGACGTCACAAAAAACCTTTTTTACATTTCAGCGTTTTGGATACCATGTATCGGTGGAGCATGATGAAAAACATCCACAGCCCAAATTTGGTGGGAATCGGTTCAGTTGGGCCCGAGATATGGCCGCATGAATACATAATTAGCCCCATTGAAATCAGTGTAAATTGGCCTGGTTCCAAAAGTTACGATCCAGGCCAATTTACACTGATTTCAATGGGGATAATTAGGTATTCATGCGGCCATATCTCGGGCCACCATGAACCAATTCATGTCAAATTTGATGTGTGAGGGTTTTTTATCATGTTCTACCGAAATATGGTCATGAAAATGCTGAAATGCAAAAAAGAAAATTTGATGACGTCACACTTCGGCTGTCTATAGACCGTGTAAGTCTCTCAGCGGGTCATACTTCCGGAGTCCAGTCATGGAATGGCAATGGGGTTTTAACGTTCCGACGATCTTCTTTGAATTATCCCTTTACCGTCTCGCGTCTGTAAACGCCCAGACGCCAATAAATGGAAAAGGCACCTCAAAATCTATCTATTCAATAAATAAAATGAAGAAAATATTGTCCGAGTTTGTCACAAACAAATAATAAATGTTTTATCTTTTGTTTCCGGTTTGCAATACATTTAGGCGCGAGGTCAAAATTGAAACGGTCTGTATACCGGGAAACGGTAGGCTACATAAACGATACACCGTTGCACGGTTTTTAGTGAGCAAGCAAACAGTTCAGCTGCATGGTCTGGCCAAACGGTAGATAATTGGCAGTGTTCAATACACCCGTGTTCGCTGAACAAACGGTTTTCTGCCCACAGACAAACGGTTCTAAGAGGGATTACTGGCTTGGTGCATCTCAGAAATATTAGAGTTGCTAAATCAAAATATGTGGTTTGAACGTCAACTTAAACGTCATGTGTTGAGAGTAGATAAAATCACCACTAAAAACCCAAACAAATAAAGTACATAATTATGGTCAGGATGGAAATCGCAAAGACCGTCTTAAGCCGAAACAAGAACTTTTGAAAACCTCTATCACTATGAGCAAAAACATGTACATGTTCATTGTAACCCCATTGTTAGTAACAATGGTGTGTGCCCAATTTCCATTGTTAGATGTTCATAGTGTATATATTGTTATACTGTTAGATGTTCATAATGTATTCGCGCCAACTACACGGCGCCAAAATATTCGCGCCACTTGCGGACTACCAGCGACGCTGTGTGGTTTTCAATGGCGTGTACGTAGGGTTACCAGTTTATATCAGAAACGGAAATAAAAGGTCAGATTTAAAATGTTGTGAACTTTTTGCTTAATTAACCTTTCGCACAGGTAATAAATGGGTGTTTAAGGTTTTTCACAGTGAAACTGCTAATTTTGACGTGGTGTGAAAATGATACCGAAAAAAACCGGTCGCTGCATGTATTAAAACGTATATAGTCGACGAGTCTAGCGGAGTCCCGCACGCTCTCGGGGTCAACTTACACGGTCTATGGCCACGAGGCAAACACGCGACCTTTTTTCACTTTGCGCCATCTTCAAAAGAGACAAATTGCTCCCCATTCGAGAACGAATTATACCCCCAAAGCGGTAGGTTAAATCAGCCGGCACTCGCTGTGATGGGGTATAGTATGAGTCCCAAAGTGGCGGTACCTTTGTCAAATCATAATTTGCTGCAAGGGAAAAGTCTCCGCCAAGAAGTTTCATTAAGGTGCCGCGTGTTCATGTACCACTGTCAGACGGTATTTGGGTGACAGGTTACATACACTAGGAGCGTGCAGTTCGGGCCGCAGGATACGCCAGCATTACAGGTATTATGTTTTCTTTAAAGGTACACACCGGCCTACTATTTACATAATTTAGTGATGTAGCATCCTTGACAATAATGTTTTGATGGTCCTTGTGAAATAAGATCATCAGCATTTTTTTTGTAATTATCTACAAAGCTTAAAATTAATAAAAACGGTCAATAGTCAATAGTCCAGTTATACGCTTTACCAGCCGTTCACTATATCGTGCGAGACTCACGACTTTGTCGAAAACGATTCGCTCTTCACTTGGCAGCTTTTGCTTGGATATCTCTCGTTTTCTGCAGAAGATTTCACTGGACAGCCCGGACCACCGAATGAGTTTTTTTTCTCCGTTTCCTGTATATGGTTTGTCTTCACGAACGTACAACAGTACAGTTCCGCGTGGAGCCAGAGTAGGTGTACAGAATAAAACGAAACACATCCGGCGGTCTGGCTGCACCAACCACGGCACTGTACCACACGTGTGTTAGCCTTTAGTCAAGGCTGCCGTGGCGAGTTATATATTCGCGCGCACTCAGTTTTACCAACGCTTGAGGAAAGACTATAGCACGCACGGACTGTCCGCAGTTTGAATCCTAGTCTTTCCTCAAGCGCTAGCAAAACAGTGCACAAAACAAACCTCGCCACGGACGCCTTGACTAAAGGCTACACGTGTGTGTGCCGCGGGGCTACACAGTGGAACTCGCTTCGGTTTCTCGGACTTTGTGTCCAAATTTTATGTTCCAATTCTTAGAGTTATGTTTAACTTTGTTTCATAACCTGAATAAATAGTCTCTTTTGTAAAATACTTATAATTATTTTGGGAAAAAAAATCAAAGCCTGAATTTGATGCAGTACTGCAGTAATAAACTCCTGGAATAAACTATCATACGGCATACGGCTGGAAATAAAACTAACTCCAAGGACACGTCATTTATCCGAACCCGAAATCACGTGACCTTGATTTTTTGAAAAATGCCCCAAAACGGCCAAATTTTGTGGTTTCTTTTCCGGTTCTCTTCAGTCTATTTCGGAAAGAGTTTCAGAATCATGCATGGGTCTATTTCGAGCCCAAAATAGCCCAACAAAGCCGGCATGTCCCTTTAATAAAGTTGGCAATTGCGATCAAATGGAGGCAAACATTAGACGCTGGACATATTATTTTCCAATACATGTCAGGTACGTACATGTATCCCTGCAACCACTGAATGAAAAAAAAAGATATTAAAGCGAAAACTGCAAAACTAATACATGTAATATACGTAATGTCGTTCTGACCGCATGAAAACGATATACATGTAGTCGGAATACGATGATGATGACTTTTGGCGATTGTCTATACTGACAATCGAAAGAAACATCCGAATGTTGTCTAAACACGCCCCCGCCTTTCCAATAAAGGTCTGGCTTACAAGCTCCTCTCCATCATTGAAGACAGACACATGGTTAATTTCATTATGGAACTATCTCCAACAGAAGTGACGGTCAAGTGAGCGAGCTTCACAAACTGAGAAACGTCCTTGCACCACTATGCTACATGACCTTCATGACCTCAACTCTGGGAAATACGGATAATGCTGACGATTTGGCTCTCCTCATGTGTGAAAAGAACTGGCAACAGGTTGAGAGTTATCTGTCATGACATGACTACACTATCTGATTACTTCAATAAATGGAGGCTCATTCTCAGTGCAGCGAAGACTGTGTCTGCTGCATTTCACCTAAATAACAGGGAATTAACCAGTCGCAAACTCTAAGTGAAGCTTAATGATAACATCATGCCTTTTGAACCCAACCCTATCGTGGTGTGAAACTCGACAGAACTTTGTCCTACTAAGCCTACCAGCATGCACCTTCGGGGTCTTTGCGACAAAGTTATTGCTGGAGGTAGTTTGATCCGTCGACTACAGGATGGGGTGCTAACTGCTATAGCACTACTAGTCTGTCGCATTTCCTCTATGGCTCTTGTGTTGGCTCCTGCTGAGTCTGGTGCCGCACTTCTCACACTGGTCTTGTAGATACATCCATAAATTTAGCTTTGTGAATAGTAAGCTCATGCCTTTCGACATCTGCAGTATATATTGTCTCCCTGTCCCTGCATGCATTTCTCCACCTCACATTAGGAGGGATGGAGCTGCATTAGCAATTGCTCGCCGAGCTCAAGCTAATGATCAAATTTTTCATGGAGTGCTCTTCGATGATTACATTATTTAGCAGTAGGCCTATTGTTGGAAAACGCCTCCACTCCCAGAAGACATTTCGAGACCATGCATGCTCAGAAGCTGCTTTCAGGCTCCACCATATCTGAATCCACTCATGAGTGGACAATGAGAAATGGGGCATTAAGACTAGAATGGAGCATTAAGCAGACAGCCTGGAGGTGCACAACTTCATCATGAGCCATCAAAACAAGTAGCGGGTAATGACCTCCACAAGGTCCAGTTAATTGGGTGAAGTTGAACAGGATCAGGAGTGTAGTCACGAGATGCAGAAGTAATCTTGCCAAGTGGGAATGATCGCAAATGCTACATGTAACTGTAGCTATGAGAATCAAGCTTAGCTCTCGAACATGTATATGCTTACAATGATCGGCGGCTTTATTGGTAGCTGCATAAGTTAGATTTATCCACGATTGATTGGCCTGGGGTCGATTTCACAAAACTCCTGTTATCTTATAGGATCGATCCTAGGATTTAAGAAGAGTTCGAGCAGTAAGATTGGTCTTTGCTAAGACGTGTCTTGAGATCGATTTCACAAAACCCGTCTTTTACAAGACGAGCCGCTACTGCTTATTATACATTTATGAATGGCTGTCCCATGTTCGTTAACAGTACCGAATCCAACAGTCGTCGGGAAAACGGCACGCACATTAAAAATCAAAATGGCCGACTTTGTAGTGTCGTCTGCTTGGCGTGTCGCATTTTGTTGGCAGTTTAATATTATGAAAGGTACATAACGTGAACAAATTCAAGTCGATGTATATTTGAACCTAGATGTACATGTAGGCCTATCCTTCGGCTGTAAAAATGGCACACTTGCAAATACACTACTCAAAACAAGTTAAGGACCACTTTTTTCTTAACTTGTAATTTTTTTTCCCAAGCAATGAGTGAGGTCTAGTTCTTTCATTGTTAATTGTTTGTCTAGACGGTGTTCTCATTGGAATAAAAATTTAAGAAATGTTTCAAAACATCAAATGCACATTTTCAAGATGAGAACTTGGGCAATCACAAAATGGACAGTTTCAGGGAAAAGTCAAATGACAATTTTTTTCAAACTTTCCAGTCTAAATGTCTATCAATCGGCTCAGTAGCGAGTATGGCCTCCTCTTGCAGCAATAACGGCTTCACACTGCTGTCTCATGGAGTTAATGAGGCGATTGACGTCTCTGACGGCCAGCGCATCCCATGCTACACCCAGCTGCTGCAGTCCATGTGGCTGTGCTTCCAGCTGCTCGATACTCCTCCCCATCATGTCCCAGACATGTTCTATGGGATTCAAGTCTGGGGACTTCGCTGGCCAGTCCATGCGCTCGATCCCATGGTTCTCCAGGAACTGTGTCACCACCCTTGCTCGGTGGGGACGGGCATTATCGTCCATGAAAATGAAATTTTCCCCCGCATTTTCTGCAAATGGCACCACGATAGGTTCAAGGACTTCATCCCTTTACCTCACTCCTGTCATTGATCCCCTTGGGACCACGTAGAGACGAGTACGGTTGCCATAGGAGATGCCTCCCCAGACCATGATGCTGCCTTCCCCATAACGGTCATGTTCTGCAATACAGGGGTCGGCAAATCTCTCTCCTGCTCGCCTCCAGACTCTCACACGTCCATCATTGTGGTCGAGGAAGAATCTGCTCTCATATGTGAACAGAACACGGCGCCATTGCTGTTGGGTCCATCCGAAATGCTCCCGAGCCTAGTTGAGACGGATTCTTCTGTGAGCAGGGGTGAGTGGGACGCACTGCGCTGGCCTTCTGGCATGCATATTGGCTCTGTGAAGTCGGTTACGGATTGTTTGAGTGAAAACAGTGCAGTGGCAGCAGCGAAATCATTATTGAGTCGACGTGCACTGTGGAAGCGGTTGCGGAGGCAGAGATTCGTCAAGTAGCGATCATCTCTTGGGGTTGTTGCGGCTGGTCGGCCACTGCGGGGTCTCTCTGAGTACAGCCCTGTCTCCCGGTGTGGTTTGCTCTGCTGATGACACCGTGAGACACACCCATCATTTCGGCTACTCTTCGCTGACTGAAGCCAGCTTCCAGCATTCACTAAGTTGTCTGATTGTGGAGACCAATGACAGAAAATGCTCTTGTACCCACTTTTGTACCATTTCATTCGGTCAGCTAATACCCCTAAAAGCCCACATTTCAGGATGTGCAACGATGCAAGAAACAAAATGCAACAACTGAAACCAACCACCTGTGAAATTGATTACAGTGTGTTTGAGGTCATTCAGGACAGTTGTACTGGGGTATTTTCAGCAGTAAAATGTCTCATATAAAAAAGTATACACAAATTAAAAAGTGGTCCTTAACTTTTTTTTTTTGAGTAGTGTATGTGCATAGCTAGCAGTATGCTTGACGGAAAAAAACATTAAAGGCACAGGCTCGTCAGCAATGCGCGCCCGCCAAATTCGTGCTCGAAACACGCAGCTAGCTCCATGCCTTTGCTATGGAGTAGCTGCGTATTGCGTGGCACACATTTGGCGGGCGCGCATTACTGACGAGCCTGTGCCTTTAAATGTGTATTAATCTAATTTACATAAATTTATCTTTTTTTCGGGAGCATCGCGCGCTAGTACTAGCACGCGCGCGCGCACCACAAGTAACTTTTAGTCTGTGCTCAATCAACAGTACAACAAAATTCATGGTTTTTATTGTATGGATATATCTTGCCGAAATATAAATCCGTGCTTTACGCGTGTAAACATCGAGAAACCTAGCAATATGGCTTCACGTGGATGGACATACAAATGCCTCAACCTTTTTCGGTAAGTGCTTTTCTGCGATTTAAAGGGCCTAGAATGCTCAATAACTTTATGCACAGTTTTTGCTGCATATGAAGGATTACTTGTGTAGAAAGAAAAGTGGCATTTTTCAACTTTGAAAATTTCTTCACATAAACTCACAGAAAGAGGGCGCTGTTTGTGGCATGTCACTTTGGGAACACACAGCAAAAAAGCAAAGAAAAAACATAAAACTACAAACTGGAATTGTGGAAATATTATGCAGTTTCCAGCCTTAGATTTTTCATGGTTTTGAACAGGCAACATGTAAAACAAACCCAAACAATCATGGGTTACAAAAGTTTCAGCAAGTTGGAGAAAATTGTGGAAACTTTAGTGCACAGTTGAATGAGATTTTCCTGTGTTTTCCTAATGTGACATCACCACTTTGCTCATGCATATGTAAATTTTCATTAGCAAAAACAATCAAAAACCTTGATTTTAACCTCCAAACAACTTCCAAGTAGGGTTTTTATGATTGTAAATTAGTGAAATAGTTCCATAGCACAGATTTCATTGATAAAAACACCATTTCAGGGCCCTTTAAATTACGCCTCATTTTCAAGAGAATTTCGCCTATACTCAATAAACGCGACAAAGGAAAATTATGTCTGTATGACCGCCTGCTGCTGCCGTATGCCGGGCTATAGCTTCACGTTCGGCAAGCAGAAGACGAAGTGCCTTTGGTCACTGCATTTACTGCATGCATTCGTATAGATAAGACGACCCAAACATCGAGCTTAAGTTAGGAAGAGTTGGGCCGTGTTGCCATGGGAAATAGGACGAATTGAACACATCTTAAGTTTTGTGAAATCGGTCCTAGGATTAGAGACGAGTGAAGCCCGGTTCATACTTCACGCGAAAGCAAACGCGAAAGCAAACGCGAATCTCACGTCAATGTGACGTCAAACATTTCGCGGCGAACATTCGCGCAAGTTGAAACTAGTTCAACTTTTTGCGAATTCGCTGCGCGAAACAATCGTTGTGACGTAAAATTCGCATTCGCGTTCGCGTTCGCATGAAGTATGAACCGGGCTTTACACTTCCTGGGACGAATCTTAGCGCTTTGTGAAATCGGCCCCTGGAGACCGTAATTTATAATTGTAGCAGCATATTATTTGAACGATGTAGCAAGTTTTCTTGTGTATCTATGATTTCATTTTTTCGTTAATTGGCTGCTGTCATATGAAAGAAGTTATAGACCAGTCACCACTAGCACTGGCCACATTAAAGACACAGGCTCGTCAGCAATGCGCGCGCGCCAAATTCGTGCCACGAAATACGCAGCATCATGCCTTTGATATGGAGCTGCGTATTTTTTTTTGGCGCATTTTTACTGTATGATACTACCGACTGTATATACATTGTAGCTGACTCTGCGCCTAGTGTACTGTGGTCTGGTCGAAAACCACTTTGGTCGAAAACCACCCGTTCCTATGAACCGCCTATAAAACATGCTGTAGGCCTACTGTAACAGTATAGGTTGTGAATATCCGCCGCGCACCATGCAGTCCAGCTGCCGCAGCATGCAACCTGCAACTAGCTCGATTTTAGAACGTCACATCTCTTCTCAATCCTCTTCTGGAACTGCGTGTTAAGCCGGCACGTAGGCCTACCCCTTGCGTTCCGACTCCGTTGCGATTGCACAGACACGCCAAATTTCGAGCATGCTAGAAATTCTGCGATTGCATTGCGACGGATTAGTACACAAAATCGTGACCACATCGCCATCGGAACGCATCGCAAAATCCGTACACATTGTGATGCGACTGCACAACATGCGCTATCTTTCGTCTGTGATCGGATCACGGACGAAACGCAAGGTGTACGGCCGGCTTGTTTGTACTCTAGGACTCTGACGAACAGCTATATATATATAGCTCACCGTTTCGATTTGTATTGAAGTTCCTCAGTATATAAACAAGAAGTTGTCGGGACTTGGGAGGTAGGCCTACGTCATTTCGTAAAATACTGCTTGAAGGCCCTTACAAAACTACGTCCTCCATTAGCCCAGGGCTGCTTTCGAGCGCTCGTCCCTGGTGCTCCCAGGTGGTGGAAACGTTACGTCACACACATGCTTACACACGCTTTCGGGCGAGCACCATGGAGCACCATGGAGCACCTGGTGCCGTGCTCGAAAGCAGCCAATGTTGGACGTCGCCTTCATTGCAGTATGCGGTACGGAGTGCAACCTGGGCTCCGTAGTTCCGGGAATGGTTCCGCGAGTACTCTCACCAATCCACACATTCCGCTTGTTATGTACGCGGCGTACGTACGTACGTATGCGTGATGTGTCAGATCTATATCTGCACGTGTTGTTTTTTGCCCTGGAGTTTGTTTGGTATCGTACTCTGTACAGTCGTCTAGATCTGCTGTACATGTCGAGATAGTTGCACCAAGTACACGTGGGCCGTACACGCGGTACGGTACGGTACGTCTGCAGAGCAGCAACTGTACGCCATGACCGAAAGGTGGCTGAAAACTGCAAGATTTCAATAGTGTGGTGTTTTGTGGTGCACAATTTTCTGAAGATTCCATTGTGTTTGAACGCTCGGGCCGAACATCTTATTTGCAACAACACCGTACTTCTACTACATGATGGCTGGTAAGTTACAATGAGAAAGATTGCCGTAGGCCCTACACCCCATGTACATGTACTATATGTCCATGTATCCTCCATGGTGAGGGGGTTGGGGGAGGTGGGGCAAGGGGCAAGGACAAGCGCCTCTTAGAACTGTGAGCTGCTTTGCGTGCCCCCCACCCCATTCCAATGTGTTGTGCCACCTAAGGCTAAGCTTTCTGACGACGACGCTGGTCCGTGCATATCACGGTAAATCTACATTGGGTATTTTTTTCGTATACATTGAACAAAGATTTTAAGGAAATTACCTCCTGGAATCAACACATAATGTAATTTTAAGATATACTTCCCACTTGCACTTTTGTCGCAAATGTTGCTTTTCTGTAGAAAAATCACGTTTTCTTCTTCAAAAATTGCCTTCAGTTAGTGCACAGTTATTCACGCGCGCGCGCAGCGCCCTCTGTTGTCGCGCTTACGCACAGACCGCTCGCCGCGTCATTTTGTGCATTACTTTATGCAGTACTTTTATCGTTTATTTATCTCAGAAATGCAACATTTGCGACGGAAGTGTCAGTGGGAAGTATATCTTAGAATTGAAAAAGCTATCGATTCCAATATATAAATTTACCCAAATCCGTGTTCAATGCATATGAAAAAAATACCCTACATTGTACCCAAATCATCATATTTTTCCCTGCTAAATTTTTCTTTTCTTTCAGAGATCACACATAGCTAGTTAGTCTTCAGAAATTGTTTTATATATATAACAACCTATTTTACGCATTGATCAAGGACTTTAGGCATTAGGGATTATGAATTTTTATCAATGAAATCTATGCTATGAAACTACTCTACTCATGCAGTTAAAGTAAAAAAAAAAAAAAAAACCTATTTGGAGCTTGTTTTAGGGTGTTAAAACAAAGGTTTTTAGCTTTTATGCTAATGTATATATGGTCTTTCCACAGTAATTGGGTACATTTCTGTAACATTCAAGATCTTAGGTCCCAGTTCACTTCAAATGTCTTAATTTTATCTTTAAATTAATCAAGCTAAACTGAGGAAATAACTTTTTCACCAAGGAGTACGAAAAATAGTCCTACAACATACATTTGTGAAAACCCTGTGCACAAATTTTCCTATTACGCATAATAAAGACGGAAACAAATGTCACAAAATGGTCTGTCCACGTTAATACATGTATACGTAATAGGAAAATTTGTACACAAGCTTTTCAAAAATGTATGTTGTGGCAGCAATTGCTTACCTTTTTGGGCAAAAGTTATCTCCTGGGAACAAAACAAGGACATTTCTTTAATTCTGAGATAAACTATAAAGACATCTGAAAGGAATTATTGACTTATTTTTCAAATGTACCCCATTACTGTGGACAGATTACCAAGGTTGTGATGTCACAAGAGGCAAACCCAGAAAAATCACATTTAACTGTGCACAAAAGATTCCACTTTTTTGTTTCAAACCTGCTGAAATGTTTGTAATCCATGGCTGTTTGAGTTTGTTTTACATGTTGCCAGTTGTAAGCCATGACAAAACTGGGCGTGCAAACTGCAGCAATTTGCCACAACTCCAACTTGAAGTCTTGTGTTTTTTTCTTTACTTTTCCCTTGTGTCTTCCTAAAGTGATGCACCCCAAACAGCGCCCTCTTTCTGTGATTTACTGCAATGAAATCTTCAAACTTGAAAAACACTACGATTTATTATTATTATTATTATTATTTATTCAGCCAAAACAAGACAATCAAAACAACTTACAGTCAAGGGAATACAAAACAGTGGAATAAATACAAAAAGGTCAAGCAAAGCAAACTGTATATAAATTAAAGTAGCATTATGGGGGTGGGGGGCGGAGGGGTGTTGGCACGGAGGGTGTGGGGGCGTTTGAGGGGATTGGGGGAGGGAGAGGGTGGTGAGGGGAGTGGGGTGTGTTGCGGGATGGGTCAAAAACGACGAAGACCATCCAAACTAAGATGGCTAGGATTAACAAAAGTGGAGATCACTGTGGCTCGGAAGCCTGTTCATCCAATCCTAGTCTGGTGAATATAACTCATAAAATATCTGTAAACTATGCAATATGTATAAATATAGATAATAGTGTGTTAAATTATTGAAACATTATAATGAGTCATTTTCATTGAATTTACATCAAAACGAACAATAGTAATGTCTTGCTACCGGTACCATACATTGTAAAAAAGTAATCCATTATATACAGCAAAGACTAGGCATAAAGTTGTTTAGCATGTCATGGGCCCTTTACTTAAAACTACACGTATACAGAAAAGATCCACCATATTTCAAAAATAGTTTGGCTGTGAAAATTTATCAAGCAATTTTTGGGTTTCACTTGGCTTGACAACCGGTTGCTATCTGCCATTACTGTGTCCATACTATGGCACGCTAAAGCGAAAATAATTTTTAAAAATGTTGACGCATATTTTCGCAAATGTTGCGCAAGAAAAAATAAAAAAATTGGCATACGACTTTTAAATGTTGATAGACTGCTCATGGTTAAAGATTCCGTTTGGGGCTGCGAAGGGGATGGGAGCAAAATTTTATAGTATAGGCCCAAAAAAATATCCTTCCAGTTAAAAAAGGGGCTGTACTTTTAGCTATCTACATGTAGAAGTAGGTCATGACCCAGCCCACTGTTATTATTTCTTTCTGGTATTCATACCAAGGATTACTCAAAAGTGCCCATTGCTATTGCACTGTCACTCGAAAGCGTGAGGAAACCCACGAAGAAATAGCCAGAGACACCGAGGAATCCCCTTGCTCTTCACGAAAGAATGCTCTGGGACCTTTAAAGTGTGTTACCGTTACCTAACACACTGGACTAATGGCTTTACATCCCTCCTGAAGAATGGAACAAGTGTGGTATAGTGCAAGAAGGATGATACCGCTGGGTTTATTCAGACGACAGGGGAATGTAGGTAACGTATCTGCCGCGAGTTGTGCGTAACATGCCTGTTTTTGTCCAAGGAGAGGTCTATATTTTCTTAAGTGAAAAAAATTATTATGGCTTACCGTACGTACAACATAATCACTGGTTTGGCCTGTTAGTAGCTCTATGTGGATATTCCTCGAATGTAACATGTTCAGATCATTCAGAGAAAAATGGTAACGTATCTAGCTGTAAAATTGGCGACAAAATTGTTGAGTTCAACTTTTAAAATTTGTCATTGTGCAGTGATCGAGGCCACACTATGAACTTATAATGTAAAATGATTAAACATTTGGTATGTCACCCCATGAATGAACTGAAGCATTTGTATAAAATACACTTTGACCGGCGACATCAGGAAAACGCAACATATATCACCTTACTGTTACAATTTCTCATGTACATCAGGGTTCTCCACGAAAGGTTTTGCTGGGGCGGGCCGCCCTACCTAATTTGTGCCGCCCGAGCAAATTAACGACCGCCCTAGCAAAAAAAATGCCGCACTGCAAAAATCTTCACGATACCTTTCATGTATTTACATCATGTACATGTATGTACATGTACCACTCACGGGCCGCTCCCAAGGAAAACGAACTGATGTCGCCCTCTGTTGACTAAATCCGTCTAACATAGTCGGGTACTTTGTTTACGCGCAGTTAGTACGGCTTTTCGCGTAGGGAGTACAGGTGCCCCACTCGGTACCGATCAAAACAAAAAGACATAAAAGAAGGTGAATGCCCGTCGCGTGCCCACTTGCGTTTGCGGTTTTTAAAATCGCGAGGGGGTGCCGCCCTAGCAAATGAAAAACCCGTGGAGAACACTGGTACATGTATACATGTGTATTTGGTGAGTAACCATGAGTTTACCAGGGCATTAATTTCTTAAATAAATCTGAATCATAAATAAATTCAACATAAATTGTATTTCATCAGTCCGAAATGTGCGATTGACACGTAAATGGCAATTCTGAGCACTTTAGCCATGTTAGCAGAGAATGGCCCATACGACTAGAGTGAAGATCATGCACCCACAAAGAGGATCCATTAGTAATTTTTGGGCCAACAAATACTAACCCATAGAAAACGTTTATTACGGTGAGACTTGGCACAATCACAGACAAGAATGTCCCAAAAGTTTGTAAATACCAATTGTACAAATTGTTTATCATTCACTTAACACAAAAACCATGAATGGAAAGGGTTTCTGAGGCATTGCTGCATAGATCTACATGTATGTTGTTAAAATTTATGCAGGGTACTTTGTCAACATACTTCTTTAGAGATGATATACAGGGTAATCCAACTTTGAAAAGTTGTTTTGACCATGACTATAAGTTTGCCAGTAAAAAGCATGGTACTGTAGCATCTTAAAGCAGAAGATGTGTTCTTTGCTCTGTTACTTTCCTAGGGTCACGCATCACTGAGCACTATTGTCCTGAAAATTTGGGGTACAAAATGGGGGTTGGTTAACTTTCATTTTGTCAATTTGTGATTTGAAGTCCTCCAGGCTCTGAGAGTCTTTAACAGCTGGAGGCAAAGAGTTCCACTGAGCCGCAGTTCTTGGCTAAGAACTTGTAGCAATCGTTTTTAACTAGGGGGCGCGAAAATGATAGACCCAAGTTTTGCCTGGTGAGTATACGCTGATTGTTGACAGGAAACTTTTGGAGATCTACTGAATCGAGGTGATGAGATTTGTACAGAAGTGTCAGTCTGGTTCCAAGCCTTCTTTCTTCAAGCCGTTTCCACTAAAGTTCTTGCACCATTGCAGAGACACTACATGTACTATTTTGGACAGCTTCCAGGGCGTTAATATACATGTAGTTCTGATGGTGCGGATCCCATATAGTTGAGCAGTATTCAAGCTGAGGTCTTACAAGGGTCTTATATGCTGTTGACTTTACGTGTCGATTTCCATGGTAAAAGTTACGTCTTAAAAGACCAAGAGTCTTGCTGGCTTTAGAAATGACGTTGTTAATATGTGTGCTCCATGTGAGCTTGCTATTCAAAGTAATGCCAAGGTACATGCAAGTATGACTATCCACTGGTTGAAGTTGTACATGTACATGTAACTCCCCCAAGGTATAACTATACAGGGTGTCTCTATAAAAAGTATACCCATTTTAAAATTCAGATTATCGCAAAACTACACAATATTTCAGAAAAAGAAAAATACCTGTGGAAAGCTTGGAATGTCCTCTGTCCATTGGTATGAGGTTCATTATGTCACTGTCATGGATGACTGAACAAAAAATACAGTTATGAAAGGTGTCGAAATCAGCACTGTGACAAGTTGTTTTCTGGAATGACAAAGCTCAGACAGGTGTTCTTCACAATTTCTTTGCTGTTACGTAAGACTTCATAGGTCAGGGATGTACATTTATGCATCACATTATGTAAGTATTCTTGGATGCACCAAAAGTGTTGCATGCCACAGAAAAAGTTCATACCAACAGCAAACATGGTGCAGCTCACAACTCAACAGAGGACATTTGTTGTCAAGACATACCATGAGACAAGAAGTTTCATTGCTGTCCAAAATGCCTTTAGGGACCACTTTCCTAAGAGGCAAGTGCCAACCAAAATGACTATTTGGAAAAATGTGAGAAAGTATGAAAAACACGGGACAAGCTTAAACCGTAACAATGGACATTCTGGGCACAGACGAACTGGAAGGTCAGAGGAACATATCAACGTGGTTAGAGAGGCGATCGAAGGTAACCCAACGCTAAGCACCAGGAGGAATGATATACAGGATTACCTCGTGCTACCTTCAACAGGATCACACGTCTGGATTTGCATCTCCATCCTTATCACATCCATGTTCAACATCAACTCCTACCAGCTGACCTTGCCAGACGACTTGCCTTTTCACAATGGTTTGTGGATAAATGTCACAGAGATCCACAGTTTCTGCAGTTCCTTAGTATCGGAGATGAGGCAGCCTTTTCCATGAATGGGAAAGTGAATTTTCATAACGAGCACATGTACGCTGAACTGCATCATCCACCGGGTTTTTCTTATGACGTGAACATGAGTAGGGAGAAAGTTAATGTGTGGATTGGACTTTGTGGTAATGGATCATTGTTAGGACCATTTTTCTTTGAAGGAAATTTGAACGGACAGGCATACCTGAATATGATCAATGACTTTGTGGTACCAGAGATGGATCAGATCTTCCATAGACAGCGACGTGGAGCCTTCAGACGGGTGTGGTGGGCTCAGGATGGAGCCCCTGCACACAGACTTATTGCTGTGAGGAATCGTCTAGCAGAGTTTTTTGGTAACCGGGTGATTGCATTATTCCACCAGGTTGAATGGCCTGCAAGATCACCAGACTTGACTCCATGCGACTTCTTCCTGTGGGGTCACTTAAAAGGCAAAGTGTTCACCACACCCCCAGCTAACATTCAGGAGTTAAGAGCCCGGTTAGTGGATGAAGTGAATCATATCCGCCAAGATCATGGGATGATAAGGCGAGCAGTAAGAGACATGACACGAAGATGCCAACTATGCACCGTCAGAAATGGTGGGCATGTGGAGGGTACAGCACCCTAAATGTGTCGGGTAGCCTACATGTAAATACCACAATTAAAGGAAAGGATCAGAAAAATGGTGTTGTTTCTTCATTCATTGTCCGGTCACCACTGTCTACAAACTTGTCACAGTGCTGATTTCGACACCTTTCATAACTGTATTTTTTGTTCAGTCATCCATGACAGTGACATAATGAACCTCATACCAATGGACAGAGGACATTCCAAGCTTTCCACAGGTATTTTTCTTTTTCTGAAATATTGTGTAGTTTTGCGATAATTTGAATTTTAAAATGGGTATACTTTTTATAGAGACACCCTGTATAGATGATATTGGTTTCTTCTTGTGTGTGATATGCATCACAGAGCACTTCCTAGCATTAAACTTCATCAGCCATCTATCCTGCCAGGCACACATGGTGTCAATATCCCTCTGTAGGATCAACAAATCCTCAACAGTGGCTAAAAGTCTCACAGTTGACTGGACATTTATCAGGAAGGTCATTATAGCAGAAACATAGATCTACTTTGTCGTTTTATAGTCTGTTATGAGGTGGTTTTATGAGGGTGTCAATAGTGACTATTGTACAATCAGTAAGGACTTGACTACACTTTCTGCTATTAGCAATGTCGATCATCATGTTACTTGCAGCTGGGTGCCTTCCACCAGGCTTAAAGATGTTGGGCCAGTTCACATCAGGTAAGTTAAAGTCACCCATCAGCTTGCGCAGGTAGCTTGTCAAGCGAATCCTGCAATTGTTCCATGCTGTTCACGTCCGAATTTGGGGGGCCTATAAAAAGCTCCGATGTAAATTGGTTTACAGCTTTTAAAGTGAATACTGCACCAAATTATCTCACGGTCACTGTACAAACTTAATTCAGCTTTGGCGACAACGAGGCATGAATGGCATTAAACACGCCTCCGCCTATTTTATCATTAAGTCGATCTTTACGGAAAACCTAATACTGAGATGGGAATATTTCTCCAGACTTTGTCGGCAGTGAGCCATGATTCTGTTCCAACGATGACGTCAGGTTTTTCCGAGTCCAGGACAGTCAGAAAAAGAGGCAGTTTTGCCTGAAGAATGCCTTTAATTGACAATTAATATCAAGGAACCGCTATGAGCAGCTCACACTTTCTCCTCTTACTTCAGCGATAGGTGGACAGTTTGCGAGAGGATCCAGACACCGTGAGACGAGCTGTGAATGCATGCGCCGCCGATATCAACTTTGTTTTGAGAGAGGAGGTGGACACATGGAGGGTCGTGGTGAATTAAACAAATCAGAAACCTGTGTTGGAAAGTGTGAATGCATATGAATAAAAACCAATCACTTAATAAGATCATGGTGTCATTTTTGTTCAATTGTTGTCAATTCTGTTCGATTTTGTTCAACATGAAAGTGAACCAACCCCCATTTTGCACCTTAATTTTAAGACAATGGTGCTCAGTGATGCATGACCCTAGGAAAATAACAAAGGTATCATTGAAAAGCACTACTGTATGCTTTTACTGGCAAACTTATAGTGTGTTCAAAACACCTTTTCGAAGTTGGATTACTTTTTTTTAAAAACACCCTGTATATTGATTGAGGCTTATTTGTACATACATGGGTGATTCCATAAATTCGGGCCCCCAATGGCATGAATGGGTTACTTCAGTCCACATGTTTAATAATGTTATTTTTTTGAGTTTTGCTTGTGTCACCAACATCAATTTGTACTGAACACAACCTTCAAAATTGGTATCATGATTATGCGTTGTCCCTTCCTCCATGGTTGTCCTAATTCTGACTAAAAATTATCACTTTTTAGGCAAAAATTTGTGACATTTTAAACACATTTTAAAACTAAGATTTTCCTTGTTTTAGGTGGGTTACATGTATCTTGGTTATTTGTAAACTGAAATGATTGATAATGCATTGCTTTTGACAATAAAACCCACATTTGATAAACAATTTGATTTTTTCCGTAATACAAAAGGTTTGGCAAAAAATGTGTTTCACACGTACGATTTGGTGTCCCCTCTTACGCGTGAAACATGTGTATGTAACTTTGAAGTGTTCTAGCCACACCAACTGCCACAACTTTTCAATTTCCGTGTATAATGTAAGCTGTACTTAGTTTCAAATCACTTAAATGTTTGGACATGGAAATTTATGGTCATTCTGATTTTCGTTGGACCACTTTGGTGTCCCCCTACATGTAATATTTACGTCGTGAAACTTTACAGTTTACTATAACAACATTTGCCGAGCTTAAAGGAACACACCGGCTTTGTTGGGCTATTTTGGGCTCGAAATAGACCCATACATAATTCTGAAGCGCCTTCGAGAGTAAATTAGATATATCCTGAAAATACGCCTTTTTGGCCTTTTTTAGCACTTTTGAAAAATTCAAGGTCATGTGACTTGTCAAAACCAAATTGTGGTTCTAAAAAGTCACGTGGTCTTGTGAGTTAGTTGTATTTCCAGCCAAATAAAAATTTGTTACTGCAGAACTGCACCAAATTGAACTCTAATTTCCCCCAATATTTATAAGTAATTGACAAAAGAGAGACTATTTATACAGGTATGAAACAAAGTTAAACATAAGTATGAAAATTTGAACATAATTGTTTGTTTCGAGAGTCCAGAGAACGGGAGCGAGCGCGTGCTACGGCAGGCTACCGTGGAGTGTAGAATATTTGCCCCGCGCAGCACG
This sequence comes from Henricia sp. BOLD:AAB3569, assembly GCA_037783545.1. Lineage (NCBI taxonomy): Eukaryota > Metazoa > Echinodermata > Asteroidea > Spinulosida > Echinasteridae > Henricia > Henricia sp. BOLD:AAB3569. Next base: position 1,044,802 of record JBBELK010000333.1, on the reverse strand, counting down.
GCAAATAGCCTGAGTGCACACACACACGGGCGTGTTGCTTCGGTGTACGTTCTTGAAGAAAAAACATGATGCCAACTCCTCAAAAGAAAACGGAAATTCCTATTCGATCGTCCGGGCTGTCCAGTGAAATCGTGAGCAGAAAATTGGAGATATCCTGAGCAGGAGAGGAGCGAATAGTTTGTGACAAAGTCGTGAGGCTCGCGCGTAGTTGCAACGGCTGGTAAGGCGTATAACCCGTCTTTTGACCGTTTTTGTTAATTTTGCACTTCTTTAGTAAATTACGGGATATTTTGATGATCTTTTTTCACAACGACCATCAAAAAAGTATTGTCAATGCTGCTACATCACTAAATCATGTAAACAGTAGGCCGGTGTGTACCTTTAACATACGGACTTTTCTAGCAGAAATTTATTTTCGTGGAGCCTTTTAGACAAACCGCACAAAACATTTTGTAAACTTGTTTCAGAATTTGAAAATTTAGGCAAAACAACTTTGGTGTCCCCAAAAACTTCTCACACGTATCACATTTGTTTTTGTGCCATTAAAAGTGTAATGAAAACACTGACAGACTAATCAATTGAGTTTTTGGCTTGGAATTGACTACATCTTCAAAAATAAACACATAAATGTATGAAACAAATATTACACTGGTTCCAATGAGAAAAAGGCATGTTGGTGTCCCCCTTACGCGAGAAACCAATAATTTTTCGTTGAATTGCATGTCACAAGTTGGTACCCTAATTTAAGGAATCACCCCTACATGTATCACAAAATCCTACAAGTGATGATACCCACCTTTTTTTTATTGGAAGACAAAATGAGTTATGATGTCTAGCTTAGTTGTAATAAGACATCCTTTAAAATAAGACATCTTTTTTTGTTTTTCACCCCTCCTGTCATTTCTTGTTTCTACATGCTTATGAAGGGTGGACATTTCCACAATATTTGGATTAGGCTACAGGCCTATTTGGACGTGTGCAGAAAACAATGACCATAACGGATTCAAATAATGAATTTAATCAAAATACAAAAATGTTGCAGGTGGCAATCTTCTCATCCCGGTCATCAGTGTACCTCACTCTATGCAAAGCACGCACTTAAGTCTAACCAGTGTTGTGATATTTCCCATGTTGCCAATCCTATCAATTCGTTGGATTCTTTCATCATGTTCATGCAAGATTACATTTCTTATACAGTGCACTGCCCTCAAGGTGCCAACAAGTAAACATCTCCAGGGTCAGATCTTGCCAACTTAATACCAGACAAACTCCCCAGATGGGACTTTTTCAGAAAAAAGTCCTGGGACGTAAAAGCAATATATTTCCCATTTTCATTTAGCCTTGTTTCCAAAGCTCATTTCTTCAGCTGTGTGAAGTAATCTCATGGGTGTTTTGCTGATATTTTGTTTCAGACCTTTTCGAAATGATCAGGAAAGCTGGACAGGCTTTGCATTTCCAATATGTGGAGGATACTCACTATGAACATCTAACAATGGAAATTGGGCACACACCATTGTTACTAACAATGGGGTCACAATGAACATGTACATGTTTTTGCTCATAGTGACTGCAATTGCTTAGTTTGGTTTGAAAGTCTTTTTTCACCTTTTAATAATTTTCCTTGTCATTTAGGCCTACATATGTATTTCTAAGGCATGGCTGCATGTAGTCGAATCAGCAACCACAAGTCTTCAGGGCAGTTCTATGAAGGTGGACATTTCCACAATTTGGATTAATTAGGCTACAGGCCTATTTGAACGTGTGCAGAAAAATGATAGCACATGATGAACTCTGCAAAAACATGTTTGGTGTTAAATTGTTGAGGAAAATATTCAATTTGAATAAGTTACTATTCGAATATTCTAACCAAATGTTCGATCGAATGTTGATTTTCATTTAGACAAATTTAGCCATAATTTGTATTGGCCTACATGTACATGTATACATGTAGGCCTACATGTACATTACTGTAGTGAAAATTTGTATGCAGCAACTAAATTTGATCAATCTAGAAGTGTACTGAGTCCGCTGCACACATTTGCAGCAAGAAACTAGAGAATACACTTCTCCTTGTAAAAATACATTTCATTTCTCTGTACTTTTACTGAGCAACTCGGAACTTATGAACCTTTTTGAATATAGGAATTTACTAAAATCTTTATTCTAATATATTTAGTTATCAATCAAATATTTGAATATTCGAATAATTGTCGCAGCCCTAAAATGTACATGTACATGTACTACAAACTTATTTTTGTATGGGAAATACAGGTAATAAATTATGTAGGCATATGGGACAGCTGTAATATGTGACTAACCGTAACGTTACTAACCATGATTTTTCAATTGTTCTTGAAACTGGTGAAAGTAATGAACACGTTTGTATGTACATGTAATTACACACGCCAGTAGACGAGCAATGAAAGATATACATGTTTCTTTTTAGTACATGTAGGTAATTCCCATTTGAGAAAACGTTTTGTTTTGATGCATTTTTTTCCAAGTCCTTTTTGGTAATGTTACTAACCAAGATTATTTTATTACAATTCACAAACTATAATGGGGCTAAATTTATTTTTAGCCAACGTACTGTTTGGTAATTAGTGTTGAGCATTGTTGTATCATAATGGAGAACTGATGACAGGCTTGTGTGTTGGTTGATAACAGATAATAGTACTCCAGTATACTAAAAGTGTAACGTACCGTGGAATTGCCCCTCATAAGTCCATCACAAGTCCCTGTGGCTTTATTCAGGTTAGTCTGGTTTCAAGACCAAAAGATTCCAACTATTCTGAGATTCGTCGTGTGTGGAATATGTGGAGCGGGCACCTGCAGTTTACATGTTTGTATATTTACATGTACATGTAGCTATAGTTACAAGCTACTCGGATGAATTGAAACAAAGGTTTTTAGGCCTTTTCACACTGCAACCTTTCAACCCGGGTTGAACTGAACCCGGGGCGAACTCCGAGACCATCCCGGGTTGAAATGCAAATTTTCAACCCTGCATCGTTTCACACTTGTTTCTGCCAAACCGGGTTTATCTCGCCCAGGGGCGAGTTCAACCCCGAGTTGAACGGGGAGGATTCACACTTGTGCAACGCCAACCCGGGGCGAGTGATATAATTGAGCGTTGCTCGCATGCGTAAGTGCAGTCCCATGCCGGAAATAGTTCAAATTTTTCGAATTCATCATCACTTTTCTGCCCTATTTCTTTTTTGCTGCTTGTGCCATTTTTTTTACAACAGAAAAGTTCAAAAGTGAATGACGGACGATGTAAAAATAGCCTATCAAAACGGAAGCTCTGATCTTCACACATTAACATGCATGTTCATATGTACACCGCCGCGGGCGGGGCCGCTAAAACATGTACCTGAACACATTCATTCAGTTGGTAGTATTCATGCAAATTATTTAAATTTGCGTGCTTTACAATCTCAACCCGGGAGCGAACTCAACCCTGCTTGTTTCACACTACCGTTTTTAACCCGGGGCGAGTGTTTCAACCCGGGGCAAAAATTTCAATCCTGGTCCCAAGCAGGGTCGAGTTCAACCCGGGTTGAAATCAATCTCGGGGTTGACGCGAGGTTGAAATTTCTCGAGTGTGAAACGTCGCCTTTTTCAACCCTGCGCGTCAACCCCACGTCAACCCCGAGATTTTTCAAGTGTGAGAAGGCCCTTTTTTGTGTGTTTATTCTCTGTTGCTTGTAATTTAAGACTGTGCTGGAAGTGTGGTATAGTACTTATGATGGACTGGTGATTTGTTTATCATCACCAGGCTTATGAGGGACTTGACCACATGTACAGCTCTCCCCCCCAACCCCCACTTTTCAAAACAAAATAATAAAACAAATTAAAATTCCACTTTTTGTGCACACTTTTCCTGCTTAAAGATGTTATGCCGTGGAGAGAGGAATTTACCAAAATTACACATTAAACCATTAAATACATCTAATTATGCCAGGAAAATTGTTCAGAAAAAAATTAGACTGTGCGAATGTTTTTTTACAACAGCAGTTTTTGGCCCACTTTTCAGCCCAAACTCGAAGCAAAATCTGAACAACAGCCGTCGGGCCTAAAAGTTTGACATTGGAAAATCAACGGATTCGTGACGTCATTTTACGGACAAGTCCGGCCGACGGCTGTTTCTTGTTATTCCACAACGTGGCGTTTTGGAACAACATGTTGACAATTGACTCCAGTGTTGACTTTTTTTTCCGATGGAGATAGCGATGTTTGTTGTTGCTCATCGCATTAATTTCATGACGACAGCGATGAAGAATCATCCAGTGAATTTCCTACGGTTGAACCTTATCAGTTTGAGCCAGAAATAACCATGTTAACCAAGGAAGAAATCCGAGAACAACGCGAGTCCGGTGTTCGAATCGACGACCGAAATCGACAACAGGAAACTGGAACGGTACTACCTCGGCCTTCCCTTTCTTTCTCAACTTTTTCTCAACCCTTTTTCGTCAATAATTATTTAGTCCTTGGACGTTTTCATGGTAAATGTACCATGTTTGTTTGAGGCGATTGCCTAAATTTTTAGACCATGTAAATGTGGAATTTATATTCATCGTAAAACTTACCATGAACGTACGTTGTTGAGACGAAAACCAAACCCTAAAATATCCGTTTGATGGAAAAACTTAGACCTGTTCTTTGCTCTTCATTTGATACTTGTGTATGTTAAATTTAATCCCAACACTAGAACATTTATCCAGCAGTGTTTTGGGGGCGTCTTGTGATGTGACTGTGTCAATAATGCAATGTAACAAGTTTACGAGAATGTTCAGCGCGCACTCGCTGAAACCATACCGGCTGGCGGGCCGTTCGTTCGGCGTGTACTTCACAAAGCACTTGATCACGCACGCACGCGGGCGAGCATACCGACCATAGCGGTGGGATCAAGACCAAACACAGGTTTCTTCTTACACAATGTGTGCGACACCAGACTATTGTATTGGCGCGGAGTGATATCGTGCGCGATCCTTTCTTGGCTAAAAACGTCTCCGTAAAATGACATCACGAATTTGGCCAAATCTGTTTGCTGCCCGCAGCGGCGGGATTTCGACAGTTTCCAGAAAAGAGGAAAATCATGGGTTGGAATTAAGCCTACATTTTCACTTTTTTTATTAATATAAAATGTAAAACGAGATAAGAAATCGATAATTAATATATCAAAGAATAGAAACATGCAAAAATAATTATAATTCCTCTCTCCACGGCATAACACCTTTAAAGTGGTTAAATATTGCCTCAGATCGCACCACAGAGCATCTAGAAGCCGTCAGGGCTTCGCGCCACGCGCTCGCTATTTAAAAAAATTTCACCTTCCCCCTCCCCTTTTCAAAATCCTGGATCCGGCCCTGCTTGCTACTGTATACATTTGTTATGACACTTTCCGTCATAACTGGAACACCGAAATTTGTATCCAGTGGTCATGCAACAAAATTGTATGTTTTTTTGCCGTTTGTTTTAATACTGGTTTTAATAATTATAGCAGAAAGGTTATCTACTTTCACCAACCAGCACAAATTTCTCGTAAAAAAATTATTGTTCGCAAAATTTTGTAACAATGTCAGATGTAACCAGGACGCCAACCATTTTTGGGCCTTAAATCATGTTAATTTTAAGAATGATTCTCACATGTACATGTACATGTATCTGTGCCCATCACAGCTACAAGAATCAGTGAGTTAATCAGTGAGTTAGGAATAGAAAATTGTCTCATCCCCACTTATTTTTAAAGGTCATGCCTACATGTACTGTATCAATCAATAAGTCCACGTGCTCCTCATCTCCCTCTTACATGTATCCATAATAATTTCTGCTCACTTAATCATCGGTTGACATTAACAGAAGTGCCTTTCAAATAAATTTGTTCTCCTCAATTTTCCAGAATTTCATTCCTTGGTCCCAAAAACAACTCCATTTACCCTTGCTGTATAATCTCATCAAGAAAACCTCGCCAGGCCTACCCACAGACTCCCAAAATTGAATTTGTCAGTGATTAAAAGTGAAAATCAAGCCAGGTGTCCCCCGCAATTTCCCCCTGCCCTCGGTTAGCCAAAGATGTCATTCCTTGAAGAAATACCGATTGGAGAGAGAGGCTGAGCTTTCATTTGACGGCATGCCGTGTGTTAGAGAAAGTGCCGTAGTGACCAGAACACAGAAGCAAGGTAGCTCCATTGGCAGTTTGACTGGCACGTCACTCTGAGCTGGCGTTTTCGGAGTTGCTGACTGGGAAAATTGGTCATAAATTTTCAACAGTGATTCATGTTGCAACACAGGGGAGCTGTCATCTTCAAGATTATAGCTTATACTCAGCGCACCATTACCATTTATTATCATTGTGGAGTGTAATACGCACGATCACAGCGATTGCAGCGTGGTTATTATAAGGTGGTTAATTGCAAGCTGCTTACACACGTACCGGTACACCTTGATCATCGCGTGAGGGAACTAATCGCAAGATGCCACAAGGTTAATGCAGCATACCGTGCACGTAACGCTAAGAGCACTCCAGGTTTCATGAGATAATCACGACAAAGGTAGGCGATCAGTGCTTGAATGCCATGCTTCTCTTTTGATAGATTGACGAAAGATTCCTAAATTTGCATGTATAAAGTGTATCTTTGTAGTAATGATTATATGTTGTTAAATGGACGTGTATTAAAAAAGATTAAACTTGATAGAAATCTTATTTGTATTGATGAGAGGCATCACTGTTAATGTGTGCTTGATTTTGCAAAGAAAGCTGGCATTTTAGTATCATTTATTATATTATATTATATTATATTATATTATAGGCATACAGGTACTGTAGAACCCAGGAGACGGGTGGATGTGATTGCTTGGGAAATACAGGACATTTTACAGTAGTTGTAGGCAGCTATGACCTGGCATCCTTAGGTCCTCTGGTGCTATTGATTTTTGGCATAGAAATTTTTCTAGAGTCTGGTATAGAACAAGCTATAAGTAAAATCCAGTTAAGCAAATTTAAGAAAAATTATTTATTTAACCACTGAAAACTGTGCACAAAATCATGGAATGTGTTATTTTATTTCTCTTGACAAAAAATACATTGGAATTTCTTATAAATTTCAAGAAAATTGGGAAGGGCAAATATCAGGAAAAAACATCACCAAAGGTTCATCTGCCAATTTTAATACAACACTAAGTGCATAGTATACTATACAAATATTAATATTACAGGCACTAAACAAATTGTTGCTGGGCTAACAATGTGAACTGTTTCATTTTGGGCCAGTTTGAGACGCATACATGTAGCTGCCACATTGATAGTTAAACTCAAATACAAATTTTTACTGACCTTTATTGCAATTCTCATGAACAACTTAAGAGTTATATATGTATTTCATCAAAATTGTCTCATTTTCCAACTTAAAAAAACCCTGAGAATTTTTGTTTCATGAGCCGACACATCATGTCAATGCACGTCTTAGAAAGATGCGTGAAAACCCTTGTTCCTAATGTGTACAATTTTAAATTTGCATTTATTTTGTACTGACAGTGGACACAAACTGACACCCTGTTTACACTCAGGGTCGAACAACGAGCTCGGGATCAGCCCCAGATCACAAACTGAGTGTAAGCGCTCTCGGGACCTAATTGGCCCGGGATCATGCAGACCCACAAAATTTGTGTCTCACGTTGGCAGAGGGTTCGATCCTGAGCTCGGGATCAGTTTGTGGTTAGATAAGCAATTAATCTTTACCGCATCCGCTCCAGATCCACAGCCGTAGCGGGGGAAAAGCCCGCAAAATTCAAGTGGCCTTGCACGTTGTACATGCACACATTGTTCTGTACCAGTACCGGTACGTGCACACTCAGAGCATGACCTTTGACTGCAACTTCTGGCACCGCGCTCGAGATCAACTACTGAATGTAAACACGGCACTCGGGATCATTGCGGTTATTAAACACTGACGCATTCTTATCAGGGGATCAATCTTGATCCCGAGCTCGGGATGAGTGTAAACACGGTCTAGGAAGCATATAAATATTCGTGCATTTAATAAAGTTGCCCTGACACCTCTTGGAAATTGTGTGCCTTAACGTAAGGTGTGATTCCTCTTTAAAAATCACTCAAAAGTCTGATTTTTTTAGGGGCGATAAAATTCCAGTCGATACAGATTATAGACCATAAGCATGCTACACATGTACCTTTTATATTATTCACAAAAACTGAAATACTTCTATTTCAAACTGGGGAAAACCCATAATTTTCAAAGAAAAAACCACCCCTAGCGAGCGAGGGGGGTTGGAGTTGGGGGTTAGAGCCAATGCGTACACCCAACGTTAAAGTATATGGGTGATGTCACGAATTTTGCATACAGGGGGAGGGGGAGGGGGGGTGGGGGAGTGCTACAAAAATAAGGTGCATATTTTACAAGTAGAACCTTGTTTTAGGGTGGATATAGCTTCTCAAAGGTATTGAAAGTTGACAAACTAGTTCCAGAGGCAAAGGCTGGAGTTTTTGACTTCTTCAATCTGAATGAAACCTTGCCTGGTTATTGAAAACAGATTAGTTAAGTGGATAAATGAAATAAAAATATATAGTCATAGTACCCCACACAACTAGGTGCGAATCCACATACAATCGCGGACGTCCCTTTGTTCCTCTTTTGTTTGGACATAGTCTATTTTTCCTTACTCTCGTTGGTTTTGTACAGGAGCGAATCGCGGACGTTCGCTTGCCAATCGCGGACGATATTGTTCTCTTTGTTAGACCTCCCTAAAACGTCCACGATTGTTTGGGAGAACAAAGCGCAGCTGTGCAGGGTTTGCTAACATACAGTATGTGTATGACTATGTGCGTGTCAAATTGTGACGACCGCTGATGACACAAAACCTTTTTTACAACTCGCAAGCAAGGGTAAGCCTGAATAATTTGTAAAAAATGTATGTACGATGACAGGGATCTACTTGGGCGTTACAAATATTGAATGTTTATGAGTTCATGGTACACATGTACAATTTTCATGAGTCGAAAGATGGAATGTTCCATTAAACGAGGCGGAGCCGAGTTGAACGGAATAATTCCATCTTTCAACGAATGAAATATTTGTTCCATTGAACAAATCAAAAACATTCATTATTTGTTTTATATAACGGCCAAAAAGATCATTGTCATTTGATTGGAGAACATCTGACAGCCTGAGAATATGGAAAACGGCAGCCTTGAGACGATTCTCCGAGTTAACGTTTGCCGTTGGAAACGACGACACTGGCTGACCCGGGTTAGCAAGCAAAGCGGGTTAAAAGCTTCTGCGCTTGCTTGCCTTTGTGTACTGTGTGGCACCATTGTGTTGTTATGTAACAACAGAACATCGTTAGCAATGGAAGGTGTTCCAACCGCACAGAAGCTCAAGAAAAAAAAGAAAAATACAAGAAGCATTATCGCCAGCGATGTCTTCATGTTGACTGCCATCTTGTTTATAAATATAATGCAAGGTCAGTAGATCGATTTTGTACACACAACTGTACTTCAATCATGGAGGAAGTTTCCTCCATGCTTGAATCACACGAATTTGACAACGAATCAACCCAAAGCGGAGTTGTGTTAGTAACTGAATTCGTTTATCGTCAAAATGATTCGTAAGACGAGTCCAAACAATAATAATTTTTCATCAGTTTTGATTGCCGACGACTGAAGCTGACCATTGAATCAGTAATCACGTCAGAAATATACGTTTCTTGATGTTCGTAAACCAAGCCCCTGGTTGGTGTACCCGGTTAGGTGCGCGTGCAGGACTTCAGTGGGAAAAGGGTCGCTCGTGACCCGTGTAATTGACGACCCGGGTAAGTGTTTCTCCGGGTTAAAATTTGATGTATAAAACGAAACTCCGGGTTAAATTTAACCCGGGTTATTTGCAGCTACCCGGGTAGAAAGTTACCCGGGTCGGAAGTGAGTAGTGTGAAAAGGCTTTTAGTATGTCATTTTAAGGACCTGACAGAAATGTATTGTGGTGAAAAAAATTATGTTGCAATTTGTTTGAGGTTCACCTAAACATTTTATTATTATTCCTGGCCTATCAGTACAGCTAGTACAGCCGTGTCAACTTTTTGCGCGTAATGTGTAGTGCGAGTGGATAACCCATGGCGCATCAGTTGATATTCCATGGTGCGTCATGTAGCCCAGAGCGTGGACTACACGGAATAATCCAACAGCACACCAATCAGATGACAGGGATATATTCTGGTGTTTTATAATTGTACATGATGTATACGACGATATTATTCATGTTTTTAGAGAATAGAGTAAATTTATTCATTCCATAATCATATATGTATTCTTCAAGTATTCTAAAACTACGGTATACATGTAGGAAATGTCTCTTTATAATTGTTTGCACGACATTTAATTGATCCAAAAACAATTTGTCTTCAGCAAAAGGAAATTATGACTTTCTTATTGTCATTGACATTTTTAAATTTTAGTTAGGACATGCGCCGTCTTGCTCAGTAATTGGTTTAGCTTGCGTCGGGGAGAATGAATGTTAATTATGGTTTGTTTTTTGCCCTTACCCGACGTATATTAGCACTGTATACTCGGTGCTTTTCCGAGACACTATGAAAACTTCATAGCATGCTCAGGCGGGATTTGAACCCACGACCTCCTGCAAACAAGGCAGACATCTTAACCACTCGACCACCGAGCTAGCCGGTGTTGAATGGCCGGTTAGCATCAGTTAGCAATGGGGATTGCAATTAATCAGTAATTGGTTTACAATGTGTATGTAGCTTGCGTCGGGGAGAATGAATGTTAATTAGGGTTTGTTTTTGCCCTTACCCGACGTACTTAGTGCTTTCCCGAGACACAATAAAAAACTTTATAGCGTGCTCGGGCGGATTCAAACCCACGACCTCCTGCAAACAAGGCAGTCGTCTTAACCACTCGACCACCAAGCTAGCCGGTGTTGAATGGCTGATTAATTATATTGCAATCCCCATCATTTCAGTCTCAGAATTACCAGTCTGTAAGTAAAAGGAATATATTAATGTCATTGTAACTTATGACAACCAAAATAGCCTCTGGCACAAGGATGATCAAAATGCCCAAATCAATAAGTCATGTCATCTGCTCTTGTATAACATGTATAATATGACCATGTACAGTGCAATGCATTGTATAATGCCTTTCCTTGGACCTTCATGTAAGTGGCAGTATGATGGTGAAGTACATAGGAACAAAAATCAACCTAGAATAGTCAAATCTTTTTTTAAACATGGCTGGATTCACACTGAGCCATTTCCCATGTTAACACGTGTAATTTTGACGCGTGTCGCTTTCAGAATTAAAAGTGGCATGGAGGGAATTTGGAGTGAAATATATTGCACTGAAAACCCACAAGAATCATCTCGGGCTGAAAAATGTTTTTTTTGTGTGAAGTTTACATACAACTGTGTTAAAACATAGCTTGCACACCTTGCAATGGTTCGGGTAGTCATGTTTACCATTTTGGGTGATGATGGTAGTAAACTTCTGACTTCAACTGTACATTGTACAATGTTGTACACTCAAAACATTGACACGTACATGTACATGTATGGATAATATGCTTTTAAAGATTTTCAAGTGTGTTCAGTGATTGAAAGTAGTTTTCCAGTAGAAAATATTTACTTTTATTTTCATAAATGCCACTTAAATTTAACGTTTGTGTGTGGATAAGGCACCAACGTTAATGCAAACTCATTCTACAGCTAATTTTCATTGGCGTACATGTAGGTTAAAGGCATGATTGGTATTTTGAAAATCAGAAATGTTCACAGATTTACACCTACCGGGTAACTTACACAATAAACATGATGACCGTAGAAAACTTCCCCTAAAATGGTTTTGTCTGAAGTGCTATAGTCTTTGAGAAATGAGCGAAATAAAAAGTTTTCGTCTCATGAGACAAAAATTCAATACGCCCCAAAACCATTTCGCCCAAGTGCCATTTCGCCCCCAAACCACTTCGCCCGAGTGCCATTTCGCCCCAAATCACTTCATCCAAACACTACATCGCCCAAATGCTACTTCGCCCCAAAACCACTTCGTGCACAGGCCGTGGTTCAGGGCGAAATGGTTCAGGGCGAAATGGCTGCAAACCCTTTTTTGACTGTTCGACAAAGTTCGACAAAGTACGGAGCTGATTTTTGCTCAGGTTGGTTTTAATCGTGCATATCTTCAATCACACAGGGGGATAAAACTATTTGTAACAGTTTACCAATCATGTATACTACAATGTATCTTTAAGGCTGGGACACCAAATTCCTATTCAGTATATGGAACAAATTATGAGCCTTTATAGTCTTTTGTTTCAAATATTTGTCAGTAATAACAGAACAAAATAATAAAGAAATTGGTGCTGTCCCAGTTATGTACATGTACATAACTGGGACACCAAACGTTTTGGACCCCTAATTTTGGGAATTACCCGTATGTTCACGGATGCTAGAAAATGCAAGAAAAGGAATTGGTTTTCTTGTCTTACTCGGGGATGTGATTTGTTCCAAACCAATGAGACAGAAGAAAGTTTCGTGGAAAAAACAGAACAATCACATTCCTGCTTACTACACACAAAACTATACTGGTCACAAAATAACTAGGATTTGAATGAAATTTTCTCAATTTCCCAATTTTGTACCCTTGAATTTTTTGGGGCTCTATTTTCCTATAGCAATAACAAGTTCATGTTATTATCACTCATACAAATTTAAAATAAGCCTTATTGTATCATTTGCTGTAGAAAACTTTGGAGTTGTTTAACCTATCTACACTTAGTGACAGACGAAATGGCTTGTTTAAAATTTGCAAAGGATCTAGAAACAAAGATAAATATGTCTCACCTCATTCCTCCCAAAATAAACAATACATTGTAGAGCTCTTCGTAAAACGAAAAAATACCTCAATCTAGATGTAAAACTAACAGATTTCGCAATAGTGCAGTTCCATATCTGATCAAATTGATCAATCAACAATAATTAATCCAGTCATGACGGTCATCCTGTACAGAGATGTTTTGAATAGTATGTAATTGTTAAGATATTTTTATCTTTGTAATATGTAATTCAATGGGTTTCTTTTGGGGCCTCTTACTTTCATAGTTTTTTTTTTTAACCTAAATGTTAAATTTTTAACAGCACATTTTGTTTTGTTTGTTTTTACGATTTTATGTTTTAAAAAAGCAATTCAGCCTTCAGGCTGCGAGTTTGTTTGTTTTGATAATAAACCATTAATCAATCAATCAATCAATTAATCAAAACATGAAAAGAAATCAAGTTTGGAAATTTTGTTTGAGCAGTGTATATCTCCACAAACATTGAGAGTTGTAGGGCATGGAATGAACACCAACTGGCTTCAACTTGGAGTCTTAAGCCGTGTCCGCATTGGACTTGTTTTTTGGGAGGTTCTACCGAGACGATGGTAAAATGAAAAATGGCTAAATTTTACGCATTTGGACTTTTTGACACAGTGGGAATGCATGCGGAGTGTCCCTTTGCAGTTTGACCTTCATGACCCGGACATACATGTATGCTTCCAGAGCTCTGCTTTTACCGACTCGCTGTGTCCGCATTGGACTTTTCGTCTCGGGAAAAATTCCCTGGTCAATTTTCCTGGGCAGAAGTTGGCCAGGAAAAGTAACTGCTGGACTCAGGAAAAGTTACTGAGAGGAAAACATCCTAGGCTGTACGCATTGGACTTAAAATGGGAAAAGTACCCATCGTCTTGGTAAGTTTTCCCCAAAAAAGTCCAAAGCGGACAGGCCTTTAATTGTTCTGGAAACTCAACCAGTAATATGTTGCTGATGTACTGTAATTACTTATTCAGTCAATGACCAGCTTTGATTGTCAACAACCAAATAAAGTCGTTCATTGATTGAATCACTAATTGTCATATACGTTATTAAAATCAGTCTTCTCCAATGCATCTTGGGCGTCTTGAGCAGAGTATACCAAGGCTGTGCGAACGTTATGCCTGAACTGTCTTGTCATAAGGCCTTTTTCTAACTACCTACTGCTACATGCAAGTAGTTGACCTGTACGTGCAATGTCACAACATTACCCACGCCCCACTCTACACAAAGATTTCGAAAACAGATAAAAAACAAACTGTCAATGAGCCCTAGGAACCTGTTTTGCATGCGCGCGTGTGATGCAAGACACGTACAGTTACCACAGGACAATCTGACCAATCACATCGCCTACGGCATTGTGGACTCGTTCATTATCAATGTAGGTACGGCACTTGCATTTACTTGGAAAACACCCCATTGAGCTCCATGTATTTACATGTATACGTTTAAATTTGACATATTGTTTATTACATCAAAGTTTTATACGGAACAACTACAGTATAATTTCCATTTGATTTGATTTATTTGCCGTTTAATTTACCCAGTGAATTCAACAGCGTAAGCCTACAATGTACATGTACATGTACCTCCCTTGTTTGTAGGAGTTGACAACGTAATTTGCATGAGGTGACTTGCACGTGATGACTGGCTGATTTCTGCTAACAAAATTGGAAGCAGATTATAAAGAAAAACAAAATAATTCCTCGCAGTTCGAAAAAGGCCAAGTGAATGATCCACTCGGTGTGTGTAGACTCTACTCAAGTTAAAGCCGACTTATAAACAACGTTGTGCCAACGTTATTCAGAAGTGCAACTTTACGTTGGACCAACGTCATTGTCTTACTGAAGTTGATCCATGATGCATGATTCATCCCAGAGTTTGACAAAATGCTTGTCACATGACCGCACAGACTATTTTACTAGCCCTGGTACAATGTTATGTTTTCGAAGCTGTTTTTGTGACCAACCCAAGAACCATGTTCAATTTTTGGACAAAAATGTAATATTTTTTTAGCACAATAAGCGTGAGGCGTGTGATTAAATACTGAGGCATGTGACTTGGTACTGGTACATCAGGGGTCGCTATCACAAAACTTATCTTAGGATCAATCCTAGGATTTAAGAAGAGTTCAAGCTCTAAGATCAATCTTGGCTAAGAAACGTGCTATGATCGATTTCACAAAATTCGTCTTTTACAAGACGAGTCGCAACTGCTTATAATTAATTTATCAACAGCTGTACCATGTTTGTTAACAGTACCGAATACAACAGTCGTCGGGAAAACGGCACACACATTACTTTGGTGACTTTGTAGTGTCGTCTGCTTGACGTATTGATGCATTTTGTCGGCAGTTATGAAAGGTAAAAATGTAAATAACGTGAAAAAAATGCAAGTCGATGTACTGTACTTAAACCTAGTATATGTAGACCTACATGTATTGTTCGACTTTACAAATGACAGACTCACATATATATACATGTGCAGAGCTGATGCTTGACGGAAAAAATGTGTATTTGTCATGTTTATCTAATTTACATAAATCTATCTTTACGGGAGCATCGCACGCACTAGCACGCACGCATCACAAGTAACTTTCAACCTGTGCTTTCAACACAGTACAAAGTGTACATGTACAAATGTATTTCATGGTTTTTATGTATGGATACTTTTTGCCAAAATCCTGCTTTACGTGTGTAAACGTCGAGAAACCTAGAGCTACATTGTACTTGCAAGTTAAGTCTTCACGTTGATAGACATAAAAATACCTATAACCTGCACAGGTAAGTGCATTTCTGCGATTTAAATTCCGCCCCATTTTCAAGAGAATTTCGCCTATCGCGGCAAAGGAAAATCCCGCCTGTATTCTATGACCGCCTGCCTGCTGCCGTATGCCGGGCTAGCTAGCTTCGCGATCGGCAAGCAGAAGATAAGCGCTCCGCCATCGGTGACTGCATTATTTACTCCATGCATTCATACAGATAAGACGACCTAAACATCGATCTTAAGTTAGGAGTAGGGCCGTGTTGCTATGGGAATTAGGACGAATTGAACGCATCTTAACTTTTGTGAAATCGGTCCTAGGATTGGTTCCAAGATAAGACGAACGCTTCCTAGGACGAATCTTAGCGCTTTGTGAAATCAGCCCCTAGAAATGTAACATTATTTGGGGTACATAATTGGACAATATAAGATATTACTTCCTAAATTTAAGTTGGTACATGTATTGATGTTCTTACATGTAGAATGAAGTGAAGACTACCGGTACATGTGCTTCAAACCACCAAATATAAAAAGAAAAGTTAAAATGTGTAGCGTTTTGTAATGCTGATATCTCATTCTTGTAGCTACGTGTTAGTGTAACAGATCTGTTAACACGGCGTCTCGGGAAACTGTGTTAGTGTAACAGATCTGTTAACTCGGCATCTTGGGAAATGTCAAGTCGGTATATAGGGTTCTGCACAACTTTCAACACTAACACTAACACAGAATTGTGACCTCCGGTCCGTGTTACACGAGCTTAATCACTAAGTGATTGAAAATCTTCATGGAGCAAAATAAATGTCCCAGTTGGTAGAATGCAAGATCCAACACATTTATAAGTTGTGTTGTAAAATGAAACTCAATTTATTGAGAATCACGAAAGTTCTAAAATAATCAAAATTAACACCACCCACTTCGTTCAGATTAACTTAACAGATCTGTTAACGGATCTGTCGCACTAACATGGGATGTAACACTAACATGTCCTAAACATCATGTTAACATCGAGTTAACACGGTGTTTGTTCTGAGGTCACAATTATGATTAGGTTAACATATCTGTTACACTATAACACGCAACACAGAGTTGTGACTTCGCCCTATGTACAGTGCAGAGAATTAACATGGTGTTAACACTGTGTTAACAATCTGTTAACATAGTGTTAACCTGGACGTTCAGTTAGAGGTAGAGATTAATGCCGTGTTAACAGATCTGTTTAACTAACACTAACACAGTGTAACACACACATAATTGTGATCTCACCCAATGTCTTTTGTTTCTTTGGTGTACTTCCCCTTTAAAAATTCATAAGGAAAAGGAGAAAAAAACAATCAAATTTGCTGAGAACCACGGACTGTATACATGTATCTTTGAGCTCAGAAATGTTACAAACTAAAGTGGCACTTAGACAAGTTAGAGCCTTCAAATGGTATACATGTACTTTAAAGCAGATTGAAAACAAAAAATCTTTCGGAAATCTTGGGCAAAATTCCATTAATTTCAAAATCGCCAGTGGAAACCTGTAAAAAAACTGGCCACCTGTCTGTAAAGCCCAATTCCTGCTTCCCTTGAGTGGTCATTATACTGGGTTCTTTTTTGCTAATTTTGATTCTTAATTGCCATTGTTTTTCAGTTTGTTCGATTACCGATTCCCTGTTGTGCCATTAAAACTGTCAGTAGTGCGGAACAGTCATGTAATTGTAAAGTATTCATGAGCTCATCCTGTCATTAGCAACAAATTGCAGGTAAAGGCACTATTTCAATGCAGCAAACTCTCTGTGGGATTTTAACTATTCCTAAGGGTGAAAATTCACTCCATTGAAGTGAAACTTCAATCCCTCATATTGGAATTACATGTACATGTAGGGACTAGAGGATTTGGAGTAAATTTTCCTCACTCCAAAAGATTGAAATTGCACTGTTTTCACTGAAAGGGGTACTTTTTCACTCTAAAACGGGCTAATTTCACTCTTTTATTTAGAGAGTAATGTCATAATTATGAAATAAACTACATGTACAACCAAGCATACCGAGGTAGTTTAATTTAGTATTCCCTTAGAATCTGGTTCATACAACGCTAAATTTTATTTCGATACAAATATGTGAACAAATGTCCATATGAGTTTGGGAAATCTAGTCTGGACGCAAATTAAACTACTTGGTACATGCTTGGTTGTAGTTTATGTCATAATTATGACATTACTCGCTGAATGAAAGAGTGAATTAAATTAGCATGTTTTAGAGTGAAAAAGTACCCATTTCAGTGAAAACAGTGCAATTTCAATCTTTTGGAGTGAGGACATTTTACTCTAAATCTTCTAGTCCCTAATTCCAATGAGAAGGATTGAAGTTTCACTCGAATGGAGTCATAATCCCTGAAAAAAATAATCAGTTATTCATACATAATAATGGGGCAAGCCAGGCAGGGGTTTGGACTTAATTGATCTCTGGGAGGGTTGTTATCTCTCTGTAGGGCTTGCTAAGCTCACGTGATAGCCAATCCCAATCAGTGAGGAACAACTGCACTACTGTGATTCGAGACCACCAGTTGGCTTCATAGCTCAATTGGTAGGTCGTCTGCACAATAAGCAGAAAGTCCGCGGTTCGAATCCCGGTGGAGCCAAGTTGCTTTTCACTGCATCCATATTTCCCAAGCTCATATGGACATTTGTTCACATTTGTATCGAATTCATTCACCCCGGTGGTCCCTGGGTCATACAATGTAATCCCTAAAAATAATAATCAGTTATTCATACATTTTATTTCCTGATAACATGTAACTTTTGAGGGGCAATGTACGCATATAGGCCTACATGTACGTGTGTGCTGCATCACTTACCCTAGCTCTCCTGCTAGTATGTGACCAGTTGTGGACAAATCGGCCACAGTTAATGATTGTATTATTAAACTCCTGCAAAAGGTTAATCTTCACCAAAACCACTGTATAATAATCTCCATCTACATGTAGCATGTCTGTACGAAATCCTCCATCCGCTAAATTGGTTTTGGCCCTGCCTTTCAATATTTTCCTTTTAAAAAGGGTCATGCCGCCGAATGCTACATGTATGCATGTTTTTCAGCCGCAGGATTTATGCACCTCGAATGCAATATCCCTACTCGGGGGAGTAATATACATTGTACTTGCTTTATTGTGCATTGGAGATGGCATTTCTATTAGCTTTTAATGTCAATTGTCAGATATGTTATTGAAAGAATAATATCCAGAGGCACTTAGAACCAGGAGTCCCCCTGTAATACTGAATGTAAGTGGCATATCGGGAACTGTGGGCCCATTGGTTTTACTGTATAATTCGAAGTAGATTTAAAGGTGCATTCTATCTAGGATTGGGAAATATTTGGCGATAAGCTCCTATTCGATACAGTCTATATGTACGATGATTCACATACAATAAGCATTCCCCCAAAGTATTTATATACTTGACTCAAGTCGAGCTCTTTGTTTGGTCCGTGGTCCGTACGCGTATGTCCGTATGCCGAAAATTATTCCCCGATAGCGCGCCCTCTTGCGTCGGTATTCTCTCATGGGACAAATTTAAAATGCTTGACTTGATAGATTCGTTGCAATGACCCTCCGCGAGCTTATATAAGCTCGCGGAGGGTCATTGCAACGAATCTATCAAGTCGAGCATTTTAAATTTGTTATTCAAATATATGCGTATGTCATACGCACATGTCATACATGTAGGTCGCTTGATTTGCATACAAAAAGACGAAGGCAATCGCAAACTAAGTTTGGACGTTCGCTAGCAGAAAAACAAGCGGCACTACCCTGCATTTTTCTCCCGAGCGATAAAATATCCATAGATTTCAGGATGAACTCAGATACATGTGTAAATCAATTACTTATTTGGGAAATTCTACATTTTTGTTTTTGCTGCAAAACTGTACTCTACACACATATGCCGCATGAACGTGTGCATGAACTCACTCGATCGCCCCCTTTCAACTCGGCCACTCGCCAACTCGGCCCCTCGCCAACTCGGCCCTTTTGAAATACATACAAGTAAATGAATGCAGCTTGTACAAAATGTACAAACTACGGAAAATAACTATACATGTACATATATGTAGGCCTATTTCGATTTGGATTTAACATGCGTTCATCAAGTTCAGTAACATTTGCAATACAGTGTAAAACAAACAAATATGACAAGACACAATATTTCAAAATTTATCAACAGAATTTGTTTCCTCAATTTTTTAAAACAAACAAAAAAACTCCACAATGTTTCGTAATTTTCAGAGTTAAAATATTTATATTTAAAATAAGCCATAATTTGTTCATGCAAAAGGGTGCAGTATCTTTGAATAGAAGTTGTCAATCAACCGAACCCGCTGACCAATCACAACAGAGCTAGCAAACAGCGCCCACATAGGTCAAAGTGCATTAATTGCCTCACAAACCAACATCATGCAGTGTTCCGGGTGAATTTTTTGTTTCAAGGCCGGGCAATTCGCTGTTCAAAGATAAGAAAGCGAATTGTTATGAATATATGACATCCCTGTATCACTGGCCTTTTACTAAGTGGGTGCTACGGTAACTGTTGACCCTGAAACATGAAATAAACCTTTGAGTTTTCTCCAATGAATCTGTGCTTTCCGTTGAAAGTCCCATTGGTTTGTGCAGTGTTTGTGGACATTTTGACGATAGCGTGTGAGGCATAGCAACAATATCCAATTTGGCAATCTCGCAACTACAGTGTATGCATTACTCATACTTGGAGAATTATTGCCCAATAATACCCATACAAAACTGTAAAACGGGTCAAAATATGTTCCCTATAAAGTAAAACAAAGCTAATTTTACGCTCTCAGTTTTATGTTTCTACCATCAAAAATGCCCTTTATGGATAAATATTCACAAGAAAACCCTGGTGTCTGGATTTTTCTGACAGGCTTTCTGCATATTTGATGCAATGTGTTTGTGCCATGGCTTGCCATGGTATAAATATCATTACTCTCTTCAAAGGACTAAACTAATGCAAGCTTTATATCCAGAGAGTACTAAAACCAATGCATATGAATAGAAAAATGGTCAAGACTTGTAAAAACATGTAGAAAAAAGAGCTTTATACCATGTTATAAATATCATGGGGCATTATAGTAAGAGTTTACGGCATAAACTGTATAGTGACCTTTTCTCAGTTTTCTATGGTTATGCAAAGAATTAAATCCTTCATTCAGAAATGAACATCTGGATTATGGCCAAGAAATGTAATAAAAAGTTGCTGAATAAAATCTCAAATGGATTGCCGTCATGTTGGGCTGAGCAATTCAGTAAAGCCCCTGTCACATACATGTACGCCGCAGGATATTTTTCATTGAACGAAATTCTTGGGCCACAATGTTGGGGTGGGGGTCTTACGATGCTAGAAGCATCTTAAGGCCTTTTCCCACTAGTCCAAATCTCGGGGGTGGCCCTGTTGGACACAGGGGTGAAAATAAGCCTTGTTTCCCACTTGAAATTCTCACCTCCGCACCACCCCCGAGCCACCCCCGAGATTGCTCTTTCCCGGGGTGAGTTCAAACCTGCTTGGGACCCGGGTTGAAAATTTTGGCCCCGGGGCGATTGAGTTAGCCTCGGAGCGGGCAATGGCAAAGGTCACTTGAAAACATGAACGACATCTTTTAAATTATATGTACAATGTATATACCAGGGTCGTACATATAGGCTGGGGGGGACACAAACACCCCCCTCCCCCCACTAGCATCATGGAGTTCCGTTTTGCATCATGGAGTTGAAAAACAAATTTGAGGTAGGGTGAGTGTACAACTCAATGTCACGTTATCTCCTATCATGGCCAAGGTATTCTGTGGATGTTTTGAGAAGATATTGTTGCAGCCACCTTCATGCACCAACACCAACAGTACACAAATCTCAAGCAGATGCATGATAAAACAAGATTGCGAGCAAAGCAAAACTTGGAATGTTTATCTTAAAAAATTGAAGCATAGTACAGCGGATGAAGTGACTGCAGATACTGTAGCCTGTCTGGAATTTAACTAAGGATATATTGTATGAAAGTTTCAAAACTGCACCAGTTTCATGAGCGTGCTTGAGCATTTTGTTTTTTTCAACATCCTTTCATCCTCACAGATTGGACAGACAAACCAGGGCAGTATTGACTACGCTTGTTTGAGATGCACCATTGGTAATTGGTCCCTTGTAATGTGCCCTTGTTATTTTTACTTTTCACTTGCCAAATGAGTTGAAAGAGGAACTTCATCTTCTTTAATTGAAATGACTTAAAGAAGTTTACTTAGCCTATTAGCAGAACAAGCATCTGTTTTTGTCCTGAACAACAACAACATGTAAATAATGTAGAAAACATAACCTGATCTTTAAAAATGAGTCGGGTGTCGCACAGTTTGGGCCGAGACATTCTCTTGATAGAAAACTTGTTGACTTGTTTATGTTGTGCTCAGTAAAAGTATCCAATTAGTGGCAGCAGCTACCTCAATTTAACACAGTTTATGCAATTTAACACAGAATGCCTTGACTGCAAATTTCTGAGGTGTATATAAATTTCCAGTTTGAAATGAGTGTAAAGGCTGCTGTATAGGAGAGTTAAATAGTCTGCTGAGCCAAAAATTATTTGTTGGCATTTGCACGTAGATTGCTGAGCAGACGACCACGAATGACTCTTTGATCAGTAGTGCAGCAAGCTTAAGGCTTATAATTAAACTCTAACTCCCAGTGTAAAATCATGTACATTAATTCTTGTTTCCAACATTCCTAAAACATACTGAATAGCTTAAGATGGGCATCATACAAGTTCAAGAGACCATTTTATGTACACAAATTCCAGTGATGGTCAGGCTGATGATGTACCTTTAATTGCACATAAGAAAATAAGTAGATTCTGAATCCCACATTAAAATGTACAGTCTATGAGGTAAAACACCATCATCTCTAAAAGGTGCTCATCATTTACCCTACATGACACTGTAATGGAAAAATGATAAATTACATGTACATCCAAAATCCTGAAAGCATTTAGTGTTTCCCTGGAGATCCGAGTGAGTATACAGTGTCATGTATGTTTCGTTTGCGTGCAATCTATTGATAGAATCTGTCTTCAGTGATTTTCATTTGGCAGCTAGACATTTTTACAACTGATCTTTCAAGCTTATAAGGGTTGATTTGCAAGGTATTTACTGGCATTTTAAATCTGGCATTTTAAATTTTGACATTGATCTGGAAAGCTTGTACATTGTGTAGGGTACATTATACGTAAAAGCTTGTGGGTTACTGTGGCTGAGCGGTTTGGGTTGTTGACTCAACACCGCTCCCCCCCCCCCCCCCCCCCCCCCCCCTCCCCCCCCCCAAAGTGAATACGTCATCTTTTCTTAGTTGCCTAGGCAATGGCTCTAAACTAAAAATCACTGAACTGTGTCTCTGCTTTTACAAAAGTACTTTTTCCGACCGCCATGATGTTTAGAGCCAATTACCATGGCAACCCACGTCACACTTCCATCTTCCCCACCTCACCGCGATGCCCCACCCCTTAGGCGGAGATTTAAAATTTTTAATGGGGATTTTGTCAATCCTCCCCTCTTAGTTACATTTCGGCATCACTTCGCCAGAACACTAGTTCTTAAGCACTCCCCTGTTAATACCTTTCCTCGCATTTGGAGTAATCTTCCTAATTATGTTAATGACTCAGTAATCTTAGAAGTATTCCAGAGCTTTAGTAACAGATTATACGCCCACTACCATGATGAATAGATTTTTTTTGCTCCCCCATATGGCTCATTCTTATTTTTCATTACCTTTCATTCATAATCTGGTCACCTTGTCAATTTCTTGCCGCAACCAAGACTGTTTTTTGTTTAGTTTTTTGTTTTGTTTTTGTTTTTTGTTTGTTTTGTTTGTTTTTGTTTTTATTTTAGTTTTGTTTTAGTTTTTTGTTTGTTTTGTTTGTTTTTGTTTTTATTTTAGTTTTGTTTTGGTTTTTTAAAAATACTTTTAAGATGGCCAATTTTGGCTCCCCGAAATGTTGGGGGTTCTGAAGCTGGGTCCAGAGGGAAATATGTGAACTGGCTCGTCAACTTACAACACTAATGGGAGCCAATATCGACCATTGAAAATTATAAAAGCATACCATATCTCATACATATTTCCGTCTTGGTATGAAATATCACTTACCGGTGTCATTAGAAATCTGTTTTTAATTATGTATGAGATATGGTAAAAACACTTTATGAATTATTTTTAATATTTATATTTATTACCTATCTATGATTGGATAAACAGGCTTCCGAGCTACAGTGAATATCACTTTTGTTTATCCTGGCCGTCTAGATAGGCTTGTTTTGTCTACTTTCTCCTTCCACCCCCTACTTAGTTTCTTTTCATCCCCGCCTCATCCCTCCTTCCCTTAATCCTTACTTCTTCCCTTCCCTTCCAAAAACTGATCTATAAGTTCATTTTGTTTGTAATTGTTATTTTTGTATTTGTACATGATGCATCTTGTCTGTTATGGCCGAATAAATAATAATAATAATAATAATAATAGTAGCCCCTTGGGAAGGGAGCATAGTGTGAATACAAATATTAGGAACAATATTTACAGGTTTCGGATTCGAATCTCGTTAAGGCCCTTACGATTTTTCTTTCATCCCAAGTTTGGTTGTTTCATTTCTATGGTGATTAGGCACCACACCATATGATGCGTTCGTTACTTTGCTTAGTTGCGCTTCCATGCAACACCAAGAAAAAATAAGGTCCAAAGGGAAAATCTGAGGGAGTATACCAACTGTGCCTGATAGCTCAGCTGGTAGAGCTTCTGCCCGGTGAGTCAGAGGTCTCGGGTTCGAATCCCGATTAGGCCCTTACAATTTTTCTCTCATCCCAAGTTTGGTTGTTTCATTTCCATGGTGATCAGGCACCATACCAGATGTTGCGTTTGGTCCTCATAAAGCTCTGTGTTCGTGTGTGGAATATGTGGACGGGAAACCAGTCTAAGCCACCGCTAGCGAACCTTGCTCATGAATATTTAAACTACCATATGCAGCGTTTTATTCTATTTTAGTAACTGATAAACAACATAAAATGTTACTAAAAAAAAAAAAAGAGCAGAAAGATTTTCTTTTCTATTACCAAGAGAGAAAAATGAGTCGCTCATTCTAACTTGTACCGGGCGATTTTCAAACACGTCGAAGCTTCCCCCGCAGTGAACCGTCCAATGCTGTAGACAGACCGCTGTGAATGCCGTTCGTTCCGTGACAAAACCACCCGTCGCAATGCACCAGTATTTACTTCAAAAGAGCTTCATTGTGAGCGACAATTTCACCGTTTTTTCACAAAACAGGTAATTGTCATATTACATGAAGTGTTTTTCACGTTTGTATTTTGAATTACAAGGACAAAACAGGCATGATAAACATTCACTTGGTGTATTTTTCATTCAATACTGCACAGGCCGTTTTGTACGTTTCTCAGGATGACGTGAAAACCCTGTTGATAAACAAGCCAAGTGACCTCGAGCGTTTCAGAATTCGGGTGAAGAGGGTCGGAACTGCTTTACGTTTTAAGCAAAAGCCTGTCGCTTTTTTGTGAAAAACAAGTTGTCATGGTGTTGTAGACTCATACACCTCCATGATAAACAGAAAAACTAAAAAAATGTGGACGGTGGGATTCTAGCTGTTTAAGTTTTATACAATTTTCGTTTGTAACACAACTTATATTGTGTGTATAAAATGTGTATTAATAAATTGGTTGTTAATTTAGAAAGTTATTTACGAAATACCTTCTGAGCATGCACGTTTTTTTTGCAACGCGCGCATTGCACGCGTGCTGTACGCACACACATACGGCTGGGTAAACGTACACTGCATCAAATTTGCTTTCGTGCATGTGCGGGCAACAGTAGGGGCAACAGAGGCAATGGCCTCCGTGGCCTCCGTGAATTTCAAGCCCTGGTACATTGCAACTGGAAGCAACTAGTGGCAACTGGTGTTTCTGGCAACTGGAAGCATCCCGCGGCAACTGGGAGCAACTGATCAGTTGCTTAAAAAGGTCGATGTACGCGCACTTGCTGGCAACTGGAAAAATCCCGGTTGCCGCGAGTTGCTAAGGTTCTACTTTCTGGCAACTAGTACCCAGTTGCGGTAAGTTGCGTCGATGTACATTGTACGTGTACTTGCAACTATCTTGCTCACGTGCATCTGATCACATGCGCACACATCGACAGCAACTGCAAGCAACAGTTGCTTCCACTTGCAAGGTCAGTCTACTCTAGGCTTTACTGAGTTGCAATGTCAATGTGCGTGCTCTGGAAATGTAGACATGGTCGATGCTCCAAGTTGCCGCTAGTTGCACAACTGATCAGTTGCAATGTCGACGTATGCTAGGCTTAAGGTATTTATAAATGCTTTTTAATAACGGGTTAGTCAAATTTGATGTATCAAGATTTTACTGTATCGCTTCAATTGATTCAGGTTCTTCAGTTTTCATTTGAAATCCCTGCGGTTATGACATTTCATAGTACTTGTTGTTCACCTACAGTATATGTACTAACAATTATAGCAACCACAATTTTGTGAGCACATTGTCGAAATTGCATGAATTGTCAAATTTCGTGCATGCGCATGTTTTGACACAAGCCTTAAAAATTGACAAGCAGTTATTTTGTGATGCATGAGTCATCTCTTTTTTCCATTTTTTTTAGCACTCCCAAATGCTTCAGACTATGCCCAGAGGTTTAAACTGCGGCCATTTCACCTTCAAAGTGCCATGTCTACAATTTGGAATTGATCAATGCACAGCTAGTCCGCAGATGTTTCACTCTTTGCAAAACCATATTAGGGCCCCCCGGCTGGCATATCTTCAGAGAATATGCAACAGCCGACAGCTTTCACACATCACCTCGCGCGCCGCCTAAAGCATTTTTGACTCATTTTGATCATGGATTGTTTTTGAAAGTGCACGTAGTTGCTACGGAGGACAGTTTATTCACCTGCGAGTTGTCCTTTCATCTTTTTCTACTCAAGGATTGGAAGAAAATCCTTAGAAAATTCAGGAATTCTCTCGGATTGATACTCGGTGGACTCTGGATATACAATGTGAGTCTGTGGGAGTTAAGATTGCCGCTAGGATCTAACCATCCCCCAACCCCCTTAAAAAAAATCTGCAATGCGATAACAACCACATCTTATCAAATTATCGCATCTCGGTTTACTTTGTCATCCTTCCGAATCACATCCCCGTGCATTAAGGTGATAAAGGATGTGTCAGCCTGCAGGTTTTTGACGTGCTAGTGATGTGTGTGGTTTCCCACTCATTGTGCCATTGCCTGTTCCTAGACATTATCATATATATATCAGCCAATATTTGGTGGTGTACCTTAACATGTTGTATGGTGTTGTTACAAGACGAACACCGATAATTGCAATTATTATATAAAATGAAGCTTTTGCGGACACCGTGCATTTCTGTTACTGTGCAGCACAGAGCCCAGATTCGATGTGCGTGCACGTTGGGCGCACCACAAACACACCCAGGTGCGAATCAACATACAATCGCGGACGTCCCTTTGTTCCTCTTTTGTTTGGACATAGTCTATTTTTCCTTACTCTCGTTGGTTTTGTACAGGAGCGAATCGCGGACGTTCGCTTGCCAATCGCGGACGATATTGTTCTCTTTGTTAGACCTCCCTAAAACGTCCACGATTGTTTGGGAGAACAAGCGCACGCGTCATGGATCGAGGGAATGGATTGCGTGCGTGTGCAACGCGCGCCAGAGTACAGTAACAAAAAATACTGTACAACAGTAACAAAGCGCATGCATTTGTAAACTGACGTTTTCAACACCAAACAGACAAAATCTCGCGAAAATCTTTCAAAACAAAGGTTCATTTTATATAACAATAATACTATTGGATGTCTTTTCGGGTGATATGAGAATATACCGCACTCGTCATGAAAATACCGAACTCGTCTTCGGCTCGTTCAGTATTTTCATGACTTGTGCGGTATATTCTCATATCACCCTCAAAGCCATCCAATATTATATAATTACTTGAACCGTACAAAAGCTAAAAAAAATAAAATTACAATAACACTAGTGATGTCTCTATGTCGATCCCCATGTTGTTCATGCCGCATGACCGATTGATTAATTTTCTGGATTGTGCTGGGGCCTGTTTTCTCGACCATATAATGCAAACCAGAAACTTGTTTCTGACATAATCATTCCGGTAGGTTCAATTATAGTGATCACTTCTGATCAGATTTGGTTGCCGACATCAGTAATTTTGTCAGAAACCCGTTTCTTTTATGGTTGCGAAACCAAGCCCCTGGTGATTGTTCCTGGCTAGCTGCGCGTGCAGTACTGCAATGGGAAAAGTGTTTCTCCAGGTTAATTACTATGAATTGTAGGATAGGGCGACAAATCGTGTGTTAAATAGCTATGTTAGGGCGACGTGCTCAATAGGGCGACATTTTGGTGTCGCCCTAATATTTTTGAGTTTAAAATTCATTTTTTAGGTCAAAAACCATTTTTTTTAGGTCGAGAACCATTTTTATGGGGACTGGAGTTGTTTCTCTTTGGTCTGCGACCATCTCTGGAAGCTTCGGGTAAAAAAATAAGGTGTCATTTTGAGTCACTCTTGCCGAAATTTCGGTGGTCCCCGGCGAGAGTCTTGCCGAAATGTCGCCCTATTGCGGCATTCAGCGTTGTTTAAATTATTATTATTATTGGCTTTCCGCACTCCTGCGGAAAGTCCTTGTTTTTGTTCTGATTTTTTTTTTTTTTTTAGCTTTTTTTATTCTTCCGTCAAAACCCCATAGACAAAGCGCATGGTCTTTCGGCCTGGCAAAATGGTCACTTGCAAAGCTTGGATCATCATCAAACTTGGTCACAACAATCACCTCATAATGAAGTACTGCACAAATGTGTTTACATTTTGATGACGTCATCAGGTGTCAGATTACAAGCGTTTGAAATATATGGCCTTCAAATTGAAACTTCTGTAAAAATTCAACCGTTTGAGATACAAACTTTATTCTTTCGGCAATGGTCATGACTATCCAAGGTCTAAATTTCATACACAGACATTGACCTTGAATCTTGCTTCCTATTGGTCGAAAACGAGGCTGCCCTGTCATTTAAAACTGGTAGCAGATACAGAGATCGGGTCAAAAGTGTTAGTCTCAAGACCTCTTGGGCATTCCAAAAATACCAAAAGTTAAGTCGTGACACGAAAGAGCGCCCTCTAGCGGCAAGTTGAAAAATGGCCAAAACCTATTTTGAAGAGATGTCTGTGGCGAAGTTTTTGCAAATTGGCCCAAAATTGGTGCATATGTTCACTGAGGGTCAGTGAACACGCCCATACCTTCAAAAGTTTGATGACGTCACCAGGTGTCAAATTACACTCAGTTGAACATGCGTTCTTCTAACGGTTATATCTAGAGAACGAAAAGGCCGATGGAGGTCAAATTTTGTGTTTTAGGTTTGTTGTGACTTGGTCTAATGCATATTAGCAGCAAAATTTGGTGGCGTAACGATGACGTCATCAAATAAGCCCGTTTGTGCAGCATACATTTGCCAAGGTCGTTCACTTCCTCTAATGGGCGTATGACCTTGAAACCTAGCAGGGACGTAGACGTGGTCATTAACATATAACATACCAAGTTACATTAGTGTGACGTCCTTTGTTGATTTGTTATGAATTTTTGAATCTGGCAACCTATACCACAGCATACACACAGTGCAGTATATACGGGTGTACATAAGCATGAACAATCGCCATACATCTGCACTACCCCATTTCCCATAGACAAAGCACATAGTCTATCTCGCTGCTAGAAGGGTCGCTTGCAAAGCTTGGATCATCATCAAACTTGGTCACAATAAGGAACCCATACTAAAGTACTATACCAAAGAGGTTACATCTTGATGACGTCACCAGGGGTCAGATTACATGTGTCTGAAATTTAATGCCTTAAAAATTAAAAAAATTGTAAAAATTCAACCGTTTGAGATACAAACATTTTTGTTTCGGCAATGGTCATGACTATCCAATGTCTAAATTTCATGCAGAGACAATGACCTTGAATCTTGCTTCCTATTGGTCGAAAACGAGGCTGCGTTGTCATTTAAAACTGGTAGCAGATACCGAAATTGGGTCAACATTGTTAGTCTCGGGACCCCTTGGGCATTACAAAAATACCAAAAGTTAAGTCGTCACACGAAAAAGCGCCCTCTAGCGGCAAGTTGAAAAATGGCCAAAACGCATTTTGAAGAGATGTCTGTGGCGAAGTTTTTGCAAATTGGCCCAAAATTGGTGCATATGTTCACTGAGGGTCAGTGAATACGCCCATACTTTCAAAAGTTTGATGACGTCACCAGGTGTCAAATTACACTCGCTTGAACGTGCATCTTTTTAACAGCTATATCTAGAGAACGAAACGGCCGATGAAGGTCAAATATTTTGTTTCAGGTTTGTTGTGACTTGGTCTAACGCATATTAGCAGCAAAATTTGGTGGCGTAACGATGACGTCATCAAATAAGCCCGTTTGTACAGCATACATTAGCCAAGGTCGTTCACTTCCTCTAATGGTCGTATGACCTTGAAACCAAGCAGGGACGTAGACTTGGTCATTAACATATAACATACCAAGTTACATTAGTGTGACGTCATTTGTTGATTTGTTATGAATTTTTGAATCTGGCAACCTATACTACAGCATACACACAGTGCAGTATATACATGTATACGAGTGTACATAAGCATGTACAATATGCATACATCTGCACTATCCCATAGACAAAGCACACAGTCTGTCTCGGTGCTAGAAGAGTCGCTTGCAAAGCTTGGATCATCATCAAACTTAGTCACAATAAGGAACCCATAGTAAAGTACTATACCAAAGAGGTTAGATCTTGATGACGTCACCAGGTGTTAGATTACATGTGTCTGAAATTTAATGCCTTGCAAATTGAAAAATCTGTAAAAATTGAACCGTTTGAGATACAATCTTTATTCTTTCGGCACTGGTCATGACTATCCAAGGTCTAAATTTCATGCAGAGACATTGACCTTGAATCTTGTTTCCTATTGGTCGAAAACGAGGCTGCCTTGTCATTTAAAACTGGTAAGCGATGCCGAGATCGTGTCAACGGTGTTAGTCTCAGGACCCCTTGGGCATTCAAAAAATACAAAAAGTTAAGTCGTCACACGAAACAGCCCCCTCTAGTGACGAGTTGAAAAAAGACCAAAACGTATTTTGAATTGGTCAAATGTATATTATCAGCTAAATATTGTGACGTCACGATGACGTAATCAAATAAGAGTTCCTCAAGTATACATTAACCAAGGTCGTTTACTTTCTCCATTGGTCGTATGACCTTGAAAACTATCAGGTGCCTGGACCTGGTCATTAACATGTAACATACCAAGTTACATTAGTATGACATGCATGATTTGTTGATTTATTATGAATTTTTGAATCTTGTCACTGTGCATATTGTACACGTATATGTACAGTATGTATTTATATTGTACAAAGTGTACATGTAGTATTATACAGCATGCAGTTTTACATGCATACAAACATACAAAAAAAGAAAAGCGGAAAGCCATATGCTCTGTTATCAACAGACATACCTCTAGTTTTATTATTATTTCTTTCTGGTATTCATACCAAGGATTCCTCAATAGTGCTCATTGCACTGTCACTCGCAAGCATGGCAAGCGTGAGAAAACCCATGAAGAATTAGAATTAGAAACGGCCAGAAACACCGGGGAATAGACCCCTTGCTCTTCATAAAACAAAACTCTGGGCTAAATTGAAACTGGATTATTTGCAGCTCTCCGAGTAAAAAGTTACTGGGTCGGTAGTGGGTACATGTACATGCAGTACGGCCTGTGGCTCTCTTTGGGATTTAAACCTGCCTCCTCTGACACACCAGCAGATGTTCTACATGTACCTGCTGAGCTACCGTATGCATGTGGGGCACATACTTGGGCTTTCCGTAGGAACTGAATTTTTCACTCAGTGTTGCGTGGATGCTCTTGAACTCTAAGTAATAAACACAATATTTTGGTAGTCCTAAGCTTATCAGGATTTGAATCTTTTCTAATGTGCCAAGCAGATGCTCAACCAACTGAGCTACATGTATAGTACATGTATATGAGTCACTGTGGTATACTCCCCCTGTCTCATTTTTAAAAGAAATGTGGCAAATTTTTTAATGATTAAAGGCCCAGGCTCGTCAGCAAATTCGTGCCACGAAATACGCACGAAGTTGGCGCACGCGCAATGCTGACGAGCCTGTGCCTTTAATATTGAATTTGATAGATAAACAATCATGGTTGACCTTCTCTGCTTTCCTTTTCTCAAAATGGAAGTTTAGAAAATCTGTAAAAAAAAAATGAATGAAAAGACGGAGCATAATCAAATGACTGAAATAATGTTTTGCCACCCCTCGCTTTGCCTCTCAGCAGTTTTTATTTCAACTACAGTATATTCTACTGGGGACTGGGTCAGACATCGTATTTTAAAGCATTTTAGTTGTTGGTTCAACCGTAAACGGTTTCATATTTAAATGTGAAAATAGATCCACAAAGTGTCTACCCGTCATGGCACGGTGACAATGTGGTTGTCCCCTGTCATGGCCTCCTGTGCAATAGGTCAGTAGCACTCACCAAAGGTGAGCAACCTGTGATTTCACTGCCAGGGAGTGTATACAGAAAAGAGGATTAAAAGGGATTACTGATGAGATGCCAGAAAGATAAGACAATTTTGGCACCTCTTTAAGGCCCGTTTACACTTGATTCGCCTTTGCGGAATGGAACTCCGCAATTTCCAAAAAGGGGAGTTGATGAAGCCGGGTAGGCGCTATAAAGTGTAAAGTGAATTGAAAAAGGCGGATCAAGACCCGGGTCTGATTCGCCTTTTTCAAGTCACCTTTAGGATAGGGTTGAACCTCGCAATTGCGGGGTTGAATCCTGTAAGATGCTCATTGCAAATATACAGTTGGGAAAGAATTTACAAGTTGTCAAGGTCGCTTGTGTAAAATGCTACCTGAATGCAGATTCAGCAATTTGAGTGTCCTTGGGGCAGTGCCCGCTGTGTAGTAGATTTATTTGACCAATCTGGCACTATATAGTGCTGCAAAACCTAAGTATAATCTGGAATCCTCTAAATTCAAATTAAAAAGGATTGTTTAGTTTGAGAACTGTGTGTTTATTTCAAATTCAACATGAAAACATTTGTAGTTGGAGTGAAAGCAGTTGAACTGTATTGGTTTCCAAGTTACATCCACAACCACCACTTTGTTAAATAATTCAAAATGGCAGCACTTTGTCAATACTGAAGACTCCCAAATTACTCCCAAATTACCCCCAAACAGTGTAAGCCACCACATCATGCAACACCGTTATATAAAATGGTGATTCATTGCTCTTTTATTGACCATTTTTGTGGAAATTAAGAAATGTCACACCTTGTTCCTCAACTTCATGGAATGACCCATATATACAAAGCCGTTACAAGGGTTATGAATACATTGTATGTTTTCAAGCAATTGCTTTTGCGTTTGCTTCTGCTTCGCCTTGAAGAGCTTATGCTTTTGCTCGATGCTTCTTCTTATTAGCAGTTGCTAGTTTTATGTATTCGGCCCACTGGGCCAAACACATTTAAACTAGCAATTGCTTTTTCTAGGCTTTTACAATTTGCATTTTTAAACATAAAAATAAGCTTTTATTTACATTCTTAGACATAAAAATAAGCAAGTGCTAACAAGCAAAAGCTTCTACTTCAAAAAAGACTGCAGCTCTACATTTGCCATTTGCTGTTTTTGTGAATTAAGTTTGTACCCCTGGGTAGGGAGTTTATATTCGTTTTTCAGTGGGTCATATAAATGTGTATTTCTCGTTCTTTGTATATAAAGAACATAAAGGTTGCACTTGTTAGCAAAATTTCTGTAATTTCTTGGTAAATATTATTTACTTAAAATATTTTCTAGGGAGTATATTCTACAAAAAAAGATGCTCATTGCAAATATAAGATGCTCATTGCAAATGTAAGATGCTCAATGCAAATGTAAGATGCTCATTGCAAATATACAGTTGGGAAAGAATTTACAAGTCGGACGTCACATAAGCCCTCATGCACTAAGCCTATGGGAAAACTCAGAAATATTCTAAGTTTTTCCTAGTAAATTCTTCATATTTTTCCCCTCCAAATTTTGGTTTCTTCATTAGATTTGCACTTATTGATGTATAATAAATCATTTTAAGGCAAAATTTTGATGTCCGAGTACTAAATTCTTAC
This sequence comes from Henricia sp. BOLD:AAB3569, assembly GCA_037783545.1. Lineage (NCBI taxonomy): Eukaryota > Metazoa > Echinodermata > Asteroidea > Spinulosida > Echinasteridae > Henricia > Henricia sp. BOLD:AAB3569. The sequence goes on along the minus strand of JBBELK010000333.1, from coordinate 1,010,869 downwards.
CTACAGTTGAAGTCGGAAGTATAAATGCATGCACATGTACACCACTACCATCATCACCCAAAATGGTAAACAGGACTACCTGAACAATGTTTAAGTACTGCATGCACGTGAGGAATTCCAAAAAATCAAGAATTTAGTAAAGACTGTTACAAAAATGGTGTAAGCACACCAGTTTTAACACTTGGTTGCATACAGTTGTACTTCTGACTTCAACTGTACATTACAGGGCTTCCCCATAACTTTTTTTAACACTGGCCACCCGGACCACTGTGGTCACATATATGTATTGACTGGTCCGCCGGCATCTTGACTTGTCCTTTTTTACGTGTAAAACTGCCACCCATGATGCGCTTGTGGGTACTTTGTTTTCAAGAACTGAAGTTCCAGGTTATCTAATTGACTGGTCGCGAGAGTTTTGACTGGCATTTGGCCACCGGACCACTGTTATAAATGTTCCAGCCCTGCATTAGGCAATACAAGCTGCATGGTCTTCTAAAAGTCATGGGATTTCAGAATTATTTTAAGGTGTAGTAAAAAAAGAACGACATATTTCCACTACATTTCTAATTCTATGCTTGATTTCAAAGGAAGGGCAGGGGTTGAATGATTGATGATCACACACATAAATTGGATATTGTAAAGTCTTGATTGTAGACACTAGGCAGTATTAATTGCTGACTATATCTGCATTTCTAGACAGATCCGGCCAGCTGCTAACTTGGGAGGTTGAGTACATGTACATTGTGTAAGTCACCAACTGAGCCAGGTAGTGGTTGCGGTTTGATCTTTTATCATTACATTGCCTCCAGTATTAAAGTCTGATCAAACAAATCCATACACAAGCAGCACCCAGGCATCTTGATGTATGGCATACGACTGGCACTCATCAGCGGTTTGAGGGCTGGTGACCAGAAGTGAATTTGATGATGTTAAACATATGCTCAAGTCAATGACGTGCAGTATACCGACCAAACAGTCTACGGCTAAATATTTAGGTGCCTGGAGTGTGTGTGCATGGGATGTTTATATACTCTAAGCTCTGTCGCCCCATCACCCGATGCGGTAGTTTTGAATTATTGAATAGTATTGTTTTAATATTCGGTTTCCCGCACAGTGATCAATTCGTCAAAGGAAAAATATCTTTTTTGTGATATCTCGTCTTAGCTGTTGACTTGTGTTGACTGTATTGCAGGTGAGGATTGTTGCACAAGTTGAAGATGGGACTGTTATGATTTTGTTCACCCTTGCGGTACGGTGTAGTCGCTCCCGTCAACTGGTGAGATGTCACTTTGCATTGTCACCATCACCGTCACTCTTTGGTGCCTCACTCTCCTTGCCTTTGCTGGACATCATTTAGCCACTAGCTCAACAGGTAAGCTTAAAGTCCATACATGTACATGTACTGTTTTCTTTCTCTTTTTCAGTCATTCATGAAAATGTGTTTTAAGTGTATCAAAATTACTATGTAGAGCTGTAAACCCACATCATCTTCCAAAAATGCAAAAACCGGTCATGTATATTACATTTCAATATAATGTAAAATTTTTACCAAAATACAAATTTGTTTGCAGCCACGATTTTGTTCTTGCTCAGAATAAGGCTGCATTTAAAATAATAGGAGATTCTGCATGTAAGTAGATGGCGTAAGGACTAAACTTATAACCAAGTTATTGAACAATGAGAGCTAGAGTCAAGCATGCATTTACTGAGTTTTGGCCTTTTCACAAAATACATGCATACTTGTATAGAGAGCCAAAGTGATAATGATCATTTGTCAGTGGTTGCAATATGCATGTTTTGAACAAAAGACACTCGTGTTGTTTCACTTTGCTTATGTACTTGCAATGGATGTGTCAGCCCAAGCCCTTTTCACACGAGGCCAAAAAACTTGCAAGGCTTGAGATATTTTCTTATGCTTGAGAATTTTACAAAAGTGCCATCGTATGAAAGGACACCCATGCATGCTTGACAGTGACAAGCATTCCTTGAGAAATGTTCTCAATGCTTGAGATTTTTTTGGCGGAGGTCCGCCAACGACAAAATCTTCAGCTAGCGGAAGATTTCTCAAGGTATCCTTGAGAACGATTGTGTGAAACGAAATGTACAACGTCCCTTGCGACAGCTAACGCAATGCGCATGCGTGGGGACCTCAACACATAACATTTGTAATAGTGCGCACGTGCGCCCAAGCCCTAGTGTCTGACCACAGATTTCTATTATAATGGAGTTCTGTGTGTCTGACAGATCCGGTCGCGCCGATTATCGAAACTCCGATCTCCCCCGCGCGAATTGTATTCACCTAGCAATGGCCAACTCCAACATGATTTTACTGCTATTTTGGCTCCACTCGATCTGTATATTTAATTAACCAACACCGCTGATCGCAACAACTGCGAATCCAATGGAGGAGAAGGTTTGCAACACGGAAAAGACATGCGTTATCGAAGGAGAGCACGTGCGACCTCGAAGAAAGTATGCGAAATCGCCCAACCGTGTAATTGTAAAGTAAGCAATCCCCGCTCGTAAATTCTATCTCAATTAAGCCTTGCGAGTTTTTTTGATGTCGTGTGAAAAGGGCTTAACTAGTCAATGCTCAGAGGTGCAGCCATGGAAACTGACACTTTAATAGCTACTCCATTTCAAGAGTTTTTGTGGAGTGTGGACCCCCTGAATGTGTCCCTTGGATTCTCTTTTGATTGCAAAATCAAAAGCTGCTATAAAGACTAGTGCTGGATAACTGACTTGGCACGTCGGCTCCAAGGTGCACTTGAGATAAAATTTTGCTGGATGTACATCAGGAAATTCTGACATGGCAAGAAGTGCCTGAAAGTAATCTGATCTTCAGCACGTATTTGTTCATCATTAGCCACTCATCAGGTTCTGTACAATACTGCTCCAAGTCTCCGAAATTGTCCGACACAAATGAAATGATCACGGTGGGGTATTGTGTAACACGGCTGGTAACCAATCCCCTGGTACACTGCCAACCCTAGGGAGATCATCTTGGCAGAGACAGAGATCATGTACTGAGGCATCGTTATTTGAGATTTATTGCAATTGATTTCTAAACTACATGTAAGTCTCAATTTCCAGCCCTTGGATAAGAGTGAACAGTGAAAAAAAGCTACCAAAATCAGAAATGCGTACTTATTGTTGCTTTTAAAAATGCTCATGGAAGTCCAGCGACCATTAAATTAAGCCCAAATGGACGGGCATTTTCACCGATGGCTATAATTTCCTGTCTACGGAATCCAATTTCATTTTGCTTCTTTGGCATACAAGTACGTGCACCAGAGTGCATTTGGCACAATAGTATGACCGGTAATTACATGGAGCTGATAAAACTAATAGGCGTTTAATTTGACAGTGTTTCTGATATTCTGCTGAAGTTACAGAGAATTGTAATGTACATTAAAGGTACATTCTGATGTCCCTGAATTTTGTTTCTCTTAAATTAAAACCCTATTTAAGATTTACAATGCCCAAAATGTTAGTAAAACATATTTGACTGGAAACAAACTTACTCAAATGGAAGATAGAAACTTGTGGTTCAAACTATTCAATGCAAGATGATATCCTTTTTTTTTGGTAAGAAAACTACAGTATCTTGCATCATATCTTGCATCAGTTTTGGAGGATGCATGTTCTTGGGTGTAATGTACCCTTAACTTATACTTCTCTCCCAGGTTATTTATATTTTACATGTACATGTATATTTAGCAAAGAACATTTATTTATTAAAGTGAGAAGCGTTTTGGCCTAAAGCCTGCAGCATTGCCAACTTGCGTGGAAGAAGCTTTGAAAGCATGTAGGATTTACCCCCAAAAATATAAAGACTTGGGACATTGCCCTGCAAACCCGAGTACGTGTACTTATCCAGACTAATTCAGTACAACTGGAGGTACATGTATTTGGAAATATACCAAGCAACAAAAACAACGCAAAAATTTTCTCCACTTTTTGAATGACAAAAGCAGTTAATCTGAGAGTGGGAATTTTTACACACAGCTTTATGCAGTCATGCATAATGAAGCTGTTTTGTGAATATTTTGATGTAAACTTAATTACAAAATAAATTACAAAAATAATGATCTAGGGTAGTATTAATCTTTTCCAACAGACTGTCACACTCCAAGGAAACCCACCCCTGATGGGCATGACCTTCGGCAGTTATAAACGTGCACACACAAAAGAACAAGGGGTAGAAACTATAAACCTTAGGGTACGTTCAGACGGAGGCACAAGTTGGTACTTTTTAAATTGCGCTTGGGTTGTTTAGATAAGAATTCCTTAATCCAAAATACGCTTGCGTTCATACAGAAAAGTTACGCCGGCACTTCACGATAAAAGTGGCTCAAGTTATTCCTCCGAGGTTAAGCAATGCCAAATTTCTGAGGTGACCTTCCGGTCACGCAAGCGCGCGTGCGGGAAAACGGCGGCACGCCATAATGCATCCACAACATAATATGGAGGTTTAGATGCACGTAAAACGCGAACGCGAACTTGAAATGCTTTAAACACTTGGTCATTATTCTGAGGAGATCTTAGAACAGATGAAAACAAAAACCTACATTTTTTACTTTTGTGGTGAGATAAAACTTTTGATGTGACCAAAATTCGAGCCCGAGTTCTAAGAGTAAGACCTCCTCCTGAGGTGACCGATGCTGAAATAATTTCGCGTTCACGTTTGCGTTTTACGTGCATCTAAACCTCCCTAATAAACAAGGCCCAGTACTTGCACTTGTACAAATACATGTATGTACACACAATCGTGTATGCTCACCGCGCATTGTGCATGTGGGATATGTCAAAATGGCTCCGTGCAATTTGATCAACGATATATTTCTCGTGTTTTTGCTTGCCTGTATTCGGGGTGAAAGAGAGAGGTTGTCGGATGATGAGGCCGAGTGTAACAATCGAGTGCTGGAGAAAATCATGAGAAGGGTATTAGGGTTAGGGCTAGGGTTCTGCTTCAGCCCCTTGATTTTGTTTTTTATTTGGAGTGTCGTCCGTGGAGGGTAGCCGAAGTGCAACTCCGCCATTCTGGACGCGATCCTTTCCAGTATGGTCTTCTTCTTCGTGAAAGGATCATCACCGGTGCAGCATGACGGAATTCCTCGTACCAAATATCTATTAGAGCGAGGATTTCCCGACTTTGCCAATTTGATCCACGAATTTGAGTAGATTTTTCAGCAGCCATGTTCCAGTTGTTCTCTCATCAGAATTACACGTGGATATTACGGTAATGGAGGGTATAGTACATGTAGGTCAGCGCGAATAAACTACTACAGGAAGTGGCAGGTCAGTTGCGTTCCACCGGAGATTTACGACTCGGCGCAGCAGCAGGGGGTGATAGTTGTCCTTGGCGCAACTTGCGCTATTCCTCCACTTTTCGCGAGAATAAGTTACGCCACCTTGGTGGCGTAACTTATTCCTCTGCTGGTGGATTAGAGCGTTCCAACGAGGAATAACTTAGTATTTTCGGATTAACGATTAACTTACGCCTCGTCTGAACGTACCCTTAGATTGCTCAAATTTAATCACAATTTTTGTTCACATATAGAAAAATCACCCAGACTTTATTTATGCAAAAAATACAAAATTGTTCTCAGTGACCAAAAAGGGCGATTCCATACATCCCGTAAGCTGTCACTTATCCAACGCAGGTGTCCAACTCGGATATCCAACGCGAGTGTCCCACGCGAGTGTCCAACGTCAACGCGAATGTCCACCGCGAGAGTCCAATGCGTCGTGGGGGATGGGGTCCGTACTCCAGTAGTAAGACCCAACTGCTCGGCTAATTGACCCTCGGTTGGTCCTTTGCCGACTGGATGCCCTGATAGATATCCTTGGTAGTTCCGTCTCGTTATCCGTGCCAAACAATAAACCCTATAAAAAACAGTTACCGCATGCACTATAATCATACGTTGCCAAAATTCACAATTTATAGAGTTGTTCGTACTCCTTTACTTTTGGCAATTTCAGTTACGTTGCCCAAAATAATACAAACAGTCTTATCAAGTTTACATACTTTTTGCAATACAAATCCTATAATCCTTTTAATGGAAAGAATTGAGCAGTTGATCAAAACTCCAGATCCTGTGCACAAAACATATACGAGACATGCCAAAATGTCTAAGTGCAGGCTGCATCACAAAAATCTTAAAACTTCACTCCAGATTTGTGATTTTCCCACAAACTCTACTCTTACCAATGCTGGATAATTAACCTGAAGGAAATTAAAATCTGATCAACTTCTCAACTCTTACCTAACCGGCGATAGTTTTTCTCTAATGGTTTTTCAGCCAATAAATCATGAGGGGTGAAATTACTCACAGGTCGGGTTGTCGATCCTGGTTTCCAATATCTGCCGACTTCGCAATGACACCGGAATTCACAAAATTACGTTCTACATAAATTCGGTCTACAACTAAGCTCTCAATAGCTTCTCAAAATAACAATTTAATGTCATCGAGGCTGGCACAATTATTGCCCTCTCCTCGGCATAACTCTCGACCCAGTGTGTCGCGTCAACCTTTTGGAGCCTTCTGAAATCTGGCAAAAAGTCGCGCCACTCCCCACTCATGATCGTTTGACATATTTTACATTGATTCCCAATACGGTATGTTTGTTCAGTGAACATTGAGTCAATCAGCGCTAAACAAGTGTCAGCGCACTGGAAATTTGCATAGCGCTACAGCGCCCTCTATCAGGAAAATAAGTTAAACCGCCCTAAGTTACTGTTTATAATACACACAACATATAGAGTAATTTCTAATTCAATTCACTTGTGACACAGACACTAAGCATTCTTATATCAACTTACACCGTGTTTACACTCGAACCGGCAAAGGTGGATACAGACCCAGCATTTTTATTGCGACCACAAAACTGAACATTTGCCGCGTTTACACTATACCTCGATCCGGCTTCAACTCGCCTTCAGAAACCGCAAAAGTCACCACTAATTGTAACTGCAGCGCATGCAGGAGTTGTTAGGTGTTGCGAACTGGTGCCAGATTGGTCAATTAAATCTACCACATGGCGGGCACTGCCCCAAGGACACTCAAATTGCCGATTCAAGTGACCTTGACAATTGCGGGGTTGAATCCCGCAATTGCAGGGTTCAGCCCTACCCCAAAGGTGACTTGGAAAAGGCGAATCAGACCCGAGTCTGATTCGCTTTTTTCAATTTACCTTTTGCGTTTACACTTGGCGCCTACCGGCTTCAACTCGCCTTTTTGGAAATTGCGGAGTTTGATTCGGCAAAGGCAAATCGAGTATAAACGGGCCTTTAAAGCCCCAATACATTATTTGCAGTTTACCAAAATTTTACCTCACGGGTTTACAAGAAAAACCGTGTAAAATGGTTCCTTTGTGAGAGAAATTGCCAACTAAAGGTTGGTTTTTCAAAAAGGGGTCTGCAGACAACTTTGTTATAACTCATTCACATAAAAAAAAATGCATTGGTTATTTTGGGTTTATAATGTATTATAATGTATTAATTACTGCATATGGGTTAAATTTCTACAGGGCAGTTTTCTCGACATACCGGTAGGCTTTGAATTGAGAGTGGAAATGACGTCAAAATTGTCGAAACAAGCTCCAAATTTTAATCCGTGCTTGGCCAATAAATTTCCCCTTGTTCGTTAAAAAATGGCAAAAAATGTGCTTAAATGCAAAATTGGCAACAATGGTTAAAAACAAAAATAATTCCATCCATACTGAACACAATATTGACAAAGCAAAGATACAAAGATTGTTATATGAAATAAAATTTAAAAAATGCAGATGAACATGTACATATATGCGCAAATATACATGTATCTGCTACTAATGAAATTGCCTGCACCTGTGAAAAATTTTCCGTGGAACCATGCTGGACCATCATGGGTCATTGGTCATTGTTCTTTGCCAATTTCTGTCGATGACAATATTCAGCCAGCATGAAGAATACTGTTGCTAAGGAAACCTGTTGCTAAGGCTGATGGAGCAATACCTTTTCTGAGTCTATTCAGAAGAAATGGATATAATAAATATTTTGCACTTGACTTTTAAACCAGTGGAATGTCCTTTGCAATGGAAACCTTGGAAAAACTTAGGGCCGCTGCACACGAGAGCTATCTGCTTAGTAAACCAGTGAACGATTGCTGAGCACGTAGCTCGCTGTGTGCGATGAAATTTCGCTGCGTTTTCAGCCATCATGAAGCCGTGAGACACAAATCTATCCTGTTTGATTTTTTTTTGGCCTCGCGTGGCAAAAATCTCACCGTATGCGGCAAACTTGAGCCAAGTGCTGAGCTAAAATGAATATGTAAAGACAGCTCGCGTGTCCCCTGCTGAGGTAACCACACTTTTGCTGGGTCCACCTTTTTGAAAGTGACAGTGCAGTGACCTCGACAGATTCTGTGCGCTGTCTTCATACCATATCACTTAAATAGGGGATGGTTTTTATTGGCCAGTTACATTTATTTTAGCTCAGCACTTGGCTCAGGTTTGCCGCATACGGTGAGATTTTTGCCTTGCGAGGCAGAACAAATCAAACATGATAGATTTTTGTCTCACACCCCCGTGTGCTCATCTGCATGCAGATGGGCACAGAGGGTTTCGTGTGCCATACGTGTACGTAATGATGCGCTTTGTCTGCTCCAGAAATATATGGAGATCAATGAGTGTACAATATGAAAGGGTGGTGCTACCTAAATGTTTTTGTGGCGAAATGCTTAATTGACATCAAACGTTTGCACAGTCCAGAAGTGTTCTGCGCAAAGACGCAGTACGTTCCACAGTAAAATCCACCAGCCGCTAGACTTGACTAAGTGTCTTCCGTTTACAACGTGTCTTTAATAAAGACTACCGTGAGGTGGAAAATTTCACCGCACAAGGCGAGCTACGTGCTGAGCAAATGGCCACGAATGACTGTTTGCTCAGCAGATAGCTCTCATGTGTGGCGGCCTCTACAGTACCATGTCACCTTATCCTTCAGGTTCACATGGAAGTTTAATATAACCACAATGTAGTAATGTAAACTGCCCATCCTCTTGGGACTTTCCAGCGATTTTTGAGCTTCCTCAACAATGACTATTTTTACTGAGCTACAAGTAGTTCACTAAACCGACAGCACTACGAACTGGTCTAAACAAAACCTTACTCCAATGTTCAGCAAATTGAAGACGTGACTAGAACCAAATTTTGTAAAATTACTTGGAATGCAGTCGTTCTGATTTAAGGTGTGTGTTTGCACCCTCAATTTACGCTTGAATTTAGAATCTGTAGCCTGTCAAGCATCCTTTTTACACAATTACATGTACATGTATACACAATGGTCACAATCCCTGGCTTGCAACACTCTGGTATTAAAAAACTTGGGATTGTGGGTTCGACACCCGGCCGTGGTACCTGTGCCTTTGAGCAAGGCACTTAAACACAAAATGCTCCATCCTTCAGAAGGGATGTAAAGCCATTGGTCCAGTGTGTTGTGTTACTCACTTTAAAAAATCCCATAGTGCTCTTTCGTGAAGAGTAAGGGGATTCCCCGTTGTCTCTTGCTGTCAGCTATCAATGGGGTAACTCACCTACATGTATTTATCTCATTATAATGTGCAACGCAATGTAAACATATCCATATGGAATGTGCGCTATAAATGTAATATATTATTTATTTACTTATTATTTGTTTACTTAGAAGGTCAAGCCAAAATTTTGTTTTTTTTAAAGGCCCATATTGTATTTGCAATGACCCAATTTTGTTTTTCATGAGTTGACAGGAAAAATCTTACTCAAAGTGTTGATAGCAATGGTAATAAACACCACATGAATTTATTTCCGTCAAAAATGGTATTTCGTGTTGAAAATTGACAACCAAAGGTAGGTTTCTAAAAAAGTCCCGTACACGTGACTTTTTTACCATTCACTTGTACACAAAATCCATATAGATTTTCAAGGTTTTCTGAAGCACTGATGCATCTAAAGGCCTTTTCCCACGACACTTTAACCCCGAGATTACCCGGGTAACAGAAAAATTTAACCCCGAGATTACCCGGGTTAAGGGCTCATTTCCCACGGCAAATCTCGGGGTTACGAAGTACCCGGATTATTATCTGGCCAAAATTGCCACTTAACCCGGGTAACTTCTAGCCCTGCTCGGGAGGTGGGTTAACCCACCAATCTCGGGGGTTAACGGCGGCCTTGAGACGATTCACTGGGTTAACATTTGCCGTGGCCGGGAAACGACGACACTGGCCGACCTGGGTTAGCGAGCAAAGCGGGTTAAAAGCTTCTGCGCTGGCTTGAACTGTGTGGGACCATTCTGTTGTTACAACAGAACATCGTTTGCAATGGAAGGTGTTCCAACCGCACGAAAGCTCAAGAAAAAATACAAGAACCGTTATCGCCAGCGATGTTTTCATGTTGACTGCCAACTTGTTTATAAATTTAATGCATGGTCAGTAGATCGATTTTTCACACACAACTGTACTTCAGTCATGGAGGAAGTTTCCTCCATACTTCGAATCAACGAATCAACCCAAAGTGGAGTTGTGTTCTTTCGTAACAAATCGCAAACGTGTCGCCAGTACTTCGTAACTGAATTCGTTTATCGTCGTAACGATTCGTAAGACGAGTCCAAACAATATTAATTTGTCATCAATTTTGATTGCCGACGACTGAATGAAGCTGACCGTTGAATCAGTAATCATGTCAGAAATATACGTTTCTTGATGTTCGTAAACCAAACCCCTGGTTGGTGTACCCGGGTAGGTGCGCGTGCATGACTTCAGTGTGAAATAGGTCGCTAGTGACCCGGGTTAGTGTTTCTCCGGGTTAAAATTTTACGTGTGAAACGAAACTCCGGGTTAAATTTAACCCAGGTTATTTGCAGCTGATACATAGATGTAGGGCAAATGATACATACATGTAGGGCCTTAAACTTAAGTAGCAGGTATTATACCCTACCTCCATGTTTATACCAAGCAGCAAAAGAAATCTGAAAAATTTCTCCACTTTATTATTGAAAAACAAATGCAGTCAATATGAGAGTAGTGATTTTCAACACAGAGAAACTTTATGCAATATAACAAAGTTATGTGAATATTTCATTGTCTACTTAATTAGAAAAGAAATTTTCATTTGTTGCTTTGTAAAGTTTGTATGAGATCAAAAATTATGTTGAATCTGTCGGATATTATTGAGGAAAGATTTGGTCTTCATTTTCAATTTAAGAAATGATTAATGCTGAAAAATGATGTCTGACAAGAATAAAGAAATCCCCTTTTTCATGGAGTAATCGGTTGTCACATGCAGATTCTTATCCTTTTATCACGACCTTCCTGATTGCAATCACGAGGAAAAGGAAAAATTGACTTCAGGCCAAATTTTGAGGTAAACCAGTCAGGATTCCAGCATTATGCTAATCAAATGCAAGCTGTCGCTGTGATTTAAGAGAGGAAAAAAAGAGCTGTCCTTTTTTCCATTTCATTATGGGTGGCATATTGGCTTTGCAATAAACTGATGTGTGGAATGCTTCGTTTGAACAGCAGGTAAACTAATAGGTTTTGCACTTCAGCAGACAGACACAGTCTGCTAGGCATATTTGTTTGGAAGATTCACTGAAGCCTGTGTGGCGATTATTTGCATCGCTGAACGATGGAAATGTCGTACCTGTAGCTGCGGTATTATTTTCAATCGGAAGAATCCAAATGTTTAAAGGGGAAATTCCATGAAAAGGTGAATTTTGCACTACAATTTTGTCAACGGAGGTTGAAAAATTTAAGAATTTCAAAATTCTTTCCATTTCTCCTCGGGTTAATTTCTCTTCCGGAATATTTGTTCTAAAGAAGAATGTTGGTTAACTAGACCCCGTTCTCACTAGGAAATCGCTTCGTTCAACGATGATTAGTTAATCATCGTTAGTTAATGAAGCGTGCGTTCTCATCTCACTTAACGAAGATTGAATGAAGATCTAATGAAGAGTGGTACTGTACACATTAAGCGACTGCTAAACGAAGATCGAATGAAGCTGTGCGACGCCCTCTGTTGATTGATTTTTACACTTCCGGTGGGGTCAATAATTTCTTTCAGATGTCTTCAGTTTATCTCAAACTTAAAGAGGAAGAATCCCCCTTGATGAAAATCCAGCATTTAGGCTTTTTTCGATAGTCCAAACATCCCTCTCGCCGACGTGGATATTTATTATTTTTTAATTGTCGGTTTTAAGTAAATAAATTGCAAGCAAAATTGCGCTTTTCGAAAATGAGATTTTCGTGATTTCTGAAGTGCTCATTAGGTATTAATGATATGCGCGTGACCCCGTGACGCAATCCTGAGAAAGAGAAGTCAACACGATTGTTAGCTTCATACGCTTTCACACGCAAAAAACATGGAAAACCGTCTCTGTTAGATGGTGTTTTGTGAAGAATTTTGTTGGTCCAAAAAGCCAGAGATATGCCCAGTAGCCGCGTGGTTGTATATTTTACCAGACACTATGAAAAAAAAGAGAGAGAAAAATGAGTCGTTCATTCTAACTTGTACCGGCCGATGTTCAAACACGTGGGAACTACGCCCGCAGGGAACCGTTCAATGCTCTACACAGACCGCTGTGAATGCCGTTCGTTCAGTGACAAAACCACCCGTCGCAATGCACCAGTATTTACTTCAAAAGAGCTTCATTGTAAGCCACAATTTCACCGTTTTTTCACAAATCAGGTAATAGTAGATTGTTGTCATAATAATAATAATAGACTGTTCTTATATAGCGCATTACAGATCCGACGGATCTCTCAATGCACTTTCTGCATTATTACCCCTGGTCATTGGGCTCATTAATATCATTCATTAATCCTTCTCAGCTCCCTGGGGAGTATACAGTCCTGTGCAGCTTATGCGCACAGGGACTAATCAAACACATTAGCTTTCTCTACCCTCACAGGTCATATTACATGCAGTGTTTTTCACGTTTGTATTTTGAATTACAAGGACAAAACAGGCATGATAAACATTCACTTCGTGTATTTTCCATTCAATACTACGCAGGCCGTTTTGTATGTTTCTCAGGATGACGTCAAAACCCTGTTGATAAACAAACCAAGTGACCTGGAGCGTTTCAGAATTTCGGGTGAAGAGGGTCGGAACTGCTTTACGTTTTAAGCAAAAGCCTGTTGATTTTTGGTGAAAAACAAGTTGTGATGGTGTTGTAGACACATACACCTCCATGATAAACAGAAAAACTTCAAAAATGTGGACGGGGGGATTCTAGCTGTTTAAAGACATTCCCTTGTATTGTTCTCAGGAGATAACAATTGCCCAAAAAGGTAAGAAAATGCTGCCACCACATACATTTCTGACAAGCTTGTGTAGTGTACAAATTTCCCCTTTTGGACCGACAAAATTGTGACATTTTTGTCTGTCCATGTTACATACACATGTACGTATAAGGGAAAAAGTGTACACAAGCTTTTCAGAAATGTTGATGATGAAGCTATTTTACATGTAAATTGCTTCATCAAATCTTTGTGGATTGAAAACGTCTGCACTTACATGTACATCAGGAAATATCTGTTAAAATTTCGTTGAACAAAGCGATTTTCCTGATGTGAATGTGGTCTTAAGCCGTGTCTGCACTGGACTTCTTTTTTGGAAGGTTTTAGCGAGACGATCATGGATTGTGAAATGGAAAATGGTCAAATTTTACCACTGTCCGCATTTTGACTTTTTTGACACTGGGAATTTTACCGAGACCACGGGAGAGGTAACTGAGCTGTCAATATAACGCTTTCTTTTGTCGTGAGACACGATGTTGACATCCAATATTATCTGGGAATTGCATTGGTATCAATCAAACTTCCGATTGTATCAATAATAATATCTGCTATAAAATATGCCATTATTGATTACCAAAAAGAACAACACACGGGAAACTTGTCACATAATTATGCGCCACACCGCGAAACATACATTTTGTACTTGTTGTACAATGTACATGTACCGGCTCTGGGATGTGTATATACATGTAGTGTGCGTTTCTGAGGCCTTATATTGTCTTGGGAAAAGTTCCATGGTCAATTTTCATGGGCAGCAGTTGGCCAGGAAAAGTAACCGCTGGACTCGGAGGGAAAAGTTATTGAGAGGAAAAGTCCTAGGCTGTCCGCATTGGACTTAAATAGGAAAAGTACCCATCGTCTCGGTATGTTTTCCAAAAAAAGTGCAATGCGGACAGGGCTTTAGTTGAACACTTATTTTTGCAGTCAGAAAAAAAATCCCACATAAATTAGACTACAAAAGTTAAACCTTTTTCAGTCTTCAAAGTATAGTGTCTTTAGTCTTTGGGGCATATTAATCTACTTGACTCAAGTCTTACATCTAAAGAGTGAGCTTAAGAACCTACATTAATGAATTGACTAGAATTAAGTCCCTAATTGCCTGAATTGAGTTGACTCAAGTCAGTGACTTGTTACAACAGATACTGTTAATCACAATGTTGATACAATGTATCTAAATGTGTGTCATGCCATATATTAATTTTTGTATTAAAATATTTAGCACTTTTCCCGTGTTTCCGTTTTTATATTGTTTTCAGGGGACCCTTCATTCAATTATACAATGTAGGTCTTTATTTTGAAAGATCATATCTTTTTTCTTTTTTTTAAATGAGATGAACCACTGAAACTGTCAGACCAGGAAACTATGAAGGCACTCGGCAGGCATGTATGTACGAAAGCACTTGGCATGTACGGCTTGTCTTTCCAAATCAAACAATTCCCCGATCGACCAGGATGAAAAATTCCAAGTACCACATTCCCCATTCTGCATCACAAACATTTTAATGTTTTAATATAACAATGTCCCCTGAGGGGTGCTGTCAATTCTCACCCCTTGCAATATTATGCTCTCAAGTTGCAGCAGGTCCGAAAGAATCCCGCTTGTGATATCGATACTGCCGCAACATTTCTAGTCAGGAGAATAATTGCCTAACAGGATCACGTGTACAATACACCGACTACTACTTACGAATGTGTACGACAACACTTCACGCAGCAAGCCAGTGAGGAAGTGTAATCTCCCATTTGTTTGTGAACTCGCCGTGCCATGTAAATTTAAACGGGATTATTTTCTATTTGTCTTGCAGGGCAGTGTGCAAATATTATACAACTACATGTATGTTTGTTCCAAGTCTGTTAAAATTTAACTTGACTGGTGCTGTTTTTCTAAGATAGAAGTTTGAGGATGTGCTTGGTGCTCAATGTACATGTTGCACAATGTCCCAGTTCTTATTCAGTATTTTGTCCCGAGTTGACAAAGAGGTGTGCAGTTAATCATTTTGGATGTTTGTCGATAAAGGTGCATTGTTTTGCCCAAGATTGGACCCTGTAAGATAACATTTTTGCGGAAAATATTTTCTCTGTTGCCATATTGGTTGGACCTCTGTTACAAACTGCTCTTTAATCCATGTGTGCATGCATGCAGTCAAAGAATTGCCAAGAATCACAGCCGAGCCCATAGAAGTCTGTATTTTTGTCTGCAGAAAAATTCTTCAAACTTGAAAAGCTATATCAAAGGACTAAAGAAGAAATGCTGGGTGCCGCAAAGTAAATTTGCAGCAAAGTACCATGTTAAATTACAATGAACATGGTAAATGTATTCAGAAATACATGTGATCGAAGTAAGAAGTGAAGCAACATGCCATCCGTATGGAGTGATTTAAGGAGCAAAATAAACAATAGTCTCGTGCATGTACATGTATATCTTAACAATTATTCCTTAAATTTCTGAAAATCCTATATGTTCATTGGAGATTTTAGTTTCGAAAGAAGTACTATCCAAAAAGTAGAAAGAATTTTCTCTGCTTAAAAGAAATTGTTGAAATGTGCTGTACAACAACTTGATACATGTATTATTGTTACGAGTGTGCTACTTGCAAATCGCAGCAACTTTCACAGGTGCTTGTTTATTCCTGGGTTAAGAGAGACTCAATTTATGACAAATTGCCTTGCCCAAGGATAGCTAAGGTTGCCTCGGCTCTAACTTTATTATGTGGTTATTTGTATAGGGCTAAGGAAAATAGTCAACATGGACCCGAGATTTCAAAAAATTGAAATCCAAAATGTGTCATTTTCTCCCCTGACACACTAATTCCCCCTGGGACTCGCCCAAACCTTGTCCTTGAGGGAAATGCAATGAAAAGTGATAACCTATCAAGTCTTCTGACAGATCACGACGTGTGATTTGTATACTTGAAATAGTCTATTCGTGTACAATGCGCGGTCGATTACCAGACTAACAGTGCACTGCGTACGTAAACCTGTCCGACTAACCGACGTAAGCAGTGGGGATCAAATGTGCGCACCAATCTGTGCACTGGTAGTCTGGTAATCGACCGCGCATTGTACACGAATAGACTGTTTGTATACAAATCACGCGTCGGATCGGCCAGAAAACTGCAATTGTGTCCTGAATCTTCATCGTGGCTTGTTATTTCCCTCAAGGACCTGCGTAGCGGTTATGCCTGACAAGGTTTGGGTGAGTCCCAGGGGGAATTAGTGTGTCACGGGAAGAAAATGACACATTTTGGATTTCAATTTTTTGAAATGTCGGGTCCATGTTGACTATTTTCCTTAGCCATATACAAATAAAATAACCACATGATACAAGGAAGGGATTAGAAAACTAGCCCAAGGAAGGGATTAGAACTCACAACCTGTGATTTTAATCTGAGTCTTTGGTTCAGTCTTTAACACCACTCGGCCACTGTGCACCATATTTTATAGTCACAGACCCCAAGACATTTCAGTGGCTCTTCTCGGTAATGGATTTTCAATTAACCGGAGCAGAAAAGAAAAAGCTTTACAGATGCACCTCTGCAGTCATTCCCCACACCTCCCACCCCCTTCCAGGCAAGTAAATGTATTCAAAGAGCATCTATCTTAAAGTTATCCTACAGTGTTTGGAAGGAGTGATGTGGACAGAAAAAGTTATAAAATGTCGAGGTATGCGATTGATTGAGATAATGGGTAGTGCCTGTTTAGACATCTCGGAATCATCGCAAGTTGCACTCTTCCGAACAGCGAGCTTGCCGGCTGGCTGGCTACTGTTACGGTGTCCATTGCAGCATGCGTGCAGGTCACTCGCTAGCAGCCGTAATTGCCCTGAAACTCTAGAAACGTTCGTCTGCGAAAGGGGGACCGCATATTTGTGCACTTGTGCTGTGGTGCTACAGGCTGCTGGAGATAATGTATTTAAATTCCAGATGCTGTGCGGTACATGTATGTCAGTCGCCCAGGGATAAACAAATTAAAATGATTTCGGTTTGTTTATTCCGGTGAGTTGGATCAGCCAACAATTTTTTTTTCCTGGTGCGTTTTGAATGAAGTCTGTTTTCAGTAGTAAAAGACATTGTTGTACAATGACTTTTTTTTCAAAATAAAAGAAATACTATGTCTTTAGGTTGTTCTATTAAAGGGACACACCTGCTTTTTGGGGCTATTTTGGGTTCGAAATAGACCTACATGTATACATGATTCTGAAACTGAAAGTCTTAATTTCTGAAATAGACTGAAGAGAACCTTAAGAGAAACCTCTAAATTTGGCCGTTTATGAGCATTTTTTTCAAAAAATCGAGGTCACGTGATTTATCGGAACCAGATTCTAGTTTTATTTCCAGCCATATGGCCGTGTGATACACAGTTTATACCTGAAGTTTATTACTGCAGTATGCATCAAAATCAGCTCTGAATATTTTTCAAAATATTTAGGAGTATTTGACAAAAGAGACTATATTTATTCAGGTTATGAAAAAAAAAAAGTTAAACATACATGTGTAACTCTGAAAAATCTGACATAAAATTTTGACACAAAGTCCGAGGAACCAAAGCGAGTTCCGCGCTGGACAATATACCGGACAATGTGACATTTAGCCCCACGGCACACACACGTTGCCCGCCCAAAACCGGAACTACAATTGTACGTTCGTGAAGACAATCCATGAATGTCAGTTCCTCTACAGAAAACGGAAAATCTGGTTCACATGTAATTGTACCGACCACATGTTCTATTAATGTTGGGCAAAGTGGATATTTATTTGCCCTGTAACTAATAATTCTGTATGGCATGCAGCGATGGAAAAATTAGAAACTCAATTCTGCAAATCAGAGATATTTTCTCTATAAAGGATACCCGTAAACCCGACTGTTACATTAATGGGATACATGGTTTCAATCCTATCTGCCTACAGGCTTATTACACACGGGCAAAGACCTATCGTGTAGATCATTTTCACAATCATGGAGTCGACTTCATCATTTCAGATGTTTAAATCTTTTGCTCCGGAATACATATGACCACTCAATTTTCCACAAGGGAAATCAAATGAATTGAAATGTAATTCCCAGGGTCTGCTCTTCCTGTCAGGGCAAAAGTTGGTCTTGGGGAGTGCCTGGATTAGCCTGCAAAAATACACCCCCTAGGGGGTTACTGACACCCACTGAACAAGTGCATTTGATGATTGATATCGACGACGTGGGCGAAGTTGGTGTTCTTCATTCACTGCATGCCACGATTGTGTCGCTTCCCGCTGGGGTGATATATAGCATCTCTTAGGAAATATGCGCTTCAAAGTTTGAGCGATTTTGCGGTGGATGGCGCCATTGTGTTAGCACTGTGAGGTCTGGGTCTGAGTTGGGGATATTTTTCGATTAACATATTAAAATCAATATGTTCAGACTGACTTAGTGTATTATATTGCTGTCTTGTATTTTAATATTTTCTTACAAGATAATAAACCTTCTTGAAGTAGGCCTAATGATGATTCAATATGTCAAGATGTATTTTTTGGCAAAAATTGAATTTTCACAAAACTTTATCTTAAAACTAGATTTCTTTCCTGATTCAAGAATAGTTTTCTTACAAGAAGATAAAGTTTTTTTCTTAAAACTAGAATTTGTTTCTTATTTCAAAAACAGCTTCCTTATAAGAACATTATTTTTGGCAGTGTACTTGTGATTTTTAGGTATTTGTAATAATGCAAACATGTAAATTGCAATATACTACTAAAGTGTGACGTCAGTTGCCAGGGTAAATGACAAAATGGAAAAAGGCTTTCAGATGATCATGCATCGTTGATCGTGTATCTTGTTTGCCCAATTTAAATCTTTCCATAAAACTGAACCACAGTCGGCATGTCCGCAACCAGGGTGCATTTCTAAGATTAATTGCACTATTAGATGAGTGTAGGAAAATCAAATTTATTTTCAGCATTTTCATTTATAATTTTATAATTTCTTGTCAAATGGGAAAAAGCTCCAATTCCCTGGATGCGAGAAAATTTATCAACATAAAAGAGGGTGATCTACACTTTTAAAATGTTCAATCTGGGTACACATTGTGAGTTTTTAGTATTAACACAGGAAAATTTCTAGGGATAGTGCTCTCTAAATGCAAAAGAATGAAAAACTCACTCTTCAAAAGAGTGACTCTCTTATAAAACCACTCGGAAACAGTGAAAATCACTATAAAATGAGTGAAATTCTGTAAAAAGAGTGGCAATCACTCTAAAAAGAGTGGGGAAAAACACTCAAAGGAGGAGCCATATGGAGGACATGTCTTTTTCGAGCTGTCCTTTATGGAGTGGTTTTTCCACTCTTTTTGGAGTGATTGCCACTCTTTTTACAGCATTTCACTCATTTTAGAGTGATTTTCACGGTTTCCGAGTGGTTTTATAAGAGAGTCACTCTTTTAAAGAGTGAGTTTTTCACTCTTTTGCATTTAGAGAGTGCCTCTTTTAGTTGTGATTTCCAAATGTTAAACACCAAGTCTTAAGGCTCCGTGAGCAAGTTTTTCATAGGAGATTTAGTTTGGCCAGTTTTCTTGTGCAACATTGGCAGTTGTAGTTTTAAGAGCATCCATTAAAAGACAGTACCATACATGTACATGTGTGTACATCCGGCTGTAATGTACGTGCCACCTGCCCCAGCCCCTGCAAGCAATTGTCATCATAATCAATACCCCAAGAGGTCAATTATAGCAGAGTTTGACAGTGAAGACTTGACAACCTGCCAGAACGTTTTGTGTGCCTAATTTGATATTGAACTGATTAACATTGACCTTTTCTGTCCAGATAATGTCCTTAACTCTCCCTTACCTTTTCAGCTTTAAAACTGAAAACTGATATTTTTTGTTGCATGCTATTAAGGACAGATTGATGTGTAAAGGTGCAGTTTTTCCTCGTTAAAGATAATACATGTATATGTATGCAGGATTTTGCCGATATTTAATCATTTTATTTTATTCATACTACCTCCAATGCAGAGGAGAAGATGAAATATATTAACATAAACAAAAAACAAACCCTAATTAATATTCATTCTCCCGACGCAAGCCAATTAAATCGCATTCTCTCATAAACAAAACATGAACATTTTCTTCCTACACCATATACCGGTACATGTACTGACCATCTGGGGAGACTTGCTTTACCCGCAGTTTTGATGTCAACTTTAATAATCAGAAATGAAATTTTCAAATTTGGACGAAACTTGTTTTTTGAAGAAAATCTAATTCCTTCTGTTGCTTGTTTTATACATTAAGAAATAAAATTGAAAAGAAAAAGAATCTGGTGAGGTAAAAGTTTCAGGCTCCCTAATTGAAGCACCAAAAAACACAATTTACGAAAATGACATGAAAAAGTGGAAACCAAAATCAGACAAAATGCTGGCCGTTTCATCTGATTCCACATCTTTGTATGGACCCGCTTCTTCCTTTGACGATTGTATTTTCAGCACCGTGTACCCCACCTTGACATCGTCGGCGCAGCTCTGGGCGATTAACCTTAGCTGTTGACTCAAATTTATCAGTTTTAAGCGATCAAAAATGACCGCAGATCCACATTTTCCCTTGATGGAAACACTGTACGCTTCGGAACCGGGCGCCATGTTGATGCGACTGTGAAAAACACGGGGCCGGGGTCACAAAATAGTTTACAATTTTTAGAATGTATATATATCAGTTTTTATTGTGTAAAATGCTAAAAAAATTAAAATAATTTATATTGTAACAAACTATTTTTTAAACACAAAATAAATAGCCAAATATTTTAAATATTGTATGTAGCTGTCCGCCTACATGTACATTGTTGTAGAGCCTGCGCAATCTTCTGCTGCATCTTCGATCGTTGGTGCAACAATGTGCACTCCAAAGTTCCACGCGCGCCAGCGTCAGACAAGTCAATACAACAATGAGAAACGGTCAGAAATGGTTTCAAACGTATTTATAACTCATTTATATAGATTTTAATCATTAAATTTCTTCCCTTGAAAAAAATAAAAATATCCAGGGTCGGCCGTATTTTTAGGGTCGGTCGGGTTACGCCAACATAACATTTTTTTTTTTATGCCTAAGTGGGCTGCACGCCGCGCTGGGTGGAATGGATAGTTCAAACTGCCAGCTTTGGCAGGTCAAGTAATTAAATTTAAATCATGTTTGCAAAAACATAACACTCCTCAATCCTCCAAAATCAATATGATTTTACATACACTCTAGGGAAACCGGCCTTTAAACATTGTGGGAAGCAAATGATACCTGATGGCATGCGCCTACGAGTTTGAAGAATTCCGTATTCGAACTCAAATAAAAAGAGATTTTCTACTACTACGTGTCAAAAAAACATGTCCTACTTTTGATTATAGATAACTTTGTCATTTTCTAACAGATTTTAACCAAAATTTTACTATATGCAAACAAGGCTTGACAAATTTTATTGAGTGAGTTTCATAAGTTTTGACCAAGAGGGTGAGATTTAATTGCCGTACGAAAAAAAACCCTCAATTTCAGAATTCGCCACTTTCGACTTGGCCTCCTCCAATGTTGATACACCGCTGGAGACAGGTGGAATGTGCTTGCTGGAGCCAAAAGCTTCTGAAGAAATGCAGGATCACCCCTAATGTTATTGCAAACCATCTTGATCATTTCGCGCAACTCATCAACAAGAGGTGCAAAGGGACCTCAGACATGGACAGTTGCCTTGACAATGGTGGATGCAAAGTCGAAAGTGGCAAATTCTGAAATTTATGTTTTTTTTTCGTGTGGCCATTAAATCTCACCCTCTTGTCCAAAACGATGAAACTCACACAATAAAATTTGTCAGGCCTTGTTTAAATTATGTGAAAATTTAGTTTCAATCCGTTGAATTTGTTTTATCTAAACAGCTATTATCCCCCATCCACATTTTTAAAATAGTTTTCCTGTTTGTCATGGAGGTTTATGTTTCTACAACTCGATTGCAACGTGTTTCTGCCCAAAACCGACAGTCTTTTGTTTAAAACGCAATTCAGTTCCGACCCTCTTCTGAAACGCTCGAGGTCACTTGGTTTGTTTACAAACGGGGTTGTGACGTCATCCTGAGAAGAACACAAAACGGCCTGTGTAATATTGATTGGAAAATATACGGAGTATATGTTTATCATGCCTGTTTCGTCCTAATTTGTGATTCAAATTACAAACATGAAAAAACTTTCTGTAATATGACAACAATTTATTATTATCTTTTTGTGAAAAAATATGAAAATGTGGCTCACAGTTGATGGTTTTGACACGGAACGGCAGGCCGCAGATACACAGCAGTCCGTCCTGTGCAGTCCGTGGGAACAGTTTTTGCGGCCACATTCAAAATCATTATTCTAACACAGTTGCGGATTCATCCAGCTTTGGTTAACGGTTGTTGGCAACTGAAGCCGTCTATTGACTGAATCGGTATATTAGGCTACGCCGGAAAGAAGTTTCCGTTGTGGTCCGACAAAGGGGCCTCGCAAGCGTTATTCACTGGTGCTATTGAGAATCAATATCAAGTTCCTATTGACTTTGTGCACAGGCTAGGACTTATTTCGTATCCGATATTCAGGAGATTCGAGCATGGTGCTCTGTGAGAAAAAGTTTAAACTGGAAGGATGCAATCGAGAGACAGGTAACCACACGTACACACACAAAGTACACATGTGTAGGATCTTCCATGCGTAGATGGCATGCATGCACACAGTCTGTTTTGGTCGGTCTTTTGCCATATATGCACACATGGCGCAGCCTAGCCGTACACATAACCCAACACACGGCAGCCTGGCCGGTACAAGTTCGCCTAGCTCCTTCGAACACTTACGCATGACTCATTTTTCCCATTCTCATGGAAATAAAAAAACAAAATTTCTGCTCTTTTTTTCCCACTGGGCATACCTCTTATTTTTTGCACGCAACAAATTCTTCAAAAAACACCATAACAAAGACGGTTTTCTGAATTTGTTTTGCATGTAAACGTATGGAGCCGACTTCTCTTTCTCAGGAATGCATCACAGGGTCACGCACATATCATTAATACCTAGTGAGCATTTCAGGAATCGTGAAAATTTCGAATTTTCGGAAACCGCACTTTTGCTTGCGATTTATCCACTTATAAAATAGACAATTTAAAATAAACTGCAGTATAAGTCGGATAGAGGGAAATGTGTATGTAGACTATCGAAAAAGGTTCAAATAATGCTGGATTTTTCTTCAAGGAGATGTTTACATGCATGACATGTAGGATCAAAAGTAGGACATGTTTTATTTGACACGTAGCACATGTACACGTATATACCTAAGGTATGAATAATGTACATAAATTTGAGAAAATGGGTTTGGTCAAGTGCATGGTGTGGTAGCTGAAATATGATACTTGGTTGGTTCATAGTTGATTTATATCCAAAATTGATTGTACATGTTTGTGAGATTAGAATTGCTGATGCGAATTAATCTGTATCACGTTTCATTAGGAAAATACCACTCTGCAAAGTCCTGTGGGCACTAGCAGTAATTATGTAGGGGCCTACATTGTATTTAGAGCGCACTTGATTCTGTTTTCACTATTTCTTAATTCTGTAAAAAAAAAATGGACTTTCTGACTGATGTAGTAGGCCTATTTCTTTTCACATTCACATTTAGTATCCACTTGACCAAACTAAATTTTTGTTGCTATGTGGTGCACACAGCAGATGTTAATTGTAAGTGAGAATGGCATAGAGTAGCAAGACTTTTGGCTGCTAGGCATTGGCGTGCACCACGTAGCAACAACAGTGTAGTATGTGACTTTCTAAACTACACCTCAATTTGAATGTGAAGAATTCGGGGCGCTAGCCATAGTGCAAAGGTTACACACCAAAGGCTAATCGGAGGTTAGCCCGAGTAGAAGTAACCACTGGACAAGAGACACATAAGGCCCACACTCGATTCGTCCTTGCCAAATCGACTTCTTTAATTTCCAAAAAGGTGAGTTAAAGCCGGGTATATACATGTAGGCACAAAGAGTAAACGCAAAAGGTGAATTGAAAAAGGAGAATCAGACCCGGGTCTTATTCGCCTTTATCAAGTCACCTTTTGGGTAGGATTGAACCCTGCAATTGTTAGTCGCTTGTAGTGTAAATGCTACCCGAGTACAGATTCGGCAATTTGAGCGTCCTTGGGGCGGAGCTTGTGCAATGCGTAGTGTGTGGTAAATTTATCTGACGAATCCAGCGCCAGTTACGCAACACAGAAAAGCCCACGCATGTGCTGCAGTCACAATTAGCAGTGACGACCCTCATTGTTAGAAAGGCGGGTTGAAGCCGAATCGAGATGTACATTTAGTGGAAACACAGCAAATTTTCAGATTTGCGGCTGCTATGAAAATGCCGGACCTGTATATCCACCTTCTTTGCTGGTTCAAGTGTAAACGTAGCGATAATGCCCATGCCTTTAATACATAGGCGGATGCATGATGTACATGTACATCTAAACTCATTGCATTCCACTGGTTTATCTAAGGACTGCCCACAAGCTCATAAATAAATCACCAGGTTGTTGCATCAAACTTTCATTGTATTGATCATGAATTGCATGAATAACCAACTTGTTATGAAGTACAAAATCAGCGTCCCCTTTTGCTCACGGGAATGCAAATGCCAGTGCTGTCACGAGAGGAAGAGTATCATGAATTTTGGCAAATTATTCTGATTAAATTAGCTAAATGGAATATACATTTTACTCTGTTCCCCATCTGATTTCCCTTAAGAACCTTCACACTACCCATTTCCGACCGAGGTAACTTTTTACACGGGGAGCTGCAAATTTCCGTGGTTATATTTAACCAGGAGTTTCGTTTCACACTTTAAATTTTAACCTGGAAATTTGTTTCTGTATACCTCGTAATATTGGGCTTAAAGTGTCATGGGAAAAGGCCTTTATAGGGTCGTGCATCAATGACTGTGTATCTTGTTTGCTCAATTCAAATCTTTCCATAAATCTGAACCACAGTCAGCATGTCTGCAACCAGGGTGCATTTCTAAGATTGCGCTGACTGTTTAGTGTTAGATGAGTGTGCCAACCTCTTGGAATGTCCACAATCAGGGTGGATTTCTAAGTTACGGACACTCTATTTTTAAGTACCAATATTCTATACTATTCATGAAAATGAAAATGATACATGTATCCTACATCATGTTTGAACCACATGATGTAAGATACATCTTTAAAGTCACACTTATAGTATTGGCTCACATTGAGACGAGCGTCATACTGGCTAGGGGAGACCGGGGCTAGTACGCCCCCCGGGGCAGGTCCGCCCACCACGTGATTCTAATCCCTAGGGTTAATGGAGGAATTTTGACGATGAAATAAGAAAGCTGTATGAGGATATTCAGTTTTGTCACCGAATTAGAACGGAAAAACCTTTTTATCCTCACGTAAGTAAATATTTCTTGAATCGGTAATGTTGTATTTACCCCGAAACAAAAGCAAATGTGGATTTAGTGGTTATAATCTTTCGGGAGGTGCAGGATTTACCAACAACGTCATGTACTTGTTAACATTGTATTGCATCTACATAAGGCACACCACGAGGTGAAAACCAAAATTAGCACATGAGGCACATCCGCTCACTTGGGATGGGGCAAGTTCGCCCATTGGCGGACTTACACCAGACTGGTAGGCAGACTTGCCCCAGACTGGTAGGCGGACTTGCCCCATCATATTGCTCTGTATTATACTATCATTCTTATTAAAATGTTACTCTTAGATTCTTGATATATTACGCAGTATTTTACTTATGTTTTAAATATGGCGGACTTGCCCCAGCCTGGGGCAAGTCCGCCCTCTTTTGTAAATTATCTATACTCTTTCCCCTGTTCTCCACTGTGAGCGCTAGAGTCTAAAGAATGTCGCCGTAATTAGCCAAGGCACCAAGCGTTCCCGTGCACAAAGTAACAGGTTTCTTGTCTGAAAACCAGCAGGTCTAGGTCAGCGAAAGTGAAAAGGGGGCGGGCTCGCCCCGGTCTCCCCTACATGTAATTTTATGACCACCTGGAAATTAGGTGCACCAGTGTGAAGCTATAGTGCCAGTGTTAGCCTGTACTTAAATATGTGACCAAATAAACCATTCAGTACATGTACTGGTAGCAATTATTAAATTTGAACTCCAATTCAGCCAAAATATTATATATTTCATCACCGTGATCATCACACAGTGCTAAATTATGTGTGAAGGACTTGCTTTTATATCACCTGTATGAAGTTTTAAAGTGTCCCATCAATATTTCATGTGTGACAGTTCTTGCTGTCTCCAGCAAATGTCCATCTCCGTTAAAGTCGTAAAATTCTCAACGGCTTTGGCAAGGCTTAGACCCCAGAGGTATCCCGAAGAAATGCATGTGCATACGAACAACCAATCAATATGTTGTTGTTGGCCAACAGATTTCTCTTAAAGCGGTGCTGACCACAACCACCGATAGCTGTCATTGTCTGAACTGATTCAGACAGGTTGTCATGACCTGAACCTTTCAGAAAAAAAAGGCAGCATCTGGTTGGGGGTGGGGTGGGGGGTGTTGTTCAGTTCTACTACTTTTAGAGATTCTTCAGATATGTTTTTTGAGTATTTTACAAAAAGGTAACTGCTGTAGAGGAGTTCCACTTTGGGGCCGTCCATAAAGTATGTATGCACGAAATGCCAACCTAATGGGGGAAAAAATGCAGCTGAAATTTCTATAAAATTATGCCCTCATTGTAAGAATTCATTAAAAAAAATGTTTATCTTGGAAATGATATATTGGGCCTTTAAAGGCAAATTAAAAATTTTGAAGGAATTTTTCTGTGACTCATCTTACTCGAGTTTCGTACCAATCTGTTCATATCTTGCATCAGCTTGGAGGGGGGTGGGGAGGGGGGTACTTAAAATCTCTTGTGCATTACCTTTAAATGAATCTGATAAGTGGTTCTCTCATGAAAATTCACCTGTTAATAATCAAAGTCAATATTTGAATGCACATCAGCAAGAAAGCTCTCTATGTCCACAACAAGAGACTAGTGTCAATATTCACATCCAGTCTTCCCTGGATAAACTTGACCTTGGCCCTGGGCAAAGTTTACCCATGAAAAGAGAACCTTTAGTGAGATTTCAGATGGAGCTTGGCCCATAATTAAATGAAACAGCTTTCCTTTGCCAAGGTCTCTCCAATCATTAACAGTATGAAATTAGCTTAATTCAATGCCACCCTGACCATTTGTGGTTTGTTTCAAGAGAAGCTCATTCGTTCTCATTTGGTCCAAAGTAGTTGGGACATGCAGCATCATCCGAATGAACCAAATGTAAAGTGCATTGAAATTGATGAGCAGCAATATTTGGTGTGATGTGATTATTGGCTTTTGCCTCATTTTCAGAAATTGATGGATTTGGCAGTTACAACTAATGCTATTAAATTTTTGGTAAAAGCAAGAAAAAGCATGGTTTATTGTCTAAAATGTACATGTTACATGTAGCTGAAGTGTTAAATCCAACTTTGAAATCATATTTCAGTCAGTGACAAGTGATCACACTTTTAAAATGCTAGAAAATGTAGTTTCGAAAGTGTTATAAATTTTAACTATAGTGTTTAATATAACAAGTGTTGTGGTTAGAATTTAACAATTTAAAAATTATTATGTTAAATGCAACGAAAAGAAGTGTTGAATTTAACATTTTAAATGCTATTACACTCACTGACTGACCCATTAATAATGTGTTGACTCAACACGTTATTGTTTTTTTAGCATGCACTCTTGTAGCTCCATGACCTTACTCCTTATGAAACTAGAAATTGAAGATTGTTGAGTCATGGAATGAACATCAACTGACTTGAACCTAAGCTGGGATGTGCACATAAAGTAAAAACAATTGAATGCTAGCTAAATAAATTTTGTTAGGTGCAGTGTTTCAACGATGGTTGGCCAACTAATGTTGACATTTGATTTTTATTAAATGTGACGGAACACCATGAATCGTCATTTCACTCGATGGTTCAGACTTTTTTTTTGAAATGAGAAGGATATTTCAAAATAATAAAGTACCATAATTGCAAAATACCTCTTTCAAAAAAATTAAGCAAAGTGCTGTAGGACACTAATCTGGACTCGGACTAGAGTCAATTTTTAAGGACTCTGACTCTGACTTGGATTTGGCCAGGCGCAACTCGTACGTAACTCAGGCAGTAAGGACATTGAGGTTTTTGACCAAGTCCAGTTTAAAAAAAATACATTTACAATAAACTACATTTTACAATAAATGTACTGTTACAAGCGGTCAAAATTATTTCAACTGCAGTGTAATAAGTTATTTTAGGACTCAAATTTATTTGGACCCAGTTATCTGCTGATGAGGACTTGGATGTCCTCAAGGACTCAGAAGGCGTGTTTCTATTAAGACTCACTTACCGGATAATGCCAGAAAAGACAGAAAATGTGCTCAGTAGAAACAGGTCTTATCCGCTATTTTTCAGTAAATGGTGGGAAGAATTTTCCCTTGCAATTTTCCTTCACGGAGAATTTATCCGGTAAGCGCCAATAGAAACACACCGTTCCGCCCGAGTGCGCATACAGGGGAGAAAATGTAAACATGTGACTGCACAGTGACTGATCCAATGCACATGCTTGACCTCTGCATGATGTGGGTGTGATCTTTATTCGGCAAACTCACATAGCGTGGCGAAGGCCTGCAAGCTCTGCTATTTTCCGGATAGTGGCTCAGTAGAAACTTACCGGTAAATGGGTTTACCGGTAAAATCCCAGATCTTCAATAGAAACATGCTCAGTCTCAGACTCATATACTTGGAAAGTGTAGACCTACATGTAACTACATAGGGAAGAGAAGAGAACAATATAGAGCCACGTGCAGAAATGCACGTGGCTGCTAGCAGAAAAGCATGAGGCTCTATTGTTCTCTCCCGATCTGGAGTACAAACACAGGAGATGTTTAGTGACCCGTGACAGTGTTAAACCGCCCAATAGCACTGACAAAACATACTCAATAAAGTACATAGTCTTCCTAGTGGCTAAAATGTATCCATTGTCTTGTGCTTGGCCACATGAGGGCAGTATTATCTTTTACTGTTCCCAAACAAGCCGACTGCCATGTTCAGGTTGCTACAGATTACAGTGGAACAGCTGGTGTAGCACAACAGAATGGTTTTTGACAAATGGAAAGGGCACTTTTTAAGAATTGTTAAATGGAATGCACTTGCTTGTCTTTCTATTTCTGTGTCTGTATTCCTGTTAATTAATTTGACAACTGAGATTTGTGAGATAAATTGATAAGATTGTTTATTTCAAAATGCTCTTTACAAAATTCATAGTGTAGATTTTTAGTTACAAAACTTTACAACACTCTTAAGCCCGCTTCAAACGTCGCGCTTATGCCGTGTCGAAATAAATTCAACTTGGCACGACGTTGGTACGACGTTAGCACAGCAGTGGCTTCAAGCGTCGAACTTAATTGCAAACTCCCAGTCGAGCTTAAATACATCCAACATGGCGGATGAGTATTGAGCACGTCATGGACGTTGTGCACGTGCGTTTTCCATTCTGTCCATTGTACGTCGACATTTTATTATTTTGATGCACTAATTGTTTGTTGGTTATTTCTTTACTCACATACGCGCTGCGAGCATGCGCATTCCTAGTCGGAACAAAATTGCGGACCAACTTCGAACTGGATTTTAATTCGACACGGCAGAAGCACGACGTTTGAAGCCAAGCCGTGCTTGTGCCGCACTAAATTGAGTTAGCACGGCAGACCCTGTCGAGCTAAAATCTTCTGCCGTGTCGAACTCATTTTGCCGAGCCAAATGGCTTCAAACGTCGTGCTTGTGCCGTGTCAAATTTAACAAATCAAGTTAAATTGAATTCGACACGGCATAAGAGCGACGTTTGAAGCGGGCCTTAGAGTGTTATTTGTTTTCAGTGTTGTAAACTTGATTTAGCATTTTACTCAACAGAATCGACTTTTTTTGCTGACAAACATTTGTTTGAAATATATTTTGTTTGTGAATGAATTTTTTTCAAATCACTGCAGACAATGAACTCTGAACATTAATGGAAATAGAGTACTAAAAGTGAAAACATCATGTGATGCCAAGGTTATATTATACTGGGTCTAAACTATAACCAGTAAACTGTTTTTCTATGTTTTAGCATTGGGGCGGTACCGTTTTATGTAAATATCTAGCTGCACAGGGTTTTATGATGGCACACAAGGGACATGGCATACCACAGATATCTTTGCAAATATTTGCAATATCGCAATTATCTTTATAAACAAATGTATTTTGTGATGTCATACGCCTTTGCAAACATGTTTGTAAATATATTCACAAACATTTGCCAAGAAAATTATTAGCAACGATAAAACGGTCATGTTCGATGTTTCTTGTAAGCCGCCTTATATTTTTCAAACCATTTGAAGCGTGTGCACGCGGTGTATTTGGGTCACTCGCTGCATCCGACGCGCTGTATTTGGGTCGCTCGCTGCATTCCGACGTGCTGCTGTATTCGGGTAACTCGCTGATTGGTTCCCTAGGAAAGCCTAGGCAAAAACAAAGAAAAAGTTAAACCTTCCGGGAGAGTTTCCCAAGACTATTGTAGTCGCGCAAAGGGATGGTCTTTTAGTGCTGCAAGAGGGCGCACTACTGGGAATGCCCAACGTTTACACAATATCGACCACAATAGTCTTGGGCCAAGACTATAGCAACAGACGTTCAGGTTACCAGCGAATGTTTAGACCCAGTTACCCTGGCAACTGATGTCACATCTTAAGGCGTGTTCCCATTGGACTTCTTTTTCCGCGCCCTCGCGGGAACTTTCCGCGACTCTCTGTAAACATTCCTTCCTGTAAATCTCCCGTGCGTTCCCACTTACCATATATTTTACACGACGCGAGCGGAAAATTTAGCTACTGATCGGCTGGCCATATGTGGTCAATTGAGGGCGTGGTTTACATAACCTTTGACCTAACAGGATGTTTGACATGCCATGCGATACACATATTGGCGCGAAATTATTAATTGTGTGCATGCTGCACGAAACCCAATCAAATTTCGAACAACTTCGATTAAACTTGTCATTATATTTGCGAAGAAAAGAGCATGAAAAAACATGTGCGTATACGTACATACAGGGCCCGTACATAATAACCAGAATTTTTTCGCGCAATGTGTGGTGGAATTGCACGATGCAGGAAGTGACATCATCCATTTGGCATTTTACACAGCGGCAGCGGTAGTTCTACAGGGCGGCGCTGTTCCCATTGGACTTTTCGAGGGCCCTGTAAAACTCCTGCGCTTGAGCGGAAAGTTTCCGCGGCCTCTCTCACCCTGTACGTTTTACATCGTGGTCGCGCTAACTTTACAGGGACGCTAATTCTCCGTGCGTCCCCATTGGACTAAATTTTGTTACTCTCCCGCACAACCACGGGAGTTTTACCAAAAATAGTCCAATGGGAACACCACTTTAGTGGTATATTGCACAACATGCCATTCATCCTCAAATCACTTGTTCAGATTTTTCCCAAAAAATGGATTTCGTTCTAACATAAAATACCTCCCCAATATACTATCTGTGGGAAGAAAACAGGAAAATTTAATTTGCAATCTGCAATTTGGATATGGGTAATTCCCAAAATTAGAGGTCCAAAATTGTTGGAGTCCCAGTTACGTACATGTACGACACTCATGATCACAAATTCTCAGTAATGGACTGTGGCCTATGATTATAGGGGGCAGCATCATTTTCTTGACTATTTTGTTCTCTGATTCCTGAAAAATATTCAAAACAAAAGACCATAAAGGCTTATACTTTGTTCCATGGTGTTGAATAGGAGTTTGGTATCCCGGTTACCCACGCCAATGAAAATTGGCTGTATAATGAGTTTGCATTAACCTCGGTGCCATATCTACACACAAACATTAAATTTAAGAGGCATTTGTTGAAAAGAAAATAATAATTTTTTACTGGGAAACTGCTTTCAATCACTAAAAACACTTAAAAAGCATGTCATCTTAAAATCTTAAAAAGCATGTCGCACTTTTGGACCCCTAATTTTGGGAATTACCCTTATGGAAGCTAAAAAGTTGGTGTAATCACGATTTTTCTCTCATCCCAAGTTTGGTTGTACTATTTTTTGTGACCGACTAAAGAAGTTCAATAAATTTTTTTGGATTTGTTACGATATCCTTGGAAATATACAGATTAAGAGACAAAATATTTCAGAATGGTAATGAGAAAAATTTGACACATGACATAGAATCAAAACTCAACACCCATGGGAAAAATATGGGCGTCAAAAATGTGACCTGGGCCCTATTTCATAAAACTATTTAGGAACATTCCTAATTAATTGTTCCTAAATCATTTAGGAACAATTTATTTGGGAAAATTCCTAACTTAGGCATGATTAATTATCCTAAGTTAGGAACAATTCTAAGTTAGGAACAATGCATAAACTATACAGACTACACATTGTATGACCAAGTTTGAACACTCTTTCTCTCCGTCTAGCACGCCTATTTTCCCTGTCAAGTAGGCCTAGAGCCATAAACATAGCCATAATTGACATGTTCACAGTTGACAACCAAGCAAACTGAAGCAGGATTTAATTTTCCCGCCAAATTGTCATGTGATACCTAACTTTAGGTCTGATTATGATCAGTCCTAAAGTTAGGAACAATTTCAACCAAGATAGGAACGATTTTTTACCTAAATTGCTTTATGAAATAGAACTTTAGGAATGTTCCTAAAGTTAGGAACAATTTGGATTTAGGAATGATAAATGTTCCTAAATCCTACTTAGGAATATTCCTAAAGTTTTATGCAATAGGGCCCTGGTGTGACATGCACCAGTTTATTTTTTTGTTATAAATAATATTGAAAAAAAATTCTTGCTTGCTTTCTCCACAGATTACAAATATTTCTTTGACTACATCCAAGGGAACCAATCACACTCCTCATCAGGCTCGGTCACATCACCAGGCTTCCCTTTCTCCTTCCCAACATCAAGGTCACACCTGTATTTCTACGAGTTACAACATTTTGATCCCGGGGGACGCATCAAACTAGATTTTACTGATTTCTTCCTTGACGCTGTCAACAAATCGATAAACATGTGCACCGAAGAACAAAACTATTTTAAGGTATGCAAATTTTCTTTTGGTTTAAATTTATAAAGGTACGGTAGTTGCCATCTAAGTATGAGGGGTGTATGGCACCCCCTCCCTACACTTCCCCCACCCATTTGATTTCAAAAAACGTTTTTGTTTCTGCGAAATATAAGAATGGTAATGAGAAAAATATGGCAATTGATAAAGTATCAAAATCTCAAAACCTATGGGAAAATGGGGTGGGTCAAAAATGTGATCTGGGCCCTATTTCATAAAACTATTTAGGAACATTCCTAATTAATTGTTCCTAAGTCACTTAGGAACAATTAATTGGGAAGATTCCTAACTTAGGCATTATTAATTATCTTAAGTTAGGAACAATTCTAAGTTAGGAACAATGCATAAACTATACAGACTACACATTGTATGACCGAGTTTGAACACTCTTTCTCTCCGTCTAGCGCGCCTATTTTCCCTGTCAAGTAGGCCTAGAGCCATAAACATAGCCTTTATTGACATGTACACAGTTGACAAGCAAGCAAACTGAAGCAGTGTTTAATTTTCCTGCCAAATTGTCATGTGATACCTAACTTTAGGTCTGATTATGATCAGTCCTAAAGTTATGAACAATTTCAACCAAGATAGGAATGATTTTTTACCTATATTGCTTTATGAAATAGAACTTTAGGAATGTTCCTAAAGTTAGGAACAATTTGGATTTAGGAATGATAAATGTTCCTAAATCCTATTTAGGAATATTCCTAAAGTTTTATGCAGGTCAAGCTTCTTCAATATTTCTTTTCAGTTTTAGGGTTCAGTGAATTTACAGTAACTCTGTGTTTACCTTTACCCGGAGGGCTTAAAGTCCGATCTTGAAACAGGCCATCAGAACATGATCAACTTTTTTGGTCAAGATCTGATTGCTCAAGTCTGCATCTCGGGCCAATTTCATTAACATATTATTTACATACATGTATAAACAGTGATGGTGATGAGATTTGATGAGATTGAATGTGTTTTTGCTATGACAAGATGAAAACACTGAAAACGCATGTTTACCAGAGAACCACTACATGTATTTTTGACATATCCAGCATGCCATGTCTTTTGAGTTGAATGTCAATTTATTAAAGTTACCCTTTGTGAATCTTTGGTGCCCCCACCCAAAATTACATGCAGGTGGAGGAAAAATTAAAACTCCACAGCAATTAACATTCATTCTCCAGATGCAAGCTACATGTAGGTCATCATCTCTCATAAGAAAGAAGCTGTTCAAATTTGGAGACTGGTAATATAAGAATAATAATGGAGACATTAATAACGCTCACATATCCATGCCAAGAATGCTCAAGGCGCTGTCACACTATTACCCCTGTTTATTTGGCTCAATAATATCATTCCTTAATCCTTCCTTATTCCCTGAGGAGACCAACCAAACACATCAGCTTTCACTATACCCTCACAGTACCCATTTCCTCCTGGGTGAATGAGAGAAGCAACTCTGTACTTTGCCCAAGGGAACATGCACCATGGATGCAGGCAGACTCGGATTTGAACCCACGACCTGCAGAATTAACCAAGGTCTTGAGTTCGAATCACTAGACTGCTCGGCCATGATACCCCATGGAATTGTAACTGGAATCTGATCCTAGTGCATTCGCATTCACTGTTGATCCTATTTTAATCCACTTTTCAGAATCAAATCTGAGCACAATGCTAATCCTTCCCTTCTACTGTTGTACATGTACTTCATTTTTCTCCTCAAATCTCCTTAAATCAGTTCATTCATTCGCACATTGTGACCCATTTACCCATCTAACCATCTTTCCAAGTGCACCATCCTCTTGCCCTCCCCCACTTCAGTATCTTTTCACCCATCAGCTTGGACGCAAATTGATGGATTAAATTGATTGAGGTCGTCATCCAATTTGTGGCAATATAATGGATTCAAGGGAATGTGGAGATAGTCTGGTTTTCATAATTTGTTAAAAGGGATTGATGTGCAATTGGAGTGATGGATCGGCAGTCAAATTAGCACAAGCTTTTTTGGTTAATTTTCCTCTCCTGTACCCTTCGTTAGGGGCATCTTAGTCGCGGTATCATACCACTTGACGCCATTGGTACCTGCCGGCCCCTGCAGCAACATGCAATCGAGCTTCGGCACTTACAGCGGTGTCTGTGTTTACGAGACTGCATTGAGGTTGCGGCAGAATCTGCCATGTACTGTAACTTACTCACGCAGCAACAAATTGTATACTCACTCCAAACTGTGCTAAATCTGCTTTGTAGGGCTGTGCTTGAATGGTTCTCAACAAGTGCAACTCATAAATTATTTTAATGCAAAGAACAAGAAATATTACCCACTGAAAAGCAGATGGGTCTTTCCACGCCAATTGGCCTATTTGAAAAATAAGTCAATAATTCCTTTCAGATGTCTTCAGTTTAACTCAAACTTAAAGAAATTTCCTTGTACTGTTCTCAGGAGATAACTTTTGCCCAAAAAGGTAAGAAAATGCTGCCACAACATACATTTCTGAAAAGCTTACATGTGTACAAACTTCCCCTTAAATACGTATACATGTTTTGTGTTGCGTGTCCATTTCTCGCTGTTTTTGTTCGTCCTTGTCGTCTTGTGCATGCACTAAAGCAGTAAATATTTGCCAGGTTACCTCGAAGGGCTTTTCACACAATGTTCTTTTCAAACTGCAGATGGCGCTGTGTTGTCGCATGCTGAGCCACAGGCACTTTGTGGGTAAAATGCTAGCATGTGTTCGCTGTACTGAGCTGGTGATTGGTTTCATACGGTCACGTGTCAATGCATTAGGTCGGTAACTGCACTCTGATTGGGCAATGTGCAGCACAGCAGCGGCTTGGCTTGGGCTATAGCCTTTATGGGCCCATATGATCGATTATGAAGTTCATCGCAAAATCGGAACTGTTGACATGCGTTAAGAAAATTAAACCGACAACGATAGGCTTAGCTTGGTTCAGTTTTTTAATTTGATTTCAACATTGTAATAACAATCAGGCAAAAAGATATGGCACTCAAACATACAATGTATCAAAGTTTAGGTTTTTTTGTGTGGTTTAATTCATTTTTGTAGACTTGAATTTCCATCACATGTGGTGCCACAGACTAGTAAAAACTGAGGACTAGTGATGCGACTAGTCCTATGGGTTAATTTCGACCCTTATGTGTTTTTTGGGGTTTTTTTACAGTGTGTGCCTCTTCCTCTCCATCGACATGTACATGTACTTACCACTTTCCATTATTCATGACGCTGCCGATTCTTGACAACTGTTAGAAATCCATACTCGCATATACAATATGAGTGACTTCTATTTATGCTCCACAAAAAACCTACACCCTGCAGCCCACGGTTGGCACACACCTACTAACTAAATAACAAATTCAATTCTAATTTCTCTCTACCTTGAGTTGGTTTGTTCCGGACAATTGCAAAAAATTCGGCTCTTTTCAAGCAAAAACCCAATTACAAAAATCAAAACAACTGCCAAAACTGAAGCAAATTACCTTTTTTACCCGGGAAATCTGTTCAGTTACATGCAATCCCACAGTGCATTGCGAAAGGTTTTAAAATTTTACAAGTTCGGCCAAAAACTACATACATACATGTACATTGTATAATGTGAGGCCCAAATTCGAACCATGGTTGGACTACATGTAACAGCGGTTTATATTTTTTAATTTCATGTTTTGTGCCGTTATATCTTGTTAAAGTAAAAACAACCCAATATTTTGTTGAATTAATGTAAAATAAATAGGATGATGATTCAGACGGCTAGAAAAAGACGTCTTTGAGACGTCGTTTTTTTGTCACGACTGTTGTGGGACACACGACTAGATAACGACCGTAAAACGACGTCATAAAGGCGTCATTGTTTTAAACTTTTTTGGGGGCGGGTGAGGATGATTATTCAGAAAGATAAAAAGACATATTTAAGACATCGTTTTTTTTCTTTCTTGGTCACGACCGCTGTGGGACACACGACTAGTTAACAACTGTAAAACGACGTCAAAAAGACATAATAAAGACGTCATGTTTTCGACGTTTATTTAGCGGGTGAGGATGATAATTCAGACGTCGTTTTATTTGGTCACGACTGCTGTGGGACACATGACTAGGAAACGAACGAAAAATGACGTCTTTAACACGTTGTGTGCCTACTGGGAGTGAAAGGAATCTAACTTTTTTTCTTTTAAAGGTTTCCCATACTTCAGGTGACATTTTTTTGCATGATGAAGCAAGGTCACTATCCTCAGTCAACTTCAACCATTATTGTAATTTTCACAATTTGTGTACATTTGGTTGCTTTAAATGGTAAATTCTTGCCCATGGTTTTGGCAATATTGACACATGTTGGAGAATGCACGAACTAAACAAGAAGTGCTGCCAGGTTTTTGACCGCACACCACTCATGTTTCATGTTTGTGAAAGGTCAGCATGGTATACCGTTTCAGAAAGCCTTGGGTAGAAGCGTTAATTGAATGTATTGCATTTTGAACCTTTAAGGGGTCGTCCAAAATTGTCAACATTTTCACAGTCGTACAGAGTAGTATTTTTCAAGACCACCTCGGCCCCCTCCACTCGAAATACATTTTTCATTCAATACCATAAAATGTCAAAATTTTACATTGCATGTATAAAGTCATATGCGGCCTTTATCCTATTTTTGGCCTCGCTTCAAACGTAATTATTTCCCTCATGACCAGACCTCCCTTCACTTGACTGCATGTTTATAATGCCAAAGCCAGTGATGATACAGGTACTTTTATCATTAAAAGATGCACAATCCATCAATCATGTGGTCTGTTTAAAAGCAGAGAAAACACTGGAATTATCGTCATATTTAAAGGCACAGGCTCGCCAAATTCGTCCCACGAAGCAGGCAGCTCCATGCCTTTGCTATGGAGCTGCGTATTTCGTGGCACGAATTTGGTGCGCGCGCATTGCTGACGATCCTTGCCTTTAATAACAGAGACAGATGCTACCTATGTATTGCCCAATGCATAGACCCTCATAGGAATCCAAGGCACTTGTTTTCAACGTTACGTCGGCAACACAATTAATTTTGTTGATAAACCTTGAAGTCGAGGTGGTTATATGTGCTGCGCCATATTAAAAATTTTGAAAGGGAAAATGACGTCAATCATGCAACAGTTGCAAGGATGACATCAGAATTGAACGCTTGTTTCCCCAACTCCAACACGCAAGGTATGAATAATTTGCTGTGACCCGACTTGCGCCCTCTCAAGTCTGAGCGACGAACTGCAGAACATGGCGACTTTATACATGAAGTGTATTTAGATGCAAATTAAAAGTGATATTTCTAGTGGTCAGAAGAGATACAATTTGAAAAAATCCATGCCTCCATGTGCTACTTTTATAACAAACTTTGCTATGCTGGCAACATTTTTGAGAAAACAGCAACCTCCTGCAAGTGTTTTCTCTTCCTTTAAGTTATCACTATTACAGACCTTGCAGTAATTACAAACCTGAATCCTATACTCATTCCCCAAGTTGTTCAACTTATAATGGTCCTCTTTTAATTCATCATGACGATCATCTTTCCCAACACACAGATTATTGACGACCGCATGTCTTCTCGCTACTGTACCTTCAAACGACCGGCCCCCCACTTATCCAGCACTCACACCCTGCGATTGGAGTACCATCTCCACGGTAACCAAAGATACCACGGGTACGGTGTGTTCCGCCTGGACTATGCATTTATCACGTTAGAAGAGGCTGAAGAGTTTGAACGACGGCTGAGGCTTGGGAGATATGGTAATAATAACGCTGTGGGAACTTTCAGATATTGGCTGCAAATAGTACAGTTGTATTATTAGCCAAGGGTCATCCATAATGTATGTACACACAAGGGGAGGAGAGGTTTTAGCCATTGTGTATACTACGTGGGTGTCCATGCCAATATTTATTGGAAAAAAATGCCCGATTTAAATTTTTCTTTTCCGTATACCTTTGAATGCCAAAAAAGGTGTGGGTAGCCGTTACATTTACATGTAAGACCGGCTAGGGACAAGCCAAAGGCGAGGGCTACCGTATGATCAACATCCAGGTCCCCAGCCAGTTTTAAACACACTGTTTAAGGCCGTTCAACCACACCTTTCTTCCTATTTATAAAATACGTTTTTGTGTAAATCAGTAAAACTCCCCGTATACCGGTAAGGTTGCAGGATTTGTTTTTGTCACACTGCATCAAATTTGCGTTCGAACATGTGCGTTTTAAAAAATGTGTTTTCCCATACATGCTGCTATGACTAGGGACAGACTAAAAAGTGTTTACAACCAGCAGGGTCTTTAACATATTTCACCTGACAATTTCTCTTCTCGCTGTTAGCTGCTTTTGTGATTTCCTTAAAAGGACACACTGGCTTACTGTTTACATAATGTAGCAATCCAGCATCCTTGACAATAATATTTTGATGGTCGTTGTAAAAAAAAATTATCAAAATGTCACGTAATTAACTAGAAATGTTTAAAATTATCAAAAGAGACAAATGTTGGGCTATACGCTTTACCAGCCGTCGCTATGTATCATGTGTTTGTAAATAAAGGTGGCGTTCGATATGGGTCGACACATGTTTAACATCGATTTCTTGTTTTCCCCCGACTCATCACACCGCATGATCCCTCAGGTCAGCACTGACTTTAGGAAGCACATCGAACGCAACGTTTTGGTGTCTTTAGCGCCCTCAATAAGCCTATGCTTTTTTTTTTTCGGATATTATTTATCGCCGCGAACGCGAAGCGAAGACACGAAAATCTGAGAGATTCTCTCATCCGTATCAACACCGCAAGAAACCCTTCTTATGAAATCTGTTGGCAGATTTGTGTACAAATTGGAATAGTACGTGTTCGAAGGACATTATTTTCCAACAAGAACAGAAACCAACCGCGAATAACAAAAGCAACTCGCACTTCGCGCTGGTTTCTTCGTCTGGAAATACAACTAACTCACAAGACCACGTGACTTTTCGGAACCAGAATCTGGTTCCGAAAAGTCACGTGACCTTGAATTTTTGGAAAATGCTCAAAAACGGCCAAATTTGACGGCGTTTTTTCAGGATATATCTAATTTACTCTGGAAAGCGCTTCAGAATAATGTATGGGTCTATTTCGAGCCCAAAATAGCCCAACAAAGGGTTAAGCCAGTGTGTCCCTTTAATGACTTCATACATCTACGAGATCCAAATTAATTTGAGATTCCACCATTTCTGCCCTGTTTTTAACAGAGCAAAATACTTACAATGTATAGCACTGCACAGTTCATGCACAGCTAGGCTATGCAACTCGTGCACTTGGTACGCGCTAAAACTGACTATACCCGGCGCATGGCAAAGACTATGCCCGGGGCAGTTAAAGGAACACACCGGCTTCGTTGGGCTATTTTGAGCTCGAAATAGACCCATACACGATTCTGAAAGTCTTTCCGAAATAGACTAAAATAGATCGTAAAAAGACACCATCAAATTTGGCTGTTTTTGATCATTTATCCGAACCAGATTTCTGGTTCGGATAAATAACATGGCCTTGTGAGTTAGTTTTATTTCCAGTCGTAGAAACCATGCTTTTGTCAATCGCGGTTGGTTTCACTTCTTGTTGGAAAATAATGTCCTACGAACACTATATACATACTGTATTTTCCAATTTGTAGACAAACCTGCCAACGGGTTTCATAAGGGTTTCTGGGTGTTGATATGGACGACAAAATCTCTCAGATTTTTGCATCTTTGCAGCGATGACAAATCATATCCGAAGAAAAAAACTGCACTAGTGCGGACGTTAAAGAAACCAACAAGTTGCGTTCGAGTTGCTTCCTCGAGTCAACACTGACCTGGGGAGGATTATGCAAGGTGTGATTAGTCAGGAAAAACAAGGAAACCAGGGTAAACACGTGTCGACCCGTATCGAATGCCACCTTTATTTACAAACACATGATACATAATACAGTGCTGAGCGGCTGGTAAAGCGTATAGTCCAACATTTGGCCTCTTTTGTTCATTTTAAACATTTCTAGTTTATTACATGTACGTGACATTTTGATGATTTTGTTTTCACAACGACCATCGAAAAATGATTGCCAATGATGCTAGATCGCTACATTATGTAAACAGTAATCCGGTGGGTTCGGTTAGTTAGAATTCTACAGGCACGGGGTCTAGCTACATCAATGCAAACTACATGTTTATGGACTAATCATGCTTAAGAATTAAAAACAAAATTTGGGGAAGTCTTTTTGCACAGTGGGGTTGGGTGATGGGGTGGGAGATGGGGGGATGAGATGGGGGGGATGAGATGGGGGGATGAGATGGGGGGATGAGATGGGGGGATGAGATGGGGGGATGAGATGGGGGGGGGGATGAGATGGGGAAATGGAGTGGGGGAGTGGGGGATAGGGTAGAAAACGGAGCGAGAAAAATGGGAATGGGGTGGGAGACGGGTTGGGAGATAGATTGGGATGATGGAAATAGGGTGGGAGATGGGGTTGGGATGATAGGGTACGATAGATAGGGAATAGGATGGGGTGTAGTTGCAGTTCCCACAGCTAAATGATTTGAACCAACTTTGGTCAGCCCCGTCATTGAGTAGGTAAGGTGTCTGCCTGGTT
The DNA here is from genome assembly GCA_037783545.1 of Henricia sp. BOLD:AAB3569. Classification (NCBI taxonomy): domain Eukaryota; kingdom Metazoa; phylum Echinodermata; class Asteroidea; order Spinulosida; family Echinasteridae; genus Henricia; species Henricia sp. BOLD:AAB3569. The sequence continues at coordinate 968,774 of JBBELK010000333.1, read as the reverse complement.
AAAATCACATAGAACTGTGTACAAAAGATTCCACTTTTTTCTCAATTTTCCTGAAACTTTTGTAATCCATGGCTGTTTGAGTTTGTTTTACATGTTGCCTGCTGTAAGCCATGACAAAACTGGGGGTAGAAACTGCAGCAATTTGCCACAAGTCCAACTTGAAGTCTTATGTTTTTTCTTAACTTTTCCCTTCTGTCTTCCTTATGTGATGCACTCAAAACAGCGCCCTCTGTCTGTGATTTATTGCAATGAAATCTTCAAAGTTGAAAAATGCCACCTTTTATTGATTTTACATCCAAACGAACAATAGTATGTCTTACTGAACAAGTAATCCGTCATTATAAAGCAAAGCTTAGGCACAAAGTTGTTTAGGATGTCACAGGCCATTTAAGGTGTCTGCCTGGTTCGAGTCCCATCCGAGCACAAGCTTTTCTTATATAGTGTCTTGAGGAAGCACTGAGGACACAGTACTAATAGTCTTGGTAATACAGTCTCCCTGACTTAAGAAGTTAAATCACCTTCGATTTCCCCAATGAGTAATTATAATTATAATTTGAACAAATTTAGTAGTGAGCCATGGTGGCTTTGCTGTTCTAGTTTGAGGGGAAATAGTCTTTAGCATTGTAGTAATACCTTTGGGAATAAAGATAAGTCCATTTGTCAGAGCCTAGACTGTTTGTCTGTTTGATGAGAGATCTACGGTAGCAAGGCAAACTAATTCCTCTGTCATCACAGACTATAGCCACAAAAATGTCAGCAAGTCTCCTGCTGGTATCATGGCATTTGTGAGCATCCCCTGTGCCGCCAGCGATTGTTGGTTGTTTTACCATCCAAATTCACAACGGGACATTTTAGGGGCTCCAGGGAGAGTACAAGCTGTAAAAAGCCAAGACTGAATTAATTATGCAAAGTACCTGTTCACAAATGGAATTCACATTTTAGGAAAATTATCAAATTACATATAATAAGCACATTCCTAAGGCTGTGCCAATTCAAATAATTTAATATTCAAATATTTAAATCAAATACATGTATTTGATTTAATATTGAATGTTCGTTTAGACTAACTTGGTCTTAATTTTTGTAAATGCAAAATTTGTATAAATCAAAATCAAACAATGGTTTACTACAAAAGAATTAGTTCTGTATGTTTACTTTTGGAAGAATTTCTTTCCTGTAGCAACATGCAAAACGCAAGTCTGTAGCCAAGTACTAATTTCCTCTGTGCATTTGTTCACCAATTGCATAAATTTGCGATGATTCCTATCCTTAAAGAGCTGATGATAAAATGTTTTACCATCAAATTTTCACTCAAAAATTGCGGTACTTTCATTCACTTTGGCCATCATCGAATTGCAATACTGTTTTGCGGAGCCCGTCTCTGCAAAACTATATTTGGCTCCAGGGGGAGGGAGACCTGTGGGCGCTGTTAGTTCGGAAGAGCCTTGTGACGTGTCAAGGTTCTTGTTTCCTATTGGTCTGTGCTTCCTTGCCAACCAATTACAGCTCTGTTTGGCACCCCATAGGGAGCCCGCGCGCGGGAATTGCCAGTTTTTTCTCGGCGCACCACTGTCAACGGATGAGAAAAAAATTTGCTCCAGTTTTGACGATAATTTCACGAGCGTTTCGGCGTTTGTGGCGGTCCTCTGGCGATACCGATGCCTCGCGGAAGGAAACGCAAGGCCCCTGGCGCACCCGGCGACGGCAGGAGTCGAAGGGTCGACCGAGTTTCGTCCAGTCAAACACGTTCTCAAACCCGAGCCTTCAACAATCTGACGCGTACGGCAGTTGCCAATTCTGGAAACACCGGCCTCAGGGAAGAGCGCCACCACGCGGGCAGTGTCGGCCAGGCGGCCAGTCAACATGGCGTCGGTAATCGCTCGACCAGCATTACTGGGGCAATTGCGGATTCACCGGAGCGAGAGTCTTCGGTTCCAGAACATCCTTATCGGCCCCCGGTTAGGGGAGTTGTCACTGACGATTCAGGCGGCGCATCCGCTGCTGACCGCGACCCTCAAAATATCCAGCTACGCCAACGAACTTCGAGTTTGTCAAACACAACGGGGACTATCGTTAGCGGCGCCGGCACCGGCCAAGGATTTAGGGCAAATGCGGCTACTGGATTGGGAAATTTTCCCCAGACACATCCACCAACAAGTGATGGCACTTTTCCTGGAAGTCACCAGAACTACATGAACTATCCGTTCATGCCATTAGCTTCGGGTGTTGGTGGGATCCAGCCAGCTTCACTTCAGCCTGGTTGTTCAGGGACAAATGCATCCACTTTTGCACCATTTCGCGAAGGAAATGGAGCAACCCAGCCTACCCCAAGTTGTCCGTCTACCGGATCAGCGCTACCCCAGCAGGGACAACAGTGTCAATCAACCGGATCAGTGCTGTCTCAGCAGGGACAGGGTCAAACAGGCGCTGCAGCGGCAGTTGCAAGTGGGCAGTTAGGGGGTGAGTCTGTTCCAAGATCATGGCCAGTTTTGCAAAACCCATCTTATTTCCCTACTGACCAAGGCTTTGTTCCTTGCCCACCTAGTGGTTGGGATTTTCAGTCTTCTAACTTAGGGGCGGCGGTGCCCTTAATTTCCATTTGTGAGCCATTAGGGGTTGCTGTCCCTGCTAAGGTTAGAGAGAAAATCATCAAAAGCGAATTTGTTGAGTTAGATCTTCTCCTTGAGCGACCAAGTCAGCCCCTTTCAGTTGCAAATTTGACCTTGACCTTGGATGATTCTGGCCATTTGCTATTCAAGGAATCTTTGAAAAGACCCAAAGTCATCTCTATCCTAAGTTGGACTGACGCATTTTTAGTTTTTGCTTCTGTGTTTCTTGGCGCGCATCCCCTTAGGGCACAGGAATTACTCAAGTACATGCATGTTATTCGAGTTGCTGCTGCGCGTTTTGGCAATAAGGGATGGCTCGAGTATGATCGCCAGTTTAGGATGCGGCAACAATCTCACCCTTCGAGGTCTTGGGCTGTCATTGATGGTGAATTGTGGGCACTGTTTGTGACTGCACCTGGGTTGTCGCCTTTGCTCCCCATGGGACACGAAGGGGCCGATTCGGGGTTCAGTACCAGTAGGCAACGCTTCAACTCGCCCTCTCGTAGTAGCTTGTCGCAACATGTCCCTGGATCCCGCCGGGGGGGCATTTGTTTTGCATTCAACCGGGGAGGTTGCGCAATCCCCAGTTGCCGGTTTTCACACAAGTGCTCTCTTTGTGATTCACCTGCGCATGGGGCAACGAGCTGTAAATCCCAAGGCGGCAAACAGACTGACCAGACATCTTAGTCTTGCATTGCTTTCCTCCCACGTTCTTTTTCAACCTTGCGTATGGGTTGTAATGTTGTTTTGCCGGCACCCCTGTAACTTGAGTGCCTTGCTCCCTTTGTTTGAAATTTACCAAAAGCGAGATGCGAGGAAAATAAAATAAAAAATAAAAAATAAAAATAAAAATAAATAAATAAGACATCAATGTTAAATAAGTTAATAAATACCTTCTGTCGCTTTTTGGTTCCTTGTCTTTTGTTTGCCGAGCTGTGGCCCCAGGGCGAGCCCCTTTTACGACGGATAGTTTTGATCTAGTATTTATTGCCAGATCTGCTCCTTTGGTTTTTTCTTTTCATTTTTCTTTTGCAGGGATGACACGAGTATGGGTCATAGGCGATAGCGTTGTGTTTTGGGCGAACCAGCACGCTGCCCAGGGAACGTCAAAAAGTCACATGATCTGGGCTGGTGTACGGGGAGCTAAGCTGTCGCAACTCATTCCCATGATTCACCAACACCTTAAAAAGGAACCTGTGCCTAGCGTCATCTTGATTCATTTGGGTACAAATGACTTATTTTGTTCGTCCGTGAAGAAAATCCGGAGTAAGATAAAGGAGGGCCTCCAGTGCTTTTGATCCTTGCTCCTTAATTCTTTGATTGTCTGGCGGCAGTGAGAGATTTCGTGGAAATTTGTTGCTGGCCTTAAAATTCCTTTACTTCAACCCGGATGCCCTCCTTTACCCCTCCTCTAGTTCGAGTGTGCATAAGAAAATTTTTAGCTGTTGTCCTCCTTTGCTTTGTGAAGGGAAAAAAAAAAAAAAAAAAAAAAAAAAAGGGGGGGGGGGGGGGGGGTTGGCAAGTTCCCATAATGGCAACTTGTTTGGTGGAAAGTTAGTCAAAAACTGAAACAACTAAACCATTTTCGTTAGCTTCCGGGATCCCTTTGCCCGTGGCCAACCTCTACGCTTTCTTGTGAGGTGCAACAGGTTCAAAACGGTGGGTAACTGCAGACTGAATTCTGCAGCTACCTTACATGTAGGTTTGTTTAAGGCTACCTTTCATGTACATGTTACCAATTATCAGCAGACAGGTTAGTCTGCATGTTTTTAACTTGTGATTAGAACCTCGCGTTTACTTTGGTATGAACCAGTACTCTGTAACCGTTGTAATAAGTACCATCGAACATGTTAATTGATCATTTCCTTGATTTGTGGTTACACAATGAAAAACCGCATTTTGACAAAGAACTTGCTATTATTCATGTAGTCATGTATTATTTAGTTAACATCAGGAAAGTCTGTCCTGACCTTGTTTTAAAAGTTCGGTGCTGTTGCTACATGAACGCATTATGGTTGTAAGCAAGAAACTTGTTGGCAACAATAAATTGGTTGTGGTGTCCGAGAGAATGGCATTCCTTTGCGTTCTGTGTCCTTCCTTCTCTCTGGGGCCAATACTGTTTTGCGGAGCCCGTCTCTGCAAAACTATATTTGGCTCCAGGGGGAGGGAGACCTGTGGGCGCTGTTAGTTCGGAAGAGCCTTGTGACGTGTCAAGGTTCTTGTTTCCTATTGGTCTGTGCTTCCTTGCCAACCAATTACAGCTCTGTTTGGCACCCCATAGGGAGCCCGCGCGCGGGAATTGCCAGTTTTTTCTCGGCGCACCACTGTCAACGGATGAGAAAAAAAACCCTCCATCCCTCCCCATTGGGGTCTTGGGACTCTCTTAGGTATTCGCTCGTTTTGTTTTGTTGGCTTCTTACAATTACTTTGGGAAGGTGTGTAACATGTGGGTTTTGTTGTAATCGGGGAAGGGGCTCCCAGACTCCCGTGTTAGTTTTGTGGTTTGCTAGGTCTAAGGCACACTGTATGTACACACAACATGTAATAGACTTCCCCCGACTCTGTCGGAGTGGTGTTCAAGGTTGATATGTCCCCCGATTTCATCGGAGTGGTGTTACGCTTTGTGATTATTGTATGGTGCTTCCGCCGACTTTGGTCGGAGTGGTGTTTGTTTTATGTCCAGGTCCGGTCTTCCCCTGACTTTTCTGTCGGAGTGGTAGTTTTTAGCTCTGTGTTTGCTTCGAGCTAGGCCTGACATTGAATAGTATTCAAGGGCAGAGTGCCCAGTGTAATGAGTGGTGACCCTGGTTCCATGCTTGTAGGTCTGAAGGTCCCATTTGGACTGCAGACTTTGTTGTTGGGTACCGGTTTGTCTCACCTTTGGTTAAAGACATGCTCGTAAGCGCATGTTGGGGTGGAGTGGAAAGTTAGTCAAAAACTGAAACAACTAAACCATTTTCGTTAGCTTCCGGGATCCCTTTGCCCGTGGCCAACCTCTACGCTTTCTTGTGAGGTGCAACAGGTTCAAAACGGTGGGTAACTGCAGACTGAATTCTGCAGCTACCTTACATGTAGGTTTGTTTAAGGCTACCTTTCATGTACATGTTACCAATTATCAGCAGACAGGTTAGTCTGCATGTTTTTAACTTGTGATTAGAACCTCGCGTTTACTTTGGTATGAACCAGTACTCTGTAACCGTTGTAATAAGTACCATCGAACATGTTAATTGATCATTTCCTTGATTTGTGGTTACACAATGAAAAACCGCATTTTGACAAAGAACTTGCTATTATTCATGTAGTCATGTATTATTTAGTTAACATCAGGAAAGTCTGTCCTGACCTTGTTTTAAAAGTTCGGTGCTGTTGCTACATGAACGCATTATGGTTGTAAGCAAGAAACTTGTTGGCAACAATAAATTGGTTGTGGTGTCCGAGAGAATGGCATTCCTTTGCGTTCTGTGTCCTTCCTTCTCTCTGGGGCCAATTATCGGCGAGTTTGTCCAAGATCGGTGCATGCCACCAAGTGCATGATGCACTTGAGAAGAGCCGTCCTTTCACAATACACGGCATAGGCTTTATGATATTGCATGGTACACTATGTAATATTTTTTCGTAGCCAGCCAGCAGAGCTGCACTTTCACACATTGTCGGTTTTCCCAAATCACATCACATTCACGGGTGGTTCCCAATCGCGGCGTTGCTTATGCGTTTGCACAAGACAGACAACCAATACCTCATACCCTCAGTGGCGAAATGTATCAAGTTTTTCAACTGTTTAACATTTCGTATTCAACAACCATGACATCTTTTGTGCCCAAAAGTCAGAATGTCCTGCAACGAAAATCACTATAAGCTTTAACAAGAAAAGTTTGCCTCCTTCTGCAACGAATAAAGAAAATTGCACTGTGTTCCAGAAATCGTTTTACGAGTTCTTTAAACCATAATACATGAATTGGAATATTTTATTATAGATTGAATATTCGAAGACTCAAATATTTGTCATGCCCACCTCAATGCAGAGCTGCTAACCCTTCCCTGATTTTGGGGAGGACATCTGGGAAAACGGGTTCCAAACACATCTAAATATTCCCAAGGTTGTTAATTGACAATCCAGGATGGTTTTTATCCATGTCGGGACTCACAAAATCAGTCATTTTTCAAAGAATCTGTTGCAAAATCCGGGAGGGTTGGCAGCTCTGTCAATGTCTGTTAATACCCAATTTTGTCCAGAATCCGGTAACCAGGCTTGTTCGTAGCATCATTTTTTTTTATCATGTCAGTCTTTTAAGTATAACAATATTAGCTGAGAGAAAATGGCCAATATGTTGCATTATGCTTTGAATCATTCTGTAAAATTAGTGACCTTAAGCAGAGTCTTCCCCAAAGCCACAATGACATATCAGCAGTGTTCGAATTAGCACTGGTATGTTGCCCAAATGACAGTTAAGATAGTTGGAAAGCCTGCCCAATAGACCTTTATCACGGTGCCTCCATCTTCCCTTTTCCCCTATTAAAATGAACGTAACCAAAGCGAGGCTTGCCGAAATAAAATAGTTTGGCCCCGTGTTGAAAATGTTCATTGTGTGCATCACAATGACATGCGCGCTGTGCGATCAAGAAAACGCGCAGCGCGGACAGTTATTCTCTCAAAACAACAACAGGAGATTACACGCGATATCGCGTGGTCGCGCATACGCACTAATCTTGCCCAACATGTACTTTGGGGAACAAGACAAAAATGGACGCACCGTGATAAAGGTCTATTGGTCCTGCTGGCCAGTTTAAAAAACAGACCCATGCCGCAACTCACACATTATTAGGCCTTTGCTGTCTTAAGCCACTCTCACACATACGAGTATGGTCCCGTATTTGTTCCCGTACCAAATTCGGGGCCATACGGCTCAATTTTAGCCAAAATCGGGACCATACGGGAGTCAGAGCCGTATCACAAAAGTATGGCCCCGTATCAGAAAGTATCGCCCCTGTATCGCCCCCGTATTTCGGGGAAGATTTTATACGGGACAGTACGGGCCGATACGGGTTGATTCGGGACTATACGGGACTTTTTACGGGAGATTTTTATCTCCTGAATCACCCCGTATTGGTCCGTATCAACCCGTATGGCCCCGTATCAGAAAATATCTCCCCGTAAGGTCCCTTATGGTCCAGTATGGTACACAAATACAGCAAATTTTTGAACATGTTCCAAAGTTTGCCGTATGGTCCCGTATCAGTCCATACGGGTAAGTATGGCCCCGAATTTGATACGGGAACAAGTACGGCCCGCTACGGATGCAAATACGGGTATGTGTGAGAGTGGCTTTACTCTACTTATATAGATATGCATTAGGTAGAGTATTATCATACAGTGCCTCCTTTTTAGAAAATTGTGGAGAAAATCTACCAAATTTATTCACTCACATATGGTTATTACAAACATTAAAGGTGAAGTGGCTATGAATTTTTATAAAAATCAACCGGAAATTTGCACAGAGCCACTTGAAATGCTGACGGGCCGGTGAAGACTTAAGATGTTTGAAAAAAGTTAAAGCCACTCTCACACATAACCGTATTTGCATCCGTAGCGGGCCGTACTTGTTCCCGTATCAAATTCGGGGCCATACTTACCCGTACGGACTGATACGGAAGCATACAGGACGAGTTTGGACCATACGGCAAATTTTTGAACATGTTCAAATATTTGCCATATTTGTGTACCATACTGGACCATAAGGGACCTTACGGGGAGATATTTTCTGATACGGGCCGATACGGGGCGATTCGGGAGATAACAATCTCCCGTATAGTCCCGAATTAGGCCCGTATCAACCCGTACTGTCCCGTATAAAATCTTCCCCGAAATTAAAATAAATAAAAATGTAATTTGCCCTGTACATCCCTTTATCGCCCCGTACTGTCCCCGTGCTGACCCGTATTGCACCCCCGTATCTGCCCGTATGTGTCCGTGTCTACCCGTATTGTACCCCGTACCTGCACGTATCTGCCCGTATCAGTGCGTACCTGCCTGTATCTGCCCGTATCCGTGCGTAGCGGGCTGTACTGCCCCGTACCAGCCCCTTACCGGCCCGAACCGCCCCGAACCAGCCGCAGCTGACATCACAACCGTATGGCCCCGAATTTGGTACGGGAACAAATACGGGACCACACTCGTATGTGTGAGAGTGGCTTTAGGACAAACACTACGCACTGCGTGTTGCACCGCAGCGCCGCGTGTTGCACCACGTGTTGCACTGCGGCACCGTATGTTTGTCAAAGCATGGTCACTCCAACCTCATCCCTGTAGTCATATATGGTCCCTGCGATTGGAAAATGAATTTCCCAAGTCCCGTTTATATTGGTGAGTTATAAACAATCTCAAGAGAAACAGAATCTCAAGACAGTTGGGTTGAACTTGTATGTCTGTGCAAAATTGCTGTTGCCACTACAGCACATTTTCTTTTTAAATTGGGATCTTTCATATTTTTAAATTGTTTACACAATTTGGTCGTCTTGTACTGTATGTATATGTACACATGTACAAGCTTTTGATATTATTGCACACATAACAGCCATCAGACAATGCTTCATAGCTCCCACAATACAGTGCATCTAATTCCACAACTTATTAACGAAGCTTTCTAATAAAATATGCAAATGGGGCTTAGAGCCAAACACGCACAAAGAACCTGGGGACAAGGTTGTGGTCAGTTGTGGGTTGGGAAATTCCATTGTTAGGCCTTTTACTTTCCCCAAAGGGAGAAAGTCTTGCTATTTTGAGCAAGTCATCACAACAGTCAGGAAGGCATCTTTATTCACCTTGGCACTGTCGCATCACCCTTGTCATTTTTAAAGCTAATTTCCCTAGCGTGAAAGACCTTTCTGTGCCTTAATTGGCCACACACTTCAAGCTTGGCACAGAATACACATTAGCCCCTTTTGCAGCTTTCTAAGGCAAATACCTTCAAGGAGTACAGACACAAGGCATGGTTTTGTCAGCTGCCGTTGGAATGCCAGGAGGCAAGAATCTGTGTTAGTTGTTGAGGCTGTTTAAGCTTTCTGACTTTCTGTGAAACACTCTCTATTAAAAAAAGGTAAAAAGACTAAATATAATTGCACTGGTTATCGTGGATTATAATAATAAATCTTGTAAAGCGCAAGCATCTAGCTAATAGCACTCTTTAGCAGAGGCAGTATGCCAAAGTGAATTTACATATTAAACTGAATGGCGCTACATTTTCTGTTTTCTGTTTTGCTGTAGGCCTATATAGTGCAGCTCAAAATTCATCAGATAGACATTACAAAATCTGGGATGTTGCTTTCATCATGAGGTGTAATTGGACTTTTCAACACACTCTGTACATAAATAGGAACTTGTATTATGGGCACCCTCTGTTGACAAAATCATACATCAATTTTTTTGCTAGACACCTTGGCACAAAATGCCATCTTAATGCTAGACAGGTGGGAATGTTCGAGATTGATTTTCTTTTGTTACCAAGTGGAATGGAAAATCTCTTAAACAAAATTACATTGTGTAGAGCCCCTGAAACAGGGCTTAAAGGTAGTATTCTTGTTTGGTAAACTGTTAGAAACGGCATGATTTCCACTGGTAATTGAAAGCATAGGTCGAGAAAACTACCTTGTCTAAATTTCAGCCTCATACATGTAGATGCAGTAATACTTCAGAAAACCTTAAAAAAATGCAAGTATATTTTTTTAAATACGATTTTTGTGCATGAATGAATGAATGGGTACGGGTGCACTTCAGACGAAATGATTTTACAGGATGATTACTACCATTACCATCTTGATAACAAGTAAGCTTAATATAAAGATAATAATTCATTTTTAAATTCAGATTTGTTTTGGATGGTAATTACCAAACAAGTAGACTAGCCTTTAACTGTCTGGGCCAGGGGAATTAATTAGGCCCCGTTTCAGGGGCTCTACACAATGGAATCTTGTTCAAGGGATTTTTCACTCCACTGGGTAACAAGGGAAATAAGTCTTCACCCGAATTTGATGAGAAAAGTGGTGTTCATAGTGATGAGCAAGGGACATAACCGTGATCACAATTGCTCCATCTTTCAGAACAGATGTAAAGCCGTTGGTCCAGTGTGTTTGTGTAACACACATATTAAAAGATCTTAGCATTCTTTCGCAAAGAGTAAAATTATTTATCAGGTGTCTCTGGCTGTCGGCTGCCAATGGTGCCACCCTCCTATAAAAATACAACTAAACTTGGACTGGTTGTTTCATTTCATCAATGGTAATTAAGCACCATACGAGATGTTGCATTCTATAAAAAATACAGTGGTTGAACTAATGCCTTAAAGCCACAGAAAAAATTTCTCTTTTTGACTAAATTAGTAATTCTGCTGCACAGACACTGTGTATATAGTTTGACTAAAAGAGTCCAATGGGGACACAGCTGGGTCATCCCATGTCAATTCAACGCGCTTTTGGACCTGACCCTCACAGATTGAAATAAGATTTGGTGTGCTTATCGGACTCCTTGAGAAACTCCGAGAACTAAAATGTTATGTCATTTGGTCAATTTATTTTTGAGATGCAAGTCAACGCACATTTGACTAATTAGCATGACCTGCTATGTTTGGCAGCCGGCCGTATCTCCACTGAAAAGTAAAGCACCTATAGAGATAAACTTTATATCATTTTACAGCTCTTGAAATGGCCTTATATAAAATAACATCAAAATTGTATCTCGTACTACAAAAAAGTTATGCAAATGCATAACCTTTGACCTTGATTTGCAAAAATGCGTAATGTTTTCTTTTTAGCTTAAATTGTAAGGAACATTTTCAGAAAGATTTAGGATGGGCACTCTTACAGTTTTCGAGTTATAAATATTTGAACATTGGCTAACATGTAGATAACATGTACGGCACAATAAATTGACCAAATGACATAAAATGTTAGTTCTCGGGGTTTCTCAAGGAGTCCAATCAGCATACCAAATTTAATTTCAATCCGTGAGGGTCAGGTCCAAAAGCGTGTTGAATTGACATGGAATGACCCAGCTGTAATAGGTAGAGTGAATAATAACTTCCGTTTTAAATATCAATTAATGCAAAATCACTACATGTTTTTATAAATTCTAAAAATTCCCTGTCAATGTTTATCTTGCATCCTTTCAATTTCTGATTACATCAACATTTCATAAAAAGTAAATAAACTAATCCTCCTTCATCTTTTCAAATGCATTTCAAATGTCACCCTGGAACAAGTGGAATTTATTTGTTGCTGCAGTTGAGGTCATTGACCGTTGGACATGCGTTTTCCACAGACCTTCACAGGGGCGTAGGCTGGGGCGGTGCAGGGCCAACCAGCTGCATGGAGTTCCGCTTTGCCAATTTGTTTTATTTTATTATTTTTAAAATAATAATATGGGTCTCTCACTATGAACATCTAACAATGGAAATTGGGCACACACCATTGTTACTAACAATTGGGTTACAATGAACATGTACATGTTTTTGCTCATAGTGTCTGCTGTTGTCAAACGCTCCACTGTAATTGACAAACAGGGTGGCCTTATTCAAACATATATGTATGCCAAATTGAAAACAAATTTCGAGGGATGGGGGTGAAAGAGGGCAAAAACAAACTCTCACAAGCATAGCTCCATCGAGCAAATGTGCAATGAAAGCAATTTTTTTCACAATACATTCACTAGATCACGCAGGTGCATCAACCGTGCCCAACACATGGTCATTTTCGTGAGTTGGGACAAAGTCGTTCACGCTTCTACATGTAGGCCTATCTGGAGTTGATTTTAAAATACCGGACTTCAGAGAATGATTACCCTCGGCATATAAACAGTATATACAGTTGAAGTCAGAAGTATAAATGTACATGTACACCACTACCATCATCACCGAAAATGGTAAACAAGGGCTACCGGAACCATTGCAAGGTGTGCAAGCTATGTTTTTAAGTACTGCATGCACGTGAGGAATTCCACAAAGTAAATAAAGACTGTTACGAAAATGGTGACAACGCAAGTTTTAACACATGGTTGCACGGTTGCATTTAAACTTCTGACTTCAACTGTATACATGTACATGTAGACTACTAAAGTGTAAATTCAGTTGTAAGGGTTACTGGGTCTAAACAGTTGCTGGTAATCTGAAATGTCTATTGCTTAACTTAAAGGAGTGTGACCAGATCACTTTTTTTTACCCATAACTCCCCGGGACTTACCTTATGGGTCATGAGATTTTTATATCATAACATCCGTTATATTTTTCTGATTACGAAACTGAAACTCCCGCGCTTCTAGGCCGCATATTTCCGAGGATATCGTCGAAAATCCACCGATTATTTGTAAACTAATTTTCCAGTATCAACGTTTATCCGTAAAGCCGACTCGATAGTTTTGTTCAATTTTTTACTGGAAAATGCGAATGTTTTCGGGTTTTTGGGACATGGGAGGTGTGTATGGGAGTTACTTGATAATATTGGTAAGTTACATCGAAAACTATTTTCCAGAAACTCTGGTCACGCTCCTTTAAGCGCAGGAATACAGTTCGCTTATTTTATTCCCCCAGTAACCTTGGTAACACACAAAGGGTGATGTTTTTACATGTATATGCCCTTGTGAATTGGATAACACCTTTACTTGTTGATATTACTAAAAATATGATTAGAATACTTCATTAAATCAGTGCAGTCTTCTACGCAAGTGTGGCATTCGCGCCAAATTCGTGCCATGAAATACGCAGTTCCATAGCAAAGGCATACAGCTGCGTATTTCGTGGCACGAATTTGGCGCTCGCACAATGCTGACGAGCCTGTGCCTTTAATGGAAATTTCGCTCACGTGTAAATGTAATTTGAATTTATGAAACATGTTTTAAATCAGCAGCTACCTTTTCCCAAGTGTAATTTGTATAAAAACATTTACAAAATGCTTCATTTTTACAAATGATTCAAAATGTGACATATATATTGGCTCCCGTTTTTAGAGAACGACTTGTGTATACTATAGGTACATGTATTCAAATCAAGGACAATAGTCGACAACTGGCACAGTGGTTTTCACAAAGGCCCACGCATCCCAAACGATTCTTTACATGTACGTTCATGGAGGTAGATAAAAACACAAACCTATCATCTGCATGTTTTTGTTCGAAAATGCTGCACGTGCGTATTGCAATACCTTTATTAAAATTGAGCATGTGCTCAACTTGTTACATTTTATCTTATTAACCATATATAACCGCCATGGTGCAACAACCAACATCAAAGCGTACTGGTGAGCGCTCGGACCACGTACTACATGTAGGTCACGATTGTCAAATGCTACACTAGGTTAGATTTGTTCGTGCACAGGCGAGCCAATGGCAGTGGTTTCTCGAGCCGCTATGAGTGGCGTGTCATAATTTTTGGCTGAATAAAAACACAATTAGTCATTATATTTCTTGTATTATAAGCTTCTTTGGTATAGAATTGGTTTTGTGTTATGGTCACTAGCAAAACAAAATTGCCATTTACTTCAGCCAAACACAGAAATACCCACCCTTTGCACTACTCACCCAACACCCACTCCCCAACCTGTACCTTGAATGATATTCTCAATAGGTTTTTTTGGCCTAGAATCTAGAACAGCATTCTGATTTTTTTTTCTTGGAAGAACATTGTGCAATCAGTGAAAAGGATTGTGAGTAATCAGAGTGTTATTGGAAATAATTTCCCACGGGTTTATACTCCAATAAAAAAAGTCCACTTCTTTTCTGGCTTCCTTTCTGGCTTTAGTTTTCTACACAATTATACTTTCCAGTAGTCGGCTCTTTCTTCCCAACATGTAAGAACTGCAGATCTCTCAAGATTAGCCTTTTTGGTCAAAATAAGGCACGCTCCAGTTATTTCATGCCCAAAACTTCACACACAATCACAGCATTTAGCACGTACAACTCTGTGCTGCATGTAAATTTATGCCTTGCCTTGCCGCACGTGGTCCACAGGATGTAAATGTCACGGCTAGACCCAATTGTGTGTATTGTACGCATCCAGACCTCCGCGTTCCCATGGCACCCTTGCCGCCGGCACCCTTTCAAGCATCTTCCATCGCTGTTCGTAAATAACGAACCATCACGCTCGATCGCACAATTCTGGGGCGATCTTTGACCATGCGGTTAGCAATTAGGCAGTGCCTGATTCAACTGGGTTCTTCTTTGTGACATTATGTGAGAGTTTTTTCTTTTTTGTTTGCACGCGCACGCAAGAATGCCTCTATTGAAAGAGCTCTCGAGTGCCAGAATTTTTTCCGTCATTGTGACTTCATGGATGGACTAGAAAGTGATTAACAGTTTGCCAAAGGAGAAAGAGAAAAGGACACAAATTGAGCGAGACTGCCTGGAGGAAAATACAAAAAATGCTGAATGTGAATTTGTGTTTACTTTTGTCTCTTTTAAGCTGGTAGTCCGTGATAATAACAATTTTGTTATCTTGCTGCAAATTTAAAGCCAGTGATCAATCACTTCATTTATCAAAAACAACACTTTTGATGTGTAGATGTTGCAATTTATGCAAAGCCTTATCGTCAAACTTACGTGTCACTTCGTAAAACCGAAATCTTTCGAGTAAAGTGCGAAGAGTGCACGCGCACACACATGCGTGTCAATTTGTGAAAACATGCATTCTTAAATTTGTATCCTTGTGGAGATATTCAAAACCTTCCTATTTAAACTAGAATTACTTTTCTGAGCTGAAATTTTGACTGAATATCCCTAATTTTATATACTTCAAGTTGCACCAGATAACTATACCTTGCAAATTTGCCTTTTTTAAATATATATTTCTATTTCGTGAGAACCTTGTGGAGACCTTTTCATCCTTTTGTTCCCTATTATACCCTAGCCTTTGTTAAGGCCTCACAGCTGGGTGAGTCGCGCGCGTGCCAACACAAACATACATTCGCAGCACAACAACGCAGGGATGAATAATGTAACAGGGGCTGTAATACATTAATAAATAATTATTCCGAGACGGCAAAGGCCTCACAGCTGGCGCTGCTCGTCCCGTCCTCGTCGCATGGTGGCGCTCTCGTTCTGGCGCGCGACTCACTTAGCTGTGAGGCCTTAACAAAGGCTAATTATACCCAGGTCTCCAGTCCAGAGGGTACCGATTTGAAATTTTTTCCGACCCTATAACTAATTGTACATGTACATGAGAACATAGGGATGTCTCCACAAGGATACAAATTCAAGAATGTATACATGTCCCCCCACTGTGTTTCCACGAAGTGACACACAACTGCACTTGGTTGTCAGTTCGTGGTGCAGATGACGACCAAATTATTGGCACTGAATGGCACTTAATGTCCATGAGATGATCCCGGCCTGTACTGTCACAAATGTTTTGATGTGGAAATTATCAGAGGCTTTGGCTTCGGAATTCTGGAATTTGCAAGTTATTACTGGGAAGCGAATCTACATGAAAGGTCAATCAATTTCTACTGGGAACTGATATTCCTAAAAAATCTGGAATCATGATTCCAATTCCCAACATATAATTTATTTTACTTGACTCTGGCGTGGAATCGCCCAAGCCTAACCGCTGTGGTTTTAATTGTACAGGTAGTGCACTACTGGTTGCTCATAAGGATTACACAATTAATGCCTTTTCTTGTCGATTGTGAATTGCGTATATATGGCAGCCATGGAGTTGTACATGTATGCTATATTTCTTGTTTTTAACAATTCTAGTTACATTTATACAAATTTTATTTAACAGTGTCCATTTCAGAAATTCGAAAAATGAATTTATGGTAGAAAAAAACCAGGGATGTCTAAGCAAAACGTATCTTTAAAAGTGTATAGCAATAAGGACATTAACATGATGTGAGACAGTCTTATTGGTTACTTTTCTTCCTCTGTGATAGTTCAGCATACAGCATATGTGCTAAGCAACATCGGGCAGGTCTCTGTTAACATCTTAAGGCACAACACGCACCATGTGGACTACCTATGGTATCACCGGGCCAAACCGGGAAATAGACTGTTGCTGAATGTTTTAGGTAAGTCTTAATTGCTGCTTAGCAGCGTATCCAGAAGAGGGTGCTGTTGTGGCCATTTTGATGGTGCAATATCTGCTGTTTTTGTTATTTGGTGGTGAAACAATGGCAGTCATGTTGCATGGACTCTACTTATAGGCAGATCGTTAAGTATTCGTGAAATCGGCTGCTGGGCACACGTGGGTCAAACATCGCGCATTAAGTATGGCATGCAAAGTAAACTTTTCGAAAATTTCTATTTCTGGACATAAAAAGTTAATATTTCTCTATTTTCAATAGATACATATCACAACTAGAAATAAAGATATCACCATTTCAGGATTAAATGTTAACTTGCATGGCACATCCAGAAATACAGATACATTTGGCACATATGTGTGACCAGGCAATAATGGAAGCCTTGGCGTTAACTAAGGCCACCGAGGCCGACGGCCTCGTACCTTGCTGAGCTGGCCTCTTTAAGATACACCTTCTGTTTGTAAATGTTGAAGCGCGTTGCTTTAAAAAAAAAGCTGTGTTAAAGGAATTTGGAGTAAAACGACATACTAAAAACCACAGAAAAAGCAAAGTGCTTTCCGTCCAAGTTGATTCTGTGGTTTTCAGTACATTGTTTCACTCTAAATTTATCACACACTGCTTTTTGTCAAGGTGATGCGCATTGCATTTACGCGCGGAAAGGATCAGTGTGAATCCACCCTTAATTTCATGAGGCTTGTATCCACACTTGTACCCAGCACACATTTGGACCAAAGCTGGCCATGGTGCCCTTCCAGATGGCCTCCGACAAAAGGCATAAGTGACCTGCCTTCTATTTTCATAGCGTATTGAGGCCTGCACTAAAGGGAATGTTCTGTTTTGTCTCATGAAGACTCATGCCTGAGGTTGACAGAGTTGTCCCAGTTGGGCAGATGCAGAAATAAACACCTTGCACAAAAGTAAGTTCCCCTCTAAATAATTGCTTATAAATATCTCCCAAAATATATTTTGGAATTACATGGAACTTGCTGTGAATGATTAGTGCAATGAATGGAACATGCATTGAAAGTGATGGGCCTATACTAACTGTTATGCATGAATGAGTAGCATATAAAGAAGAAATGGCCACTATTCAAAAATGACATGAATGACAATACACTTCCACTCAGAGCAAGAGTGGTCAGTGAGCTTTTAGAGATTTAAGAAATTGACCGGACGATACAGCCGGCAAACTCCCCAGCTCTCAATCCCATAGTGTTTTTGTGGGATCAGATGTGTAACAGACACTTGATCTGAGAATTAATGATCAAACAATACTTTAACAGCACTTGCTCCAGTTGCTGCAGGAAACTGGTGCAGATGATTACCCGTCTCATCAACACAATGTGTGATCAATGTCGTTAAGTGATACAAATTCATGCCTGGTAATTACACAAGACATTGAGAACTGATCCAAAACTGTATTTGTCATTTGTGAAAAGATAATATCGGTATTGTTGACTGCATTATAGTGTCAATATAATGCCAATTTCACCTTTAAATGCTGCTCATTCATGCATAACAGTAGGAATGGGCTAATCACTTGTATTGCATTCAGCTGCAGCAGCATGCCCTCAGGAATCCCCAGGTTTCTCCAGACTCTTAAGCATGACTGAGGTGTTCAACGCCATCAAAGCCACGAAGAACAACAAGGCAGCCGGGCTCGATGGCGTCCTTTGTGAGCAGATCAAACACCTTGGTCCCAGTGCACTACAGTGGCTCCTCGACATGTTTAATTCTTGCATGGTAATACTAACAACATTAAAGCTTCGGAGGAAATCCAGAGTGATAGCTATAAAGCCAGGAAAAGACCCAAAGAGCTACAGACCCATCTTACTGCTATGCCACTCGTACAAGCCTTTCGAGCGCCTCCTAAATTGGCTTGCTTCGTTTGTCGATGATCACCTCATCCCTGAACAGGTTAGAACACACCAACAACCCAGTCTATCTCGGCGTCATTAGACTGCTGCTTAACCTATACAAGTCCCACATCTCCAACACAAAGGCAAAGATCGGAGCCAGGAACAGCATTCTTAAGAAGTTAGCCAACACCAAATGGGGCACAGATGCAAGCACCATCCGTACAACAGCGCTTGCCCTCTGTTTCTCCGCTGCTGAATGCACATCCAGTCTGGAGCAGATCGACCCACGCCTCTAAAATGGACCCCGCCTTGAATGATGCCTGCTAGAGCTATAACAGGCTGCCTCAAACCAACCAAGGTAGATGACCTGTACCTATCTGTGCGGCATTGCCGCACCACACATCAGAAGGATGGTCCTTTTGCAGAAAGAGAAAACTCCAACAAGAAATGTAATTCTCTCCACCAGAGAGCCATGGCAGCACCAAAGAGACTCAAGTCCAGACATAGCTTTCTACATGATGTAGAACCGCGCTAGATAAAAAAAACCCACAGCCAAAGGATAACCCTGTGGTCCACCCATCTACAACCTGCACCACATATAGTACCTCCATCAGCCCAAAAGAGTCCCTTCCACCCGGATCTCGAGAGGCGTGGCCCTTCTGGTCCTGCCTCAACCGGCTGCGTACAGCTACTAGTCGCTGCAGAGTCCTGATGAAGAAATGGGGCTATGACAAAGACGGTCAGACGACATGCGCTTGCAGCGAGGAACAGACAATGAGTCACCTCCTAGTCGGCCCCCTACTACCAGAGCCATGCTCCCAAGCAGATCTTGCTGCTTTTAATGACAGGGCTAAAGCGTGTGTCCAGCACTGGACCGGAAGAAAATAAGAATATAGGAATTACAGGGACACGAGGAGGAGAAGAAGAAGAAGAATGCATTCATTGCACCGATCATTCATACCAACTTTTGTGTAATTTCAAAATTTATTTTGGGAGATAATAAGCAATCACTTAGGGAGAACTTACTTTTGTTGAGGTGTTTATTTAGGCAGCCTCAAAGTAATGAACAAGTGACACATTATGTGGAGATTGAGTTTTTAGTTTATGTCACAACTGGAATTTGACGAAAGTAATTAGATGATTTTAGAATATAAATACTTACATACATTTCCGTCGCAAGGGCTTAGATTTAGAGAAAAATCACGGAAAAAAATATTGCATATGATTGCACGCAAAGCGGCCGGCCAGAAACCAAACGGATCATTACGCCCACGCCCTCTTTCTTCGCGCGCTTCACACACTGCCTCGGCCAGCAGCAGTTTCACACACTTTTGTATGGAGGCGGGCATGACAAAAACACAGAATTTTCATGGAAATGCAACATTTGCGACGAAAATGTCAATGGAAAAGGTATTTTAAAATCATCCAAGCTATCGATTCCAATTATTATTTTCCTTAAATTCCAGTTGTGACATAAACTAAAAAAATACCATAACTTGTGTCAAGAGTCCAATGAGATCATATTGTAACATATATTTTTACTATCCTTTCAGCTGTTGACATTAACCCACTAGGAACACTACAGATTCGAGATGGCCCTACATCACAGTCATCTCTTCTCCTTTTGGTACACGGAAACAGCACCATGTTCAAGGATGTGCTCTCAAGTCAAGAGAACGTCTATGTACATTGGCATGGTGAAGTCAACCGATATGACACACTGAGATATCTGTACTCCAATGTGGCACCGGCTGGTAAGTCATTTTCAATCTATACCAAGCAACACAAGAAATTTTCAAATTTTACAAAAGAAATTTTCAAATTTTGATTAAACTGAAAATTTGCATTTGTTTTGTTGTTTGGTGCATTTGTTTATTTTGCCCAAAGCAGGAAGATTTGGAGGCACCAGAAAACTTCCATAAAGGAGTATTCTGCCCTGACATCTTTTTTTTTTACATTGTGACCTCGGCACTCATCAATCCTCTCAAATCACTACGATTTTACACACCCAAGATACCCACGGTTGGCGAACCCACACATAGAACCCTCACTAATAAATATGTAACGCTGGATTGTGTGATGTTCTTCATAAATAATTATGCAGGCCTCGTTCCCTGGCTAGTTGATCCCTGACAAGTGTGCATTCAAAAAAAATGCAGCACCCACAAAATATGATCTTAAATATCCGTGTTTAAGAAGTTATCTTAACAGGGAAATATGGAATCTGATAAGATATACGTTGTATTATTTCTAATATTTAGGGAGACAGATGTTATAGTTGAAAAAAATGTTGCCAGCATATTTATCGTGACGAACAGTTATCCTGATGAACAATGTACTGTAATGGCGACAGGGGGTAGGTGGGGGGGCAGGGGGGAGGTGGGGGGGGGCTGGGGGGGGACCCAGTGGCCTACCAACAATTTTGACCAGCCAGGCCAAAGTCGCTCAACTTTTCCTTGCCTATACAAACATATAGGAATTTTTGGTGTACGAGTTGAATTAAGTCGGTGAGCAAAAAGGGATGGCGTCCTGGTAATTTAAGTCTGACAACCAATGACTGCAGAATCTCTAGAACACCCCTGTTGCCTAGCAACCGTATTTTCCTCGGCAAATAACATCAGAACGTGAACAAACGAACCTAAACCGGAAAGTCCAAGTGCCTAAGGATTAGACTTTGAAAAGGCTCTCCGTGGGGTGCTCAGATTAGACATGTTTAATGTTTCGTGACAAAAGGAACAAATTTCACTTTAAAACTATTTGAAAAACAAGGGGTTAGAAGAACAAGACTTACATGTAGTTGTGACAGGTGGAGACCTCTTCGGACATGTTGGGCTGCAGCGAAATGTGATTTCACGGTGGTCAGCGATAAGGGGTCCTCCATGACTTGACGACGGATGCCGCCTATAGTGGACAGCTCGGAGGCGCATGACCTCGTTGTTACCAATAGGAGTTTCAAGAAGAGGCCTGTTTATCTGATCGCCTACATGTATGTCAGCGGTAGACAAATAACACAAATCAATTGGCTCAACAAACGATAGGATTTGAAGTTAAGCCAGCCATACACCTTGCGATGCGATCACTATAGATCGCGTTGGCATACATGTATGCTCGTGCAATCGCATAGCAAGGTGTACGGGCTTTGTGATGCGTTTTGGTGGCGATTTGGCCACCACGTATGTCGGTCGCATTGCAATCGCAAAATTTCAACCGTGTTTAAACTTTGGCGTGTCTGTGCAATCGCATGCAGTCGGTTCGCACGTGTATAGCCAACCGTACACCTTTGCAACTTTTATGCGTTTGCACAGACGTGCGCGTGTCCATCGCTTCACGGTCGCAACATGGTCGTATCGCAAGGTGTACAGCTGGCTTTAGTGACAAATGTGAATGTGCACCTTCTGATCCCGCTTATGTGTCAGCGATCTGCCGCTCGGCCTGAAGAACCAACGGTGTATCCACTTCAGTCACATACATGTGTACATTTGTTGAAGGGGATTTCTTTGTCTGTCCAAACTCCTGTGACTGAAGGAGATATGGGAAGCACAACAGCAAAGACAACGTGGTGGCTCCCAGATTGCAAGTTCCAGCTTGCAAGACCTAGCTTGCACTTGGTGCCTCTGACCCGTTGGAGTGAACCTCGACCAGCCCGTGATCACTACCCATGCAGACTGACTTGGCAAGCCAAATCACAAAGCAGCCAGTAGTGTGTTTGGTTAAGTCGAAGCCTGGAAGCAGATTTGAAAGTGGCTTGAAGAGGTGCAGAGAGCCGTCAATGAGACAAAAACGGCGCTTAAGGCGTGGTTACAATCTCGCACCGACACTGACTTCGAATGGTATAAAACTCTAAGGTCAGCGGCAAAGCTAGCAACAGCAAAGTATGCGCACTGTAACCGACTTTATACAAAGAAATGGACATGCCAGAAGTAGAAGGCAAGATCTACATCTTGGCCAAGGTTCGCCATCGCTCAACACATGATATCCGCAAAGTTAAGAACATCAAAGTCGGAAATCATCAGATTCTACGAGACTCACCGCCATTCTTACACGCGCAATTACAATGAATAATTCCTTCTCCAAAAATACAAAGTTCCGATCTAGTCCATAAACCCCTTACACTGATCTCCGTTATAGAAGCCTGAAACCGTCGTCAAGAAGATGAAGAATGGGAAGGCGATATCGCTAAAAGGCCAGGCGACATCCCCGCCAAAGTTCTTTGATCGCCACAGCGTCTCGACTGTCCCAATGAATGGTCGAAGCAAACGAAGTACTGGCAGCCTGGTCGACGAGTTCGATGATGCTCCTTTGGAAGGGCAAAAGTGTCCGAATATTGGACCTATGAAGGCATTGAAATTTGAATGTATGCTCTTATTGGCCCGGTACAGGTAATTTGGAGTATGTCCATATTTGTTAACTTGAAATTTCAGTCCACATTGTCAACGATCATAGATTATCTTCTTTGGGGAATTCTCTGGATACGGTTGCCTCTATGTCCAGACGGTAAGACGTTAACTTGATGAAATCAATCATGCAATCGCATCGCAAAGCCCGTAGACCTTGCTATGCGATTGCATGAGCAATGCCATCGTGATCGTATCACGGTCGCATCTTAAGGTGTACATGTACGGTCGGCCTAAATTAAGGCCTTATCGTCTCATGAGCCAATCGATTTGTGCTATTCGTCCACATAGGTGATCAGATTAGGCTTGGGCATTTCCAACTTTATCGGAACCGGTTTCGGTACCGTGAAAAAAAAACCGGTTCCAAGTTAAAACCGGTTCCGAACCTTGGCCTCACTCAGGCCCTACAACATGTAAAAACTGCACGAACTGCTAGCATACGATGCACAGCCGGCCACAGCGCGGGCGGGAGAAACACCCCACATGGCTGCTAGGCTTCGGATTCGTTGCATAATATTGTGGCAGGCCGTACCAGCTTCCGTCAGGCTGGTCCGGTTGGTAGCGTGCCGCATCTGCTTTGTGGAACCCCTGCAGTGGTGGGCCGCAGCACCAGTGGTTTGTGAGACGGAGGAATTGGAGTGAGACTGTGGAGTCGGAGGAATCGGAATCGGACTGTGGAGTCGGAGCTCGGAATATGGGTGGAGCAACTTAAGGGTGGATCAACTTAAGGAACTTTGCTCCTGATTTGCTTATTCCTAGGTGGAGCCAAACTATAGACTAATAATTGGTGGACGGAGACAAGGAAGCAGAAACAACAGTGATCATGTCTTTAATCATTCATCTTTATCCGCCATGTCTCTCCTTCAAAATCACGAGCCCCCTAATTTAGACAATCAAACAATCGAAAGGAAACTCTCTCTAAGAAGTCAGCGCCCGGCAGCCGGCGCCAAGCAACTCTCTCGTGGCTAGCCTGAATGCCACTTTATAAACTTTCAGGCCCCATAGACTAAGCACAATTTCTCTTTACCATACAACAGTACCTAAACTTGATCGACCAATCAGACAACAGGATTCCTGACTTGTAATGTGCGAGTGACTCAATACATGTGCTCAAAACATACAGTTGGTTTTGTGCTTAAAACATACAGTTGGTTTTGTGCTTAAAACATACAGTTGGTGCCTAGGGCCTATACATGTAGTTTTTGTTCCGTCACAATATGCATAACATCACACGTGCAAATGTTTAGTACATGGTGATTCAGCTGGACTGCATGGACTCGGCTCTAACTGGAACCGGCTCTGACACAGTACGGGGCCAATGTCTAGACAGTACGTACATGTACATTCACTACATACATTGTCGGCAGGGTTAGGCTAACGTTGTTTTATTTCACGTGCCGAGTTATCACTAGTGCACCTCACAAGGTGTACTAGAAACTGTTTGATTGGTGACTGACTGCATTAAGGGGCTTTTGTTCGGTGCTGGAGCCGGATTGGGTTGGTTCGAGCCGGTTCTGAAGAGCCGGAACTGATACTTTGAACTTGGAACCGACTGACATGGTACCCGGTTCTTGAAAACGTTGGAACCAAAACTCGGTTCTTCATGTTGGAACTGGGTACCCACCAGATTTGCCCAAGCTTAATTAGATGCACTAGCCTCTTCTTGAAAACCCTGTTGGTAACAACGAGGTCGTGCGCCTCTAATTATGAGCAGTCCACTAGGCGGCATCTGTCGTCACGTCGTGGCGGACCCTTTATTCCATGGCCACCGTGAAATCGTTCGTACCCATCCTGCTCCAGCCCAACATGTCCAATGATGTCTCCATCGCCGGGTCACAACTAAGTCATGTTCTTCCGACCCCTTGTTTTTCAAAAATTTCAATGAAATTGCTCCTTTTGTCACAAAACTTTGAACATGTCCAATCTGAGCACACCACGGAGAGCCTTTTCAAAGTCGAAAACGTAGACATTTGGTCTTTTCGATTTATGTTCGTTTGTTCACGTTATGGGGTTAATAGCTCAGGAAAATATGGTTGCTATTAAAGCAACAGGGTGTCCTAGAGATTCTGCAGTTATTGGTTGTTGGACTCAAATTACCAGGACGCTATGTCTTTTCGCTCACCGACTTAATGCATAGTTCCGAGACTGCCCAGTTAACCCTGCCCCTTGGATACTGTTGCTATGTGCTCACAAGCCATCGCAAAAAATGGCGACACACAACGTACAAAGCAGCGGGACTCGGCATGGAAAGCACAGATTCATTGGAGAAAATTCAAAGGTATTTATGTTTTAGGGTCGACAGTTACCGTAGCACACACTGAGCAAAGGGCTAGTAATGCAGGGATGCCATATATTCATAAAAATGCGTTTTCCTACCTTTGAACAGCGAATCGCCCAACATTGAAACCAAAATGTACCAAAATGTACAAACTGCACTGGGCAGAAAATCGCGTGTTTGTTTGTGAGGCAATGCACTTTGACCTGTATGTGGGCGCTGTCTGCTTGCTCTGTTGTGATTGGTCGGCGGGTTCGGCTTGATTGACAGGTCGGAACTATGCATTGAACTCGTGCATGAAAAATTCTTACGTTCTAGGCAGTTTTCTCAATGTCATACAACAGCCTTGTTTCTGTCTCCTTGAGTGGCGTCACTCGATGACTCCTATTAAGACACACTGCCAAGAAACATTGAAACATTGTCAATACGAGTACCCCATGGGAAACTATTTCAAAGTATAACCCGCAGGCACTTGGTCTCTCCGGTTTAGCTTCGTTTGTAATAATTATTCAGGTTCTGGCGGGTGCGTTGTCAAGGAAAATACGGTTGCTAGGCAACATAGGTGTCCTAGTCATTGGTTGTATGATTCCAACTACAAGGACATCATCTATTTTTGCTGACTGACTCGGTTGAACTCGTACAACACATGATCAATTATTTAGCATCAC
Source organism: Henricia sp. BOLD:AAB3569 (assembly GCA_037783545.1). Taxonomy (NCBI): domain Eukaryota; kingdom Metazoa; phylum Echinodermata; class Asteroidea; order Spinulosida; family Echinasteridae; genus Henricia; species Henricia sp. BOLD:AAB3569. The sequence continues at coordinate 942,911 of JBBELK010000333.1, read as the reverse complement.
CAGTTCTCTCGATATCATACATTAAGAGCCTTGTATTCTGTCTCCTTGAGTGACGTGGTTGGCTCCTGCTATCAAGACCTATACTGTCAACAAGAAACATTGAAACTAGTCAATCCGAGCACCCTGTAGTAAACCGTGTCAAAGTATAACCCGTAGGCACTCGATCTTTCTGATTTAGATTCATTTGAAACAAATATTCACATTATGTGTGTTCGTTGTCAAGAAAAACATGGTTGCTAGGCAACAGTAATGTACTAGAGATGCTGCAGTCATTGCTTGTCAATGCTTGACTCAAATTTATAAGACATCGTCTGTTTTCGCTCACAGACTCAAATGAACCCATACGACATAAAAAATATTCAACATTGCCAGTTTTCTCAATATTATACAACAGCCTTTTTTTCGTCTCCTTGAGTGACATCACTCAATGGCTCCTGTTCTCAAGAACTACTGCCAATAAACTTCGAAACTGGTCAATCACCTAGTGAATAATGGTGTAGATTCGTAAAGGAACTTTTGTCAGAATGATCTTAAGGGTCGTTGCTAAAGACGATGCGGTTGCTAGGCAACTCCCTGTTCCGCGGAGGGGATCATCCGATCCACCAGATCCCCCCTCCCCCCTGGTTACGGGCCTGCAAGGTATATGGCCCTTCCAAAAATACCGACTAAACAAGTGGTCATTTCCAGTAAATAAATGGCCCCTGGCTTTTGGACTAATAGAACAACTTGTGTTTGGCGAGCAGCATGCCAAGCTCCTGCTAGATACAAAAAATGAAAACGGGGTAAAGGCTACGTGTAAAGTCACATTACAAGCCTACTGGCTCATATAGCCAGAACTCCCCAGTTTTCATGGCATGGAGTGACCAGGAGCATATTGCTACTACCCTTGGTGGGGATGCCAGTCCATTGCAGGTTTATGCTCAGCAGTTAGTTGGGTTTCCCCAGCAGGTGACAAGGAGCATTGCTACCTACCCTTGGTGGGGATGACCGTCCATTTACTGCAGGTTTACCCTCAGCAGTTAGTTGGGTTTCCCCAACAGGTTGTTAGTTTCCAAGGCATGGAGTGCCTAGGACCATTGGTACTCCCCCTAGATGGGATACCAGTCCATCGCAGGTTACCTCGGCAGTTAGTTGGGTTTCCCCAACATGTTGTTAGTTTCTATGGCATATAGTGACTTGGAGCATTGCTACTCGCCCTAGATGGGATGCCAGTCCGATCCATCGTAGGTTTACCCTCAGCATAGTTGGGTTTCCGCAACAATAGTTTCCAAGGCATATAGTGACTAGGAGCAATTGTTATTCCTTCTGGATCGGATGCCAGTCCATCGCTGGTTTAATACCCCCAGCAATTACACTTAGGTTGAGAGAGAGAGAGAGAGACAATGTGGAGTAAAGTGTTGAATTCAAGGTTTGATCACTGTACTGTACGGTGTTTTGACAGTTCCAATTATGTGAATTGGCAGAAGTCAGGATACATGCTCCATGACCCGAGATAGACTGTTTTCAGTCTACTTGGTCATGTCTGAAAGTTCAGTTTTTCCGTTTAGCAAAAGTCCTCTGCAGCAACCACAGTTAAAGACCTTTTTGCTCTCAGCCGTCATGTATTTTTTGTCTAAATATAGTGTGTCTTTAGAGCTAGCTGCAATACCAACCCCACATTTCGGCATTATATAACTCACTTCTCTGAAAAGAAAAAAATCTTGCGGTCCAACATGTATTCAGTTATATATTTTCAAGAAAAATACTACAATTTTATTTTTGGACGATGTTCCTTTTGAAAGAACAAGGATCGCCATCCTGAGAAGTTTCAGGTTCAGAGACTAGTCCTCCGCTGCCAGCTCAATCCATGTACATGTAGCATAGCGTTGCCTGGCTTTCCATTTCTTATTCTTCTGGCCTGGAATCACAAAGCCTCGCCGACATGGGTCCCATTGTAATTGCTAAAATCCATCACGACTCGCCAAACCCCTCATAATTTTTACGAAGGGTTTTAACAGTTGCATTTCACAAAACACTTGTGACAGGTACATGTACATGTTACATAAAAAGCTAGAAAGTGAGAATTTTAATATCTAGTTTCATGTCCACTAATTAATTCATGGAAATGTCCATAGGGCAAAATCCCTATAGAATGTGGTACATTGTAAATGGTACGACCAGTTACTTGCACTCTTCAAACAAGTCCATTAAAACCTGGGTCTTCCTTTCTCTAGCCCTTTCCTTATCCTTCCCCCATAATGTCAATGGCCATCTAATCCCAAGACTCCCTCACTCTAATCCTGTACAATCTCCGGTCGTCATTCTGCAGACTCCCACCTACAAGCCCCAGTCAAGTTGGCTTATATGAAAATACAGTCGCCAGCATTTCATCTCTTGGGAAGCTAGTCAGTATTTGTGATTGTCTGCTACGAATCATTATGCCAATTTTGTTTTGTGTAAATTTGCATTTTTATTTACTGCTTCACATGCAGCACCTTTTCCCCCACATTCTTGTTTGTTGGTCTTTGAGGTTTTTAAACATATTCGTTATGGCAACTAGTCATTCTTATATTTAAGAATGGTAAACCTTTGATCAGTTTCCACCAATTGGCACTTAAATTAAGTTTTTGTAACTAGCATCTGCCTGGTGAGTCGGAGGTCTCTGGTTCGAATCCCAATAATGCCCTTACAATTTTTTTTCCCCAAGTTTTGTTGTTTAATTTCAATGGTGATTAGGCACCAGGGTTGTAGCGAGTCTCCCTCTGCTTGAGTCCCAAGTCAAGTCAAACTGCCCTCGCAAGTCCCAAGTCAAGTCAAGTCGAGTATGTTGGTCAAGTCAGTTCAAGTCAAGTAGTATTTGTTCAAGCTAATTTCAAAATGAGGCTAAACCCTGAATCCTCAAAATGACAAAAAAATGCATAAAAGTTCTATTTCATTTTTGGCAGAACCAAGTCAAAAAATGTATAAGTCAAGTCACGTCATTTAAGGTTCGAGTCCCAAGTCAGGTCAAGTCACTTGAGGTTCGAGTCTCGTGTCAAGTGAAGTCAGTGAAAATCGGGACTTGGGTCGACTTGAGTCCGAGTCTCGAGTCCGAGTCAATTACAACCCTGTAATAGGCACCATACCAGATATTGCATTTGTAACCAGTATTAAATTTGAGGCAAAAACTGCCTCTACATGTACTTCTGGAAAATTCAGACTTAATTGCTACATGTATTCTTGTCATTACAGAAGCATTCTCATTTTTTGCACAAAACTAGCCTTTGCACCTTTCATGTGAATAGTGTTTGATTACTGGCATACATGTACATGTACCTCCTTTCACATGCACACTTGGTATCCACTTGACCAGACTAATTTTGTTTTGCTATGTGGTGCACGCGGCAGGTGTTAAGTGCAGCATCAATACTATGCTCACCGTAGGAGAGAATGGCATAAAGCAACCAGACTGTTCATTGCTAGGATTTGGCCTGCACCACGTAGCACCAACAGCATAGTATGTGACTTTCTAAACTGCACCTCCATTAAGGTTAAGAATTTGGGGCCCAGCCATAATGCAATTGTTTTAAAATCTCAAAAGGCTGATTAAAGTCATATTTATATAGAATACGTGTACATGTATCTGTGAATTAGTAAAGAGTTGCTTAGAATGAATTGTAATCTCCAACCACACACCACAACACCTCCCTGCCTGGTGCTCGTTATAACCTCAATTCATTTATAAATCATGGGAGGGACATCAATGTTTCATAAATCAACACTTTGTGCTTTTCCACTAGTGGATTTTTTTTCAGTTAAACATGTTAAATCTCATTTGAAAGCTTCCAACAAAAATGTTACCCTTATTTTGATAACAGGCCAAAATGTTTCATATACATGTATAGTATTTGGAACCCCAGTACTTTTTGTGATAAACAATTCCCCCCAACCCCACCCCCTCCCCCCCTCCCCCCAACCCCACCCCCTCCCCCCACCCCCAACCCCCCACCCCCCAGATTTTCCACAAAAATCATGCATGGCGGTGAACATTGTGTGAGCAGGTCGTTGCTAACTGCCTCAAATGTAAACAAAACCCGGTGGGACTGTAAAGTCGGGCTTAAGAATTTCCATTTTTACCCCTCAATTGGATGCACAGAGGCCCATTCCCAGTTGCTTGCATGTGTGTGTTCGTTTGGACGCGAGGACACAACACTCAAATTAGATCTTGGTGCGGCACTTTCTGGTCTTCGAACGTGATGCACACTCGGGATAACGTGCTGGTTGCCTGATTTGTTGCTTTTCTGCAGAGAGGGAATATTTTTCAGAAGGGAATTGTGACGCATGCGTGGGGCAGTTTCAACGAGTGGTAGAGTTTGAATGTGGCCAACAGGCGGGCACACACACGTGGCACCGCAGGCAAGGGGCTGTATAGTGCAGTGCCGTGCGGTCAATACTGATACACCAGTGCTCCTTTACGTGTAATGTAATTTGGATGACAAGGCAAGTTGCTGAGTATTTTGCTAGCTCCTGTACTTCCTTGACTACTGCTGTGGGCAGTTTTTACCCAAGTATGGCACGCTGGATCGTAAGAAAACGTAGAGAAACTGTTCTGACAGCCAACGAAGAAACAGGTATAGTATGGATTGTTTTACTGTTGTCTTTTTTTCTGTCTACATTTTGTGAATCAAAATTTTGATTAAGCTTATGGTCAACTTTGGCGATGCAATCTGGAAAACTTTAAAATGGTTTTAAAATATTGTGCAAATGTGGGAGAAATTGTGCTGTGCCATTATGGGTGCCTTAAGGCAATTGTCTTTTTCCAGGTGCAGTTATCAAATCTCAATTTAAAAGATATTTTGGAGGTGTGAAAACAGGCACAGGCTCGTCGGCAATGCTCGCGTGCCAAATTTGTTCCATGAAATATGCAGCTCCATGCCTTTGCTATGGAGCTGCATCTTTCGTGGCCTTTAATATACACTACTTAACTTTAAATTTGTATTATAATCCCCTTCGGTCACAGGTATTTGGACAGTAACAAAATCTTTCAAGAAACATGCACAAATGTACGTCAAGGGGATATTCATGAGCAGAGATGTGATGTTTCATGTCACACTATTTACAGAAACAAATCACATTCATCTTTACAGAAAAAAAATGCTGGGTTTTATTTGGGAAAATGTTTGACATTTTTGTTATTAAAGCCCCGTTTGTGGATTGGAAACTGTTCCCAACATAAAATTGGGGTGGAAACAGCAACAGCAGCAGCTCTCGTTTGGCAAAGAAAGTATAAAAGGTAAATTGTAAAAGGTACATTGTAAAAGGTACACAATGTACTACATGTACATGTAAATGGTATTGAAAAAGGTACTTATTTTAGTACTTAAAATGCTTTAATTCGATACCCTGAGCTTCATTAGGTCATAAAGCTAAGAACCTGCAAATTGTGCATTTTACAAGTTTACAGGAATATTGTGTAATTTAAGAAAAACAAATTATCATTGTACATGTATAAAGCGATTAGTCGTCTGCCTATAGTTCGCTCAGCAATTAATAAATTGGGAAATCGCTGTGGTTGGTCTTGCGAAATAGTTAGGAACAATTTATATCCCTTGGGTAGAGCTTTGTTGCATTAGTGTGGCAATTTGTCAATTGTTATGGCTGCAGAGCATAGAGTGAAAGCAAATTTAAACATGATGGATGTTTTTTTGTTTTCAATATCGCAATTTAAATCTTTTACTTTTAAGTTTTTTGAAGGTCTGTGACGTAATTAAACGAAGGCGATATTCGTTTATGTTTACAATGGGCTGCTGGCAGCGGCTTTCGGGCGGAAAGTAAATGTTTCTTAAGCTGCTGTAAGCAGCACACCATAGCTAAAGAGTTGAGGATTTTATTCTGGTTTACATATTGTATAGACAGACTCAATAGGTACACTGTGCATTCAGTACAATCCAAACCTCCATAACATTGGTACATGGCTAAATTCTGATTGTTTGTATTTGCACCTGGAATCATATCATTTCTGGTTAACTTATGCCAAATTTATTAAGTAGTGACCATCTTCCAAATTTCCAAAATTAATTTAAGATACAGAAATTTCATGGATGTCTCGGGATAATGTGTCTTTAAAACCTTTTTTTTCACGTATGCCTGCAGGCTGCGGTTAACCAAAATCTTCCTGGCACATTTCGGGTGTTAATATCCGGCATTAATACCCCACGATGTTTATAAGCTTAATGAACTGTGATAAGGCATCTAATACAGAGGAGTGAGGTGGGCAAAATGAGGCCGAGTCGGAGAAAGGTGTTAAATTGAATGTGGAATGGGATTCATTTTCCTCTGTCATTAGCAATCCTGTGGTTTGTGAGTGTAATAAATAAAGGTTATCAGTTGAGAAGGAAAGTGTAATCAGTCCTGAAAGACTACCGGGTAGTAAGCTGGTAACCTGTTACGATATGAACCCGACAGAAGTCACACTCGTATTAAAGGCACAAGCTCGATCGTCAGCAATGCGCGCGCGCCAAATTCGTGCCCTGAAATACACAGCTCCATAGCAAAGGCAATCAAGGAAAGCCATTTCAAGTCATGCAGATTATTACTTGTACACAGAATGCTTTTCACTGTGCGCCCTATGCGCCTGTTTCCCCTAGCTCCTGGGACATTGACCAGTTATTCAGGGATGTTATGGGGACTACAAATCGTTGTTGGAACATTTGTCCTGTCCCCACAACATTTTTTGCTAAAACTCACTAAAAGAGTGAAAAATCACTCTAAAATCACTCCAAATAGAGTGGAAATTAAATTAGGGTTAAAGGGACACACGGGTTTACTGATATTTCGATGGTCGTTGTGAAAAAAAATTTATTAAAATGTCACGTAATTAACTAGAAATGTTTAAAATTAGCAAAAGAGATAAATGTAGGGCTATACGCTTTACCAGCCGTTGCGATGTATTACGTATCATGTGTTTGTAAATAAAGGTGGCGTTCGATATGGGTCGACACGTGTTTTCGGGTGTGTGTTTCTATTGCGGCTCACCAGATAAATTCTCCGACATTTTCCTTTCTCGAGAAGGAAAATTTAGCGTGTTTCTATTGAAGATCCGGAACTTTACCGGTAAACCCATTTACAGGTAAATAGCGGGTAATGGAAAGTTTCTACTGAGCTGCTGTATCCGGAAAATAGTGGAGCTTGATGGCCTCGGCCAGAAATCGCCACACATGTGCGAGTTTGCCGGATAAAGGTCACATGCAGGGGTCAATAAGCACGTGCATTGGATCAGTCATTATGCAATGCGGTCAAATTTTTTCTCCCCTGTAAGCGCACTCGGCCAGGATGGTGCATGTTTCTATTGGTGCTTATACCGGATAAATTCCCCGGCATTTTCCTTCCTCGAGAAGGAAAGTTGCCGGGGAAAATTCTCCTGCCATTTACCGGAAAATAGCGGATAAGACCGGTTTCTACTAATAGAATTTTTCGTCTTTTTTGGTAAATGGGTCTCAATAGAAACACGCCTACAGTGCCTTGCATGCTCTATATTTAAAGCCCCCAATACATCAAATTTGCAGTGACCCAATATTTTATTTTATGAAAAATATTTTTGCAAGCATTTTTTTTTTACTTTTCATTTATTTAAACAGAAAAACATACATGAATTTTTAAGGTTTTCTGAAGTATTACTGAATCTGTGGCTAAAATTTTGACAAAGCAGTTTGTCAACACTATTCTTTAGTTATGTAATAAAATGTCCCCGGAATTTGTCAAAAAGTTTCATCTGCCTTTAAAATTACATACAAACTGATACTTGTCCATATGATGCATATTATAAATCTTGGCTACTCTGCCTACTGTATGTACAGATAGAGCCATGAGCAGCGCTTGTAATGGGACAGGGCATATATACTCTTGTTTGGTCAGTAAACATTGAGACAGGATTTCAGGTGACATTCTATGTGTGGCATGCATCATCTGAGTCAGTAAGAAGCTTGCAGGGATAATGTATGTGGACAGAGTCTTCAAGTTGACTCCATGAAATACGAAGATAGGGATCTATGTTAGTAAAGAAAAACAGATTGGTGCAACAGTACTTTCTTGGGCAAGCTTAGGGTGTAGTACTTTGCGCTTGCAGGCAGGTGGAAAATGAAAATCTTGACATTTCATCCTCTGTTTTTGCCATTTTTGTGCGAAAGTCTAAGATCTAAACACTGACTAAACCAAAAGTGTGCATACGGCCAGTTAAGTTTATCATTTGCAATGACCAAAACAGTACCACTTTCGCTTCAAATTTATCAGTTATTGAGTGAAAGATGAAAGGCTGTTGCGCGGTTGGACTCCCCCAAGCCTGCCGTTCGTAACAGATTTAAATCGACAAACCATGTGACCCGGCTCAGTGCGCTATAGGTTAACACAGTTTTCAGAGACTATCTCACACTACCTTCGTTCTTTTTTCAGTAAAGTCAAACAAGAAATTAATCGCAGATGTCAATAAAACGGGTTGAAAGGAAAACTGGAATATAACGAATGTACAGACAACTAGGATAATTTTTAGGTCTGAAAAATTACTTGGGCATTGGTGACAAAAAAACATTGTTTCTCGTACAAAACTGCCATAAATTTTAGACACCCACAGAAGCAGGAATTTGGCCGTGTCCTTGTTCTCTAAAAGAAAAAATTGGGGCACTGAAACCTTTGCAGATGGCACTCTTGTGCGAATTTAGAAAGCCCTGGATGATGAACAAAAAACATGAAAACCCTTCCCATAATTGATGTATTCGAGGGAAATTGCTCTCAGGAGAGCCCAGAAGACCTATACTAAAATTAGATACTGCAGCCTTCACTGCAATTGATTTCTTGTTTGAATACTACCTTATTATTGATGCTACCGTACATGTAAGCGTCCAGCCTGACAAAAAAGAAGCAATTTTTCTAAATATTTCACTCTCTGTATTTTTTAAAGAAACACGGAAGTGCATTTTCACTTGGAATCAATTTAAAAACCTTCATGCATTTCTGACAATGGAGCACTGCTCTCTGATTAAATTCACTTGCAACCATTCTTGTTTGTAGTATTCACTGCAATTGTGCGGCGTACATTCAGTTAAATACTGATATTCTTTTTAGTACTATGTTTGACAATATTTTAAAGAGGGAATCTGACTTTGAAATTCCAAAAAAGTATTATTTTCATAATTAGTGAGGTTTAAAGGTACATGTAGTATACATGATTGGTAAACCGTTACAAATAGTTTCATCCCCCCCCCCCCCCCCCCCCCCCCTGTGATTCGAGGGGTATGCATGATGATTAAAACCAACCTGAGCAAATATCAGCTCTGTACTTCGTCTTACTTTTGAGAACAGTCAAAAAACGGTTTACAGTCACTTCACCCTGAACCAGGCATGTACACGAAGTTGTTTTGGGTCAAAAAGTGGCATTTGGGCGAGGTACTGTAGTGTTTGAACGAAGTAGTTTTTCATGGCGAAATGGCCTTTGGGTGAAATGCTTCAGGGCAAAGTGGTCCAGGGCAAGATGGTTTTGGGTTGCAAAATAAATTTACGTCTTGCGAGAAGAAAAATCATTGTTTTGCTAAAAGTCTATATAGCACTTCAGACAAAACCATTTCAGGGGAAGTTTTCTACCGTCATCGTGTTTATATTGTGTTTTACAAGTTATGTGTAAATCTGTGAGCATTTCTGATTCCTTCAGATACCAATCATGTATTCTACCTTTAACAAACCTGTTTTTAGTTGGTCATTTCTCACTACTCTGGATATTCAAGTTTTCCATGGTTTCTACAAAACGGGATTCAAAGTATGACATTTTGGTGCATTTGTAAAAATTAAAAAAAATATTATTATTATTATTATTATTATTATTATTAAACTTTATTGTCCCATCAAAGGGAAATTCAATGGCCTCTGCACGAAAATACATTAGAATAAACATTAAATTTAAACACCACATTACTACACTTATATAAAATATTAAACATTACAAATATTACAAATACAGCTCACTTGTCAGTTGAAATTAAAATTGAAATTGAAATTGTCGACGCCTCTCTAGAGCTTTGCATTGTACCACCTGATAGCGGCTGGCACAAAGAAATTGCTATATCTCTGTGTTCTAATTTTGCGTTGCAGAAGCCGGTTGCCTCTAACACTCCATTGGAATTTATTGACAAGTGGATGGGAACTATCGGCAAGAATACGCTGAAGTTTACTGCCCAACAAAGATTTAAACAACTCATCTGGGAATTTCTGTTGAAGACCAATAATCTTACTAGCTTGTTTGACCACAGACGTCAGTTTAGTTTGGTCTCTAGATCTCATGTTACCAAACACACAGATTAAACAGAAAGTAAGAACACTCTGTAAAACTGATTATAAAACAATTGTAAAATTGTGCAGTCAACTCTAAATGATTTTAACTTCCGCAAAAAGAACAAACGTTGGTGCAACTTACTAAGCTTAGATTTGGCGCACAAGTCAAATTTCAATTGATCATCAATTTCGATTCCCAGATACTTGTAAGTGTGAACCCTTTCAACAACTACACCTTTGACACAAAAGACTGTTTAAGAAACCTCCAAAACCTCCTGCAAACTAAACGAAAGTTGATGTTTTATCCACTCAACCACAGAGCTTGCTGGCATTGAATGGCCAGTTCAAATCCTAAAGCTCCTTTAGTTTTACTTTGATCACCACAATTAATAACCCATTTCTTTTTAGCATCAGCAATGAACATGCCTAAACAATCCATCAATAAGGAAATGATCCCGATTTAGATACGTATGCAAGCAAGCTACAAACAATTGGCAAAATCAATTGTTCCATGTCCTGGGTTATATTGGGTAGGTGATGTACGTGTATTCATTTTTTTAATGAATGAATAAAAGCGCTGCACAGAAATTCATTTGTAAAATTTCATCTAAAATGTATTCTCCATCTGAAGGGAAGAAGTATCTCAGAAAAAAATAGTTCTTAATCGATCTTGAGCAAAAAAATCAATTTATAAAAGCACTGCACAGAAATTCATTTGTAAAATTTCATCTAAAATGTATAAGTTCTCCATCTGAAGGGAAGAAGTATCTCAGAAAAGAACAGTTCTTGATTGATCTTGAGCAAAAAAAATCAATTTATAATTAATTTTTTTATGCTGTAGAGGGTTGTCCAATGAGCAAAGGATGGATAATTCCAGAGGGATTCAATGCCAAATGTCAGCTCGGGGTAAATAACCTACATGTAGGCCTAGTGAACAAAATCCAGCATTGATTTTTTTGTTGTATCTGGATGAAAAGACAAAAGCTTTCCAGGGGATGAAGGACATTAAATCTGCCTGTTGCAAAATTGTTCTTCAGCTTTCAGTGGGTGGATATGGAAGCATGTCTTGAAGATAGAATTGGCATATTTCGGCATTTCTTTGTCTTTCGTAAAAATTTTATGCCACCGTAAATGCATATAAAAAATGATGGTGGGGTCTTTTATTGTTGTATTCCAAGCCCCTTTCATACCGAGTACCATGATCCGTCTCAAACATGCAACCTCGACATGTTTCTACCCAACGTTTGCAAGGCAGTACGCGTGTCCCAAACCACTCAGCTGCTGTACGCGCTCCAATATTCCGATCCCCTCCCCCACCACGGGTGCCGCTGTGAACATGTTTCATGCAAAAGATGTCCACATGAAAATCAAAGCTAAAAGGAGTGCATTGCAAAATGTTTCTTCAAAGAAATACTTCAAGCCGATTTTACCCTGTACAAAATAATAATTACTACACTGTATAATAAATATAAATGTATTACTGGATAATTGGCTTTATCTTCAAGCAAACTTGAATCCGTGGTTCTGATTGGTGGATCCATGGCAACAACAGTGTGACATTATCCTATGTCCCGTCTTCCGATTTTATGTCGCACTCTGCGTGATGCGCCCTGGTATTCCAAATGCATGCGTCCCCTACATACACGGAGCTGCACACTTCAATGTAGACTAGCTATCTGATGCGGCTTGTTATGCGCGCGATTCTCTGCACTGTGTCCCGCGCGTGTATTGCAGACTGCGCGACTGCAGAGTGCGCGCTTTATTAGTGCGTCAAGTTTGCTTGAAGATAAATTTGTTATCCCACTCGCGCTCGTGGAATACGGCATGAAACTACATCTGCGTCTGCGTCCCCTGCGGATATGGGACGCAAACGCACTACATGATGCCGTATTCCACTCGCGCTCGTGGGATAACTAATATTGTTTGTTATCAGCTTTGAAATAATTATTAATGACAGCAACTTGTGGAACAAAAATTGCAAAACTTTGCGGGTTTCAAAACTTTGCGGGTTTTAAAACTTTGCGGGTAAATCAAAGACATTGTTCATGTCAGGGAAATTACTTTGTTCAAAAAAGAATAACTGTCTGCTATATGTGAACTGTGCATCTATACTTAACAAAGATTTTAAACAAAGATCGAATGAAGATTGGTACCGTTCTCATCAAGCAACTGCTAACAAAGCTGTGCAGTGGCATGGTCACACATGGGCATCAAGCATTGAGCGTCTTACGCTCTTGAGTGCTTTGTGTATACTTTTCAATTATGCTGTTCACACATCTTTGCATTAAAGGAAGAGAAACACTTGCAGAATGTTGCTTATTTCTCCAAAATATCGCAAGCAAAGCACAGTTTGTTTTTTAATAAAAGTAGCACATGGAGTCTTATTTTTAAAAAATTATATCCCTTCTGACCATTTGAAGAAAAAAAATATCACTTTAATTTGTGTCTAAATAAACCTATTGTAAGTCGCCATGTTTTTCAGTTCAGCGCTCGGACTCGGGGGGGACGTTGGTCAGGTCACAGCAGTTTTTTGTAGGGTACTGTGGCCGAGTGGTTTGGGTCGTTGACTTGCAATGTTTGGGTGGAAACTTTGTGTTGCGGGTTCGAAACCCGGTCGTGGTACCTGTGCCCTTGAGCAAGGCACTCGACCACAATTGCTCCATCCTTCGGAAGGGATGTACAGATGTTGGTCCAGTGTGTTATGTTTAAAAGATCACAGAGCACTCTTTCACAAAGAGTTCGCCGGTGTCTCTGGCTGTTGGCTGCCAAAGCTGCCAAAGGCACCGCCCGCCTATGTGTCTCGATGTTTAGACAGTATATCATGGAGCATGTTGGAGTCCGGAAACAAGCAATTAATCCTGACGTCATCCATGCAACTGTTGCATACCAATTTGACATCATTTTCACTTTCAAAATTTTAAATGTGGCACAGAGCGAAGCCGCATTGCATGGCTTTAAAGTTCATCATCAAAAGTAATTGTGTTGCCGATGTTAAAACAAGTGCCCTGGGTTTCTATAGGCCTTTTCACACTACAACCTCTCAACCCGGGTTGAACTCAACCCGGGACAAACCCCAATTAAGACCGCTCCGGGTTGAATTTTCAACCCCACATTCAACCCTGCATCGTTTCACACTTGTTTTCCTCAAACCGTAATTTATCTCGGGGAGGATTTACACTGCCAACCCGGGGCAAGCGACAATAGATCATTGCGTGCATGCGTAGGTGCTGTCTCCTGCCGGAAATATTTCCAGTTTTCCGACCTTATCATCGCTTTTCTGCCCTGTTGTTCTCCTTTGCTGCTTGTGCCATCTTTTTAACGAAAAAAAAGTGCAAAAGTGAATGCCGGATGATGTAAAATAATGTACAGCCTCGTAAAATGGGCGGCACCGCTACATGTACATGTACCTGTACATGTACCTGCACACATTCAGCTGGTATACTATATAGTATTCATGCAAATTATTTAAACAACGGTAGAAGTGTACGCTTCAATATGACATTTTGTAGCTCACAGGGGGCAAGAACCTCAACCCGTGGCGAACTCAACCCTGCTCGTTTCATAATTCACACCTGGGGCAAGAGTTTCAACCCGGGGCAAAAAATTGTAACCCTAGTCCCGAGCAGGGTTGAGTTCAACCCAGGTTGAAACCAATCTTGGCGTTGACGCGGGGTTGACATTTCCCAAGTGAGAAACGTCGCCTTTTTCAACCCCGCGTCAACCCTGAAAAGGCCTTATGAGGGTTTATGCATCGGGCAATACATGGTAGCATTAAATATTATGATAATTCCAAACAAGTGTTTAAATGATAATAATGTCCTTTATTTTGCAATTGCGGCTTGTGGTTGGGAGAAATACATAGGGTGATATGCACAATTACATCAGTCCTTTGGAGTGCGTGTCTGGTGTTTGGAATGAAAATATACCTTGCGTCTGGACGTTTCCTCTCCCTTTGTTATTTTTAAGACTTTCACACAAGTCATATTTACAGGGAGGTTCCCCAGAGTTTTGTTTATGCTTTTCACGAATCATTAAAGATAAATATCGAGGGTCTGGGGCCGGAAGGGGGGAGAGGGGTGGGGTGGAGATTGACATATATATTGCCTGCTTCCCACTACTGTTTGCAGGTACTACATGTAATTGTTTTTATACATGTAGGAGATGGGAGAAAAATCTTGAAGGCTGTCAACATGATTTGAACTCAAAACCTCTTGCACATTGTCAATTATGCAGCAATTTACAATGTAATTCACCAGATGTATGTGAGTAGTGATCAAAACTTACACTGTAACATTTACAACTGGGACACCAAAAAGTGCATTTTGTATCATGCAAACACAGGTTCATATGCAATATCAAGATGAAGCCATAACATTTGGACGCAGCCTTAAGTTTGCCTGCAGTTGCACTCTAGCATATCCTAAATGTGTATCAATTCGGGTGTTTCACAATACATGGCGCCACCAAGCGTTTCTCTCGGAGGGCATTTTCTGACAGAGTGGTCGACATCGATATATTTGTTTTGTGCACAAACAATTTAGATTTGATTTGAAAATGAATACCTGATTTAGAGGTTAAAGTTTATTTAGGAAGCTACTTAAACACGGTTAACAATGTTTGCAATGAAAAAAGTGCTCTTTTCTCGAGAATAGACAACATAATAATATGCTTTATCACACCTTATCATACGTCTAGCAATGCTCGTGTTAGTCCAGATTCTGGACTATATTATTGCGATATTGGATCGTAGCGCGGTCGACTATAGAGGGCAGAATTTCGATATGATTTGGACAGCGCATAATATAGTCCAGAACTTAACCTCCAATTCCCCGCTGGGGTCAAAGGTCAATCGAGCTCATAAATATTCATTCACGTCGCGGTGTTCGATACCGCGATATCGATATCTGTACGTGTGCGCAAACTGCATACGAGTACTGTACTGTACACATAGCGCGTATTGCATGCAGTGTGTATATGTTACTCAGCTCATGCAGCGAGAATAGAGATAGCTAGCACGAACGTTTTAATGGCTAGGTCACTTTGGGGGTGGGGCGTTCGGGGACTGGTGGGGGTACTGCATGTACCTGGGAGGTTTACTGTGAAGGTGGTGCGAGTGATTGGGTGGGGTCCTACATGGGAAAACAAAATTTGGATATAGCTTATTCCTTGCTGTGCCATTTACTTCAGTTTCATGCTAAAAGTGCAAAAAAACGAAAATATTATAAAAACCAACTGTTCTTGTTTATCCTTTTCTTGAAGTTCAACATGTACATATACAATGTAGTACCAGATCTAATATTTTTGTAGCCCGCCGGCGGGTGGGAGCTTCAGATAAGACATGTTTTGCAATGCACAAAATAATAAAGCAGGCACACAATTCAGCAACATAAGTTCTCGGTAGTCTTATTTAAATTAATATTTGACACAAGAGTCACCTAGTAATGGGATTATGACCTGAACATTAATTTAACAACGACATGGGGTGTGAAGCAAAACTGCAATTAAGTGAGCAGTCCATTGAATCCATTCCTTCAAATTTGAAAGTCTCATGTATCTGTCTCAACTTGTGAAGCACAAAACTAATCAAATTATGAGGATGCCTGATTTTAGGGTTTTCATTAACATAATGCACTCTTTCAACCGGGGATGGGACATTTAACCAGTTAACCGGGGGAAAAAAATGAAAAATAGTTTTGCCGAACGTTAAAACGAAACCCAATTTTAAAGAATTTACAATAGTTTTCAAAGGTTTTTGTAATTACTTCATGAAATTGAAATTAATTTATATGGAGTCGTAGTAAAAATTTCCCCGGATAAAGATTCAACGATTATTTTGGGGGCCTAGGTATATTGTGTGCATTGCAAATGCATCTATAAAGTAAAACACCACCAACAACTTTGGTGTCGGCTGAACGGTTAACCGGTTAACCGACACTGAAAAGAATTGAAACCGGTTTCTGAATTAACCGTAAATGCCATCCCTACTTTTAACAGATGGGAATGTTAATCTACAACAAACAGAAATTATTCATCTTTTAGTTGCAATTTTTAATAAAACTGAATTCAGTATGACAGTACATCAAGATTTTAAAAATGCATTCTGAATTAAGACTGAGTTACACACTTGAGTTTATTTGTGTTAAATCCTTCAATTGATTTGCATGATCCAGTATTTTTGAAGGGACCTTTCAAATAACAGAAATTTTTTTGCAATGTGCAAATAAGCAGGCACACAATTCACAGGGAATGTTCCTGTAGAAAAAAAGGCCAGGGGGACTTAATGACTATGCCACCTCAATACAAACTCAACAAAATAAGTTCCCAGACATTTATTCAAGTTCAAACATTTCAAATTAGGCCTAATATAGTTGATACAACAATCCTCAGCCAGTATAATTGCCTAGGTAGGCCTATATATGACCTGAACATTCATTTAAAAATGGCATGGGGTGTGAAGCAAAACTGCAAGTGATCTATGAGCACTCCATTTTTTTCAGTGTCTCAACATGTGAAACACAAAACTAATCAATTATGAGTATTCTTGAATTGCAATGAGGGTTTTCATTAACAGTGTACTTTCAAAAGAAGGGAATGTTAATCTGCAAAACAAGAAATTATTAATCTTTCAGTTGCAATTTTTAACAAAACTGAATTCCTGAATTCAGTAGGAGTACATAAAGATTCAAAAACATGCATTCTGAGCTATAATACACAACTGCAATAATGAGCTACACACATGAGTTTATTACTATACAGTGTTCAATTTGCCTTTCACACTCATTTTTCAAATGTAACCTGCAGCCATGCATGCACAGAATGTTCATATACGTGCTGCTGCAGAGGATTACTGTCTGTGAATGAAATATAAACAATTTTTGCATCTGCCGTAATTAAATTTGGAGCAAAATTACTTTGTAGACAACAAAATATATCAGTGTAGGATTAATGCAGCTTTGCACAGATCAGGAAGTTGTAAAAATTGCCCCTTTTTTGCACAGGAATTTCTCCAAAAAGCTGCAGAGCAAATCAGAAAGGTATGCCGCATTTTCAGGGTGAGATAAAGTGCACAGACAATAAACCATCTTCAAAAACATAACACTATATATACTAGTCAGTGATTTTTCAAATCAGGGCAGTGATCATTCATCCTATAATTTCAGTCATGTATGTCAGAATGCTCAGAAAGGAAGACACATATAATGCAATACATGTACATTTTCTATTGTTGCAATGGTGTAAGAGCTGAACTCCCCCCCCCCCCCCCCCACCCAATCTGCCTCTTTATGGGTCCATAATATTGGAACAGTGGAAACAAATATTTGAGGGGCCCTTGAAATGGTATTAAAAAATCAAGCTTTTGAATTTGTATGTTCATGAGCAAAGTTATGACATCACATCAGGCAAACACAGGATCACTCTAAACTCTGCACAAAATATTGCACCATGCTTTTTCTCCAACTTTGATGAAACTTTTGTAACCCATGCATGGCTGCATCATTTGAGTTTGTTTTACATGTTGCTTGTAAAAAAAAATGGAAATAAAAAACGCAGCACTAGTTTGCCACAACTCCAGTTTGAATTCATGTTTTTCTATACTTTCTCTTAGTTTTTGTAAACAAATTGTTGAAAGTTGAAAATGTTGTCTTTTATTCATTTAAAAATGGAATGAACATCACCAATGTTTGTATATAAACAAAAAGCTAATGGCTTTTAAAACAGGGTGCAATTTGCTTTGCAAATTTGTTAAAGGTGGTAATGTGGAGCACCCTGTCAAGCTTTAAATAAATAATGTTGATAAAATGCCTGGTAGAAATTTCAGCAAATGATGCATGCAGGCAGTAGGGGCCTACTACTTCAGAAAACCTAAAAAAATACATGTATGGTTTTTGTGTTGAATACTTGTGTTGAAATACTTTAGTTGGCTTTTTTTACCACAACAATTACACGGGAAAAATTATGTGATGTTTAAAAGTTTGTTATTGTTATCTACACTTTTCAGAGTCGGGTTTTTCTTATGGGTAACTGCAATAGAAACTGCAGTATATATGGGCCTTTTTTTGCCTATTGTGTATAGAGCCTAAATTTCCTGGCCCACATGTACTACTAGAGGATTTTGTACTAAAGTGGCCATATATTAGTCAACAAATTTAGTACACCTGCTTTTGTTGGAACTAATAACTGGCTTTATTTTACCATGTAAATTTTTCTTAAATACGTGCAATAAAATACACAAAGCACACGTACTGTGTCTTTATTTTACTAAATTCTGACCTCTTGACCTTAAAAATAGCTATTTTTAAGGTAAAGAGGTCAGAATTTAGTAGACAAAGATTTGTTTCTTTAAAATGAAGTGCACTGATTTGATAGGAAAAACCTGAAATTATAAGTGAGAAAATTTGAGCACGGCAGGATGAAGAAGTGTTTCCGCACAAAATCTTTTTTTTCTCACTCCTATATATATATTTTTTTTCTTCAAATCTGCACGTACAGATGCTTGATGAGTAATTTTGAAGACAAAATCTGATCAACTTCTCAACTCTTTCCAACTATACAAACATACAGTATACACCTGTGCATGCGTGGCTATAGCCACGCATGCAGGTGTATACTGTATGCGTGGCTATAGCCACGCATGCAGGTGTATACTGTATGTTTGTTCTTTTCACAATGCACAGCGCATAGCCAGCATAGGAGGCCGATATGTACACATTATAATATTATAATGACTATGCGATGTATTGCGCGGACAATTTTCGAGAATCGATTCCCGACCGTCGATTATTCGGCGCGCCTCACACACATGATTGATAAGCGCTGCGTCCAATCAGACTAGGTGGGCGGAGCTATAGTTCCCTGAGATTTCTCAGGGAACTGGAGGTTAAGTTCTGGACTATATTATGCGCTGTCCAAATCATATCGAAATTCCGCCCTCTATAGTCGACCGCGCTACGATCCAATATCGCAATAATATAGTCCAGAATCTGGACTATGCTCGTGTCGACTTTTTTCCCCATGACGCGCACGTCGACACACAGCGAATGTAGTGTTGTCGCGTCAACTTGGTGGTGCCTGCATGTACATGTATTGTGAAATGCCCGAATAGCCATACACACACCAGCAATAAGCGATTACAAGTACAATGTACATGTATGCCTGTTAGTGTATGTAGCCTAATCCAATTGAGTATATATATATATATATTTAAAAAATAAATAAATAAATAAATAAATGCTTCAGTACTGTCCTGAACAAATATGGTCTTAAACAGTTATTTGCTAATGCATGCAATGGCAAATTAAAACCTGCTTGGAGGTTTTTGCCGATGCGCGAAACGGTATTTTGGCAATAGAAACAGCCGATAATTCGTAATGCTTTATTCAATAGAGCACGCTATTCAAAATACTGGTAGATTGTCTGAAATAGAAATGGCCAAGATAAAAGAAGGCGTTGTCAATCACATTGCTAAAAGATGTCAATTAATGCTGAAGCCCACAGTAGAAACACGCTTGATGCTTGCCTCTATAATGAAAAAGAATTTTTGTTTGAAACCAAGGACATTTCATGTTGCAATTTGGAAACAATTTTCTCGAAAAGAGTATGCTTTTGTCAGTATACAAAGAATATTCCAGAAGGTGCCCTGGGAAAAAGGAAAAGAAATCAATATACTGGCATGTTTCATTGAATTAAAAGCCGTTTCATTGACAGCTGCGCTGTGCGTGCAAAGTGGACGTGGTCTGTGGTCTGTGAAAAAGCCACAATGAATTAGTAGCAAAGCATGAAAGAATAATCAAGAGGATGTAGCAAAACTTGTAAATTATTGCCATGCTTCCAACTCGTCCCTTGTAAATTACAGTCCACAAGAGCCTCTGGACGGCACATAAATAACCCATCACTGCATGCTCAAGTGTCCAAGGTGTGCGTTATAGTGCCTGCAAAGTGGCGGCTTTGCAGCAAATTTCCTCCAAAGCTTCTGGCCGGATGAACTAATGTCCCACGCCACGGCAGGTAAATCAGAAATCGGACATTGCTAGATTAATGGTTGGGACACTGTAAGCCGTAATCCCACTGTGGCCATAGCAGAGTTAAGTTATCAGAAGATGACAAATTACCCCAAGTCCACTCCAGTTGATTGACAGAGAAATGACTCTGTATTACTGAAGAAATAGCCCCAAAACTGGAGCATACAGGTAAAAACAATTCTGACAAAGATGGACGATTGCACTTTATCAAGGGTTATAGTGTGCATGGACAGTTAATCAACTTCAGGAACCAGTAAGGAAGTAATATTGGTCATGTTCAGACGCAATTCTTAATGATACATGTAGGTGGTCTAACTTTAGCCATGTTCCCATTAGACTTGACCAAAACTCGCACTGTAGGCCTATATCTCGCTTTTAGCAAGATATTGTTTACTACACGGACAGAACAAAATACAAAACTGTTCCATTACAGCGTAGTAAATTTATCAGGGCTGAGCATAAAGCTTTTGCTTCCCCTCTTGGTTTTACATCATGATCATGCTTATACATGTACTTGACAGGGACGTTAGCTCTCCGTATATCTCCATTGGACTTAATTTTGTAAAATTTCTGCTGCACAACCAGTAGGAAGAGCATTTTTCCTCCAGCTAAAGAGTCTTGCTCAGTTGTGTCTTTAAAAGAGAAGGGGCAATCTACCTCGAGGTAGACCCCGGGGAGTCGCTCTCTACTGAACTATAACCCATGTCAGGTCCGATTCCCAAAGGGATCCCCGGAAGTCTCATTTGCCGCAATGTTTAAACGATATGTTTAGTTCTTTATTTAGAAAAGAGAACAGGAAATAGAGGGCCTATTGCGGGAGCAATAGGCCCAACATTTATCGTGTTAAATCCAACACTTGGATTTAACACGATAAGGGTTGGATTTAACATAAGTGTAGGATTTTAACACTATAAAGAATAGTCACACTATGAACGTCCGACCCGTGTCGAAATCTACACGGTTCCAACCCATGTAGACTTTTATAAATTTCAACACGGCTCAAATCGGCCACGTTTTCACACTAATAAATGCAACACTGGCATTTTTTGTACATACATGTATGTAATGTTTTGACCCATGTATCGTGCGATTGTTTCACACTACACATACGGCCAGCCATATCAACACAGGTCAAATATTTACAAACACCTTGCTATTTCTTCTTGTTCCATCGAGCTGGTTTTTGGATAGAATTGTCAGCCCAAATGGCCAACATAGCAGCTACATATGTGTACCTCCTCTTCACCCCATGTCAGCCTGCCCTTTTGTCTGATTTAGGGGCCCGATTTATTGGACATATTGGAGAACAAAGTTGTTATACGTTTACCATGGTAAGAATATGTACACGAACTGCACTGAATAACGTGCGAAAAAGCGAAACCCAAGCTTGTAAAAGGGTCATTTTTTGTTCGTTGCAAAACAGCATTTACTACAGTGCGATGCTGCCGTGTTCCCAAATCTACATGGTCCAAACTTAACCCAGAGGCGTTCAGACTCTGGTTTTCAACACGTGTCAAACTTTTCTACACCGGTCAGGAGCTTTCAACCCATTTCCCGAGGTGGGTTAGTTTCAACACGCGGTCGAGCGCTCTACATGGGTCAGTGTCGTGTTGAAGTGTCAAAAGTCAATACATGTCAGACCTGTGTACAACCCGGAGATTTTTAATAGTGTGAAAAGGCCTATAGCTCTACTGCTAGAGCATCTGCCTGGTGTGTCAGAGGTTTCGGGTTTGAATCTCGATGATAACCTTATGATTTTCCTCTCATACCGTATTTGGTAAATACTCCATATGAAACAAGAAATCCACATACATACATTTTGTACATGTAATGAACGTTGGTTTGAACCTCTTTACCGAGGGGAAATACATGCAGAATGATTAAATTTGGTAAATTGGAGTCAGTATTTAGAACAATTGGTCGATTGTCAGCCAACAATTGCAAAAAATTGATGCACAAACTATACACGGTGATTTTTACACAGTAGTTCAGACTCTTATTCACTTTCAGTCAAATGTTTCAAAATATTTTTATTTTTAATTTGTTTTAAATTTTTACAAATCCTGTGCTTTGGCTTCATCAAAACGTGATCATTTATTTTATCATCTCCTAACAAATTATGAACATGACTGCTCGTGACAGTGCTAGCACTAAACCCTGATTAAAAAAAGTCTCCGCCCGGTGGCGCACAGTGATTTTTCTCCGAAGTCTAATTTGTTCTCTTTTTTTCTTCTTCCTTGGGAAAAATTATCTGTCATGCTGTGTGGCTTGAAATTGATTGAATGAATGCTGGGTGTGCACTTAAGGGATTACGTGGTAAATTTCCAATTCACAAACCTAAGCTTATGTCCTTATTTCATTTCTTGTAGAAAGTGGAATGACCGATCATTTTCACCGATGATGTCTCCCGCCCAGAAATGTGAGATTGTTTTTGTCTTTTTCTTGTTATGATTGAACATTGATTGATGTTGTCTGGTAGATTTTGTCCCGACTTAAATCCTGGGCCAATGTGGATTGGGTTTTCGGTCCATGCTTGATTCTGTGTGTTTCTTCCTTTAACATTTCTTCATTATATTCTCTAAAATACTAATCTGTAATAAGTGATGCAGCTTATTTTAAAAATGCCATCAATAAATGTTATTTCTATTTAGCTTTAGCATGACAGTGTATTTGTGGACTAGACTGCCAAGGTGACATGTCACCCTTTTGTTTGTTGCCTAGGCAATGGCTCTACACTAAACAAAACCACTGAACCGTGTCCCAGTGCTGTTGCAATGGTGCTTCATCTGGCAGCCATGATGTTTGGAGCCAGTTACCATGGCAACACATGTCACATTTAGGCACTCAATAATAAATTACAAATGTATGCAGCAGAGTTCAAAGGAAAACTATTAATTTGGTTACTAGTTACTCTGAGCCCCACTTGTATTGCAAAGAGACTGCAGCTTATTATCAGGTCTTGTTTCGGTGTAAGGGATTGGTTTCTCTGCTCTTGACTTTGGTAGCCTTTACCTTGGAGGACTTGCAGGGAAGAAATGCACCTGTTCACGCTATAACATCACATTGGTAGATTTTATCAATATCAATACGTGTACATGTACATGTACATGTATCTCACTTGAAACCTGACAACTTCCACAAACTGAAAAAAGGTTGTCCACTCTTTATATACACATTTTTGAGTTGACAAGAAAAACCTTAGTGTTGATAGCAATGGTAGGCTAACAAACACCATATGAAAAATGTCTGTCCAAGATGGTACTTCCAGGAAGAAGTACCAACTGAAGACAAAAACTATACATGGATTTTAAAGGTTTCCTGAAGCATTGCTGCATCCATGTGGCTGAAATTCAGCAGACTAGTTTACCAAACTTCTTTTGGAGATATGTTATGCGGTATGCCCCCGATTCCAGGATTCCGTAAAAGGTGTAGTCTTGCAAATTATATATAAATTTAGCCTTTAAAGCTCAATACATCATTTGCAGTTACCCAAAATTTTACTTAACGAGTTGACAAGAAAAAAAGGTGTTGATAGCAGTGGTTGCACCACATGATTTTTTTTCGTGTAAAATGGTACTTTTGTGCAAGAAATTGCCAACTAAATGTGAGTTTTTAAAAAGGTTGTCTGCAGACAACTTTTTTACCATTTATTCACACGCAAAAACATGCATTGATTTTTTAGGTTTTCTGAATCAATGTGGCTGAAATGTCTACAAGGCTTTAAATTACGAGTGGAAATAATGCCATTTTTAACAGTTTACCAATCATGTACTGTATCATTCATATCTTGAGTCACCACGAGCTAGTTATATTACATCTGTTGGCTCTTGCTCACAAGGCAGTCCTTGTAATGCATCATGGGCTGTCTGCCAGCACAATCACCAATGTCGCCTGTGCCGCATCGACTGTGGGGCAGCTAGTGCAAATAACAGGAACGTGCTCATAGTGCATCACACATCACGCCACACTTTTGTTCATTTTGGCGTCGCCCGGAAGCATGTGCTGAAACACATGAGGATTATGATGCTGATGCACCATACAGTGATCCAGTAACTGTGAAATATTTGAGAAAAAAGATCAGTTTAATTTCAAATTACATTTTCCCCCTTTTCTTTAAAGGCAGTATACATGTTGTACATCATTGGTAATCTCGAAATCAGAAATGTTCACAGATTTACGCCTAACTTACACAATATAAACATGATGACCGTAGAAAACTTCCCCTGAAATGTGCTATAGTCTTTGAGAAATGAGTAAAACAATTAGTTTTCGTCTCATGAGACGAAAATTCAATTCGCCCCAAAACCATTTCGCCCAAGTGCCATTTCGCCCCAAACCACGTCGCCCGAGTGCCATTTCGCCCCAAATTACATGTACTTTGTCCAAACACTACATCGCCCAAATGCCACTTCGCCCCAAAACCACTTCTTGGTTCAGGGCGAAATGGTTTAGGGCGAAGTGGTTTTGGGGCGAAATGACTGCAAACCCTCTTTTGACTTTTTTCTCGGGTTGGTTTTAATCATGCATATCTTCAATCACACAGGGGGATAAAACTATTTGTAACAGTTTACCAATCATGTATACTATCTTTAAAGATGCAGGGAACAAAAGCAACCCTTTTTTTACTGCACATGTGGCAACCCGGTGTGGTAGTGTTTGTGTGAAAAATAATTTTCATTTTATTAACGCGCTTAGCTTTAAAGGACAGGCTAACCAGGAATGAGGATTCTCACATTAAAAACAGACTACCAATTGAAAAACTGTTTAAAAACCTCCACACGTGATTTTTAAAGGTATAGTGTATGATAAAAACCAACCCATGTGTAAGTCGGCTTGGTACTGCATGGACAATGGACCCATGTGATACTGTGGTCAGGGGCCAAGTTTGGTTCACACGAGGGCGCCATTGTAAAAATGTTTGTTCACACACATTTATATAAATTAATTTCCAATTATCGTTTTCTCTTCAAAAAATATCATATCAGGCAGAATCATTGCATTGGACAGTTAGAACCACTTCTATCTTTCATTTGAGTAAGGTTTTCCGGTCGAATAGTTGATTAAAATCTTTGGGACATTGCAAATCCTGTATGTGTACGTGGTTTAAAAGTTAACTCGAGGAACTGTCTGCCAGTTTAAATTAACCCTGAATCACTGATATTGGTGAGTTAACCCACCTTCGGATAAGGGCTAAAACGTACCCAGGTTAAAGGAGCATCTCCAGATCACATTTTTGACGCCCTCATTTTTCCCATGGGTGTTGAGAATTTGATACCATATCATTTGTCATATTTTTCTTATAACCATTCTGAAATTTCACGCTCTCAATCCATATATTTTTAAGGATATCATTAAAAAAAACACTGATGTTTTGTTAACTAATTTATCTGGTTCCATAAAGCAGTGCATAGTAAATACACCAACCTTTATGCTTCCACATCCAAATTGGACGTTGCAAATTTCGTGTTTTCTTCTCCCATGGATAGTATTTTGGAGAGGTATTTTATACCATTGTTTAGGTTAAAGGAGCATGACCAGAGTTTCTGGAAAATAGTTTTCGATGTAACTTACCAATATTATCAAGTAACTCCCATACACACCTCCCATGTCCCAAAAACCCAAAAACATTCGCGCTTTCCAGTAAAAAATTGAACAAAACTATCTAGTCGGCTTTCAGTGGATAAACGTTAATACTGTTAGAGTAGTTTACAAATAATCGGTGGATTTTCGACAATATCCTCGGAAATATGCGGCCTAGAAGCGCGGGAGTTTCAGTTTCGTAATCAGAAAAATATAACTTGTTATGATATAAAAATCTCATGACTCATAAGGTAAGTCCCGGGGAGTTATGGGTAAAAAAAAGTGATCTGGTCACACTCCTTTAAAACGAAATCCATTTTCTGAAAAAATCTTAACAAAATCTTTTAAGTTGCATTATTTAGTAAATCTGGGTAATTTGTATCCCTGAGGTTTGTCACGAGACTTCAACTCTTAATTTAGGGAATCTCAGGGTTAATTTAGTTACTGGGGTAATCAGTGCGTTAAAGTGCTATTGGAATAAGGTTTGTAGTTGCTAAATAATGATGTTCCAGTTCCAAGCATTGAGAGAGACATGAAACCCACAACCTGTATATGTACATGACTTTTTTTATTTCTTTAAAGGATCCCAGAAAGCCCATGACTGCAATACTGCTGGTCATAAACAAGTGTTGCCAGTAAAACAGGCTAACCAAACAAATAAAAAAATTAAATTAAATTAAACATTCAAAAATCAAGAACATTACATAAAACAATAAAGGTGTGGATTTTGTCAAACTTTAAAAAGAAAAAATTTCACTGAATCGTAAACAAATGTTTGCAGGGCCAGAGCAACCTGAATTTTACCAAACCATAAAAGTTAGGCCTTGGCAAAATTTCCCGATAGTGCTTGTTTACAGCAAAAGAAAAACTGCTTAAAGCAAAGCACTAGTACAAAAGATATTGTAGATTTTAGCTGTTAACCTACTTTTGCTATGCAGCACATTTCTGCAGTGCTAAGCAGTATTTTTTGTTTAAAAAATTGTCTTTCACAACAAAAAAGGGATTCTCCTTCACAAAAAGCTGTATCTGTTTAAAGTTGATGCCTCGATGGTAATGCATTCATGCGTTGGTACACGAGTCGGGTTTCTAATTTAATCTGGTCTTTGATTAACGTCACGCTCACTCTCCGGATCTGGACGGAGAAAACGTGTTTATTACTGTACTCGCATATAAAGTGTAATAAACCTCAGTAATCCTTGGATAGATATCTTAACAGAGGTTGGCATATCTGTATTTTCTCAAGAGTGCGGCATCTGTGTACAATGTACTTATAAATTTGTTGCACTCAGAAAGTCAAATTTTCATGACATAACTTGACAAAATTCATGCACTTGGACTCAAACTTGCACTCATATTTTTTTTAAGGTCTTCGGTAAAGTTTGGGGTATACATTTCAAAAACAAGTCACAATATAGTTCTGTTCAGATGTTTTTAGATTCTTTCAAAATTAGAGAAATTTCTTTATACTTTTCCCTGGACATGCTGGAGGAAACTTTTGCTCAAAAGGTAAAAAAAAAAGGTTGTCACAAAGCATGCATTTTTAAAAAGTCCAGCCATGCAAAAAAAAATCATAAATGTGTAATTGGCCCTACTTAATGGGAACTTTGTACATTGGAAAACGTATGTTGAAAAGTTATCTTCTCTGAACAACTTGAAGATATTTCTTAATTTTTTAGATTAAAGGAAGGCATTTGAAGAGAACTGCAGGGACCTATTGTAGGAAAGTGATGCAAGACATGGCAAAACGACAAGATTATCACTCGTCCAGGCCCCTAGCTGGTTTTAAACGCATGTCTATGACTGGCCATGATTAGTAGAATTTCATAATTACGGATTACTTAATTTGTAATTACATCTTACAGTGAAACTTGTCTATAGTGGCCTCTTTATAGATGTTTTTTAAGCATTATACACATGGCATTTGGGACCACTATATGTAGGTGGCCTGTTTATCAAGGTGGCCTTAATAGCAGGTTTCACTGTACTAAATTTGTTATTTGGATTACTCAATTCGTTATTACGGAATATGTAATTTGTAATTACGGATTACTAACATATACATGTACTTGCAGTGGCACTAATGGGCTTTTGTGTAATGTGCTGACGAAAATGACCAAAAAGCAAATCGATACATTGGAGTTGACAGTTAAAATATGCTGTTCTGCTGCGGCATTCGTAACCGACCGTAGTAAAGAAGAGAAGGAAATCTAAGCACCGAACGTGATGGTGCACATGCTTAGATTCAATCAAGTGCTCGCGTGTCACGGAAGGCATTAGTGGCTGTTGCTTGTTTATGGTTTATAGTTACTTTGACCAAAAAGACTCGCACTGATTTTTACCTGGGAGTGCTATATACTCTTGCATTCTTATAAAATGGACCTTTGCATGATGTACGGATTAGCAAACGAGGCATGAACCAGTTGTGAGTGGAGAATAGATTTGGACATTAGTGGGGGCTGCTATCTATTAACAAGCAGTCTCCAGGCAGTAACTTCACATGTCAGCATCGATCTACCAAATGTCAAACCAAACCTTGTCATTTTTGACAGGATACCTAACAGGTTGGGTGGGTGTTTTTTCCCTTGTTCAATCTTACAAGATACTTAAAATCTATCTCTGTCATGATTTTGACATCAAAATCAATGAAATATGAAAACTCAGCTGCATGGAAATTTAATCAGTCTGCGAACTTGTACGTGATCCCTCTGTTTTGTGGTAAAAGTGAGTTGCTATATTTATGCTTTTTCAGATTTGTAGTTACTTTGCGAAATTAAAAATATTTAAAATAATGATTTGAGGATACAAATATTTGCAAAATCAGTTGATGTCATGAACAAATACACAGAGAAAATTCATCTTAAACCATGTTCTGCATTGGACCAACTTTAGTAAAATTACATGTATATGAAGGTCATTGCAAATTTTAACAAAATTAGTCCAATTGTTTTTCGCTTTTATTGTCACTTTAAGTCTTACGAGGTAATCTGGGAAAAGACATTGTCGCGAGCATTACAATGTAAAACCGTGATAAAACACACAGTGTGGTCATTTAACTTCTGTGTGCACCTGAATGATGAGGTGACATGTTACTGTAAAGCCGTGTCCGCATTGGACTTGTTTTTTGGGGAGGTTTTACCGAGATGACGATAAAATGAAAAATTGCTAAATTTTACTGCTGTCCGCATTTGGACTTTTCGACACTAACATTTTACCGAGACCATGGGAGAGCATGCACAGTGTCCAGCAGTTTGACCTTCATGCACGGACGTACGCTTCCAGGGCGCTTTTACTGACTCGCTGTGTTCGCATTGGACTTTTCGTCTCAGGAAAAGTTCCCCGGTCAATTTTCCTGGGAAATGTTACTGAGAGAAAAACGTCCTACATTGTAGCTAGGCTGTCCGCATTGGACTTAAAATGAGAAAGGTACCCATCGTCTCGGTACGTTTTCCCCAAAAAGTCCAATGCGAACAGGCCTTAAAGGGCCCTGAAATGCTCAATAACTTTATGCACAGTTTTTGCTGCATATAAAGGATGGCTTGGTGTAGTAAGACAATACTACTGTTCATTTTGATGCCCCATTGAATATTTCTTTACATAAATTCACAGAAAGAGGGTGCTGTTTGGGGCATGTCACTTTAGGAATACACAGCAGAAAAGCAAAGAAAAAACATAAGACTTCAAACTGGAATTTTGGAAAAATGTTGCAGTTTCCAGCCTTAGTTTTTTCATGGTTTGCAACAGGCAACATGTAAAACAAACCTAAACCGTCAAGTTTCAGCAAGTTGGAGAAAATTGTGGAAACTTTTGTGCACAGTTGAATGAGATTTTCCTGTGTTTTCCAAATGTGACATCACCACTTTGCTCATGCATATGTAAATTTTCATTAGCATAAAAATCAAAAACCTTGATTTTAACCCCCGAACAACTTCCAAGTAGGGATTGTATGATTGTAAACTAATGGACTAGTTCCATAGCACAGATTTCATTGATAAAAACACCATTTCAGGGGCCCTTTAAGTCTTACCAAGGTTTTACATGGCTAAGGAAATTTCATGGGCTGAAAGTAAATCCAAGTACCTACATGTACACACGAAACAGTTACCTTGATGGAGTGTTTACTTTCTCCAAAAATTAGTCCAGTGTGGACACAGCTATCTACGTGTTTTGTATGTTGCTACATGAAAGAAATTCTGGAGAAACCTACTTGTATGCAAAAGAACTAATTCTCTTCTAGAATGATAAAGTTTACCTACTGCCTCACACAAATTGTGACTAGGCATATATACATGCATATATTCGCTATTTGATAATCCAATGTTTTATTAGAAATTGAATAGTAACTTCAATCAATAGTCAATCAGTAACTTTAATCAATAATATTTGGAATGCCCAAGAATACGCAACATGTTTTAATTCTGTAGTTCCTGCAGTGATTTTTATCTTTCTGAGCCACAGTGGGCAAAATTATACTCAATCTACTTGACTCGATTTAACTTGGCTAAATCCCAGCAGTCCGACAGTCACGACAGTCGCACTGACTCCATTAGAGACTCCCTCGTGTGAAGATAAAACGATGACCTAATTCGGCACAAGAGCCAGAACATCGCCGACCCATTACCCACCAACACACTGCACTAACGCCGTCTGCGCTACATGCCTACACAACACGCTCTCTAATATCACACCCCGTTCCCTCCAGATGTTATTGGATCCAGCCATTCTACCGGTTTTTGAGTGTTATCAGAGGCTGTTGTACATGTACGCGGCGTTTCGTCCGTTGGCCGACTCCTTCAGACTCTCAGTGGGAGTGTTTTGATGATGAGGCTGCGTAGTTACGATCTCTGATGTTTGGCCTCAATCGACTCCTAGTCTCCAAAGTTCTTTTCTCAGTAAACATGCGAGGTCAGCACTTGTGTACATTGAGGGGGATGGAATATTTCTACATTTAATTTGGCCGGATTATAGTTGAGCCAGCATTGAGCCGATTGGCTCAAGCCCGTAATCCGATCAGGCTACATTTGTTTGCTCAGTCTAAATGAATTAAAATAATGCACCCAGGCATCAGATTCTCAGAATTAGTACGTCATTAATTATTGTTAAAAACCTAATTATACCCACCCCAAAGTATAGTATACCCATGAAAATATGCCACCATCAATGATCTCCATGTAGGTGCTGTGCAAATAAGCTAGTTGCGGGATAGATTTGCATAAATCCTAGAGTCCTGCCTCTGCGCTATATATGGTGCTCGCAGAGTCATGCACCAGACTACCAGGCCGTTGGCAAGGGGGGTGCACGCTGGAACGTCTTAGCCAGCGCGAAAGTCTGTACGGTACCTCGCACATTACTCTATACATTTTGAAGCTGGACCATCCGAAATTACAGTTGAAATGAGCATGTTGAAACATACTCGCCATAAAATTTCATCAAAATAACGAGTTAGAATGCCTTGTTTGACTTGAAATGGATGTTAACTTTGAAAGCTGGATTGTTCCCAATCTGTGCATGATCAATTCAAAAAAAGAGTAACGAATTCGGGTTATGAGACTGGTTTCAAGTTGCCGATTGAACGTCGAACCCAAACGAAGGGAGACGTATATACACTATACAGCAAACTTGACTTGAAATAGGGGAAATAAGATGACATGCAGCTGGTAATATAAATCTTGCCACAATATGATAAAAATTAATATCACCGTTGATTGTTTATCCATTCGACGGAACATCATCAGAAATTGGCGAGTTTTACTGTTCCAGAATGCGCCGTTCAACATAATTTATTTTTAATAATTTATTTGTAATGTTATATGTATACATTGTTCCTAATTCTGAATGTATAATTACATGTGTATAATTTTTATATAGATTTATATTATCATATTTATATTTACCTCTCCTGTAATTGGCGATTTACTCGCTGTTGGATGTGGTTGAATAAATAAAAAAATAAATAAATAAAAACTTTAACAGCGAGCGACTCTCGTTTTGCCGACCGTGCGTACATGACCGGCATATTTAAATACACCTTCCAAAGCCCAAATCAAATTGTGAGAAATGCATCGTACGCAACTTAATCAAGTCTAGATATAAATACTGTGAGGTACGATCCCTCTCGACGAGGGATGTAGCGCCCCAGCGGACGGCACGACGATTCCCGCTCTGAGCGGCTAGAGACGAGTACGTTTGGGAGGAAATATACGGCCCACGTG
Source organism: Henricia sp. BOLD:AAB3569 (assembly GCA_037783545.1). Taxonomy (NCBI): domain Eukaryota; kingdom Metazoa; phylum Echinodermata; class Asteroidea; order Spinulosida; family Echinasteridae; genus Henricia; species Henricia sp. BOLD:AAB3569. Next base: position 910,828 of record JBBELK010000333.1, on the reverse strand, counting down.
ATGATGCTTGTGTGCTGCTTGGTAGTGCGTTGTCGACAGCTTCGTTTCACACGGTGTATGTCGAGGCCCTCTCACGATCCACTTCCGGCAATGGTACCAGACTCCTGACTGTGATGAAACCACGGTTAGACTACTTGCGAATTCACCATAGGCTACTATCGCTTCATCCGTTCCGCGTGAACCTATAACGATCTTCGCCCAGGATATGTCTCAAGATTCAGTCTATCGCTTCTAAAGAATCGGAACTTACCCCAAGAGAGCAACGTAACAGATGTCATATCATCATGAAATACATGCTTTCTTACCTTTGAACAGCGAATCGTCCGGCCTTGAAACCAAAAATTCACCCGGATCACCGCATACAACACCGCATACAACACTGTACAAACTGTATGTTGTTGTGTTGTTGTGAGGCAATGAACTTTGACCTATGTGGATGATGTCTGCATTTCTTAATAATTATTTCACTTCTAATGTTTAATCTAAATCTTTGGTAACAAAACAATTACGGTATCAAAACGTTAAAACTTCTAAACACTTCAAAAACTAGAAAAACTTAACACTCCAAAAACGCTTTAACATGGCAACTGGGAGTAAAAACTTTAGAAAAGGGTGAACGCTGGAACTCTTGTTAACCAAAACCCAAAATCACATTATATATAGCGGGCCTCCCACTGTGCGATTTTTGCCACGAATTAGGTACGATTAACTACGAAGTGGTACGATTGTGTATACACTCTACACACAATCGTAGCTAATCGTACCTAATTCGTGGCCAAAATCGCACAGTGGGAGGCCCGCTTTACACTGATTATAATGCTTTATGATGCTATATTTACGATGCAAGTTGTCTGGCATCCTGCGGATCTTGCTTAATGTTACAGTTGACGGTAGCATTGCACATGAAACTGTGCTCTCTAAAGTCCTGACTTATCAGGACCCCCTTACAGTACGTATAAGTTTGGATGTGTTCCACCACCATGACACCGTCACGTTTTGTGGGTCCTGAACAGTGCAGCCGTACGCTGGTTCTCGGTTGGGCTTGATTCTTGCTGGGGGTGGCACCACCACGCGTCAGCCAAGGCGTTCGCGTACATGGCCACCAACTTCCTTTGGACTCGCCCGTGTTTCCATTTCCAGTTGGCTTCCCCCCCGACCCCCCCCCCCCCCCCCCCCCTCATTTTTTTTGGCACAGACTTTTGTGGGGCAGCTTTAATTAGAACTGGCAGTCTTTTCAGATTCGGGTTCCTTCTGCATTTGGTTCGTTCTTTTCGGCACAGGCGTCGGTTGGGCCACTTAGGACTCAAAGTCTTTACAGCTTGGAGTTCCTGCTCCAGGTCAGGGACCACCAGGCTTAGGACGTCGTTGTACTTCTTCTCCGAATTCGAGGGTGTTATTTCAGATGGCGGCATATCTACCTCTGAGGGAAGAGGGGGAAATGCATCGGGGAAGCTCCGGGGTCGCTCCATCCTTAGATTTGGGCTGGTCCCGGTGTGGCCATCGAACTCGCTGTAGGTCACCCAGTCTCTTTGGGTGTGTAGCAAAATAATGCTTTCGGAGAGCATTCCGTATTCGGGAGAAGTGCTCACACTGGAGGCAGTAGAAGAACAGTGGTTCGTCGTGGCATTGTCTTCGGTGCCGCTCTAAACGTGTATACTGCTAGAATGTCTCGGAGCAGTCATCAGCGCAATGATAGCAAGCTTGTTCGTTCGTAGCCATATCGAACCGTGAATCTGCAATGAAACAATAGCGAAAGAGTAGATTAGCTTGACTGTCTACTTTATTTCCATGTACATGTACGGTTAATTATTTAATTAACTAGAGCGAGACCGCCTGGTTCACGGGTTTTAATATCGTTGACCTTTGTGATAGCGTACTGGCATACGCCTTTGCCGTGCCGGATATCGGCACTTCTCGTTCGGACTTGCATCCGTAGTTCGGACAGAGCCTTTCTGTTCTCCAGGAGACTGCATTTCTCCATGGGGTCAGATCATCTGTCTCCTTTAATGTCTCTACCGAGCCCACCCATGGGTCGATAGGTCCCCCTGATAGGGCTTGTGAGTCGACCCATGTGGACCACGCGTGGCTTGGAGCCCCTTGCTTGTTGTATCCGGGCCACAACATCAGCCCTGGGGCATTTCTCTGGGGGTTTCCTCCCACTTCTAAAACTGCAACTCCTTTTTCGTCATCTCAAGTTGATAATATAGTATAGTTAAAGCATAAACCGTATAGTTGATGGCATGAAGGGTCTTAGTTGCCGAAGATGCCATAAAATATACAACAACAACAACACAACATCAGATAACTTCAATAGGAGGTAGGGCCCCTCCCACTTGCACTGCAATTTAGGAGTCACTCCCTTCTTCTTCGCGGGATTATATAACCACACGAAGGTTCGCTCCTGAATGTGGGGCGCTCCGCTTTTGCCTCCTCACGTTCCTCTGGAGGTGGGAACGCGCCCTCTCATGGGCGTTGCTGATGCGGCCTTGTAACACCTCTGCGTAATCTGCCCCGTCGATCCCTTCTTCGCGGGAATGTTCCACTGACAAATCGAGTGGTAATGTCACTTCCCTTACCAACTTTAACATGTTGGGGGATTCCACCGTGCTTTCCTGTGGCACACAACGATAAGCACTTGTTGCAAATGGGAGAAACTTGTCCCAGTCTGTCTGGTTCTTATGCGGGTCTAACATCATGCTTACTGTATGCAGCAGAGTGCGGTTGAACCGCTCAACTAGATCATCTGACTTCGGGTTGTATGCCGTGGTGCGCGTTTTACTTATTCCCAAAACTCGGCACATTTCCTGGAATACCCGGGACTCGAAATCCGAGTGAATCTCCCAATCGGAAACTCCCAATCGGCACACAAACTCGGCCACTGGTTTTCTGGCAACCGTCTCGGCCTTAGCATCTGGTAATGCGTATACGCCTCCATCCAGCGAGTGGCGTAGTCACCTACAACAAGAATTCATTGGTTACCAAGTGTTGACTTTGGTAACGAGCCGACAAGATCAACGGCTATTCGGTCAAGGGCGCCACCAACCGTATACTGTCGGAGAGGGGCACGTCGGCGGCGGCTTTTTTTTTGGAGCAGGTGTCACAACGTCTAAGGCATGACCTTACGTCTGCTGCCAAACCGATCCAAAAAATACCGCTGCCTGACTAAGGCCAGCGTCTTGTGGAGCCCAAGATGGCCCCCAATCTCGCCTCCATGTAACTCCTTAATGAAGTCTTGACTATATACTTCTCTGGCACCAAATTAAAAGGCGGCACCTGGTGGTCCTTCCGTCCTCCGACTCCCAGCGGAGTTGCAGTACGCCCTCTCGAAGTTCTATTTGATCCCAGTAAGCCCAGTAAGTCTTACTGGCATGTAAACGGTCGGAGATCTCAGCCCACTGATCCGAGGGCGCTGTTTGCCCTCTTTCTTGGCGACGAACAGCCAGCCCATTTTTACATCGGCAAGCTGAGCTTCACCAAGTTCCTGGCTCTTAACAGTAGGTTAGTCTACATCTGGCTCCAATTTGCTGGCATCGCAATGCGTGCATTGCTTGCATGGTCTTCGGGACAAGCCATCCGTGTTACTATGCTTTGCCCCAGGGCGGTGCTGTATTACTAAGTTGTACTCAGAAACAACCTCCAGCCACCAATTAGCTACTTGACCTTCTGGGTTCTTCGATGTCATGAGCCATCGTAGTGATGAATGGTTCGTCCGGACTGTCACCTTTTGTCCATAAAGGTACTGGCGGAAATATTTCAAATACGAAACTACCGCCAGTAGTTCTCGACGTGTGACGTATATCAGTTGTCATGGAGACAACCACCCTGCCTACAAACGGTTCTCCATCGCAACTGGTGCAACTGACTCGTTCCCCAGCTATGCGTAACTCTAAGTTTCCGAAGTCCAAGAACACCACCCTCACTGGACAAACAGTTCGGCCTATTTAAAGATCTACCCAAGCTGCCCCATAGACTTTCAGTTGGGTCCCGTCTACCTGACGTACGCCCACCCCACAGTCCTCCAATAGAGGGCGCTGCTCTATTGGGATCTGATGGTACACTGTCATGCCAATCAGGGTATCGGTTGCTCCGGTGTCTACCAGTAGCTGAAACTTAGTCGCCTGTATGCTACCCTGCACATACAAGCCATAGCCAGGCAGTGACGGAACCACAATAGACGGTGGTTCTACCTCTACGGACTTGGGCCCTCCTGGCTCCCCAGCCTTTCCGCGAGCCCGCCGGTTGGCTGGTTTCCGTTTTCCGGACGTTGGGGGCGTCCTGGTTTGGTCTTGGGCCTTCTCCCCACAACCATGGCACTTTAACTCTGACTTAGCTCGCTTCTAATGAGGCGGCGAACCAGTCAATTTTGTCTTTTCTCCTCTGGCTCCCTCTTGCGCCAACGGTAGAGAGTTCATGATCTCTGTTATGCGCAGACTCATTTCCTCAATGCTCTTCGTAAGGGTTTTCTTCATAGACTGGATCCTAGCCTCCCAGTCTGTCTCATATTTTGAAGGCCTCTCTAACTTCCTGTGCGCCTCTACGCTCTGGAAGTTCTCTTTTTCCATGGCGTACACGCCTGGTTACCCCGATGGATTGGCAACCAGTCTACCAGTACAGTATCGCCCTCCTGAGTACAAGACTTCAAATTATTCCTCTCACTAGAGGGCAGTACATCAAACGAATCATACCCAGATGTCCCCTCACCCTTCACGGCTAACTCGTGACTGGGTAGGCGGAGCTCCAGCTCAGAGTCAATGCGAACATGCTTCGGTGGTTCGCGATCGCCTGCTTGACCTCTAGGCGAACTAGCCTCTTTCAAGGCTGCTTCCAATCTGGCGTTCTTCTCCGACAGTTGTGACATCTCCCATTGCATCCTGGTCTTGTGCGTATCCTCGCAAACTGAGGGCGGGCTACCACCAAGATGTGATGCACTCATTACTGCTTGTCAGTACTACTTTGCTGACGTAACACTAGACTGGCCCATTGGCCACTTAGGTGTTACCGAAAGAAACTGACTGATACACACCACCACTCCGCAATGGCCAGGCACACACGAGTACCTGCAACAACGGCGAAGGGTCACGTGGATCTCACTTCTGACACCAATTTTCTGTGATGTACGACCCCCATCGACGAGGGATGTAGCGCTAGAGACGAGTACGTTTGGGAGGAAATATACCGCCCCTCGTGACGATGCTTGTGTGCTGCTTGGTAGTGCGTTGTCAACAGCTTCCTTTCACACGGTGTATGTTGAGGCCCTCTCACGATCGAATTCCGGCAATGGCACCAAACTCCTGACTGTGATGAAACCACGGTTAGACTACTTGTGAATTCACCATACATGTGGGCTATTATCGCTTCATCCGTTCCGCAAACAGAGACGCCAATTGCGTGAACCTAACGATCTTCGCCCAGGATATGTCTCAAGATTCAATCTAAGACCCATACACGTACGTTTCGTTCCGGTACAGCCTGCACAATTAGTAATAGTACAGGTGCGGCGGGAACCTGACCTTCCGCAGAACAGATCCCAGTCTATGTTCTTAGCTATATACGACGGCGTCCAGGAAATGCTGCATGTTTTGCTTCGTACCCTGCAGCAAATTCGAATTTTCGCTATTTTAAAATCTGACGAAATACTACTAACTTGACGAAAGTGTACATTTTTTGCACCAAAAAATTCACATTTTGTAAAATAAGCCTTGAAAGTGGTTGCTATGGTGTTCTGGCAAAAGTGGAATTTTGATCGAGATTAGATGCTTTTAAACTCATGTTATTAGCACATTCTGAGTTTTCCTCGAAAACGGAAAGGCCTCAAAAGGAACATTACATATTCAATTTTGCGAAAACACATTGATTTTTCTGCTAGAATTTGATTTGTTGTTATTCTGAACGATTATAGACTGCCCCAAAACGGAGTTATTCTCTCTGTGTTTTCTTAGGAATTCGCAGGATATATAGGGACAGGTATATACATCATTAACATGTGCTAAAAACACCAATTTTTTTAATACATTACGATAATACCATACCTACATGTACATATGACATGATAAAGTGGACATTTTCATCAGTTTGTCAAATATCTGCCCACAACAAGGGCTCAAACGTCCAATCTGCTCATTTTCTCACAATATTCATACACTAGTATACAAATCAACACTTATCGAAATTCTAGCAAAGTTCTGTTTATACATATGGATTCTTCACGTCTTCCGTCATCTAAATCTACTTTTGAAAATCATTAGAAAACTCCAAGAAAACAATTATGAAGGTCAAAATTTGCAAAACAAGTGCCATTTTACAACTTTGAAATCATTAGATTTGTTCACAAAAACAACCTAAAATGTTGAAAGGATTTAAATTTTTCGTGAAATATTTGCAGCAAACAAAGGTTTAAACCCTGTAGTCTTGACAGAACTCATGTAGGGGGACGTTTTTCCCTTTGTTTATACTACATAAATATGCAAATTAGTTTAAGTACGCACGCATGCTGGGAAGGAAATGAACGCTGGGAACGAACGTGGATCCAAAGATCGCTTCTAGAGAATCAGAACTTACCCCTAGAGCCTGCTTAAAAAGTGCTTGCAGCCCGGAGGTACGTGTTCAATCCTAAGCAACGTAACAGACGTGGTTAGCACCGCACGCCGTAGAAACGGGACTTTGTACGTCCCCTACGCGCATGCGTAATTAATGCACGGGCCCTTCGGTACTCCTATCACTTGGTGGCGCTATCACTTAGTGGGTGCCTCTGCACGTTACAATACCGTACACCCTCGCCATTAATTCTTCCTAATATGACATGATAATGCCCCGAGAAAGTGTAAATTTGATTAGGAAACATGATTTTAGCAATAAGAAAATATCAAGGTTTTCTTTGAAAACACGGCTTGGTAGTCTGGTGCATGACTTTCTTATATGCAAGCGCCATAGCACAGAGGCAGGACTCTAGGATTTATGCAAATCTATCATGCAACTGGCTTATTGAGTGTGATGTGTGGTTATTGGTAATCTTGGGCTTATGGCTTCTGGATCATGCAATTGCAAAATGCATGTACAACTAGGCCTATCGGTAGTTCTGGGCGGCACCGTTGGTAGAGTACTGGTTTGTTTAAGATGCCATTTTCCCCTTTTTATTTAAATGAAAAGAAAAAAAATCAGATGGCAGGATATAGGCAAAGTTAGAATCTTTACTTCACTTTAAATTGCAATTCACATTAGCCTACTTTGACCACAGATTGTCACATTTGCACAGATCTCTTGCAAGTGCATGCATCTCATTCTGCTACGTGTTGTCATTACTCCATTTAGCCTGTTTTTCAAAACGATGACAAAAACTGATGGTGTTCTACTACTTTTAAATGCAACTTTAAGTGTTTTGAGATTCCTAAGTGATTTAATCATGATCATGATTTTTCACAGTAGTACAACTATAGTAACAGGTATTTGAGGTAGTGACTGCGAGTTTGTTTTGTTTTCAAGGTATATGAAGGCATACTTTCCGTTAAATTTTGACCTTTAAGACACATCCCAAAACTGATGACAAAAAATGCATGCAGAAATAAAATGCTGCTCAAACTGCCAGGGTTGCAAAGACTCAAATCAATGACTCGACTTGAGCTTGATTTGAGACATGATTTGTAGCGACTTGCCTCCAGTCAGTGACATAAATTATGTTACTTGACTCAAGTCTCACATCAAAAGGCTGATGAACTTAAACTTACAAATCTAATAAATTGACCAAAATCAAGTCAATTGCCCAAATGACTTGAATTGACTAAGAGGTAATTAGTAAAAAAAATAGCCAAAGCTTGAATTTACTCGTTGTAAGTCCGTAATTATACATGTTAAAAACTATTTTTTCTCCTGTATTGGAGATTCAAGCAACTACGTTATATTATCCTATTTTTTTACATGTAGTTATTTCACAAGTACTTAAGTGGGAGAATTCTCTCGTCATCCGGCCATCTGTACACTTGAACCATATAGGCCATGTCCGCATTGGACTAATTTGTGTAATTGTTAATATTCCATCATGGTAATTCTTCCATGCGTTTGCACTTGGATTTATTTTTGGCCCATAAAATGTCCTTCGCAGAACTTTACATGTAGTTGGTCATTGGCAGAACAGCAACTTGCAATGGTATCACTTGTTGATTATAGCCGCCCTTGCAATATGCCTTGCATGTAACAAAACCACGCTCGTAATATTTCCCATTTGAGACGGTTTCATAAAAAGAGTAATAAAATAAATTATGTGACACTGATCTAGAACTGTCGTTCGGTTGTTATTCTGCCGTTGCATTGTGATGGCTCGTGAGGATATTGTTCCAATCTACTCGCATTTCTCTTGTTATACTATCAGGAAGTAAATAAAAAGATTCTGGCGATATGTTTGCCAGGACAATTTGATGTAATTTAGCACCCGCCAGTCTGCTGGAGGGCTATAGAAGAAGGATATTAAGGGCATGTCAAATTTCATGTTTGTCTGTCGGCGGCATATATGTGGGTATTATATCCCCGTCTGTCGTATATGAAGGAATTTAATCGCGTGATAGTAAGCTGGGACCTGACATTTCCCCGATACTTAAAGTTTTTGTGATCAGTCACCCGCACTGGAGACTCAAAAATCCTTCAAAGATGGGCATGCCAATTGAAATTTTTACATATTTTTTGTTTTACCCCAGGCATGATTTCTTAATTTTTGCTTTGGATTTTCCAATTTGAGGTTTGCTCTTTATCTGTGGCTGCATTCCTATTTTTTCCACTGACTGAAGCTTATCCATGCTACCTTTGTAGGTGTTAAATGCACCTATCAATTGTTTCCCCCACACCTCCCGCAGGCTACGTACCCCACCTAAGAATCTTTAAATTTTTGTTTTGTTTAGTTATAACTTGCTAAGGTGAACAATAGCAACAAGAGGAATGACAAAGTCATGACTATTGTAACCGAGTCGGTGTACAATATAAACAATTCATGACAACAGAGGGCATTCAAACCAACAGGTATACATTTGATTTATTTAATAAATGTATTTACATCGACACTTCAAGCTTAATTTTATTATCAAATTGTTTAGCTCATTGTGCTCAGACAGGTACTTTCACAAATGCAGAAAGTTAAAAAGGATTGTAAAACGGCACTATCAAACGATACCATAGCTTATAGGTGTTAAATGACAGTCGACTAGCAGAAACTTGGCAGCACTACGGCTCTAGCACAGCCCGATAGGCAGTGTCACGGGCAGTCAGGACAGAAAGAACTCACTAGACCAGTAAATAGCACTCCCTTATATCTGGTGTACAGTCATGGTGGATAATAAATAACAAAACATATTGTATCAGGAGGACATACCAAAAATACAAAAGAATTCCACAAGATGGTCACCACCCTCCAGCAATCAGGGTAGTGGCACAAATAACAATGAATGATCGGAATGTGCATTTTTAAAAGATAAAACCAAATGGCTACACTGGGGCTGAACTGTGACTGACCATGCATGAATGTAGGTCCGGTCACACTAGTATATGCAACAATTGTGGAGTAAACCTAAAGGGCCAATCAAATGGTTCACAGCAGCTTAGACTGAAAGCAAGGTTCTCATTGCTGCGTCATAATGCAGAAAGCAGATACTGATGTACATGGCTTTTGAAGGATTGGAAGCCATTGTTGCTGATCTCTCCAACTACGCTGTCTGGGAGACTGTTCCAGATGTGGACCGTGGTATGGATAAAGGTCCTGCCAGTGGAGTGGGTTCTAGAAACTGGTGCGATGAGTGCATGACTTGGCATGGACAGACTGGTGCGAGTTGCTCGTCTGAACACATACGGCTGATGAAGCACCTTCTTTAGGTCTAGTGGACTTAAGCTAGTGTGCATCTTGTAGATGACAGCAGTAGAAGCCACCTGTCATCTAATGTTGCAGGGAGGGGATGTTTAGCTCCAATCTGGCATGCTGTTCATTCACTACAATGATTCGTAATGCTTTTCTTTGAATGGAGTCCAGAAGCTTTAGTGAGGTGGTGGAGGCACTTATCCAGCATAATGATCCATACTCCATGATGCTGCGTACTTGGACTTTGTACACTGTCGCTCTCCCCTTGACGTCTAGTTTGTTAGCAACCCTCCTTAGAGCTCCAAGCTTCTGTCCGGCTCTGGCTGCGATGTTGGAAATATGCTTAGTCCAGGTGAGCTTCTTATCAACCGTGACTCCTAGGATGTTTAGCTTGTCCTCTTCTGCCAGTTTGGTGTTGCCGAAGAATAGGTCTGCCTTTGTTGGATTCCTCTTTCTGGAGATCGTCAGGGCCTTGCACTTCGATGGCTCAAATGTCACTTTCTATTTGTTTGCCCAGTTCTTCATTCTCTCCAGGTCCGTATTCAAGCTTGCAGTTACTGCCCCACTATTATCGCCTGTTCTGAACTCGCAGAATAAGGTGGAATCATCTGCGTACAGATACAGGGGGTTCTCACACTCATCTCCCAGGTCATCAATGAAGACGGAGAACAGCAGTGGTCCCAAAATAGAGCCCTGGAGAACCAAAGCATTGATGGGTGTTATTGTCGAGGACTGCCCAGATAGAACCACTTTGACGGAGCAGTTGGAAAGGTAACTTGTAATCCAGGTCAGTAGCTTGCCAGAGACTCCCTTGCTTTCGAGTTTAGAGCAGAGTCCTTATGCCATACCTTGTCAAAAGCACCCTTAATGTCCAGGGAAATGAGACGTACCTCATAGCCTTTGTCTAGAGCATTGGACCATTACTGAGAGAGGATGGTAAGGATGTCAGCTGTGTTCTGATGAGGTCTAAATCCAAACTGCCCGTCTGAGATGAGATGGTGCTGCAGCAGGTGCTTCTTGCGTTTGTACTACTGCCTCCATAACCTTGCTGATGTTAGAAGGGAGATTGGGCGGTACATGGATGGGTTGGACTTACAATCCCTCTTGTGTACTGGAATGACCGATCAGCACTTTCCACTGGCTTGGAAATACTCCATGTGCAAAGCACAGTTGAAATAGACGACTGAGAGGACTTGCGAGCTTATTACAACACTCTTTCAAGACTCTGGTAGGAATCTCATCAGGACCAGTTGCTTTGTCTGAATTTAATCTATACAGGAGCCTCCTGATGTCCTTACCTTTGAAGGTTATGTAAACATGGCTTTAATCTTTCAACACAGGTATGTCGGCTCTGGCCGTAATTCTGCCTGAGAGGGTATTTACTGTGTTCCACCATTTCTTGCTGCTGAAGCTTCCATCTGATAGAGAGTTAATCCTTCAGCTTCTTGTTGTACTTGCTTCGTGCTTGTTTCGCGATCCGATTGTATTCCTTTCTGGCTTTTGTAAACTTGTTCTTGTTTTCCTCAGTGTTGTTCTTCTTAAATTTTTTGAACAGCTGTCGTTTTCTTGTTGCAGCTTTTTTCCCAACCGTCATCAAACCAGACTTTGATGCCGGTTTTATTAGTGACAAACTTGCTTGGAATGAAGATATCTATTGCGTCACAAATTATGTCAGTAACACTGCTGCAAGCTTGTTCAGGGTCATTGGTTTGGAAAACTCTCGACCAGCCAGCAGAAGAAAGGTGTCCTCTCAATCCCCAGTAGTCGGCCTTGTCGTAGCGCCAGACCTTCCGTATGTAAGGCTTAATTATCCCTGTAGATGAGTAAGTCTAGCTTGAAAGAGACAGGGTTGTGCATGGTCAGATGTGCATATTCTTGCATAAGTATTAGCAATTGAAGCAACATCAGTCACATCAGGTCGATAATCTGGTCTTCCCTAGTTGGTTCGGTGACAATCTGCTTCAATCCAAGAGAGTTGGACATCTCAAACAGGCGTCGACCTGCTGCATCTGTTGTGCGGCTACCAAGTCAGTCTTTGTGGTGGACGTTGAAGTCTCCGAGTAAGACCACAGACTGGGCATTATAATCAGTAATTTTAGATAGGGTGTTCGTATCTAGATAGTTGATGACATCATTGTTGCTGTTTGGTGGTCTGTAGACTGCTGCAATGAGTAGCTTTTGGGTTCTAAGAGCCACTGCTGAGAACCACATCAATTCATAGTCTTCGGGGTCAAGGTCATTGTCGTGGAAAACGGCAATTCCTTCAATACAGTAGACAGCGATTTCACCTCCGGTTGTATTAGGTCTTTCTCTGCGGCAGCACAGGGAGTACCCAGGAATAATGCTATCATCACCATCCTTAAAATCCAAAAATGTTTCGATGGCAACGATGATAGTTGGTTTATAAAGCTCATGGCACAGGTTAGACAGTTCACCTAAGTTTGATCGGAGGCTTCTGATGTTCACCTCCAACATACTCAAATTCTTTTCACATAGTCGATGCTTATGGGCATTCGTTAGTCGTCTGACTCGTCTCCAGTTATGTCCTTTCGAGGCTTATTTTTAGACTTCGTAGCGAGAACGTTGCAGGGTGGGGAGTTGCTTGCACCGCCACCCAAAAATGCATCTAAGCAATGCGGCAGGGATGCGCGGTAGACATGGCCTGAACTGAAAGCATCCTGAGACTCATAACAGTTCGGGTAGTCGGATAGTAGACACCACTCAGATTGGGTGATCAGCGCAAGTATGCATCCCCACTCCCCTTTAAGTGACAAAATCCCCACCCAGGGCAAAATTTGTGACAAAATCCCCTTACTAGGGTGCAAAACGAGCGTGTTTGCTCCCATGCGATGACAATCTGATTTCTATGTGTCAAAGCGCCCCCTGGGGCATAACAAAATGTCCGTATACCTTATAAGGGTGGAGCAAGCTGGGGGTGGGGGTGAATGGGGGGGAGGGGGAGGGGGAAGAGAACAACTGATAGGTACTCGTACGTTTGCCAAAGGTTTAAATGTTGGAACTAGTTGTCTATTTCATTCCTTTGATATGGTTTTTAAAGCCCGTGTACAGGATTTACAATATGTCCCCAAATTTCAGCCAACCATTTGACCGGAAAACCCTAATCAAATGGAAGACAGAAGTGCATGGTTCCAACTTTCAAAGGAAGGATTCTGCTGAGATAATCTTTAAATATAAGGAAACAATAATTGAAGACAAATTTATATATAAATGTGTTTGCAAAGTTTTTTTACAAGGACGCCCTCATGTGAAAGAAACTACCGTAGTAAAATTCATCAGGAGAGGGTTCAATGTGGACATATGACTCAAAAGATTACATGATTAAAAAACTGTTACAAATAGCGTTATCTCCATGTGTGATGAGATAGAAACCAACCTGTGTACATGTATAATTAAGACCTCGTTCTCATTAGGGAATTCGCTTCATTTGACGAAGATTAGTTAATCATCATTAGTTAATGAAGCGTGCATTCACATCTAAGTTAATGAAGATCGAACATAGAGCGGTACTGTTCACGCATTAGGCAACTGTTGACGAAAATCAAATAAAGTTGTACGGCGCCATCTCATTACGCGTCAAATCGCTTCGTCGAACGAAATGAGCATACATATATATTACATGTACACATTACATTCGTAATTTTTTTTAGGAGTGCATAACTATTAATTTCCAAAGCGCGCGCAGCACTGGTGTATAACAATTTGAAAAGGGTTATTCCATATTTGGCCAATAAAACACATGCCCATTTAATATAGCATCAAAAATCAAATTCAAACCTTGACTGCATCATCGTAAAATAAACATGTGGCGAAACACTGACGAATCGTACCTGACGACTAATGATAACGTCCACACATGCCTCGGGTAACTTTGGGAACCTTCGAAAAAATGAGGAATTCCTCCTGTTTCAATATGGCGGACTAACATGTATACATGGCGGTTGCTGGACCTAAATATCGTCTCAGAATAGTCGGGATTTTTTGGTCTGGGAACCATAATAGTAGAGCCTTAGTTTCGTTCACATGAGGACGCCCTTGTAAAAAATTCATCTTGAGTTGTCATTTTCTGATATCGTCTGGGGCAGAATTGGACAATTGGGACCCTTTTTATCTTTGAGTCAGGTTTTCCAGTAAAACAGTTGAATAACATTTCGGGAAATTGCAAGTCTTGTATGCAGGCTTTAATTCCCAGGACTCCAAGTCCATCAACAGCATAACTTTAATCAAAACTATTTCACTACAGCAGATGTTGTGAAACATGTTTCATCAATATCACACGTGCACAGCCTGGATAGTAATGTGCCTGAGGCATATTTGTAAGATCAATAAAAGGATCGCATTTCTTGGCACCATGCGCAAAATTTCTCACCGCTATTTTCCCAAACGACTAATTACAAGCAAGGTGTCATCAACCTGTAAGAAATCAATTTTTTTCACCAATCAATTTTTGTGAAGTCAATCTTTCTATCTTTTTACTTCCTTGAGCTTTCTTACACGTACAGTGCATTAAATTGCGACTCTGCTTCTTCTCTTGGGAAAAGGATACCTTTTCTAGTATTTTTTACCGAGATATAATAACACAGTCAACAGCCTGACTGTTATTAAAAGGTCCTGTGAAACTTTGCCAATTGCCTTGCTAAAATAATGCACTTAATAGTGCGTTAATTGCATGGATGCCATCTGGGTGTGCTAAACCCATGGTTGTCATGGGTTGCACCATGACAACCGTGCCAATTGTGCAAAACCTCATGCCAGAGATTTTTAACTAATACAGCCCTATGAAAAGATGGCCTAAAACTAAGGATGGTTTACATAGGCAAGGTGTTCCTTAAAAATGGCTGTGATTAGTTGGCAAAGAATATGGTTTTGTACTCTATACCAATCTTGTCCCATAAGCAACTTGTTTATGTAGCACATCACATTCCACCGAGGCTCAAGCTACAAAATGTCTTTAGTAAATGGTACCAGTCCCAACAGCATTTGCACAAGGCCAATTTATTGATTTGTTTGCAGCTCAAATTACGTACATGTATAATCCTGCTGCAAAGTTATGTTATATTTCTTGTTTCTAACATTTCAAGGATCAAAGCAGAGTGTAAATTTAAAGCTAAACCTACTGTACCTTTTCATCCCCTCTAAAAATAAATTCAGTCCTAAATATTTCTGGATTAAAAAGGTCTTCAAACTCTATTTTCAATTTTCAAATAACTGAGCTTAACTTGATTTCCCCAGGCTTTTTACTTTATATCCAAGATCATGAGATTAGGCTGTTATTGGAAATGTTGATGCTTCAGAGATTAGAAGGACTTGGATTAGTTGTCTTGGATATGCAGGCATACGCTGTGTTTACACTCGAACTGGCAAAGGTGGATGCAGCCCCAGCATTTTTATAGCAACCGGAAATCTGAAAATTTGTTTGCACTATATCTCTATTCGGCTCCAATTCGCCTTTGTAAATGTTTGCTATTGTCCATGCACTTGCGTGGGTTGTTTTGCATTGCATATCTGGTGAGCACTAGGATTGTCAGATAAATCTATAAGAGCCTTTGCACGGCGGCCATGACAGGGGGCAGTCACATTGTTACCATGTGTCATGCATGAATAGGTGTTTTGTGGATCTATTGTTCCATCATTTAAATAAGAAAACCTGCCCCCTGTCATGGCGGCCGGTGCAGAAGCTCTGTACCACACGCTGCATGCGCACGTATGGACAAACTAGGTCCGCCCAAAGGATGCTCAAATTGTCAAATCTGTATAGAACCTTTGCACTGGCGGCCATTGGCAGGTTTTCATATCCACGAAGTGCCTACTCGATTGTGCATGATGCACAGTGACAATGTGACTGCCCCCTGTCATGGCCGCCTGTGCAAAGGGTCTAAAAATGACCTTAAAATCCACTGTAGGTAAACATTTGGGTCTTTCAATAAAAACGGGAGCCAAAGTGTAATATTTTCATGCATTTGTAAAAATGGCCTTTTCAAGTTAAGAAAATTGTTTCAAGAAATTTCTGTGCAATTTCGTAAATAATGTGGAATATTTGAAATAATTTACAAACGGTTAAACATGTCTTGGTATCATAGTCTTGAAAATATAAGAACATTTTTATCACGACGTAAAAGGGGGACTCCAAGGCATTTTTGAACTATTGCGATTTTTTGACCAGTTTCTTTCTGGAAAAGGTACACGTAGTTGCTGATTTTACCCAACTGTAGAACATAGACTTTATTGATTCAAATTACATTATGAGCGAAATATGTCACATTTTGAGCGAAAGTTTCAAAATGTCAGAACATCGCACTAGTTTATTGAATCGTTCTCGTTATGTTTTGGATAGTATCAACAGATAAAGCTGGTGTTCAATTCATGAGGCCATATATTCTTTATATGCCCAGGGTGATTGTTCTCTGAAGTCCGGTAATTATACAAAATCAACTCCAGAAGTGTCGCGATTTAATTAAGGGGGACACTGTGTCCTGTGTTCATGGAATGACCCAGTTCAGGCTCATAGGCTGGGTTGGGGTAGTATGGTTGTCATTGAGGTTTGAATCAGAGACCTCTGGCACACTAGGCAGATGATCTACCAGCTGAGGCCAATGGTATTTACTCACTTAATGGTTTCCCTTAACGTCTTCGTAGCGGCTAGGCATTTTCTAATTTATTCCCCTGGAGCAGGAGACTGCACTTGCAGTTTTGGTTATACAGTATACATGTATATCTCTGGGGCTGGAGACTTGATGACTAGTTTTTATTTCAAGTTCAATCTTATTTCCCAAGTCCAGTCACAAGTCATTTTCTCCAGAGTCAAGTCACAGGTCAAAAACCAAAAACTGGCTTGACCCCAAGCCAACAAGCTCAGCCCTGGTATAGTACTGGTTTATGGGCTGTATAACCACCCCAAGACACTCACACCCGTCGAGAAGTGGTTAAAATCAAATTGTTATCTCTGTTGCAGGGATGTGCAACTGGCCTGGGCTATAAAACTACTTAATATTTTGCATGGTGCCTTATTTACCATGTCAAATGCTAATTTAATAACCAGAGTCATCAAATTTAAATTTCTTATTACATTTGAATTTTTTCATGCAAATTACGAATGTCAGAAATTTAATGAAAGAGAAAAAATGCCTTTTTGATCAAGTTAAACAACAATTGATTTGATTTCCATCCATACATTTTTATGAAACTGCATCAGTTAACTTCCTGAAACAGATGTTTCTGCATCCAGTCAGAGACCTAGATTAGGCAGATAATCCGAGTCACTGCCCGAAAGAAAACTTGATTGCCCAGTCCTCCGCGGCAACCGTCCATCGCCACTAGTCGATGGTTTTGTGTTCCAAATGCGGAGAATCAAATTAAGTAGTGATAAAAGATGTGTACGACAAGAGCCGCGTTATCAGATCCTCTGGTGTACTCATTAATCATGGATCAGAAGAGGCTGACATCATCCCAGCCAGATGAGACGCCGTCGATGTCGGATAACACATCAACTGCTTGGCTGAGGAAAAAAATCCTCCCCGAGGCCTGTCCTATCCCTTCCATCTTGCCAGAAACAGTATCCAAGAGGGGATTTTTTTTTTCTAGCTTCTTGTTTTGGAACAGTGTGCACCACGAGATTCGGAGAAGGGGATAGTATAGAAGCCCAGCGGTACTTCAGCGAGACTTAAACCACGCGGTACGATACGAGCCACCACTTCCTGTCGATCCTTCGTGCGTACTCCGGAAGAACCCCGAATGAAGGCTTTCAGTGACTACGGGCGGGGAGGCTTATAGCTGGTCTGTCATAGCTGGTGGTTTTTTTTGTTAGTGAAATACTGGCAGTGATGATAAATTTAATATTCTCAGCTCACTCTCCCAACCGAGCAGTGACTCAAGAGTCGATGTCATTTCTCTGTCAGCCAGAAACACTGCTAGTTATCACCATTATATGCATGGCTAGTGTTTATGTTACATGCACAATCAGTTATGTAGCCAACCAGAACATGACAAACCACCAAGAAGTTGGAATGTACAGTGTGTAGTCAGCAATTTCTGGCAAATTACTGCTGTGTAAATGATATTATATTTACAACTCATTTAGTAGATCTCCGAACCGGTGAAATATGGGCAACAAAGGTAAGATTCAACTTGACAGCATATGTTTTTATTTAAGAGAAGGGAACACTGCTCTTTAAATGTTGTATTGCACTCCCAGCAAAATATTTGTTTCAATGAAATTGTTGGATGTTTTCAGAAAACAACTAACCAGTATATGGTGTAATTATTCTATTAAAGCAAATTTTTGCTTTTAAGGTCGTTGGATCAATTTTCTGCTGTACTAAACTCATTTAGTATAGGTTTCACACTACTCTCGCCTATACCCGGGTAGAAACTAACAACGGAGAATCGGTTTCACACTACAAAATTAACCCCGCGATTCCGCTTTACCGGGTAATTTGTGATGTGCATTCACACTACGAATGGCAACCCGGAGAATGCATCTCTACTACCTCTCCACTCCCACGAACTATTGCACCTATAACATCTCAAAATGGTGCTTAAAATATTTGATCTTACTACTTCTAAATCTTTGAAGTCAACACAGAATTAAAGAAAGCATACCATTTACCGAGACGAGTTACCGATCACTAAAGACCAACTTCATTAAGTACTTGTAAAGAGAAACACAAAGTGTCTTTAGATGAGGTATCTTTATATAATAGGGAGGTTTAGATGCACGTAAATGCAAACGTGGCAAGATAACTATCTTTTGCCGTGACCAAATTTTGATTCTTATATACCTAAAAATATGACCAATGCTCAAGCCATTTCGCATGATTGACGCGTTTTTCATGAATCTAAACTCCTCTATAATATCTACATGTATAATGAATTACGTCACTTTATAATAAATTGTCATTGTTTGACGTTCGCAGCACGTATGTGCACAAAACTGGCTCCGGTGATAAAATTATTCAACCAATGTACCCAGGTTGCAGAAAACCCGGCGAGCATTCGCACTATTGAAGAATCGTCTCAAGGCCGCCATTAACCCCGATATTGGTGGGTTAACTCACCTCGCGAGCAGGGTTAGAAATTACCCGGGTTAAGTTGGGTTCTGAGGCAGTAAACCCGGAAATTGCTAACCCCGAGAAGTGTAGTGTGAACACTCTAAATTACCCGGGTAATCTCCGGGTTAAATTTTTCGTTAACCCAAATTTGCCCAACAAAATTCATAGAAGCATTAAAACCAACAGCATCATGATGACTGTCCTCCATAAATGGGCTTTAAAGTCGGCTCTACGGGTAAGTCAATTTGGGATTTTCAGGTTTCAAAAAGAAAAACCTGTAAACTTTAAAATGATGCTTGTTTCAAGTTTGTACAATATTCATAATGTAACCCAAGGAAAAACATTATTTAATAATAATAATGGCGAGATAACTAGAGCATGGTCCAGGCAATAATCACGATTCGCACTTGGGCGCTAGGGAAAATTCATCCTAGCTTAAACAAGGTACACTTTTGAATGTAATCTCCATTACATTTATTTTCTCTGAGTTTTCCCTTCTACTCGTTCAACAATTTACATAACTTAAATTAACTTCAAAATAAACCACTGTCTAATAAATTGGAATTACATGTATTTTAGTTTGCCATTAAAAAAAAGACTAGGAAAAGACTACTCGGTAGGCTCATTAAAATATGGGAATTGGCGACTGAAATAAAATACATGTGTAAAAAGTTAGTTATTTTAATGATAATCATTTTGGAAAGAATTCAGTTCAAGACCTGCACTTTCAACACTAATCCCTTAAGTTTCCCCCCCCCCCCCCCCCCCCCCCGCCCCCCAAGATATTTGTTATTTCCCACAGGTATCACCCGATTTGCAAGCTTCTGAAATTTAGTGCAGGTATCAAAGTAAAATCCTTCCTATAAAATTTTTTTTTTTTATACATTCAACATACCATTATAACTTCAGCACTACTAGCCTTATCCCGTCTCGGCCTCGGCCGACTATGTGCAAACCCCTCATAACTGTTGCTGGCTGGTAAGCAAGGCAAGTGCCTAAATCACATAGGTAACTCAAACGAATGATTGACCGCTGGAGGAAAGTGAACAACCTTATCCTCCAGACCCGGCCTTAAATAGCTTCCAAAGAATTAGCGAGATAAAGGAACCAACTTGCATTAGAATTGGTGTTCAATCAATACCAGATTGGACACTACAACGATATAAATATTTAAGAAATGTCATACGTACATGTATGTGAATACTCCGATTGAACAACAACATTGACTTGCCCAGGTCGCACGATCCGTGCCCGGCCTAAAATGCATAACAATCCATTTATACCGACAACACTGCAACCAGGTACGAAACGTCGCCCCGAGTCAAGTCAATGGAAAGTGCGAATATTGTGACAGTAGACTTGTTTTAGTCAACTGGTTACAATAAGTAGAGTTCGGTTTACTGAATCGGGCCATGTCTGAATATACAAATGCGCAAAATCTTGGTTTAAAGTCAAATGACCCCAATTAAGCACATTCATCAAATTTTAAACAATACTGTTTTGGTCGTATTTTGCTCTGTAGCACAACATTTTAAGTTTGCCGACTTTTAGAGGGCCCATTTGTGGTGGACGTTATACATAGATGTATAATTGAGCTAAAATACAATGGACAGAGAGCCTTGTGCCAGGGTTGTTGAAGCTGTCATGAATGCATTGTGTACTTTAATTAAGCCGCCTTGTGCCAGGGTTGTTGTAGACTGGTTCCCGTCCACATTTTCCACACAGGAGAATATAAGGACAGGTAAAGGGCGCTTCATCTTGATCTGTAATTGGTCGTCTTTGCGCGTGCGCATTGTGTTTTTTATATTTAAAAATTGGCCAAGCCCTTTGTTTTAGGCAATGTACTTTATTGACATAATTGGATATGTTCGACACGCACGGCCAAGTTACAAATGTCAATGCAAAATCTGCGCACTTACTAAAAATATAAAAATAATATTAACCACGTGACGGGCAGAATTCTGCCCGTCATGGCTGCCCTTTACCGATCCCTATATTTTCGCAATAAGCGAACCAATCTATAGGGATCGGGAACCAATCTAGGATTGTTGAAGCTGTCCTGAATGCATTGTGTACTTTAATTAGGCCGCCAGTACTGCATGCCACGTGAACAAGCTGATCAGGTGAATGACACAATTGAAATTTCGGGGATGAAAGTTTGGTCCCCAAACTTTAAAGGCAGTAAACATGATTGGTATCTCGAAAATCAGATTTACGCCTAACGTACCCAATGATGACCGTAGAAAACTTCCCATGAAAAGGTTTTGTCTGAAGTGCTATATACAGTCTTTGAGAAATGAGTAAAATAATTAGTTTTCGTCTCATGAGACGATTCGCCCCAAAACCATTTCGCCCCCAAACCACTTCACCAGAGTGCCATTTCGCCCCAAATCACTTCGTCCAAACACTACATCGCCCAAATGCCACTTGGCCCCAAAACCACTTCGTGCACAGGCCGTGGCTCAGGGCGAAAGGTTCAGGGTGAAGTGGTTTTGGGTCGAAATGACTACAAACCCTTTTTTGACTGTTTTCTCAAAAGTTGGACGAAGTACGGAGCTGATTTTTGCTCAGGTTGGTTTTAATCATGCATATCTTCAATCACACAGGGGGATAAAACTATTTGTATAACAGTTTACCAATCATGTAATGTATACTATCTTTAAAGCTTTTAGATGATTCCAGCCGAATGAAACATTGTGAAAGAATACTTGTGTGGATTATGCTATTTTACACTTTGACTATTTTTCTCCAATTTTGCATCAGTTTCTTAATCACTCAGTTACATTGTAATTTCCAAAATTAATATTTAATGTGATCAATCACTTGTTTATCATTAAAAAAAAACATCAAACATTTCTTGTTCATAGGAACTATACTTTTAGAGATATAGTCAAAGAAAAGCGAAGATACATATTTTCAAACTGAATAGTTACATGTACAGGTGATGCATACATGTAATCACTAACGTAATTATAGCATTCAACTCTCATATGCCAACAAATTTTTTCTTTTTCTTGTTTTTCATTTTATGACTTTTTGTCCCACAAATTCCAGTCAGTGGATTATTCTGTTTTGACCAATATCTTATTCACATTTCATTCATTTATAAAAAAAATGTGGAAAAAGTCCACTAATATTCAAATTTCTTTTTCAAGATAAAATCGTCCCCAAGTACCTTTTATTTTTATACAGTACTGTAAATCTACCAAAAATATATTTTGCAATATATTGCAGAATCGGTACATTTTGCCCTCCGAATTAAAAGAAAAGAAAAATAAAAGAAGTTAAATACTCCCATTAGCCTAGCTTGTCGTCAGTTTGTATTCTGCCGTTTTTGTATGCACGCAGTTAGAAGGTTCGGGTTGCAGTAATTAGTGAAACATATCCAACCACTGTGCTTCAGGCAGTGCACAAGGGGATTTCAGTTCGGTATTCGGTTTTGTTTACTGCATAGGCCTCCTTTTTTGTCTTCTTAGAAGTTGCAATCCTCTGAGCTACTTTTAAAGTGATTATAAATTTTTTGTTCGTATTATTGATTACTTTGTGATTTTAAACCAGCTTTAATTAGCATGTCCATGGTTTGTATTCAGATGCTGTTTTGTACATTACACCAATACTACAGTCTTTGCACTGGCTTCCCATTCCTCGGCGTATTCAGTTCAAAATTCTTCTGCTTGCATATAAAATTTAAAAAATGGACTCGCACCAGCATACCTCAACGATCTCATCAGTCCCAAGGTTTCAACATAATATATTAGTCTTCCTGTAAATTCCATGTTACACCTTCAACTCGCTCCTGGTCCACGCAGCAGCACTTGTTATGGTCGAGCATTTGCAGTCGCTGCACCTACCCTCTGAAACAGACTCGATCCCTCCAGGACTCACTTTCAATGGACACCTTCAAATCTTGATTAAAGAGGCTCGCTTACTCAAATCTGTATAGTGCTTAGAAACGCCTGTTAATTAAGCGCTTTATAAATGCAATTAATTAATTATTATTATTATTATGGGCTCTTAGTCTTACTGTATCATATGCAAGAAAGATCTTATTGAAGTGTTGATAGCAGTGTTAACAAATACCTTTTTTTCCCTCAAAATGCTACCTTTCTGTTAAAAACTGACAATTGAAGATTTGCTTTAATTTTAATTTTTAAACACAAACCATGTAACACAAGTGCTTTCCTATGGAACTGACATTTTTCCAGGCTAAGGGGTCCATGTATATCGTCCACATCCAAAGACGTAAGAAAAAATACTGTTTTTCTCAGGCCAAACAACACCCTAAACATAATGCTTTTGTGTTTAATTTCTTACCCTAAATTACTTCAAATTTACATTTTTGTAGCCAGAACACAAGGTTGCCATTTTGGTGTTTTCTCTTAAAATCGGATGTGTGAAATGTAAACCATTGACTGATTGCAATTTTAAAAAAGTTATAATGTATTAGCTGTTAAGACATCATAAATGTTGTCTTGCTATAAATAAGACACCTAAAATTCACTTGCCTTCAAAACCTCTGAGACTAAAAGTTTGCATTTTAGTGAAGTGTCCTTTGAGTTTTATGAGGAATCACATTACAGTAATACAGTATTACTGTTTGCAAATTTATGTGAGATATTTGCAACCCTGGAAGAGTACTTCACTTTTTTTGTGTAGACATGTGTCACACCGACTTGAAAACTAAGAGGTTATCAGCAAGCTCTTTGGGATAAAACTGGGTCATATAAACATCTCTGCAAAAAGAAAAAGAGGCCAGTGAGCTCTACCATTACAACAAGATAAAAGACGTTTACACTAAAATATAAAGCCTTTCAACCTAAAATTCTACAACTGGGCATTTTCACGGTACATTATGTAATGTCAGTTAATGTGAAAATGCCCTTATTTTGACCTAAAGAGCAACATGAATATGTAGTGCGTCATAGTAGATTATGTTGTGTCATAGGATGACACACTACATGTAGCTTGCTGGGTCATTATAAGACCATTTTAACGGTAACTGACGTTACATGTAACATTTCAAACCGTGAAAATGCCCGACTGTGTTGAAAAATTACATGTAGGCTAGGCCTACTGTATAATTTCAACGCAAAACAAAAAGTATCTATGAACGGGAATAAAGGTGTTGTTGGCCAGTCTTTAATAAACAGTACGTTTAAGACCGGCTTAAGATCGACATCAAGGTCCCCAACTGGTCTAAAACATACAGCTCAAAACCGACCAACCACACTTTTATTCCCTTAAAGGCCCTATGTATCATTTGCAAGATAAAACCTTTTACAGATTCGTGGAATAAGAGTGTAACATATATAAGGAAGAATGTTGGTATACAAGCCTGAAGAAATTTTACGTACATGCATCAATGCTTCAGTCTCAGAAAACATTGAAAATCTATATATGGATTTTGTGTACAATTAAGTAAATGGTAAAAAATTCCAGCATGAAATACCATACGGAAATAAATTCATGTGGTGTTTGTTATATACCATTGCTATCAACACTTTGAGTAAGGTTTTTTTTGTTAACTCATGAAAACAAGATTGGGTCATTGCAAATGATACAATGGGCTGCCCCTTTCACACACTCACAGATAAGACGCCGGATCACTGGCCTGGCACCAGCCTGGCACCAACCACCAGCCAGCTTTACCGCTGGCTTCATCCTTGGCTATCCGGCTTTGTCCAGCAGGACGGGCGAATAAATTAAGCATGTTAAATTTTTCTTCCCGGATCTCTCGGAAGAAAACGATCCGTGTTGATTCCAGGAGCTGCCGGGAGCCTCCGTGAAGCCACCGAAATGTCCGTCTGCACCTTGTAGAGACTGGGAAGGAACCGGGACCACCCGGGCTGCTTTTGAGCGCGGCACCAGGATATCCCTAGTGTTCCCTGGTGCGCGTTCGAAAGGCACCAACTGCATGTGTGTGACGTAACGTTACCAGCGCCTGGGAGCACCAGGGTGCACCAGGGACGAGCGCTCGAAAGCAGCCCTAGGAGTCGAAATTTCATCCCAGAGAGCTCAGAGAATCCCAGTGCATGCATGGATCATTCTCGGAGGCTACACGGACACTCCCGGTCTGATCTCGGCAATGGTGAGACATAGGAGCCAGGTCGCTCGGAGATTGTCGGTGTGTTCACGGCGTGTTGCTGGACAACTCGGAGTGTTCACGGTTTCTACACGGTGGTGCCTCGGACTTTACGGAGTCTTGCCAGTAGGGGGGTGGTTGCGCCGGACCTATAACATGTATAAAACGCTTCCCGGATCAGTAGCAGAAAGAGGAAGGGCCTCTAGGGCATCTTTTTATATGCATCGTGAGGCCGCACTGGCTGCAGTTTAAAGAAAATCGGGAAAGACCGCCTGAAGACCGTCTTGGTCCTTGTAGGCACCAAGTGAATCCGTCTTCCTCCGTACGTTCCGCCTTCAGTCTGGTGCCATCCGCGCATAGACCGGGAACGTCTTTGGCAACTCGGCAACCGGCTTTGATGACGTCACAGCGTCTTGACACGCCGGATCACCCCGGATGGCCGACATTCCTCGTCCGGCATCTCATCTGTGAATGTGTAAAAGGGCCCTGTATCCTACATTTGTTCAAAATACATCCTACTGAATATTATTAGTATCCCACGAGCGCGAGTGGAATACGGCATAATGTAGTGCGTCTGCGTCCCATGATCATGATGATATGGGATGCAAATGCACTACATTATGCCGTATTCCACGGGTGCGAGTGCTGTAATCCACGACGCACTAATAACGCGCACACTCCGCAGTGCAGAGAATCACGCGCATAACAAGCCGCATCGGACGCACACGCATCACGTTTGAATTGGCATGTTCAGACGGGCACTACCTTCGAAAGTAAAGTTAACAACGACAGTCCCACTAACAACGACGCGTGTCCACACGGTGATTTAACAACGACGCGCAGGCATGTACACTGCCCATATACCACTAGTGCGCGCTCGTAAGTAGTGCGCTACTCATAAGATTTCTCGTTGTTAAATCGTCGTTGTTAACTTGTAAGTAAGTGCGTCCACACGGTCACTACTTACGAGATTACTCACGAGTGCCCATGCACTAACAACGACTTAACTTTAAGTTAACAACCATCGTCTGAACGCACCTATTGTATATACAGCTCTGCAGCGTATAGGGCTAGGGACGCAGTTATCTTAGAATATGATGCATTACACAGAGTGCAGTTGAGAATCGGAAGAAGTATATGGAACAAATATCACACTGTTGGTTGCCATGGATCAGAACCACGGATTCAAGTTTGCTCGAAGATAAATATATATACACACATTGACTTGGCTGGACAAATCTACTTGTTACCAACGGTGCCTTGATTTGATTTTCATTTTTCACAGCCCCACTTTAAATGCGTTTCTAATGCCCCAAATCAAATGTGCGTAATTATATTGAAAAAGGTCCTACACATGAGATATTTTGTAGTACATCTAACAGAAAAAAGCCCTCAATAATGAATATAGCAGAATAAATATGCTTTGCCAGTTCTGCATTAAGAGAACTGTTAAAAGCACTTAGTCCGAAATTGATTGGATTTTTCTTGATTTCTTTGGCATCAATTCAACTCTTCCATATGCGGAAAAGGTCTCCAGGGAAAGTTGCAGCACTAATGAGTGCTAAAACATTTTTTTGTTCATTGAATGTCACCTACTTTTAACCAAAAAAAGCTTTGGCAGGCAGGGGGAGGGGGGGGGGATGGATGTAGGCAGTGGAGTAAATTTGTCCTGCTTCCCTAAAGGTTGGCTGCTTAATTACATTTGTCGCCATAGGCCTATATTGTCTGTTAACTATATTGTCTGTTTTTAAATACATGTAGAACATCAGTTTCCGGTGCAAATTTGCTCAATGTCTTCTAAGAGTCTTCACTCCGTGTCCCACATCATTTCACTTTGGTTTTTGCAAACCAAGCTTATAAGCTGCAGGGCAAGTTGTACCAGGGAATGGACCATAATTTGTACGTGTTAAAGTAATTAGCATTTTGCATGTTACCTGCATGCACAATGGCTGGCACCCACAATACTTTACTTTCAAATGGTAGTGCAGTTTAGAAGCCCACATTCTATACATGTTGTTGCTACATAGTGCAAACCAATGCATAGCAACCAACAGTCTTGCTTTATGCCATTCTCTCCTACCAGGAACACTGAATTGATTTTGTACTTCACACCTGCCACTTGCATCCAGTAACTTTTATACAGCAACAACAATTTAGTATAGTCATCTGAGCATGTGTGCATGTGAAAGCAAGTACGCGTCTGCTTTGGTGCGCCCAGCGTGCACGAACATTAGATTGGGGCTCTGTCACGGCTGTACAGTATCAGAAATGCACGGTATCCGCAAAAGCTTCATTTTATATAATAATTTACATTACTGCATGGACTATTTGCCATCAACACTCCTATATATGTCCCTCCTATTTTCAAGAGGGACATAGGACAAGCTGTTTACCTCTGTTATTTACAAATGTGATCAAAGATTTCTGGAACTAAAGGCTACTTGATCTATTTAAAAAGTGGTTACTGCTAATCCAGCTTTAATATGCTATGGAGATGCAGAGCAGTAAGTTTGTGGGGAAAGTAATCCTCCGATTGAACCTGATGTGCGTGCATAGCCTGCCAAACCCGCCACTGGGCCAACATCAGCTAATTAGATCGAGAGTACACATGTACTGTCGCATATTGCTCATCTCGAGAATGTATTCCCTTGGAACACTACCTATATGTTTGCCATAAATTATCTCTCTTCATCCAGGAGTAAATGGGAACCTGCGAGGGTAAGCATTTTTTGTCTCCAGTTTGGGCTGTTTGCTCCTCATGGAGTTAAAGGGCCCCTTATTTAGGATTTTTATCAATGAAATCTATGCTTTAAAACCACTCTACTCGGTTAAAGTCATAAAAATCCTATTTGGAGCTTGCTTTGTGGGTTAAAACAAAGGTTTTTAGTTTTTATGCTAATGAAAATATGCATATTCATGACCAAGGTCACGATGTCACAAGAGGCAAACACAGAAAAATCAGATTCAACTGTGCACAAAATATTCCACTGTAAGCCATGACAAAACTGGGAGTAGAAACTGCAGCAATTTTCCACAAGTCCAACTTGTCTTATTTTTTTCTTAACTTTTTCCTTCTGTCTTCCTTACGTGATGCACTCCGAACGGCGCCCTCTGTCTGTGATTTATTGCAATGAAATCTTCAAAGTTGAAAAAGGCTACTTTTTATAGATTTTACATCCAAACGAACAATAGCATGTCTTGCTGAACAAGTAATCCGTCATTATGAAGCAAAGCTTAGGCACAAAGTTGTTTAGCATGTCACAGGCCCTTTATAAGGAGGGGTCCAAAGGTACATGCTGCACGAGAATGGGCAATTTTAAGCGATTACGAAGCATGCCATATTAAATGGATGCAAAATATGAAAAGATGATCAAAAAGTAGAATAGGATGATTCACACAGGTATTCTTTTAAAGGTAGAATACATGATTGGTAAAAAAACTGCCCTGCATAAATTTCAGCCACACAGGTGATACTCAGAATAGGCCTACTTGAAAAATCTATTCATGGCTTTTGTGTTGAGTTAAATAGCAAAAAAGTCTTTTTCAAAAGACCTTTTTAGAGAACCGCCTTCAGTTGTTAATTTCTCACACAAAATACCATTTGGACTAAAATAAATCGTGGTGTTTGGTACCATTGTTACTAACACTTTTTGTAAGGTTTTTCTTGTCATCTCGTGAAAAAAAAGTTTGGGTCACTGCAAATGATGTACCTTTCTACTACCTTTAAAATATGTTTGACTGTAATTGGCCAAGAAATGTACGCTTTGGAGTTTTGAGAACATGGCTATAGTGGCACTTCTATCGCATGAACATTGGCATCTGTCTGGCACAATGTGGCTCGTTTGTATGCCCCGTGGTATTAGCAGATCGAAATACACAACCAGATCGAAATACACAACCTTTTCAGTTTGCCTCAAGCCTCAACAACTTTGCAACGGAGCCCTTGTAGCAAAAGATACTGAGCTAAACAAGTGCAAACCACACTTTAAGTTGATATTCAGGCCAAGAGAATTGACCCACTATAAGAAGATAGGACATTTAAGACTCCATTACTAATACATTCAGGAAAATAGAAATAAGTAAAGACAAAGACATGCTAAAGCACTTTTCAACTTACAAGCATGGCGCCAGATCGACAATATTATAAAGTATCAATTAGTGTTTGTTTTGCAATTACCCGACGTAACCAATCGGTCAGCACTGTACACTCATAAGATCAGTGCTTCCCCAAGACACTGAGAAAAACTGTATACCTTGCTCAAGAGGGATTCAAACCCATGACCTCCTGCAAACAAGGCAGATGTCTTTACCACTTTACTACCGAGCTGGTCGGTGTTGAGTAGCCAGTTTAAATTGTTTATCAGCGGGTACCGCATCTGACGATGAAATATAAAAAAGCTAAAGGCGGGAATACACTTAATCCAGGTGTCCACCCCAAAGTGTCCATTTGGTGTGGATCAAGCAGCTCCCCTTCCCTGCCCTCCTTTTGTTTAAATCTAGGGTAGACTAGACAGCCCTCGTAGTTGCCCTCTTTCCCCTGCAAATTAAAGTATTACAATTTTTTATTATTATTAATAACTCGATCACACACTACAAACTTGACAGCAAAAAGTCTGAATTGTGTTCAAATTTTCATGAGGTTGGGAGCACTTGGTGCACAGGTAACACACAAAATGCTAATTACTTTACCTGGGATCCCCCTCGGTGCGATCAAGAGCTGTACTTTGTGATGGACACAGCCTAGCACAGCCAGTCCAGTGCATAATAGTGTAACACGTACACTATACTCACAATAAGTTGGAGATATATGTATTGTGGGGTGTATGCAGATGATGCTGGGAACAAGATAATGGCAAAAGAGTTCCCAGATGTCCACACCGCTTCATTGTGAAGATAATCTACAGTGTCTAACCATGATTTGACTGGTTTTTCCTCACAGATTCAACAGGCAACTGCCCCTCCGCCTACCTCAAGTGTAGCAACGGTGTGTGTATTTCCAAGGAGAGACAGTGCGATGGCGTGAACAACTGCCCGAAGGGTTCGGACGAAGAACAATCGGCCTGCCAAGACCAAGGTGGGTCAGCTCAAAGGTTGCCCTGAAATTGGCCTTTTTTGTTTTCATTCTGTTGAAATTCACTCTTGCTACCAAAGCAATGTGGCGAACATCCCTGTATTCAAGGCTCTACACACATACATCATTATAATTTGAAAATGGATAAACGTCAATTTCAATAGCCCAGGCATAGAGAAAGGTTAACTTGCCAAACTTGGGGGTTGACTGCAACAGGCAAACAATTGCCAATTTTTAAAATGGGAATGCTTGCCCTTGTCTGCGTTCCACTTTAATACGGGAACGTTAACAAACGGAACGGTTTGTTTGCCAAAACACATTGTCAAGATGGCGGCGTCCACTCCCAGAAGTAGTAGCGCCGGTGTAATGTGGCCCGCCACTGCTTACCAAATTTGTGAGGAAATGTGACACGTTGCCATTTATTGTGTTTCGCCAGCGATAAGGGATTTATTTGTTATTTTCAAAACTGGAAACCATCGTCTGTCACGTGTGCCATTTTGAAATGACTCACGAACCTCGCGAACAACCCAAAAGTTAACGTTGGTGGCGCACAATTCGTTTGCGAACGTTTGCAAACGTTCGCAAATGTTCGAGTGAGTGGAACGCAGCCCTGGGTTATTAGTGTGTTGTTAAAGCAAAGTGTGTTAAAACATGACACAGCCCATTCTTAACATTTTGCTCAAAGGCTGTTAATTATGCAGCAAGTATTTTTACGTGCACATTGGCAGCACCTGGGTTGCCATGTGTGCAATTGCAAATTGGTCTGTGTATAAGAGATTACCTACAAGTAGATAATGCACATATCAATTTTGTGCAAAGCACAGTTGCCCAAAAGATCTGGAATTCAGCACGCTACACCACTTTGCCAATAAGCACCTCAACTGAATTTCAGAAAAGCAATCGGCAAAAGTTTTCTACAGTGGCACATGTCACCTTCACAAGCAATTCTATTTTTAGTATTATTACACATTCTTGCATACAATAACAAGCTGTGGATTTGATCAAATGTAAAGGGGAGGTGCACACGAATTTTGGCTATGAGGCATGCACATATGCCTACACGTAGTCATGTGCATTTTTTTATGTCTTCGGGGAACGGTTCTTGGATCGCCATTCGTGGACAAATTCAGTTAGGCAGCGAAGTCCTTTTTGGTTATTCCATCTTGACAATGGAATCCCCAAAGGACAAGCTCCTCACTGAGTAAATAAAAGGCATATCTTTGTCGGCAAAAATGGGAGAATCACTTAAATGTAACCATGGCGACTAACAAGGATGAGAAACAGTGCTTCCAACTGAGAAAATATGTGAGCACTTCAGCTTGTGTATGTAAGTAATTTCTATTTTTTCCCAAAGGGGGAGAATCTGCTTGCAACAGGGCGCCTCTTTAATGCACTCCTCTCCTCGCACATCCAAGCCCCTATTGTGCCATTATGTTGTGGAAGAGGCAACCAAAATGTTGTCGCCACTCTGGGCCAATCAAATTTAACTACACGTGCATAGATCGTAAACTTAGTGCATGTCCGATGTAACACGCTCGGTGATTGGCTGCTATTTGTTTCCACAGGGGCATTCCGTTCTATAACATTTGTCATTCTGCATCTCTCTTAATAATTTGAAAAGCTGTGGAGTAAATAAAAACATCACCGGACACTTCGGTAGGAAAGAGTGTGATAAAGAACAAAGACTCAATCCAATTTTGGGAAAAGTATAGAATTCATATCTTTTCAGCACAACATGACCAATTTGATTAAATTACATCTAATAGTTCATGGGTGCATTTGCTTAAAAACGTAACTGCCACTTCAAAGATTTGCTGAGATTTTCTCATTGGATTGCAACAAGCTTAGCAGAGTAGAAATGTCTTGAGTTGAGCTCTTTGGATAAAAAGGGCGACAAATGGAGAAAGTGTGGTTGGCATCAGTTGCCACACCACCCCACCCCCTCCCCCCAACCCCTCCCAACCTATTCCACCTTCCGCAATCACCCCAACACCCCTCCCCAGCACCCTAAGCTTTATCCAAGAAAAATTACAACTAGGCTTTGCAAGGGGCAGTCTTATTTTGTCCTGTGTCCTTTTTAAAATTTCGTTGGATGCTTTTGCTCCTTTTAACAAACAAATCAAGTCCAGATATTCTGTGACACATTAGGATTTTTAATTAATGGTTTTCAAAATGATTGGATCTCGAGATATATGCAAATTGGGCAGACATTGCTCGGCTTGCTGGCTAAGGCACAAAATGCTTAAGTCGGAGAAAATGAATTTTAAAAGGTCTGTGGATTGAAGATGTCGGTAAGATATGCAGAGCCTTGTGACTGGCCTAAGGCAATGACATCAACAAAAAAAGGAAAATGGGAAATGCATCTCTGCTTCCCCTGGGGACCATGCAGTGTGGTCTTGTCTGAGGTTTACCGAGGCCAAAGCAACGCTGTAATGAAAATGGGAGAAGCTTGATCGGCAAACTCGGATTTAAGTTGTCGCCTTGCCATTTATCAGCAAGATTTTATTAGATGCGTCTTGGTCCCTGTTGGCAGTGTAAGTGCTAGCTCGCAGCAGGCATTGCTTTCAGCAGTTATTGAGTGAAAATCAATTTGTTTTGTACACATAACTTGGGAGGGTGATTGTAGAACCGCTCCTGGAAGGTGTGAGCAGGTGACTTATAATCTCGTCATCTGTCCATGCAGAAATGTACAGCAGCAAAATTATATAGTTGTTGCTTCGAAACCTTTCATGCAGTTCATATTATTTATAGAGCATGTGCTGACCAAGTAGAACACATACATTATTGTTACACAAAGAAAGTGAAATATGACTCACCGAAAAGCGGATATGGACCTTAAAAAAACTGGCTTTATATAGGCATTGCCATTTTGTTCGAAAACTGGGCAAAGAATGACGGTTTTTGCTTACAACCTTCTCTTGTATTGCCACAGGAATGAACAAATAAAGGACTTGTATGCAAAAACATCATACGTGTATGTGTTTATCAGTGGGTCATATTTCTTGTTCATTGCATATAATAATGTATGAGTTACACTTGTCTAATGTCTTGTTTCTTGGGTAGAGTGATTTTTCTTCATTCGTTTTGATACTGATAGACCAACAGGGCTACCCAAAGTGTAATGGAGTATCTAGATATGTGTATGAGAACACTATAAAATGTAGTTTGTAGCTTCTACCCAAATATTTATCCCTTGCAAAACAAACTGTACTTTTCATTCAGTATTGAACTCATCAGAATTCCTCACAAGTGGTGTTCGCATTGGCCTTTTTTTTGTGTGTGGCAGCAGAACTATACACATACAGAACTAATTAATGTCCCTGTAAAGCTACCGCAGCCATGATGAATTGACAGGCCAAGATCGAGAGGACATGGAAACTGTCAGCTACTAAGCTCCAATTGATTTGAAAGATCGTGTCTAGATCACATTTTTTGACACCCCCGCCCCACACAATTTTCCCATGGGTGATGAGATTTTGATACCATATAATTTGTCATATAATATTTGTTCTCATTACTATTCTGAACCATTTATTTTATCCGGTTCCATAAAGCAATGCAGTATTACACCAACCTTTTTGCTTCAACATCCAAATTGGGGGATTGCAAATATTATGTTTTCTTCCCATGATGCCATGGATAGTATTTTGGGCAGGTATTTTATAATGATTCTTAAGTTAGTATTAGTGGGGACAGCTGCAAATAAAGTTATGCACACCTGCAGTAAACAATGGGCTTGGACTGAGAAAGTTTACTGCAGCTGAGCCACAGCAACTTCCTGAATGGAAGCCTGGGAAAAGGTCCAAGGGAATGAATACATGTCTATACATGAAGTAATTTTACTGTTGGTTGCGGTAAATTTCCATGAGACAGCGGGAATGCAGCTTTAAAGTTACCCAAACGACATGAAGTAGACATTCACAGTAGAAAAACACAAAGAAAAGATCGAATGGGACACTTTTTGTTTCTTTTAGGTATTGAGTCCAAAATTTGTGAATGCATCATGGGATTTTAAAGCTTGATTTGCTATACAAAAAATTAATTAAAAGCCCACTATAAAGCTACAGCAATCAACACTGTCAAAATTTATTTTGTTATGGCAGATTTCAGTAATTTGCAAAGTCCTACAGATCAACCTTTTGCAGCATTGAGTTTCACTGGACCCTAGAAGCATTTAATGAGCCGTAAACTAGGGTCACAAAGTACATTTTTCATTGAGGAAGGAGTTCCGTTTTTTACGAAAAACCTTCTCATAAAGTGCAGGCACGTTTGCCGACCCTTCAACGTAATTGTGTAGTCAGGGCGGCCAGGGAATGTGCAAATGCCAGGTTAATGATAAATGTTCCTTCGACCACAAGTTCTAACTTAACTCGATACTTTAGCATCCATTTGGAAAAGGAAAAAATGTTCTGGTCTGAATTTATTACCGTTGAAATTTGTCTCTCTTTGTTCTTTTGTTTTTCCCGCTGTATTTTTTTCTTCTTGTAACGATGTTTGCAGTATCTTGAGATGCAGCTAAGGTAATTGGGAATTTCTCTCGCGGAGACGTTGCTTCGATTAGAATGTTGACATTACAGCCCATGTGAAGGAGACCGTGGCTGTTGCAAATAGCTCAATCTTCCAAGTGACATTGGACATGTACTGCACTGTAAAAGAAAAAGTTGTTTTTTTACGGTATTTCCCTGGCAGTTTGGACGCCATGTGCAATACCGTAAATAAACTGGAAACTGTCAATTGACAAGTCCACTGTAAAATCACAGTCTACAATGAGTTGTAAAAAAAACGGCAGCTCCCTTGTTAATTAACATCGGTTTCCCTTGTAAGAACACTATTTAAACTGTAAATTCACCAAATTCCGAGCATATACCAACAGTCTGTCTATATTATTTTACGTCGCACATTGGTTACAAGTATGCCTTTCTTGTGTATTAACAGGAACGGGTTAGTGAAACTCTGTGTAAAAAAACAATTTTTACAGTGTGGAATATTCTTATGGAATCAATTGTGTAAAGCAATTCCGCTGTCCTTCGCCACTGAAAGACAGATTAGCCCTTTCAGCCCCAATGGCGACTTTAGTACCGTGCACTGTACCACGCTTGAGCCCCAATGGCCACCGCTTTCGTTTGGTGTATGATACAATAGGGGTCGCCATTACGATTTTTTTAGAAAACGACACGTGAAAAAACATGCAACAAAATTGAATCTTCTTGCCTAAATTTCAGCATCATGGCTGATCGCGATGCAGAGATACTTGAAGAATTGTTTGCAGACAGTGACTCTGATATAGAGTTCATCCGAAGAATCCGCTGAAACTAGCCAGTCTTCAGACTCGGATATTACAACGCACAGTTAGTGTGAGTGTAATGGTTGCACAACAGTAAATAGGGCTCCCATATAGGAACCAATGCTAAATGCCCAATTTTCAAAAATCATTTAAAAATACCCACAACTCTCTCAGCGTCTGGAGACGACAACCAAAATACACATTGAAATCTCATCTTTTTAATTCTGTTCAATTTTATAGGGGTAATCCGTCACTTTCATACCCTAATTTCCACATATGAAACAAAACTACCCCTGCAAGAGTGAAAATTGCCAAACAGACCAGCGCCATTTTGAAAAAAAAGTCACATTCGCTACTGGGGAAAATAGGGCAACTTTCACGAGCTACATTTCTCCAAAATGTTTGTACTTGGAAGAAAAAATACCCCACATCACGATGATGGCCAGTTACCCCACAAGACCACACTTGTTCAGCTAGAAATTCTCTCTAATATAGAAGAATTTGAGGGCATACAAAATATTCATGAGCTTGGCGCACAGATCTCCGCCTATTTACTTGGGTGCACTAATGTGTATTAATGTATGAACTCGCGGTGACCTTGTGCCAGTATGACACGCACGTAGCACGTGGGACTGGGAGCACTGTGTGAATAAACAATGTGGGCACTGCAGGCTGCATGCGCATAAACAATGTGGGGCTGATAGGGTTAATGGGCAGTTTACAACTCAAACCCGTCTTTTTACGGGAATATGCTTTGAAACTTCCACCCATGCCATTAATTTACAGCATTGCCTTTAAATCAATGGCATTCTGTTAATCAACAGTTTGACCGAATGTATTTACATGCAAAACCTCTGTAAAACCAGAAATACTGTCCGACACCGTTATTGTACACGGAGAAAATCTTGTAATTTTACGGGAATTGTTTACAGTGTGGAGTTTCTGCATTTTGAGAAAAATGACTTTGAAAAAAAATTTGTTTAATGGAAAGCTTCAAAAAGCTCAGGTTAAATTTTACCCCCTTCCCTTACCACAAAAAAATAAAAATTACCCGGGTCGTCTCTTCAACTGCAGTTTTCCAATTGCACAGTTTTCCCAACTGCACACACGCACCTAACCAAATACATCACAACCAGAAGCATGTTTCTGACGTAATTACTTAATATTCAACAATTTGTTAGTTTCAGTTGTCAGTAACCAAAGCTGATCAAAAGTGATAATTGGTTGAACATATAAATGTGATTACAGATGAAGTTAGAAACACGAGAAAATTGCAGTGCCCCGACTGGGATTCGAACCCATCCTTGGCATACATGGCCAACTGCTCTACCAACTGAGCTATCTGGGCATCCCGCCGAAGCATCACAACAATATCTTTTTCCAACACTGCAGTGGGGCAAATCCATGCCAACCAATTTCGCTACACTGATGGTCTACTGTAAAAAGAGGTCTTACCTCCATAGGGGAGGCAAATTTATGTTAATTCACTATAGAGGTGATTAGGACCTGCATGGACCTAGGTTCGAATCCCAGTCGGGGCACTGAAATTTTCTCGTGTTTCTAAATTAATTCATCTCTAATTGTCAATCCTATCATATACACTCATTATAATATGTGATTACGTTAAATAGAAACATTTTTCTGGTTGTAGTCGAGAATGTCCCCAGCACAACTAAATGATTGTGTGTGGAAAATGGATCAATTATTTATTTAGGAACTAAACCAACAACCACAATTTACAGGATGGGTGATGCAGCATTAAGGCAGTCAACATTGCAGGCAATATTGCTCTTTGTAATTTTTCTAGAGCTTAAATTGCACAGTCGAGATTTTTGAAACTGCGAATGCTAGGTTCCCACTATCACGATTCGCGCCACGATTGAAATCGTGGTCTTAATCCTGGAGTAATCGTGGTGATCCCATCCAATCTTATCAGATCTTGAGGTCAGTCGTGGCAATCGTGTTGATCGTAGACAATTTTTGGACGGTTCAAACATTTTCTACGATCAACACGATTAATTTTCAATCGTGATCATCGCATCAGATCGTATTGGAACGTAACAAAGCGCGACAGATCGCATCTAATCGTGCTTCCAAATCGTGGTGATCGGGATCAACCTTGGACAAGACAAACACCACGTTCTGTTGAGATGCGCTGCGATCTCCCACAATCTGTTACGCTCTGTCGGGTACCATTGCTCACGACCTGACACGATTGACTCAAGAGTAGATACGAGTTGATACGAGTAAATCATAATAATGCTGGATACTTATATAGCGCTCATGTCCACCCCAAAGGGGTGCTCCAGGCGCTGTTGCGAGTAGATACGAGTAGTCACGCTTTTTCACGGACGCTCCAATCTGTTACGAGTTCTCGCGCCCATATATATACCGGACAAGATTGAATGCGCTTCATTCAGCGATCTACACTGGAAGAGAGCACATCTTAACTGTCAACTTGCTTTTCCTAGTATTTTTGGAGGCTTTTAGAGATGCCAGCCAAGGGTACCAGAGGCAAGAAGGGAAAGGGCAAGGCTGCCCCACCCCCAGAGCCTGAACCATGCAGTCCAGCCAGAGGAGGCAGAGGAGACCACCCCCACCCAGAAAGCCAAGAAAAAGAAAACAGTAACTGCCCTTACTGAAAAGCAAAAGGAGGAAATCATTGAGTTCCTCATGAGAAATGAGGTCCTCTACAGCCAACGCCTTGCGGGGTTCAAGGATGTCGCCCAGAAGGAGGATCTCTGGGCTGCACAGGCTGCCAAGAGTGGTATCGAAAAGAAGCCCTTGTAATTATAGTAGAGGCTGCCAGTGTGGAGTGGCTTCTTGATAGCAATGTGTTTGCCATCCAGGGCCCTAATGGCGTGGGGATGTTCCATCTCTGCTCAAACTGGTTAGCTAGGGCTGTCCATGCTTCAGGGGTCACAGGTAGGCTGAACACCTCATCTTTGTATGCTTGCACAATTGCCTGGCACACTTCTGGAACCATCTCTGAGATGCTGGACACTGTATGAAGGCATACGCAAGGGACCGATAGTTGTCTCCAGTGGCAAGGTGGACTGCCA
Organism: Henricia sp. BOLD:AAB3569; assembly: GCA_037783545.1. Taxonomy (NCBI): domain Eukaryota; kingdom Metazoa; phylum Echinodermata; class Asteroidea; order Spinulosida; family Echinasteridae; genus Henricia; species Henricia sp. BOLD:AAB3569. The sequence continues at coordinate 872,432 of JBBELK010000333.1, read as the reverse complement.
GTTTCAGTCCAGGTGAGAGGGGTTGCCTGAAACTGGTGAGTTCCCTCTCAATAGCTGGGGCCACCCTTTGCAAGACCTCATCGAAGAGCTGTGGTGTTAACCTTGTGTAGTTTTGGAACGCTACTGGATCCTCCAGCCTCAATTGGGTGTCTAGGAGACTGGAGAACTGGCCAACCTGTTGTCTCCTCTCCTCTGTGAGCCATGGTCATTGCAACTCCTGCCATCATCGATAATTGTGGGTTGTAGTCTTCACTCTGTAGAAGTTCAAGAAACAATGAAGTCCACGGTCAGTCGGGCTGTATATATACCCGTTGGGGTTCAATCGTGGCTCAAATCGTGATCACTCTCGAGCCCAATCGTGAAAGACATCGCGACCACAATCGTATCCGATCGCAACAGAGCGCATCGGTTCGTGATAATCGTATCGGAACGTATCCGAACGTATCTGCACGTACCAGATCGTCCCAAATCGGGGACCCCGATCGTGATGATCGTGTCAGATCGGGACCCAATCGTGGACTCAATCGGGACAATCCTATCGGAACGTATCTGATCGTATCTGAACGGGAGCCCAGATCGTGACATATCGTGTCACCTGAAATTGACCAATCGTGACTATATCGAATCCAAGCCCACCAAATCGTACCAGAACGTATCGACTTGCATCAACTCGTATCCAAACGTGAAATTTCAGAAAAGGAAACAAAAATTCCACGATCAGCTACGAATTAATGGCCAATCGTGGCGTTCGTAACAGATCGCACGACAGTGGGAACCTAGCAAAACCAAGTATGCTTGAACTCGCTTTGCTCAAAGGACATGCTAACCCGGGTTAGGCTTTCCCATGCCAGGCTTTCCCATGCCAAAAGTTAACACAGAGAATCCTCTGTATACTGTGCTTAACCAGGAGATTGGTAGGTAATCATCCGCCTCCTGACTAGGGCTAGAAGTTAGTTATAGCTTAACTGGCATTTTTAACCAGTTAACCCAGGTAATTTGTAACCCTGAGAATTACCAGGTTAATCTATAACCTGAGTTATCTTGGAGAGTCGTCGGTGGGAAATAGACTTTGGCAAGATTTATCTGGTCTTTGTGAGGATTTAATTGACCCTAAAACCTCTGACACCAGGTAGTAGATGCTACATATGTGGATATAAAGTGGGTTTTCCACTGTGCGAATATTGCCACGAATTTTCAACGATTAGCTACGATTTGGTACGATTGTCCATAGACTCTATACATGCATGTACAGTCGTACCAAATTTTACCCAATCGATATTCGTGGCAAAAATCGCACAGTGGAAGGCCCACTTAAGTCAAAAGGTCTGTGGACTTGTTTACTCGTCCAGCTGGCTGATGACTAAAAAAGAAAGGTAATCCTTGCAATTACTGTTCAAGATTTCAATGTAATTCCTAATTGTGTTTTCATCGTGTCTTTTATCAGATTCAGCAGACTGTACCTGTGAGAATGGAGGCACGTGTATGGTGCGGGACAACTATCTTATCTGCCTATGTCCAGATGATTTCACTGGTGAACGCTGCCAGTACATCGGCCGACGTGAGTAAATTAGACTAAAATCTGTCACTCTAGGAGCATATTACTGAGCACGATAACCATTTTCTAAAAAAAAGAAAACGCGCTCAATGTGTAAAACAAACAGGAATTTTTAGTTGGCCGAGTATTACAATAGTTACATTTAGTTACATTAAATTTAGGCTCGTACTTTGCAATATGTGCAAGGTTAATAACAAGATTTTCGCAAGTGTTTGAAATCAAAAGGAACTACCTTTCAGATTTCTGCAACTGCCTAATGTGACATCACAACTTCACACATAGACCCTGTTCACACTAGAGAAATGGCTTCGTTCGAGGAAGATTAGTTAATGAAGCGTGCGTTCATATATCACTTAACGAAGATCGAACAAAAAGTGACCACTAACAAAGATCCAATTAGCCTTTCTGAAGTATGGCGGACACAATATATAGGAGGGCGCACTTTGCAGTGGGTATAAAATCGACTAAAATGCAAAATAACTCGGTTTTTCACTTTACACTTATTAATTTTATTTATAATTCTGTCTATGTATTATAATTACAACATGTAAATCAAGTTTTTAGAAAGAAATACAATTGATAAAAAAATTCATACCCAAATGAAATTGCGCCCTCTCCTTTTGTTCCGCCATACTTCTAAAAGGCTAATGAAGCCGTGGGAGGTCGTACATGTGCGTCGCGCATCAAGCGCTGAGCTTCAATCGTTTAGACGCGCTGTGTGGTTTTCCAGCGGGGCGTCAAAAACAACTCTTGCTATAGGCGCTCGACGCACAACGCGCTTGTGCAACAGGGGTCAAGTTCGATCAAGCGACTATAGTTCACTATAGTCGACTAGAGTCCCTCGAACAACGTAAATTACCCGTCGTTCGAGGGACTCTAGTCGACTATAGTTAACTATAGTCGCTTGATCGAACTTGGCCAGGCCTGCCAAATCGATCCGTCAAATGAAGGGAGCAGTTCACGTTACAAATTTGCTTCGTCGAATGAAGCGATCTCTTCGTCGAATGAAGCTATTTGCTGCTTTGAAGCTTCATTGCTTCATTTGCTCCATTTAATGCTTGGTGTCATGATGTCCTCAATCAGCTGGGTTCACCAGTCTCCATAACATTTTCCAGAATCAAACGTGCAAGTGCGAACAGCAGTATAATTTAAGACATTTTATCAAATGCAGCCACCAATTGAGAACTGACAATTTACATTTTGAAGTCTTAAATTGGGAAAAATTGCCTCGACGATGATTAGAATCGCTTTATTTGATATAAAGCGATTCTAATCATCGTCGAATGAAGAGGCGTGCGTTCACATCAGGAAGTCTTTTCTTCGAATCGTCGTCGAATCGTCGTCGAATCGTCGTCGAATCATCATCGAACAAAGCAATTTCTCTAGTGAGAATGGGGTCATAGATATGTAAATCACATTAGCATAAAACCCAATTGTGTAACCTATTCGATACGGGTTTCAAGGTAAATTTTGATGACTGTAATGTGTTTCTTCCTCCATGCTGTAACTGAGAGGAACAGTTACATGGCATGAATTAAAGTGTTAAAAATCCATATGATTTTGGTCCGTGGCCAATCACAGGGGTCAATTAGGGGTGTTATGGCCGACCGGTCTAGTACGTGTGTCGAACTTAAGTTCCTGTGCTAGTACTAGAATATAGGTTCGATTCCGGGCCGTGACTGGTTGTGGCACCTGTGCCCTTGAGCAAGGCACTCAACTACACTTGCTCCCATTCCTGTAATTGGCGGTCCCTCCGCTGTTGGATGTGGTATATAAATCTTGGGGAAAGGTTTCATGTACTAGTCCTAACTAGGGACTAGTTGCAGGATATATTTCATCAAAGTTGGGATGCTCTTATCAATATTAATGCAGGAGTGGTATTTTTCCAATTTTTCCCAATTTAAGACTTCAAAATGTAAATTTACAGTTCTCATTTGGTGGCTGCATTTGATAAAATAGTGAGGTTTTGATGTGCACGGTTAGTGATGTGCACGGTTAGTGATTACGACTACGATTAGCCAAACCTCAAAATCGTTACCTTTTGCTGTCCATTTTCTACTAAGGTGTAGAGGCGTTGTTATCAGTGTAAACAACAAAACTACACTTGGGATATTTGTGTAAACGCCACAAGTACGCACAAATCGATGACGTAAAATTCACTAATAGTCATCGTTTTGCCTAACCGTATGCGACCGAAACCTCACTAATGTCTTAAATTATACTGCTGTTAGCGCTTGCACGTTTGATTTTGGAAAATTTAATGGAGACTGGTGAAAACAGCTGATTCTGACATGAGGACATCGTGAGGATACCATAAGGACACCATACATTCAGGAAATGTTTACCAAGACGGAGTTTAATTGGGGCTTGTTTTGCCTTTACTTGGCTGGTGTTGAGTAGCATGTTCGAATAATTTAGCAGCGGGTACCGCAACTGACTAGAGAAGCTCAAGACGGACTTGTGTGCATTGGAATTTTTGTTTCAGTAAAAATGACCAGGCCAATTTTATCGGAAACAACTGTTCCTCATAGGTGTAATTTATGTTACCTATTCTATTGGCTAGAAATTTGCTTGCGTCCTACTGTTCCATGCTGCAAACACACGAACACTCATTGACCGAACAGAGGCATAGGCCGAATAACACAAGCAATTGCTTTTTCTAGCAGTTTTCTCATAACCTTAAAAATAAAATAATCGCACTAATTAGCAAAAGCAATTATTAATTTAAATCTGAGCAAATGCTAGAGAAATTAGTAGTCCAGTCAATTTACGATTTGACCCAGAACTCATTGAGATAGAAATCATTCTAACATGAATCGAGGCCACAACATTCAATGAACAACACATACAAAATATTAGGAATAAATCATTAGTCTGGTAACGTTCCTCAGTCTGTATGTTTCGTAATAAAGGGTGCGTAGTAATACGACCATGCACTTGCAAGCAGACGACGGTGTCTCAGAAAAACTCTAGATCAGGTGCTCGCTTGAGGAAAATGCCCTTATTTCTATGAGGATGGTCGAATTTGGGGATTTCTTTTTGTAATAAGCACATTGACAATACAAGAAGTAGGCCTACGTGTGTTTTAACCCAAAAAAATAAGATATATTTTTCTTTGTTGCCTTTGGCATGGACCTTATTATCTTCTCCATATTATATAATACTGTTTTGTCTTCCATTTGCAAGCCATGGTAAACCACCTCAAGGTAAAATTTGCAATGGGTAGGAGTTGGCAAATAATCCTTTTATAATGGACACAGCCAGAATTTTAGAAGCAGGTCGTGTTTACAACTGACACTTGTTCAGATTAACAAAGACATTTTTCTTTCAGGGAGTTGGTCGCTACACCGCGTTTACACTTGAATCGGCAAAGGTGGATACAGATCCAGCATTTTTATTGCGACCACAAAACTGAACATTTGCCGCGTTTACACTACACCCCAAATTGCTTCAACTCGCTTCAGAAACCGCAAAAGTCACCACTAAATGTAACTGCAGCGCATGCGTGAGCTGTTAGGTGTTGCTGCACTAGTGCCAGATTGGTCAATTAAATCTACTACACTGCGGGCACCGCCCCAAGGACACTCAAATTGCCGAATCTGTATTCGGGTAGCGTTTACACTACAAGCGACCTTGACGATTGCAGGGTTCAACCCCGCAATTGCGGGGTTCAACCCTACCCCAAAGGTGACTTGAAAAAGGCGGATCAGGGTCTGATCCGCCTTTTTCAATTCATCTTTTGCGTTTACACTAAGTGCCTACCCGGCTTCAACTCCCCTTTTTGGAAATTGCGGAGTTCGATTCGGCAAAGGCGAATCGAGTGTAAACGGGTGGCAAGCAAAGTCAAGTTGGACATTTATTCTTGTATAATCAAATGATAAAAGCGTATTCACGGTCAATGACTGGGAAATGAACAAAATCAAAACAATTAAATGGAATTTGACAAAATGATATAAAATAAACAGACGAAACAACAATTTTCTATACAACACTGTGCTACTTTCGGCCCGTTTACACTCAATTTGCCTTTGCTGATTCAAACTCCGCAATTTTTAAAAAGGGGAGTTGAAGCCGGGTAGGCACTAATTGTTATCGCAAAAGGTGAATTGAAAAAGGCGGATCAGGCCCGGGTCTGATTCGCCTTTTTTAAGTCACCTTTTGGGTAGGGTTGAAACCCGCAATTGCGGGATTGAACCCTGCAATTTTTGTCAAGGTCGCTTGTAGTGTAAACGCTACCCGAGCCACCCCCCCCCCCCCCCCCCCCCCCCCCCCCTTTAAAAAAAAAACAACAAAAAAAACCCACATTTTTGTGCACACTTTTCCTGCTTAAAGCGGTTAAATATTGCCTGAGATCGCACCACAGAGCATCTAGAATCCGTTGGGGCTTCGCGCTACGCGCTCGCCATTTCATTGTCATCAGCCGATTTGGTGTGTAGTGTAAACGCGGTAAATGTTCAGTTTTGCGGTCGGAATAAAAATGCTTGGTCTGTATCCACCTTTGCCGGTTCGAGTGTAAACACGGTGTTTATCCACACAAGCAAAAATTAACAATTATTACAAACCAATTTACAAGAAGGAATAACAGGCAGGGCAGTTGTTTGACCATTAACTAAACAAAATCCCCAAAATATTAAGAAAAAAAACTTGTCTGTTTCGTTTATAACGCCTCATTTTTAAATAGCAGACGACGGGAAATATTTCGTCTGCTACGAGTAGTCGTGTTTCCTGAAGATTGTTACATAATGTGCCTGGATTCTTGATAAGTAACACGGATTCCTGATAGGTAAAATTTACCGCAAATTGGCGAGAACAAAAATCACATTTCCACTCATTAGAAAATATTACATTTTTAGTATGTTAATAAATGTCTTTTTCATACACCAGCCAGTGTTGGAATACATTCTATTGCAGTTAGTTCTAGGTCAGGCAAAATTTTCCTTCCTTGGAAGCATAAATTGACATGTGGAATTTACAAGTGTGTTGCAAGGTCGTCAGTAAGCACTCTCCTTTTTGCTCACTTAGGACTCTAAATTGCATTGCTGCCGGGCAGTATTAGGCAGTTTTGCTTTTTGAAGTGTGCATGTCTTCCTTTCCTTGGTCTCGGGCAAATTGGCTCTTAGCAATAAACATATTCATTGAGTTAACTAAGATGTTGTTTAAAGGCACAGGCTCGTCACCAATGTGCGCGCGCCAAATTCGTGCCACGAAATACGCAGCTCCATAGCAAAGGCATGGAGCTGCATATTTCATGGCACGAATTTGGCGCATGGGCACTGCTGACGAGCCTGTGCCTTTAATGAGTAGATCTACTTCGTGTTTCCCCTACTGATATTAAACATATTTTGTAATTTGAGTAAATACTTGGTCTCTTTGGTAGGAAATTTGTTTTCTAAACTATACTCTCCAACAAAAGAAACTGTGCATGGTAAAAATTGTAGGTGGAAAATAAACACCAACTTCAAAGAGAATATTCTCTGACATTGATAGAAAAAAGTTATGCACTCAAAACCTGCTCATGGCATAGTGCAGGACTTAGGCATGCCTGGGTGTTGATTTCACAATAGGGGTCCTACAGGTTGTTATGTAACATAATTCCATAAAGTTCAGGTCTCGTTAGCAAGCCGTATAAAAGGACTACCCAAAAGTCAGAAGAGCATTTTGCAAGATTGTGTCCAGTACTCAAAATGTCATGCCGCGTCTGTCCTTAGCTGACCGTCATCAGGCCATTGGAATGTTGCGGGCCGGAATGAGTCAAGGCGAGGTTGCAGCACACTTTCAATGTCACCGAAACACCATTTCAGCACTTGTGAGAAGGCAGAGAGAGCGAAATGATGTACTGCCATGGCCAGCAAACTCACCATATCTCAATCCGATTGAGATGGAGATGGATGAGATGGAGCGCCGATTACGTCATCTTCCTCAGCAGCCAACAAACCTGCAACAGCTTGGTAGAGATCTCGTCCAGGTGTGGAATGACATCCCACAAGATTTTCATGCGCATGTTTATTGGCTCCATGAGGCGAAGATGCACTCGATACTGACTTTGTGACTTCAATATTGGCAAGTCAGTTTTCAGCAACCTCTGAGAACACGAAGAACACATTTTGTACATTTCAAGTTCGGTTAACCATTTGAAAGATTTCATGGACTTTCATTAACATTTTATTCCAGCGAGTTACCTGCCATGGCTGAAAAAATACAGCAATTTTTATCATGCACAGTTTCTTTTGTTGGAGAGTATAGTTCGTACTGGGCACGCAAGTTGCGCGTGTGGCATAGCTGTGCATGAACTGTGCATTGCTACATTGTAAACATTTTGTGAGGCGTAAATGGCGGAATATCAAAGTCGTTTTGATCTTGTAGATGATGATGTCTTCAAGGAAATCACAGAAGTAGCGAAAAGAGAAAACGTCAGTTTATGCCACCGACCTTGCCGCCGTAGACCAGTTTCTGAATTCGAAACTCAGTGAACTACAAACTGTCATTAGTTCTACTTTTAACTAATCGGATGACAATATAATCTGTACAATTGATATATAACACAAATGTTAACTGCATTAATTGGGTCATGCGATAATAGGCCCTCGGTGATCTCGAAGCCATGACTATGCCTCTTGGCTTCTGCCTCGGGCATAGTCATGGCTTCGAGATCACCGAGGGCCTATATAATCTCAACCATGCCCCCATTGCAGTCAATAAAGCAATTGCCCCTGAGCCTAACATTGTCATCTTTGATTTCAGTAGATTGTAATTTTGTTATCTTCTTTTTGCCCTCATTTATCTTTAAAGATGGATTTGACTAAGTGCTGCCTTTCCCTTTTTGTTTGGCAGGTAAGCATGTGAGTGCTGTCATCTCCAGGTGTAGCTGTAAGAATGGCGGAACCTGCACACCGACAAGCTCAGGGTTTGGCTTCGTCTGTAACTGCCTGCCTGGTTACGGAGACTATGATTGCAGTCAGAACAACAGTCTGGCCAACGGTAAGCTTTAAACTAAACGCCTAATGCATGAGGACTGGCAACAGCCTCGCCATCATGCACAAATTACCACTGGTTGTTATCGCCCATATCCAAGCATGCGAAGTTGCACCGCGTTTACACTCGAATCGGCAAAGGTGGATACAGATCCAGCAGATTGCCGCGTTTACACTACACCTCAAATCGCTTCAACTCGCTTCAGAAACTGCAAAAGTCGCCACTAAATGTAACTGCAGCGCATGCGAGAGCTGTTAGGTGTTGCTGCACTAGTGCCAGATTGGTCAATTAAATATACTACACTGCGGGCACCGCCCCTATAGGACACTCAAATTGCCGAATCTGTATTCGGGTAGCGTTTACACTACAAGCGACCTTGACGATTGCAGGGTTCAACCCCGCAAATGCGGGGTTCAACCCTACCCCAAAGGTGACTTGAAAAAGGCGAATCAGACCCGGGTCAGATCCGCCTTTTTCAATTCACCTTTTGCATTTACACTTAGTGCATACCCGGCTTCAACTCCCCTTTTTGGAAATTGCGGAGTTCGATTCGGCAAAGGCGAATCGAGTGTAAATGGGGTGAATGTTCATAGACTTTTCTCAAGGTACATGTAGTAATTTTTGATGTTGGTATTAAAAGCCCTGCGTCAAAATGCTAAGACGATTGAAGGTGCTTGTAAAATAATAAAAAAATTACCCCTCTTTTTAACTTGGATGTAACCCATGTTGAGATTTTGATACCATATACATGTATGTCATATTTTTCTCGTTGCCATTTTTAAATTTTGCACTCTCAATATATTTTCAAATCACTGATGTTTGGTAATTAAACCAATTTACCTGAAACGTAAAACATGAATACACCACCCAGCTTGCTTTTTGGGGCCACTTTTTATTACTCTATTTGGCCTAATCTCAGACAGGAATGTTTTATCTTTCATGGTCCAATAACGGAGTATCAAACAAAAGATTGGTTATTGTCCAATACTAAAAGGGATTTAATTATCGGTAGGTACATGTAGTTAAGCCTGCCACACATGAGAGCTATCTGCTTTAGCAAAAAGTGATGTGGTCGTTTGCTGAGCATGTAGCACACTGATTACAGTAGATTGCTGTTTACAGCTTGTTAGGCAAATGTCATCGCCAGGCGAAAAACTCATCGTGTGTGGGCAACTTGAGCTATATGGGCCATGCCCAAAACATTTAGCTACTAAATGGAAACATCCCCCTATTCATGTGATATCAAGATATCAAGCGGCCCTATCAGAAGTCACCAACACTTTTGATGGAGCTGCCTTCTTGTAATCATGTAAATAGGTTGTGTTTTCAGAGGCTTATTCATTTGGCTCAGCACATAGCTCAAGTTGCTCGTACATGGTACATGGGTCTTAAATTTCTATAAATTAGGGGTCCAGTGTTGGTGTCCCCGTTACATTTTACATCTTGTTTTTGTAAATTCAGGACACATTCTTTAAATACTTTCCATCTCAAAGAGTGGGTACATAAAGTACAATTCGTACATAAAGTACAATTCATACAAAATGGTTTAAAAGCCATTTTAATGATTTTTGTACGAAAAATAACACATATTAGGTGTAACGGGGGACACCAAATGTCACACTTTTGGACCCCTAATTTATAGAAACACCCATATGTAAGTTATTCACCTTGGGTTGCTCGCATGTCTTGCAAGACAAAATCATCAAACACGACAGATATTTGCCTCACATCTTTGTGAGGCAGAAAATGCAGCAAAAATTTACCGCACACGGCAAGCCACTTGTTGAGCAAACAGTAACGAATAACTTTCTAATAAGCATCTCTCTTTTGTGACAGGCCTAGCTTTACAGGTATCAATTTGTTTGTTGTGCATTCTAGGGGGTGCTTCATCCACAGAGTATGGCATTGCAATGGGGGCAGCGGTGGTGGCCGTATTGCTGGTACTCTTCGGTGTCGGTCTCTGTCTGTGCGTTATCTTACAGTATCTGAAGCAGCAACGCGAGGGGCCTGACGGACAGTACAGACCGGCGCTCAGTCGCGATGTGTACAGTGTGGAAGCAGTCAATATTGGTGAGAGTCATTAGCCTTGAGTCCGAGTCACTTTACTCGAGTCCGAGTCACTTGTTCGCCAAATTAAAGAAACTGAATCTGCTATAATTTCGTTCACACAATATGTGAAATGATGACGTACTTGTGCGCTTCTTGCCGGCCTGGTGGAGCAGTGTACATATTCATGCATCGGACTGTTTTTCCCCCTAAGAACCCTGCATTAAGCGGGAAAATAAATATATTTTTTCTTTTTGGAAATATGTGACTCGTGAGTCACGAGTCACCGTGTTGGAGTCCGAGTCATCATGGTCGAGTTGAGTCCGAGTCATTTTCCAATGTGACTCGAGTCGGTTCGAGTCAGAGTCCTGGACTCGAGTCCTACAACACTGCTCAGTATAGACACGTAACAACACCTTTTCTGGTCTGAACCTTCTGTGTCTGGAAGCTTCATTTATCAATTAGAAAACAATCCCCTATTATACATGTTACCATAAAAGTTTTGACCTTTTTCAGTCTTTGCAGTACTATAGCTTATACTATGTAATCTTCCTTGTAAAACCATCCTGATATAAAGATGAAAGCTATTTAGTAAAATGTACACACTTATTGTTCAGAAAAACATCCAAGATATTTCAGGGTTGATTTCACAAAGAAATATCTGCAATGCATTGTAACAACTGACAAACCCATTGCAAAATTACGACTACCAAATACGTAATCGCAACTTGGCAAAGGGTTCTACCTAAAGATTGTATAGCGCCGCATAGTACATGTTAGTTATGCCCACAAATTGCAGCGTGTACCCGTCGTAAGTGTTTTCTGAAGTGCAACTATAAAACCCATTGTAAACTTACGCAGGGTTCGTCGAGTTGCAATGGATTTGAGCACCTCTGAAACGTCGCAAATCTTTGTGAAATCAGTCCTCAGTTTAAATACCGAAAAATGCCAAAGCCCTGCCATGTTAAAAACATTGTAATTTTCTGACCAGGTTTAAATTCTGTGGAGCCTAACGACTACATTCCACCCAGCTACTATCAATGCACTCACCACTCGTCGCGCACTAGCATGGCGACTCCAGACGGCTCCATGGATGGTACCCTGACTCCTTCCAACCCGGGATACCAACGCCGCATCTGCAGACAGCAACGCACACCGGAGAGCCCGCCACCAAACTACGACACCATACTAAAACTCGCCCGTGACTTGAGTCCGTTCTATCGAATGTTCACAAGCAAAGGGAGCTTGAACTTTAGTGAAGCTACACGGTCGCAGCCGCCCAGCGTGCGAGACCAAGACAGCGTGCCTAACACAGGGTCATTGAATTCCCCGAGCACACCCTGCAATGAGTGCTTTGAAATGAAGAACTTGCCTAATGTCAAAGAGGACAAGTGATTGGTAGAGACGCTGGCCAATCAGAGAACAGTATTACTCGGTGTGTGCCAGGAACCATGGGAAGTTATGTCACACTTTTAATGTTTATGCACAGTTTTGAGATAATTTATGTAAAAGTAGAATGAAATTGCAAACATTCCAAATGCGAGCCAATGATCAACTTGTATGTCGTCTCATTTCAGTGAGTCTTGGATAAGCAAGTTTGATAAAGTATGCATGTGCACATTTCACATTAGTTGGGTCATTTGTGACAAATTACCAACACTGGTATTTTTATACATGTACGCTCCCGGTGCGACAGGTTCGTAGCCGAAACGGCATTGAAATACACGGTACTCTGAGCATCTTTTCCCGTGAAATGAGGCCCAGTGGGTGAATGCATAGTTTCGAGATTGCCAAATTAACTTTAGTTACTGTTGCTATGCCTCACAAGCCATCGCCAAAATGGCGACACAATGTATATAGCAATGAGAACTGGTATGAAAACCACAGATTCACTGCAGAAACCCAAAGGTATTGATGTCTCAGGTTTGACAGTTATCGTGACTACTAATCGTGACTACTAATACAGGGATGTATTCAGAAAATGTGCACGTTCTTGAACAGCAAATCCCCCGGCATTGAAACCAAAATTCACTTGGGGCGACTGCATACAAGCAATACTCATGGTTCGGCTGAGAACTGTTACTACAAGCATATGCATTGTTTGTGAGCAATATGCTAATGTGCTGTCTGCGTAGCTCAGTTGTGATTGGTCAAATGTGGGTTCGGCTTGATTGACGGGTCGGAATGGTAAATTTTATGAACAAATGACATTTCATGGATCTTACCATGGCAGAAATGCTCATATTGATGTGAACACACAGGGAAAGTAACACACCCAAATTTAGCTATATGGCTAAAACAACAGAAAAAAATCAAACAGTCAATTTCTGTGCGCAGCTGTTTTTGTCACAAATGACCCGGTAACCTGCAACATCACGGCCCACCAGGTAACTACAAACTTGCTTATTCATTCACAAAAAGAAGCAGTGCTAAACTGCCACACCCCTCTGGGAATTTTTAAAAAAAACGAACAAATTAACACAAAACTGTATTTCTCTAAATTTAGGGCGGCTCGTAAAACCGCACCCTCTCAGTACATGGCAATGGTTGAAAAGAATTCTGAGATTGACCAAAGGAGGACTGGAGGAAATGAGATATTTTTAAAAGAGAATTGCAATTTATGATTTTGAGAACGAAGATATCTTAGATTTTATTTTTTGTACTATGCATGTACATATACACTTATTGTATGTATATACGAGAAGCATCAAATTAAAAAAAAAATGTTAACATAGGTAGACATCATTCTGTTGACATCTTTCCAACGAGTGTCTCGGGCAGTTTCCAGATTTGGAATTATTTCCGAAAAAGATTACAATGGAGCTGTCTTGCAGGGGTAAGCGGGTTGTGCGTCTTCCAATGATTTGGACAGTTTGATCCAACTTACATGTATAGCCATGAGAAATGCACGAATTAAAGCATGCCAACAATTGCTACAAGTAATGCAATTTTTATCAAGTAAGTTAACACTTTCTTACCTCACCATAGTTTAAATTCAACAAAAATCTACCCATGTGTCAATATAATATACACGAGCTGTGGCATAGAATTCTGTGCCGATGAAACTCGCAAGGCTTGAGATATTTTCTGACAAATCTGACAAAAGTGCCATCGTGTGAAAGGACACAATGCTTGAGAGTGACAAGCATTCCTTGAGAAATTTTCTCAATCCTTGAGATATTTTGGCGGTAATACTCCAACAGCTTTAGTTATGCAATGCAAAAAAGGAAAAAGAACATCTTTGAAAGTTACGATAAACATCCAGACTATACATGTAGGCAGCCCTATGTCGAGGATGACTGCAGTTTTATTACATGTCCGCATTGGACTTGTTTTTCGGGAGGTTTTACCGAGACGATGGTAAAATGAAAAATTGCTAAAATAAATTTTACTGCTGTCCGCATTTGGACTTTTTCGAACGGGAAAATTTTACCGAGACTGTGGTAGAGCATGTGCAGTGTCCCTTCGCAGTATGACTCTCACGGCCCGGACGTACGCTTCCAGAGTGATTTTACCGACTCGGCATGTCCGCATTGGACCTTGTTTCCTTTCTCCATGATTGGACTTATTGTCTTGGGAAAAGTTAGCTGGTCAATTTTCCTGAGCAGCAGTTGGCCAAGAAAATAACCGCTGAACTCGGGGAAAGGTTACCGAGAGAAAAAAACTTCCTAGGCTGTCCACACTGGATTAAAAATGGGAAAAGTACCCATTGTCTCGGTGAGTTTGACCCAAAAAAATCCAGTGCGGACTGGCCTATATATAGTCAGTTTTAACAGTACTAAAAATATGAAATGTAATATATAGAAAAGCCAAAAAAGTCATATTTTGCTTGAAAGATAATGTTATTTTTTCTTGCATTTCTAATTTGCATTAACACCATTTGTCTGGACAGCAAGTGTTGGGTCAAATGCAATGCTTGATGTTATTACATGTATTGTACATCACTATGAGCAACTAACAATGGAAATTGGGCACACAACATTGTTAATAACAATTTGTGCCCAATTTCCATTGTTAGTTGCTCATAGTGTGTAGCTGTATTAAACCGCCCACAGAATAACAGAGCAGACCAAGGCATAGATACATGTAGACAAAGACCCTGTTCACATTTTAGAGAAACCACTTTGTTCAAAGACTATATAAACTAATTTTAACGCAATGGACCGAATACAAAAAACTTGCAACTGCTAATAAGAAGAAGTATCGAGCAAAAGCATTTAGAAGCTTATCAAGCAGACGCAATTAAGCAATTGCTTGAAAACATTTTCATAACCCTTTGCTTTAGCTGACAGCTTTTTTTTAAAGCTTCTTTAGCAATAAATTGCTTGGGGTTCTGAACAACAGCGCTATTCATCAAGGATTGCGGGTATTATGTAACGGCTTTGTATAGACGCATGGGTTAGCTTTTAGTCCTCATCCGGGGTATCCTACATACTTGGTACTTGGTACTTGGTTGGTTTCCTCCTGAAAACATCCTCTAGGGATCTTGGCTAGGAGGTCACGGGGAGTGTCGTCATCTAAACCTTAGTCACGATGTGGTTATAATAATTGTCTCTGAAGACATTATGCGCCGTAGAGTCGATAATGTGTTGGGGCAAGTCATTCCACAACTTAATGGTCCTTGGAAAAAATGAAGTCTTGAATACAGTTGAGGATATTTGCTGTATGATGAATTGGTTGTTATTTCCCCTCCTGGATCTCTGCGTTTTTTGCTGAAGACAATCTGAAGCGTCAACGTCAATTATTTTGTTGATCTTATAGAGATTGGTCATCTGGTTAATTTCTCTCCTATCAATTAACTTCTCCCAACCAAGAGACAACAACATAGTGGAGACACTTAATCTCCATATACAAAACGCACTGCCCTTCGTTGAACTTTCTCAATTGCCAACTGGTGACAGGTTTTATAAGGATTCCATGCTGCTACACCGTACTCTAAGAGTGGCCGAACAAGTGTCAAATATAACCTTTCCTTGACGTTTTTAGAACTCGTGTAGGAATTTCGTTTGATGAAGTTAAGGACTCTTGTTGCCTTAGCAATAGCATGCCGTGTCTGCTTTTGCCATCCCAAATCATTTTAAATTGTTATGCCCAAATTAGGTGAACTCCTTGGTTACGTCAAGACGCACACCATCCATTTCATAAGAAGGTTCTCCAGGATTGCGTTTGCGAGAGACTCGCATCGTTTTACATTTACCAGTATTAAACCGCATACCCCAGGCAGTAGCCCATTCACTAAGGTTATCAAGGTCGGCCTGCATCAATTTCTCATCTTTTTTGGAGTTAATATGATGATATATAAGACAGTCGTCAGCAAACAGTCTAATTTTACCCCGGACATCAGATTGGATATCATTGATAAAAAGAAGAAACAAGTGTGGTCCTAACACAGTCCCCTTATGCCAACTGGAAAATTCACCATTGACAACTCTCTGGAACCGGTTGGAAAGAAACACAGTAGGCCTAATCCAGTTTTTAATCTTGCCTCTGATACCGTAATGATCGATCTTATAAAGAAGTTTCTGGTGTGGTACTACATCAAACGCCTTTGAAAAGTCCAGCACTGCTACATCAGTAGTGACACTTTTGTTGTGATTACATGCAAGATCGTTGAAGGTCAGGATAAGTTGGCTCTCACATGAGCGCCCCCTACGAAAGGCATGCTGATTTTCTGCTAAAATTTGATACTTTTCTAGGTGTTTCATTAAATGACTGTCAATAATATGTTCGAGTAATTTGCAGCACACTGAGGTCAGCGACACTGGTCTGTAATTTCCTGGATCAGATGCGGCTCCCTTCTTGAACAAAGGTGTTATGTTAGCCTTCTTCCAATCTGCAGGCAGCTCACCTGCATCCAAAGATTGCTGGAAAATGTGCGTAAGAATGGGGCAATTTCGTCTGCAGCCAACTTGTCAGGGCTCTATTTTGGATTTGATCCGGTCCAGCTGCTTTGGAGACATCCATAGACTTGAGCAGTTTCAGGACACCTCCCAAAGACACTTTAATATCAGGCATATCCGGGTAATTACAGTCAGACAAACATGGCTTCTCCAACGCCTCCTCTCTAGTAAAGACACTACTGAGTTGATTTGCCAGAGCCTCGGCTTTCTCCTTGTTAGTGCACCACTTATGTCAATGTTGTTAACCTTAAGCACCTGCAGCCGATTTCACGAAACTTTACGCAATTGCGCAAGTCCACTTACGCCATAAGTTATTGCGCAGGTAATGGCGTAAGTGGACTTGCGCAATTGCGTAAAGTTTCGTGAAATCGGCTGCTGGACACCAGAATTATTTCTACGCTGGGACTTAACATATTGACAGAAATTTTGGGGGTCATCGGTAGGCCTAGATGTTACAGCTTCCACATGGGCACGATGAGCTTTACGAAGTTCACGGTCCACATAACGACGGATCGATTTGAATTTATCCCAATCAGATGGTTTACCAGATTTCTTTGCACGAACATAAAATCTCTCTTTTTTCCTGGTGAGACGTAAAAGACAAGTTGACAACCATCCTGGCCTAATTTTCCCTTTAACAATTTTCTCCGGAACAAACTTTTTAACAATGTTGTTTAATCCATCCCTAAAAAGGTCCCAGCTGGATTCAACAGTGCTTTTATCTGAATTACTTCGAATCTGCAAGAAATCATTCCTCAGTTCTTCTGTAGCCGCTCTAAAAGCATGTACCATTCTCAGGCATAATTGTTTTGCCATGTAGCCGTTCAACATGCATGTTGTTTGTCAAAACAAAACAATTAGTGATAGCTTTCTTGTGAGATATCTTAATTAGCGAATAATCCTGCTTCTGGACATTTTAGACATATACTGACCGTTCTAAAGGTAGATAACGATTGATAAGGGTTAATAACGGTATTAATATTGTGATTAGCAAGAGCTCAAGATCCTATTTGGGGATCTTGAAACACTACAAGCAAATGCTTAAAAAGTGGCAAAAGCAAAAGCTTGTTTTTATGTATAGGCCTACATTTTTAAGCAATTGCTAATCTGGGAATCTTTTGCTTGGAGGAAATAAGCTCTTGCTTTTGCTTCAAAGTAGATGAATAGCGCTGTTGTTCAGAGCCCCAAGCAATTGCTAAGGAGCGTACATCGACATTGCAACTGGAAGCAACTAGTGGCAACTGGGAGCAACTGATCAGTTGCTCAAAAAGGTCGATGTACGCGCACTTGCAACTACCGGCAACTGAAAAAAAATCCCAGTTGCCGCGAGTTGCTCATGTTCTACTTTCTGGCAACAGTATAGTACTACTACTAGTTGTACCCAGTTGCGTCGATGTACGCGTTCTTGCAACTAGTTGCTGCCAGTTGCTCGCGTGCATCTGATCACGTGCGCGCACATCGACAGCAACTGCTTCCAGTTGCAAGGGCAAGGCACTCTGCGCTTTACCGAGTTGCTGTGTCGATGTTGTTGTTGTTGTTGTTAATTTTATGGCATCTTCGGCAACTAAGGCCCTTTATGCCATCAACTATACGGTTTTTAGCTTTAACTATACTTTAGTTTCAACTTGAGATGACGAAGAAGGAGTTTCAGTTTTAGAAGTGGGAGGAAAACCCCCAGAGAAATGCCCCAGGGGAAAACCCACGCGGTCAGAGGTGAAAGGCGAGGAAAGAACCACTACGCCAACCCGACCGCCCCCCTGTGTCGATGTGCGCGCTCTGGAAATGTAGATATAGCTGGATGCTCCCAGTTGTAGCCTTGACCAAGGCTTTGGGATTGTCTTTTAGACGGCCCGCTGAAGTTAAACTGAACAAAGCGCTTACGAGCTATACGGAATCTGTTGCACGTATATTGGCTCACAACGCGCCGCGCTACGACTATGCACACATGCACGTACATGTATCGGTACGGTCCTAAACCCAATATCGAGCTAGACCAGGCCGTACGCAGCTAGTACGCAGTATGTATTGCCGTACGGGTTTACTACAGAAGTCGTTATCTCAAAGTGGCTCGTTTTCATGCCGTGTGCAGTTTGCATGCGCTAGACTAAATATTCCCTCGTACAGCAAAAAAACTTGCAGACGGCCTTGGACAAGGCTATCCCAGTTGCCGCTAGTTGCGGAACTAATCAGTTTTTGTCGATGTGCGCGCTACGCACACATAGACAGCAACTGATCAGTTGAGTTGCTTCCAGTTGCAATGTCGATGTAAAGCCAAAGCAAAGGGTTTATGAATATGTTTTCAAGCAATTGCTTTTGCGTTTGCTTCTGCTTGATGAGCTTATGCTTTTGTTTGATGCTTCTTATTAGCAGTTGCTAGTTTTTATGTATTTGGCCCATTCTTTCCGCTTAAGCGAGACGATTTTGAAGATTCATCGACAGCAGTGATAACTAGCTTTCACGTTTCATTAGTGCGTGTTTGTTTCGGATGAACAGCCGATCCCGAGATCTGCGCAGATGGTTCAGCTAGATCCAACTATGCATAGCGCTGAACCATCCGCGCAGATCGGGGTCGGCGGATCCGTCCGAAACAAACACGCTCTTAGATGCTCGTTTTTACGTTCATTTCCTCCGTAAACCAGGCGAACATTGCAAACGTTTGCAACGTTCGCCAACCACAGGTACCCGGCTCTCCATAGACCTGTGTACAAAAGCAATATAACAAGTGGCGAACGTTGGCGACGTTTGCGTATGTGGAACGCAGCCCAGACGTATCCGAGGAAAATGAAAATTTTCAGAAACTCGGGCAGACAAAGTCAGAATCAACATGAACAAATGCGCTTGAAACTTTGCTTGAGTGTAAACATTTTTATGAAATTTGGCCCAGCTAAAAAATGATTGATAATATTCTTTTTTTTAAAGTCATGAAGACCGCCGCACACGAGAACAGACGGTCATTTGTGGCCGTTTGCTGAGCACTTGATACACTTTGTGCATTGAATTTTTGTTGCGTTTTCCATCTCACGAAGTCGTGAGACAAAAATCTAACATGTTTGATTGTTTTCTCACCATGTGTAGGGGAGCGCGGCCAAGTGCTGAGCTAAAATGGATGTAACTGGCCAATAAAAACCATCCCCTATTCACCTGTTATGAAGACAGCGCGTGCGGCCCCACAAATGTCATGCACTTTCACCGGACACCGGACACAAGTGCTGAGCAAACGGCCACGAATGACCGTTTGCTCAGCAGAATTGCTCTCATGTGCGGTGGCCTTTATTAGAACCACTTTTATGAAGTAAGATTATTGTTACAGTGCATAGCAAAAATTCTTGCTTTGGATTAAGTACATGTACCGGTACAGTAAACTCTCAATATAGCGCTCCCCAAGGGACCAAAACAACTTGAGCTTTATATCCAAAAAGTGCGATAATAAATGCAGAGAAGAATGGCTGGGACCCAGAAAAAGGAGCTTTATATCAGGGGTGTTATAACGAGAGTTTACTGTATCACCTCTGAGATTTTGCCAATATTTCATTTTAGATGTTTTCAATTCATGTGAAAGTTAACATGCTAACTTAATATTTTATTTCAAGTTACCAAATGCATTTATTTTGGAGGATGCATTGATATAGGACTTACATTGTATATCTTCTCACTATAGTACATTGTATTTAAATCGTTACAATATCAGGGTGAAAATCCACCTGGCTAGTGACCCAAAGGTTTTACTTGACAAAAGCCAGAAAATTTACAGTTTCTGTTTAAAATGCAAAAGAAAAATGCCAAAAGCACTGGACCGCTGTTCTAGTGCTGCAACCCGTATTTCAAGCTAAGCACACTGACTACGTACATGTATACATGTATTTGTCTGCAAATACACTTTTAGGATTTTTATTACATAGTACCTAAAAACATAACTTGGGAAATACATTATGGTCTTTGCGCAAAAGCAACATTTAACACGGCAATGTTTGGGAATTTCTCGAACATTATTTTTATAATGGCAAAGCACTTCATAAAAAGTAATAAAAGTAACTAATGCATCTCAAGTTTGTGGGTAATACAATGTATGTCCTACATCTATAGGCCTAGACCAATCCAGTAACTATAAGGTCTTCCCTGTATATCCGCCACAGCTGGGGGAGCTTCCAGTGCATGGACTGTGCGTTTTGTGTTGCTGTTAGAACAAAAAGCACACATAGATATGGCATTACATGCACGCGACGTACACGCGACGTGCCCCCTTCACGTTTACAATCCTACAAAGACGTGCAACTTGTTCAAAGTACATGTAATAAAATGCAACTTCAGCAACAGCAAAAACATACAGTTCATTTAGTGGAAGTCCCCCAGCTATGCGGCGGTCATAGAGAAAAGGAGTCCTCAGCTCTCGGATTGGTGTATTCCTAATGCCTACATTGTAAATGGGTTGGGTGCATAACTATTTCTCCAATTGTAATCCCTAATGCAAACTATATATGATCAACTTTCAGTGCAGTTCCTTGCATATTTTCAAACAAATTTTTAATTTCAAAACTTTAACAAATTTTAATTTTTCTATGCGTTGTTTCACTAAAAAAAGTATTAAGAAAGGTAAAAATAAATTTCTGCAATCCTGCAGACAATCCAAATCGTAAATTATTATTATAAGTCAGTCAATACCGGTACCTCAATAGACTGCCGAAGTGAATACGTCATCTTTTGTTGGTTGCTTAGGCAATTGGCTCTAAACCAAAAATCACTCGACCGTGTCCCTGTGCTTTTGCAATGGAGTTTTGCCGACGGCCATGATAGTTTAGAGCCAATTACCATGGCAACCCACATCACACTTCGGCTGTCTATTTTGAAACACCATAGAAGTTTTTTAAAATGCATTATGACTTGTTTCTTTTGCAGAATACAATATTCAAGTAAAAGCTGCTTTTAGTTAATAGTACTGTACGTTAAACATGAATCATTTTCAAGACATGCTGCAGACCAAAGCAAGAATGACACCAACAGACAAATCTCACAGATGGCCATCTTCATAGGAAAAATACAGCTACCGGTATGTATTAAAGGAGCGTGACCAGATCACATTTTTGACGACCCCAATTTTCACATGGGTGTTCAGATTTTGATACCATAATTATGTGATTTTTATACCATATCGTGTGTCATATCTTTCTCATTAGGGTAATTCCCAAAATTAAGGGTCCAAGATGTTTGGTGTCCCAGTTACGTACGACACTCTCTGCTTAAAAAAATCACCACTCATAAACAAAAGACCAAAAAGGCTTATAATTTGTTCCATGGTATTCAATAGGAGTTTGGTGTCCCGTGTTACCTACGCCAAATGAGTTTGCATTAACCTTGGTGCCATATCTACACACAAACATTAAATTTGAGTGGCATTTGTACAAATAAAAATAATTATTTTCTACTGGGAAACCACTTTCAACCATTAAAAACACTTGGAAATCTTAAAAAGCATGTCACACTTTTGGACCCCTAATTTTGGGAATTACCCATTACCATTCTGAAATTTCGCGCTCTCAATCCATATATTTCTAGGATAACGTCAAAATCCACCAAAGTTTAGTAAACTAATTTATCCGGTTACATAAAGCAAGTTTCCTGCTTTCTTCTCATGGATAGTGTTTTGGGGAGGTAATTTTATACGATTGTTGGGTTAGAACGAAATCTATTTAGAACTAAAATCTGGTCACGGTCCTTTATGCCATCAGGTACGTGCACAAACATCATGGAAAATGTTTCAAGTACAAAAAACCATGAGCTGTCTCACCGAATGGTAATACGTGTTTGCATACCATCAACTGAAAGAGGCTCCCCCAAAAAGGGAGCTGATCAGTAATTTAGTTTAAATTCACTCATGAATTATTCATTGCACAAACACCACATGCCTGTTCTGAGTGTGATTTCCCTAACGTCGGCAAAAAACAGCCTTGTGAAATGGCCGTGTGCAGCATTCACGAGACATTTTTTGTTTCATTTAGGCTTAAAGTTTTATGAAATGAGACCCACAACTGAAGCAAACACATTACCTATTGTCAGTTGATAATGCAATTTTCCAACCGAACTATACACAGCCATTTCCCCACTGTATTAGATGTTTAAGGTAAAAGTTAACTTTATAAAACACCCGAATAAATCCCCGTCATCCGATTGGTGCCTTGTCTGTCACGTGTCATTTATTCTTGGGTATAACGCACGCACCCCGTGCAATGTTGTATATCCACAACACGCCATGGAATATCCACACAAATGCACAAAAAGTAGGCATGGCTGTGCAGAGCTAGGTTAACAGCAGTGTGTTATCCTCTCGAACTACAAGTTGCGCATCTAGCCAGCTGCTCACCAGACAATGGCGGGTGATTCAACGCTAATTTGTAAGTTCATATGACGGGAATTTATTCTGGTGTTTTATAAAACAAATAATGAATGTGCAATAGTACAAATAATTTCATTCAATGACAGATTTAATGTTCTATTCCACTCGACTTCACCTCATGAAATTATTTGTATTATATGTACCTCATGCATTGATTCTCATTCACTGATTGGTTAAAAGATGATCACGCGACATGGATTAGTTCAATCTTTTCAGTGGGCAACTGAAAAAAGGTACTGTTGTTTGACCTTTTGCGCCATACATGTATGTCAAAGGACAATACTTTCTAAAAGAACCATTTCACAGTGAAGCAGTGGTGTTCGCATGAAGCAGTGGTGTTCGCATGAAGCAGTGGTGTTCGCTTTGGCTTGGCTCTCTGAAAACTGAATTTTGTCCTGAAATACCAATTTGACACAAACAAAAATCAATGTATGAGGTACATGTATATAAAACAAATATGGACTGCTCTTTATTCGGGTGATTATGCAAACTACCGCCCCTCGGTGTTCTTGAGACGACAGTCCTGCGATTAAATAGCAGGGCTGCCGTTTCAAGATCAACTCGAGACGATAGTTTGCACCATCACCCTCATGATCAGTCAATATTTGTATACTATTGCACTCATAAACATTCATTATTTGTATTCGCTGGCAGATTCGTGACGTCACATTGCGGGTGCTGGACCGTAACTGGTTAACGCTCACGTTTTACCATCCATTGTGTTTGTGCAGTGTATTTTAGAAGAAAATATTAGAATATAAGGACCATAATGACTTGCAATGTTTGCTCATCACATCTACTCTCATAGAGATACGCTATCCTGCCGCCTTTTTTGTGATGTTTGTATAAACAGAAACTCAACAGAAAATGTTCCCCTTGTGGCTCCTGTGCAAAACGAATGGAGAAACGTGTTGCCATGCAAGTAGCGTGAACCGTTGTCAAAGAAGTAAGCGCGTCCGCCTGGAAATTGACGTCTCACTCTGCCAGCGAATTTAGACCAGCGTCCCTCGAACAACACATATTGCCCATCGTTTGAAGGGCTCTAAACAAACTATAGTATACTCAATAGACCAATCCAGTAAGCTCCGCCCATTTTGGAATTGACAAATCACAGCCCCAGGTTGTGGATCTCCATTTTGGTTACCCGAGTCCTCAAAATGTTGTGCACAGAGCTACGGCAAAATACCATAATCATTTTTATCAGCGCAGAGGACCCTAGCCGGTTCAAAACGGATTGTATAAGACTATCCTAACCTACTTTTAATCCCTTCATAAATGTGTTTTTGTGTAAACGAGACAAACTCACCCAAATTATTTTGTCGTTTTGCTATGTTGTGCATTCACTGCGTTCTAGATGTGTGTGTTCGATCGCGCGCGTTACGCGTAATGCAGGCGTGTTGTACGTGCACACACACGACTGGATACTCAAGTGCACATTTTCCTTTCGAGCGTGCAGTTTCTGTGTGCGTGTGCGTGTTTCAATATGCGCTGACCAGGGCACGGACGCTGACGCACGGCATGGCCACGCGACTCTACTGCACACGTGCCTTACATGTGTGGCATGTTGCTAGGCAATTTCTAAATGGGCGGAGCTTACTAGATCGGTCTATTCCAATGCAACTAAACTTAAAAACTAAACAAACCTTGTTTGTCACCGTCTCTTGCCCGTGTGTTTGTTGCGAGTTGCCTGGCTAGAGCTCTGATCTTTCACACTGAGCACATCAACTGATAACGTAAGACCGCTGGGTGTCATACCACCCATGATGTGGAGTTTACCATCAAACACGACACTGGCAGCACTGCTTCGGGGGGTAGGGCAGAGAGGCAGTGGAGACCAGGTCTTAGTCTCTGGATCCAGGACCTCACCAGCCTTGTGGGGCTCTTTGTAATGTCCTGGCAAAATCACAAATACATGACGGATAGGCTGAATTCACATGGAGCTTTTCACTCAATAATGCTTTGGGTACACTTTACAGATTGTCGGTCCCGAACCTTGATGGAATCATCAAGGATCATAGCCTCGGAAGACTGCGCACAAATTTTAAAATGTTTTTTAAAAAAAAAGTAGAGATTCCCAAAGATCAGCCAGTGTCATTCTTGTGTTGCCATGGCTCTGAAGACACTCAGTGCCACTAATGTTGTTCATGGCACTGTCGCGGACATACGTATACATATGTGTCCTTGAGAGACTCGCAGATCGTTGCTGTACCCAGTAGTATCCGCCTCTTACATGTACCTGCCATGAATCCGCCCTGAATGTCAGGGTGTCACGTGGTCAACCCCAAATCGTGCGATTGTGAAGGTATTTGAAAATGTTGACATGAACAAAGCAGTTAATTAACGCAAAAACTCTTCACATGCTTAGAACATAAAGCTTTGCACTCTTGCTTGAGTGAATTTTCGAGCTATGCTTAATCCAAAATATCCACTTTAATAAGCGTAACATGTTTTATGAAATTGGTCCCAGCTGCTAAATTGGATAGCTTCATGTTAGATGATTTTATTGCAATGTGCCCCAGGTTTTAAGCACAAAGGCCAATCTAAGACCAGTGAATGCAGTCTCTTCTGATAACTATACTCACCCATGCCACCAATGACTACCACCTTGCCTCCTACGATGTCTGCTGTGAAATCACCTCGCTCATACTCCAAGGGTTCAATCTCCCTCCACTCATCTGTAAGATTTACATGTGTATATATTTATACCCTTTTCTCACTGCTTAACCCGGAGATTTGCCGCCCCGGGTTAAGCTTTTCTTACCCCGGGGTTCGTTAACCCCGAGTTATGTTCCCATTTTTTTTGTTAACCCGGAGTTTTGCAAAATCCGAGGAAAGCTTGCCCCGGGTTAGCGCAGTGCAGTTTCCCACTAGACGCTGGCATATCTGTATACAGGGACTAGAGGAACAGAGATAGATGTGCAAACATCTTATTCCGATTTTTGAGTAGTACCATCAAGTTGTTACTAGATAAGGAGCTTTATTTCTTCTTCTTTCCACACCTTTGTCCTCTCTTTTCGTCATGAATTGAGACGGTGCTTTGAAACCATGCCATAATTACGAGAGCAAAAATGTGCTGGTGCGCTAACCCCGAGATTGCCATCCTTAACCCTGGTCGCTGGCAGGGTTAACGAACCCTGGGGTAACGGCCAAATGTTTTGTCTTAACCCGGGGCGGAAAAAGAGAAGTGGGAATGCTCCTGCTGCCCCGGGGGAATCTTGGGGTTAAGGATTGCCGTTACCCCCGAGTTAACCTGGAGATTTTGTAGTGGGAAAGAGGTAATATTTATCAAAAACAGAATTCACAAACTCCAGGATGTATTAAATTTTGATGCCGTTTCCCTAAGGCATTACTGAAGTGATACTAGCTATGACTCTTGGAGATAAAAAATTACAGACAAGTACACATTTTTGAAGAAATACTTGTGCGAAACATCCTAGTCTACTTTGAACAATCATTTCAAATCTTGTATCAGAAAGACTTGAAATCGAACCCAAATTTGCCCAATCTTGGGGTTCAAAGGTAATAGACCTTTATCATGCCGCAGCCATCTTCGTCTTGTTCCCTGTACACGTCAGACATGATCGGTGCATCTGAGCTACCAAGCGATAGCGCATGTAAACCTCTGCTGTTGCAAGAGACAAATCACTGCGTGTTTGCGTGATCGTGCTATTCGTGTGTCATCGTGATACGCATGCGATGGTTTCAGCACGGGGCCAAACTATTTTTGCTTTAAGCCTCAATTTGGTTTTATTGGTTTTAATAGGGGAAAAGGGAAGATGGCCGCACTGTCATAAAGTTCTATATGGTATGTACAGTACCGGAAATAATATACGGTCGCACGGACACGATCCCTACGGTTTCTAAGCGGATTACGATAGCTTGCCTGATTTCACCTTGTACGTTTTGGGATCAATGCATAACGCCATAAGAAACGATTGGGCCCTCTCTAAATTTTTTATTTCGTGTTGTCGAATTAATTTCGCTTGCGCAAAAGATTTTGTTATATCTGTGGGTTTGGCAAAAAAAAAGTTCAAACCGAATATGGCTCGAGTTTGCATTGCTTCTTCCGACAAATGTTTTTTGATAAAAAATTATCCTCATAGCTGGGACCAGGGGCCAATTTCATGGCGCACTTAAATATTCACACTGAACCTTTTCACACGTGAATTTGACACACACCACTAAGAAAATTTAGAGTAAAACTACGCAGTGAAAATCACAAAATCAACTTGGGCAGAAAGTGTTGTTACTGTGATTTTCAGTGCGTCATTTCACTCCAAATTCCCTGCACGCCACTTTTTCTGAAAAGGTGTGCTCGTACCCATTATATATTTTAAAAAGTTGTGCAAACGTTAACGCTTTTTCATGGCTGTGACGTGTTTAAAGGCCCAGTGGATCATTTGCAATGACCCCAAAAAGTAATCGCCGAGTTTACAGGGGAAAAGTTCTGAAAGTAAAGATTGAATTAATAGCAACTATCCAATGAAAGGTTTTCGCTCAAAATGATATAATTTTAACAGAAAATAATCCGTAAAGATGAAATTATTTAGACCGTTTGCAAACGATTTACTTATTTTTTGGTTCGCATCTACGCGATCCAAAATGCATGGGCGCTGTGTGCGTGTTCCAACGCGATGCATTTTTATGGATCGCGCGCACACGCAGTATGTGCGCCACAGAGTGCATGACGCAAGCCACATAGTACCCGATCAACTGAGAACGAATATTTGAAACACCCCGCCAAGACCAGGAAAATGCATATATGGATTTTCATGGTTTTTTTAAACGTGGTACATTTGACAAAGCTGAAATTTATTCGGATGAGTTTGTTGATGTCTTTCTTTTGATTTATAATGGTTTTATTCGCAGAATCGCCCAAAAACAGATTATCTACAGGGCCTTTAAGCAAGTGTGCTTTATAGAAAATGCTACTGTTGCAATCCTATCTTAAGCAAATTTTGTCTTTAAAGTTAACAAATGATTTGCAATGCTTACGGTTATGGTCCCATGAAATAGCTTGAGGCTTCGTTAGAACAAAATCGGTTGATTAACAGCTTCATGAAATTGGCCCCCGTTTGTTACATAATCACAATTAAAAATCCTAACTTGAACTTAACTGACCTTTCTCAATATCGTATTCTTCTACAACTTTATGGAAGCCATCTTTGGGATTTTCCTTGAGCCCTCCGATGCAGTAGATATACCTGCCTGTACAGACATTACAGGGAAAGGCACGCTTTGATGGAACCGGTTGGAGACTTGTCCACTGACGTTCCACGATATCTAACACCTCTACAGCTGGGCAGATGGTCCTGGCAATACGACCACCTACGGGATATCCAAGGAGGAATATGCACCATAGTGCTACCAAAGGCTTTCACAACATTACTTTGTTAATTCCCAAGAGTCTTTCCACGGTAAAGGGGGCATTTTGGCAACACAGACCATTTTTTTGAGGAGATATCTTTGTCTGGTCTCAAAATAAAAGGAAAAGTTTCAGTTGTTCTGAAGAGATAACTTAGGCCCAAAAAGGGTTACAAATAGTGAGACAACATGCCTTTCTAAAAACCCTGTGTACAAATGTCCAATATACGCTCGTAACCAGGGGCCAATTTCATAGAGCTGCTTAAGCATGAAAAATTGCTTAAGCATGAAAAACCTTGCTTGATAAAATGAGGTTCCCACTAAAAATTTCATGCGATTGTTATGAAAATGAAACAGTCCTCTAACACTGGTCATACACTATTTCTATCACATGAGGATTTCACTGGTAACGTTCTCTACTAATAAGCAAGTGTTTTTTGTGCTTAAGCAGATTGTTGTGCTTAAACACCTCTATGAAATTGGGCCCAGGAGGGCCTAAAATGTAACACACAAGTGTCCGTCCCGGTTACGAGCGTATATTGGAAATTTGTACACAGGTTTTTTAGAAAGGCATGTTGTCACACTATTTGTAACCCTTTTTGGGCTTAAGTTATCTCTTCAGAACAACTGAAACTTATTATTTATTTTATTTTGAGACCAGACAAAGGTATTTCCTCGAAAATATGGTCTGTGTTGCCAAAATGCCCCCTTTACTGTGGAAAGACCACCAACTAAGTCTGGTAATTGTCAAGATGGAAATGATTGCCACACTGTATTAATAAGTAGATTGGGGCAATGTTTGGTCAATACACACCTACTAGATAGAGTTTATGGCCTTGGAGAAACGTTCCCATGGCGTAGCGTGGTGTTGGTAGGTCTGGAAGGCTCAACCATAGATTCTTCTCCGGGTCTAGGACTGCAGTTTTTTCACATGGTGTACTGTCTGGCTTCATCCCTCCAACGACAACGATCTTGTCATCTTTGAAAACCAAAATAAAATTATAAAGGACACATCACACGGTGAAATAGCTCCGCATTAGACAGGATTGAACCTGCAAACTCTAGTTGTCTACTAAAGAGTTGCAAACTCGATATTATTCAATCATGGTATGTACATAAATAGCAAGTCTCAGCAACAGTACGTACATGTACCAACAACTGTTTCGTTTAGGATTTTGTAATATGCATGAACTTTTACCTCCATTTGCAAATACATGTATTCTAGATTGAAGTAGTTCACGATTTCCAATTGAATACTAGCCTTGTCCAAGGCTGTGAGCTTGTCCTACCATGCCGGTGATGGCCAAGCCGCAAAAAATCTAGCCAAGCAACGACCACACGGCGAAGCGTGCCCAACAGTGAAAAGACTGGCTCCAGGAATCTTTTGGTCTGTGTCTATCTAAAGCACAGCCTTAGTCCAAATGCACACAGCGCAACCATGTGTTTCTTTGTATTTGTGTTGGATTTCCATATAAAGAAACACATAACCACGCCATGTGCATTTGGAACAAGTCTGTGCTTTAAACACAGACCAAGAGATTCTAGGAGGTAGTCTATTCACATGAGTTGGGCAGGCTTTGCCGTGCTCGGTCGTTGCTGGGCCGGGTTTTTCTTGAGCCTTTATCCCCAGATTGGCCATCGCCAGCACAGTAAGACAATTCAAGGCTTGAAAACTGGAACAACTCACGGTAGAATAGAAAAGAGGTACATTGTGTGCATGCAAGTCATTTGTTCTAAAACCCTAGTGCTACTCCGAAATCAATACAATTCCGCACACACCATCATAGGGTTAAGAATCTGAAGCCTGGAGTTACGGGAATGCTTACCATAAACCACTGCAGACAAGCCCTGTATTCTATCAGCCAATGGTTTAATGTCCTTGTTCCATTGTCCCTTCTTATTACTAACATCAAATGATTCTACCGCATCCACTGGAATAGCATCCGCACCAACACCTCCGATCACGAATATCGTAGTCCCGATGGCAACCACAATGGTACCGGCCCGCGCAGTGGGAATATTGCACAGTCGGCTCCATTTTTTATTCTTCGGATTGTAGCAGTGAAAATCGTCCGTTCCTTTGCCCTGTGCATCCGAGCCACCGATGATGTAAAGTTGTCCATTGACAGTGATTGCGGACATGAAGACCCGTTTTATGAGTAGATTTGTGATGGTCTCCCATCGATAGCCTGAGTCATCACCACTCTGTGCTGCTGCCATGGTAGCTGTCTCAGATCACCTTGGAAAACAAATTATATGTATGTATTTAGAAAATGGATGATTTTGGTTTTATTAGCTTTCAAATACAATGTCGGTAAAAAAAAAACACCAATGGGAAGTTGTAGAACAAAACAAATTTGAAAGAAAAAAATTACCTCACATTGAAGACCCAACAGATTTTCTAAATTAGGACTTTATCCAGCTTTATCTGTAGAGCCAACATATACGTTGATTAATTCAACACCCGAGACATGCCTAACGAAGGCAAACAGCCACACAAGCACATTACATGTATTAGTTATTCCACGAGCGCGAGTGGAATACGGCATTATGTAGTGCATCTGCATCCCTACCACGAGTACGGCCTAGTGATGGGATGCCGTATTCCACTAGCGCGAGTGGGTTAACAAATTTATCTTCAAGCTTGACGGCATTCGGACTGCAGACATTCATTCCCGATGATGAGACAGCATACATGTACAGTACCTTCCGAAACACGGGCCCAAACGGCAGGAATGAACAAATACGCACACTAGACGTGTCAGGAACAGACGGCCCGACTCGATTGAATAGCGCCCTCTTTCGCTGTCGATCGCAGGCTCGCCATCTTAAAACAGGTAATTGATCGAGTTACACGAGGTCCGGGATTTTTCTTGGAAAATTTGGTTTTCAAAGACGTGTGTACAGTACGCCAGTTTTAAGAGTATGTAGAACGGTATGTAGGGCGGTATGTAGAACGTGTAGAGATTTTGATTTTACACAAAAATTGCAATATCCTGTAAAAAGACTTGTCACTTCTGTATCTGTATAATAAAGTCGGCAAAGCATCCAGAGGACACATCACACCAACTGTATTAGGCTTGCGCACTGCGTGGTACTGCGTCTGGGGAGTGACGTCATTTAAAAAAACTCAAATTAGTTGGTTAACAAATTAGTTGGTTAACAATGGTTAAAGATTCCGTTTAGAGCCAGGTTTTTGATAGGAAAAGAAAATGGTTCTATTGAAAGTATAGGCTTTTAAAAGCATATCATTTCAGTAAACAACAAGCGTATACTTTCACAGTATTTGGAATTAATTAAAGTAGACTGAGGCCTAGACCCGTGAACAGGGCTTCGGAAATCCTCAGCCCGTTTCTACCCAAAATCTGTGGCAAACTCACGCAAATGAAATTTGTCCCTTGGCTCTGATATTTGCTCAATAGGTGCACTCATCCCAATGTTCAAATATTCCGAAGAGTACGCATCGATCCGATGTCTAGTTTCGGTGAAATCATGGTGAAACTTGAGACCCTCTGTGCGATAAAATATTAAATACAGCTCCCGTTTGCACAAAAATCAAATATGGGCATGTGCGAGAGCGGAGAGGTCAACACTAGACTGGTTCTCTGTCCTCATATTTACTTCCCTTCGTCGTAAAGTTAAAGTACGCGTGTACTTAGCCTAAAATAGCAATTGTCAGATGTGTTTTGACAAGTTGGGGGAGGGGCTTCGGAAGTTTAAATGCCACTTTTGACGTCATATCATGCCCAGTACGTCGAAATGGAGTCACTTGTCTAAAGTTGACTGTGCATCAGCCTGTATAATGAAATAATTAAAAATTAAAAAAAGCCTATCATTTTTCAAAATCCCTCGGACGCGCGACGGTAGGCTAAACCAGATTTTTCATTTTCGTGGCCTAAGACGACAAAGGTTGCTTTAATACCTTATTCATGTTATAGAAGATTCAAGTACGGCGAGACAATATGAGCAAAAAACCTTCAAAAATTGTGTTTTTACGACCAGTTGACTAAGTTAGAAAATTAGAAGACGTTAACCCATGATAACCGGCACTTTTCCGAGAAGACCGCCATGCGTACATGCATATCATATCAGCGACGCCTTAGAAGGGCGCCCTCTGATGATGTTTTCGGTACTAGTATAGTACTACAGGCGCATGCACATGGGTCAAAAGGTCAAACTTAAGCAAGTTCGGGCGGGCGCGGGCGGGCGACTAGTTGATCTAGGGCCTTTTTCCAAATCTCGGCTTCGTCTCCGTCTCTGTCTCCGTCTCCATTCCGCCGTCTTGAAGCCGCATACCAAACTTCGGCTCGGCTTCAGGATTCATTTTGAGGCTTCGTTTTCGCCCAAATGAGGCAAAACGAAGTCAACTAAAGAAGTGACTTCGGCCGGCTTCGTGACGTCATGAACTGAAAAATCACGTGACAGCAACAAAAACTTTGTGAACTTTTGCAGGTTTGCTCAACTTTGCCGCCGACAAAACTCGTCTGCTAGCGCTTTAAAAAAGCCGGTGAAAAAGAGTGGTAGGCCTACTTGGCCCGACTAGTGTTCCAAACGGTTTTTGGTTTGGCTTCGCTGAAGGGAAGCCTGAGGCGGTTGGACTCGGAGCCGCATGAATAAGCCGGAGCCTGGAGCCTGAAGACGGAGTCGAGATTTGGAAAAGGGCCAAATATTGACTGCAATGAGGGGCATGGTTAATATTATAGGCCCTCGGTGATCTCGAAGCCATATGTGCCCTAGACTTGGTTCCAAGTCCGAGATCCTGTTTTGTTTTCCGTTTCCGATTTTTGAAATGTATGGACAGGGAACTAGTCTATTTCGGTTCAGGATCTCGAGATCCTGAACCGAAATAGACTAGTTCCCTGTCCATACATTTCAAAAATCGGAAACGGAAAACAAAACAGGATCTCGGACTTGGAACCAAGTCTATATGTGCCCCGAGGCGGAAGCCGAGGGGCATAGTCATGGCTTCGAGGTCACCGAGGGCCTATAATCTTAAAGAGCTAGAATCCCCCTTGACGAAAAATCCAGCTGATTTGCACCTTTTTCTATAGTCGACATATCCCTCCAGCCGACTTACTCCGCTGTTTATTTCAAATTGTCCGTTTTAAGTGGATAAATCGCAAGCAAAAGTGCGGTTTTCGAAAATGACATTTTCGCGATTTCTGAAACGCTCATTAGGTATTAATGATATGCGCGTCGGCGTGACCCCGTGGCGCAATCCTGAGAAACACGAGTAAACACGGTCGGCTGTTCCATACGTTTACACGCAAAAAACCGTCTCTGTTCGATGGTGTTTTTTGAATATTTTTTTCTCGTGCAAAAAGCCAGAGATTTGCCCAGTATAGTTGTGTGGTTGTATGCTTTACCAGACACCATGAAAAAAAATTAAAAAACGTTTGTGTGGATAAGACACCAAGGTTAATGCAAACTCATTCTACAGCTAATTTTCATTGACGTAGGTAACCCGGGACACACAATTTGTATTCAATAGAATGGAACAAATTATGAGCCCATATGATCTTAAAAATTCAAGAAATTGGTACACTGTCCCCTGTCATCACAGACCACAGTCTATATTACTGAGAATCTGTGATCATGAGTTGCGATATTTGAAGCTCAGGGTGTCGTACATAACTGGGACACCAAAGTTTTGGACCCCTAATTTTGGGAATTACCCATAAAGCAAATTCTTAAAAATGTGTGAAATTGCTGCGTCAAGTATATAATGTTCTCGTTTTTAAGAGCATATATACAAAGACTATGTACTTTACAGACCAATCAGAACGCTTCGTAATCGGCGCATCAATTTTCTTGGCCTCTCAGAATGCAGCTTCATTGCAGTGAGCTTAATTGCTGTATTCTCTGCAGTGCAATTTGCAATTAATGTGCCGATACCTTTTCGTCCAAGATGAGCGAGGTTATCTCCTTGACGACATGAATAGTGCGGTCTTTATTCGCACATCATCAATGGGGGAAATAAATCCGTTGAATTCGGTTTGTCAAATGCAAACAGCGCAATATGTACATGTACGTACGTAAACAGTGCACAGTTCTCACAAGTAATGCCCACTGTATGATGGACCTGAAAATAATGGTCACTTTCGCAGAATTTTAGATTGACTTTTGTCGGAAATTAATCTAACTTGTGGAAAAAAAGAGCTGAGCCGAGACATGTAGCAAGGTAGGTAAATAAGATGTATTGACGCTTAACAGCACTTTCGGTGTTCGGTTGTAAAATCAACACTCGTGAATATCACGGGTATACAGCACGAAGTACCGGGTAAGTATTCAAGTGGATGAAGGAAACGGTGGCCATATGTGGAGGGCACAGCACCTTCAATTTTCAGGTACCGGTATAATGTCCACGAAACGGAAGGATCAGAAAGATTTTTCCATTCATTCATTGTTTGTCCCTGTCGATCACATGTCACCACTTTTCCCAACGTGTACGCTATCATCTAATTTGTCAGTAATTTCAGTACCTTATGCAACTGTCTTATTTGTACAGTCATCCACGGAAATGAAACAATAAACCTAATACCATTGGATAGATAGAGGACATTTCAACCTTTCCAAAGGTAATTTTCCCATTCTAAAATATTCAGTACTTTTGTCATAAATGGGTATACTTTTTAGGGACACCCTTCAGTATATGCTTTATTCTGATCAAGCAGTACTCCCAAATTGATACCAAATATAATTAATTTCTAATTAAAAACGAGTATTTTTGTGCATGTGACTGATTGACTGTGTTTATGAAGCAAAAGGCACATGTATTTATGTTTATACTGACATGTGTTGCCGCGCAAAACTCTTTTTGCGCTGGGAAGAATATTTCGAAACTGGACTTTAACCGTAATTAAATTTCCGCAGAAGTGTTTGCATGTCTTTTGTATATAGTGTATGTTCCCCGGTATAATGCGGTAAAACAAATATTAAAAAGCATGATGCGAATTTCCAATTTAAATGTTAACATTTATTTGCTCAGTTTGTCGAAATTGTCGGGCTTTGCACACAGGTGTTACAGGGCATTGTCCTGACGATGTTTACTTTATATGAGTACGAGTCTGCCGTACGTATACACCACAATGTATTACGTGTTCAGCGAAATGTCCTTTTATTCCCGTTCCTTATAGACATATTACATGATTGGAAAACCTTTCTACATAAAACTGCCTTTACTTGTAGAAATTTCAGCCAGTCACGTAGATGCATGCAGTAAAACTTCAGAAAACCTGAAGAAATCCATGCATGGCATTTGTGCATGAATGAATAGTAAAAAAAAGTTGTCTCGACAACCTTTTAAAAAGCCGCCTTCAAAATGATGATTGGCTAAATGCAAGTGATGTATATTGCGGCTTCAACAATCTTATAGATTTGGTAAGTTCAATTTGGTATTTCAACATTGGTATTTCAAAAGTGATATTATAGTAAAGTTATTCAGTGTTAACCATTTTGTTGCATATGAGAATACAAATCTAAATTCTCTAGACTTTGTAAAATTGCTGCGTCGAGTATGCTGGCGTTTTTAAGAAAGGTTTGGTGCCATAAATGTCCGCAAGCAGGCGCTATGTATAGATTTCGCGTAAGTGTGTGTGCGATCGTTATGAAGACCTGAGCTTGTTCAGAACTAAACACCATTTATAAGGTAAAACAACGTTGCTCGATTGTAAGGAGATCACTTATCTGCTACAAATAAAAACTTTAAAGATGTATTGTCCGTGCGTTTTGGGTGTGTCACCATGAAAATAAATTGAATTGATTTTTTTTAGAAACATAAAAGTTATTCGCTTTCAAAATGATGCATTTGCGGAAAAAATCTACCAACGTTTAGTTATCGAACAATTACTGTCAATATTTCGAATAATTGGCGGTAGGCTTATAAAAACGGCGTTTTTCGCAGGGTTGCCGATGTCTTAAACAAAAAAACAAAGTATGATGGACCCACCACTTGAAATGCACATTCCATGCATTGCACTAATCATTCACACCAAGTTTCGTGTAATTCCGAAATTTACTTTGGGAGATATAATCAATTGTTTAGGGGGGAACTTACTTTTGTTGAGGTGTTTATATTCTCCCAATTGCAAAAAACATAAATGTTGGCCTTTAAAGCCGCCTCTATGTCTTCTTGTATAAAAGGCAATGCATAATGTGCGTGTAACCTGGCAACTGACAGGGGTCGATCGCCTCACAAAGCTGCCTACTGCGTTAACTGCCGTTGTTCAAACTTGTTTTTGTCGACAAAATAATCGTGACATAAGCCCGAACTGCCATAACGTTTTTACATTCGTTAACTATGGGTAATTGCTCGGCAAATCAACCGTGCAGAAATTAGTATACAAATATTGACTGCTCATGAGGGTGATGGTGCAAACTATCGTCCCGAGGTTATTTTGAGACGGCAGGCCTGCTATTTTCCCGAGGCCGTAGGCCGAGGGAAAATAGCAGGCCTGCCGTCTCAAAATAACCGAGGGACGATAGTTTGCTCCATAACCCGAATAAAGAGCAGTCAATATTTGTTTTATATACCTCATACATTGATTTTATGTGTCAAAATTATTGGTATTTTTGACCTATGACGCAGAGGTCAAACAATAGTACTTTTTCAGTTGCCCAAAATTGTACTATCCTTTGACCTATGACGCAAAGGTCAAACAATAGTACTTTTTTTAGTTGCCGTCGGAAATGGTTAAACTATTCCATGTCAGGTGATCTGCTTTTAACCAATCAGTTAACGAGACTCAATGTATGAGGTATATAAAAGAAAATAAGCCTTGGTAAAGATTAACTTTGGCGCTACTTTCAAGGACGCAGCGTCAGTGACATATTTGTCCAACAGCACTATGGGCATTCAAAACCACTCTAATCTTCAATAAAGCCAGGCGAAATCAAGGTTTAATTCCAACAAATACTCCTTCCCTGGCAAAACGTCTGGCACAGAAAGAGTATCCTTGGTCTCCATAGAGCTCACAACAAAGGAAGGGTATACCGGTTCTGACGGTGACTCGCAGACAATGACTCAGTGGGATTATTTCCTCACCTTTGGGGCAAAATAACGGTCCCGATTGCAAAAAGTTGACTTCTTTTTCCTTCAACAGGGCAAGACAGTAAAGGCGTGCTGTTTTGAACTGCAATGTGGAATAATTCGATGTTCAGTGTGTAGCTTGTGCGAAGATGGAACGTCGAACTTTGGAATAGCTGGAACCTAAAACTGAGCTACAAAAAAGCTTTAAATATAATGTTCCCTCCCAGTTCCGTTCACCGGGGTTGCTGCCCGAAATCCCGGGCATCTCCTAGACCTGCGGCGAAGGACCATTCTGACATCAAAGTAGCCAGTCACAAACTAACCATACAGCGTTCGATCCGAGCCCAGAAACTGGACGAACGCCAGCTGAACAAGCTGTTTAAGAGTCTGGATAACTTGAAGATACAGAGGATCCTGCAGATTGACAAAGCGGTGGCTGAACAGGAGAGGATCTTGGAAAAACTTGACCAGGAGTTAGAGCTCGCCCGGGAGAGGAGGGTCAGTAGGAGGGGCAGTAGTGCCGTGAGCTCCGTGGCAGAGAGCGATGTTTCAGCCCTAATGCCGGACCGTTTCAAGCGCGGTCCTCGTGTGTCCGTGCGAAGAACTTGTTTTGATGTGTATGCATTTAGGATGCGCAGAGAAAACAAAGCCACCACGCCTCCCACCGAAACCTCTAAGAAAGCCAAGAACATGACATCGAAGAAATATACGTTGCGAAAGAACAAATGCCCACGAGAACACAGTGACTTCATGTCAAGTCAGATAAACTTTGCGGCAGAAATAGGACCCATACTTTCAACAGATAAATTCGAGCAAATGACGACAAATTCATCGCCATCACCGACAAACAACCTTGGACATATTTTTCTTAGGTGCCGTTCGACACTTTCAACGCCCGCGTGTGATATGAACAACAATAGGGTAACGAAACGTAGCTCTTTACTAGCACCTGATTGGACGAGTGAAGCAGGCGCGGATGACATCAGCAAATGTGAACAAGTACGCGCGTGTCAGCGCAGTACGCCCAAGCCACATCGCAAAGAATCGTGGTTACCAGAAGGAAACAAAGAAACGGAAGATTCAGCTAAGGAGAAACATTCAGAGGATAA
The DNA here is from genome assembly GCA_037783545.1 of Henricia sp. BOLD:AAB3569. NCBI lineage: Eukaryota > Metazoa > Echinodermata > Asteroidea > Spinulosida > Echinasteridae > Henricia > Henricia sp. BOLD:AAB3569. The sequence continues at coordinate 834,070 of JBBELK010000333.1, read as the reverse complement.
TTGTGTTTTAAAAAATGGAGGCAGTGTAAAAAAGAGAACCATGAAAGGCTATAGAACACTTATGGCAGGGAAACAGAGGAAAGAGGTGTCATTTCACATAAGCGAAAACGAGGAAGTAGAAAATGACGAAAAGAAAGAGTTTGGGAAAACGAGAGTTTGCACATTGGGAGATAACGTGCAAAACACCATCCAGCTGAAGGACATCATGTCTGCCTCTACATCATCAGTAATTAGTTCAGAGCTCCGAGCGGAATGCAGTGAGCCGAACTGCATTTTCCACAACAAGGTCTACCGTCGCTTGGAAAGCAGCAGCGTCGAGGCCGAGGAATGCACCAGAGACTATCGTGCGACAGGCACGGAGTCTACCGTATCCCCGGTCACCAACCAAACCGGGAGTTTTCGGCCGCGGAGTCGCGGCGGCACGGTCCCTCCCACGTCCCCAATTCCAACCGATTTTCTCCGTGACTTCGAAGGCCCGGCTACTCCCAAGACGCCACCGACCGCCTCGGTCGACCTCGATAGCTTCTTGTCCATCCGGAGGCCCCTCAGAGGATCAAACCGAGAGAAGATGTTAAAAGACAAAGAAGCCAATTTGAGATCTACTTTTCGCCTGATGCGGCAGAAAATGGCTGACCAGAAACCAGCCGACTTTAACCAGAACTACGGCCTGCCGACACCCAACTGGAAAATTATCAATCCACTTCAGATGCGTCACAAAATCAACCAGAGCAATCCACTGCATGCAAAGTGGGGGATTTGAAATTGTAAACACACAAAGGTCGGATTGTAAGAACACCATAAGACAAATGGGTTCGTTCGACGAAAATTATTTGGACATCGTTCGTTAATTAGCCTTTTGCGTGTAACATTTGCAGAACGACTGGCGCCCCGAATCCCTCACTTTCAAATGGAAATGCAGTTTAAAAAGTCACATACTATGCTATTGCAGCTACGCAGTGCATGCCATTGCCCAGCAACCAACAGTGTGGTTGCTTTATGCCATTCTCTCCTACGGTGAACAGGGTATTGATTATGTGCTTCATACCTGCCGCGTGCACCACCTAGCAACATAAATTTAGTCTGGTCAACTGGATACTAGGTGTGCATGTGAAAGGATGTACGTCAGTACACGTTATTCGTTCGAAGCACGCAAAAAAGCTAACTAAGCGTTCGTTCATATCTCACTTAAACGAAGATCGAACGAAGATCGGTAACGTTCGCATGAATATATACGAAATATACCACTTTGACGACGAGGTCGGTTCTTCTTATTCGTCTTCTCTTCAGTTCAGTTTTTGCCCAGACGTTACTTTGCAAATCGCACGCGAAGAATATACACAGCAATGAAAACAAAACGAAAACGTTCCTTCATTTCCAAAGATGAATATATTGAGAATGCAAAATGGGAGAAAACACACGAATGTGGATACGTCATAGAAAAATAAATAACTGAAAAAAGTATGAAAAACCTGCCTGTACACACAGCGTCCAACTCACGTACATAATACACCCATTCCAGGCAATACACATTTCTGTATGGCAAAATATGTCAAAATATTTACATTTCAACACGAATACGTTAGAAAATATGTTTACCTTTTTGCCTAATTACAATGATAATTATTGTATTTAATAAGTCGCCATTTCTTGTAAAATGTTACTCATCTAATACATTGGAAATTGTATGTTTCCCTGGCAAAAATATAGAAAACTGTATAGCCTATTGCTAATTTACTGTACAATTGTGTTTTATTCATTTGGCATATACATATTTTCATATTACACAAAAACTATTTCGTGCAAATATTTTTGTCTCTTTCAATCATTTACATTTGATATAACTTATAACAATCCACGCATCGTTTCTGGTCTCTATAGACTAAAATAATTGGGGCGTTCGAGATGCTTACACCAAGTAACACCAACACCGGACGTTCTTTTAGCCATCACGTGATACACGTGGCAGCCACCACTGCCCGAACTCGCGGGCGGGTCACTGTTGTAAGGCTCGGTGTAATAACGTCACCTACGGTAACCGTATGGAAGTTGCGAGTAGTAAAAGATGGCGAACGGTTTGAAACCGCGTCGCGAGTACGAAGAAAAACACACATTTATGATACAAATAAGAGGGAATATGGGTGTAAATACATTTTCCTTAATCAGTAAATGTCTGTGGAGTGTGGACATTGGCAAGGTTTATTACGGTACCTTTTAGACAAATTTTGCGTGGCGCCGTGTTAATTTTGTTCTCGTGATCAAACGATGACACTATAGCCCCGCCTGGCAACAACCTTTGACCTATGTTCCCAGAATTCAAAGCGAAACCCCGTGTCGTTCGTTTTGCATCTTCTGGAGGCTTCCCAGGTGTAAACCCCGTGTTGCACGGTGTAAACATCTCGAACGCCCCTAATGTTGAAACAAAAACAATATCAATTAACCATAATTTTTATACATTTTAAAACCTATAAATTATTTTAATCGGCATATTTAAAAGATGGGATTACGATATTTTTTTACAAAATTACTCAGGGGAAATGCTTCAAGGGGTTACATTCCCCCCGGATATCTTTGGAATTTTTTACTTTTAAAAATTCTTTTCTAAAATTGTTTTATAAGATGCTATAGTTAAATAACCAGTTATATTTGAATATGTTTTAAATAAAATTGATGCATAACTTCACGGCGGGCGTATGCAATTCGAGCTGCGTGAATACTTGTGCCAATCATCCTATTCTATTTTTGGGACCATTTTCTCATTTTTTGCGTTAGTTTCAGAGTGCAAAATCGACCTGTCTCGGGAAGAAAATACCTATAAAACCACGATATTCCGACCTCACACATTCCTCCAACTTTGGCGCAAACTTTGCAAGAACCGGCTCAATACAATTCATATACAGAGGGGCCAACATGTTCATCCTTATACAGGTCTCTTTGGCTATACCTTGATTTGTTACAGATTGTGAAAACAAAGAATAAAACCTCAAAGAAAGCATCGCAAAGGTGTATTTTCTTGTTAAAATCGTTGCATCATTTTAAAAACGATATTTGCTACAAATCTTCAACGAAAAACACCCACTAAAACAAGACCAATGTTAGCACAACGTTATAATACGCGCGCCCTTTCAGCTTCAAAACAAAACAGGAGAAGAAGGCGTTAAAATTAAAACGTTGACAATAACAACGACCATATTACGATTGGTTACCCATCTCCACACAAGTGCTTTATATGCGTGTTAGCACTCACCCATCTCCCCAACCTAAAATGTAGGAACTGTCCCACCCTGAGTCAGACCCTTGACACACGCACCACGGTATACAAATAGTCACCAGACAACGCCCCAGAGGTGGGAGCTAGACACCAAGAATGTGGTATAATAACACGGGTGGCGGGACAATTACTGATATGTGTACAATTAATATTTTGATCAGCTTTCAATAAAACTTAAACTCACGAAAGTAAATTTTATAATAGGCCTATATGAGTATATTTCGCCGTAGAAGTAGATACGAGTTCGTTCACCTGAAAGTTCTCACAAAGTGTCAACCCTTAATAAACTGCCATTCTTGTGACAAAAAAATCAAGTCAGATCAGTGCATAATTTAATGGCGCTGATTAGCTGAACACGCTGCTTCAGAGAAGATTGTTCATTTTTTTCAAGAAAATGAATTTCGTTTTAACCCAATAATCATATAAAATACTATCCATGGGAAGAAAGTGCAGGAAATTTGCAATCTTCAATTTGGATGTGGAAGCAAAAAGGTTGGTGTAACTAATCACTGCACTGTTTTATGTAACCGGATGAATTAGTTTGAAATATGTGGATTGGGAGCGCGAAATGTCAAAATGGTAATGAGAAAAATATGAAAAATGCAAATGGTATCAAAATCTCAACACCAATGGGGAAAACGGGGAGGTCAACAAATGTGATCTGGAGACGCTCCATTATAACAGCGCAGACAAACTGTGCTTAGCACAAACAGCTTACCAACTAAAATCTAATGTCATCTGTATTGCTTTTGGCTGGTACTCTGCCAATTTTTGCTAAGCAAGAAAGTTTCTGCTCAGCAGTGCCATGAAATTAGGCCCAGACTTCTTATGTGCATTTTAATTTGCATTTCTGACAGCTAAAAATCAAATTATTAACATTCTATATTGCAAAATACAAAGATATACCTCTATACAGTCACGTAAAACAAATAATTATACTATGGACAAGAAATATCAAAACTATATATAAAAGACGACAAAAATTATCAGTAAAAGTTTACAAGAACATCCCGAGAGGCATGAAGATAATTCAATGTGACAAACTCAAATACATACTGTTTTCTGGTTCGAAGGAATTGCCTTATAGTAAAATGTTGCACATTGAACAAGACTATAGTCCGTGCGTTTTGGGTGTGGCACCTCGAAAAACATAAAGTTATTTTGAATTGATAATTTTCTAGAAACATAAAAGTTGTTCGCTTTCAAAATGAGACATCAACGAAAAAAAATCGACCAACGTTTAGTTATCGAACAATTACTGTCAATATTTCGAATTATTGGCGGTCCGCCAATAATTCAAAACGTAAACTTGCCCAAGTCTGACCTCCCGTGCTCGGTCAGCAACGCGCAGCGCACCCTCCGGACAGGTGGCCTATCCAATCTGTTTTTTTCTGTTTCCTCTTTCTCAGAAAGTCTTCCGAGACAGAGGAAAAGAGATTTGATAGGCCACCAGTCCAGAGGGCGCGCCGCACACCACACACCACAGACGAAACACGGGAAGTCAGACCTGGGCAAGTCTAGGCAAGGCGCAAAGTATAATGTTTTGTCGTTAAAATTAACGTAAATGCTTTAAAATTCGTTCGGAGAAAAACAAAATCAAATTTGCTGAGAACCACGGACAATATAACTTTAACCCTAACACTCCTCAATCCTCCAAAATCAATGCGATTTTGCATACACCCTAGAGAGTTAGGGTTAAGCAAAACCGAGTGTAGTTTATTATGCTTATGGTGTATCTGAACAAATGACCATAATTATACGGCACAGCACAATAATACAAGGACTCTTTCCATATATGAGTTTTCCATGCCCCGCGAAAACCTGAATTTTTTTTAAAAATTACCTTTATTTGAGGGATGAAATAAACAAACAAATTAAAAAAAAAAAATTCTGCTTAAATGCCATAAAATAATTTGCTCTTCATATCTATATCTGGCTATAAAGGCATATCGTGGGACTAGATTATTGGGTTTCAGACAACTTGCACTTCAGTTCTGTGAATAAATTACGCAATCGATCATTTCATTTTCGCGGCCTAAATTTATCTAGCCTATAAATAGTTTTCAATGCACACATTATAAAATACTCGTTAATTAAATACCTTTCACAATGTTTTGGTCAGTAATAATGCGGAAAATGTCGACAACGGTTTGGTATGTATCACCTAACAGGCTCACAGCTAAACTTTGGGCACACGGCTGTACTGATATGCACCGCTGTTTTGGTGGGTTGTGAATTAATAAATCGAAGCACACCACATGCACATCGCGTAAAAAAACAAAATTTGGAGTCCAACTTACTCCGATTACGATAAAAAAATTCAGCATCCAACGCCAATCATTAGTTGAACCAGTGATTACGTCAAAAATGTGTTTGATGAGGCGGCCAAAACAGGCCACAGGTTACACACAATCTTGTTCTCATGTTATAAATAGTCAGCTGTTGTGTACTGCCAGAGCGGTGTGGACCTTCCCCAGCGGCCGGACTTTTTGGGCGCGTAGCGCGCCCAATGCAATTACAACCGCCAAAAAGGTCACCGCCATTTTTGAAACGGGAATGGAGGAACGATGTTTCTGGAACTTGCAGAATGATCGTCGCTTCTTGACCAGATGGATGAAGATTTCTGGATAAGGGAACGTGTTTTGGAAAAAGTATGAGTTAGGTACCCTAACTTTGAAGATCTCTAGTCCTGGGAAAATCTCGCTCAAATTCGCTACAAAAAAGTCCGGCCGCTGGGGAAGGTCTATCGCTCTGGCCGTCACATTCGGTGGCCAGAGGCATTCGGGCTACCCATGGGGGTAAATATATTATACTTGTGCGAAAACCAACTGGCAGACACGAGTGGCGAGTCAATGATAGACGCCAGATATATAGACGGCTTGATAATTTTCCATACAGACTCGTTTGCGTATTATTCGAAGTAGTCAAAAAACTACTCACAATAAGTTTAGGGATATTGTGGGGAGAGTACGCAGATAATTTTTTATTGAGGGTATGCATTCCGCTTGAATGATTTTGTATACGATTAGACAATTATATCTGCATGACAGACACACCGTGTCACAGGAATAGATGAAAAAAACACACACATCCCTAACTTATTATACACAGTGTAAGTCAGACGCAGCCATATTATATTGTGAACCTTCAAATAGAATACCAAATGTCGATTGCCCCGTCCCCACTAGCACTACTGTATACAGTGAAAAGTCGAAGAAAATACTGATTTACATACGGGGCCAGCCCAATAGAACCCCGTAAAGGCCCTCTCGCACACGGAAAAATCTCCCCCGTGAGCGGTAGGTTGGTGAATTCGGGAAACTATAGTACAACTCGTAGCAAACTTGTACAGCACTCACACGAGTTTGAATAGAGTTTGATTCGAGTTGTATAAGTGGTCAACGAGTTACATGTCAAAGAGTCAGTGAAATTCCAGATGGTTTGGCGCCAAATCCCACCAAATTCGTGCCACACTCGTAACTGGCTCGCACGGGAGGTATTTCATTGGGCTGCGACAGCTCGCGACAAGTTGGAGACACAAAATTGCGAGAAAATACGCGAATTAGCGACAATTTTTACTTGGAATCACACTAAATTGGTACTTACGACACGTTTGCGTATGTCGCACGAATGTCGCACGAACTCCAGGCGAAATTTGTACCAAAAATCGCCACGAGTTCGCATACGTGTCGCGCGAATGTCGCGCAACACTCGCACAAAATATTGCGAATGTTTGGCACTTGCGACTGTCGCGCGCCTGTCTTGCGCCCGGAATGTAAGATTCTCATTTTTGTCTCTAATCAGTCACAATTTAGTTTCATAGGTCGCCAACCCCTCACAAAGTTGTCTCACATTTCTCGCACTTTCTGCCTCACGGAAACTACATTGAGAAGGGTTCGAGACGGGTTCGAGACAGCGCGAATTTTATAATTATGTTCAAAATTCCAGCGACACGAGAGCGAGACCCTGCGACTCACGCGAGGAAATTGAGAACCCCGCGAACGTTTCGAGACATTTTGGAAACTCCTTGGCGAATGCCATTAGCAATTTGTCGCCAACAGTCGCAGCCCAGTGAGATAGGGGCTTAAGCAGGCCTCCCACTGTGCGAATTTTTGATACGATTTGCTACGATTCCTTAAGATACGATACAGTTACGAATTCGTAGTGCTTCGCAGGTTGTCGCATGTCGTAGACTTTGTTACGAACTTTTGATCGCCCACTGTACGATTTGCTACAATTGTTTTCGTACGATTCTTGCTATCCTAATTTCCCGCCGGAACTTTGGGCATTTGGCATGGTTTCAAGACATCCTGAGATCTGCGAGTATTCCTTGTCGGGACACGCGCGTATATGGGAGTGCGTTAAAGCAGTAGCGTAGCTAGGTTTTTTTCCATAGGGGCGAACTGGGGGAAGGGGGAAGAGGGGGGGGGGGGGGGGGAGTGGAGTGGGGGGGGGGGGGGGGGAGTGGGGGAGGGGGAGTGCTGGAGGTTTCTGTGTGAGGGCGGCAGTGGAGTACAGAAACATTTCGCCAGTCCATGCGATCGGAGCGCCGACGTCACTCAGCGGAAGGGGGAGGGGCGGGGGGAGGGGGTGGCGGGGGGAGGGGGGGGGGGGGGGGGGGGGGGGGTGGGGGGGGGGGGGGGGGACGGGCCAGCGCTGGAGCCCTATCTTGATCCCCACCCCCAAGTTCTTTTTTCAATTTGGTATATATTACAATCACACCATAGTAATTTACACCAGAAAACAGCAAATTAACAGCAATAACACATTCTTTAAAATTCAATAAAATACAACATAAAAAAAGCCATGGCACCATCATTTTTTCCCCGTTTGCTAAATTTCCAGTGGGGGTGAATAATGGGGGGTGGTGTCACCCCCCCCCCCCCCCCCCCCCCCCCACCCCTTCCCCCCACACACACCCTAGCGACGCCGTTGGCACCTGTGCCTAACTAAGGTCAATGGGAGAAAGGACCTTTTCAGTCATGATTTTGGCCGCCTGAAATTTTGCCCGGCCCCTAAACTTCAGGCATGCTACACGCCACTGTTTTCCATGTGCGAATTCGATTGCAAATGCATACGAATGTCTGCGATTATTTTCTTTGTGATCTCCCACTGTACGAATTCTTACAATTCCCTACGATTTGCTACGATTCCTTAAGATACGACACGGTACGATCAAAGAGTTTTGAACATGTTCAAAACTCTACGACAACCCACGAAAGGTAACGACAACCTACGAAACCCCACGACGAGCTACGACAAGCTACGATTACCTACGAAAAACACCCTCCCACTGTGCGACAATCGTAGACAATCTTAGGTAATCTTATCTAATCGTGGCAATTCGCAGCAAATTCGTAGCAAAATCGCACAGTGGGAGGCCCGCTTTAAGCTCGGAAAGCTCGTAGTGAACTCGCGACTTGGGAAACTCCTGCGCAATTCGTACTATACGTGTAAAAACAACTGTCACACTTTTAATCTTGAGTAACCTTGTCATTTTCTAACGGATTTAAACCAACATTTCACATCATGTAAACAAGACCTGACAAATTTAAACAGCTAGAATCCCCCCTTCCACATTTTTTTAAGTTTTTCTGTTTATCATGGAGGTGTATGTGTTTACAACACCATCACAACTTGTTTTTTTCACAAAAAATCGACAGACTTTTGCTTAAAACAGTTCCGACCCTCTTCACCCAAATTCTGAAACGCTCGAGGTCACTCGGCTTGTTTATCAACAGGGTGTTGACGTCATCCTGAGAAACATACAAAACGGTCTGTGCAGTATTGAATGGAAAATACACGAAGTGAATGTTTATCATGCCCATTTTGTCCTTGTAATTCAAAATACAAACGTGAAAAACACTTCATGTAATATGACAGCAATCTACTATTACCTGTTTTGTGAAAAAACGATGAGATTGTGGCTCACATTGACTCTCTTTTGAAGTAAATACTGGTGCATTGCGACCGGTGGTTTTGTCACGGAACGAAGGGGATTCACAGCGGTCTGTGTACGGTCCACTGCGGCGTAGTTTCCACGTGTTTGGACATCGGCCGTACAAGTTATAGAATGAGCGACTCATTTTTCTCTCTCTTGGTAATAGAAAAGAAAATCTTTCTGCTCTTTTTTTGTTCATAGTGTCTGGTAAAACATGCAACCACGCAGCTACTGGGCATATCTCTGGCTTTTTGGAACAACAAAATTCTTCAAAAAACACCATCTAAAAGAGACGGTTTTCTAAGTTTTTTGCGTGTAAACGTATGGAGCTAACTATCGTGTTGACTTCTCTTTCTCAGGATTGCGTCACGGGGTCACGCGCATATCATGAATACCTAATGAGCGTTTCAGAAATCGCGAAAATCTCATTTTCGAAAAGCGCACCTGTACCTTTGCTTCCAATTTATCCACTTAAAACCGACAATTAAAAAATAATAAAAATCCACGTCGGCAAGAGGGATGTTTGGACTATCGAAAAAAGCCGAAATGCTGGATTTTCGTCAAGGGGGGATTCTAGCTGTTTAACTGAATGAGTTTTATCAGTTATATCATGGAGGAAGGAAAGTTATATCTAAGAGGGTGAGATTTAATGGCCATACGAAAAAACTCATTAATTTCAGAATTTGCCACTTTCGACTTGGCAACTGCCATTTTCAAGTAAACTCTCTATGTCCAAGGTCCCGTTGCACCTCCTGATGAAATGCTCGAAGCGATCGAGATGGTTTGTAATAACATTTAAAGTGATCCTGCCTTTCTTCATAAGCTTTAGGCTGCAGCACACATTCCGAGACCGTCTCCATGTTGTACTGACATTTAAGGAGGCAAAGTCGATAGTGGCGAATTCTGAAATTAACTTTGTTTTTCATATGGCCATTAAATCTCACCATCTTGGACAAAACTGATGTAACTCACTCAGATAAATTTCTTAGGCCTTTCGTTGGAAAATTACAAGGTTATTCATGTACATGTAGTACTAACTCGTAGTTAACTCGTAAAACTACCCGTACACTCGGGACAACTCGTACCAGGCTCGTATCAAATTCGTAACGGACTCGTACATAAAGCGGACCTGTAGAGAGTCTATAGACAGTCTCTGGTAATCTCAGCAAATCGTACCTAATCGTTGCAATGGAAATTCGTGGCAAAAATCGCACAGTGGGAGATCCGCTTTAAGCAGGCCTCCCACTGTGCGATTTTTGCCACGATTCCCCTACGAATTGGTACGATTATCGGAGACTGCCTATAGACTCTACACACAATCGTAGGCAATCGTACCCAATCGTAGCTATTTCGTGGCAAAAATCGCACAGTGGGAGGCCCGCTTAAGTCGTAAAAAGCTCGCAGTATTTCCTCGTAGACATTGTGACGCCAAGGGTTTAACCAAGAGTTTTCCGAATTCGTCAAGAGCGTGATCCAAAACTGGTAAACACTAGATGAACATTTTAAAGTTTCTCAAATTAATCAAAATAATACCTCGAACAGTAAAGAAATTTCCATATTTTACAATCATATTATACAAAAATTAACAGAATAAATTTGGCTGTGCACACTGTGCTATCACGTTCTCAAGAAATAGTTGAAAATGCATGTAAAAAATGGTAGTTCTTGTCAATTTTATTGATTGTCCGTTTCTCACGCATAAAAACAACCTCTGCATAAAACTGTTAAGTCAATTTCAACATGTGATAAACTGGGTGCGTGTAGCAGGTAAACAAACAGGTTCACTTTAGTTTTCATCTGTTGTATTGACTAAGGAAAGGCATTTATTTGTCTCTTGAATTGGATCACGCTCTCAACTCTTGAAGCTCGCGCCCGAGATTTTTCCGTGTGTGAGAGGGCCTTTAGGCTCGTCATTAGTGCTGTCGTCGAGTCCATCCCAAGCCCGTTTATTTTCGCCAAAATCGCCCAATCTACAGAGCAGAATCTACATCATATCTCAACAGCATTTTCCCAGCACCAACTTGAGTCATCTTTTACGAAAAGAAGTTTCTCAATCAAGTGATAAGTTATTAAAACAAACTGCGATAAAGGCATTGTTTTGTGCGTGTTCATCCTTTGTTGCTTGTGAGGGACGTGTCATTGTATCGTCCCTGGAGTTATGACGGACTGGACTACAGCCCTGTACCAATCAGAGAAAAATACCTACGAAAACGAGGGAATGAACATGCAATTCTTCGCCGTTTATGCGTAAAAATGTGACCGAGAACTTGCTCATTCAGCCTCGGGTGCCGTTTGCCCCCTCGGGTGTACAAAACACCATGGACCACTTCGTTATTTTGTCAACTGTAGTGTAGGGTTAAACCTTGAAACCTTAAAGCAAACATCCACATGGACAGGATCAGTATTTCCAAAGAAAAACTAAAAAGACTGTCGTAACCATTTTGTTTTTAACTATAATAGGCTGGTGCCCACTCGCGCCCGTTAATGCCCACTGTATACATCTGGTACCCCGATCCAAGTTCATGTGGGGTACCGTGGCCGAGCGGTTTAGGTCATTGACTCGCAATCATAGGTGAAAACTTGGGGTTGCAGGTTCGAACCTCCCCACGGCTACGGTACCTGTGCCCTTGGGCAAGGCACTCAACCACACTTGCTCCATCCTTCGGAAGGGATGTAAAGCCGTTGGTCCAGTGTGTTAGGTAATGGAAACGCACTCTAAAGATCCCAGAGCATTCTTTCGTGAAGAGCAAGGGGGATCATCCCCGGTGTCTCTGGCCATTTCTAATTCTAACTCTTCATGGGTTTCCTCACGCTTGCGAGTGACAGTGCAATGAGCACTATTGAGGAATCCTTGGTATGAATACCAGAAAGAAATAATAATAATAATAATAATAATAATTGTAGCGCATGGTGCCTGCAAAAACTGTACCACGCGAGCGATACACTCGTCATTAGATTGCTGAAGTGAAAACGTCACCCTTTGTGTGTTGCCATGGTTATTGGGTCTGTACACTAAAACCAATGAAGTGTTTCCCTGCGCTTTAGCAAAGGTCGTTTTAAATTACCAGCGAAAGTTTAGATCCAACTACCATGGCAACTGACATCACACTTTAGCAGTTTGAAGAGTGATGATTACTACAGTAGTATACAATGCTGTACGCGCGAATGAACCCGGTGTACCATGAGCACACCATACGGGGAAGTCTGTCTAATTAGCCTTTTACGTTTAACATTTGCACAAGGGCTGGCGCTCCGAAGTCTTCACTTTCAAACGGAGGTGCAGTTTAGAAAGTCACATACTATGCTGTTGTTGCCACGTGGTGCACGCCATTGCCTAGCAACTAACAGTCTGGTTGTTTTATGCCATTCTCTCCTACAGTGAACACGATATTGATTCTATACTATCAGGCGTGCACCACATAGCAACAATAATTAGTCTGGTCAAGTGGATACTAAGTGTGCATGTGAAAGGAAACACGTCAGTACACCAGACGCTATTGCAAAACACGCAAAAGGCTAATTCAAAACTGTCGTGGTTTTTTTCCCCTGAAAAAGAGAAGAGTTGTTATCCTGTGCACGCAGATGCATCTAGGTTTCAATGTAAGTATCCTAAGTTAAAAGGAGCGGTGCGGAACCTACACTCCTTTAGCAGTGGTTTTGCACGTTTTTTTCGCACCAACTACTGCTCAACCTCGCATGAGATCCTGCGAAGAGCGTGTGACACGTCACCCAACACCAGGCCTGAATAACACTTGCTGTGATTGGCCAGATTCTGTCACCTGACACAGTAAAACATGTCGCATGACTGTCAGGTGACAGATTCTGGCCAATCACAGCAAGTGTTATTCAAGCTTGGTGGTGCGTGACGTCACCCATGCTCTTTGCAGGATCTCATGCAAAGTTGAGCAGTGGTTGGTGCGGAAAAACTACTGCGAAAGGAGTGCACGTGGAACCTTACAGATGGACAAACACCTTAAATTCCCAATAGACTACCAAAGTGTGACGCAAGTCGCCATGGTTCTTGGGTCTAAACATTCGCTGGTAATCTGAAACGCTCATTGGTAAAGCGCAGGAAAACAGTTCACTGGTTTTAGTATAGACCCAGTAACCATGGCAACACACAAACGGTGACGTTTTCACTTATGTAGTCTATATGTACATGTATTTGGTTTACCAAACATCGATGAATTTTTGTTGACGATATCCTTTGAAATATACCGATTGGGAGCGCGAAATTTAAGAATGGTACCACATGAGAAAAACATGACAAACGATATGGTATCAAAATCTGACCACCCATGGGGTACATAGAGTTGTCCAAAATGTGATCTGGTCACGCTCCTTTAAACATGTTATTCCTAGTCATATTGACAAAAACATGGCCATCTGATTTTGCTGTAATTTTAGCAGTTTTCTCCCTTACAGTGGTAAAATTGGTTGACATTGTATCACGAGTTTTAGGCTATACATAGATTGTGGTGCATCGTGAGCTTTATTTACAACTTGTGAGGTCATGTTGAACACAGGGATGTGATTTTCCCACTTTTCTTCGTAATAATTTTTGGATTATGCATAGAGCAAAGTTTGAGCCAAAAAGTATTTCTGCAAATAACCAGGGAAGAATCACATCGAACTAACCATCTGTTTGATGCAAGCATACATATGTTAAATCAGTTTTTATGGTAAATGATGACAAAACTACCAGAATCGCAGCTAAAATTAAGAAAGAGCAGAATAACTTCAGACGAGGACCTCAAGTAACAGTCTCTGTTTCAGTAATCAATTTAATATATTCCTTGCCACGATCTGTATCATACAAAGAGTCACTTAAAAAGTCGTATTTTGTTACAAGAAAGATTAAAAAATTGCCATCAATGAAAAAGAATTTCTTAATATGTCATATAATACTAAAAGACTAGATTTGAAATTTGATATGGCAATGCATTGAGTTCATGCAGCGTTCGGTTGAAATGCGTACGCTATGGTGTACACGTAGGCGTTGAAAACTAAAGTGGGAAATTGGAACAAATTATTGCCACAAAATTATGCCTGCTGCTTTCAGAGAATTGTCAATAAAACTGAATATATATTTTCTGAATGTACTCTGTCCCTTCTTTGAAAGTGAAGCCTGGCCCCTCTCTCCCCACCACTAACTCAAAAAAATGTTCACATGGTGCTGATCGAACACCATTTTAAACGTAAGAGGGCATTGTAAAACAACTGTAGCTGATTTAACGAAAAAGTGCGTACTTGCACAAGTTTTGAGAATGGCATGGCTTCTGTGAAATTATCACAAGATTGTTGCACAACTTACGCAATATTGCACAACTGGGCTTACGCAGTTGCGCAAGGTTTTATGAAAGTGGCTGCAGAAAATACTGCTTTGCAAACAATACTGCTTAGCAGAAAAATACTGCTAAGCACATCATCAACAGGTCACCAGTTAAAAACTTGTACCATCTGTGGTACATTTAACTGGTGCTCTGTCAAATTGTGATAAGTGAGAACATTTGCTAAGCAGTATTTTCTGCTTATTACAGTGCCATGAAATTGGGCCCGACATGGCCTCAGGGCTTGTAATTCATTCACTCCAAAATGAACAAAATAGATTAATTAAATTGCATACGGCTGTTCCAAAGTTTGCCCAAGTTTAAAAGACTTATTACATGTATCTCAATCTTCTAGGGAATTATAATGGCAAACAATTTATCACTAAACGGAGAAACACTGCTAAAAGTACATCAAAACTAAAATGGCCATGTTAAATTTGTTGCACACAAGTGTACTTGCTTGATCTTAACTACATTACACCCGTGTCTAGTACCCTGTGGCTAACTGATGTCATAGTGCTTGTTTTTAATACAGACTGGTACTGCGGGACTATGAAGTTTCATTTGAAAGGGAGTAATAATTATGGACATTGCTATGCCGATAACTTGAACAACCTTCAAGTGCAAAATAACTGCGTGAATTGATCACAGATTGTTATTATATTAATTGCAATTCATTATAAAAATAATATAAAGCCATATCGTATGATGTCGAGTGACATCTAAGTATAAACGACTAAATATATTATTTTTTGTTCCCTGATTCCATTCACTTAAATACAGTGTGGCAAAAATAATTTATTCACAAAATACCCTCGTCCGATTGGCAGACTCACAAATAGGCACCATCCGAACGCCGCGCGTGATTGGCTGTCAGTGCTGCATCTTGAGCTCCTGCCTGCTGTCCTCATCCTGACTCATCGTGAGCTGTGATTGGTCAGCTAGTCCGGCACCCTGGAGCCTGATTGGTTGATTGGCCCCGGGCTGCTGGTGTTGCTGCAGCTGTAAGGCAATGGCGGCACCCTGCGGCAGGACGGTGGACTGCGATAGCACCTTACCAGTGCCCTGGTCCGTGGCCATAGCAGGGGCTAGGGTTAGACTCCCTGCCGGCAGCATGTTAGCGCCGACCTGATGGGCCGGAATACTCTGGAAGAGATTCGGTATTAGCGGCACCGGTTTGCCCTGCGAGTCCATGGCCACCAGGTTGGAAATCTGCTGTAGTTGCTGTTGTAGCTGTAGTTGCTGAAACTGCAGCGCTTGCTGCTGCTGCTGCGGCGATGATGCAACTTGCTGCAGTTGTTGGTTGGAGAGCTGTGACACTGTTCGTTGGGGCTGGCGCTGGTGGTGGCTGTGCTTCTGGTTCAAGGTGGACTTTTGGAGATTGTGTGAGCTGCCTTTCGGTGAGACTAATGAAATGTTACCTGTGTAGAGATGATAATTTAAAATTAGCGTTGTGGAGGGCTCTGTTTGGCAAAGTTGTCAATAAGTCCCTGTCAAATCTGAAGTTTTAAAGCCCATATACAGAATTTGCAATTTCCCAAAATTTTATCAACCGTTTGACCGGACAAACCTTACCATAATGGAAGATAGAAGTGGTTTCCACTACATTGCAATAATCCGCGCGTCACTTTCAACCATGCATGCCAAAGTTTTGTTTACTTAGACACGTACCGTCTGTTGGATGTTTCGATTAAAAACATGCCTGTTGGCTTCATGTCAACTTGACTTTTTTGCTTGGAATTTAAATCTGGGAGACTTCAACTTGCACTAAACATACATGATGTTTTTTTTTTGTCGGCCTTAGATAAATTTAAAAACAAACATATGTCCTACGTATTGTCTGAACCATAATCCTCATTGGGAATCCGGGCATTAGTTTTCAACATCGGCAGTATAATTTTAATGATAAATTTTTCAACAAATCTGGCTTTGTGTTGTGCCATGAAGCATACAAGACACTGTATGCATGGCGTCAGACGCTAGGCTGTCAGCCATTTTTTGTTGTTGTACAATTTGAATTTTTGCAAGATACGGCAGTTCGTCAATGTCAATTGTGGGATGTGGAACATGTCGGAATTCTCTGCAATTTTTTTTTTCGGTGGCATACTCTAGCTTAAAAGCATATTCCCTGCTGCGATTTTAAAGTATCATTTTTACTTTCAGATGAAGAGGAATACATTTTGAGTGTTTACTTCTGAAGGATGGATCGTGGGCAGGTCTATTTACCTCAAGTCCTTGAGCATCAAACAAACTGTTCAAAATGCTAAGTACTTGGTAGGTGTACACAGACTGTTTGTTTACATGCAGTAGATATGGTCATTACAGTGCTGCATGCATAACATTATGCCCTCCAGAGTTCGACTAGGGTGGAGTACCCAAAAAATATGGCGATGACCTTTGACCTTGCTTACTTCCGGTCGAAACTGGAAGTGGCCCTTAGTTTGCAAATGGTAGGAGATATTGAAATGGGGTCAACAATGTTAGTGTCAGAGGCCCTTATGCTTTCCAAAAACATAAGTGATGACGTCGTCGTACGTAATACCGCACTCTAGCGACAAGATAAACATTCTTCAAAACGTATTTTAAACATATGTCTGAGGGAAAGTTTGTCTAAAAATTGTCAAACTTGGTATACATGTATAACATGACCTTGGGTCAGTAGACATGCCTGTGGTGTCAAGCTTTGGTGACGTCATCAAGAGTAATATTACATGCATTTGAATTTTAAAGCTTTGATGACCTGTATCTGCAGACCCTAACATGGGAAACAAATAAAACTTCACAGGTATGTTGTCTGTGGTTAGGTTAGTGACACACTATAATGACGTTGTGATGATGTCATGGTGTGTCATATTACAATAAATTGGGGGGAAAAAAGGTCAATTTAAAAAAATAAATAACAAATCAGCACTTTAACATATGATCCTAATTCCTACAGAAACAGTCACAGCTAACCAAGATCTAAGTTTAGTACACGGACAATGACATTATATTTTGTTCACTTCCAGTTGAAACCAGAAGTGCATTTAAAGGAAGCTATTATTTGAAATTTGTAAAAAAGGTGCAAGTCTAAGCAAGGCGCAAAAATTACCGTTTTACAGGGTTGCCGATGTCAATACAAAGTATGATGTTTTAATGTTAAAATAAAGTAAATGGTTTAAAAATTCGTTCGGAGAAAAAAAAATAATATAATTTGCTGAGAACCACAGACTGTATATCTTAATATGCTCATTTTGACTCTAAAAATTCAACCTACATTCATGAAAGATGGCACCAAAACCAATGAATTGTACTAAATTTATTAATCCATCATATCTGAAGTCGGTGCATTAAAAAACATCAAGAAAAATAGAAAAATGCTATTATGACGCAAAACACAGTAGAGGGGTGCCAGTAAGTTACTGAAACAAGCATTTTTTTCTAATAACAGAAAGACAAACTACGGATGCCCTTAATGGGTAAAGGCACATGGTTTTAAAACAAGATAGATTTTTGTGTGGAAGTTGAAATTATTTTCATTTTTTAAAGGAGCGTGACCAGGTCACATTTTTGATCCCCCATTTTTTCCATGGATGTTGAGATTTTGATATGATATCATGTGTCATACTTTTCTCATCAACAAAGCAGTGCTAAACGTGACAAGATTTTACTGGTGCCCTTCACCATGTTGTGTCTCTTATAATCTTACCACATGTATTAAATGAGCCGGTGACCATTTGCCCGGTGACATTCGGGGACGCGTCGGCTGAGCCACTGCCGCCAGGCGAGGGTGTACTCGCCTGGCTGGGACTCATCCCTCGTTGCACATGATTGGCGGAAGCCGTCGCGATGGCGGTGGTGGCGATGGTCGTGCCTGGATATGGCTTAAAGGTGATGCCAGTTGGCGATGGAATGATGCCGTTAGGGAGAGGGGAGGTTAGCTGCGGACTCGCTGAATTCTGTTTAAAGAAAATAATCCACATTGGCTGATAAAATTTAAATGAAAGCCGCAAAACGATCAAAGTTTCTGAACAAAAACAATTCACAGTTATTTATAATTTATACAAATACATGTATCACACGGTGGATTGAGGGTGGAAATACAAATATTGACTGCAATGAGGGGCATGGTAAAGATTATAGGCCCAAGGTGATCTCGAAGCCATCACTATTCCCCGCGCAAAAGCTGAGGGAAATTGTCATGGCTTTGAGATAACCGAGGCCCTATCATTTTAACCATGACCCGAATAAAGGCAGTCAATATTTGTTTTATATACTGAATGTGTAGATTTTTGTAGATTTTTGTAGATGTACATTTTCTAGTCCGTTCAATTTCAAATTCGAAAGCTGGTCTATAGGCCCTGAAAATATTGGTAGCATACTGCACCCGACGCTTTATCTTTTCGCTGTCATCAGCGGCTTCTGTGATTTGCTTGAGGATTTTATCATGTATGAGTTGCCTCTTGATGAGCTTGAGACACTATGCCTCCTATTTCCACTCGGCCTATGGCCTCGGGGAAATAGCAAGTAGTTTGAACACTAATGAGCAGTCAATATTTGTATAATGCATGTGTGTATGGTTTGCACATGGATCCCGACATACATGCAGTATGCGCACTAGCAGTAACTCCCTCGAGGTCCGACCTCTCTGTTATTGACTAAATAGAGCTGAAGCATGTGCTTACCGGTCTGAGTTGAGGACTAGGTATTGATTGTGGACTTTGGAGTGGCTGGCAGGAGATAATGGCTGTACCCTTGTCACCAGTCGACATTGCACCTCCCAGAGTGTCTAGTGATGAGGTGTCAATGAAAGGCTGATTGACAAATGCAAAGTTAGCTGTGGCATTACCGCCAGAAGGCCGACGACCTTGCCTGTCCGTAGCCAATTTACCCAAACCGGAACCCTTAGTCCGCGACTTGGCATTTACTTTACCGTCGTACGGCAACGCTAGGGCTCCGAGATTGCCAAGTAACACCGGCGTATTGCCGAGCGTTGCATTAAGTATGGGCAATGTGAAGTTACCGGTGGTCTGCGGCGACGTGGCATTAACAACCGCGCCACTGTTGGGATCGATGTTCGTTACGACAAATCTGAGATTCTTTAAGAGGTTTCCGGACAATTCCGGGTTGGTGATGGAGGCTGCGTCTAGGTTAACCATCCCGCCGCTTAGTATGTCCACAGGTTGGAGTCCACTGTTTGTCACAATGGAATAACTACTTGTGCCGGTGGTCAATGTGACCGGATTTCCACTGGACACCGCGAACATGGACGCAACATTGCCACTGGCACTTGCACTACCCTTCCCGCCTACCCCTCCACCGCTTTTCCTCCGTGCTTTGGAATTCTTCATAGGATGCTGTTGAGATGACATAACCTTCCCGTCCGTTGATTTAAGTAACGCTTTACTACTAGTCTTTCCACTCAGTTTCTTACTTGCAGCGAGTCCTTTACTGAAGTTGTTGCAAGCGGCATTGGGTATGCCTTTAGTTCTACTGCACGTGTTGGCACTGCTGTTGTTGCTACTGCAAGTTACCGGGGACGTTTTGCTCCCACACGAAGCGTAATCAAACGGTAAAGCATTTGCAAACGAGAATGCACTTGTGGAGGCAGCTGAGAGGGATGAAGGATTACTAATCTGAAGATCAGGGGCGTGGGATGGAGGAGACGTTTCCATGGGGGCAGCACAGTCTTGAGATGAGTCACCGGATAAGCACATTTTTCTAAAGTGAAATTTTAAAGACAAAAAAGTTACACTCATCCAACAGGAATAACAAAGCTTTCAGAAATAAAATTCAAATTTAATGGGTTTAAATTAAATAAGTTTAAAGGGAGAAAAAACACTTGTTTGGAATTACCATCATATATAATTATAAATGCTGGCTATTTATTGCCCGGTGCATGAACCCTCATAGGAATCCGGGCACTTGTTTTTAACGTCGGCAACACAATTCATTTTGATGATAAACTTTGAAGCCAATGCAGCTGTGCGCTGCGACATATTTCAAATTTTGAAAGGGAAAACAACATCAACCATGTAACACTGCATAGATGACGTCAAGATTCAACGCTTATTTCCGACTCCAATACACCGTGAAGTATGTAATATTTGTTTTAACCCGACTGATGCCCTCTTGAATCCAAGCGCCAAACTACAAAACATGGAGACTTACACGAATCGTATTTACCGTAGACGCAAATTAAAAGTGATTTTTCATATTTTTCATGTGGGGTGTTATGGCCGAGCGGTCTAGTGAGTCGAACTTAAGTTCCTGTGCTAGTACTAGAATGTAGGTTCGATTCCAGGCCGCGACGGGTTGTGGCACCTGTGCCCTTGAGCAAGGCACTCAACCACACTTGCTCCCAATCCTGTAATTGGCGGTCTCTCCACTGTTGGATGTGGTGAATAAATAAATTAAAAAAAAAAATATATATTAATATGTTCGGATGGGATAGTGTTTGAAAAAACCTCTATGTGCCAAACCTTGCTATGCTGGTGATATTCTGGAGCATTAACCACTTCCTGATGAGAACTGCATATGCAGTTCTAAGTGTGAGTGCCTTTATGGGCGTTTATACAGAATTAGCCCATGGGTCAGTACTACCAGGGCAGAGCTGGTCTCTCATCTTGTTGGCTTGGGGACAAGTCAGTTTTTGGTTTTTGACCTGTGACTTGACCTTTGGAGAAAATGACTTGTGACTGGATTCGGGAATGAGATTGTTTACGACTTGAAATAAAAACTAGTTTCCAGCCCCAGAGACATACATGTATACTGCAAAACCAAAACTGCAAGTGCAGTCTCCCGCTCAAGGAGAATAAATTGGAAAATGCCTAGCCGCCATGAAGTGGTTAAGTGGTTAACCTTTTGCCAGGGTTTCCTGTTCCTGTACGCAGCACTAGCAAACTACAAGTAATGTTAGAGAACACAATCAAAATCACTTTTAAAGAGTTTAAAGATTGCTCAGGTCAGCCAAAATGTGTGCACAGCTGAAAAACACTTTCTGACTAGGAGCATGTTCCCACTGCAGTACACACACACACGCAGCAACTGGAATGACGCGCCTCAGTAAAAACCTTTATCGGCTGTTTCTACTGCTAAAATACTCTTGAGTGCAATACTCTGAGCAGGTTTGAATTCAATGTGCACACACCATCTACATGTGTAAGGCTATTTATATTGGAAGGATAGCAGAACCAAAACATTTCAGAAACGGTAATCATGCTCAGCAAAAACATGTTGTAGGAGAAACATCCGACAGTCTGTCAGAGCTAGTAAGCTTGTGTGGTATTTCGGTAATTTCTAAAATAACGGTTAATACCGATTGCTCTCGCAGAAATACCGAAATACTGGCGAACTCGATATAGAGTCCATTACCGCTGTATTGTGAAATGATTACCTGGGTAAACAGAAAATTTGCGCGACAGAAAGTCATGGAAACGAACAGCATTGAGAATTTGGGTGTTGTGCAAGATATTGTTCAGTGTGTGAAGTAGCCTTGTCCAAGGGCTATGATATTGTGTAAATCCGTGAAGAATTTGCATGTATGCTATGCAGCGAAAGTGCGCCATCGCGCGGTGAATTGTAGCCAACTGCAAAATAGTCTGGTTACCGAAATATCTTGGTCTGAATTCTGACTTCTCGGGCGAGGCTGTATCATAGCCTTGTGCTTTCTGTATTCGATGTGTTTTATAGGCGGGGACTCTTTATGCTAATTTTTCAAAGAGAGCACCGAGACGTAAAAGCTCATTGGTTAACGCGCTTGTTTTGACAGAACCATACGGTGCCATTTGAAAAATAGCAGATTTTCCGTACGTAGCCTATACCCAGTTGTTAAGTTCACAAACACGTCATACCTTTACAGAAAATATGTGAGGGATATCTTCTGGTCTTCGTGAAAGTCATCAATTTGCAGGCTGCATAATTCAAACTACCGTTGATTTCCTCAGTTGTAACAGTACGTGTGATGTCGCCATAATTGCATCAGACAGGCCTACATACTGTACACTACACATGTACGATGTACAAACGTTTATGCTTGCAAACCGGTCACACGCACCATTTGACCCGAGTAGTGAGCTCTGATTGGATGTTATGTAAGATATGAATATTTATAAGCACTCGGGTTTCGCATAAGTAATTGCGTCGGATTTCCAACGCAGATATTTAAAGAAACACATAACAAATCAAATACAGAAAGCACAAGGCTATGATACAGCCTCGCCCGAGAAGTCAGGATTCAGACCAAGATATTTCGGTAACCAGACTATTTTGCAGTTGGTTACAATTCACCACGCGATGGCGCACTTTCGCTGCATAGCATACATGCAAATTCTTTGGACAGAAATACTGGCACACACATGCTGGTGGTAATACTTTCACCCCGACACACTCACTTGTAACACCGTTATGTGCAATGCATTTGGCTGGCTGCAAGTGCTGTGTAAAATCGATCGGCATTGGTCATGTCGACCGCGTACGTTCGAATCGCTTGCTCAATTGAAGTGCCTGTGCGATCGCGCTCCCTAAAATGAAGGACTGCAGGGACTGGCATAAAAACTCACGGAGCAATTTTGGACAACATGAAACCTGCACCAAAAGAATTTCTGAATGCATAGGTACTTCAAAATGGCTTATTGTTTGACATACATGACTAGAAAAATACTCGGTAATACCAAATACCGCGGTATTTTTTCACAGCATACCGCGGTGTCCATAAACCCAATATCGCACAAGCTTAAGAGCTAGTAATTCTTACTTTAACGGAGGCGGTCTTGAGTGTTTTTCAACCAAGGCAGCCACGGTGGACCTCAAGTGGTCTAGTTTCCGGTTAAAAGAGTACAGGCCCTTGCCAACTTGCCTAGCACCAAAGGAACACATCTAGGGGAGAAATATTCAGTTTATTGTAAAAAAAACAGCGGCAGCAAATAAATTGCCAATGAAGACACACAACTGATTTTGAAAACTGGGAAATGGTAAAGGGGGCATTTTGGAAACACAGACCATATTTTCCAGAAAATACCTTTGTCTGGTCTCAAAATAAAAGAAATAAGTTTAAGTTGTTCTGAAGAGATAACTTAGGCCCAAAACGGGTTACAAATAGTGTGACAACATGCCTTTCTAAAAACCCTGTGTACAAATTTCCAATATGTGCTCGTAACTTGGACGGCCTAACAATGTAACACAATTGTCTGTCCCGGTTACGAGCGTATATTGGAAATTTGTACACAGGGTTTTAGAAAGGCATGTTGTCACACTATTTGTAACCCTTTTTGGGCCCAAGTTATCTCTTCAGAACAACTGAATCTTATTTCTTTTATTTTGAGACCAGACAAAGGTATTTTCTGCAAAATATGGTCTGTGTTGCCAAAATGCCCCCTTTACCGTAGAAAGACTCAAGTACATATATAGTAAACAATAGGCAGGTTTGCACTCAAGTTCCCAAGTATTGGTGCTACCATATTGGATACTCAAGTTCCGTTGTCTGATCAGACATTCGCTACTTTTGACTTGGCCTCCTTCAAATCCCCATGGTCAAATATGAAACAGCATGCGAGAGGAGAGGTTGGGAGGGAGAAAAAAATTAGCCAAATTTCATGGCACTTGTTAGCAGAAGCTATAGAACCTTTATCATGGTGCAGCCATCTTCCCTTTTCGCCTATTAAAATGAACGTAACCAAATCGAGGCTTGCAGGAAAAATAGTTTGGCCCTGTTTTGAAATTGTTTATTGTGTGCATCACAATGACACGCATAGTGTGATCAAGAAAACGTGCAGCGCAGACAGTGATTCTCAACAACGGAAGATTACACACGCTATTGGGCAGTTCCACAGATGCACCGATCGCGCCCGACTTGTACTATGGAGAACAAGGCAAAGATGGACGCACCGTGATAAAGGTCAATTGCTCAGTAAATTTGTGCGCTTAGTAGAAGGGCCAATCAAATGTAATACATGTACAGATGGCAAGTGATTTAAGCTGTTAACTTGTTTTGTTATTAAATTGCATTTGTTTTTGGTGTGTTTCAGTATTTTCTACCAAAGGGGTAATTCCCAAAATTAGGGGTCCAAAAGTGCGTCATGCTTTTTATGATTTCCAAGTGTTTTTAATGATTAAAAGTGGTTTCCCAGTAAAAAATAATTATTTTTATTTCAACAAATGCCACTTAAATTTGATGTTTGTGTGTAGATATGGCACCAAGGTTAATGCAAACTCATTCTACAGCCAATTTTCATTGGCGTAGGTAACCTGGGACACCAAACTCCTATTCAATACCATGGAACAAACTATAAGCCTTTATGGTCTTTTGTTTTGAATATTTTTCAGGAATCAGAGAACAAAATATTCAAGAAAATTATGCTGTTCCCTATAATCACAGGCCACAGTCCATTACTGAGAATTTGTGAGTGGTGATTTTTGAAGCAGAGAGTGTCGTACGTAACTGGAACACCACAAATCTTTGACCCCTAATTTTGAGAATTAACAAAGAAAATTCACAAATTGGACCCTGGTAAAGTGACCTTAGTAAAGACAGAACTGTCAATTCTCCCAGTTTTTGCTGAAGACTCCCGAAAAAAAACCCAACAAACAAACAAAACAGTCAATCTCCTAACCAACGACGCATCTAAAAATCGTCCTAGATCGTCAGTTGATACCAAGGATATTTTAATCTTCCACAGATCCCAAGACAATTGACAGCTCTCTTTCTCTCTCACTCTAGAGGGCGCCAGACTTACTGCCACTGGTCTCGGGTGATGATGTGAGCAGGAGTAATCAGAGGCTTCTCTCTCCGTGGGATTTTTGTCTCCAGCATCCCCTAGCTTAGCTTGACTGCCGACGGTACCTGTGCCAGTCTCAGTCACCGGCGGTTTACTCGTGGGTGATGAGGAGCCTTCAGGGGTAGGGGAAGAACCTCTAGGGCTGCAAGGAGGCAGGCTAGTTCTGGGTGATGGAACAGAAAGAGAGCATGCAGAATTGGTAAAAACTATTAGAACACATGGTCAAGAGAAATAACATGACAAAAACAAAATATTTATGAGAAAGTAGGTAATGTGGATATTTATGAAGCGCAGATATCACATGGTACTTCACATTATTACCCCTGGTCATTCAGCTTTTAATAGCATTCCTTAGCGAAACGGGTGTGAAACGATAATGGGTTGAATGCGGGGCAGTCTCGGGGTTTGCCCCCGCGGGTTGAGAGGCGTAGTGTGAAAAGGTCTCTTGACTTCCTGGGGTGCATACCCATTTTCTTCAAAAGGTGCCACCTCAGGTGGTATAACTCACTTAATAGGTAAGATACTCGGTCATTACAATGCATAGTTCCGATTGATATTGTTGCTATGCCTCACACGCTATCGTCAAAATGTCTACACACACTGCACAAACCAATGGGACTTTCAACAGAAAGCACAGATTCATTGAAGAAAACTCAAAGGTATTCATGTTTCAGGGTCGACAGTTATCTTAGAACACACTGAGTAAAGGGCCAGTAATACAGAGATGTCATATATCATGAAATACGTGCTTTCTTACCTTTGAACAGCGAAACGCCCAGCCTTGAAACCAAAAATTCACCCGGATCACCGCATACAAAACTGTACAAACTGTATGTTGTTGTGTTGTTGTGAGGCAATGCACTTTGACCTATGTGGGCGATGTCTGCTAGCTCTGTTGTGATTGGTCGGCGGGTTTGGCTTGATTGACAGGTCGGAACTATGCATTGATACAATGGGCCTTTAGTGCACATTTTCATTGCAAAAGAAATGGAATTGAATCCAAGCGGAATCCCAATTTAAGGATTGAATCAAAAGTTGGACACTATTGTACTTACTTGACGGGAAGAACTGAGTTGAGGTTGAACGACCTGGTGGGTCCTGGCACAGGCATTATCTTCAGAAACATCGAGTGCTGTTTGGCTCCCAATTCAGACTTGATGTTATGCAAACTGCTAATGGTCTGTGGCCTGGGACACAGCATTTTGGGTGTCGTGGCTTTGGGCGTCAGGGCCTTGGGCGTAGCAGCTTTGGGCGTGTTTGGGCGGGACGAGGCTGCTTTGGGCGTGGCAGGCCTGGTATTGCCTTGAGTTGTTGCAGAGTTCGCTGCACTTAAAGCTGTCATTGCTGATGATACTATTGTTTGGGATGCTGATTTCTTCGGTAATGTGGGATTATTAGCTTTGTGTTCGGCTAGGAGTTCGTCGAATGGTTTCCGTCTTCCCTTTACAGCTCTCCGTAATGATAAGGCGTGAGTCTGGCAAGAGTAAAGTTAAATTTCAGGATTGGAAAATTGTTATAAGTGACATTATCTCCATGTGTGATTGAGGATGTGCATGATAAAACCAACCTTTGTGCAAGTAAGTACCTTATCTACTACGTGTAAAAAAAAAACAATTTCAGAATTCGCTACTTTTGACTTGGCCTCCTTCAATGTCAATACGTCCTGAGATGATGTAATTTTCTGCCCGAGATGATGTAATTTTACCAGAAAATAATCCAGGTACAGTACATATGAAATTTATTTACATGTAGATCAATTGCAAACGATTTACTTAGAAGCCTGCCCTCATAAGATTGAAATCTGGGCAGTCCGAAATGGGCGCCGTGTACAGGCTGCATGATTCAGGCTTCGCACACTTTCCGTAGGTAGGTTACACTGTGCATGTCCACTACACTGGTCACATACACAACCAGTATACACGA
This sequence comes from Henricia sp. BOLD:AAB3569, assembly GCA_037783545.1. Lineage (NCBI taxonomy): Eukaryota > Metazoa > Echinodermata > Asteroidea > Spinulosida > Echinasteridae > Henricia > Henricia sp. BOLD:AAB3569. Next base: position 806,854 of record JBBELK010000333.1, on the reverse strand, counting down.
TGCCCAGAGTGCATACGTATGTACATGTACGCGACCCACAGAGAACGAAGAGACAAATTTATAATAAGTCACAAACAATAATTTTGAAACCCCTCGTCAAGACCGGCAAAACGCACATGGATTTTCATGCTTTTGGAAGACGTGGTACATTCGACGGAGATGAAATGTCTTCAGATAAGTTTTGTGATGTCCTTCTTTTTGATTTGTAATGGTTTTGTTCCGAGAATCGCTCAAAGACAGATCATAGGGCCTTTCACATTGTACTTTTTGCCAATAATGTACACATGGATACACGTTTTGTGGTTCTTGCAAGATGATTACTTTTGCCACACATAAACCAAATGTACATGTAGGGTAAAAAGGGTGTCAAGTATTGACAGGGTCTTCAATGTAACAGTAGCCTTTTGGCAAGGCTTTATAGTTTTGGGGTTTTATTGTTTGGTAAAATGTGGGATAATTGAGCGTCTTGAGCGGAGTATATAAAGGCTGGACGAACGTTATGCCTTCTGTCTTGCCATAAAGCCTTTTACGAACTGGCTACTGCTACATTATTTATTACATGCAAGTAGTTGACCCGAACGTGCAACGTCACAACATCATTACCCGCGCCCCACTCTACATGTAAACATTTTAAAAACAGATCGAAAACAAACTTTCAACTGAGCCAATGAGTGCTAGGTACCTGTTTTGCACGCGCGCGTGTATGCAAATCACCTACAGTTCCCACAGGACAGAACGACCAATCACATCGCCTGTGGGTACAGCATTTACATTTACTTCGAAAATACCCCATTGAGCTCCATTTAAATGCGTTTAAATTTTACAAATTGTTTATTACATCCAAGTTTTATACGGAACGAATATAATTTACATTTGATTTGATTTATTTGCTGTTTAATTTACCCAGTGAATTCAAAAGCGTATAAGCCTACCAGTACCTCCATTGTTTGTGAGAGCTCACGATGTAATTTGCATAGGGTGACCTGCACATGACTGGCTGATTTCTGCTACCGAATTCGGTAGCGATTATAAAGAAAAACATAAGAATTTCCTCGCAATTCGAAAAAGGCCAAGTGAATGAGATACTCGGCATGTGTAGACTCTACTCAAGTCACAAAATCGCCCAAATTCACGAGGCCTTGTCAAAAGGCTAATGTAACAGTGACACTATCTTCCAACTTCATGGAATGACCTATTTATCTATTCCTGTCAACCCACCTTGCAAGTTAGGGACCGTGTACACTGCCTCTGGTCAGCGTCAACCCATACACCACAGTGCTTGTTAACATCAAACTCTCGATCTAAGAAAGAAAAACCAGGAAATGTACGTAAACCAGAAGTACTCAGATAAGTAAGACTCGTTTAAGTCAGATTTTCATTTATTAGTGGACAAACATTGCTCAGAACACTTATGTTTTACCTTGTTCACCATTAGGATGGAATGGAATTTTTGTTTGATATACGTGTACATTGTATTTATAACAACAGTTGCTTAGTGTAGGACAATCAAACCCTCTGTGGTCGAGTGGTTAAGACATTTGCCTTGTATGCAGGTTGTCATGGGTTCAAGTCCTACACCGAGCACGCTAAGAGTTTTCAGCATGTTCTCGGGAAAAGCACTACAGTGTATAAACTACATTGTGTATGGCCATAAAACCAAAATTAATATGTTCATTCCAGTTTATATGGGGATTTGGAGAATTTTAGGAATTTCCTGTTGAAATACATTTTTGGGGGCCTTCTTGACGTGTTTGGAGCACTGACTTCTGTAAAGCAGCCTCCCTCGCGACCACACAGGTGATCTTAGTGGCAGAAAGTGGTTCACGCCTATGCCCTCATAAAAATAGACTGGTGCAGAACACATGCAGAAGGCGTGTGCAGAAGGCGTATGCAGAAGGCATGCATGGTCCGTGCATCATCAGCACTGCTCTGTCATTTTCCGGGCATGCTTTAACAATGGCAGTGAACATAATTGTTAGATGTTGATCATGTTGTTCGACCTCATGCTTCATCCAAAGCACCCACTGCGACCAAGAACAAATGCAGCGCCTATCGCTAGCACAGCGGCAAGGCCATTCAAGCATTCCAGGAAGCCTGATTTGTTGCAGTTTATTTTAAATCAAATTTGAACACCGTGAGAAACAAACCTTTGCACAGTATGTTTTTCTTTGGGGACAGCTTTTTGTTCTTTTTTGTGTGGACGGTCGGGGCTGGTGCCAACTTGAGCAGATTGGCAGGAGCTGGCTGAATCAACGGCGGCTGGACAAGAGTTGGCTTGACAGCCTGCATAACGCTGGTGGGAACCGGTGCTAACTGGACCATGGCGGTCTGAACCGGTTTAGCTGCCTGTTGGGTGATTATCGTTTGCTGCTGGTGTTGTAGCTGCGGGTTGAGACTGGGAGCACACTGTGCCGGTACTGATGCCAATTCTACCATCGTTGTTTGCGGTTGGTTGCTTGCTAGCGAGACTGGGGAAACACCCATGGATTGCACGCTTGCGTCTTGGGTTTGCTGGGGTGACATTCTTTCTAGTCTCACCACAGGGAGGTTAGGAATCACTAAATTTGATATGAGTGTGTCCTGTATGGATGCACAGAAGAAATCAAAATGATATATGTTATAGTAGATCGTTTTATATACCTCATGCGTAGATTCCTGTCATCTGATTGGTTAAAAGTGGGGGCATTGAATCGGCTAGACCCGGCGCATATATGCCCACCGGGCAATAGTCTTTGCCATGCCCCAGGCATAGTCATTTAGCGGGTTCCGGACGCGCGCATTATGTGTTAGCATAGCTGTGCACCAACTATGCAGCTGGGCGCTTCACGTAAACATTCATCAGGATAATGGCGGAATCTCGACGTCTGTCGTAGATGATGAAGTCCTTAAGAAAATAAGAGAAGTGGCCTACAGTGAAAACTGTGTCAGGTGAAATGTGCTATACAAATGTTTGCTGTAAATATGAAACTTTTCCGCCGTAGACCAGCTTCCGAAATCGAAACTCGAAGGACCACTGTCATGACTGTATGATGTATCGTTACTTTTAACCAACCAGATGACAAAAATCTACACATTCGGTATATAAAACAAATATTGACTGCTGTTTATTCGGGTCATGGTTAAGATTATAGGCCCTCGGTGATCTCGAAGCCATGACTATGCCCCTCGGCTTCCGCCTCGGGGCATAGTCATGGCTTTGAGATCACCTTGGGACTATAATCTTAACCATGCCCCTCATTGCAGTCAATATTTGTATACTGTTAACTGCAGTCTCCTTCCCGCTGTACAATCCACCTACCGGTAGGGCAAGGGTTGGGGTGGGGGTGGGTGTGGGGGTGGGGGGATTCCAGAGCATAAGCTCAACAATAGTTGGGACTGATGGCGTAGTGGGGACATACATGTACATGTAACACAATATTTTCGAATTGACGACAAAATGTAATGGCATAGCAACCGCACAAAATGGACAATTCAATTACTGGAAGCAAGTTCCCAACTCTAGGTAACCCACTCCAATTCAATTTTGAGCAGTCTTGGAAAGAGTCTCCGTCTATTTGAGTCTCAAATCAAGTCAAAATGCCTTTGAGTTTCAATTCAAGTCAGTTGACATTAAGGTATGTTTGTCAAGTCATGTAAGTCAAATAGTCGTGACCGTAAATTTGTTCGAGCTAATTTAAAAATTAGTCTGCTCGAACCTGCAGACATGTTTTAAAACAAGCTTAGATTTTTGACGTTTCTCAAATACAAATTTCATCCCCAGAATAGCCAAAATAACATATTGCATGGCAATTTTATTACATGCACATTTCATTACAGGCAAACTTGAGTCAAAAACGTCTGAGTCAAGTCAAGTCATTTCCATCAATAATCGAGTCTAAGTAAAGTCATTGTACATGTACATGCGCAGCAGTGACTTCAGTCCAAGTCAAGTTATTCATGCTTGGAGACTCGAGTTAAACCAAAATGGATGCATTACCAGTAATACATGTAAATTCTGAAAATGTTCAGACAATGAATGCACAGGTCTAGGTATGCAGAAGACAATAATGTTGCACACAGCACTTCAACTGCATAACCTTACTGTACATGTACATGTACTGGTATGTTGTGAATTACATTTGCATATAAATAAATCTTAATGCTACATGTATACTACGTTTTTTAAGCATAAAGTAAACATGTACCGGTATTAAGTGTTAAAAAAAACTGTTTAAGGCCTGTCCGCATTGGACACCGAGACGATGGGTACTTTTCAAATTTTAAGTCCAATGCGTACAGCCTAGGACGTTTTCCTCTCAGTAACTTTTCCCGAATCCAGCGGTTACTTTTCCTGGCCAACTGCTGCACAGGAAAATTGACCAGGTAACTTTTCCAGAGACGAAAAGTCCAATGCGGACACAGCGAGTCGGTAAAAAGCACTCTGGAAGCGTACGTCCGGGCCGTGAAGGTCAAACTGCGAAGAGACCGCATGCTCTTCCACGGTCTCGGTAAAATTTTACTGTGTCAAAAAGTCCAAATGCGGACAGCAGTAAAAATTTAGACTTTTTTCATTTTACCATTGTCTCGGTAAAACAAAAAACAAGTCCAATGCGGACACGGCTTTAGGCAAACCCTTGAAACTGAAATTCTATGTCAAATATGTAGCAGCGGCCTAAAAACCCCTTTTTCAGTAAAGGTGGGTAACACAAACAAGTTAAAGGTCAGAAATGATACATGTGTACCCTATTGCAGATTAAAAACAGGTAATTGGAAATCCTGTAACTAATTGTTTTCAGGTACATGTACATGATATGACCAAACAGCTGAAAATGGGATACGTAAACATCACATGGACATGTGCACTTGAGTGTACGAGGGATACTGTACATACATGTAGCTAATGCTGTAACCAAACCGGTCCGAACCGAACTTTTCCTTCAGTTTGGCAGTGGTTCGGAAAATTTACTTTTATGCGCTCTGCACATTTTTCTGCAACATAAATGTCAGCCTTTCTTCGCTGAGGAAGCAGGCACTTCAGTGTGATATTCTATTTTATCAATGAGTATATTGTGCAAAGTACAATGTGGCAGCTACGGTTAGGACCCACAGACCCCAGAGTCAAATTTATATGCAATTGTTGGGGCGGAGCCTATTGCCACATTTTTGGTCCATGTATTTCTTGGCCGGAGCCATCTGGGTGCACCCAAGTAAATAGGCAGAGATCCGTGCCCCGAGCTCATGAATATTTTGTATGCCCTCAAATTCTTTTTTATTAGAGAGAGTTGCGAGCTAGACGAGTGTGGTCTTGTGTAGAATGTGGCCATCGCCATGATGTGGGATTTTTTTCTTCCAACTATAAACATTTTGGACAAAGTGGCCTTATTTTGCCCAGTAGCATACTGTATGTGCCTTTGTTCCAAAATGGATGCTGGTCTGTTTAGCAATTTTCACTGTTGCAGTTTCAAGTGGAAATTAGGGAATAAAAGTGACGGATTACCCGCATAAAATTGAACAGAATTGAAAAGATGAGACTTCAATTAGTATTTTGGTTGTTGTCCTGAGAAGCTGAGAGAGTTGTGAGTATTTTTAAATGATTTTTGAAAATGGGGCATTAAGCATTGGTTCCTATGTGTGCACCCATCTGGTTTCTTTACATTAATACAAGACCATTGCACAGAGGACACGTGAAGGCTATGGTGGGAGAAAGGAGGGGCTTCTGAGGTTTATGCAAATAATGACCATGCGAGGGCGGTGCCTGAGCATGTGTGTTAGGCATTTTTACCTTTTTACTGTGGACTCGGGGGATTTTCTTTTCATTTGCAGTACAACCTCGGCGCAATACAGTCGTAGTGCAATGCATTTTTTAGAGGTTTGAAAGTAAAACGTCATGAGCAATGTAGCTGTGTTGATATTTGGAAAATATTGTCATAATTGAGCAGTACTTGTGGATGGAACCATGGCAGTAAACGTACGTCTCTAACGACAAATTTGACAAGTATTAGGGGAATTTGGCATGTTTTTTGGCAACGTCTGGTTATGTTTGCCGAACACGAACCGTACCGAAGCTCGGGGAAAAAGTTCGAACTTTTGCCGAAATGAACCGAACCCGAACTTGCCGTCTTTGTTACAGCATTAACTGTAGCTGTACCCGTTGTGAGATTTTAGAATTTAGAGAATTTTTTAAAGGAAATAAATCATGATCAATATGATAAAGGAATCAAGTATGACCACCAGCCAAACTGATCTTGCACTGTTTGATTCCTTTATGTACGGGTTTGCTATCCAATAGAGTGCTCGAGTCAACATGTCACCCATTGCGGTTGCCAAGGTCTACACAAAGCAGGGGTCGAAATTAACACTGGTCCCGTGGTCCAAGACCAGCAAAAAATCAGAAGGACCACTAGATCTGTCAAAACATTTACTGACTCATGGAAACATTCCTTGATGCTTAATCCACAGTAAACATTTCTTTCTCAATGCAAACAATTCCTGATCGCTTTAGACATTTTCAGATAACTTCATTTCTTTCTCCAATCTTTCCAGACTGCCCTAGTACTAGTGTTGGATCAAAATGAAATCTTATCCATCCTGTATCTCAGTGCCATTTTGAAAAGCACCAGTAGACCACTACATTTTCAGCAGGACCAGTAGAGTTCTCTAATCCACTGGTGCTTCTGACCAGCATGAAATTCAGGTTAATTTCGACCCCTGCAAAGGTACCCTACATGTACTAATTAGCAAAGATCAGTGTGCCGAGCTCATTAATATTTTGTGTTCCCTCAAATATTTCTTTAAAAGAGGGGGTTGAAGGCTGAACGAGTGTGATCTAGTGTAGAAATTGCCCATCATCATGATGTGGGTTTTTTTTTCTTTTAACTGTAGGTAATTTTAACAATCTAGCTCATAAAGTGGTCCTACATGTATTTTACCCAGCAGCATATTAGCCTTTTTCCAAAATGGACGCTGGTCTGTTTGGCAATTTTCACTCTTAGCAGGGGTGATTTGATTTCAAGTGGAAATTGGTGAATAAAAGTGATGGACTCTCCCAGTAAAATTGAACAGACTTCAAGGAGTGTTAAGTTATAAATATTGTCTTTTTGGCCGAATAAGAATAAGAATGATTTTTGAATATTGGGCATTTAGCATTGTCCTCTATGGGGCCTGATTCAGTGACGTGCACGCCTAAGGCGCGAGGTCAAAATAGAAACGGTCTGTATACCAGTAAACGATTCAAGTTAATCTCTCTTTAAATCGTTTCTCTGTTGACAGAAACCCGTGTGCCGGTTTGAAGGAAACCGTTTCCAACTTGCTGGGTTGGTCGATGATTGACAGGTTTACAACTAGCCGCCTGCAAGGAACAAAAGGAAACAAAAGGCTGCTACTGGCCGACGACTTCAAAGGGAGCTGCACGACCCTCCAGCCGGGCGCACCCCGGGGCATGAATGGGTTGTGGTTAAACCCATTTGTTCGGGCGGTCACGTGATAAACAGTGGCAGCAAGTCAGCCAGGAGTAGTCACACCATGGCCCGTAATCCAATAAGCTCTCTATTGTTCAGCGAACGTGGGCCGGGTTGAATATTGCAAATTATCTATCATCTGGCCAGACAAGTTGAATCGTTTGCTTGTTCACTGAAACCCGTGCAATGGTGTATCGTTTATGTACCGTTTCCCGGTATAAAACCGTTTCTATTTTGACCTTGCGCCTAAAGCCGGCAAACTGTTTCCCTGTGCTTTAGCAATAGCGTTTCAGATTACGAGCGAAAGTTTAAGCTCAGTTACTCTGGAAACTGATGTAACACTCTAGTAGTCTATTCCAAAGATGTCAAAGCGAATCCATTTTTACCTGTAAGTCCAAAGGCGAGATTGGTTTGCCGGATGCAACCGGCGATGCACTGTCCCGGCCTCTGGTCGTCTTATAACCCACGGGTGACCCCTCTCGTTGTGAGACATGACCGGGTAATTGTTTGCTAAGTACTGTGTCAAAGGACGCAGGCGACTGGGTCTGCGCGGAGGCTACAGCCCGCGGTGAAGACAGTTCAATTTCACCTTCAGCAGTGTCCTTATAATGGTGTAGAGGTATTCTAGATTGCCTGTGTGAATGGTGTTGGTATTGCGAGGCTCTCAGAGCGGACGTCGGCCGCGGGATGTGGATTGGAGGCGAGTGCATTATTTCCACTTTGCACGGGACGTCCGGCGGTTTGTCCGGTGGTTTGCCATGTCGTAATTCTGAAAAAGAAAAAGTAACATTGTAGACTTTTTTAAAGGGAGAGAAAACAATTATTTGGAATTTTTATAATATAACATGTATAACAAATGCTGCCCTTGTATTGTATTGCCCGATGAATAAGCCCTCACAAAAATCTGAGGCTCTTGTTTTTAACGTCGGCAACACAATTAATTTTGATGATAAACTTTGAAGCCAATGCGGCTTTGCGCTGCTCCATACCGGTATTAAACATTTTAAAAGGGAAATTTAAATTATGTCAACCATGCAACACTGCATGGATGACATCAGGATTGATGCTTGTTTCCCGTTAAGTTTCCCGTTAAGTATGGACAATTTGCTGTGACCGGACTATCGCCCTCTCGAGTCTGAGCGCAAAACTGCAAAACATAGTGACTTACACCAAACGTATTTAGACACTAATTCAACGTGATTTTTCAAATGGTCAGAAGGAATACAGTTTGAAAAATTAAAGGGCCTGTGACATCCTAAACAACTTTGTGCCTAAGCTTTGCTTCATAATGACGGATTACTTGTTCAGCAAGACATACTATTGTTCGTTTCGATGTAAAATCAATAAAAGGTGGCATTTTTCAACTTTGAAGATTTCATTGCAATAAATCACAGACAGAGGGCGCTGTTTTGAGTGCATCACATAAGGAAGACAGAAGGGAAAAGTTAAGAAAAAACATAAGACTTCAAGTTGGACTTGTGGCAAATTGCTGCAGTTTCTACCCCCAGTTTTGTCATGGCTTACAGCAGGCAACATGTAAAACAAACTCAAACAGCCATGGATTACAAAAGTTTCAGGAAAATTGAGAAAAAAGTGGAATCTTTTGTGCACAGTTCAATGCGATTTTCCTGTGTTTGCCTCTTGTGACGTCGTGACCTTGGTCATGAATATGCATATTCGCATTAGCATAAAAACTAAAAACCTTTGTTTTAACCCCCAAAGCAAGCTCCAAATGGGATTTTTATGACTTTAACTGAGTAAAGTGGTTTTAAAGCATAGATTTCATTGATAAAAATCCTAAATAAGGGGCCCTTTAAGCCTTTGTGTGCTACTTCTATACTAAACTTTGCTGTGCTGGCGATATTTTAGAGAAACAAACAACCTTCTGCAAGTATTTTCTCTTCCTTTAACATGTGTATTACCGCAGGACATTAACCCTTGCCGGACTCGGGTCCCGATTTTCAAGGACTCGGAAACGAGAAGTAAGGACTTGGAGATTTGGGCCGAGTCCAATGAAAAACAAAATACATGTACAATACGATATATTTTACAAAAAGTATATTCTTACAAGTGCTGGAAATTATTTCAAGCATCTATTACGTATAAATTACATGGATGTTAGCGTCCAAAGATATTTCAAACATGTGAAATGAAATTTTGCGAATGTGAAATAAATCATTTCAGGAGCTTAAAATGATTTTAAGCACTCGAAATGTATTTCATCTCCAAAAAAAATATTTTTCTCGGCCTAAAGCAAACTTATGAGCTGCCAGAGATCATAGGCACGATCAATGACACTGACTCGGACTCAAGGACTCGGACTCGGAAACCAAAGACTTGGACTCGACCTCAGCTTTATTAGCTGCATGTAAATTTGCAATTTATACAAACATGACATCCCCAGGGATGAGATTGTCAATCAAAGAAAAAGTCTTAAAATTGACGAAAAGTCTGAAGAATGCATGTATCTTTCTATACTAATTGATCACTCTCAAATGACGTCACTTCCTACAAATTGTCACGTGCATCAGGATCTGGAGCGTAAGTTTATTTTTATGACGTGCATCGGCTGCGTCGTATTTCGAACAAATTTCGAGCAACACACGCGCGCGTTTGGAACATTTTCCAGGATGTGCGTGCGCCTACTTGATGGCGTTTAATACGCAGTAGCATTTTTCCTACGAAGATGGCGTCTGTGAGAGTGGTCAATAATGTCATTCTCCCAGATTCAAAAGTCTGATTTCAGACAAAAGTCTGAAAAATCTCATGCCTGCATCCCTATTATGTTGACTGATGTCACACATTATCAACTGGTAATGTGCAATGGTAACAGCAAGTTCCATTCATCACTAGAGTTAATAACTTCTGGTCAAACATCATCCTGGCAACACGCATGGCACTAACGTTCAAGTGCAAATGCCTTTGGTTAGTCAACTGGTTCCGTGCAAAACACTGCATCAACTCATTCCCCAATTGGCACACTGGTTCCATATGGTCGACCAGACACGACTAACCATTGTTGACTAGATTACGTTCGGCTGGAAATAGTTGAACTATAGTTAACGAGAGTCATGAATCGAACTTGCTCTGAGCTGTAACAATTCAAAACTTTCCTAATAAAGAGTGCCTTCAAGCGGTGAAATTAGTCTATGCCACCCTGGTGTATGTTTGACCCGTGCACCCGTGGAGATCATTTGACATTACATGCAAGCTTCACTAGACTGGTGCCACTGATTTTTTTCCATCCTCTATAAAGTGCAAATGTGGTTCATCTGGGCAAATCAACTGCACCTGCAATTCTTGGTGTTGGGTAATTCCCAAAATTAGGGGTCCAAAATGTTTGGTGTCCCAGTTACGTACGACACTCTCTGCTTCAAAAATCACCACTTATGACCACGAATTCTCAGTAATGGACTGTGGCCTGTGATAATTATAGGGGGCAGCATCATTTTCTTTAATATTTGGTTTTCTGATTCCTGAAAAATATTCAAAACAAAAGACCATAAAGGCTTATAATTTGTTTCATGGTATTGAATAGGAGTTTGGTGTCCCGGGTTACCTACGCCATTGAAAATTGGCTGTAGAATGAGTTTGCATTAACCTTGGTGCCATATCTACACACAAACATTAAATTTGAGTCGCATTTGTTCAAATAAAAATAATTATTTTCTACTGCGAAACCACTTTTAATCATTAAAAACACTTGGAAATCTGAAAAAGCATGTCACACTTTTGGACCCCTAATTTTTGGAATTACCCTGTTATAATTAATCTTATGTTCGGTCAATAAATTATCAACAGTTTTTTCTTGGTCATATCGCAACATCAAATATCGTAATTTTTTTCAAGATTACAATATTGAAAATTACGGGTACGGGCACTGGCACAAGCTTACATGTAGGGGAGAGTGGGGTTAGTTGGAACAGTGGGTATGTTGAAACAGTGATATTTTCTTCCACGGCTGTAGTTATTTTTATGAAATCCTGCCACTCATATGTTGCTATTAGCAACAGCTATCCACTATATTGTCCACAGCACATAGTGCTACAAGTAGAAAGAAATGAGAAAGGAATGTTTGTTTTTGGACCTTCCGAGTAATTTGTTCACCATTCAGAAATGTTGCATTATGCTAATAAGTTCATAGATTCGCACACTAGTTTTTTATTATTTTAAGGTATAGTACAAAGCTACAAAATGAGGTTAACGAAATGTCAAATTGTAGTCCCTGTTTTTCGTAGTAAGCTTGCAAAACAGGCCAGCGGGTTTAGTTGGAACAAAATGAGGGAGTTGGAACATGTTTCAACTAACCCTTTTGGATGGAAGTTTTAGTTTATTTTCTCACATTTTGTGCAAGAGGGATAACATTTTGCCGTTCACTTGTTTATAATCTATGAACTTGTTTCAGCTCGGCCTATACATTTGGTTTTGTTCCCCCCCAAAAAAAAATTTAAAGACGAAAAACTGTAAGATATTTTACTTTTAATCCTAACCTTTATTACACATTTATTTGGCTTATATCTACAGTAAAATCTCGTTAAGTCGAAGCTCAAGGGAATGGACGAAAACTTTGAGGTATCCAGAGTTCGAGTTAAACGGAGGTCCCGATTTGCTCCGCTCAACGCACGAAAAGTGTCCACCGTAACTCACTAGCCCCATGTGTATGTTGTGGATTCGGTATTTAGCCCATTTTGTAAGCCCTTTTTTTCAGCTCCAAAACATCGTTTTGGCAAAATTGTTATTGTTGTTTGAAGGTCTATTTCATGTACAAGATTAAAATATTAAAATGTCCATTTTGTAAAGCACGTACCATGTGTTTTGTGTCTTCATTTTGTGGTGTTTTTTTCATCATATCGTCCGTATTTTGCGGGCGGTTTGCAGTGCTGCACGCACACACGTACGGCCAGCAGTATGATTGCGTGATCAGTGCTATCCTGTCAATAGAGGGCGCACTAACTTTATCCACGGTCGATCCCAGGTTCTGGTTGCATTCCTGGCATGCTTTACCAATAGCAGTGAACATGTTCGAGGTTGATCTACCGCATGTGAAGCATGCGAGAACCAAAGCGACCGGAGAACGAATGCACCCCGCGCCTAGCCCGACAACAGCAGCCGGCAAGACCATTCAAGCATTTCCAGGAAGTATGATTTGTTGCGGTTTTTGGATTGATTAGGCCCTATTGTAACAGCGAGGGAGCGCATCATGCTGCATCTCTTGATGAAAAGACAGATTAAATTGACAGATAAGACTCATGAAAAGATTTTCATTCTCATTGAGATCGTTTCAGTTGCGGTTTCCTTTTAAATAGCTGAAAAAAAAACTTTGAGGTAAACGGAGCCGCTCGTACAGGAATTTCGAGCTACGGAAGTATTCGCGTGCGCAAAAGCCTATGTTTATTTCGGGAATGTGACATTACTTCGAGTTAAACGGATTTTCGAGGTATCCGGTTTCGACTTATCAAGATTTTACTGTAGTTTAAATGTATAGGCTATGCATATTTTGCATTCTATTGTACTTGTGAAGTGTATGGCTCAGGAATGGATGTTTTACTGTTAATGTTTAAAAGATAAAGTTCAAGAAGATGTAAAATTATAAATCTAAATAAATTATGTTTTATTGTTAATTTTAACATTTTAAAGTTAGAAAGTAAAAAACAGTTGTACAGTGAAAAATGTTATTAAGACCACCTTGATAAACAGGCCACCTGTTTATACAGTGTAGTTTGCAACAGCTTTTTATATTAATTTTAGTTAATAAAAGTGACGGACTCCCCCTATAAAATTGAACAGATTAATTAAGAAGATGCTACAAGTACCTCAAGGAGTGTCTTTCTTTTTGTCCCGAGATGCTGAGAGAGTTCTAGTTTAATATTGGGCATTATTTCCTATGGGAGCCCTTTTTAGTAGGGCCGGTGCACCTGTAATAGATGGGCGCAATACGTTTCAAATTTGCCCTCTGGCGTCACAGCAAACCAAAACATGACCGGCGTTATGCGCACACGTCATGTTTTGCATAAATTTGGTTTAGGAATGAGGTCGCATGCCAAATCGTATTTGAATTATGTGACCTTTAGCATCAATTACCAAACCAAATTTATGCAAAACAGGATGCGTGCGCATAACGACAACCAATTTTCAACAGCGGCAGTTTAGATATAAACAAAGAGGCCCCCAGAGCTAGGGTTCTCCAGGGAAGGAGACCCCAGCTACATGTAATTTACGGGATTGGTTTGGGCATTCATCCGTGAGCATTATCAAGTGCTGCATACATGCAACATGTATAATTTAGGACTATACACTGCTAGTATCATTTTCTGATGAATATACCACATGTTGCTCAAATTGAATGAGTTCTGCAGAATGGCTTTGGGACAGATAACCTACATACAGTGTATATAAGTGTACAATGTACATGTAGTGCCAATTACCATCCATGCACAAGGTACACATGTACAGTACGTGCTGCAGTCATGAGTGCAACATGTACTGTACATGTTGTATGGTATTTCATCTGAACACATACATTGTGCATACATGTTGGCCTACAATGTGCTGTATACATTTGAACCTGTGTTTAATTTTGTCTGGTTTTAAATTTTGGGAATTCCCAAATAATTAAACTACTTAAAGGAGCATGTCCGGATCACATTTTTGACCCCTCCCCCAATTTTTTCCCATGGGTGTTGAGATTTTGATACCATATCATGTATCATATTTTTTTGTCATGCATTACCATTAAGAAATTCCGCGCTCTCAATCCGTATATTTCAAACCAAAGTTTAGTAAACTAATTTATCTGGTTACATAAAACAGTGCAGTGATTACATGTACATGTACACCAACTTCTTTGCTTCCACATCCAAATTGGAGATTGCAAATTTTATGTTTTCTTCCTATTCATAGTATTTTGGGGAGGTTTGTAATATGAATTTAAATGAAATCAAATGTTTTGGAAAATATTGTCATGCTCCTTTAAGTACATGTACACTACATGTAGATTCCTGATGACTGAAAGGAATCAAGGAATCAAGCTAAGAAATAAATAAATAAAAAGCTAACATTTAAGTTAAAAAGCTGATGTTTCAGTTGTATGCAATTTAAAAACATTTGCACAATATTATGTTTGAACAATTTCACATCTTACGTATTTTAACTGTAAATGTGAAAGAGAGCTGGCTTATTCAATGTCAAAAGCCCACTCGAAATGACTTCTTATGCTTGCAAAAGCACTTTGTGTTTAACTGTCGAACGTCATGCACTGTACAAAGCAATTCTTGTGCTAAATCAGATCCGACATTTTGAGCCCGGCGCCATCAGCGCCCACCGTACCAACATGCATGACTCCGTACCGACATGACTTCACGATCGATATCTACACGGACATCACTCGATCAGTGCTGATCAAATGATATATTGGCTCTATCGCCGCAACATTGCAAAGCCAGAAAGTTACCGTGCAGTACGCATCTGCACGATGTGCTGATAATTGTCGATTGATCAGAACGGTTTGATTGCAAACGCCCTCTAGCGGTGTGGCATACATGTACATTTGCATTGTGAAAGTGGCGTATCAGGACATAATTTTCTTGGACTTGCGGGTACTACAATCGTTTGTAGTACCCGCCAGTGTTCTTCACTGCCGGTTTTGTCCGGGGGCGCTGCCCGGACAAAATCCTCAGAGGTACCGTTAGCGCCCGGACAAAAATGTGCCGCCCGAACAAAAATCTTGGCCGCCCGGACAAAAAAAAAAAAAATTTCTCCCCTAAAACACTCTGAAAGTACAGCCGAGTCATTCTAATATGAGGCGTAAATTCACCAAACGTGATTCGGTAGCCACTCCACGCATATCTATCGGATCGGCGAACCAAATCCGCATCGATATGACAGTGGCATGCATGTTGAACAGCGCCCTCAATAGGCGAAGTTGTTAACCGGCCTCTTGAGGGCGGTGCATGCCAAGCACTGTGCCGCTACGTACGTACGGGTGGGTGTTTTTTTTTTATTGCGTGCGTGTGTGCGACATGTGCATGTGTGGCGCCCCCTCCCCCCACTGAGCAACGTCAGCGCGCCCGGACAAAATTTGGACCAGTGGAGATCACTGCCCGCAACACCAAAGGCTAAAAAAAAATACCATCCCACGCAGTCTAACGATGCATGCACACCGCAAGTTCCGACAGTAGCGCCGCGCTACAGCCGCGGATTCCGTTAAGTTTCCCGGGTCAATTTCATCCCACCAAAGCCGTTATCTTGTTCATTACGACAAATAAATCGTGTAAAAGAGCGGGTTTGAAGATACATACGTGTAGGCCCTAATTTATAAAGAAAGCTAGCTGCACGTGCATGATCACTTTTAACCGGAACCCACACCGCCAGCAATACTTGGCGAACCTGAACCGAACAAATGTTCGGGAAGAAATTTCCGAACCTTTGCCAAACCGAACTGAACCCGAACTTGCGGACTTCGTTACAGCATTATTTTGAGGCAGTATTTTCTTATCAGCATGATTCAATCTTGCACTTAGTATGCACTTTCGCATTCGTAATTGTTAACCCAAGAACACTGTTCTCGAGTCATTCAGGTACAGGGTTTTGAATATGCCCCTTGAGTATGTAAAAGGTTTTGGCTGGTTAAATGCAAGTTACTCACATCAAAATTTTAAAATTAAAAACAAAAAAATAAGATTAAAAAGACAACTGTACACTATCATTCCTTTCTTGGTACCATAAAAACCGGGGTACAAGACCCCGTTCTTATTAGGGAAATCGTTTCATTCAACGAAGATTTGTGCATTTGCATCTCACTTTAAAACAGCTAGAATCCCCGCTTCCACATTTTTTGAGTTTTTCTGTTTATCATGGAGGTGTATGTGTCTACAACACCATCACAACTTGTTTTTCACAAAAAATTGACAGGCTTTTGCTTAAAACGTAAAGCAGTTCCGACCCTCTTCACCCGAAATTCTGAAACGCTCGAGGTCACTTGGTCCGTTTATCAACAGGGTTTTGACATCATCCTGAGAAACATACAAAACGGTCTGTGCAGTATTGAATGGAAAATACACGAAGTGAATGTTTATCATGCCTGTTTTGTCCGTGTAATTCAAAATACAAACGTGAAAAACACTTCATGTAATATGACAACAATCTACTATTACCTGTTTTGTGAAAAAACGGTGAAATTGTGGCTCACAATGAAGCTCTTTTGAAGTAAATACTGGTGCTTTGCGACGGGTGGTTTTGTCACGGAACGAACGGCATTCACAGCATTCAACGCGTTCCTGCGGGCCGTATAGTTCCCACGTGTTACATCGGCCGGTACAAGTTAGAATGAGCGACTCATTTTTCTCTCTCTTGGTAATAGAAAAGAAAATCTTTCTGCTCTTTTTTTTTTCATAGTGTCTGGTAAAACATACAACCACGCAGCTACTGGGCATATATCTGGCTTTTTGGACCAACAAAATTCTTCAAAAAACACCATCTAACAGAGACGGTTTTCCAAGTTTTTTGCGTGTAAACGTATGGAGCTAACAATCGTGTTGACTTTTCTTTCTCAGGATTGCGTCATGGGGTCACGCGCATATCATGAATACCTAATGAGCGTTTCAGAAATCGCGAAAATCTCATTTCCGAAAAGCGCACTTTTGCTTGCAATTTATCCACTTAAAACCAACAATTAAAAAATAATAAAAATCCACGTCGGCAAGAGGGATGTTTGGACTATCGAAAAAAGCCTAAATGCTGGATTTTCGTCAAGGGGGATTCTTCCTCTTAATTTAACGAAGATCGAATTCAGGCAACCGCTAACGAAGATCACATGAAGCTGTGGGAGGCCACTATAAATTGTCATATGCACGTCGCGTATCAAGCGTCGAGCTTCAAATGTCTGACGTTCTGTGTGGTTTCGAGTGGTGCATCAAAAACAACGCTTGCTAGGTGCTTGACGCACGACACGCTTGTGCAACTACATGTAGGCCTGCCAAATCACTTCATCGAAAGAAGGGAGCATTAACATTATGACATTAATACAAATTTGCCTTGTCGAATGAAGCGATCTCTTCATCGAATGAAGCTATTTTGCTTCGTCAAACAAAGAGATTCTAATCTTCGTCGAATGAAGAGTCGTGCGTTCACATCAGGAGATCTCTTCGTCGAATATCATTGTCAAATCATCGTCAAACGTAGTTCAAGACACTTTTTTCACCTTGGCTAAAAGTTCTCAACAGTTTGTCTGTTTTGTTACCAAAACAGACAAACTCAGGAAAATATAATTTGTTTTAATTGGAACATATTACAAGTTAAATCAGACCTTTGCACCAAAAGCACGCTAACTAAATTCGACCAATGCTACAGCTCAAATACATGTCCTACATTCAATCAAAAATGGTTTGCAGTAGCTGGTCAATGCCCTTATTTGCAGGCTCCTTACACAAAACCTGTTACATTACATGTACCGGTACTTGACCAGAAGGACACCGTCAACAATCGCAAGCAACATACAAAATCATGACACAATCCACAAACACACACACACACTTAGCCCTTGAAAATGAGCCCTGGCGATTGCGGCGAAAGAGAGAGAGAAAAAAAAGAAGTATTTTTAGACTGACCGGTTTGCCCCCTCCAGGGTAATAGCTGATCCCCATAAAGGCATTGACATCCGCTTAGGGCTGACAACGGCTTGACTATTCAATGCTCATAAAACGTAATCAATGTGCACACTGAATCCTGAAATGTCGTCAAACGCAAAGTAAACAGGGCAGAAAGGACAGTCCTGTATACCACGTACATGTACATACATGTATACGTACATGTACCTCAACATTGATAAGTGTTTGTGTACATGTACATCCGCATACTGGTGCACGTACTGGGGGTACCGGTACATGTGCAAATAGTCTTATCTTTGTGCATGTCTACATACTGCACCGTACATGTGTGAACCGTACATGTACACCCCATCCTACATACTGTGTATGTGAAAACTTTGATAAAAAGAGCACTATACCGCGGTATGCTACTATACTACACAATTTTTTTTGTTTTTATTCCTGATAATACGAGATTCCTGTTATAACAAGGTAATCTACAAAGTTCCCAGATAGAAGACTTATTAACTATAAGGGGCCATACAAATTTGTCAACATTTTCATAGGCGTACACAAAGGGGCTGGGGTGGGGGCGGTCAAAGGCTGCATATGACTTTACCGGTACCGTACATGCGCTGTAAAACTTTGACATTTCGGCTAAAAGACATCGATTGGACACCAAAATTCTGTTACCCAAAGTTTCCGAATATAGTCCCAGACCTAAGAGAGATGGTTCTAGACCTAATAAAAATGGTTCTACATTTGAAAAAGATAGATTTTGACCTAAAAAAATTGATTTTGACTTCCAAAATATTGGGGCTACACCAAATTGTCGACCTAATAGGGCGGGTCGTCCTAATAGGGCTCTCTACGCAAAAAGTGTCGACCCATTGGATAAAATAGAGAAATAATAGACAGTTCTTATATAGCGCTTTACAGATCCGACGGATCTCTCAATGCGCTTTCTGCATTATTACTCCTGGTACTGACAAAAACATGTTGATAAACTACGTACGTGTCCTACCGGGTATATCACCGTGTTTACACTCGAACCGGCAAAGGTCGATACAGACCCAGCATTTTTATTGCGACCGCAAAACTGAACATTTGCTGGGTCTACACGACACCCGAAATCGGCTTCAACTCACCTTCAGAAACCACTAATTGTAACTGCAGCGCATGCGGGAGCTGTTAGGTGTTGCCGCACTCGTGCCAGATTGGTCAATTAAATCTACTACACGGCAGGCACCGCCCCAAGGACACTAAAATTGCCGAATCTGTATTTGGGTTGCATTTACCCTACACGACCTTGACAATTGCAGGGTTCAACCCTACCCCAAAGGTGACTTGAAAAAGGCGAATCAGACCCGGGGTCTGATCCGCCTTTTTCAATTCACCTTTTGCGTTTACACTTATAGTGCCTACCCGGCTTCAACCCCCCTTTTTGGAAATTGCGGAGTTCGATTCGGCAAAGGCGAATCAATTGTAAACGGGCTATATTTCGGTGGGGAGGAAGGAGGGTCTTGAAAAATACTGCTTTCTGTACGATGAAAATGTTGACCTTTTTGGACAGCCCCTCTAGAACAAGCCAACTGTAAATGCTTAACGGCTACACATGTGTCACTTTAAGGGCATTTAGGGTCACTCGAAAGTACATACGTACACACATGGACACGTGCATGAGATAGGATGGACCACGTTCATGTAAAGTTCATGTTTACATTTTTGTTTGTGCCCTGCAGCCTGTATCCCAGGCGAGCGCCCTGCAATAACATGACTACTTCCTGTTGAATGAAAAATCTGTTCATAAATTTTCAACCTGTCACTGTACAATTGAAATAAATTACAAAACGTAGCCGGAGAATCGCCAAAGACAGAGATTAGTATACAAATAGCATGGCTTGATACTGCATGCAACTCTCTGAGGTATTGGAAGTTGACTGAGCCGTACTCACAAGAAAACTTAGTAGATAAGTACAATTAGACATGTACTCATTTGAAAAAATAATAAAATATTCACGGGCAAATCAGTACACTGCTGGCAAAAAGTCAAAGTCAAATAAATTTGTGCAAAATTTCTAAAACGTTTTTAGAACAACCAGAAATAGCTAAAATAAGAAATGGTTAAAATAAGCGACGGCTTAAGCTGTTTTAACGGACTACACATGTACCATGTGTGCAGTGTGAAACGATCACGCAAAATACGGGTCAAACATACACGTGTAGCACAAGTTCTGGTGTTGAATTGAGTAACCAGTATGAAAACATACCGGTAGCGGAATAGACCGATCCAGTAAGCTCCGCCCATTTTGGAATTGACCAATCACAGCTTCAGGTTCAGGTAACCAAAAAGTGGATCTCCATTTTTGTTACCCGAGTCCTCAAAATTGTGTGCACAGAGCTACGGCAAATGCAGCACGAGTGACGCAAAAACACCATAAACATCATTTTTATCAGCGCAGAGGAGGCCTAGCGGGTTTAAAACGGATTGTATAAGACGTGAAAAACTTACCAAAATTTGTTTTTGTTCAATGGCGCGCGTTACGCAAATTGCAGGCGTACGTGCACGCATACGACCGGATACTTAAGTGCACATTTTGCTTTCGAGCGTGCAGTTTCTGTGTGCGTGTTTCATTACGCGCTGACCAGGGCGCGGACGCTGACGCACGGCACGGCCACGCGACTCGACTCTACTGTGGCATGTTGCTAGGCAATTTCTAAATGGGCGGAGCTTACTGGATCGGTCTATTGAACCGTGTTGAAATTTTGAAAAGTTGAAACGGGTTGAATCCGTTCAATTTGATACGCATCCATTGTGTATCACTATATTTTTACTCCGACAGAAATCATCATCCGTGATTCTGAAATATCGTGACATCACAATATCACTATGCCACAATAAAAATCACGATTCAGATACATGTACATGTATTGCAAAACTCCAAAAACAAATGGTTTCATGGAAAAATTAATATCATATATCTGTGATGTATATTGGTGGCTACAATCTTACCAGTAGTCAATGTGGTTTACTTGAGCACTCCGCTGTCAGATGCACTCAATTCAGGCGGGCGAGTTCAACAAACTTCTTCATGCAAACCGTTATAATGTAAAGCATGGGCAAAGCTTGATACTGCTAATCATCGAATCTGTTAACTAGCATTGGGTTTCGACTTTCCACATGTACATGTACCTGGTACACAATTGCTATTTGCCTCACTGGCAGTAGTGGCAACAAAAGGTTATATTTTTGGTGGAAAAATTGTGATGGTGTTCAGTATTTGATTCAGTATATATTTGATTCTGTACTGCGGTGGTAAAATGTGACATTGGCACAAACCTATGTTTCATTTACATAATGTATGACCAGGCAATTTCCCAAAATCTACGGATCCATATTTTTCCTGGATCCGTTAAAGCCCGTATACATGTAGATTGGTTTCGGCCATGTGCAACATCCAGGAATGTTTGGGTGTCAGCGTACACGCGCGCGCCAATAGACGCACACGAATGTGCATAAAAAAATACCCATCAGTGTGTTTTCATTCAAATACGCCGCACGCGCGCGCTTCGCGATCGTTTAAATTATCGAGCATGTACTGGGCTTGTAAAAAGTGTTTTTGCTTTCATCACGATGCAGCTTGATCTTACTTGGTGCAACAGCCATGAGACCAATACATTTTTCTCACTTTTTTTTGCTGGTTATCACTCGGGCCACATGGGTCATGACACCCAAAATGGTGGAAGGCATGAAGTCACCGTAAAGCAGTCTATACAGGATTTGCAATGTTCCAAACTTTTAACCATTAGACCAGAAAAATACCTTACTCGAATGAAAGATAGAAGTGGTTCCAACTGTCCAATGCAACGATTCTGCCCGAGATGTTATCTTTAAATTGTATTGTGTACGTGTGCCGATATCTTTTTACAAGGGTGCTTTCATGTAAATGAAACTAGCCCCCTGACTACCATGGTATTATGCCTCTGTTTCCCATGTAGTATAAACAGGGAACCAGCCTAAATAGAACAATGACTTGACAATTTCTTGAAAGCATGGACACAGTTCTTCATTGTTTATTCAAAATTTAGATGAGGTACATGTATATGTACCGTACTGAGAGACTAAAGGCCTGTCCACATTGGACTTTTTTGGGGAAACTTACTAAGACGATGGGTACCGTACTTTTCTATTGCGGACAGTCTACCGGTAGGGCGTTTTCCTCTCAGTAACTTTTCCTGGCCAACTGCTGCCCAAGAAAATTGACCAGGGAACTTTTCCCGAGACGGTAAGTTCAGTGCGGACACAGCGAGTCTGTAAAAGCGCTCTGGAAGTGTACGTCCCGGCTGGGTAATTTTTTTACACTGTACATGTAGCCTGTAGAAAATTAGGGGTTTTGTACCTTTTTAGTGTCTTTAGAGGAGACCATATCATAGGTTAGGGTTTAAGGTTAGGGTTTAGGGTTAGGGTTGGTTATTTTTAAGGAATTTAGGGGTTCGAATCTCAGTATTGTTTGGGATTTTATCTCAGTTTTTTCTTTTTCCTTATAATAGTGAGATTGTCACTTGAGAAGTATCAGTTATTGGAAACTTAGTAGACTCTATTCGGGTTGAAAAGTTGGAGTGTACTTGTACGACACGCTACAGTGAAAAGGACACTGCGCATGCTCTCCCATGGTCTCGGTAAAAGTTTCCCCTTGTCAAAAAGTCCAAATGCATAAGAAAAAACATAAGACTTCAAGTTGAACTTGTGGCAAATTGCTGCAGTTTTCTCCCCCAGTTTCTTCATGTAGAACAAACTCAAACAGTCATGGATTACAAAAGTTCCAGGACGTTTGAGAAAAAAGGTGGAACCTTTTGTGCACAGTTGAATGTGATTTTCCTGTTTGCCTCTTGTGACATCGTGACCTTGGTCATGAATATGCATATTTTCATTAGCATAAAAACTAAAAACCTTTGTTTTTATGAATGTACCCGAGTATATATTGGTTTTATAGCATAGATTTCATTGATAAAAATCCCAAATAAGGGGCCCTTTAAACTTAAGAGTATCAGCTGTATAATAGGCCTAAACCTCAAGACAATTCCATTTATTTCTGAAAATGATAGCGAAAAGCCAACACTATACATACATGTACACGTACCTTTAAAAAACACTACAGAGAAATTCTACTTTGTCAATTATGCAGTGACTACACATTCATAATTGCATACATAAATCTTTGTCAGATCCCATTTCAAATTCAGATGGAGATGAGAAATTACAAATTGCACCTGTTAGTCAAACACAGACATTCCTTAACAGCATTGCTACTAGTAGGATCATACAGTCAGTGTAGGATACAAGGAAAAAAGAAGAAATAAAAACTAGAGTTGTGATTTATGAAAGGAAATGGCTTGTGCCTACTATTTCATTTACAATTCAATTGGAAACTGTATTCATGTGGAGTGCTGTGAGTTATTTATTGGATTGGAGTGACGTGTTTACATTTTGGAGCATGTACGTGGACATTTATACACTAAGGTCAATACAGGAATAGCTGGAAGGCTCATTGTATTGTGAACTTAACGGAGCCCCATTGGGAATTTGGAAAGCCACAGTTGAAATGTCTTGACATGAATTCGCACGGGAAAGGATCATATTGCGCGACTTAAAGTCATTAAATGTGATCCGTCATATGGCTGCAAAATGAGAAATGGTCTCTCAAATGGCAAAATCACGTAATCGGTGTCTGATGTTCAGTATACATACATGTACATGTACCTGAAAAATAAAGTCAAAATCAATTGTGTTTTAGGGGTTTCAGACTATGCTGTTACTCGGGTTATCTCGGGGTTAACAAAAAATTTAACCTTGAGATTACCCGGGTAATTTGGAACGTTCACACTACACATGTACCCTTCTCGGGGTAGAAATTCTCCGGGTTAACTGCCTCAGAACCCCACTTAACCCGGGTAATTTCTAACCCTGCTCGCGAGGTGGGTTAACCCACCAATCTCCGGGTTAACGGCGGCCTTGAGACGATTCTCCGGGTTACCTTTAGTAGTGTGAATGCTCGCCAGGTTTTCTTCAAGCCGGTTTTGTGCACATGCGTGCTGCGAATATCACACAATGACAACATTTGTTATAAGGTTACGTAATTCATTACCGATATTATACAGAGGTTTAGATGCTCGCTAAACGCGTGAATCATGCGAAATAGCTTGAGCACTGGTCATATTTTCAGGTCTATAAGAATCGAAATTTGGTCACGGCAAAAAGTGTTATCTTGCCACGAAAGTCATTTGTGGAGTTTTGTTTTCGTCTATTCTAAAATTTCCTCAAAGTATAACGACAAAGCACTTTGAGTTTACGTGCATCTAAACCTCCCTATTATAAAGACACCTCATCTAAAGACACTTCGTGTTTCTCTTTACGTGTACTTAATGATGTCAGTATTTAATGATCGGTAACACGTCTCGCTAAATGGTATGCTTTCTTTAATTTTTTGTTGACTTCAAAGATTTAAAAGTAGTTAGATCAAATGTTTCAAGCACCATTTTGAGATGTTGTGGGCGCAATAGTTTGTGGGAGTGGAGAGGTCAGCAATCCATATTCTCTGGGCTTCCGTTCGTACAATGTATAGTCTGAATGCACATCACAAAAAAACTTGGGTATGCACTAAAGCGGGTAAGCGGAATTGCGGGGTTAATTTTGTAGTGTGAAACCGATTGTCCGGTTTAGTTTCTACCGTACCCGGGTATGGATAACTACCCGGGTAATTAATTATCCGGGTAAGTCAAGAGTAGTGTGAAACCTATATTTGTTACCCGGTACATTGTTGGATATGTGGACAAGGCATCAAAGTTCACACAAACAGGTTTATTTCGGGGGGAAACGATTAAATTAAGATGATTAAAAGTATAGGATTTTGAATTAAATTTAGTAAACTGGAGGTAGTATTTGGGAAAATATATGTAGGGTCATCTGGTGTTTTTAGCAATTGTTGGCTACGTTGGCTACCCATGGCTAAAACTGATACATTTAGCCGCCCTTATGTCAACCTGTGTTTCTCTTGTGCTGTACCGGAACACTCTGCATCAAGCAAAAAAATAACGCTCAGGTCACAAAACTTAACAAATTATGTGATTATCGCTGAACAAGCGGCAACTCGCAACCAGCTCATGTCACGCACGATCCAATGTGACGAGGATTCCATGGCATGATTTTTTCGCAAGCTGATTGGCTGAAGAAAAACTAGATGCGTGTGGTTCGTGCACATCACATGTGTATCCTGTAATTTTCCATTCAAGTTGGCTGCGACGATCGGGATCACACTACATGTACTCTTGCGATTGTTGATTGACGCCGATTGTCGTAATGCCGTCGGAGCTACACAAAGGTCTCAAAAATATTGGCCGACTAACTTGATGCCGATGAGCGCAGTTTAGGTGCAGCTTGATCCTGAAAAGCCAGCCGCTGACTGTGTCGTTGCAAGGTTGACATGAGGGCAGCCTAAATTCCATGTTGCTTGAGGAGATTTCACACGATCAGTTTAGAGCGTGATCCAATTCCGTCCCTCACATGAGGAACGGAAATCAAGAGACAAATGCCTTTCCTTACTCAAAACAAATGAAAACTAAAGTGAACCTGTATGTTTACCTGCTATTGATGTTAATACACACACCCAGTTTATCACATGTTGAAATTGATTTTACTGTTTATGCAGAGGTTGTTTTTATGCGTGAGGGACGGACAATCAATAAAATTGACAAAAAATACAATTTTTTACATGCATTTTCAACTATTTCTTGAAAATGTGATGGCACAGTGTGCACAGCCAAATTTATTCCGTTAATTGTTTGTAATATGATTGTAAAATACGGACATTTCTTTACTGATCGAGGTATTATTTCAATCAATTTAAGAAATGTTGAAATTTTTATCCAGTGTTTACTAGTTTTTGATCACGCTCTTTAGGCTATCATTCACTTAAAGTATTTAACAATATAATTGCTTTTTGATGTCTAGTTATCCAGTGAGTGTGTGTACAGTATAAGCAGCAATTATTTATACTTCACTGAAAAATGACAAGGGTTAAATTAAAAGTTGTCCAAAGTGAGCCGTCAGTAGTTGCCATGGTAATTGGGTCTAAGCATTCTCTGGTAATCTGAAATGCCATTGCTAAACCGCAGGGAAACAGTTTGCTGATTTTAGTGTATAGTAGACCCAAAAACCATGGCAACACACAAAGGGTGACATTTTCACTTTAGTGCTCTACATGTATTATGATCAGCTCACTGCAATTGTAAGGCACAAAACAGGCCAGTACAAGTAAAATCCCATCACTTTAGCAGTGTACAATGTCAAATCAATAATTTAACTTTCACAATGGCGCGCCACTCGAGAAATGTTTAGCACGAAGGTTGCTGCAAATGGCTAAGTATGTAAACAAATCTGGCTTTTAAATTTATTAATTCCAATAGCAGAAAGACACCATTTTAACATCAACAGAAAATCACCAACAATGATAATACATTCAGCTGGTATTGGTGATTCAAACATTGCCCCATTTTTAATTCTATACTTGACGCCAAATGGAATTTTCTTGGAACAGCTCATCAAGCACTGTGGTTTAGTGAGTCATTAAGAAATGGCTACCGTACATGTGATTTGTGACTTTCCCTGTGGCCATGTGTAATGTTGTATTGTCAGGTTGAATACTGACGCATCATATCAGATGAATCCATCAAACATAATTATTCTTCTCTGGTGTTGTAGACAGATTACGGTACATGATTACGAGAACTGTTGCAAATTATTATTATCTCCATGTGTACCGTAATAGAGGGTGTGTCTGATCAAAACCAAGCTGTGTATGAAAGTCATCTCAGTAAAATCTACAAGTACATGTTTTTATGTTTCGAAAATACAAAGAAAAAACTGTACCCATGTTTTCAAGAAACTGTGCAAAGCCGCCGTCCTATTGTAAAAAAATGTGTACATGTACCGGTATGTAGGCATTTTCAAATACTGCTTTTGAAATCACTGCATTGGACAGTTGGAACTACTTCTGGGGTGTTTCAAAATAACATGAATTTTCACATTCATGCAATTTACATTGCATGTAGCTCAGCAGTACATGTGTACATACCGGTACATGTACATGTAGTATGAGTTATTTCACATGTTTCATGAATGGTTGTTTTAAGCCTAGCATACATCGACCTTGCAACTGGAAGCAACTAGTGGCAACTGGCCTTTTCCGCAACTACACTGTAGAAGCAACTTGCAGCAACTGATCAGTTGCTTAAAAAGGTTGATGTACATGTACGCACACTTGCAACTACTGGCAACTGGAAAAAAACCAGAGTTGCTCATGTTCTGCTTTCCGGCAACTAGTTGTACCCAGTTGCGGTCAGTTGCGTCGATGTACGCGTACTTGCAAAGTTGCTGTCAGTTGCACACGTGCATCTGACGACGTGCGCGCACATCGGCAGCAACTGCAAGCAACAGTTGCTTCCAGTTGCAAGGTCAATGTACTCTAGTTGCTGCGTCGATGTGCTCGCTCTGGAAATGTGGACATGGCTGGATGCTCCCAGTTGCTGCTAGTTGCGCAACTAATCAGTCGAAGAGCGCGCTACGCGCACATCGACAGCAACTGATCAGTTGCAAGGTCGATGTACGCTGTACGCAAGGTCGATGTACGCTGTACGCAAGGTCGATGTAAGCAAGGTCGGTGTACGCTAGGCTTTAGAATTTACACTTGTGTCCGACACTTAATGCGTTTTGCGTCAACTGAAGAGTGTCCCATGATTTGTCACTTTGCCATTTATCGACTGAAACAATTAGGCCTAATGACCTTTAATACTGAAAATTGCCACTTTTCATATATATTGTGCACACTGGTTCAAAATTTGTAAAGACATGGTTATTTCAGGTCACCTGAAATTGTTAAACTCTGGTTGATAGATATTTCATGTTAATTCATGAGTAGGGTTTTTCTGGTCAAATGATATATTAAAATTCTGGGACAATGCAAATCCTATGTACAGGCATGTACAGATGTCCGAGTATGAATACTACCCGTAGTACATATTGTACATTAGCACCCCTGAGTACATTTTGACGAATTGCTCATGTGTGAAAGGCATACATGTACCGTAATTGAAAACATTCAGAGCATTAGCTGCTTCACGCTTGACATGTGCGACTAGGCAATTGTGGCGTCGCACCGCTTAATTTGATCTTTGTTAGCGGTTGCCTCATGGGACTGGTACAAGGCTGTAGTCGAGTCCACACTGTTCAAGTCCAAGTCCGAGTCTATATGTAAGTCCGAGTCAAGCATACATCCGAGTCCTCACCAGGCTGAGTCCCAAGTCCGAGTCCCGAGTCCTTGTTTCAATCTTAAATGCATTACTATCAAGTGTCAATATGATCGTGCCCATGATCTCTGGCAGTTTGTAAATTTGCTTTAGACGGAGAAAAATATAGACTGAGTGAAATACATTTTTAGTGCTCAAAATCATTTTCAACGTTTGTAATGATTTTAATTTCCCATTCTTAAAATTTTGTTTCACATGCTCAAAATATTTTGGGCCCTAAAGTAAATTGATAATAGGCACATGAAATAATTTCCTTCGCTCGTAATAATGTATTTTTTTGTAAAATATTGTATATATTAATTTTTTTCACCGGATTCGGATGGACTCTTAAAATAAAATCTTAGAGTCCTTGCCGCCCAAGTCTGAGTCTGGCAGAGTCCGAGTCCTTGAATATCGGGACTCAAGTCCTACAGCATTGGTACTGATCTTCATTCGTTCATTATTAAGTGAGTTGTGTTATACACACATTTGACGTAGACAGGGTCTTAGTCTCCAACACACATGGTCTGAAACTGTCTTGGTCTATAGATGAGCTTAACTTATTTTAGCTCAAGGCGAACACGGTGCATCTCCAAAATGCTGTTCAAGGCCAGCATTAAATCCTCCGGTTAGATGTACATGTACATACATGGTTTATTATTTATACAAGGGAAAGTACTGTAGATACATTGCTGTTGCTAAGGAGATTGCCACAGAATGTTATTTCTACACAATGAAATTTTGTGACAATTGGAAAAAGTGACATATTCACTGCAAAATAAAAAGGGAAAAAATGAGCGGTCAATAATACATGTATGTCTGTTATTATTTCACACATTGTCTGTACCCCGAGTACATGTATACAGTATGTATTGCCTTGAAAAAATATGCGAATAAATTATAAATAACTGGTTCAGTTTGTTAAATAGGTCTTTCCACAGTAAACATGGTAAAGGGGGCATTTTGGTAACACAGACCATATTTTCGACGAAATACATGTACTGTACTGTACCTTTGTCTGGTATCAAAATAAAAGATATAAGTTTAAGTTGTTCTGAAGAGATAACTTAGGCCCAAAAAGGGTTACAAAAGGTTGTAAATATGTACACAAAGTAGTGGTACATGTACAACAGACAACCTTATTTACAAGTCACAAATCGGTTCATAAATGTACATGTAATCTCAAACTATGACAAATTTCCTAATATAGGTGTTTTAATAATGGCCGTCATCAACTTTGGTTAAAGGGGCTTGTCCAGGTTTTTCCAGAAAATAAAAAAGTTGTAACCTACATGTATACAATCATATAACATTCACATGATGCAACTTTAAGGGAATACATCCTACTAAATGGAGTCGTGTGAATTGACTGCCTTTAGATTAAATTTTCATCCAGAAGCCGGAAGGGAATTTCCCCGTTTTTTCCTAAAAAGGTTTTTGTGGTTTTTTTTGCCCTTCCGGAAATAACTTAAATTTCAGTGTCACATATATTGTTTTGTTCATCTTATTGCGGTGTGTTGATAATGTTTTATTTATTTTTATGTTGTACCCGTAGAACTGTATCTTGTTGCACTTTATGCTTGTAAATACAACTGTAAAGTTACATGGTAGTTATTTTAAATATACATGTATATTGTTTATTCTTATTCATGAGTGTTTGCAGGGCCCCAATGGAAACCAGTTCTCCTTACATGTACGGGCCGTCTATAAAGGACGTACGCATGAAATGCCAACTTTTTAGACCGCCCCTTCCCCATGTACGCATATTTTGTGACGTCACCCTTATGAGAGGAGTGGAATTTCATGCATTTTTACATTGTGTGGAAAAGGCATCATGTACATGTACATGTAGTTGGGAAATGTCCACTTTCAATAATTACTTAAAGGTAATGTAATGAATGTTTTTGTGGCCCACAACAAAAACCAATAGAGCTTTTGCACCAGCGGCCATGACAGGGGGCAGGTTTTCATTTTTAAATGATGTGACAATAGATCCACAAAGTGCCTACTCGTGCTTGACGCACAGTGACAATGTGACTGTCTCCTGCCATGGCCGCTGTGCAAAGGCTCTATATAGGCCTAAATTGCCACAGGTTAATGCTGCGCAAGTATGAATCATTACTCCTCATCAGCGGGTTGCAGTCACGGAACGAAATTTTCACAGTTAGAAATGGCATGGGATTATATGCGATTGAAAGAAAGACACAAATTAGTTAAGACCTTGACAAATATCCCAAGTGCTTGAAAAACATAAAAAAATTTACCTGGTCAGAAGGATGCCGAAAATCTGGTAAAATTGTAGTACATGTACATGTATTTGTCAGATTCATTTCACTAGCAAATGTTGAACGTACGTCAGTATTGATACATGTACGTAGCGTGTACCGGCGTACATGTAAACATGCCTCCTCGAATCAATGTACAATACATACATTACACGTATGGACGTTACCTCTACATGTACCTGTGACAAGTTGTCCTGCCAAATGCACATGTGTAGAACTACATGTTCATTCACAGACACTAGTGATGAAAGTGAATAGCGCCCTCTTGTGTCACAAGGAGAGTTTATGTTGGGATCACTGATCTCTGGTTGTTAATGCGCACGCGCCAAATTCGTGCCACGAATTACGCAGCTCCATGCTATGCTATGGAGCTGCGTATTTCGTGGCACGAATTTGGCGCGCCCGCATTGCTGATGAGCCTGTGCCTTTAATTAGGGAATAAAAGTGGGATTGGCCAGTCTTAAACAATACGTTCAAAACTGGCTAGAGCCACGGCTCGGGCCATTATCAATGTCCACGCCTTAGCCGGTTTTAAACGTATTGTTTGAGTGGTCAAAAAAGTCAAAATGAGATTGCAAAACATCAGGAAAATCACCAGGAAACATTTTCCATCCCATAGGCCTACCGGTAGTACATGTAAGTAATTTTGCAAACATTCATTGATGGTATGGACCAACACAATAATTACCTTGTTTCGTATTCATTGATAGTATTTAGATGGGGTCTGCTGATTCGTCTAAAGTTCACCGGGTGACCACTTGTGTCCGAGTTGTTAAAGATAACCCTGGTAGCATCAGAGGCAGTTGGACTAGTCGGGATGCAACTTAAGAAGCGAGTCAGGCTACCGGTACATGGGATGGACTCTAGGTGCTACACAGTCCGCCACTCAGTATGCTACTTGCGAAGCACCTTGCAATACAACTTGTGGCAACTTAAAAGCAAGTTCGGGTGCTAACCATTATTCAATTTGCGAAATTGTTCGCACATGCATAGTTTGTTTTTCATTGTCAATTTATCTGCAGTGTTCACTGATGACCGTCAGCCAACAAGTTACAAGCAAATGTTGACAACTTCTCTTTCCGAATTTTTGCCCTCATATGTTTTACTAAAGACATTTTAACATATTTAGCAAAAGGTACCATAGAATTGGCAATTAATTTATGTTTAATTCTGATTAAAAAAAACTTAAAGCAAGCCTTTTTTCTAATCATATTTTCCATTTCACCATCTTGAACGGTCACATGATTTCAACTGACTAGAGATCAACCAACCCCAGAGGCTTGGTTCCTCTAGTCAGACCAGCTAGTCAAACCATGCATCGTTCGGGTGACATCTAGAACGACTACGTAGTCGACTACAGCCGCCTACTCGAACTTGCTCCAAGATGCAACGTGCGACGGACTTGACTACTGTCTACTGGTGTACTGTGGCGGAGCGGTCTAGTCGATCGTATTCAAAACCTAGGTTAGTTCCAAAGGTAGTGGGTTGGAATCCCGGACCGGTCCATCCATGGTGCGTGTACCCTTGAGCAAGGTACTTTGCCACGCATTGCTTCTCTCCACCCAGGAGCAAAATGGGTACCTGAGAGGGCAGCGAAAGTTGATGTGTTTGATTAGCCGTTGAGCGCCTAAGGCAGCCGGGGCTGTATACTCCCTAGGGAGCTGAGATGGTATTTGGAGTGATTTAATGGAGCCCTATGATCAGGGTGATGATAATGTAGGCGCCTTGATCAGGATTCCCCGGATAAGTGCGCAGTATAAATCCATATCATTACATGTAGATCCGAAACTCACCCATATGCCTCTCTAGTGCCTGAGGCTTGACGACCCGACTGCACTGCTCACACACTACCAGGTAGAACTCATCCTGCGTTGGGCAAATGCCAAACACACTTGCATCTGAGGCTATAGAGTTAAGGAAAGCTGGACTAACTAATAAATGCACATTCTAATACATATACATGTATTAACATCATCTCGCCTCATGACAGTAAAATGAGGCTGTCTGAAATAATGCATAGTTCTGACCTGTCAATCAAGTCAAACCCGCGTGACCATTTATGACCAATCACAACAGAGCTACGTAATAAATAATAATAAATATGGCATTTATAATGCGCTTTTAACTGAACGATGCAAAGCGCAGGGAGATAAAAAGAAATGAGGGATATCGAATCGCTCAAATCCTAGAGAAAGAGGTGGGTCTTAAGAGCCTTTCTGAAAGAAGTGATGTTAGTTGAATTCTTGACTGTAGCTGGCAAGTTGTTCCAAAGGCGAGGAGCAGAGACGGAAAAAGCCCTATCACCAGCTTGAGTGCGTGATCTGGGAATATCAAGACATGTGCTAGTTTGAGATCGTAGTGAATATAAGGAAGACTTCCTAAATCTTAGAAGAGCTGAGGTAACCTGGAGATAGATTATTCAATGACTTGTGTGTGTGGACAAGAGTGCAAAATTTAATACGTTTAGCAACTGGGAGCTAATGAAGCTCATGCAGGAGTGGTGTTACATGTGCACTTTTGTGCACGTAGCACCCACATATAGTAGGTCATGATGTATTTGTTAACAAACACATGCTTGTAAGCATTGCTCGGCCGTACTACTTGCACTGCCAAAAATGATTTTCTTACTTGAGAAACATTTTCTTGAAACGAGAAAATATATCTTATTTTAAGAAAACTGCTGTGAATTCTATGTTGTCGTTAGAAATATTTCCTTGAAATGCTAGAATGTGTTAGCTGTTTTGTGTAATTTTCTTGAAACGAGAAACTATATCTTATTTTAAGAAAACTGCTTTGAATTCTATGTTGCCGTTAGAAATATTTTCTTGTCATTAAGAAAACATTTTCCTACATTAAAGATATTTTCTCAAAACAAGAATATTTTTAATTTTTTCCGAAATTAAAAATATTTTCTCAAAACAAGAATATTTTTGACCAATCTCAGAATACTTTTCTAAAAATAAGATTTTTCCCTTTCCATTCAGCATGGTCATAAATTGTGTATATTTAATACAGCACGAGCATGTGAACTTTGACTGAAGTATTAAAGATACATGTATACATGCATGCTTCCTAGCTTTCCCCCTCCCCCCTTGCACATGTATTTTGGAATGTTTGCAGAGCTCTAGTCGAATCTTTATAGGTCCAAGTTGCAGGGGACTTAACAGAAACTATAAGGAAAACCTAAAGAACAAAACAAGACCAAAACCTTTCCTTCTAAGTAGAATATGTTATCACTACTCTGAAGTTCGCTTGACTGCACATTACATTTTTAAAAGAAAATATATCTTGAAATGTTTAATAATTATTACTTCAAGAAAGATTATCTTGTTTTAAGAAAACAGTTTTCTTGGTATAAGAATTAAACCTCTATTAAAAAATAATAAAATCTAGGGTTTAGGAACATTCCTAATTAATTGTTCCTAAGTCATTTAGGAACAATTTATTTGGGAAAATTCCTAACTTAGGCATGATTAATTATCCTAAGTTAGGAACAATAAGTTGAGAATTTATAAAAAGCTCCTATCTTTATAGTAAGTGAAAGCATGGTAGGAAGAGGCTGTGTGACCTTTGACCCATGTGTCCACTTGAAAAGTTGAGAGAGTGACCATTCTTTTCTTCAAACAGTCCTAATTTCTGTAAGTATTTGCTTCATATCTCAATATTCTATGAATATTAGTTTAGTATAAGATTAAAAACGATAATTGTAATACACATGGAGGGAGTGTCATCTTTCAGGTAAATCAGAAAATTGCATTTTAGGTAGATTTTAGCCTCGGTTAGTGCATCAAATTAACACACACTAAACTCCCCTATATACAAATGCATACAGAAACTTGTGTTGGTAAATATTGAACTAGGCCTATATGCAGTGTTACATACACATGTAGGCCTGCAGAAAAAAAATGGTTCTATGCATTTTTTATATCAAAACCTTCTTTTCTGTTTAAGCTTAATTAGGCCTAGCCCAGGGGCCAATTTCATGGCGTTGCTTAGCACAAATTTGCACAAATTTGCTCAGGACAGAATTATTTTGCTTTATTTTGCAAAAATGGATTGCCAGCCAAAATCCTAATTGATAGTGTATTAAAAGGTACATTGTATTCTCCTACTCTTGCGAAGAACACAAGTTGGCGTATATTTTTTGCTTGTAATCCATTTTATAAAGCAAATAAATGTAGTGCTAAGCAAATTTGTGTGCTTAGCAGCGCCATGAAATTGGCCCCAGGTTGGACTCCATATATGACGCGCGTGCTGATGATTTTTCTTCGTTTTTTTTGCATGGAAAGTGACGCACGCGCGCTAACACTAAACTGGGAAACCTAACGTTTTGGACCCCTAATTTTGAGAATTACCCATATTCATTGCACAATGTAATTCCCGTCATTGGCTCTATAATTTTCATGCATGCTTTTTTTTTTAAAAGAAATAACTAGTTTTGAGAAAATTTAATGAGAAAATAATTCTTGGTTTGGAGAAAAAAAGTATAATAACCACCTTAAAAAATATCTCGTTTGTGTTGGACATCCCAGAAAAATGTTTTTCTTAAATCAAGAAAAATAAAGTTTTCATGTCTCCCAAGAAAAAATGTGCGAGAAAAGATTTCTTAATTTTTTTCTTGTTTCAAGATGTTATCATAGTTGATAATTTTTTTCTAAAAAGGTTAGAAAAAGTTGTTAAAACTCTTTTCTAATTTTTAGAAAATTATTCTTGACCTAGAAAAAAATAATTACTTAAATCAAGAAAAAAAAAGGATTTTCTAGCTATACTCCCAAGAAAATATGTGTGAGAAAAGATTTCTTAATTTTTTTCTAGTTTCAAGATGTTGTTTTCTTAATTGAGAATATTTTTCTAAGAAGATCAGAAACAGGTTTTAAAACTGTTTTTCTAATTTTTAGAAAATTATTCTTGACCTAGAAAAAAAGATTACTTAAATCAAGAAATTAGGAATAAAAAGTTTTCTAGCTATACTCCCAAGGAAAAAAATCTTGAAATAAGTTTTTTTTTCTTAAAATAAGAATTTCATTTTTGGCAGTGTGCATGTGGTGGCTCTGAGTAGTTTTTCTTTCATTGTCGGGCGATTCACTTTTCAAAGGTAAGAAAGAGCATATTTTATAAATATATGACATCCCTGTATTCAGGTATTACTGGTCCTTTACTCAGTGTGTGCTAAGATAACTGTCGACCCTGAAACATAAATACCTTCGAGTTTTCTCCAATGAATCTGTGCTTTTCATGCCAGTCCTCATTGCTTCGTGCGTTGTGTCACCATTTTTGGAATGGCTTGTGAGGCGTAGCAACAGTAAATAAGTGGGCAGGGTTAATTTGGTGATCTTGGATCTATGTATTGGCTGCGTCTTGAAAATACACACAAGTCTAGATGCAAAGCAATCAATCCGTTTTATCTAGCGTTATTGAATTGCCATTTTGGCTACATCATCTTACAACGTCACGTGCAACGTTCACTTGCATATCTTGTTTACCGTATGTAATGCGCAAAAAGGTGTTAGCTCACGCCCTTCCTGGACTATCGATGATGAACGCCTATCCAAGGCTAGGAGAAGTGGAGAATGCAGCAATTGCATTTTCAGCTAGTGTCGGTGTCCTTTGGATAAGTTTTTTTGGCAATTTTTAGAATGCAAAGCATGGCAAAAGTGCGGCAAATTTAAAATGTGAGTTTCACGTCCATGAGGCAACAAGTCCATATCAAAGATTGTAAAAAAGGAGCCATATTGCCCCAGTTACAGGGTCTACAGCTGACCGGTCTCTATGACAACCTTAACATTATTAGGTATGTTTGTTCAGCTTACACGTGTAACACCAACTTACACCAAAGCATCCAATAGGCCAGCGCGGACATCCATGAACTGTTGTCTTGTTCCCAACTTCATTCACTTAAAAGAGAATAGGACAGAAATCCTGCGCACAATCTCAGTGCGCCGATGAAAAGTCATCGGTTGCTATGTACGCGCAGTCAAGAACAATGGGTTTTTACGCGGCTGACGTCATCCCGCTCCAACCCATTCACCATCACGTGATACTCGTGTCTGCCCTGGC
Organism: Henricia sp. BOLD:AAB3569; assembly: GCA_037783545.1. Lineage (NCBI taxonomy): Eukaryota > Metazoa > Echinodermata > Asteroidea > Spinulosida > Echinasteridae > Henricia > Henricia sp. BOLD:AAB3569. The sequence goes on along the minus strand of JBBELK010000333.1, from coordinate 770,152 downwards.
GTCAGTCAGCACTACCCAAGCTCGAGGACTGGTCTCTAATGTAAGGCTCGGTGTAATGACGTCACCTACATGTAGTAACCGTGTGAAAGTTGCAAGTTGAAATTTAGTATGAGAACAATACACATACGGTAAGACAAAAATGGGAGGAAAGGGGTATATTTTCCTTATACCAGTTGGTATCTGTGGGCATAAACAAAGTTAAACATTAGTCACATTTAGTTTAGAACATCAAATTTCACATTGACTCCATTTTTCCTTGTGTTTCAAACGACAGTGCTCTTTAAATGCAACATTGACAACTTTTGACCTGTTTTACCAGAATAGACTGCCGAGGTGAATACGTCATCTTTTGTTAGTTGCCTAGGCAATGGCTCTACACTAAAAATAATTTAACCGTGTCCCTGTGCTTTTGCAATGGTAGTTTTTCTGATGGCCATGATGTTTAGAGCCAATTACCATGGCAACCCACGTCACACTTCGGCTGTATGCAAGTTTGGGCCAAAATGGTCAAACAATACTGGTAGTTAACTATAGAGCATGTTTCTACATTACACAGTTTTCGTTGACACATTTAACTGTTATCTTGGCTTTTTTTACTGCGAACAAAATACCAGGATCTGGCACGCTACTCGCATGGCAGTTGGATTGACATGCCCCAATAAAAAGAGTTATCGGTTATTTCTACTGGCAAAATACCATTTCGTACATCGGCAAAAACCTTCTCCAAGCAGCTTTTAATCATGGAATAAAAGTGGGTTTGGTCAGTCTTAAAACCGGTTAGCGGTCTAGATGAGTGATAATGGCCCGAGCCTGATAAACATTTAGGGTGTACACATACCAGGCCTCGAAATAACTGACGGCACCGACGGCAATTGCCGTCGGTGCCCTGTGCTATTGCCGCGATGCCCTCAAAATAATGAATATTTCACGGCAATAAATTGCCGTGCCTTTTTATTTAACTGCCGTCGGTGCCCTTCATTAAAACACACATATGAAAATGTCAAATTTCCCACTTTTAGTGACACATTTCGGAGACAAAACTAGCTCTTCCACCGCAATTTTTTCAAAACCACGCCGAGCTTTATAGCACATAGCACGCACAGTAGCCTACGTGTACAGGTACAAAGGGTACAGTTCGACAAAAGTCCCTCGAACAACGGAACTTCGCCCTGGTTTCCGTGCGAAATTGTACATGTATGTTGAGCGGGCTTCATCGGTATCCGTTAGCGGTTCGGTCATGGGTTCGGTGTACAGCACGTGCGTGCACTCGTCGACGACTATGATGAAGTACACATGCACTTACGTGTCGATTGCAGAATACGGCCAAAGACGAATATGTACGAACATTAGCATGACGTTCGTGATATAACCGTGGTCATTGCACATGCGTAGCACACAAAATGGCGGCCGCAGGAACCGCGTTTCGTTGCGCGCGCATTGCGAATGTCAACGAAAGGTCTAGACGATTTATCGATGAGGTGGAAGCAATACCATGTTCAACGCGGATAAATAAAAGAGGCAATCCTCAGACTGCAACCCCAGCTAAGTACTATTAATGATTGTTGTGGTGCCCTCCAAGTTCGAGCAAACTGCCATGATGCCCTTTTTAAATTGACAGAATTGCCGTGATGCCCTTGAAATGTGGGAAAAGGCAAGGCAATTGTTGCCGTGCTCTTTTGAACACGAATTTCGAGGCCTGAGATACCAACTGTGTACAGATACCAACTGGTTAGCGGCCTAAATGAATGATAATGGCCCGAGCCACAATGGACTGGCATGCCATCCAGGGGGAGAAGCAATGCTCCTTGGCACTCCATGCCATGGAAACTGGGGATGAGTACCGGCCGTATGAGCAAGCTTGGCTCGTGAAACTACATGTACTTTTGTTTTCACCATGGAAAGACATATAGAGACTATAACTTGAAAACACAAATACATTTGATATTTTGTTCAGGAAGTTGTATCTTAATATGGCTAAATGTCATTTGGGGTTACAGGCTATAGGGAATTGATGGGTAACAGAAACTGCATCTGTTCTACCATGGGGAGTACCCAGTAGTCTTGTGTATTGAAATCAAGACCTATATGTCTAGTTAATTTTACTACATCCCTAAATGTTTATCAGGCAGTCTTGGCACTTCTAAATTACATGTACATGTACTCTACCAGCTGTGCATTGTAGTACATGTAGTTTTAATAATAATAATAGCCAGTTCTTATATAGCGCATTACAGATCCGACGGATCTCTCAATGCGCTTTCTGCATTATTACCCCTGGTCATTGGGCTCAGTAATATAATTCCTTAATCCTTCTCAGCTCCCTGGCTGCCTATTAGGCGCTTAACGGCTAATCAAACACATCAACTTTCGCTACCTTCTCAGGTACCCATTTTGCTCCTGGGTGGAGAGAAGCAATGCGTGACAAACGCACCGGACCAGGATTCGAACCCATATTTGGAATTAAACAATGTTTTTAATACGATCTACTAGACCGCTACTTCCCTGTGTCATCCCCATGTTCGTGTATGGTGTCAAAATAGAAAATGGTACTTCAAAAAATTCAATGACATCACTCTAGACAGTAAAGAAAAAAAAGGTTATTACATGTAATAAAACTGTTACAATTTTCGCTAAATGCACTAATTTATACCAGTGGTGAAAACCACTGATCTTGAGATATTGACTGCCTTCCGAGGTCCATCTATTTTGTGTTTGTACACTATGGGTTGTGAAATTCCATCCCGGCTTGATCATGGTGTGTGTCCTTTGGCAAGGCACTTTGTCAAAAATTGCCTTTCTCTGCCTAGGAATAAAAGAATTAGCTGCAGGGGGAAAGAATGTAGTGATTGTTTTAACTTATGACAATGTATGATAAGGGCTGCATTATCCAAAAGGAGTTGAAAGGGTTTAATGGAATGATGTACTTGAGCCCAACGACCAGGGGTATTATTGCTGTTACGTGTAGCACCCTAAACATCCTGTTTGCCACATTTAGTATCATATTAAGTGGGGAAAACACAAAGGTAGACAAAATGGCCAAAAACAGCCATCATATTATCTTAAATGGTTTCCTTAGCATGGAGGTTCTAGGAGCTCATATAAACCTTAAAGCCCGGTATACACTGGCACTTTTTCGGCAGACGCGACTCAACTTAACTGGAGCGAACTACGGTAGTTGGTGAAAGTTGGTAAATTGGAGTCAGTCGCTTCTAGACTGAAGTTGTCTGAACTAATTTTTCAGCAGTGTTAAAAAACTAGGCCCGACTGACACCAACTCCAGCCGACGAGTTGAGTTGAGTTGAGTTGAGCTGAGTTAAGTTGAGTCGAGTCGAGTCGGCCGAAAAAATGCCAGTGTACCGGGTATACCGGGCTTAAGCCTAGCGTACATCGACCTTTCAACTGGAAGCAACTTCTGGCAACTGATGTTTCTGACAACTAGAAGCAACTCGTGGCAACTGGGAGCAACTGATCATGAGTTGCTCATGTTCTACTTTCTGGCAACTAGTGGTATCCACTAGTTGCGGTCAGTTTCGTTGATGTACACGTACTTTTTAAGACCTTTTTAATGCCTTCTTTATTAATGGAATTGAAGACCAATTAAACCCCCAAAACAGGAAAGAATTCCATACCCAGCAAACACAGGCCCAAAATCTAGCTAATAATTTGATACTTTTTAATGTTTTATAATGCTTTGTAATACTTTTTAATGCCTTTTAAGGCCTTAAATTTAGAAAAATGAATTTAAGACTTATGAAAGACCTGGGGAAACCCTGTAGTTGCTGTCAGTTTCAAGAGTGCAACTGATCAGATGAGTTGCTTCCAGTTGCAAGGTCGACGTACGCCAGGCTTTACCCGAGTTGCCCCGTCGATGTGCACCCTCTGAAAATGTATACCTGGCTGGATGCTCCCAGTTGCTGCTATTTGCATAACTGATCAGTTGCTGTCGATGAGCGCGCTACGCACACATCAACAGCAACTGATCAGTTGAGCTGCTTCCAGTTGCAAGGTCGATATACGCTAGGCTTTATTCACACGGAACCAATTTTCAATCATGTCCCCTAATCAGTTCTGTAAAATGTGTACTGCTGAATAGAAAGGTGCCAGACTAAAATGCATTTTAAGAATCATGGGGCTTTTCCAAATCTCGGCTTCGTCTCCGTCTCCATCTCCATAGGGTTTACATGGAGCCGGAGCCTGAGCCCAAGTTGAGATTTGGAAAAAGGCCCATTGCAAAAATGAGGCTTGGAATACATATTAGTCTGGCACCCGCCCTATCAGCAGGTTACATTTTGCAGATCCGATTCAGAAGATACGACTAACAAGTTCCTCCACGTGAGCAAGGGCTGTTTTTAAAACAGCGGGCTTTGTCTCCGGCTTGGTGCAGCTAAAGATACATCTGGTTTCAACTCCAACTTAAATGTTCACCACCGTCCAGTGTATTTAAGGCCACCAAGAGGAACTGAATCAAGCAAGCAATCTACACACAGGGGAAGACAAAAAATCACAAACACCAAGCCTGAAGCCGAATCCATCCTTTGGATGTGATACTAGTCTACTGCAATATGAAAACCAGACACTGGAATATGAAAACGAAAACAAATCAAACTTTGAGAGTCGTGATTTTTTTTCTAATACATGTAGCATTGAGACACGAAAGGGTTACTAACGCCAGGGTTAGGAAACTTCTCCAAATTACTCGATCGTGATATCATATGATTGTAATAGACTGCCGAAGTGAATACGTCACCTTTTGTTGGTTGCCTAGGAAATTGGCTCTAAACTAAAAATCACTAAACCGTCTCCCAGTGCTTTTCCAATGGTACTTTTCCCGACGGCCATGAAAGTTTAGAGCCAATTGCCATGGCAACGCACGTCACACTTCGGCTATCTATAGTTCCAACGATGACTGGGGTCACAGGACATACTTAATATAATCGGATTGTAATTGTAATATAATAAAATGGGGTCACACACACACACTGAATCCCCTCATCCAGTACACAATGTAAGCCCTGTATCATCACGAGTCCAGCACTACTCCTGAAGTTCACACTCACCGGTTCTTTTCAGAACCACACAAGAGATATTCATATGGTGCTACCACAATATGCTACCATGTACATCGACATTGCTACTGGAAGCAACTCAACTGATCAGTTGTCGATGTGTGCGTAGCGTGCTCATCGACTGCAACTGATTAGTTGCACAACTAGCGACAACTGAGAACGTCCAGTTTTCAGAGCGCGCACATCGACACGGCAACTCGGTAAAGCCTAGAGTACATTGACCTCGCAACTCGAAGCAACTGTTGCTTTCAGTTGCTGTCGATGTGCGCCCACGTGATCAGATACACACGTGCAACTGCCAGCAACTAGTTGCAACTACATGTACGCGTACCGGTACATCGACTCAACTGGGTACAACTAGTTGCCAGAAAGTAGAACATGAGCAACTCGCGGCAACTGGGATTTTTCCAGTTGCCAGTAGTTGCAAGTACGCGCACATCGACCTTTTTGAGCAACTGATCAAATGCTCCCAGTTGCCGCGAGTTGCTTCCAGTTGCCGAAAACACCAGTTGTTACTAGTTGCTTCCAGTTTCAATGTAGATGTACACTAGGCTTTAGGTCTTACTTAAATTTGGATGTCGTAATTCGTGTGACCCCGGCCTTAGACCAAAAATGGTCTATATATGATGACAGTGCCATCTACGTCCCTACTGGGATTAACCCCTGGGTCATTCCGTGTCAAATCAACAAATTTTCTGAAAAGTTCCCAGGTGACCCTCTCAGATTTTGATGAAATTTCATAAGAATGATTGAGTGTGGCCCAAATGAACACATGTCGTTTTCGAGATATGACCAGTTGAAATTTGGTCAAGAGGGCCATTTTGTGCTCGTGCGAGTCGCGAAAAGTGATTTTTGTGATATTTTCCGACTTTGAAAGCTCATAGTTCAGTCTTTGTACCAGGTAGAGAGCTCAAATTTGGTATTCTAGCTTACTTCTTGGCAAAATGAATGAATCTGCACTAAATTTAACTGTATCTCCTTTATTTTTCTGGTTATGGTCACCCAAAGTAGGCACTTTATTCAGCCGAAAATGTTTTTTTGTAATTTTTTGGGTCACCCTGTGCCCACATGAGGGGTCAAATAAATCCTATATTCCCTAGGTATTATCTATGGGTGCATGTCTATACCCATAAGCAATTATAAGCTCACCAATGCATTAATTAAGAAATGGCATGGGCCCAAAGTTGGCTCCAGCCAGAAAAAGGTCAAAAAGACCCCTCCCGTCTTTACCCCGGTTGACCCCGTGATCAATTGAAATTGTTTTTAAAATTTAAACCACTTAAACATATATATATATATTATATCTACTTATACACTAAATTTCAGCTTTGGCACTCAACTCCTTCATGGTGTGGTGGCAATTTGAGAAATAGACGTTTTTCGCACCTTTTTCTTTGATTTGCAAAAATGCGTATTTGTTAGCTTAAGATGTAAGGAACATTTTCTAGAAAGATTTGGGATGGCCACTCTTACAGTTTTTTTAGTTACAATAATTTTAACATGTACACATAAATACCATGTAAATACCATGTAAATAACATGTAGCTGTGTCTGTACATGTGCTGTACCTGTACATGTGCTGTACATGGTATTTACATGTTATTTCTAAAAACAATAATAAAAACAAAAACAAACTTTTTCTGATGAATTTTAGTGTTGAATATACTTTTTTTTCTAGCTGCAAAAAATAAATTACACCAGCTTCAAACTTGAAATACACTGTATGATGTTAAATTACTGTACGGATTTATGTTTAAATGAGCGAAAAACTTATAATATTCAAGTTGCCACTACACCATGAAGGAGTTGAGTGCCAAAGCTGAAATTTGGTGTATAAGTAGATATAATATATATGTTTAACTGTTGTAAATTTCAAAAACAATTTCAATTGATCACGGGGTCAACCGGGGTCAAGACGGGAGGGGTCTTTTTGACCTTTTTCTGGCTGGAGCCAATTTTGGGCCCATGCCATTTCTTAATTAATGCATTGGTGAGCTTATAATTGCTTATGGGTATAGACATGCACCCATATATACTACCTAGGGAATATAGGATTTATTTGACCCATCATGTGGGCACAGGGTGACCCCAAAAATCACAAAAAAAAACATTTTCGGCTGAATAAAGTGCCTACTTTGGGTGACCATAACCAGAAAAATAGAGGAGATACAGTTAAAGTGAGTGCAGATTCAAGAATTTTGCCAAGAAGTGAGCTAGAATACCATATTTGAGCCCTCTACCTTGTACAAAGACTGAATTATGAGCTTTCAAAGTCGGAAAATATCACAACAATCACTTTTCACGACACGCGCGAGCAGAAAATGGCCCTCTCGACCAAATTTCAACTGGCCATGTCTCGAAAACGACATGGAGAATGATCTTACTTTTTTGTATGTGTTCACTCGGGCCACACTCAATCATTCTTATGAAATTTCATCAAAATCTGAGAGGGTCACCTGGGGACCACTGGTTGATTTGACATGGAATGATCGACCCCCCAGTATTTAGTTTGGTTATCCTAATGGTCACTGGTACAAATTTGCGCACCTGGAAAGAAAAAGAGAAGTGTCTTGTATTAGAAACAGCAAGTTAAATGACTTTATCTGATCGTCGACACCGGCTAGTTTGGTGGTCGAGTGGTTAACACGTCTGCGTACATGTAGTATGCAGGAGGTCATGGATTCGAATCCCACCCGAGCACACTATGAAGTTTTTCTCGTGTCTTGGTGAAGCACTGAGTATACAGTACGAATAAATTTACGTCAAAAAAGGGCAAAACATATCTCTCTAGGTCGTCCTCAGACGAGCCTTCCATCGTCGCTTCCAGTCATCCCGACCTTCCATACATCCCGCCAGCTCGTTGGTGCTTTGCACTCCTGCGTCTTTCTTGAGTACATCCAGAAATGTTACTATGGGACGTCCTCGTGACCGGTGCCCATGTGTTGGTTCCCACAGCACCAATTTGCTGGCTGGCAGCTCCTGGTGTCTTTGGCAGTGTCCTGCAAGTCTCATTCTCCTGGCAGCTATTTTGTCACTCACCCTGGATACTCCAGTATACAGAATCTCGTTGGTCACATGTGCGCTCTTGCTAATGTTCAGCACTACACGTAGCATTCTGGTGTAGCACCCGTCTATAGCCTTCTGCAAAGTTGGCTTCAGGGTCCAGCATTCACTGCCATACAGGAGAACAGACTCCACCGTCGCATAGAAGAAGCTAAGTTTGATTTGTCTGGGGAGGTTAGAGTTCCATACACTAGCCATGCCATTCAGGGCTCTCCATGCAAGTGCCTTCCTTACTTTCAGATCTTGCTCTGTCGAGTTGACCCAAGAGCCCAGGTACTTGAAGTCATTGACTTCCTTCAGTGCAGTGCCTCCTGTTGTTGTGAGAGGTGGATATTCCGCTTGGATGTTACAGATGATCACCTCAGTTTTCTTGGCATTCAGCCGAAGACCAACCTTGGCACACTCTGACTCCACTCTGCTCAAGAGCTCCTGTGCTTGCTCCATATGGTTGGAGAGCAGGCAGATGTCGTCCGCATAGTCCAGATCAGTCAGGACTACTGCAGGGTACCTTCTTGACCTCCTTGATGTAATAGTGAGGCCAAGATCCTGCTCTCGCCCGTTGATGGCCTTCCTGAGCGCGTAGTCCAAGACTATGACAAAGAGGAATGGGGCTAGGGTATCTCCTTGCATTACCCCAGCCAGGATGTCAAACTCCGAACTGTCTCCATCTGGGGTCACAACCTTGGCCCGTGTACCCGCATACATGGTCTCTATTGCCCGGAGCAAGTTAGGAGGGACACCATAGGCCTTCAGGATCTTCATCATAGTGCTTCTGTGCACCGAGTCAAAAGCCTTTTTGAAATCAATGAAGCACAATACAGCCGTCAGGTTATTCTTCTTCACCTCCTCGATTAATCTCCTCAGGGCCAAGATCTGGGCTAGTGTGGTCCTCTCCTCTCGAAAGCCATTTTGGTTTTCCCTCAGGTGAGGGTCGATGGCATGTCGAATCCGGTTTAGTATCATGCGGTTGTAAACCTTCGCAGCGATACAGGTCAGACTGATGCCTCGGTAGTTGTCTGGTTTTGAGAGGTCTCCAGATTTGGGCACCGGGATGATGTTGGAGAGAGACCACATATCAGGCAGCTTGTTGTTGAGCAGAGCAAGGTTGCAGAACTGAAGGAGGATGTTGTCGAGACCACACTTCTTTACGACCTCTGGAGGTATGGCATCCGGCCCAGCACTCTTACCCTCTCTCAGGGTGCTTGTAGCCTTGGCAAACTCAGTGACCGTGAAGGGACCATCCTTGATGTTAAGGTCATGGAGGAATGATGGTATTTCTTCCCCACTGTCATCCGATGTTGTGCCCAGCAGCTTTCGGAAATGGTTATACCATGTCACCACCCTCTCCTCAGGGCTGCGTCCTTCAACCTGTCCCTCTTTGGTCCTCTTCCGTCCCGTCATCTCATTGATGACCTTCCATGCTTCTCCATACTGCCTCTCCCCATGCGCAGCCTGGACTCTCTGCACCCTCTCCATCAGCTCCTCCCCCTTGATCTTGTCGTAGGTACTGAAGAGAAGTTGTTTGGCCTCATTCAGTACCTCACGCTTCTCCACAATAGGCTCTCGTGCAAAGTCAAGCTGTGCTTCTTTCACCTTACCCCGTGCCGCTACGACCTCTGGGTGTTTGGACCGCAAGGAGCCTCTGGTTTTCTCCAGCACAGGCACACACGCCCTTGTTGCCTCTTCGCTGGCGACAACAAAACGCCTGTACTCGTTGCTGGGCTCTGCTCCTTCATCCAACTGCTGAAAGCGGCTCATTACCTCCTCCTTATACCTGGTTTGCAGGCCAGGGTCGGTCGAGAGTACCTTCCAGTCATACTGGATCCTGGGGCTTGACTTGGGGGCCCTGAGGCTCAGTCGTACCCTCATGGAGACCACACCCCAATTACCATCACATAAATTTACAAGTGCACAATTCCCTCGAGAAGTTCAGAACTCAATCCTACCCGACCACAGCACAAACTGGACCCAATTTCTAAGCAGTGCTTAAGAATTAGCTAAAAAACATGCTTACTATAGCGGGAAAGTTGTGATTGACTTTTAAAGCACTATTTCATGGTCCCTGCATGCTTAATTATGCACATGCTAAGAGATGGCTTGGAGAAGGCGAATTCCTGAAACAAATGTGTGACAGATTTTACAAAAAATGTTGCACCACAAGCAGTTTTCCACATTCCATTGGGGATTGGGGTTCATTTCAGTACTATCACTTCAATAATTTATCTTCAGTACTTTGAGGTCTTTATTTCAGAAAGGCCTTGACTACCACTGCTACGCATCATCTTAACGTTAAAAGTCAGAACTGGACAAATTACTTTCACTGATTGCCTTGATTTTTGTGTCTTCAGTGAAGGAAGTTGGGAGCTGGGAATAAACAGATCAAAAGATTTAACAAGTGGTAACCATAGACTGTTTTAAAGATAGTATACCGGTACATGATTGGTAAACTGTTACAAATAGTTTTATCCCCCTGTGTGATTGAAGATATGCGTGATAAAAACCAACCTGAGCAAAAACCAGCTCCGTACGTCGTCTAACTTTTGAGAAAACAGTCAAAACCACTTCGCCCTGAACCACAGCCTGTGCACGAAGTTGTTTTGGGGTGAGTGGCTTTCGGGCAAAGTAGTGTTTGGCAAGGTGGTTTGGGGGCAAAATGGTACTTGGGCGAAGTGGTTTAGGACGAAGTGGTTTTGGGGCGAATTGATTTTACGAAAAATAATTGTTTTGCTCATTTCTTAAAAACTATAGCACTTCAGACAAAACCATTTTAGGGAAGTTTTATACCGTCATCGTGTTTATATCATGTAAGTTGTGTGTAAATATTTCTGATTCTACGAGATACCAATCATGTGTACTGCCTTTAATTGAAGGGAAATGGAGAGTATTTTTATGGGGTTTGGTCAAGTTATCTCCCAGCAAGATCACAATATCACACAAGAGCACCTGGCTGCTGCACATGTCATTAAGCCATCACTAACCAACAGCAAAGTTGCCTCTTACAAACTTGAATTCCTCGTTGTGTCATCTTGTAATGATGTACATGTACATGTATGAACCCAAGAAAGTTGTGTCTGAAACAATTGCTCCTGGCTTTGACGGAGATGTTAAAGTCAAATGGTTAGGGCCACTATACTGCTTGTCCTCCAGATCAGGAGAGAACAATAGAGCCACGTGGGGAAACGCATGTGGCTGCTACCAGAAAGCATGCGACTCACAGTGGCTGCTAGCAGAAAAGCATGTGGCTCTATTGTTCTCTCCTGATCTGGAGGACAAGCAGTATAGTGACCCGTAACCATTTGACCCCTCTGTGAAAGCGCCCTATATACTACATGTAGAAACATGTACAATTATGTTGCTTGACCTACCGGTATACTGGTTTTTTTATTATTAAAAAATGTACAAGACTGCCATTTTGGTTTTTAAAAGTTTTTCAGTTGAATTTGTCATGTCAAACAACAAAGTATTAGACACAAAATTAATTCAAATCGGGCAATCTGAAGTGTTGGTAAACTTTGACTTTTTGCCAAAAGTGCATTGACCTTTCCACATTTCCGGTCACAGTGACCTAACAAGAGGTCAGAGATAGGTCAAACTATATATGTTTTGATTTAGTATGACAAGACGAGTAATTTAATATGCATTTTATTAAGATTGGGGCATTTTTGAAATTTGACCCCCATTGACCCCAGTTTTGACCCCTACCAAAAATTGCTGACATTTTGAAAAGGGTTACCCAAGCTAGATTTGTTCATTAACCCTCAGGCGACTCAAACCCACTCTCAAACCTTTGTCCCAGTAAAAGTGTTACGGAACATTAGGATTGTTCCTCTACTACACAGCCTATGATTGTGGTATTTACTGGTATTTAGGGGTGATTCAATTTGCATAGTTTACTATTCAAATATTCTAACCAAGTGTTCAATCGAATATCAAATATTCGTTTAGCCTGATTTAGTCATGATAGAGGAACAAATTTCTGAATTGGCCTACAAGTATACCGTAGAGTAAATTTCAATGCAGTACATTTGGAGCACCATTGTTCTGTAACAACATGAACAAAGTCTGCAAGTTCAGGTTCGGTTCGGGAACATTTGTTCGGTTCAGGTTCGGCAAGTATTACCGGCGGTGTGGGTTGAAAGTGATGATGATGATGTTCACGCGGTCGCCACGTGCAGCTAACTTTCTTTATAAAGCATGCATTTTTTTTCAAATCTGCTCTTTTACACGGTTTATATGGAGTTTCACTGACTCTTGAAACTCTTTTCTGAACTCTTATAACTCGTAGGCTACTCATACAACGTGTACCAAACTATACCAAACTTATGTGATTCAGTGCTCTACGAGTTTGTCACAAGTTGTACGAGTGGTCTACGCGTATACGAGTTACACGAGTTTGAACGTTGCCGAAATGTTAAACATGTTTAAAAATATTTCCACGGGTTGCGCACTGCTACGAGTTGCTACCGGTATGAGTTGCTACATGTAGTAGTTGTCAATGAGTTACATGTACCTGAATCGTCCCAAATTGTCCTGCATTTGCAAAGCTCCTATACATGTAGGTCAACATAAAAATCACTTTCTGCTCTTCGAAAGTATAAACTGAAAAGTTCCATACCTGAAAGGAAGGAAACATCACATGGATTGAAAAAAGAAACCATCGTCTACTATGGACCCCTCTCAAATGACGTCACTTCCTACAGATTGCCATGTGGGTCTTTCGATAAATTAGTGGTCCAAAAGTGTGACATTTAGTGTCCCCCGTTACACCTGATATGTGTTATTTTTTGTACACAAATCATTAAAATGGCTTTTAAACCATTTTGTATGAATTGTACTTTATGTACCCGGTACACACTCTTTCAGTTGGAAAGTATTTAAAGAATGTGTCCTGAATTTACAAAAACAAGATGTAAAATGTAACGGGGGACACCAACATTGGACCCCTAATTTATAGAAAGATCTTGAGTATTTCGAACAACACATGCTCATGTTTGGAACATTTTGCATGATGTGCGTACGCGTACCCGTTGGCGTTTAATATTTTTCCTACGAAGATGGCCATCTGTGAGAGTGGTCCACTGCAGTAACGAAGACTTGTAACATATAGGGTGTTTTGGCAGCACATAACCGGCACTGTATGTACATGTAGCTCTCTCTGAAAGATGCAATGTCAATGATTAAAACATGAAAAGCTCGGCAGTACACATTCCATAGTACCTGCAATAAACACTAAGTTTGTGATCTGGAGCTGATCCGGAGCTGATCCTAAGCTCGGTGTTCGGCCCCGAGCTCAGGATCAAGTGTAAACATGCCGTAATGAGACCAACTTGGCCAGTATGCCCTATAAATTTTATTAGGCTTGTATAACTGATAATAAGTACTACACATTTGGAACAAAGTTGGCTGTGGTGCTGTTACGTCCCAACTATGCTAACAGTCTACACTTTTCAACAATAAGTTATGACTGTCTGGGCAACAATAAGTTAGGACTGTCCCAACAATAATTGTGGTGGTAGCATGCAGTCGCGGAGCGCACACACCCCGTAACTACCTCGCTGTGCTGCGCTGCGCTGTGCACTCTGAACAAGTGAACACAATCGCCACTTGAGGGCGCTGTTAAATAATAAAAAATGTCGAGGCCGTTAATTTAAGCGACACGGATTTGGGTCGCCGGATAGGTACATGTATGCGTAAGTGAATGATAATCAAGTGAATGATAATCATGATAATGACACCAGTGGCTAGCGAATCATGTTCGTAGCATTTGAACCTAACTTTGAAATGACATGGCTGTACTTTCATAGTGTTTTAGAGGGGAACATTTTTATTTATTTTTTGTCTGGGCGGCCGATTTATTTTGTGCGGGCGGAAAATTTTTGCCTGGGCGCTAACGGTACCCGAGATAATTTATATTTGTACCAATAGTCCTGTCCGGGGTTTTCCACACACAATGGAATTAGTATAAATTGGTACATGTACAGCGGACCTTTGACATGTATAGGCCGGTTCCCATTCCTATCGCTTATTGCAGAATGCCATCTCTAGCGGGCACCAATCTATACATGTACAGGGGTCGAAATTAACCTGAATTTCATGCTGGTGAGAAGGACCAGTAGATTAGAGAACTCTACTGGTCCTGCTGAAATTTTGGTGGTCCACCGGTGCTTTTCAAAATGGCACCGAGATACTGCAACACTTTCTGGTTTATCATTGAGTGCAGGATGGTTGGGACTGCTTTTTGATCCAACACTGGGGCATGTCTGGAGAGATCGGAGAAAGAAATGTAGTTATCTGAAAATGTCTAAAGCGATCAGGAATTGTTTGTGGTAAACAGGAATTCTTCGCAATGAGTTAGAAATGTTCACTGTCACTGTGGATTAGGCATCAGAGAATGTTTCCATGAGTCAGTAAATGTTTTCACTGGTCCATCGGACCAGCATCTTTGACAGATCTAGTGGTCATTCTGATTTTTTACTGGTCTCGGACCACAGGACCAGTGTTAATTTCGACCACTGCATGTACATATCAAATATGCTAATTCCACTATGTGCAGAAAACCACAAACAGGTCTATTTTCATGCAAATCTACCCATACACTGGTGAGATTTTATGTTCCCAAATGTCACCAAAATTGGTAGTTAACGAGTGCCGTCAACTACCTAGTCTTGATTTGAGACACCAATACGGGCATAACCAAGCTGTGATGCCTATAGCGCCCTCATGCTCCGTCTGACACCGCACGCTGTTGCACGAGAACTTAGTGTGCTAACCGCATATTTTTTCCATAGGTACAGGTTGGTTAAGACCATTGAGAATTTCCTCTGCTTATGATTGGTTGAAATGGGTATGGATATTTATATTGACTATAGCGCTCTCGTGGATTTGCTAAATTATGGGATAAATGAAGAATAATGGCGGGATTGCCGAGTTGCTTGGTAGTCTGGTGGAAGGACTATCAAGCAAGAGTTGCGAGTCCAATTCTGCCTTTTTTTCCATTAATTGAAGAAGGAGTGTGTAGAGTGTGGAGTTGTGTTAAGAAAAAAACATATCAGTAGCTAGACCAGACCGATCCAGTAAGCTCCGCCCATTTTAGAATTGACCAATCACAGCCTCAGGTTGAGGTAACCAAAAGGTGGATCTCCATTTTGGTTACCTGAGTCCTCAAAATTGTTTGCACAGAGCTACGGCGAAATGTAGCACGAGTGACGCAAAAACACCATAAACATCATTTTTATCAGCGCAGAGGACCCAAGCCGGTTTAAAACGGATTGTATAAGACTATCCTAACCTACTTTTAATCCCTTCATAAATTTGTTTTTGTGTAAACGGGAAAAACTCACCAAAATTAGCTTTTTTTTGCTATGTTGTGCATTCACTGGGTTCTAGATGCGTGTTGAGATGTTTTTGTTCGATCGCGCGCATTACGCGTATTGCATGCGTGTTGTACGTGCACGCACACGACCGGATACTTACCGGTAAGTGCACATTTTGCTTTCGAGCGTGCAGTTTCTGTGTGCATGTGCGTGTTTCAATACGCGCTGACCAAATGGGCAGAGGCTTACTGGTTCGGTCTATTGGAAGCAATGTCTCCTTTTTTATAACCCACCAACATGTACCGGTACTACCACGGAAAACAGAATGTGCCGACCGACCTGGAATCCCGAGTATAATTACAATTTAGATCAGTAAAACAGGTTATTACATGAATATTATTATTATTAATATCCTTATCCGGTACCAAGGAAATTATGAGTATCATTTGTATGTACATGTATATAAAAACTGCCTTAAAGTAAAACAAAAATGTTCATGCAATGAATACCTAACTGTAAATTGTTCACTGTGTTTACACTCGTAATCTTTGTAAAATGTGCGTGTGGTCGATCTAAACTGTAATTCTGACATGTCTTGTTTCTTCGAAGAAAATATAGTCTGAAAATATTTACATGATTTAAAAAGCCAAGATGAGATAATTTGGCGCACGGTAATCGTGCACGGTTGAGGGCATCCTGCTTATAGTCTGTTCTCGAAGGACTAGATTAAATTACGCTTGAATTTAAGACTAACCAAGGAAAAATAACATGCTTGGTGCCAACACAATTTTTGAAGTTGCCGTCCATTCATTTTTATGAACGATTCGGCATGGAAACGGAACGTACATGTATTTTAACAAGCATAACCCAGCAACTGCTTGATCAATTTTTGCAGCCAAAGTATTTTTGAAATCTGTTGCATCTTGTATGTAGTGTGTAAGTGGTTTTAACTGAAAATTTAACTTTTATTTATTTTTTTCAAGTCGCTAATCTGGCCCACGGTGCCCTAGTAAGTTTCAGTATGCATCATGGAACATGCACACACAGAAACTGCACATGCCCGACAGCCATCAAATTTGACGCAGCGTTTGTAAGCCCAACCGTGTGCATGGGCATACAACACACGTGCAATGCACATAATGCATTCGATCGAACAAAACAACTATACGCATAGCACTTTGAACAAACATGACGCATACCATATGCCCAGGAAGTACACAAAATTAAGAATCCGCGAAGTTTACTTTCTAAAAGAAATTCGGACACTTTGATTTTTTTACACAAAAAGGTATTTATGAATGGGAATAAAATCGTTTTGTACCGGTCTTAAACTGTACGTTTAAGACCACTGGGGACCTGGAGGTAGTGGCCGAGTGGTTAGGGCCACTGACTCACAATCATGGGTGAAAACTTGGGGTTGCGGGTTCGAATCCGGCTGCGGTACCTGTGCCCTTTGGGCAAGACACTCAACCACACTTGCTCCATCCTTCGGAAGAGATGTAAAGCCGTTGGTCCAGTGTGTTAGGTAATGGTAACGCACTCTAAAGATCCCAGAGCATTCTTTCGTGAAGAGCAAGGGGATTCCCCGGTGTCTCTGGCCATTTCTAATTCATTATGGGTTTCCTCACGGCACGCTTACGAGTGAATGCAATGAGCACTAAATTGAGGAATCCTTGGTATGAATACCAGAAAGAAATAATAATAATAAATAATAATGGCCCGAGTCGCAATACACAATACACTCACTGAGATGAGAGTACTGTAGTACCGGTAGGCATATTGCAATGCAATGTCATGTTGACATTGTTGACACAGACAACCAGCCTAATTTTTTTTCAAGTCCAAAAATCTTGGGAGACAACCCGAAGGCATCTCAGTAAAAGGATACCCTCGATTCTGAGTTTCATCACTTGTTCTTTGTCTTGGTCCTTATCGGCGTCATCATCCGGAACTTCCAAAGCCCCGTCCACTTGATCGCCTTGGCCCGATGACTCCGCGGCATCTGTGCATGGGGGAATACCGAATAGGAAAAACCCGCGATGAGACACGCCGTGTGCCAAACTCTAACGGGGAGAATTTCTCACCAAGGAAGGACCGTATCCCCCCACGGCCGGTCTTAAAAGAAACCCGAAGGTTCGGACCTCACCTTTATTTTTGGGACTGATGACTCTGTCGGCCCACGACGACCAGGGCTGGCCCACAAACTGTGACGGACTGCCGTGGTCTAAGGTCGCCATTGCTGTTCTGCCGTGTTACCTGCCATGTATCCCGTCATGCTGTGCGTGTGACGTCACTGTCATCAGTTCGCAGTGTCACTAGTTGTGCCATGAAGACGAACATCTCAAAGTCAACGCAACTTTATATTATTTCCATCTTTAAAAGTTTATATATTCTTTCTCCCACTGTAAGGCATGGGCCATCATGCAAATTAATAATGAAACCATACGCCGCTATGTTCAACGAATCGAAATATTTTGATTGTTTTCTTCATGACATCCACACCGTCATTTTCATCCTTTGTTTACTTTGTACTCGAGAGAAAATTCAAGATGGAAGTCATATTAGTTTTTTGGAAGACAGAAATAATAAAGTTGAACTATTTATCCAAATACAACAAACCACAATTTGTTGAAATTGAAGAATATTTCGGGTTCTTTCCGCCCAACTCAGGGGCGGATCTAGGAATTTTTCTATGGGAGGTGTTTTGCCAGTGCGAGGTTCGGGCGGGTGGGGTTGGCGGAGGGGGCGGGGCGGTCTTGCCAGTGCCCTCTACACGCACCCCCTTCCCCTCCCCCAAAATCTGGGGGCCAGTCATTTTTATATCAGCAGACACAATGAGAATGCAGTACATTATTATTATTATTATTTTTTTGTTTTTTTACTCAGAGCAGGGGGTTCTGACTACCCCCCGCCCCCACCTCCCCACAACCCCCACCCCCGCCCCCTCTCCTCTCTGGATCCGCGCCTGCAACTCCCAGTCCCCGCCGCGCCCATGCAGAATTTTAATATTAATATTCCTAAGAAATATGTCACGTTTAGAACTAACCAGAATTTACCATAATTACGTTCCATTATAAATACCCAAAGTTCTCATGTCCCATTTTCTTTCGTCATCATTTCTTTCAACATTTGCTTGTTAGTGTAATCCTAAAATCCAGTCATTAGGCTTAGCTTAGGGAGGTTTCGGTCGCATACGGTTAGGCAAAACGACGACTATTAGTGAATTTTACGTCATCGATTTGTGCGTACTTGTGGCGTTTACACAAATATCCCAAGTGTTGTTTTGTTGTTTACACTGATAGCAACGCCTCTACAACTTAGTGAAAAACGGACAACAAAAGGTATCGATTTTGAGGTTTAGCTAAAAAAGAAGAGATTCCAACTTTCCAATGCATGTATGCACACGCATTTCTTTTTAGCGGGGGTGCCTTCGTGTGAACGAAAGCATGACTACCGTGCATAACAGTGGCGTCGCAAGTCTTTTCCAAGTTCGGGGGAGGTGGGTGGAGGGGGAAGGGGGGGGGGGAGGGGAAGGGGGGGGGGGGTGGAGGGGAGGTGGGTGGGCGGGTGGGGGAGTTGTGGTGTGGCACAGCACATTGGGAGGGAGGGGTGGAGGACACAAAACAGTTTACACATAGTTGTGCAAACCTCGTCTAGCTCATTGGGTGCGCCACAATGGGGAAAGACTTTCGGGAGAAGACTTTTTTCGGGGGAGGGAGTGGGGGCGCACGTGCCCCTCCAGCCCTTATTGCGTTTTGCGTAATCGTTAAATGCGTTTTCGAATAATAGGGACCATTAATGCAGGCATGCAACTGTCATTACACACACAAAAGAGGAAAATACCAAAAATCTCCAACTTTGTACACTGTTTTTTAAATTTTCAATCAGCTCATAAGTTGCACACCTGTGGTATACATGTAGTACGAGTACAAGAAACGTGTGCAGCTCGAAAAAATGGGTGGTTGTATCACAAATTTGCATATGTGTGCATGAACAGTACGCAAAATTTTGATACAACCACCCACTTTTTCCCAGCCGCATACGTTTCCCGTAAGCGCACCATTTTTAATGGTCCTTAATAAAAAGAAAATTGTACGAGGAAAACAATTCAATATCAAACACGTACACGAGTTTATACTGCACTTTTTAATGCGGTTTTAATCAAATCAACTTTTAAGATGAATTAAACAACTTTCTTACAATGTAATCACCACCCCTTTTGCAAAATACCCTCAAAATGAATTACATACACATGTACATAACAGCAACTATATGTAGGCCTCTTTAATAGTTTAGTATGATCTCAAATTACAGAAGTACAGTCCTGTTTTGCAGTTTCTGCAAAACATGACAAAAAAGTAATTTCGATTGACATTTTCCATTAATGTGCGGAATTTTACAAGGTTTAACATACACGTTTGTTAGAAACTACTCTACGTAACTAGAATCTGAAACATCTACTTTTAAGGATTTTACAGTTAAGTCCCAGTCTTGCTCAATCTAACAATTTTCAACCATCTGTCGGAATCAGCAGTGCTGTGCTGAGATACGAACGAAAAACTCTTTGCTCTCCTTGTGGAATAGACCGTATCGAATAGCCGCCATTTCGTGGGGCACCTTTTGTTACTTAAACCGTTCAACAATGGAAGCACAATATGTGCAACCATGCATGTCCTCAAGGAACAAAGAAACTGCCCCACGAAATGGCGGCTATTCGATACGGTCTATACTCAAGCACTACAACTTGTGGTGCTGTTTAACAAACTTGTGGTAGATGTTGGAGAGGGGGAATTCAGCATGCAAACGTCTGCTGTGCATGTTACTGTCCGTAAATGCCCAACGGAAAACCGGTTGGGGAAGAGAGTTTAGATCAAGCCAAAATGAACTTCTTTGTTCCTTGTCGGGTCTTACAACCATCCTTCCTCCATGTTACAACCATTTTGCACTATACAAAGTAGGACTGAGCAGCAAACAAAAGATTCTTTATTCCCTTGCTGGATCAAACGTGTACACGTGGAAACGCAAGGGGGCTTTGTTGATATTTTGGGATTAGCAAGTGTGAAAGGATCATGTTGGATTGAGTAGCAAACGAGATTCTTTGTTCTGTCAGATTCTGGACGAATTACGCAACAAACTTTTGCTGTTGTTGGGGAACCCAAGGGGAGTTTTGACCAAGATTTTTGTTGGATCCAGCGGCAATTAACAAAAGATCCTTTGTTATCCCTGCTGTATGTACACCCTTAAAGATGGGTTAACAATCTCTAAAATTGTTGATTTTAGAGATTAACAATCTCTAAAATTTAGAGAATTAACAATCTCTAAAACTTCGCTCATTCCCATAGCTCCATGTTCCCACCGCCCAAACTGGGTGCTGGTACGGGATGATGTGCCTTCACAGATTTCTGTGACGGAAACACGTGACACAAAAGTCACATATACAGACGCGCGGAGCATTGTATGGGTCGCTTACTGCCAGACGAAAAATT
The DNA here is from genome assembly GCA_037783545.1 of Henricia sp. BOLD:AAB3569. NCBI lineage: Eukaryota > Metazoa > Echinodermata > Asteroidea > Spinulosida > Echinasteridae > Henricia > Henricia sp. BOLD:AAB3569. The sequence continues at coordinate 749,224 of JBBELK010000333.1, read as the reverse complement.
GATAAATAGTATATTAACACTAAACATGTATATCAAGTGCAAAAATCTAATTTACGAATAAAATGAGTGTATTGTGTGCAATACCTGCCTTGTCTGCGGGAGAAAAAATTTATGCCAGTTTACAAGAAAGGTTTTGGCCAATGAGGGTGCAAACAAATTAGCCTGTACCAGCGCCCAGTTTGGGCGGTGGGAATGAGCGAATCTCTAAAACAAGAGATTGTTAATTTGTTCATTTCTGTTGGATCAACGATAGTCTTGAGAAATCCCCAGGGCATTGCAACTACATGTAATATTAGTCTTTTACATGTTTCACATAAAGAGCGTCTGACGTACTAACGTACTTCCTTTCCCATACACACTTAGTATCCATATGACCAGACTAAATGTTTGTTGCTATGTAATGTGACCAGGTGCACGCAGCAGGTGTGAAGTACAGAATCAATACCATATTTACAGTAGGAGAGAATAACAAAGCAACCAGCCTGTTGGTTGCTAGGCATTGGCATGCACCACGTAGCAACAACAGCATAGCATGTGACTTTGTAAAATGCACCTCCATTTGAAAGTGAAGAATTTGGGGTACCAGCCACAGTGCAACGGTTGCACAGAAAAAGCCAATTAGGATAAGTTTGTTAATCTTTGCACCAAGCTATATATAATCAGAGTAATGTACCTATCGTTACTAGTCCTACTTTGGAGTGAAACTCCGGTACAACAAAAAAAAGGAACAAAACTCTTAAAATTTGTATTTGAAGATATAGCTTCAAATTAAACTGACCCATCAATTGCAACCAAAAATGATTCAAAATTTAACATTTTTATCAGTTAACAAATCGCCAACAAGTACAGAACTTCACCATAACGAACATCGTGGAGCCACAATTTGTTAGGTCGTTATTTTGTTAAACCTACCAACAGTTGGGAGGCGGGGTGATGCTCACTATAGTATAATGTTTGGTATGGCGATGTTCGTTATAATGAAGTCCTGGTTTAATGGGTAAACAAGTAACATGTGTGTGGAAATACGCAAATCTACTTATACAGTATTATCGAAGCTGAAGTTAGGCATTTATTGGAAAATAAGCCACTTATCTTGTATTTACAATGGTATTTGGTATGGTGCCTAATTACCATCGAAAAATGAAACAACCAAAATTGGGATGATAGAAAAATCATATGGGCCTCAGTGGGATTCGAACCCGAGACCTCCGACTCACCGGGCAGATGCCCTACCAGATGAGCTATAAGGCACAAAGGTATACTCCCTCGGGTTTTCCTACGAACCCAATTTTTCTCTCGATGTTGCATGGGAGTATACCACTGTGCCTTATAGCTCAGCTAGTAGAGCATCCGCCCAGTGAGTCAGAGGTCTCAGGTTTGAATCCCGATAAAGCCCATATGATTTTTCTCTCATCCCAAGTTTGCTTGTTTTTACACTATGTGAAAACCCCACCCTGTTAGAAAAGAACATCCCTAGAGTATAATTATTTAGAAACATCAACTACATCAGTTCAGAAACATTAACTGTGTAACAGAAATGACTACCATTAACTAAGATCCCGTTCTCACTGGAGAAATCGCTTCGTTCGACGAAGATTAGTAAATCATCGTTAGTTAATGAAGCGTGCGTTCACATATCACTTAACGAAGACCGAACAAAGATTTAATGAAGAGCGGTACCGTACACATTATAAGCGACCGCTAACGAAGATCGAATGAAGCTGTGGGAGGTCGTACATGCGTGTCGCGCGTCTAGATGCGCTGTGTGGTTTTTCAGTGGCGCGTCAAAAACAACGCTTGACACACAACGAGCTTGTGCAACCAGGCCTGCCAAATTGCTTCGTCGAACGAAGGGAGCGTTCTCATTACAAATTTGCTATATCGAATGAAGCCATTGCTTCATCGAATGAAGCGATGTCTTCGTCGAATGAAGAGGCGTGAGTTCAGATCAGGAAAACTCTTCTTCGAATCATCGTTGAATCATTGTTGAACGAAGCGATTTCTCTAGTGAGAACAGGGACTATTACGCAAAATTGTACTGAAACAGAATGTAGAGATACATTTTCTATTTTTTCTTTAACTAACAAATAAGACAAAAGAATATACAGCTTAAGGTTTTTGCCCATTAGAAATCATGAAATGCTAAATTTGAATGAAGAAAATTTCATGGAACCCAGTTTTGGTTCATTAATTTGTCTTTCCTGTAATCGTGAGACAAATTTTTAATAAATGTGAGAAAATTAAATACATTGAGAAAATGCCAACATAAGACAAAAAATAAATTGATTTGCAATCTGCAATCATATGTACAAAATGAAGAAAATTAATGCCTTTTCGACAAAATAGACAAAAAAAAAACCCACAAAACTCCCTCACCCTCAATTTGGGTTAAGCATCCATCGAAACAAGAGCATATTATACCACATTGATAATTTTACAAAGTGTAGATTTTCTACTTATTTTACAGCAAAGTCTTACCACTAGTTGGTTGCAGGTAGTATCCTTTTATCTTCTTGACAAAAAACAAACTTTCCTTTTTGTCTACCTTCTGCAGAACTCTTTTTACACTTTCGCCAGGTACATGTACATGTAGTACTTTGTGATTACCAACACTTTTTGGTTAATAGAAGTTTCTACATAGGCGAGTTTAGATGCACGCATGCGAGTGCGTCTGCAATGGAATCTTTGTATTTAACACATGGGTCTTAAAATGCTCCAACAACCATCTACACATGAGATGAACTTTCGTAGTCCTGTGTGTAAATGTTAGTCTGCTCAGCGATTTTTACAAAATCTACTTCTGCTTAATGGAATACACACAGCGATACCGGCGTAGCACGAAGGGAGGAAGATTGTGGTTTCTCCCTTCGTGCAGGCGATACCGCTACAAAACCGCCCGTATCGCTGTCGGTATCGGCGGTTAGATTGGCGTGTCTTCCCTAAATGATTTCTCCAGGCATTATGTCTGAATGAGTGTATTTACATAGCATTAGGGGCCATTCAAAATAGCCAATGTTAAAAAATTTCGATCTTTTTTGGAAATTGTGGGTGGGTGGGTCAAAATAAATAACTGAAAATCGAAAGTCGTGCTTATACCCAGTACAATTTGGGACAAAAAGACTGAAAGGAATTCCTTTGAATGTTTGAGACACAATGGGGGAACTATACTAGAAGGGGGCATAACCTCTGCCGCGTGCTGCATATGAATGGCGTAAACAAATATTTGAACATGGGGACAACCGAACGCACTGGTATGATGGGTTAGTTGTTTATGGGCATAATCGCACTGGTACCCATCAGGTTTGAAGTTGTTGCAGCGTTTTGCGCAGGACCAGTTACCTAACCGTAAACGTTCCCACCTCGATGTTATTGTGCATGTGCGACGTTGTGTAACGGTGACACAGTTATGTACCATTGAATGTAGGACATGTAGAACTTTCGCTGTTCTAAACCGAGTAGATTGTGCAACGGTTGAACGTAAAGGCGTGCGTTTGTGGGCTGTGTTTAAACCGCGAAATTTGGTGCGGGTGGGTGGGTGGGTAAAAATAAATACAAAAAAACAAATCGAAATTTTTCAACATTATTTTGAATGGCCCCTTAGTTAATGCGTTCTTTAAAATTCAAGCAATTTTGTCATGTTTTGACCAACTTTGAGTATTTTACATGTTGCTATATCGAAGTGCGTGAATAAAAGTAATATGCAAGTATTAATGGCATCACTACAAAAGTACGCAAATATGTTTGTGTTCACGTACATACAGAATATTGTGGTCACATACAATGTGCATCTAAGCCTCTCTTAATGGCAACAAAAAATATATATTTATCTAATATTGTTACAATTTACTGACCAAAAGCATGGGAATCAGATTTGAATAGACTATTAAAGTGCGACGTCAGTTGCCACGGTAACTGGGTCCAGACATTTACTGGTAATCTGAAACGTCCATTGCTAAAGCGCAGGGAAACACAGTTCGTTTGTTTTAGTTTGGACCCGGTAACCTTGGCAAAACACAAAGGATGAGGTTTTGACTTTAATAGTATTCTATTAGAGAGTAGTGCTTTGTGAGAATAGGGGCTGCCAAAGAAATATTATCTTAAGTGGGATCATCTCTGATGTTACAATTATGTTGTGTTGCCTTCAACATTTTTGTCTGTAACCGATTCTTGGGAACATGCGGGTGGAGTCTGGGTGCTGGGTTCCTCATGCTGGGTGTCACTGGGTACTGTTATATTGGATAGCATGCTAGCACTGGGCTCCTGTTGGGCGACTCCTGATGTTTCTGGGTTTGAGCTGGGTTGCTCGGGTGTAGGAGATGCTGCTGAAGTAGGCGCTGACTGGGTTTCACTGGCTACCTCTGAGGCTACAACAGAGGTTTCTTCTGAAGTGCTCGCACTGGATACAGGTCCTTTCTGCAGTGGGGATGACGACTTGTCGATAGTGCCAGGTTCCACATGACTTTCGTCCTGTTTCGGTGACTTATTGTCGATATTTGTGTCAGTTTTTTGGTTTTCTGGAGGCTGTGTGTCCATAGGCTCCTCATTGGTCGTTTCTGTTGTTGGTGAATTAGCCACAGGGGTCGACACGACAGAGATGATCTCTTCCGGTGTATCTATCGCAAGTACCTCACTCTGCTGTTCGTATTCTGTTTGGGAAGTGTTGACGCGTGGGTTAGCCGGAGTATCTAGAGATGATGTCATCATGACGTCATCTTGCGCCGACGCTATTTTACTCGGACCTACAGTTGATTGTTCCATGCAAGTTGAAGAATTCTCCAAGTTGTTGGATTCTTTGGGTGTTGGCGCACCGGCCATTTCTTTGAAAGTGTCAGCAACAACAGGCTCTGTACAAGTTGCTACAACTTCCATTGGCACTTCCGACAGGGAATCCTTGGGTTCCGTCTTTATTTTGACTTCCAGCGGCGTGGCGGGTGGCGTCAGTGCAGTGGCCGCGCTGTTCCTCCTGGCTTCGGCCGCTCTCTGCGCTGCGTGTCGCGCTTTGGCTGCCACTGATTGGCGTTGGCGCTTGATACAAGGACGGCAGATGAATTCCTCGTCATCTGCTGGTTCTTGTATCATACCTAAGCATCGAACATGAAAGGAATTTATCTTAAACAGTATTAAGGCATGTTAACTGTGTCGGAGAAATAAGATGCAAATATAAAAAGTACCGTTATTATTATTATCAAGCAGTGCAAGACTTTGTACAGTGTTCTTAAAGCTATAGACCATTCCTATTACCATGGAAACCTTCCTTGTGTGTCCGCCATAGCTGGGACAGGGCCAGTGCATGAACTACATGCGTTATGTGATGATGCCTACTACTTCGAACAACTTGCGCGTTTGTTGTAATGGTGAAATCACATTGAGCTTTTCGCGCGCGTGTAATAGACCGATCCAGTAAGCTCCGCCCATTTAGAAATTGCCTAGCAACATGCCACACATGTGAGGCACGTGTGCAGTAGAGTCACGTGGCCGCGCCGTGCGTCAGCGCCCTGGTCAGCGCGAATTGAAACACGCACACAGAAACTGCACGCTCGAAAGCAAAATGTGCACTTAAGTATCCAGTCGTGCGCGTGCACGAAAAACACGCCTGCATTATGGTAACGCGCGCGATCGAACAAAAACATCTCGACACACATCTAGAACGCAGTGAATGCACAACATAGCAAAACGACAAGCTAATTTTGGTGAGTTTTACTGATTTATACAAAAACATATTTAATGTATGAAGGGATTGGATAGTGTTATACAATCCGTTTGAAACAGGCTAGGGTCCTCTGCACTGATTTTTTTGCATCACTCGTGCTGCATTTCACCGCAGCTCAGTGCACAAAAATTTGAGAACTGAGGTAGCTACCTGAACCCGAAGATGTGATTGGTTAATTCCAAAATGGGCGGAGCTTACTGGATCGGTCTATTGCAACGCGCGTCGCATTGACAAAAAGCGATGTGGAGGTTATTTTGTAGTGAAACGATGCACTGAAAATCACTTAATTATTAAAACACTTTCCATCCAATTTCTCCAAGCTAATTCTGTGGTTTTCGGTGCGTTGTTTCACACAAAATTTCTTCCACAGAACAAGCTTGGACGCAAAGTGTTTTCAAAATTCAGTGATTCTCATTGCATCGTTTTACCCAAAATTCCTTCCACACCTCTTTCTCAAAGCGACGCGCGCGGCAATCACGCGCAAACTGGCTCAGTGTGAATGCAAAGAGCACGTCATGGATGCGCGCTGATTGATTTAACAACACCGCAAAGTCCATGCACTGGAAAAAGCTGCGTCCCAGCAATTTTGTTTCTACAACTCACAAGCGACATAGCAAAACTCAAAGGGTAAGCCTGAATGATTTGTAAAAAAGTAGGATGACAAGGATCTACTTGGGCAATATTTAAACAAATAATGAATGTTTTAATTCGTGCAATAAAAGGAATATTTTCATTCGGTGAAAGATGGAATTATTCCATTCAACTCCGCTCCGCCTCGTTGAATGGAACATTCCATCTTTCACCTCATGAAAATATTCCTCTCATTGCACTCATAAACATTCATTATTTGTATAATATTGGATGGCTTCGAGGGTGATATGAGAATATATCACGAAAATACGGAACGAGCCAAAGTCTATAAATTTATTGGTCCAAAAGTGTGACATTTTATTGTGCCCGATACACATGGACCTGTGCAATTGCCCATAGAAGTATCATTAAAATTGCGTTTAAACCAATTACTTGGTGAATTATATGGGTCTGTCCACAGTAATGGGGTACATTTGAAAAATAAGTCAATAATTTCTTTTCAGATGTCTTTAGTTTATCTCAGAATTAAAGAAATGTCCTTGTTTTGTTCTCAGGAGATAACTTTTGCCCAAAAAGGTAAGAAATTGCTGCCACAACATACATTTTTGAAAAGCTTGTGTACAAATTTGTGTACGAACGTGGACGGACCATTTTGTGACTTTTTTTCCGTCTTTGTTACATGCGTAATAGAACAATTTGTGCACGAGGTTTTCACAAATGTATGTTGTAGGACTATTTTTCGTACTCCTTGGTGAAAAAGCTATTTCCTCAGTTTAGCTTGATAATTTAAAAATAAAATTAAGACATTTGAAGTGAACTGGGACCTAAGATCTTGAATGTTACAGAAATGTACCCCATTACTGTGGAAAGACCCATATGCAATCCTAGACTTGAAATCAAGTCTACGATGATACCATCTAACTCCATCTCCCCCTACCCCTGTCCCTGTCTCTGTCCCTGTCCCCCCGGCTGATAGCATATTTTCTTATACGACCTCCTGGATGAAACCCTTATATAAAACTCACCAATACAGAGCAAGTGGTACCACTTCTCACACTTGTCACACTGCACCCAGCTGATGTCATCCCCAGTAGGTTGCAGACAGTGCTTGGCTGAGCACTGCTCGTCGTCATCATCACCATCCACGTTCACAAACGGCTCAGACTCTACTTTCTTAGCCTTGTCCTTCTCATCTTTGGCTGTGGAATCCAAAAACAACAACAAAAATGTGTTAGAAATCTTAAAGTAGCATGTCCAGCTCACATTTTTGAGACCCCCAGTTTCCCATGGATGTTCAGATTTTGATATATCATTCGTCCCATTTTTCTCATTACCATTCTGAAATGTCGCGCTCTCAATCCTTATATTTTCAACAATATTGTCAAAAAACACTTATGTTTTGTAAACTAATTTATCCGTTCCATAAATCAGTGCAGTGATCACACCAACCTTTTTGCTACCACACCTGCACTAGTCGCCCGCAATTCATTCGTCTTTTTGTTCTTTTTTTCTCCAATGGGTTTATGAAAATTCAGCTCATTGAATTGCATGAAGCTTACAAGTATCTTCCACCTAAACATCTACACTCAACCAAAAAAGTTATGTCACCAGTAAGACATTTATAGATATTTATTATTAAATTGGATTTAATGTAGGAAAATGATATATCAAATTTTAGCTGAACATATCCCTCAAAGGAATAGAGCTCAAGAGAGATCATGATGGCGAGCTTCACTGAACAGGAATGCAACAAAGGAGTGTGGGGTCAGAATGAAAAACACCAAAAAACAACGATGTCAACTTTTTTGCTCTCAAGCAAGGGGAGTTACAGTTCAGTATTTTGCTTCCACTATACATAATGCAATGGCACGATTCAGATTGGACAATTTAACCATTTTGATTTGGATGTCTTTGACAAGACATTGATAAATCCAAAATTTCCTAATTGTCTACACACAAATTGCTCAAGTCACAAGTTGCATTGTTCTTTGGTGTTTTTCATTCTGACCCCACACTCCTTTGTTGCATTCCTGTTCAGTGAAGCTTGCCATCATGATCTCTCTTGAGCTCTATTCCTTTGAGGGATATGTTCAGCTAAAATTTGATATATTATTTTCCTACATTAAATCCAATTTCATAATAAATATCTACAAATGCCTTACTGGTGTCAGAACCTTTTTGGTCGAGTGTAGATACATAGGTGGGTGGTGTCATTGGCAGCCGACGGCCAAAGACACCGGGGAATCCCCTTACTCTTCATTTCATGAAAGAGTGCTGTGGGATCTTTTTAGTGCATTAACACAATGGACCAACGGCTTTACATCCTTTACTTACGAGCACAGGTACCATGACCGGATATCAAACTCGCAATACAAAGTTTTCATCCCAATGGTATTTTGTGTAAGAAAATTAACCCTTTGCTTACCAATGTCGAGTTTACTCGACCACACAACACATTATGCTTGCTTACCAATGTCGAGTTTACTCGACCACTGACCTCATAGGTTTTCACACGTTTGCCCATACGTGTGGTACACAATAAACATGTGGCAATAAACAATGTGGTATGCAAAGGGTTAACAACTGAAGGTGGTTTTCTAAAAGTCTAGAATTTAAGCGGGGCACTAAATTTATTGACCAAGTTGTTTTGTGACTACCAGCCCAAAAATCTCTTAGTCCTGACAAGTCCATGGTAGTCCTGACAGAGACATCACAGGAAGTTGTAGGGAATTCCACAGAATTGGACTCCCGGGCTGCTACTCCGGAGTAATGCATGCGCATTGCACTTGGGTCACATTACGCGAACGGCAAGTGCACAGTCCGCATGCGCGAATGGCCATCAGTCAAGATGACAGTCTCTTGCCACGACTACACAAAAAATGCTGTTCCACTGCTCACAAGAAATTGAAGAAAATACAGACCGTAAGTCGTAAGAAACTTTGATGCCGTGTAAAACAAACCTTAGTAAGTTGTTGTTTCAGTTACCCAGTTGACACATTGAACAAATTCACCAAAAAACCAACCTATATTTCGCCATCTTCGTACAAATCACATGGCACTCGTCAGGAGTAAGAGCACACTCCCTATTTGTTGGGGAGTAGTGAGAGCATACTCTCACTGACCCGAGTGTCGTTAATCTTGCAGGCATATGCTCGTGTTAACACGAGTACACGCCCAAACGCAGCCTTAGAGACTTGCGAGGACTTGTGAAACCTTTGCTATTCCTCACCTTTCATCTTCTTAGCCTTCTTGTGATCGTCCTTGGCCTTATTCTCCTTGCCCTCTTTCTTGACCTTGTCGCCGACCCCCTGCAGGTTCTTACGGACACCGCGGCCATCTTTCTCCTTGGTCTTTCGTTTCTTCATTCTCTTCTCCAGTTTGTGAGCTTCTTCCAGCATCGCTGCTCGGAAGGAGTCCATGTCGTCAAATGTCTCCCCAACACGCTTGCGCTTTAGTTTCTTCGTTTTGTCCAGGGGCTTGGGGTGCAACATGATTTTCTCGCTAATCGACTCTTCTTTTACCTGCAGGAAGTAGTTAAATGTTTTGGGAATGAGTTATCGCCTTAACCACTTCAAGCTGGAGGACATGTAAACACGTCCAATGTCCACCATTCATTTGTACAAACCGTATTTTGAACTTAAACTTGACGGCTGTGGAAGGCCCGTCAGTGTAGCAAATCTCGTTCCGTGGTGGCCGCCTTGGAGTGAGAAGATTCATACAATGAATGAAGAAATGACTCAAGAATCTGTATTTGTGGTGCATGACCTGGTCTTAACTTTTGGCCAATCACATTTGTCTTTTTTTTAAAATAGGTATTTTTAGCCAAAAATAATCCAGGCAATAAATGGTTAAAGGGAGAGAAACCACTTGTTTGGAATTATTGATAAATTTAATAAAAATTGCTACAATGTACGTATGTATTGCCCGATGTATAAACCCCAGGGATGCCAGTGGCTCTTACCTTCAGGGCCGGAACAAAAATACACTATCGTAACTGCATGTATGTACATGTACGTACGTACGTACGTACGTACGCACGGACTTGACAGCACATGTACAGTATGTACATGTACACATGGTACACTGACAGTATGCAATGTCACCGGCACCACTGCTGTATGGATACAGCGCCCTCTATAGTCTACGTACTTCTGATCAATAGTCTGGTTTCGTGGTACTTTACCCGTGAATTATTATGGCCGGGATACAAACATACTGCATGTGTGCAAATCATGTACATAGGCTGTACATACATGACATAGGCCATATCCGGACATCGTTGATCAGTAAGTGAGACAATTTTCCAATTTGTTTTTGGACTTGTAAGAGTTTAAAATAATATTTCCGGCCGTTATTTTTCCGGCCTGGAAAAAAGGCTTTGCCAGACTTCTTTTTTCAAAATGAGAAAAAGCCGGAATTCCGGCTATAGCCGGAAGACTGGCATCCCTGAAACCCCCATGAGAACCCAGGGCACTTGGTTTAAACATCGGCAACACAAATTTAATGATAAACTCTGAAGCTAATGCGGCTACGTGCAGCGCCATATTTAAAATGTTGAAAGGGAAGATGATAATAAGCAACCTTCTGCAAGTGTTTACTCTTCCTTAAAAAATAATATTGAAATTGAAAGCTGTAGCCTTTTGCATGTTTCACGTGAATAGCATCTGGTATTCTACACACTACAAGTGGCAGGTGTGAGGTAGAGAATCAAAACCATGTTTGTGGTAGGAGAAAATGGAATAAAACAACCAGACTGTTGTCGGTTACTTCAAGTCAATTTTCAAGTCACAAAATATTGTGACACAAGTGCAACTTGAGTGCAAGTCTGGGATCTCTTACCCACTTATGCAACAAGTATTTTGTCACATAATGGATATGGGTCATTCCATGAAGTTGAGGAACACGGTTTCCGTGTTACATCCACAACCCTTTTTACTTTTTTTTTTGCCCTTGATAACCCCATGAATCAATACTATTCAGAAATTCAAGCTGTTGGATGAGAGAAAATCAAAACATTCATTACTTGTAACAAAATCCTCATGGATTTAAATTTAGATGTCAACTAAATAGAATTTTGTTCAAATGTAGGTGTGACATTTAGTGCTTTTTAGCAGATTTATTTGAATCACACAGAAATATAATCTAGAATCCTCCAAATTCAAATTAAAAAGGATTGTTTAGTTTGAGAACTCTGTGTTTATTTTAAATTCAACATGACAAAATTTGTAGTTGGAATGAAAGCAGTTGAACTGTATTGGTTTCCAAGTTACATCCACAACCACCACTTTGTTAAATAATTCAAAATGGCAGCACTTTGTCAACACTGAAGACTCCCAAATTACCCCCAAACAGTGTAAACCACCACATCATGCCACATAGTTATATAAATAGCGATTCATTGCTCTCTTATTGATCATTTTTGTGGAAATGAAGAAATGTCACACTTTGTTCCTCAACTTCATGGAATGACCCATATGTGCAGTAGAAACATGGGCAGCTAGTCTAAAAGAACTGGCAAATATTTGGTAACTACCAGAAGTAAATACCTGGATTAAGTGTTCCATGAAACGATCCTCATGAGCGGGTTGACAGGCCTGAAGGATCCGCCAGATATGCTGTGTCTCATCAAGCGACACTTCAAGCAGATCGCCTTCCATCATTAAATCGTCCAGCTGAGCCTTGACCAGGGGCGATAGCTCCAGGACGGGGGACTCCAAGGGTTTGGGGACGATTGGGGACTTCCTTGAGTGTTTACGTTGTTGCGCTGGCTCTTGCCCTGGTTTGGGAGCGGCGCTGTATGCGTGCTCGGTGGTGGAGATGGTACTGTAGGTGTGCTCATGTTCCGGGGATTGTTCGGATGGCATGACGTCCGAGTCCGAGATATCTGGTTGAGGGTAGATGTCCTCTTGTTCAGTGCTGGAGTCTTGGATTGTTGCCTCGTGGCCTACCATGGGAGGCGATTGGAGGACATCTGTGTGCATGGAGTCGTCTCCTGGGTACGGTGTATCGTCATCTGTTTGTACGTTGTCATCGAGGTGGGTGGGAACAGGCGGCATGCCGTGTAGAATCGAAGATGAGTGGACCTCGATAGGTGTAGACTCGGGGTGGAATGAACTCGGTGAGATGCCATTTCCGTGCTCATGGAGCTCGGGGCTCCTGGGGGCTGTCTTTACGACCGATGAGTCAATAGGCTCCGTTTTCTCCTTTGTGGCTTGCTCGACGATGCGCTGACTTAGCACGGAGAGTTTGGCTAACGCCGTTGCTAGTTCCTCGGTTGCTAAAGCTTGGCGTGCGCGATCCTGCCAGCTCATGCCACGCTCCGTGAGACATTGCAAGGCCTCCCCTTCAGGCAGTCGCACCGGTAACTTCTGGAGGGACACCAATAACGATAGGATGGTCTCCAAGCGCGGTCGGCGGGATCGCAAACACATTGGGCATAAGAACTTCGTATCGCGTGTTTGTTGCACGCTGGTGTTGGCGCCGCCGCCAACTGCAGGCATGAATTTACTCTTCGTGATGTTGGCTTTGGGTGTGGGGACGCAGGTGTTGTGAAACCAGTCCTTGCAGAGTTCGCACTGAAGCATCAAGCCGCCGATTACTTTACGGCAGACGCAGTATTTGCCCTGTTCGGCGCCTTCTTCCTCCATTTGCTGCTTGCGACGATTTTTGTCACGCAATAGCCGCATTAAGTCCGTCTCTTTTGTCTCGTGTTCTTTGTAGTCTGCCACCTGGTGCCGAAATTCATCAAAAAATGAATCAAATTTATAGGGGACTGATTACATTTGGTCAGGTGTTTGCCAGATGACAATCAGGACAATAGCTAATAGTACGTGACTTTACGGTTCCCACAATTCCCTGCGCGCAGTGCATGATGGGGCAGAATTCTAGTACACTGCACAGGAACGCTAATTTTGATTGTGTACTAACGAATGGGATTTCGCAGGGGAGTAGAGCTCTCGGCCACTTCAAACTCGTAAAATGTCGCAAATTTGTGTTTTTGACACAAGTGGTATTAAAGATACAGATTCAACCTACTGTATATCCATTTTGAATTATATTGCCATCCAATATTATTATTGTTTTATAAAATGAAGCTTATACTTTCTTTGTTTAGTAAGATTTCTGCAAGATTTGTGTCTGGTGTTTAAAACGTTAGTTCCTTTCCAATGTTTACAACTGCAAGCGCTTTTGTTACTGTTGTACAGTATTTTTTGTTACTGTACTCGCGCGAGTCGCACACACGCGCAATCCATTCACTCGATGCATGACACGCGTCTGCTTTGGTGCGCCAAATCGGATTAGGGTTCTGTGCTGCACAGTATCAGAAACGCACAGTATCCGCAAAAGTTTCTGATACTGTGCAGTTCAGACCCAGCCCGATCCGATGTACGTGCACACACGCTGGGCGCACCAAAGCACACAAGTATCTATGCATTAAGTGAATGCACTGTGCGTGTACGCGCAACGTGCGAGAGTACAGTAACAAAAACTACTGTACAACAATAAAAAAAAGCGCATGCAGTTGTAAACGTTGGAAAAGAACTAAAGTTTTCAACACCAAACAGACAAAAATCTTGCGAAAATCTTACAAAACAAAGACATAAGTTTCATTTTATAGAATATTGGATGTCTTTTCGGGTGATATGAGAATATTTGGCACGAGTCATAAAAATACCGAACTCGCCTTCAGCTCGTTAAATGTTTTCATGACTCGTGTGGTATATTCACATATCCCCCTCAAAGCCATCCAATATTATATAAATCTTTGTCAAACAAATTGATTTCGCCGATGAGAACAGCATCTTGATGTGCCCTTCCAATTGTGTATACAGAGTTGTTTACTTTCAAACAAAAATTTCACAGTATGGCAACATTTTTAGGTTCCTTCGGGTCCTCCAACACTACTCACAAAAGCCACAGGGTCTCTGATGCCGTCCGTGTTGACTTCTACAGCGTACTCTTTCTCCATCTCTTTCATTCTCTCCAGGTCTTTCTGCTTCTTGCGACGAGCTTTGTTGGACTGGTAGATACCTACGTCTTGTCTTGGGGACAAAACCTGGTCATGAATAAACAAAATGTCGTTTCTTAGGTATAGGGTAAAAGTGGGGATATTCGACCGGTTAAGGTTCATTTATAGAAGTTGCGTCTAAAGAGTAGCCAGGCAAAACTTTTTAACAATCACATTCCGAGGTAATTGCCTTTCATTCTGCATCAAGCCCCAAACTGGAGGACCGATGGATGAGGTGCAGCTTGGCCACCAAGATGGTCTTAATGATGTGGAAATCGACCATAGTGTTGCATTATTCGTCCAATGCAGGAAATTGTAAATTGTGGAGCCGAGTGACAAAATATATTGTTTATGTTTATTTAACAACATGCACATTCACATCGTAAAAACTTTATTAGATATGCATAAGTTTACTGGGACGAAAGACAGTTACAACACATTCGGTAATACAAAAAAAACCACATGTTTCAGCAAAGCATTAAAGTGATCGAATATCCAAGCACTGAAGTCAAATAGTGATGTGTTTTTCGACTACCCATTGTTAAACACAAGACAGCTTTTTAGACCGGCAATTTCTTACTGGTCAAATGAGCAGCATGCAAAATGACCAAAGGTTCATTAAAAATCACCATTCCAGCCACAGAAATAGCGTATACTTCTTACTGGATCCCATAAGACGATCACATTAAATCACGACGCTTCTTAATTTAATGTTTTAAACTCATTTTATTTATATCGGGTCAGTACCCAAATCGCCATTGATGGTGTGACTTAAACAAGACATTAGGTTAATTACGATTTTAGCATAGTTGTTTGATATTGAGTACATTTTTAATTAAGGCTGGTCGAATTCCCCTCCTGGGGCGGATTGCAATAAAATCGACTTAACACTGGTCTAAGACCGATGTTTTATAGCCGACTATCCGACTTAGCCGGTCTCAGCTTAGACACCTCTTTAGCCCATTGCAATAAACCAGTCTAACTGAAGTACGGCTGCGCCAGCCGAAAACACACACATCTTAACGGAAAGTGACGCAGCCGGCTATCCTTGCGTGATTTCAAGCCAAACAAACGTCCTTACGAAGCCACTTGATGACGCGTGTGTAGTGCAGTTTTTGCAGAGAAACGGACCGCGAAAGTAATCAAATAGCACTATAAAGGCTCTAATGGGCACAATGTGCGTTTTGTTCGTCTTTTTACATGCAAGATTAGGAGATGTAGCGCGGTGTCTAAAAATTATAGCCTGCTCGCCGCGGGCTTAAATTTTAAGACTGGTCTAACTTTAAGACAACAATATTGCAAGCGGGCTATACTTATAGACCGGTCTTAGTGGATGCCGCGTTAGCCAGCTAAGCCTATAGACCGGTCTTAGACCGCATATTGCAATCCGCCCCTGGTGGAATATACCTGCACTTACCCTACTTCTCATTTAAGATCAAGGCTTGTAATGGCTATTGCCGCTACAAACAAATGCATAGACCGTCAGATCCTACCCAAAACTACACGGCATTTCGTGATTTGCACAGTGCCTGATTAAAAACAAAACTATGGGAAAATTCGGTATAGGGATTTTACATGCAGTCAAATTGTTCTAGTCAAAGAATTATACGAAGCAATTTTTTCAATTTTAACAAAAAACTCTTTGTACTAACTATGGTTCACATAGATAAAAACTGCCTGGTGTCCGTGTTAAAGGCACAAGCTCGTCAGCAATGCGCGCCCGCCAAATTCGTGCTCGAAACACGCAGCTCCATGCCTTTGCTATGGAGCTGCGTATTGCGTGGCACCCATTTGGCGGGCGCGCATTGCTGACGAGCCTGTGCCTTTAATAATGTAAAATAGAGCGATTATCGGCCAAAAAAGAATTTAAGATTTCCGTCTACGTGCGTGTGTCATGCGTCTGTTGCCCATAGGAGCATGCAGAATACGTACAACAACAGTTGCGTGCGCTTTGAACCCGCGTGGTTAGCTCGCGCAGCCAATTGTGTCATCATTTGCCCATAGTTTTCCCCAAGTCATGGTTTTGAATGCTCGACTGTTGGTCTATGTTAATATGATCGTACTGACCTCTACCAGTGAATAAGGTGAATTCTTCTTGAGGAAGGTTCTGGCAGTCCTCTCCCTCCAAGCCCTCGCTGCAGTAACCTGGGACTCCACCTGGGGGAGTTGGTCTAGGCGGATGGGGATGGGCCGGCCACTCATTACCATGCTCTCCAGTAGGTCCAGATAGGGGAAGTGCTCACCATTCTAACAAAGTAACAAGGAATGAGAGGTTTATTAGAGATGTCTTGTCGCCTGATATTTTACACTTTGTTTCACTAACTGTGGTAATATTAAGCAAGACGAAAAATTCATGTGGAGTCCGTGAATGACTGATTAAATATAAATTCCATTGAAATTTAACAACATTTCTGAGTATTTTTGACTTATGAAATTTGTAAGTCCACAAAAATGTAGACCTTTTGCATGGGCGGCCATGAGTAGGCGGCCATGCATGAGCAGATGAGTAGGAATTTTGTGGATCTATTGTAACATCATTTAATTATGAAAACCTGTCCCCTGTCATGGCCGCCGGTGCAAAGAGTCTATAGGGTAAAAAAAGGTCTCCAATGAAACGGGGGGACACTATCCCCCTTCTGCCATTTCTCCAATTGGTCATACATGTAGTGACCATGTGGGAATGCATAGTTCCGAGATTATCCAGTTAACCCCGCCCCTTAGATACTGTTACTATGTGCTCACAAGCCATCGCAAAAAAATGGCGACACACAACGTACAAAGCAGCAGGACTCGGCATGGAAAGCACAGATTCATTGGAGAAAACTCAAAGGTATTTATGTTTTAGGGTTGACAGTTACCGTAGCACACACTGAGCAAAGGGCTAGTAATGCAGGGATGCCATGTATTCATAAAAATGCGCTTTCCTACCTTTGAACAGCGAATCGCCCGACATTGAAACCAAAATTCACCCGGATCACCACATACAACACTGTACAAACTGTATGTCCAGAAAATCGCGTGATGTTGTGAGGCAATGCACTTTGACCTACGTGGGCGCTGTCTGCTAGCTGTTGTGATTGGTCGGCGGGTTCGGCTTGATTGACAGGTCGGAACTATGCATTATTTGGCAACCGAAGGACATTTCTTGTAATACTAAGCACACTTCGAAAACTGGTTACACGCCATATGCACAAGTCTGCAATTCGGTCGTTTGGTTCATGGATACAGGGTCTACAGTGGCATGAAGTTTGACTCGTGTGTTTTTACATTTGACATTTTTTGTTTTGTCGTCTTTTATTAAGTATTGTGTGTAATGATTTTCAATGTTATTTGTTATGGATTTTGAGTGAGTGAGTGAGTGAGTTTGTGGTTTAACGCCATGCCGACATCAGAGGCCATATTCATGGCGGGATTATGTTAATATATAAAAATGTTTGGTTTTGATTAAAATTAATAAAATCATGTAAGTTGTGGAAAATATATGATCTTGGAATTAGTTGTATAGATAACAAGTGGTATATTTCAATAAAATTGAAGAAACGTTGTATATAAGTACTACGTGGAATCTGGGTAGTTTTCCAAGGCAACCCCGAGGAGGCCGGTCATAGTGGATCCCCCAGACACACGGCACCGCGTCTAAATAATCCCGCAAGGTCGGCCGTTTCCCTTGCAGTTTAAGGGCCCGGGCCCCGCCGGTATTTTTACAGGTCCGCTTACCTCCGGGTGATGATGTTATGGATTTTGATGTTTTAAATCGTAATTGTCTCTTAGAATTTGGCCTTTGGGCCACGAATTGAGGCAAATAAAAATGAATGAATGAACTTCATGGAGTGACCCCAAAAACAACATGGTTCGAGGTATTGGATGGTTGGTAAACAACGCAGTCCCAATGTGTGAGATGTTTTTAGCTAGTGATGGTCATTTAAACTCTGTGGGGAAAGATGGTGTCAATTAAAGAAGCTTGTATACATTTTTTTCAGGAAATGGATTTTGTTCGAACCCAACAATCATATAGAATGCGTCCCCAAAATACTGTAAAAAAAAAAATATCACAAATGATGTTATCAAAATCTTAAAACCCCTGGGAAAATGAGGGTGCTCAAAAATGTTATCTGGACATTCATGTACATGCACATTAAAAACAAATGTATAAATAATCCACTGTGGGCATCTATAGTTAGGCTGGTGAAACATTTTTGAAGGACTTGATTCGCAAAGTCAAAGATTTTTCAAGTTTGTACCATACATGTATCTTTCAAGTCCGAGCCTTTCCAAGTCCGAAAGTGAACTGGCGTCTAGACTCGATTCCTGCTATAATGGTTTTCATTTAATCAGAAAGCACTGGCAATGCGTCAAAATACTGCATCAGTTGAAAGTTTCCCCAGTTTTAATAGAGAAACTAGAAACTAAACAAGGAAACATGTTGCCGAAAAAACTGACGCACAATGGAATGGTTTTCTTGGAAAAACGGATTTTATCAAGCAAGACTTTTTGTTTCTAGATTTGCACTTTCAGTCTTGTTCATGGGGAGCTGTATACATGTGTAAATAGTACAGAGAACAATTGTCTTCGGCATTTTACATGATGCAACCGCTACGATCAGCAATCAACAAGTAATCTCGCAGACCACTTGCCGACTCAAGAAGTACTATGGAGAATGACAGTGATTACCGATATTTTGGTGCGACAGGAGCTAAACTGCTGGAGTCGAAAAGGCACACAGAGGTTATCTTTAATATTCAGTATCACGCAGTAACCTGTGTGGCACCGTTTGGCCTGTTGCTGAATGTGATTTTCCTGTATGTTGCTGGTCGCATCAAATCCATGCACTCTATCATCAATGTCTACTTGACCAACTTAGCTGTTGCAGACTCCATTTTTCTCATTGGCAATGTACTAAAAGTGCATATTGATAAACGCACAGAAAGACATTGGCCAGTCTTCTTTTTTCTTAGAACAACTCAAGTTGCATCCCCTGGTTTAGTGACTGCTGTAGCATTTGAGAGATTCTTCGCTGTACGTGATCCACTGACATTCAGAGCTAAGGCCAGCAAAATCCGAGCAGCCAAGATATCGGCAGGAGTTTGGGTGATGGCAACACCTTGGTTAATTAGTTTTGCTGGGACTTTCTCATTTGAAATAACCTTTTTGTTAGTGATCTTGGATATTCCCGTCAATATATTGTTCGTGTTTGTTAATGCGTGCATCTACGTGGACATGGTCCTGAAATTGAAGCAGCAACCAACTCCAAAATCAACGCAGCATCCACGTGTAGCCAGGGTTGTGCTCATGCTCATAGTCAACACAGCAGTATTTTTTCCTTGCATGATCATAATAACAAGCCGTGTTATCTATTATGCTTACATTATTGGAAATGGAAATATACGAGACAGGGGTACCTCAGTAAGTACTGGGCATTATGCTTCAATACAAAACTTCACGTTGGCTGCAGACATTTCAAGCACAATAAACTCATCCATAAACTCCCTTCTATACAACGGATTCAACGAAGATTACCGGAAAGCCTTTGCGCAAGCATTTGCATGCTTAAACCCAAGGAACTACACTAAACGACGCACAGCTAATTCTCAGCCGATGACTGTGCAATATAGAGTGAAGAATGATCTCTCAAAAAAGACAAAGGGCAGCCCACAGCAGCCAACCGAGGACATTGAAATGCAAGTTCTTCCCCAAGAACTGACAAACAACGACAACCCACAGCAGACAACAAAGCAGATTCCACTGTAAGTTCTTTCCCAAGGACTGACAAACAACGACAGCC
The DNA here is from genome assembly GCA_037783545.1 of Henricia sp. BOLD:AAB3569. NCBI lineage: Eukaryota > Metazoa > Echinodermata > Asteroidea > Spinulosida > Echinasteridae > Henricia > Henricia sp. BOLD:AAB3569. The sequence continues at coordinate 729,133 of JBBELK010000333.1, read as the reverse complement.
CAGACCAGACAACAAAGCCGATTGTACTGCAAGTTCTTTCCCAAAGACTGACAAACAGCGACAGCCCACAGCAGACAACAAAGCAGATTCAACTGCAAATTCTTCCCCAAAGACTGACAAACAGCGACAATCCACAGCAGACAACAAAGCAGATTCCACTGTAAGTTCTTTCCCAAGGACTGACAAACAACGACAGCCCAGACCAGACAACAAAGCCGATTGTACTGCAAGTTCTTTCCCAAAGACTGACAAACAGCGACAGCCCACAGCAGACAACAAAGCAGATTCAACTGCAAATTCTTCCCCAAAGACTGACAAACAGCGACAATCCACAGCAGACAACAAAGCAGATTCCACTGTAAGTTCTTTCCCAAGGACTGACAAACAACGACAGCCCAGACCAGACAACAAAGCCGATTGTACTGCAAGTTCTTTCCCAAAGACTGACAAACAGCGACAGCCCACAGCAGACAACAAAGCAGATTCAACTGCAAATTCTTCCCCAAAGACTGACAAACAGCGACAGCCCAGAGCAGACAACAAAGGAGATTCAACTGCAAGTTCTTTCCCAAGGACTGACAAACAGCGACAACCCAGAGCAGACAACAAAGCAGATTCAAGTGCAAATTCTTCCCTAAAAACTGACAAACAACGACAGCCCACAGCAGACAACAAAGCAGATTCAACTGCAAATTCTTCCCCAAGAACTGACAAACAACGACAGCCCACAGCAGACAACAAAGCAGATTCAACTGCAAGTTCTTCCCCAAGGACTGACAAACAGCGACAGCCCACAGCAGACAACAAAGCCGATTGTACTGCAAGTTCTTCCCCAAGAACTGAAAAACAGCGACAGCCCAGACCAGCCAACAGAGGAGATTCCCCTGCAAGTTCTTCCCCATGACAGCCAACAGATAAACTATAAAAATCCTTTGTAACGTTACAAAGGGTTCAGAGAGTTGCGATGGATTTGAGCACTTATAAAAGTGCCAACCCGTGCCGATTTGAGTCTTCGTAGAATTGACCCCTGTTCACATTTCAATCAGTGTTGAAGAATCAAAATTTGACCTTGCTCGGTAGGTTGAAATAGAGCAAACAGAAAAAGAAAGTAACGGGCTACTACACAGAACTCCGAAGAAAAAAACAAGGAAATGTAGTTTGTGCAAACAGCATCTGAGATTGATGGTAAAAAGAAACAGTGTTTACTGATGTTACAACTGTATTTGAATGGTGGAGAATTTTTAAAGGAGCATGTTCAGATTTTTTTAAGAAAATGGATTTCGTTTTAACCTATTTTAACAGCTAGAATCCCCCATCCACATTTTTAAAGTTTTTAATGTTTATCATGGAGGTGTATGTGTCTACAACACCATCGCAACTAGTTTTCCACCAAAAATCAACAGCCTTTTGTTTAAAACGCAAAGCAGTTCCGACCCTCTTCCCCTGAAACGCCCGAGGTCACTTAGTTTGTTGATAAACAGGGTTTTGACGTCGTCCTGAGAAGAACACAAAACAGCCTGTGCAGTATTGAATGGAAAATATACGGAGTGAATGTTCATCATGCCTTGTAATTCTAAATACAAACGTGAAAAACACTTGATGTAATATGACAATTTTTGTACTATTACCTTTTTTGTGAAAAAACGAAATTTTAGCTCACAATGAAGCACTTTTGAAGTAAATACTGGAGCATTGCGACCGGTGCTTTTGTCATGGAACGAACGCCATACACAATGCATGTTGAACGGTCCCTGCAGGCCGTTGTTCCCACATGTTTGAAATTGGCACACCACGGTATGCACATCGGCCGGTACAAGTTAGAATGAGCGGCAAATTTTTCTCTTTCTTGGTAATAAACAAAAAAATCTTTCTGCTCTTTTTTTTCATGGTGTCTGATAAAGAATACAACCACACAACTACTTGGTACATCTCTAGCTTTTTGCGCAAGAACAATTCTTCAAAAAACACCATTGAACAGAGACAATTTTCAGAGTTTTTTGCATGTAAACGTATGGAACTGTCTACCGTGTTCACTCGTGTTTCTCAGGATTGCGACACGGGGTTCATGCACATATCATTAATACCTAATGAGCATTTCAGAAATCGCGAAAATTTCACTTTCGAAAACTGCACTTTTGCTTGCGATTTATCCACTTAAAACAGACAATTTGAAATAAACAGCGGTATAAGTCGGCTTGAGGGACTATCGAAAAAGGTGAAAATGCTGGATTTGTTGTCAAGGGGGATACTAGCTCTTTAATAAGCATATAATATACCTCCCCAAAATACTATGCATGGGAAGAAAACAGAAAATTTGGATGTGGAAGCAAGAAAGGTTGGTGTTATTACAGCACTGCTTTAGGGAACCAGACACCGGTAACTTAGTTTACAAAACATCGTTAAAAATATACAGATTGAGAATGCGAAATTTTAGAATGGTAAGGAGGAAAATATGACAAATGCAGAGCTGCCAACCCTCCCGGATTTTGGGAGGACATATGGGAAAAAAGGTTCATTCCGTGACTCCAAACACATCTAAATATCCTCAAGGTTGTTAATTGACAATCCAGGAGGGTGTTTATCCATGTCAGGACTCACAAAATTAGTAATTTTCCGAAGAATCTGTTCCAAAATCCGGGAGGGTTGGCAGCTCTGCAAATAGTATTGAAATCTCAACAAATATGGAGTGATGCAGAGTTCTCAGAACGAACACGCAGAATGATCTAGAGATGCTTCAATGGATCCCTAAAATATGATCAGTTATTTGCATCAATGTTAGGGTAGTTTTTGGCTCGTAATGGGCTTTTAAACTTTTTCTGTGGATGAAGAGGATGTAAATATTTGTAAGCTGCTGTCATTTGTGATATAGAGCGTATCGAATAGCTGCCATCTTGAAGGGCAGTTTCTTTTTTCACATTTTGTGCTTACATTATTGGCCAATTTAAATCAGGTTTGGCGTTTTTAAAGTGTTTTTTTGTTTTTCTTTTGGGCGGCCACGTTTTTCGTCCGGGTGGCAAATTTTGTTCCGGGCGCTAACGGTATCTCTGATGATTTTGTCTGGATGGCGCGCTTGGACAAAACAACTAACGTAGAACACTGATATTTTCCATACATTTGGTGCCCATAGTAACTTGAAAGTCTAGCCAAGACTTTTTTTAAAAACCTTTTTAAGAAAGACAGAAAATAATCTAATTCAACATGCTTGAATATGCAAGTGCAGAATCAAATGTGTGCATTAATGTATACATTCATGCACAGAGAACAGTGCAAATAATAATTTTTGTACAGACCTTTTTTTAAAGACCTTAGCATGGCCTCGGCATTGTTGATTTCGCAAATAAAAGAAAATGTCAGTTGCACCCAAATCCTACCTGGATCTCTTCAATCTTCCTGGTCCATTCTTTGGCTTTCTTGAGTGCTTCATTCAGAGCAGTCATGTTGGGCAGGAATGCTGGGATGTTCCTGGCTTCGTTAACGATGGCCTCAAGGGTCGCCATAGCGTGACGTGGCCTGGTGACAAAAAGACATGAAAAATCGGTCTTACGGGAAAGGGCAATAGGAGAGATTAAAGCCACCGTTCCATATGTGCGTTTTTAATTCGTTTTGCATCTGCATCCTGTGCACTATCATGTTGAAACATAAGGAACACATGTATAACACCAAAACGGACTGAAAACGTGCTTATGGAAAGGCGCCTTAAACCTGTCCATGTTGAATTCAACAACATTCTACAGGTGATCGGGCTGATTCCCGATCACCTATTGCTTTTAATTTTGTATTGGTTCTTTGACTTTTTTTAGTAGTTTTTTCCTGCTCAAACGATTCCAGAGTTTTTCTTCAACTGTTCAAGATATCGACTTAAAACTTGGACCCTCATCCCAAGGTATGCATACAAGTTTGACTTCATGATGACATCACTGTGTCATATAACAAAAAATTAAATCGAAGTTTTTAATTTAAAAAATAATATCCCAAGAACCGTAATAGATATTTGAAAAATATTCTTTCGCAGCATGATAGGTAATCAATTAACTGAACAAGTCATGGTGTGACATTTTTAAACAAAATATTGACTTCATGATGACGTCGTCATGTGTCAATTTAGCCCGATCACCTACATGTAGCGTTTGTAAAATTTTTTTTTAAAAACCGTCATCGCTGCATACCTGCCAACATTGCCGAGTAAGAAATCGGACTACAGTGAAACTTGCAACGGACAAGTTGGTACAACGGTCAAGTTGACCTAGTACTGCACCATAGAGCTATATATATAAAACTAGAGTGTGCACTGGCTATTCAAGTCACGTTTGTGGACTGTGCCGATGAGTGCAAAGTAGGCAAAACCCTTTTGTCAACCAAGCACACATAGCGTTAAGCCAAAATGGCGGCTTCCATATCGGCACATAGTTTTCTATATATAACTTTGTACTGCACCGGTTTTCATGTACACAAAACATGCGACGCGCGCGGCGAGTCAACTGTTCCAATTTTCAACACTTTACCACTTAAAAATTAGAACAAATACAATAAAATTGGACTAGTTGACAGGTATGTCGCTGTAGTTTTTTGCTCCGCTCCACCCCCCCAAACCCCCCCCCCCCCCCACCCCCCAAAAAAAGTTAGAGGTGCGCCTTAAATACAAGTGTGCATTATTCCCAAGTTTTTATGGTATTGATTGCTTTCGATGACGTAGAACATCCGGGAATGTGTGGTAGGCAACAGTCACGCGTACACGCGCGCGCCAATAGACGCACATGAACACGCGTAAAAAATACACACCAGCGTATTTTCATTCGAAGGTGCCGCACGCGGGCGTTGTGATACGTTCAAATTATTGAGCATGCACTCGGCTTGTAAAAACAAAAGTGCTTTTAGTTGATCGCGATTTTTAGCCTGAAGAAATGCGTTTTTATCTTTCTCGATACAACAGCCATGGCGCAACAACATAAAGCAAGTTTAAGCAACAGAGGTAAGTGCAACCAGTGCGCTTTTTTTGCTCTTTTTGCTGGTTATTACTCGAGCAACGTGGGTCATGAAAAATGCCCACCAAAATGGTGGATGGAAGGGGTGACGTCACCGGAAAGCAATCAATTTACATATCATAAGACCAGATTTTATTTTTGAAAAGCTTCTTTTACACTCCTAAACATTTCCCCTTATTTCAACCAACACATCAAAGACTGAAAACAGATTTTACTCACTTTGCCTGAATACATATCTTGGCCTTTTCTTCCCATCTCTCACTGACCGTCAGTAGTTCCTGCAGTTCAGCCATGGCCTTCTCCACAGCAGGGTGTGGCACCAGACTGACTCCAGAATCAATCAGTTTACGCAGGGTGTCCAGGGTCACGTTGTTAGGCACCTGAAGCGTTGCGCGTACCTCGTCTAGCCAGTAGGCTTGGGATAACTCCTGCATGTCCAAAAAGTAAAAGGGGTCCTTCCATGAAGTTGATGACAATTTCTGTGTTACATCCAAAACCATTTTGTCTCTATTCTTTAGCTCTTGATAACCCCATGAATCAATAGCACTCGGAAATTTCAGTTAAAACCTTCATTACTTGTAATAAAATCCACAGGCAGACGTCAACTGAATGGAATTCTGCATAAAGCTTTTGAGCGCACTGCACGTGCATTCTATATGCACGTAAGTACAGTATAAAAAAATACAGTAACAGAAGCGCATACAGTTGTTAATAAACTAAAAATAAATGAAAAAAAAACTTGAGTTTTTAACATCAAAGGAAGAAACATCTTGCGGAAATCTTACAAAATTAAGCAAAGCTTCATTTTATATAACAAAAATAATATTGGATGTTATTTTGGGTGATATGAGAATATACCCAGTCTTCGGATTGCTCGGTATTTTCATGACTCGTGCGGTGTATTCTGATATTACCCTGAAAGCCATCCAATATTGAATTATTATTATATAAAATGAAGCTTTTGTGGATACCGTCCATTTTTGATACTGTGCAGCACAGAGCCCCAATCTGATGTGCGTGCACGCTGGGCGCACCAAAGCCACGCATATACACTCGCGTAATGCATCGAGTGAATACTTTGAGCGTGTGTATGGTAACAAAAAATACTGTACAATAGTAACGAAAGCACATGCAGTTGTAAACGTTGTAAAAGAACTGAAGTTTTCAACACCAAACAGACAAATCTTGAAGAAATCTTACAAAATAAAGAAGGTATAAGCTTCATTTTATAGAACAATATAGTTTTGGATTGTCCTTTCGGGTGATGATAATAGAATGCCGCACTTGTCATGAAAATACCGAACTCGCCTTTGGCTCGTTAAGTATTTTCATGACTCGTGCGGTATATTCTTATATCACCCTCAAAGCCATCCAATATTGAATAATTCTCAAGAGCACCGTACTAAACTAAACCAACCTGTTTGAGTTTGGGGATTTCTGGGAGCTCTATGTCGATGCCCTTGCCAACTTCAATCAATCTCCTAAGTTTCTCTGAGTCTGGGATGATGTCGCACAGGACATCCTGCGCCTCCGCTTGAAAGCTTTCCACCTTAACAAGCAGTTCCTTGAGTAGTCAAAAAGAAGAACAGATATGGGTTATTCCGTGAAAACGGGACACAGTGTCCCCCTTACGTCGTGACACATGGAGTTGATTTTTGTATAATTACCGAACGATCACTCTCGGCATATAAATAATATATGACCTCATGAATACAACACCACCTTTATCTGTTGATACTACCCAAAACATAACGAGAACGATTCAATAAACTAGTGCGATCTTCTAAGTGCACGTGTGACATTTTGAAACTTTCGCTTAAAATGCAACAAATTTCGCTCATAATGTAATTTGAATCGATAAAGTCCAGGTTATACAGCTGGGTAAAATCAGCAACTACCTTTTCCACAAAGAAACTGGTCAAAAGACTTCAAATGTAATCGCAAGAGTTAAAAAATGCCTTGGAGTCCCCCCTTATGTCGTGAAACTATTTTCTTGAATATTTTCAAGACTATAATATTATTTTAAATATTCTACATTATTTAGAAATTGCACAGATATTTCTTTAAACAATTGTTAACTTTGAAAAGGCCATTTTTATAAATGCATAAAAAATGTCACACTTTGGCTTCTGTTTTTATGGAAATACCCACATTGTAATACAAAACATTGTAATTGTAGTACGGCTTTACTGGTGTTTTTGCCAGCACTGAAGACCCGGTATGTTTTTCAAATTTAAAAACAGAATACATGATTGGACAACTTTTAAAAACAGGAACAACAGCATTACAGAACCAAAGAATGTTGATAAACTGCCTTATAGAAATTTCAGCCACATAGATGCAGTAATACTTCAGAAACCCTGAAAAATCTATGCATGGTTTTTGTGTTGAACAAATGGTTAAAAAAAAAAAAAAATTTTCAGTTGGCAATTTCTTCTAAAAAAGGTACCATTTTATACAGGGGAAAAAAAAAATAATGTGGTTTTTGTTACCATTGCTATCAATACTTTTAGTTGGGTTTTTCTTGTCAAGACATGAAGTAAAATGTTGGGTAACTGCAAAATAATGATATTGGCAGGGATGCCAGTGGCTCTTACCTTCAGGGCCGGGAAAAATCCACTATCATAACTGCATGTATGTGTGCACATGGACTGACCAGCACAGTATGTACATCGACAGTATGAGTGCAATGCAATGAATATGTCAGTATGTATGTGATCTAACCACTGCTGTATGGATACAGCGCCCTCTATGTACTTCTGATCGATAGTCTGGTTTCGCGATACTTTAGCCGTGAATGATTATGGCCGGGATACAGACATACTGCACGTGTGCAAATCATTGGGAAAACGGGCTAGGTGAGGGTACATACATGTACATAGGCTGTACATACATGACATAGGCCTACATGGCATCGTTGATCAGTAAGTGAGACACTTTTCCTCGTTTTTTTGGACTTAAAGTTGAAAATATATCCGTTTACTTTTCCGGCCTGGAAAAGAGGCTTTGCCGGATTTCTTTTTCCAAAATAAGAAAAAGCCGGAATTCCAGCTATAGCCGGAAGACTGGCATCCCTGTATTGGGGCTCCAATTAGCAGTTTACCTGTACAAGTTCAGCTTCTTGTATTTCACAGGGAAGTGCCTGAACCTGCACCATGAAGTCCTTCAGCTCCTCCAGAGTCAGTCGATTCACATACTTACTGTCTCCTTGCTGTCGTTGCCTACACAAAAACAAGTTGAAAGATCAATTTATTCTCTCTCAAAAAAAAGAAATGGAATTTGTTTTAAATATCAATTCTTGAGTTTCTCCGTATTAAATTCAGTTTCCCTGACGTAAGCTAAACCAATTTCAGAACAGAAGTTGAATACAGTGAACCAAGTGACCAATCGCTTTGGAATCACTTTCAAGACTGTTTTGTTTGAATGATTTCTTCCAGGTCCAAGTGGACCCGTTTGAACAAAATGGTTCACACAGCAATGAAATGTGACATTTCCTGTTTCTGGAAGAATTTCGTTGTCAAGGACTCTGTTACCCCATTTTGGTTTTTTTAACCTGATTAAACCTGTATGGGATGAGCTGACCTCTGGAACCGTGCATCTCAACCAGCCTCAGCGGCTCTTACAGAGACTAGTGCAGACAGCCACAAGAAAATCAGAAATCCACTCATAATTTCACACCCCTGAAATTTATTACCTAGTTCTGTGTTTCTTGCTGACAAGCTGCGTGGCGATGTTGGCACAACGCTCTGCGTCAGTGACGGCAGATACCAGCTGTTGGAGAAGCTCGTTGTCAGGAAAGCGTTTCTCGTCCGCTTCCACGATCATCTGTTTAAGTTGAGTTACATCTGCAAGGCAAATCAAGAATCTCACATTAGAAAACGAATACATTTTCAGTACTTTGAGTAAAAAATTTGTTAGTAAACTCTTTCAAAAATGCAATTTTCTTGAAACTTAAAAAGAACACACGTTTGTTGAATGCATTGAACTTGTGGATAACAAGGCACTGATTGGCCCACTGTTTCACCTGTGTGATTTTAGACAGGCACTTGGACAATAAAACACGACGGGTAGAATTTTGTCAAAAGGGCATTAAAAATTAAAGGTGGATTTTTGGTTTAAAATGTATACATATTTGAGCGACTAAATTGCATTTTTATTTTGAATGAATACTCAAAAGTACCTCGTAATATGTGCAGCAGGCTGCTGCAACCAGCCAGCCTGCTGCAACCAGCCAGCCAGCCAGCCAGCGAGCCGGCCATAGTATGCTCGCGAGTTGTGACTCTTGTACATGTTGTATGCACACAGTACGTACGTGTGCCCTATGTGACCACATGACCACATCACTTGTATCACGATTTCCAACCTGCCTAGAGTCAGTAACTGCTTTATGCATTTGTGCTAGTCAATTTTTGCCAGTCATAGGACGGCTACTTTTTAACTGCACTTAAGACAGACGGGCTGTTTTGGCAATCCTAGATGAAACCCTGGATTGACCAATTACTTTGGAATTGCTTTCAAGACCGTTTCTCTTCAGTTCAAGTGGACCTGTTTGAACAAAGTGATTTTTTATTTCTGGAAGAATCTTGTAGTTAAGAGCTCTCAGAAAACCCATTTTATTGGGTTTTCAAACTCAGCACATCTCTCAAACAGCCGTAGACGTGCAGGAGAGTGTGGTACACTCTGGGTCAGCGGCTTGTATGAAGGCTGGTGCAGTCGGCCTTGCCACAAGAGGTGGTCATACGCATTACTAACCGATAGGGCGCTTTCACAGGGGGTCAAAAGGTCACGGGACACTATTGCTTGTCTTCCAGATCAGGAGAGAACAGAGCCACGCGAGGAAACATGTGACTCACAGTGGCTGCTAGCAGAAAAGCACGTGGCTCTATTGTTCTCTCCTGATCTGGAGGACAAACAATAGTGGTGATGGGTAACCTTTTGACACTCTGTGAAAGCGCCCTATAAAATGTGTCGCATCTCTCAGCCATATCAATCTTTCGGTCCGAGTATAATTTCCGTTTCTTTTTTTTTTAAACCATACATATGCAATTTTGCTTTAGGGAAAGTGGTGGAAAATATTGGTGGAAAATATTCCGTGGTGGAAGTTAATTTTACTACATGTAGCTGGTCCTGTGAAAAGTGATCCCATAACCCGTTTAATTCAACAAATGTTATGGGTTCAAATCGAGGCCGCATCCATGGTGTATGTGCACTTGGGCAAGGCACTTTACCATAAGTTTCCACTCTCCAACCAGGATTAAATGAATACCTGCGAGGGTGGCACTCCAACTTCTCTAGCTACAACCCTTTATTTATTTTTAATTTTTTTGTTTATATCAGACAATGTTGACAACTAATTAATAGCTTTCGACCACGTGCAACATCCGGGAATGTTTGGGTGTCATCGGCCACACGTGTACATCCACGCGCCAATATAGGCACATGTACATGCGTAAACAAATTTGTATCGTTGCGATACGAAGAAAGACAGTTTTATCTTTCTCGATACAACACTAGCTGTGGCGAAACAACATAGACCAAGGTTAAGCAACGGAGGTAAGTGCAACCAATGAGCTTTTCTTGCTCTTTTTGCTGGTTAGCACTCGGGCCACGTGGGTCATGATTGTCAAATGACACCCAAAATGGTGGAAGGCGTGACGTCACCATAAAGCTATCAATATTACGATGCCATTTACCTAGCTTGGAGTCTTGCGATGCGTTGAGTGCGTTCTTGACTTTGTTGGCCCAGTTGTCAAATGACTCTGCCCTGACCTTCAGACGATGTAGCATGGCTGGGAGCTCATCCAAGGTATATCGATATCTAGAGGAAAATACCAAGAAGAAAAATAAAGACGCTTGTTAAAGGCGAGTGTCCAGATCACATTTTTTATCCCCGTTTTTCCCATGGGTGTAGAGATTTTGATACCATATCATCTGTCATATTTGTCTCATTACCGTTCTGAAATTTCTCATTCTCAGTCCATATAATTTCAACGATATCGTCAAAAAACTACCGATGTTTTGCACACTAATTTATCTGGTTCCATAAAGCAGTGCAGTAATTACACCGACCTTTTTGCTTCCACATCCAAATTGGAGATTGCAAATTTCCTGTTTTCTTCCCATGGATAGTATTTTGGGGAGGTAGTTTATAAGATTCTTAAGTTAAAATGAAATTCATTTTCTGGTAAAATCTTAACACGCTCCTTTAACATTATGACTTTTTGAGCAAGCTTGCTGAAGTTGTGAGAAGTCGTGAGGAATTTTTGAACATTTGAGAAGTTGTGAGGGCCAAGACTTCTCGTGACATGGCTGCGACCTACAAATATCCACGACTTCCAGGGATACATGATACAAATTTCTCACGACAATGATGCGTCATCTATACAGTATTGATGCAGAATCAACAACAATTCTGAACATTTCAAAACTGGCAACATCAACCAAGTTCCTATAAATTAGGATTTCTCATGACTTTTTACAACCTGTCCTTGCATATCATGCACAATTTTCATGTTGTAAACAGTTTTCAAACATCGTGGAAATTCTGAGTTGTAAGTCAGAAGTTGCACGATAGACAACAGGCTTTAGAATTAGGGATACAGAGACAGGGAGAAAGTTACCAGCCGAAAGGACCAAGTGATTGAGACATTGAATATTGGATGGCAGTGTGCCGTGTCGGAGCCTACCTCAGGCAGTGTTTGGAGGGATGGCATGGGCACAGGTTCTCAGTGTGGTGGATGCACACCAGCTTGTTAGGAGTACAGGGGCAGGTTATGGCTGACAGGAAACAGGTGGTCTTGCAGTGGTCACATTGGCGTTCGTCGTCTGGGAGGAGCTCAAAAGCCTCTCGTTCTGCTTCCGAAGTTCCCTGTGAAAGTACAAAAACAAAGTATACCACGGTTAAGTACTTTATAATTATGTAGTTAAATGTAAACATATCCAGCAGAGTATTAAAAAACCTTGGGGAAAAATCATTTTGTAAATCATTTAACCACTTGATGCCGGAGGACGTGTTAACACGCAAGATTTCCTCATCGGTGTAGCAGAGGACTAGTAAACACGTTTTGGAGAAACTCGTTACTGCATTTGAGTCTACAATCGTGGTAATTTCCGAGAGAAATGGCCACAAAGGTTTATAACAAAGTGATATTGTGGTGCATCAATGACGGTGCACCAATAACGGTGCCCCAATAACGGTGCATCGACATAACCGCACATGGTTAATGAGTTTGGTTGTTTTCCGCCCTCCATGTCTTAACCCGCGCCTATGTACAGCAATGTTTGAAATAATCCCTGCGTTAACTGGTTAAAATCACATTTTAAATCAACAATTTAAATCAAATAACTCTGCCGGGAAAATATCCTTCTCTTTGAGAATTACAGAACACATTGGACCTACGGGTTTACGTCCCATGTGAAGGATAGAACGATTAGGGTCGTCCTGGTTACAAGCGTATATTGGAAATTTGTAAACCGGGTTTTTAGAAAGGTATGTTGTCACACTATTTGTAACCCTTTTTATGCCCAAGTTATCTCTTCACAACAACTGAAACTTATTTCTTTTATTTTAAGACCAGGCAAAGGTATTTTTTCTGGAAAATATGGTCTGTGTTGCCAAAATGCACCCTTTACCACTCATAAACTTGACAAAGACTGCAATTCGAAGACGGCCAAACCAAAAAAAGGACCGCAATTTTGAGTAAGAATTTTAAACATCAAAATCACAAACAACTGATATATAACCAGTACTCTTGATTTTGAGTAGAAAACAGATTTTCAAAATGTTTTATCTGCTCTTTAAGAATCCTAAACTTGTTCCTTACACATGCAATGTATTGTGTAAAGACGCACTGAGTTGTGAGGACTAGCAGGGCCTTACCCTTTCCAGTAGCTGTTTCCGTAGTCTCTTCTCCTGTTCCACCATGACCAGCATCTCCTTATGGACGGCTGCTGCTAGGTTGAGGTCCAGACTGTCTGGGTCTGCGGCCATCTTGCACACAAGCTCCTCATGAGAGAAGACGCAGAAACGACGCAGCATGCGGTAGTGCTCAATGCACTTACGACCACTGGGGAGCTGTAATCAAGTCACACACATTCACACTGGGACCTTGACGGTAAAACTCAGACACTAAGGCCGGGGTCACACGAAGAATTTTCGTAATGACTCGATTGTGATATGATTGTAATACTTGGGGTCACATGACATACTTATTGTAATAGACTGCTGAAGTGAATACGTCACCTATTGTTGGTTGCCTAGGCAATTGGCTCTACACTAAAAATCACTGAACCGTGTCCCTGTGCTTTTCCAATGGTACTTTTGCCGATGGCCATGATAGTTTAGAGCCAATTGCCATGGCAACCCACGTCAGACTTCGTATTGTGATAAAGTGGGGTAACACGCAACAAATCTCTTGCGGTGGCTTTCCCCGTGTTGTGTGTGCATGCTTGCTGCCTCACCGTGCCGTGCGTGCCTGGCACCCTGTGAATGGAAAAGTCATCCGCTATCGTGTGTGGGAAGCCAGGCGGGAGACGGTGAAGCAGAAGGTACGCGCGCGTGGGGAAGATTACCCGAGGGTTTAATACGATTACGAGATAGGGTCACACGCATATTTTTGTGATTTATTATAATCCGATTACAATCGGATTACAATCGAACGATGATAATTCTCGTCATTGACTGATTATATGATTACAATCAATTTTGGGTCACACCCATAAAATCTTGTAATACTACAATAAACTGTGTCGTAATTGTGTGACCCCGGCCTTAAACTGTGTCCAAATTTGGGCGTTTCACATTACATAGCACTACCAGTGTCGGAGAGAGCATTTTCTGACTGTGTGGTGCATTCGTTTATTGTACATGTTCATCAGTGAGCTGGTGGTTTAATGGAATGATATACTTCACCATGGCTTCCAGAAGTAATAATGTAAGCACCATGAGCTCCTTGTTTGGTGGATTTATGCAGGATATAAGAACCATGGATGCCAGCGGGCCTTAGCTTCAGCGCCGGAAGAAGATCTACGGCAACTATCATAACTGCATACTATGTGTGCACATTCAGTCGCCGGGACAGTCGGTGTACGGTATGTACATTGTCAGTATGTATGTGATCTAACCAATGCTGTATGGGTACAGCGCCCTCTATGTACTTCTGATCAATAGTCCCGTTTCGCGATACATATTTCATATGAGTGATTACGGCCGGGATACAAACATACTGCATGTGTGTAAATCATTGGGAAAACATGCCACGTTCGTGTTAATAGATGTACATAGGCTGTACATACATCGTTGATCAGTAAGTGAGACAATTGTTCAAGTTTTTTTTTTACAAGAGTTGCAAATATATTCTTATATTTCCGGCCTATTACCATTCCGGATTTCTTTTTCCAAAATAAGAAAAAGCTGGAATTCCAGCTATAGCCGGAAGACTGGCATTCCTAAAGAACTTATCTCCGTGGAATATTGGAAGTCGGCTGCATTAATTTTTTTTTCAATGTAAATGTGGTTAAAGTGGCCAACTTACCCAGTCCGTGGGGCAGAAATTGACAGCTTCAGCAAAGTTGTAGCCTTGGTTAAAGCCAGCGTGGTAGGCTCGTGGGAACGTGACCACAAACTCGCCTGCACACTGATTAGTTCTCACGATCTGTAGGAAAAACAGTTTGCGCTTTTGATTTTGCAACAGAAAAGGTCATTATTTGCTAAAGAACAAGTTCAAGCAAACTGCCGTTGTGCCCTTTTTTAAATCGACAGAATTGCCGATTAAATGTGGGAAAAGGCAAGGCAATTATTGACATACCCTTTTGAACACGAATTTCGAGGCCTGTATTAAAGCCCGCCGCACAAGAAGGCGAGAAACACGAAACACAAAACAAATTTGTTTACCCTCGGTTTCGCGTTTCAGTGTATCCATCCCGCATATGGAAAACAAATGCCAGACAATGAAATAAAAATGAAACCGAAACGGATACAGCGCCGACAAAGCAGTACAGTCACATGATATCTTGATACCACGTGACCTGGAATACGATCGATGATTGGTCATCGCTAAGTCGTCGTTTCTCCAGTATCGAAACAAGTTCCGCAAACGGTAGACCGAAACGTCCATTTTGATGAAAAAAATTTCGCAGAACAAGCACCGTTTGTTCCGTGAAACAACGTTTTGCGAAACCATGTTTTCTGTTTTGGAGTAACGCAGACGAATGTCAAAGTCACGAGAAAAATGTTTATGTTTCGTGGCCTCCCGTGTGCGTTGGGCTGTACTGAAACCATCGATAGTGTTGCGAAAGTTAATTATGGGTTGATATAGGCACTAACCGGAACATTGTTTTTCATGAGTGTAGTTGGCGACAGGATGGTGACTAGCTGCTGAAGCAGGTCCGGTTGGGCATCAAAGAGCTCAGGGGCTTGTTCCCTCATGACCTGCTCAAAGTGGTCTGCTGAACTACCGGGGACGCCGTACCAGGTCTTGGGCTCACCCCTTCAACAAGTAGACAACAAAAACTTTATTGGTGAAAATCATGAGACGGGTTTTCATAATGGCTGATGTATTGCTTCAAATATTATATAAAATTAAGCTTTCGCGGATACTGTGCGTTTCTGATACTGTGCAGCACATAGCCCTAATCCGATGTGTATCCAGGCTGGGCGCACCAAAGCACGTCATGCATTGAGTGTGCAATGCACGCGCCAGTACAGTAAAAAAAAAATACTGTACAACAGTAACAAAAGTGCATGTACATGTAGTTAGTTGTAAACACTGCACATGAGCTAAAGTTTTCAACACCAAACGGACAAAAATCTTGCGGAAATCTTACAAAACAAAGAAAGTAGAAGCTTCAGGATGCAGTGGGTACATGCATGTCCGGACATTCATCCGGTTTGTTTACACATGTGTACACGTGCACATTAACCACAATGCTAACCACAATGCTAACCACGTGCGCACGACCAGCACGGGGTGTTCGTAAACGGAATTTTCGGAACATAAATAAAAAAAGAAATGGAAAACTACCTGTTTATTTTTACATTTGGAAAGAATTTAATACTTGGCAATTACCAGACCTTTACAAAACACATGAGAACAGAGTTTTTCCTAGTAAAGTTATTCCTGCTACATCATGTTTCTGTTTGTTTCTATAGTAAAATCTTCAAGTTTTTTTTCTTCCTATTATTGTTTTCCTCATCAAATGTGCACCTACTGATGCTTTGATAAGTCGTTTTGTACCGCTGAAAATAAAGCCAAAGCCTTTTCTTTGCAAAATTCCACACTCGATAGATGTTGGTACAAAATGAAGAAATTTAGAAAAAAATGGGTAAAAACATGCGGGCTAGTGAAACAGCTTGCGGACTACCTAAAATGTTGGTTTACTAGTCCGGCGGGCGAGTGAAATAATAAGTTAAGGGAAACCCCTGAGCTTCAATTTATATAACAATAATAATAATAATAATATCACTTAATGCTGCAAAGGGACGACACGCCGGTATGACTTTGCCAAATGACCACAGAAATTTCGGCTAAAAGACATCGATTGGACACCAAAATTCTGTTACTCAAAGGTTCCACGCCTAATAAAAATGCTTCTAGACCTAATAAAAATGGTTCTCGATTTGAAAAAGATGGATTTTGACCTAAAAAAATGGATTTTGACTTCCAAAATATTGGGGCTACACCAAATTGTCGCCCTAATAGGGCTCTCTACGCAAAAAGTGTCGCCCCATTGGATAAAATAGAGAAATATTGGATGTATTTCCGGGCGATATGAGAATATACTGCACTCGTCACGAAAATACCGAACTCACCTTCAGCTCGTTCAGTATTTTTATGATTCGTGCAGTATATTCTCATATCACCCTCAAAGCCATCCAATATTATATAATTCTTGTATAGCCATCTGCTGTTATACAACCCATCCATTGTATAACAATCAGTGGTTGGACAGTATGGCATCCTTCCAATAAGCAGTTTATAATATAACTTGTAGAACTATTAAGCGCTTCCATGTTAATGAGGTCTGTACTTATGTGTAACTAACAGCAGTAGTGCATGTACCGGTAGTTTGTTTCACAAAAGAGATCCACTTAGTGGAAAATGTCTTAAAGGCAGAACACATGATTGGTAAACCGTTAGAAATGGTCTTATCCCCCTGTATGATTGAAGATATGAATGATTAAAACCAACCCGAGCAAAAAATCAGCTCTGTACTTTGTCTAACTTTTGAGAAAACAATAAAAAAAAGGCTAAATACGGTCACTTCGCCCCAAAACCATTTCGCCCTGAACCACGGCCTGTGAAGTGTTTTGGGGCGAAGTGGCATTCGGACGAAGTGGTGTAAGGGTGAAGTGGTTTTGGGGCAAAGTGGTTCAGGGCTAAGTGGTGCAGGGCGAAATGGTTTTGAGGCGAAATGGTTTTTGGGCGAAATGAATTTGTGTCTCATGAGACAAATTAATTGTTTTACTCATTTTTTAAAAACTATAGCAAATTAGACAAAACTGTTTCAGGGGGATGTTTACTACCATCATCATGTTTATATTGTGTAGGTTATGTGTAAATCTGTGAACATTTCTGATTTTCGAGATTATGAGTTGTCTATGATCAAATTTCATAGTGGGGCTTAAGATCGATGCACTGACCTTTTACGTGCGTAAAGTTTTGTGCGCGTTGCCTCCAAAAAAATGTGGTGTGGAGGCAATTTGGTGTAAAACAACATACTGAAAACCACAGAATCACCGTGAGCAGCAAGCATTTTTGTAATTCTGTGACTTTGTATGTTGGCTTATACAACGTTTCATCGATGTTGCAATTTTCTCGGGGCGACATGTTGAAGGAGCGTGAGGAGATTTTTCCCAAACAAAAAAGGATTTGTTCTGAGTAACCTAACAATCATATAAAACCTCCCCAAAATACTATCCATGGGAAGAAAACAGGAAATTTGCATTCTCAAATTTGGACGTGGAAACAAAAAGATTGGTGTAATCACTGCACTGCTCTATGCAACCTGATAAATTAGTTTCCTAAACTTTGGTGGATTTTTGACGATATCCTTAGAAATATACAGATTTAGAGTGCAAAATTTCAGAATGGTAATGAAAAAATATGACGCATGATATGGTATCAAAATCTCAAAAAAATGGGTGTCAAAAATGTGATATGGTCACGTTCCTATAAAGGCCTATTTTATCATTTGCAGATGAAATCATTTTTTTACGAATTCCAGAAACAGCAGCATTACATAACTAAAGAATAATGTTGATAAATTGCCTGGTAGAAATTTCAGCAACATGGATGCAGTAATCAGGGGTGAGATTGAAGGAAAACAAAAATTCCGGAAGGGGCGTGACTTCCTGGGGGGAGGGGGGATGGGGTGGGTGGTGTAGACATAGAGACCACGCAAACTTCAACTTTACGTAGACCATCGGCATCGTGCAAAATGCACTGTCAAAAACATTTTAATTAGGCATCACAAGACCCAGTTTTGTTTGAAATATTTACCTTGTTTATAGGCCAACAAATGTGGATAATATTAAAAAGAATCCAGGCAACATCTACCGTTGAAGACGGTGAAGCGAAAGCGGAGGGTAAAATCGGTTCGTTGGCTGCTTGTCGCATCGCGCCAGCCGCGCACAATGCACAGTATATATACCGTACCGCATCGTGCCAGCCACGGCCCGCACAGCACACTGCACACATGCACGCATCACACACACACACCACACGCTCGGCCGTTGCGATGCAGGCAAAGATAGCGCTTGCTTATGGATTAGACTTGTACACGTCCGCTTCGCTACTCGTTCGGGTCCGGTCGCCAAGCGCGAGGCATGCACAGTACATACATAGTAAAGCGTGTATGTCATGGCACTTGCGTGACAACCAGACTCACACAAGTTTTCTTCGCAAAATTACTGAATCAATTGAGGGCGCTGGTTAAAAAAAGTATGGCCTGCTAAAAAGGGCAAAACAAAATAAAAAATACAATATGAATTGCGGCCGCGGAGCACACAATTTTTTTAAAATCGTTACCACGCATACATGTATCTATTGACCCCTTTCGAACACGTGCGAATACACCATTTTGGGAGTCAAATAATTTGGGAGTCATTGTGGAAGCAATGTGCATGCGCGTTGTGTGTCTCACTGCTGGGCGTAACGCAGTTTAATTCACCAATGGGCGCCTTAGTATAGGGCGTTACGCGTGCTATAGACACACACAACGCGCACGCACATTGCTTCCACAATAACGCGGCATTATTTGACTCCCAAAATGACGTCATTGGCACAAGCTCAATTGCATCGGCGACCCAATCCATGGTCGATAACAGCAGTTGCATGCATTAATTCATTCATTTTAAACAGCACCCTCACTGATTTGCCGCAAGAGGGCGCTGCCCAGCACGTCCGTACAAAATGTTTAGCAGTAGAGAACACTACTTCTAGAGGTAGTTTGTGAAACAAACGGCAGTGCCTTACCAGTGCAGGTAGTTAATGGAGTAGCTCCAATGGTCCTCATTATGCCAGCAGAACGATGAGAAGCACATGCCAACGTACATCCAGGGCACCTTCATACCTGAGATGTCAGCGTTGATGTGGCATAAGACAGAGCCGTCCAGGATGGGCAGGTTGTTCAGGTTCCAGCCGGAATTCACATACTCCTGAGAAAAATCAATTACATTTTAAATCTTAGATTCGTCGGTACAAATATGAAAAAATTAATTGTTTAATAAAAAACTAAAAGTGAATATGTAAAAATCACGAAATTGACCAGGGCCTACATCATGTCATCCTCTTGCAACAGTGCCCTTTTAACGCACTCCCCAACTCCTGCGTACCGAGGCCCTGTTGAAACCGGCCCCATTTTGCTGGGGAACAAGCAACAGAAATCTTGTCGCCTCTCTGGACCAATCATGAGGCTTGTTATATGTGGCGTTCGGCGTTTTCTACGATCCACCTCGTTACCAGTGCCAACTTCCAGATGCTTGATTTAACGCGCTCGCCGATTGGTCGCTATTTCTATTAAACAGGACATTATGTTACTCGTTCTCCATCCCTCGGATTCATTTTACTAAAAAATGCGTAGTAGATAAAAATGTTGCAGGAATTATCGTGACAAACAACAAAAACTCATACCAATTTCGGGAAAATATAAAAATTTGAAATTTTCACTAAAACATGACTAATTTCATTTAATTACATCCAAAAATGAGTCGGGTGTGTGCTCGCTGATTTCAACAGCCGGCTTACTCCACATATTTGCGTGGATTTCCTTAGGGTATTGTATCGTCGCTTCACAGAGTGGAAATTCCCTGATATCTCAGGATGACATCATGTACATGTACTTTAGATTTTTGCTAGGTTACACCCTATTTGTTTGCTGAAGCTCAAATTTGAAATTCCTCTTTGCAATGTGGGCGTTACGTACCATATCCTCCTCCCCAATAGACCTATTTTTCTTTGTGGGGAAGGCACTGCCCAGATCCAGTGAGTGGATGTCGGCACCATACTCCACCTTCACATCTTCATCAATAGCCGTCACTAGACGCCAGAACTCCTTCTCTATGGTCTCAGGAGGGACCATCTAGGACACACGCAAGGAAAGAAACTGACGTAATGAATGCATGTTTCAACTGTGCCAGGTTTTTGACAGTTTAGGTGTTAATGGTACCAATAAAAATATACAGGGTGGATTAAAAAAAGAAAACGAGATATTATTTCTAATTGTAACTATTAAAAGTAGGGCACATATTAAGCAAAGGAAGATATCATCTGTTAGGGTTGAAACTCCTCTTTAAAATGACACCCTGATCATTAAAGGGCCCCTTATTTGGGATTTTTATCAATCAGCGTTTGCCCTTAACTTTTTTCCCAACTGACCAACAGGGCCAGTTGGCTTAAATCTTCACTGGCCCGTCGGCATTTCAAGTGGCCCGGTTACCGTTAACATTTCTGGTTGTTCATTTTACACACAGTCAACCTTTAAAGTTTGCAATAACCACTTTTGAGTAAATAAATTAGGAAAATTTGGTAGTCATAAGGTTCTCCCCATTAAAAGTTTGAAAATGTGTGGTACATTTTAGAGCTTTCTGGTGAATTTTAGAGCTATTCTGGAGTCTTGAAAGGCTCTTTTGATATAAATTCTCAAAGATGCATGTTTTTGTGCACATTAAAGGCACAGGCTCGTCAGCAATGCGCGCCCGCCAAATGTGTGCCACGCAATACGCAGCTCCATAGCAAAGGCATGGAGCTGCGTGTTTCGAGCACGAATTTGGCGGGCGCGCATTGCTGACGAGCCTGTGCCTTTAATCCCTTCGCAGTGGGGAACTGCATATGCAGTTCTAAGTGTGAGTGTACTCTTGGGGGCGGTTATACAAAAGTAGCACATAGTACTACCAGGGGCATATAGTACTACTTGTGACTGGACTTGGGAAATAAGATTGATTTACGACTTGAAATAAAAACTAGTCATCAAGTTTCCAGCCCCATACATAACTGCAAGTGCAGTCTTTTGCTCCAGGGGAACAAATTGGAACCGAGTGGCCAAGGACCGTATCGAAAGCGGTATTATGGCTGTGGGAGTTTTTTACGAAAGAAACTGTAGTACGATGTGGGTCCGTTTTATTTCAACTGGACAGCCGGACCATTTGGGGAGGCTTTCCAGCTGGCCCGAGACGATTTCAAGTGTCATTTGGCTAACGGACCAGTGCAAATTCGAATGCTGTCAATTAAATCTATGCTATAAAACCCATATACTCAGTTACATTTAGAAAATTCTTATTTGGAGCTTGTTTTGGGGGTTAAAACAAAGGTTTTAAGTTTTTATGCTAATGAAAATATGCATATTCATGACCAAGGTCATGATGTCACAAGAGGCAAACACAGGAAAATCACATTCAACTGTGCACAAAAGATTCCACCTTTTTTCTCAAACGTCCTGGAACTTTTGTAATCCATGACTGTTTGAGTTCGTTCTACATGTTGCCTGCTGTAAGCCATGACGAAACTGGGGGAGAAAACTGCAGCAATTTGCCACAAGTCCAACTTGAAGTCTTATGTTTTTTCTTAACTTTTTCCTTCTGTCTTCCTTACGTGATGCAATCAAAACAGCGCCCTCTGGCTGTGGTTTATTGCAATGAAATCTTCAAAGTTGAAAAAGGCTGCCTTTTATTGATTTTACATCTAAACGAACAATAGCATGTCTTGCTGAACAAGTAATCCATCATATGAAGCAAAGATTAGGCAAAAAGTTGTTTAGCATGTCATAGGCCCTTTAAGTTTCCAGTTGACTGAGCAATGTTATGCAAGGGTCTAGTGTGGGATTTGCGCCCCTTTCTTTAATGTCGTCCAGTGGCCTTAACCATGGCATAGCCTGTTTGGATGATAAAGTATCCATTGGCAAAACCAAATACGCCTCTGAAGATCACCAGGAAACAGCCACCTGGTTGAAGGGAAATGGTTCCGGTGATTCCATAATGGCCATGGCAGGGGTCGAAATTAGCGGTAGTCCGCTAGCCCGAGTCTAGTGATTTACTGTACCGGTAGTCCAACGGGCTAGTTGCCAATATGCTGCACTAAATCATGTTATGATACTAAATACTGTCTTTGATTCGATAAATAAAAATGTTCCCTGTTTAGCTGTTGGCATATTTACAAACCAATCAAGTTTGACAGTTTGCATTGCGTGGACATTTCTTCTTGTTTTCGTTCGTCGCCCTTTCGTCTGGTGCATGCTATCGCTAGTACGCATCGGCTGTGCATATGCGTTGGGTTACCATGCTGGTTTTTTTCCCACAGTAATTTTGTTTTCAAACTACAGAGGGCACTGTGTAGTCGTACCGTATGATAAGCCACAGGCACTTTGTCGTCGGTAAAAAATGCGACATGTCGCTCTAGTGATTGGTTTCATATCACGTGTCTATGCATTAGGCCGGTAACTGTCTTCTGATTAGGCAAACCATGGCATAGCAGCAACTTTGCTTCGGCTAGCGATTACAAAGCCGAAACAACTAATCGGGCACGCATGGTTGATTATCACACAAGATCGAAACTGTCGACATGCGTTAAGAAAACTAACGATATTGCTCGGTTAATTTTTTTTATATTTTAAATTTTCAACATTGTGAAAACAGCAATCAGACAAAAAGGTATGGCACTTAACGTTCGAGTTTTCGATCTTCTGATATCCTGAAAAAAAAATGTTTTGCAGGACTAGTTAAAACCAAGGGAGGACTAGTAAAACGTTGACGTGACTAGTCCTGTGGGCTACTACAAAAACTGAGTTAATTTCGGCCCCTGCAATGGTGATAATGGCAACAGCGCCAGCAGTACGCCTAGCATAAACGTACAAGAATCCATTATTAATATTTTCGTCCATAAAAGTGACTTCTCTAAATATGAATACAGTCTAGAAACATAACCTCCCAGTAAGAACACTTTTTCTAAGTGTATAAAATTCATGGGATTGGTCTTGAAGTTGTAGAATTCCGAATGGAAATGAAAGAGTTGATACTCACATGAACGGGCATGGTGAAGTAATCCCTCTTAAACTGGTCAGCCATTTCTCCAAATGACTGCAAGGTGTACTGCCTGTGGGCCGTCTCAAAGCCAAAGCTCTCGGATGGCTTTTTGCATTCCTACAAATAATAAAACAGATCCATTGACTTTATACCCAATAGTCTGAATGTCCATGGAATGTTTACAGTATTAGTACAGAGTGTATTTATCTGTCCATGAAATACTGTAAGAACCGAGGAATAAGGCCGTGTCCGCATTGGACTTGTTTTTCGGGAGGTTTTACCGAGACGATGGTAAAATGAAAAATGGCTATATTTTACTGCTGTCCGCATTTTGACTTTTTTGACACGGGAAAATTTTACCGAGACCATGGCAGAGCATGCGACCTGCTATTGTCCAATCAAATGACAGGAATCTACTTGGTCATTATATAATGGTGTTATCTCCATATGTGACTTGTAAGTCGGCTCAGTACCTCATCTACATTTCAAGAAAACAATAAAAAACTGTGTCCGTGTGTAGAAGGGTGAAAACTGTTTATAAATACTTTTCTTTAAATTGTGTAATAATAGTCCGTTTCTCTCATAGGTGTGCATCCCCTGTAGTATATTTGTAATGTCCTTTTAGTTTCCCATGTGTAAGCCCCATTAGATTGTGTATGACCCGTGTCTTTTGTAGTGCATCCCCTTAATAGTTTATTTCTGTAGTGGTCACAGGCCCTGTGACCACTTGAAGCACATGGTCAGTGTGTAGACCAGCAGCATCAAGAGAAGACCTGTATTTCTTCACAACCGTGTGTTTTTCTGCTGTTTTTGTAAGTCTAATGTCTGCACATCCCTGGTTTTGCCTCTAGGTTTTTGCTTTACACCGTTTGGTTTTATAGTGGTTTTTATAGTTGGTCTTTTTGGTTGGTTATAAGTTGGTTTCAAGTTCAAGATTTTAGTTTTGTTTAATTTCAGTGGATTATTGGTTTGATTCATTTTTTTTGTGTCGTTATTCATTAAACCTTTCTTTAAAAACAGTTCGCGACTTGGTCCTTAGGTCCCCGGTGTCATTTTTATTGAGTTTTATTGAGTTATCCCAGTTGTGCCATTTTTTCACGGTTACACATGCTTTCACGAAATTGTGCAAAGCAACCGTCTTATTTAGGCTGGTTCTTTGGCTAAAATGCACGGAAAACGGAGCCATAATACAAGTTAAATACAAGTTTTGCAAGTAGACTACCAACCTGGACCAGACATTTTGGGCATCTCCAGTCTCCTTTTGGTACCTCAAAGAGTGGAGGAATGAGGCAGAAAGTATGGAAACTGTCATCACAACCATCACACAGTAGCAGGCACTCCTCAGCATCGCCACGTCCACAGCCACGACAGATGTAGTTCTCAATCTATGCGTGACGAGAAAGGTCACAAAATGGTGACGTAAACCATCGATGGCGGCTACAGTCTTAAGCCGGATTCATACTTCATGCGAAAGCGAAAGCGACCGCGAATGCGAATGCGAATTTGACATCACAGCAAATGTTTCGCACAGCGAATGTTTCGCACAAGGTTGCACTAGTTTCAACTTGCGCGAATGTTCACGCGAAATGTTTGACGTCAGATTGACGTAGGATTCGCGTTCGCTTTTGCATGAAGTATGAACCAGGCTTTATGCAAAATTCCACAACTTATACTTCTATGCTCCCAATAATAAACCTTATCGAATAGCCGCCATTTCGTGGGGCACCTTTTGTTACTTGAACCGTTCAACAATTGAAGCACAATATGTGCAACCATGCATGTCCTCAAAGAACAAAGAAACTGCCCCACGAAAAAGTGAAAAGTAAAGAAAAAACATAAGACTTCAAGTTGGACTTGTAGCAAATTGCTGCAGTTTCTACCCTCAGTTGTGTCATGGCTTACAGCAGGCAACATGTAAAACAAACTCAAACAGCCCTGGATTACAAAAGTTTCAGGAAAATTTATTTAAAAAGTGGAATCTTTTGTGCACAGTTGAATGTGATTTTTCTGTGTTTGCCTCTTGTGACATCGTGACCTTGGTCATGAATATGCATATTGCATTAGCATAAAAACTAAAAACCTTTGTTTTAACCCCCAAAGCAAGCTCCAAATATGATGTTTATGACTTTAACTGAGTAGAGTGGTTTTAAAGCATAATGAAAAAAATCCTAAATAAGGGGCCCTTTAATGCAAACTCATTCTACAGCCAATTTTCATTGGCGTAGGTAACCCGGGACACCAATCTCCTATTCAATACCATGGAACAAATTATAAGCCTTTATGGTCTTTGGTTTTGAATCAGAAAACAAAATATTGAAGAAAATGATGCTGCCCCTATTATCACAGGCCACAGTGCATTACTGAGAATTTGTGGTCATAAGTGGTGATTTTTGAAGCAGAGAGTGTCGTACGTAACTGGGACACCAAACATTTTGGACCCCTAATTTTGGGAATTACCCATATAAAGATCACTGGCTGCATACTGAGTGACAGGCAGGCATTTTTTCTTTAATGAATAGAAGGGAAAGCCATTTGTTACCCAAATTGTTGCTAAATCGATACAGCGCATTGCTGTATTTTCTTTTGACTTGCGTGACTTGCGCGACTCATTAAGGCGCCAAAAACGTGACTACAAACAATAACACAAGGCAATGCTAACATTACAAAACTGCAGTTCTACCACAGACATAAATAACCCATAGACTGGCAGCACTATTCAAACAACGTAGCCGCAAATGTAATATGGGCGGTGCCCGACTATTTGAAAAATCTGGGGCAAAATTGTACATTGTGTGTGCAAAACGAATGGACATTGCATGGACATGCGTGTCATGTTCGATATGCGTGTACAGCATGTGGGCATTTAGTGAATGTTCCAAAATGCCCACGATTTGATTTTAGTTTTGTGCCCCCTGCAATGACTCTGCAAACTGCAATGCATAGTTCCGACCTGTCAATCAAGCCGAACCCGCCGACCAATCACAACAGAGCTAGCAGACAGCGCCCACATAGGTCAAAGTGATGCAATCATCACAAATAATCACGCGATTTTCTGCCCATACAGTTTGTATGTTGTATGCGCCAGTGACCGGGTGAATTTTGGTTTCAATGTCGGGTGATTCGCTGTTCAAAGGTAGGAAAGCGCATTTTTATGAATATATGTCATCCCTGCATTACTAGCCCTTTGCTCAGTGTGTGCTACGGTAACTGTCGACCCTAAAACATAAATATCTTTGAGTTTTCTCCAATGAATCTGTGCTTTCCATGCCGAGTCCCGTTGCTTTGTACGTTGTCGCCATTTTTTTTGCGATGGCTTGTGAGCACATAGCAACAATATCTAAGGGGCGGTGTTAACTGGGCAATCTCGGAACTATGCATTATAAGCTATTTAAGAGTTTTTCAGCCATGGACAAAAGAGGGCGCTCTAGGTATCAAACGAGAGCACATTTCCAACTGGTGCGTGATGAACATGCTAGGTGAATGGAGGTACGATCATCAAACACACAAATGCATATAAATTACTATAACAAACAATCGCTATACCAATAACTTTTTTATGGACCCTGCCGTGTTCATTATACTGTTCGTTCTATATGTATTGATCACGTTCAAATGACGTCACTTCCTACAAATTGTCACATGCATCAGAAATTTGAACATTATTTTTTGTGACGCGCATCGGTTGCGCCGTATTTCGAACAGATTTCAACACGCGAGCGTGTTTGGAACATTTTCCAGGGTGTCTATGCGTGTACTTGCAATTTTCCTACGAAGATGGCTTCTGTGAGAGTGGTCAATAGCATTTTGGAACTACAGTTAAACTTGTATATAGTGGCCACCCAAGGGACCGACAAAATGTGGCCAGTATAAGCAGGTGGCCCTTATATAGAGGTTTAGCATACACATGCAGGAATATCCAAACATCAAAAAACATACCACAGGGCATATTTATAGTTGAAAAACTGCTAAAAGTGAAGTGTATGAAAGGTTTCCTCACTAAAAAGTAAAAAAACTGTTTAGCTTTTAAAGAGGAAGAATCCCACTTGACGAAAATCCAGCATTTAGGCTTTTTTCGATAGTCCAAACATCCCTCTTGCCGACGTGGATTTTTATTATTTTTTAGTTGTTGGTTTTAAGTGGATAAATTGCAAGCAAAAGTCGCTTTTCGAAAATGAGATTTTCGCAATTTCTGAAAAGCTCATTACGTATTCATGATATGCGCGTGACCCCGTGACGCAATCCTGAGAAAGAGAAGTCAACACGATTGTTAGCTCCATACGTTTACACGCACAAAACTTGGAAAACCGTCTCTGTTAGATGGTGTTTTTTGAAGAATTTTGTTGGTCCAAAAAGCCAGAGATATGCCCAGTAGCTGCGTGGTTGTATGTTTTACCAGACACTATGAAAAAAAAAGAGCAGAAAGATTTTCTTTTCTATTACCAAGAGAGAGAAAAACGAGTCGCTCATTCTATAACTTGTACGGCCGATGTTCAAACACGTGGGGCTACGGCCTGGCGCGCCCGCAGGGGACCCGTACCATGCTGTACACAGACCGCTGTGAATGCCGTTCGTTCCGTGACAAAACCACTTGTCGCAATGCACCAGTATTTACTTCAAAAGAGCTTCATTGTGAGCCACAATTTCATCGTTTTTTCACCAAACAGGTAATAGTAGATTGTTGTCATATTACATGGTGTTTTTCACGTTTGTATTTTGAATTACAAGGACAAAACAGGCATGATAAACATTCACTTCATGTATTTTCCATTCAATACTGCACAGACCGTTTTGTATGTTTCTCAGGATGACGTCAAAACCCTGTCGATAAACAAGCCAAGTGACCTCGAGCGTTTCAGAATTTCGGGTGAAGAGGGTCGGAACTGCTTTACGTTTTAAGCAAAAGCCTGTCGATTTTTTGTGAAAAACAAGTTGTGATAGTGTTGTAGACACATACACCTCCATGATAAACAGAAAAACTTAAAAAATGTGGAAGGGGAGATTCTAGCTGTTTAATAATTTGTTAAAGCTTCTCATAAAATTTCCCAGAGTAGCTTGATTAATTAAGGCAATTTACTGTGTGTGGCCAGATTATCCAGGTTTAACTGCCATAGGATTCTACACACTCTAACATGTCTAACGCCCTGGCCGCGTTAGAGAGGGGCCCTAATATCAAGGTTCCACCTCCATTTGTTTGTGTACAAACTGGTTTGGGACGAACAAATATGGCCACTTTAGACAGGTGGCCTCTTTATAGGTGGCCTGAAGAGCAGGTTTCACTGTACTATTTTTTGGGACAAAGTTTAGCCACTTACAAAGCTGGCACTGAGCACACTAGAGCGATCTCTCATGATCATGTTGGATCCTGCCTGCTTCTCGTCATGTTTCCTGGGTGAGGAGCGCCTTAGTTTAGACTCTTCGCCTTTAGGGGATTCCAGTTTGACTTGTTTTGTAGGGGACTCCTCTTCCTTCATTGTATCATCTAAGATAGCAGAAAAGTTATAATCATTTTAAGTTCCCTTAAAGGCCCAGTGTATCATTTGCAATGACCCCAAAAAGTAATCGACGAGTTTACAGGGGAAAAGTTCTGAAAGTAAAGATTGAATTAATAGCAACTACCCAATGAAAGGTTTCCGCTCAAAATGATATAATTTTACCAGAAAATAATCCGTAAAGATGAAATTATTTAGATCGTTTGCAAACCATTTACTTATTTTTGGTTCGCATCTACACTGTCCAAAATGCATGGGCGCTGTGTACTGCGTGTGCGTGTTCCAACACGATGCATTTTAATGGATCGCGCGCACACGCAGTATATGATGTGCGCCACATAGTACCCGATACGCGATCAACTGAGAACGAATATTTGAAACACCCAGCCAAGACCAGGAAAACGCATATGGATTTTCATGGTTTTTTTTAACGTGGTACATTTGACAAAGCTGAAATTTCTTTCTTTTGATTTATAATGGTTTTATTCGTAGAATCGCTCAAAAACAGATCATCTACATGGCCTTTAAAGGAGCGTATTCAGATTTTTCCAGAAAATGGATTTCGTTTTAACCTAAGAATCATATAAGATAACTCCCCCAATGGGAAGAAAACAGGAAATTTGCAATCTCCAATTTGGATGTGGGAGCAAAAAGGTTGGTGCAATCACTGCACTGCTTTATGGGACCAAATAATTTAGTTTACAAAACATCGGTGGTTTGTTGAAGATATCCTTATATGCGAAATTTCAGAATGGTAATGAGAAAAATATGACAAATGATGTGGTATCAAAATCTAAACACCCATGGGAAAAACGCTTTTTTTAAGAGCTTGTAACAGACTAGCCTAGCGCACGAGCTCCACCCTCCCCCTTTAAGTCCACACAAATTCCTGCAAGCACCCCAAGTCCTATCATATCTCTGCAAGCTCTCATCAGTTTGTATAGATTGCTTTCGGTCACGTGCAACATCCGGGAATGTTTAGGTGTTAGCGTGTACGCGCATACACGCACGCACCAATAGATGCGCACGAACGTGCGTAAAAAAAAAACCATCAGCTTGTTTTCAATCGAAAATCCTGCACGCACGTGTCGCGTTACGTTTAAATAGCCTTATCACGATGCAGCCTGAAGAAGGACATTTATCTTACTTGGTGCAACAGCCATGAGGCAACAACCTAAAGCAA
The DNA here is from genome assembly GCA_037783545.1 of Henricia sp. BOLD:AAB3569. Lineage (NCBI taxonomy): Eukaryota > Metazoa > Echinodermata > Asteroidea > Spinulosida > Echinasteridae > Henricia > Henricia sp. BOLD:AAB3569. The sequence continues at coordinate 698,965 of JBBELK010000333.1, read as the reverse complement.
AGTTAAGCAACAGAAGTAAGTGCAACCAATACATTTTTCTCACTCTTTTTGCTGGTTATGGGTCATGACACCCAAAATGGTGGAAGGCGTGACGTCACCGTAAAGCAGTCTATAATAAACTCCTTAAAAAAAGTTTAGAAAGTCAAGTTTGACCGACGATTTCTCTCTTGTTACTAAATCATTTCCCTTGAATTTGGTATCATTAGAAAGCCCTGTTATTCCTCTTTACAGTGATGTGTCATTTGTTATGATTAATCAATTGGGGGATGTGCAGTATAGCGGAATACAGGGGTGGGTGGAAAGTGAAATGTCACAAAATTCACTGCTATTGTCATGCAGTGCATTCCCCTTTTGCTTGGAGGATGGGAATGTGTCAATGCACTTGACTTTCCGAACTTTTTTTGAGGAGTTTATAAGGAGTTTATAAGTCCTAATAAGCCCGAGCTGCAAGTTCATCTCGAGTCCCCAGCTACATGTATTCAAATACCCCACAACATGGGCATTCTTTTACTGGAAAAGAATCATTTAAACAGCCAATGTGAATACTTACCCAGTTTTTTCTCAGCCCCCGCCACCAGGCCTAGCCCCTGGAACTTTGGTCCTGGGCCGTAAAGCTGGAGTTTCTTCAACTCAGGATTGTTGCTGAAGTCTATGTTGAGAGCTTCCTGCAATGCAATAAGGATTACCAAAGGCCACATAAAGCATTACTCATGACACTTCAAGGCAGCACAAGCTACGATATTTTGCTAATTCTTGAGCTTGTTGCGCTGGTGAGAATAAGCATTTCGTAACAAATTGCAAAATTTGCAAATGGCGCAATAAACATCAAAAACAAATAAATAGAAAATATAAAAAACTTGGGGGGAAATTAACAAACAAATTTGCAAGACAACACAGGCTAATGCAGGCAATCCTCCAATCTTAACTCTGTAAGATTGTTGGCTTTAGTGTACTTGTCGTACATGAATGTATACTGAAACGCAAAAGAAACTTACCACTTGTTGAAAATGTAATGAAATTGTAACAGTTCAAAATAAAACAAACCAACAATTGCTAATTGAAACATTGGCATTTTATTGGTGACATGTCCAGTTTGACCAAGATACACCATCTCATCAGTTTGTTATACAGTAAAGAACAGAAGAGGGTGCAATGTCCGCCCCTTTCAATAGCGTGTTTGGCCACCATTGATTTAGATACAGGCAGTGCATCGTCGGCGCATACTGCCGTTGATCCCCCGACAATCGTGGCATGTTGCTTGAAATGCCCATTTTGCACTGGCCTTTTTAAAGCCAACATTAAGACATCACATGCAGCTCATTACAATCATCCCATACCCCTTGGCTAATCACTGACAGTCAAAACAGCTGTGCCATGAAGTGACCATTTAAGGTTCAAGTGACCTTCAGACACCGTTTGGTCCGACAGTGAGGACACTATTGTCCACAAATAAGTTCACTTTATTACATACACGCATGGTTATTGTTGCTATTTAAAGGTTTAAAAGGTGTTAAGTTTCTTTTGCGTTTCAGTATATGTTTACATTAACTATTGTATCTATGCTACTAACTTCAGGCGCCTGCCGTTTGACTCTCCGGCTGTAGCATCCACCTCCAGAAGGTTTTACAGCCTGTCGGGAAACGATGCCATGGGGCACGTAGTCTTTGTCTCTGGAGTCACCTTCGGGGAGAATCTGTGGGGTGGACAAATTAACACATTACTGGTGATTCTATTATACCACTACGGTTTTTCTGTACATTTAAATTTGAATTGGCTCTTAACATCATGGCCGTCATAAAAAGTATCATTGCAAAAGCACAGGGACACGGTTCAGTGATTTTTAGTGTAGAGCCAATTGCCTAGGCAACCAACAAAAGATGACGTATTACTTAGGCAGTCTATTGTAATGTTCTCTTTGGCTGCATGCTATATTTTAAGGCAAGTATATATCGACTTTGCAACTGGAAGCAACTAGTGGCAACTGGCGTTTCTGGCAACTACATGTAGAAGCAACTCGCGGCAACTGGGGGCAACCAATCAGTTGCTTAAAAATGTTGATGTATGCGCACTTGCAACTACTGGCAACTGCAAAAATCCCAGTTGCCGCGAGTTGCTCATGTTCTACTTTCTGGCAACTAGTCGTACCCAGTTGCGTCGATGTACGCGTACTTGCAACTAGTTGCTGTCAGTTGCACGATCTACAGAGGGCATTTAAACCCTTATTGAAAAAATAAAACCACATTGTACACTGTGTACATATGGTGTATGTACATTGTGTAACATGCCTTTAACTACATGTCACATGTATTCTGACAGGCCTTGATGGAGTCGGATCAATGTCACAATTCCTTACCAGTGGAGTGTCCAGAGTTGCTCCAGCTTGGAAGATGTCATAAGGCCACAGCATGCGCTCGTAGTGCTTCATCAGCTGGGAGCCCACTGCCTTCGATGGAAAGTTCATCTGCAGAAAGTCCATGTTCAATATTTGGATGTAATTTTCAAATAACTTTCAAAGAGCCCAAAACGAATGTCGGTGAATTATGATCAGTGCATGCGACATTTCAGACCTTCCGCATCAAGCTTAATTCGGATCCCAATTTGAGTACCAATTCCAGTCGCAATGCACATTCCATAACCCACAGCACCACGGCAAATTGCCATCGGTGCCCTGTGCTTTTGCCGTGTTGCCCTTAAAAAGTTCTAACACAGATGTTCCATTTCCTCATTCAGTGCCCTTTACTAAGAGTAAATTGCCGTGCCCTTTTGAAAATGAATTTCAAGGCCCGTTTTCAATCCACGGTGTGAATCATTAGCAGAGCTGCCATCCCTCCCGGATTTTGCGACAGATTCTTCGGAAAATGACTAATTTTGTGAGTCCTGACGTGGATAAAAACCCTCCTGGATCGTCAATTAACAACCTTGGCGATTTTTAGATGCGTTTGAAGTCATGGAATGAACCTGTTTTCCCAGATGTCCTCCCCAAAATCCAGGAGGGTTGGCAGATCTGCATTTAATAGGCCGAAAAAATATTTTTGTGTTGCCCTCACCCCTAAAAAAATTCAGGAGGGTCGGTCAGTCCTTTTTTAATAGGATGGCTTAATACTGACAGAAAGTGAATGCATTCTGCTGCGGGACATTTTGCACAGTATATGTATGCTGCACTTATTTTAGGTTGTCCAATCACATGTCCATTATTGATCACGTTCAAATGACGTCACTTCCTACAATTTGCCATGTGTATCATGATTTTAAGCGTATTATTTTGTGACGCGCATCGGTTGCGCCGTATTTCGAACAAATTTTGTGCAACACGCGCGCGTGTTTGGAACATGTTCCAGCGTGTGCGTACTTTATGGCATTAAATACGCAGTAGCATTTTTTCCTACGAAGATGGCGTCTATGAACGTCAACGTGATCAATTGAATAGAACGAAACGAAACACAAGTTCTCCCAACACGATGATGGGTTAGCCTCAGTCAGGCATTCATCGATAGTCTAGCGTACTGTTCTGGCTCCACCGATAACACGCCTCTCGTCGGCGCTTTTCCAGCATTCATATCGCAGAAGGTGATTTGCATAAACTCGGGGGAAGGGGGGAAATTGAGAGGGCCTTGCTGAAATCCTCTAGAACAGGTAACTATACCTTCATCGCCACCTTGCTCCATTTACGCTCCCGAACGCACGTCTCAAATCCGCCTTCATCATGTACAGCCTGAATATTGCAACAAAAATGTGTCATTCATTATATCTCACTGGCTATTTCTCCTGCAAACATTAACTTGGAAGTTAAGGGAGGATAGAATAATTTATGTCTTTTCACATTCCAAAGATGCTAAGACAGGTTTTACCAAATGGTGGTAAAATTTAGTGATTTATGCAAATTAATAAACAGGGCCACGTTTGATTATAAATGTTACACAATTTACATTTTATTCTTCAGCCGGGGTGGGGGTTTAGCAGTAGTGGTAGCATGCGGTCGCCGTGCGCACGCTCCCCGTAACTACGCCGCTGCGCTGTGCATGCAGCGCCCTCAACAGGTGAACACAATCGCCACTTGAAGGGCACTGTTCCAAAGAAATCCATGCAACTGTCATAGTCGTTATGTTTATCGACACGGATTTGGGGGAGCGTTTAGCAGTAGTGGTAGCATGCGGTCGCCGTGCACACGCCCCCATAACTACGCCGCTGCGCTGTGCATGCAGCGCCCTCAACATGTGAACACAATCGCCACTTGAAGGGCACTGTTCCAAAGAAATCCATGCAACTGTCATAGTCGTTATGTTTATCGACACGGATTTGGGGGAGCGTTTAGCAGTAGTGGTAGCATGCGGTCGCCGTGCACACGCCCCCATAACTACGCCGCTGCGCCGTGCATGCAGCGCCCTCAACAGGTGAACACAATCGCCACTTGAAGGGCACTGTTCCAAAGAAATCCATGCAACTGTCATAGTCGTTATGTTTATCGACACGGATTTGGGGGAGCGTTTAGCAGTAGTGGTAGCATGCGGTCGCCGTGCACACGCCCCCATAACTACGCCGCTGCGCCGTGCATGCAGCGCCCTCAACATGTGAACACAATCGCCACTTGAAGGGCACTGTTCCAAAGAAATCCATGCAACTGTCATAGTCGTTATGTTTATCGACACGGATTTGGGGGAGCGTTTAGCAGTAGTGGTAGCATGCGGTCGCCGTGCACACGCCCCCATAACTACGCCGCTGCGCCGTGCATGCAGCGCCCTCAACAGGTGAACACAATCGCCACTTGAAGGGCACTGTTCCAAAGAAATCCATGCAACTGTCATAGTCGTTATGTTTATCGACACGGATTTGGGGGAGCGTTTAGCAGTAGTGGTAGCATGCGGTCGCCGTGCACACGCCCCCATAACTACGCCGCTGCGCCGTGCATGCAGCGCCCTCAACAGGTGAACACAATCGCCACTTGAAGGGCACTGTTCCAAAGAAATCCATGCAACTGTCATAGCCGTTATGTTTATCGACACGGATTTGGGGGAGCGTTTAGCAGTAGTGGTAGCATGCGGTCGCCGTGCACACGCCCCCATAACTACGCCGCTGCGCCGTGCATGCAGCGCCCTCAACAGGTGAACACAATCGCCACTTGAAGGGCACTGTTCCAAAGAAATCCATGCAACTGTCATAGCCGTTATGTTTATCGACACGGATTTGGGGGAGCGTTTAGCAGTAGTGGTAGCATGCGGTCGCCGTGCACACGCCCCCATAACTACGCCGCTGCGCTGTGCATGCAGCGCCCTCAACATGTGAACACAATCGCCACTTGAAGGGCACTGTTCCAAAGAAATCCATGCAACTGTCATAGCCGTTATGTTTATCGACACGGATTTGGGGGAGCGTTTAGCAGTAGTGGTAGCATGCGGTCGCCGTGCACACGCCCCCATAACTACGCCGCTGCGCTGTGCATGCAGCGCCCTCAACATGTGAACACAATCGCCACTTGAGGGCACTGTTCCAAAGAAATCCATGCAACTGTCATAGCCGTTATTTTTATCGACATGGATTTGGGTCGCCGATCGGATAGATATGCGTGGTAAGTATGGTAAGTGAACGATAGTCATGATAATGACACCAGTGGCTAGCGAATCACGTTGGTAGAATTTAAACCTAACTTTGAAATGACATGGCTGTACTTTCAGTGTTTTAGAGGGGAAAATTGAAGGAAAAAAAAAGTTTTTGTTTTTGTTTGTTTGTTTTGTTTTTGTTTTGTTTTGTTTTTCTTATTCCGGGCGGCCGAGTTTTGTGTCCGGGCGGCAAATGTTTGGCCGGGCGCTAACAGTACCTGTGATGATTTTGTCCGGGCGGGGCCCCCGGACAAAAACGGGGTTGCTGCATACAACTACACGCTACCGCATACAGTTTACAAGCACGTGCATACTGTTTTGAATGATATGCTATTGTACTGTCTGCATAGCTCTGTTGTGATTGGTCATAGATGGTCATAATTGACAGGTCAGAACTATGCATTGCAGCCTACCTTGTACAGGCTGTACAAATCCAGTGACTTGCCATAGCAGTTGGGGATCCTCAAACGGCAACCCTGCAGGTGGAAAATAACATTGTTAAACCCACTTCATACTTCACGTACATGTACATGTATGTATACTTCTTGTGAAAGAAAACATGAATGTGACTTTGGCATCACAGCAAAGTTTTGGTTTGGTTCGGCATTCATTACCAATTAATGTTGCCGAAAAACACACAACTCGGGGTTTTGCAACCACCACTCGCAGGTTCTTTCCACTTTTTTTCGACCACCAGATATTTTGTAACTAAATTTGACGATTTCCTTCCACAAACAAGATGGCGTCTTCCATTACCAGCAAAGAAAAACCATTGATTCAAGTGTTTTGTGACCACTTTCGTGTCCATTCACGTACCTCGCCGACATCCATTTACAATGGTCATTGAACTGTCACTGGTCTCCAGTCATTATGATTGTAATTGTTTCACAGGTCCACTGCATGCCGTACAAGGGTTTTTTTTTCCCAACTGCATTTCAGGCCCCCATTCAATTCAATGCACAGTCCGACATGTATGCACAATATGTGTTATAAATAACAAGCCCCGTCCTCGCCCGATCATTCTTTGCATAAATCCCAGGCGCCCAACCACAGACTTCTCACCCCACAATATTTGCATATGTTGTACTATGCACATTGGTATCATGGCTAAAAAGCAGCTGCACTTCTTCGGTACAATGCACTGCTGTTTACATTCCAGAAACATTTTGTGACACATAAACAAAAGTTCATTCCGAACCAGTGCCGAACTGAATGAAATGTTCGGTCCAGTCTGGTTCGGAAGTGCCATGTTCGGCAAAAACTTGTTCAGTTCGTCCGTTCGGTTACAGCATTATATGAAAGTGGCTGAATAATTATTTTCTAGAATATCTTACTATTGTTTCTATTTGTCAATGCTTAATTTGAATGTTTCCATAATATCTGCACTTGGTACTGATGGTTAGTAAGATTTAAACTCCTCAAAAAAAGTTCGGAAAGTCAAGTTTGCCTGACGATTTCTCTCTTGTTACTAAATAATTTCCCTTGAATTTGGTATCATTGGAAAGCCCTGTTATTCCTCTTTACAGTGATGTGTCATTTGTTATGATTAATCAATTGGGGATGTGCAGTATAGCGGAATACAGGGGTGGGTGGAAAGTAAAATGTCACAAAATTCACTGCTATTGTCATGCAGTGCATTCCCCTTTTGCTTGGAGGATGGGAATGTGTCAATGCACCTTTTTGACAATAGCAATGCATTTTGTGACATTTCACTTTACACCCGCCCCCGTATTCAGCTGTGCTGCACATGCCCCAATTGTTTAATCATAACAAATGACACATCATCGTAAAGAGGAATAACAGGGCTTTCCCATGATATAAAATTCAAGGATTATTATTTTGCAACAAGAGAGAAATCGTCAGTCAAACTTGACGTTCCGAACTTTTTTTGAGGAGTTTACATGTAAGCAAAAGGGGGAGCAACAAGACATTATCCTGGCATTAGGCTAACAAAGGGGAAATCAAGGAACTGTTGTCTGGAGACATTTTTCTTGGTCATGTTAGTCGCAAGACCAAGACATTAAGTTTAACAATATTACCATTTCCATAACCCAAGGAATCTTTTAATTTCTCCAAAAAATTAAATAAGAACTTAAAACAAACCTGAAGTTCCCAATACTTCGCAATCTGATCAAGGAAGTTCAGCTTGATCCGAGTCTTGGCCTGTATAAATAAGACAGCACAAAACTAGGTAATATTTTTGTGATTTTAGGTAACTCCTGCTGCATTCTGACTAAATTCAGAAAAATACAGATAATTCCCTACTAAACAAAATTATCTTACTGAGCTCAGAGAGCTTAAAGGGGCTATGTCACGGTTTGCGCATGCGCCAAATCCTTTAATATTTTGACATACGTGCAGGCTCAGATGAATGTAGTGCAATTTCATTACGCAACTCCATTGGTTCATGTGCTATAGTTGTGTACATCGTGTACTTAGCACGTGCCGCATGGGCAGTGTGTTCGTTCATGAGTGTTTACAATACGCAGAATTCAACTACATTGTACATCGTGTACGCGCATTTGTTTTATTTGGCATCGCGCGCGCGCACGCAATTGGCAAGCAATGTCTGGTAGAACAAAATCGTATACAGCGGTGGCGGCCACTGTGTCTTTCCAAGGACAGAAGATATGCTGTAAAATTGCTGTCAGGACCAAATAAGCATGTCAGTTTTGATGGAAAACAAGGTTAACAAATTGCTGTATCCAACCATGTCATTCATATCATTCGATGCCGTTTCTGTCATGTTTTGCCAAGTTTTTTGATGGGATGAAAATACTCTTTTTAACGATGGCCGCACACACGGTGATGTCGATGTTTGGCGGCTTAAAAATACGGCAAACAGTGCAATTCCAAGTAAAAAGTAATGCATCAGGACATCCTGGACGTTGACAAGTACACCACTGCCAAAATTACTAAAGAATTATAAGGGATGGCAAAGATTGAATCCGGCGACAAAACTTGAAAACGTTAGCCACACTTTTTCAAGTTTTGCTGCGCATGCGCAAACCGTGACATAGCCCCTTTAAGCTGCATCCACACTGCAGTGAATTGCGAAGTCAGCGGCAACCGATGGTGACGGAATGGCACTGGCAGCGGTACCGCTGAAAGTTAAAACTTTTGGCGTTTGCTGCTAGCGGCTACTGTCGGTCATTTATTCTCCTGTCGGTGGAATAAAAAATGGGTCCACACTGTGAACGTCCAAAACTGGGTGTTGTGACAGTTTTGCGGCAGTTGAATGACAACAAAATGACAGCGGAACGGCAAAGATGCTCTAGTGTGGACGCTACTTTAGTTTGTTCTAGGCTAGAAATTACGGGGCTTTTACACTATGAGCAACTAACAATGGAAATTGGGCACACACTATTGTTAATAACAATGGTTTGTGCCCAATTTCCATTGTTAGTTGCTCATAGTGTTACGCAAACTGCCAGAGTCAATAATTGACTAGTTAAAATGGCTACCGAGATTCGAACATGCTATTTTGTCAGCCCTCTCGTTGCAAAGCGTGATCCAAAACTGGTAAACACTGGATGAAGATTTTAAAATATCAAAATAATACCTCGATCTGTAAAGAAATGTCCATATTTTACAATCATGACAAAAATTAACAGAATAAATTTGACTGGGCACACTGTGCCATCACATTTTCAAGAAATGGTTGAAAATGTATGTTAAAAAAATTTTTTTTGGGTCAATTTTATTGATTATGTCCCTCGCGCATAAAAACAACCTCTGCATAAAACTGTCCAGTCAATTTCAACATGTGATAAACTGGGTGTGTGTATTAACATCAGTAGCAGGTAAACAAACAGGTTCACTTTAGTTTTTATTTGTTGTTGACTAACCTGACTAAGGAAAGGCATTAATTTGTCTCTTGATTTCCGTCCCTCACACGCGAGGGACAGAATTGGATCACGCTCTGCAATGCAAAGCACAGCAAAGCAATGGCAATGGCAAAGCCATACACATGTATACATGTATACAGTTCCAGGTCCCATACAAAATATGTCCTTGATATCATGCGCAATTTGCATACGTACATGTATGCACAGGTACGGGTACAGAACGTTCGCACCAGTTGGGCAGAAAAATAGTTAGCGCCGAGACTGGGAACCACTCTAAACATACTACACTACAGGGTCTTTCTATAAATTAGGGGTCCAATGTTGGTGTCCCCCGTTACATTTTAAATCTTGTTTTTGTAAATTCAGGACACATTCTTTAAATACTTTCCATCTCAAAGAGTGAGTACATAAAGTACAATTCATACAAAATGGTTTAAAAGCCATTTTAATGATTTTTGTACGAAAAATAACACATATCAGGTGTAACGGGGGACACCAAATGTGACACTTTTGGACCCCTAATTTATAGAAAGACCCTACAATACTTCAACAATTTCGAGACCGATTTGAAAATCATGTACAAAAGCCAGTGAAGTCATATGCTTACCATGTACCACAAGTTCTAAAACACTATGCAACACTGAAATGATACTAAATTTGTAGCTCTACATGTACAATGTAATGAACAACTGGACTTTTTGCTGACCTCAAGCTCATTCAGTCTCTGGACCCTGGGCGTAAACTTGAACGTGTCCACATCCACAGCAAATGGTGGTTGCCAGTCCTGAAAGGATTCAAACAGACAACACAAATAATGATGATGCATAGTAATACTCGAAATGTTAATTCTGTACATACATGTACCGGTATTCCACGCTAATGGGCCTATTTAAAAAATAAGTCAATAATTCCTTTCAGATGTCTTCAGTTTATCTCAAACTTATAGAAATTCCCTTGTACTGTTCCCAGGAGATAACATTTGCCCAAAAATGTAAGAAAATGCTGCCACAACATAAGTTTCTGAAAAGCTTGTGTACAAATTGTCCATAACGTCGTATGTAAGGTGGACAGACAAAAATGTCACAATTTTGTCTGTCCACCGTTACATACATATGGAAAATTTGTACACAAGCTTTTCAGAAATGTATGTTGTGGCAGCATTTTCTTACATTTTTGGGCAAAAGTTATCTCTTGGGAACAGTACAAGGGAGTTTCTTTAAGTTTGAGATAAACTGAAGACATCTGAAAGGAATTATTGACTTATTTTTCAAATAGGCCCATTAGCGTGAAAAGACCCACATGTAGTAATACATGAACCGGTACCACTGTGAAGATTGGCTCAGATATGATGGTTTACAGGTAGGTGGCCACACCCCTTTTACAAAAAGTCTCAATTTGGAGGGGTAGGGGCGGGGGGGGGGGTGGGGGCGGCCTCCCAAAACCAGTGGTCCAAACGATCTAAAATATGAGACTTGGTGCTGTGAGATCCCGATCAACATTAATTATTCAAAATTTCATCAAAATACAATGGTTTTACATGTGGGTCTTTCTCAGGTCTACATGTAGAGAGCCCCTTTTCGCGATCAAGATGATATTTTTGTATAAATGCAGTGATCTTCACTGCCGGTTTTGTCCGGGGCGGTGCGCCCGGACAAACATTTGCCGCCAGGACAAAAATAATGAATTTCCCCTCTAAAACAGTGAAAGTACAGCCAAGTCATTCCAAAATGTGGTGTAAATTCACCAAACATGATGCGCTCTCTCTCGTTTTCTTTTCTAAATTCTAAATAAAGAGCCATCCTGTTATCCCCTTGCACAAAATGTGAGAAAATAAAGTAAACTTTCTACCCAAAAGGCACTACAATGTACCTTCACCTATAAAATATTGGGGTTAGCTGAAACATGTTCCAACTAACCCCCTCATTTTGTTCCAACTAAACCCGCTGGCCCATTTGACATTTGCACGCTTACTACGCAAAACAGAGACGACAGTTTGACATTTCCTTCACCTCATTTTGTAGCTTTGTACTAGTAGTATACCTTAAAATACTCAAAAAGTAGTCGAGTGAATCTATGAACATCATTAGCATAATACAACATTTCTGAATGATGAAAAAATTACTCAGGTCGAAAAACAAACATTCCTTTCTCATTTAAATAGGGTTGTAGCACATGTGCTGTGGAAAATATGGTGGACGGCTGTTGGTAATAGCAACATACATACGTATGTACGAGTGGCAGGATTTCATAAAAATAACTACCGGTACAGCCGTGAAAGAAAATACCAACGTTTCAACATACCCCGTGTTCCAACTAACCCCACGTTCCCCTACTTCTGTTAACAACAGTCACAATTTGCAAAGTTCAAACCCCAAACATTGCTATTATTGTGGTACGGTACATTGTACATGTACTGTACATGGACCGTAGATGTCACATTATCAACTGGTGCATGTAATGTGCATTGTATGGTACAATAGACTGACAAAGTGAATACATGTACATGTACATACATGATCTTTTGTTAGTTGCCAAGGCAATTGGCTCTAAACTAAAAATCACTAAACCGTGTCCCTGTGCTTTTGCAATGGTACTTTTTCCTGGCGGCCATGATGTTTAGAGCCAATTACCATGGCAACGCACGTCACACTTCGGTTGTCTACATGTATTATGTACATGTACCCGGTTCATGTAACTTTCCTGGAGAGCGCCCTCAGGTGGTGAAAACATGAGATGCTGCCTGCTGCAGCTTTTCTAAAGAGCACCATCAGGTGGAAAAAAACTGCAAATTTCACAGGACCAAATTTGTTTCACGATTTCAAGAAACGGCAAAGTTTAGCATTGTTGCCACCAGTAATAACAAATTTAGGCTACATGTATACAGTGTAGATGTACCTGGTACATACAGTACATGTACAGTATATGTGCGAGGATTCTTAATAATTAGTGCACACGTCTAAAATTTTGTACATGTACATTAGGCGTACCCCCAGCACTGTTGCCATTATTACCACTGCCATCAGGGAATCACCAGAGCCATTTCGCTTCAACTACATGTACATACATGTACCAGTAGGTGGCTGCATAGCCGAGGCGCACAACCCCATCAGCACAATTTTACATACGGTACTGTGTGGCATTCCCCAAATACATACACATGTAGCTTCCCAAATATTGCTCGGGTGGATGAGGTAATTGAGATTAAGTGACTTGCAGTGCTGTAGCCGAGTCCCCACTTTCAGAGTTCGAGTCAGAGTCCGAGTCAGAATCCTCGAGTCCGAGTCCAGCAAACATCCGAGTCCTCAGCAGACTTGAGTCCGAGTCCGGACATACATGTACATGTAGGGCATTACTCACTGTACCGGTACATGTTCCAGTACATGTTCATGTACATGTTCATGTACATGTATGCATGCACTGCTTAGCAAATTTACTTAAAGGGGCACGTTTGCTTTGGATTGGGCGCTTTTGGGCTACAAAAATGAAATGGACATGATGGGAAAGATTCTCAAATACATTTATACCTTCAAATTGTATGGTTTGTATTTAATTTTGTGTCAAAAGAATTTCCGCCATTTTGTGGAACGAAATTTTTTACTTCACAATATCGTGGAACGTTTCCCCGTAGTCGTATTTCCATACAATAGTGTACGTAAACATACAAAGTGAATGTATACATGTATGTACCCGGTAAAGTAAAACCCTGATCAAACAAACTTACTTCCAAATACTGAAAGTATCGGCCTTTTTAATTGTTTTTATTGAAAATTATATTATTATTAAGCCGTTACTTTCAATAGAACCATTTTTATTTTCCTATCAAAATCGTTGCTCAAGTCTTTTTACAGGAAATTGCAATTTTGGGTAAAATCAAAATCTTTACACGCTATTCAATCGAGTCGGGCCGTCTGTTCGTGACACGACCAGTGTGCGTATTCGTTCATTCCTGCCGTTCAGGCCCGTGTCACGAACAGACGGCACGACTCGATAGAATAGCGCCCTCTTTCGCCGTGACGCGCACAGGCTGCCATCTTAAAACACAGAAGAGATCGAGCAACACGAGGTCCGGGATTTTTCTTGGAAAATTTGGGTTTCAAGGACGTGTGTACGCCAGTTTTGAGAGTATTACGGCCAGGGAGGTACATGTATGTAGAAATTGTGGAGATTTTAATTTTACCCAAAAATTCCGTTTTGAGCAACGATTTTGATAGGAAAATAAAAATGGTTCTATTGAAAGTATTGGCTTAATAATAATATAATTTTCAATAAAAACAATAAACTAGAGCTTCGCGTTTGTGTTTTTTTACAAACGCAAGGTGATCGGGTGACATGAACATTGATCTTATGATGACGTCACACTTTTAACATTGGTTGCCAGTATTGGAATTCTTAAGACATATGACTCTTTGATTATTCAACGCTAACATTTTAGTGTGTGGTCATGACATCGTATGATTTGTTCAGTTCATTTAGACTTACCATGTTGTGAAAGAATTGTTCAAGTATCTATTACGGTTCTTGAGATATGAATTTTTGAAATAATAATCTTTGAATTTTTGTAATTTGACACCTTGATGACATCATGATTACGTCACACTTGATGCCATCATGATACTATACATGCTGGTGAAAGTCTGTCATAGGGCCTATGTCTGTATCTAATTTACTAACGATTCAGCTTGGTTTGATGGGCATTGTTGCTGGTAAGTGTAAAAACTGAGATTTTCGTTTTCGTTGAACTTTGACCTCCAATTGACCCCAGGAGGAAGGGTCAGATGAAAATGCCTACACAAAGAAAATTGTAGCACAGAATGTCATCTATAAATCTGCCAAATACGAAGATCCTGTGTCACGTGGTTTTCGAGATGGAAGTATTTTTGGGGGGGTGTAATTTGATACTGGATGACGTCACGCTTGATGCCATCATAACATTATACACGCTGTTGAAAGTCTGCCATAGGACCTATGCCTGTACTTAGTTTCTTAAAGATTCAGCTTGGTTTGATGGGCATTGTTGCTCAATAAGTGCAAAAATTGAGATTTTCGTTTTCGTTGAACTTTGACCTCAAATTGACCACAGAAGGAAGGGTCAGATGAAAATTCCCACGCAAAGAAAATTGTAGCCCAGAATATGATCTAAAACTAAAAGCCTGCCAAATACGAAGATCCTTGGTCACGTGGTTTTCATGACGGAAGCATTTTAAAAACATGCATATTTTGGTCATTTTTGGCTTGTAATTTGATACCTGATGACGTCATTATGACGTCACACTTGGGGGTTGATGTTCCTACCAAGTTTCAAGTTGATACCTTGAACCATGCTTGAACCGTCTTCAAGAAAAGCTCTGGAATTGTTAATTCGGAAAAAAAAAAGAAAAAAAAAAAGAAAAAGAACCAATACAATATCAATAGGTGATCGGAATGAGTTCTGATCACCTAAAAAGGCCGATACTTTCAGTATTTGGAAGTAAAACAAACTTATGTACACATAAGCTCTCTGTATATTATCAGTACATTTTCCATACATGCTACAGAATTCCACATCAACCTACCACAGTGTACAGTGTGTGCTACTGTTATGCCCAAACTATCCCCAACATGCCCAACTATACACAAATCCATTTCTTCCTTTACTTTACATATCCACCATAACTGTGGTGCTTTTAGTGCATACTTAGTACTTGTGTACAGTACATTGTACATAAACTGTATAGCTCCCATACTGTAGCATTGTGTCATCACTGCAAACAGATGCAGGCATATTGTTTCCATAAACAGCAGCACAAAATGTACAGTTCATGTACCTGACACACCAGTGTTATTGCAGACAGTGTGATTAGTTTAATTCTGGTTGAGTATACTGTTGAGACTACAGTACAGTCCTTATATAGCTCCATGGTCTGAATGACATTTTTTGGATATGATCTGATAAAGTACGGTAAGGTCAAAGGAAAAAAAAGATTACTAAGGTTCGCTTACAATCCGAGTTAACCACTTCGTCCAAATGCAACTTTGCCCAAGTGGTACATGTAGATGGCATCACACTACTTCCATAAAGTATAGGCCTGTTTTTAACTGAAATGTCAATGATATTATTAAAAGTTCTATACTTTCCTATCAAAAACGTGGCTCCAAACGGAATCTTCAACCAAGTCTTTTAACAGGAAACTGCAATTTTTGGGTAAAATCAAAATCTCTACACGTTCTATGTACTGCAGTGGTCGAGTAACAAGCTCGCAGCTCGGTATGCACAATGCAACACGCGCCGTATCGAAGGGAATCCACTATGTTTGATATATTTTAAAGAGGGAGGTTGATTCTTGAACTCTTAATGGTTTTCGTGAAAATGAGTTAAAAAGTTGCAGAGTTGGCATCCGCCTCATAGGTTTACGCACAATTAGCCGGGAAATTTTGTCATCCAATCACACGATGCATTGAGAATGTCGATAAGGTTTATTGCACAAGTTCAGCCCAATCTTGGGCTGAATTAGACCTGTGAACAAGGTGTCGTACCTCCGCCCTGGAGCCGTTTCCAACCCAAGATCTGTGGCAAACTCACGCAAATGAGATTTTGTCCCTTGGCTCTGATATTTGCTCAATACATACATACATGTAGGTGCACTCGCCCCAACGTTCAAATATTCCAAAGGGTCTAGTTTCGGTGAAATAAAATACGGGCGGTTTGCCTCAAATCAAATGTGCGCATGCGTGAGAGCGGAGAGGTCAACACTAGACTAGTTTCCTGCCCTCGTATTTACTTCCCCTTCGTCGTATACGACAAAGGGAAAGTAAATATGAGGACGACGAAGGGGGAAGTAAATATGAGGACAGTCTAGCTTGTGTTGACCTCTCCGTTCTCGCGCATGCGCATATTTGACTTGGTCCTCAAGTCAATCTGCCAGTTTCAAGTCATTTTAAAGAAAAATATTATTGATAAAGTAATTTTTTACCCAATTTTTTGGTGCATTACCATGCACGGACACCCATAATTTTTCTTGTTAAATGACATAAACCACGTAAAAATTATAGGCCTAGTTTGATTATAAAAACGCAAAATTAGGAGGGAAAAGTGTCATAAATTTACTAACGAAAAACTTTGTTGTCCCATGGGGTCTCAGAGTCAGAGGGTGTCCGTGCATGGTAATCTTTCCGTCCAAATTACCAAGACTAGTTGTAAAAATGCCATTTGTGGGAACATGCCTATGTTGCTGCTATATTAATTAGGATATTTTTTAAAGTTTATGTCACAACTGGAATTTAAGGAAAATAATAATTGGAATTGATAGCTTGGATGATTTTGAAATACCTTTTCAATTGACATTTTCGTCGCAAATGTTGCATGAAAATTCTGTGTTTTTGTCACACCCGCCTCCATACAAAAGTGTGAAACTGCTGCCAGCCGAGGCAGTGTGTGAAGCGCGCGAAGGGAGAGGGCGTGCGCGTGATGATCCGTTTGGTTTCTGACCGGCCGCTTTGCGTGCAATCATATGCAATATTTTTCCCATGATTTTTCTCTAAAAGTAAAACTAAGTCTTTGCGACGGAAATGTATGTATGTATTCATATTCTAAAATCATCCAAGCTATCGATTCCAATAATTACTTTCGTCAAATTCCAGTTGTGACATAAACTAAAAAAATACCCTTATTAGTGCCAAGTTAACATGCATCATTATCATACATGACGTGGACAATGGCAATTTTAAACCACACACGGCCGTACGCAGACTATGGTGGTTTTGTCAGGGATAGGCAAAATTTTTCACCATCAACTCTTCACATATTTTCAAATTTCTTCACAAACAAGGGCAAGGCAAAAAGGGCCATTGAAAAACACACAGCGCCGTAGAGGAGATAAATGCGGACAAACCTTGAGTGGTTTTGTGGTATAACAATCGATATTTTTGGGAGAAAAAATGACCAGAAAAAGGAGGTCTCACCGAGGGCGGTCGGATTTTACAAATGCCACTCTTCTCCGCAATGGGGCGAATCTTAGCGATGTAGCCGAGGGGGTTGGCGAATTCTTCCTCCGTTGGCTCAAAAACAGGAGCCTCCGGAGGCGGGACGAACGGCTCTGGCTCAATCATTGCATGCCATCGACTTATTAAAAATACACCGATTTTCACGAGACTAAAAGGAGAAATTTCCAGTGGTTATACAGTTTATAACAAGTTCTCTACACGCGTCTAGCTCGGTAAACTGATAAAGGAGGCTGGTCAGACTGTTTTGCGTGTAAAAGTTCACATCATGTATGTACGTGCGCGCATGACATAAACACAACGACACATTTTGTATGCACGTTTCATCACCTCTCTTTTCATACAGTGAAATTTCTGCACAGCAGCGTCTATAAATGTAGTCCCCTACTTTGCACTTTCTAGTGAGATTAAATAAAACTTGTTACAACTAAAAACACAAAAGTTGGTTTTATTTTCGTTTGTTCAAAGTGCTTTTAAAATTATGCATATTAAATATCCTGAATATCTGTTTTTCATGTGATACCTCGGAGTGATATTAAGGTTCAATCTGTCCACACAAAATTTGGGTTTTGAAAGTAGTTACGGCGTTCAAGGGTCAAATTTACAGCTGAAGCTTTTTAACTGGTGCCCGACATTATACGTATACGTATACATAAAAATTAAAACCAGGGACAATTTATGAAACCACGGGATATGGAGAGCGAAATCGTGAACCCCGTGCATTTAAACCGTACCGCGGGGCATTAACCTGGGGGGAAAAGCTAGAATACAACGTCATAAAAGTCACACTACTTGAAATAGGGGAGAAATTAAACGCAAACGAATCTACCGTTTCAACACAAACAACCACAACAAAAAACCACAGAAACATGTTCTTTTTAGGGGCGTATCAATTTGACATAAATTAGACTAATCCATTGAATTGAGGGGATGACAATTTAAATTTGAGGAGGGGGCTCATTTTTTTAACGTTTTTATTAATGCAAATCTCAGTACATGTCATGAACATGAACACGTACACATGGTAGAGCCATGGTAAAGCAAGCACTTTGTGGCATTATGTTTAAAATAGTACATGCAATAAGTCTCACACACCACTGTTACAAAATAAATTTGCCATAGAGTTTGTAAGTAGTATAACTAAAGAGGTCATGTGGCTTGTCAACTCATGAAGTAAAATGTCCTTGCAAATTATATACTTGTTTGGTAAACAGTTAAAAACGGCATGATTTCCACTGGTAATTAAAAGCATAGGTCGAGAAAACTACCTTGTAGAAATTTCAGCCACATAGATGCAGTAACACTTCAGAAAACCTGAAAAATCCAAGTA
The DNA here is from genome assembly GCA_037783545.1 of Henricia sp. BOLD:AAB3569. Taxonomy (NCBI): domain Eukaryota; kingdom Metazoa; phylum Echinodermata; class Asteroidea; order Spinulosida; family Echinasteridae; genus Henricia; species Henricia sp. BOLD:AAB3569. The sequence goes on along the minus strand of JBBELK010000333.1, from coordinate 680,216 downwards.
GGGCCTATACGGTTTTTGTGCATGAATGAATGGCTCCAAAGATCGCCTACACAGCTAGGCGATCTTTGGAGATTCAAACAATTGTGTCATTTTTCTTATGAATTGGGGCAATTCAGACGAAATAATTTTACAAGATGGTTACTACCATTACCATCTTGATAACAAATAGGCCTAAGCTTAAAGATAATAATTCAGAATTGTTTTTGGAGGGTAATTATACCAAACAAGTAGACTACCGGTACCTTTAACATAATCTATAGAATTTGTAGGCTGGGATCATCACTGATGTTAGCACAATTACTGCGGCAGAATAACCCACAAATAAAACACAATTTGTATATAAATTATTTAATAATACTGTTTTACTCTTGCATGTACGCCCTTCTGAGCGTCATAACACATTTTATGAAATAAATATCTTCAAAATACATGTAACATTCATTAAACAGCTAGTATCCCCCCCCCCCCCCCCCCCCCCCCGACCCCACCTGTGCAGTATTGAATGGAAAATACACGTTTTGTCCTTGTAATTCAAAATACAAACGTGAAAAACACTATATGTAATATGACAACAATCTATACTATTACCTGTTTTGTGAAAAAAATATAAAATTGTGGCTCACAATGAAGCTCTTTTAAAGTGAATACTGGTGCATTGCGACGGGTGGTTTTGTCGCGAAACGAACGGCATTCACAGCAGTCTGTGTACAGCATGGAACGGTCCCTGCGGTCCCTGCAGCCCACGTGTTTGAACATCGGCCGGTACAAGTTAGAATGAGCGACTCATTTTTCTCTCTCTTGGTAGTAGAAAAGAAAATATTTCTGCTCTTTTTTTTCATAGTGTACGTCTGGTAAAACATACAACCACGCAGCTACTGGGCATATCTGTGACTTTTTGGACCAACAAAATTCTTCAAAAAAACACCATCTAAAGACGGTTTTATAAGATTTTTGCGTGTAAACGTATGGAGCTAACAATCGTGTTGACTTCTCTTTCTCAGGATTGCGTCACGGGGTCACGCGCATATCATGAATACCTAATGAGCGTTTCAGAAATCGCGAAAATCTCATTTCGAAAAACGCACCTTTGCTTGCAATTTATCCACTTAAAACCGACAATTAAAATTTAAAAAATCCACGTCGGCAAGAGGGATATTTGGACTATCAAAAAAAGCCTAACTGCCAGATTTTCTTTCAAAGGGGATTCTGTTTAACTTAATTTATAGTACACTACACTTGTAATAACACTTTTTTTTGTGTTTTGTCGTAAAAATAACTGGCCATCCTGGCTTAGGCCTAATAGTTAATAATTATTAAACTTAATAATTTACGACCTGCTTAGATACAAAAAACCAGAGATAAAACCTATTTCCTGCGGGAAAACAACTCTGAGAAATTCCCATCTGACCCGAAGGCGGTCGAGCTATGGACATTGAACTAATGGGACTCCAGGGTCTGCTGTTTGAACGAGTAATACATTTATGTAAAACTTAAAAATTGCTGAAGCGATATTGTGTGGCGTGGCGACTGCGAATGCCACCAAAAGCATTCCACGCCCTTATATACCCGATCCCCCGTGCCTCGCCTCATTGCATGCACCTCAACTTGGCATATCAAATGCCCATGCGTATATATCTTACACTTACAATGAGATAGTAACTCTTTTTTATATATCTATGCCAAAGAGAATTTATAAATCCATTTCAAGCCCCGACAACACCAGCAAAAACCACAAATAAAACACAATTTGTCTATAAATTATTTAATAATACTGTTTTACTCTTGCACGTGTAGCTAGCAGTCAACCGCACCCTGGCCAGGCTTCTGAGCGCCTGACCCAGTGTTACCATAGTGCGAGGACAAAGTGCGCCAAAGAAAAAATAAACGAATATTCCAAATTGAAATCTTGTAAATATATCTCTAAACGTGGCATTCTTGCCTCTGTTAATGGAAAAAGAAACAATTTCTTATAGGCCCCTAGACTCATAGCTCTCGTCACTGAAAGCATTAATTGTGTTACCATAGGCCTATGGGGAACGGAAATGCATCGTAATGAACGGACCTACGTAATTATTCTGTACAGCCACTCGTGGGCATGCGCAACTCAGTTCCTTTGCGCGGTCTCAGCCTTTCGTAGGCTATTTTACGCCAATGATCGCTTTGGCTTTGTGTGTCGTTTTTTACACTGTTTCTAAAATGTTGCAAATTAGAACTACCACTCGTTGGTTATTAATTCCGAGTCTCTCGTGGACTGAAAAATATTGATACAAAAATACCAATATTGCCAACGGTGCGTATATGTTCGTACAAAAGGCAGGAACTCATGCCTGGAGAAATGATATCTCATAGCAAGCAACTTGAAACCAAGGGAACCCTAACTGGAACAGCCTTTTACCTGGTTTGTATATGCCATCCACTGGCCTCTGCCAGGAATGCATAAGTCAATGATATTCGGCAAAATCATATGGCTCACTAAAAACTTATTCAGGGACCCACAGTTTGGGGCTATAACTGGCCAAAAAGCTGCAGATGTCCATTGTGGCACAATCACCGTGCCTGCTCACCTGCTCACCCTGACGCCTGTATAGGCCAGTTGGCCTGTCAGTTGAAAGCCTCTTGACTAGAGCCTTCCACTCTACTCTCTCTAGCGCCATTGTCTTAACTTTCTCAAAGTCTTTCTCCTCCCTTTGAGTTATTTCTTTGATTTGGTCCACCCATCTTTTTCTGGGGCGGCCAGTTGGTCTTTTGGCTTTTGGTTTCCAATTATACATTGTTTTAGTGTCCCTTGTGTCTGGCATTCTTAGAACATGCCCAAACCATCTTAACTGGTTTCTCTCAAATTATGTGACAATAGATCTACAAAGTGCCTATCGTGCATGACCGTGACACGGTGACAATGGAAGATAGAATTAGGCCTATAAGTTGCAAATGCAATTATTCCGAGGTATATTTTCATACTTCAAAACTAGAAAACAAAGGCGTCCTCATGCAGTCACAGCTGACTGTTGTGGTTATGGCTTCGTTTTCCGCGCAGTATAGTTGTTGTTGTATATTTTATGGCATCTTCGGCAACTATAAAGGCCCTTTATGCCATCAACTATACGGTTTTAGCTTTAACTATACTATATTATCAACTTGAGATGACGAAGAAGGAGTTGCAGTTTTAGAAGTGGGAGGAAAACCCCCACCGCGCAGTATAGCCAGGGGACAAGTCTTTTATTTATTTCAATCACCAACAGCGGAATGACAGCCACTTACAGGGATTAAGAACAAAATATATATATTTTTATATATAAAAAGTACTACTGAACAACAATATTTATGCGACTCCAATATTTACAATTTAAATAAATTAATATACAATTAACAACATACATATTTAAAATGCATGTACTACACCCCCCCCCCCCTCCCCCATTTTATGCACCCAAATGCCTCTTAAATATAAAACCGTTGTATACTCTTGGTTGTATACAAACAATGAATTTAATTGACTGAAGTTGGAAGATGATGAACACAATCATGTGGTGGTACTGAGAAATTTACAGACCTCTCTTCGAAAAGACTGACGTTGCCCCAAACACATCACACATCCCATGAAGCCGGTTGTATGGATGAAATTCTCGAGACAAAGCCTTGTCTGGTCACCTCAACACGGCTCCGTGGGATGTGTAAGATGTGGTTGGCAGCGAACCTAGTTCGGCGACTTGGCACATGCCAGGCTGAAAGGATTGGCGTCTGTGACATTAAATACATTATGAACATGCTTATACAAAAATACACAATCACTGGTAGTTCTTCTGTCAAGGAGGGTCTGAAGTCGAAACATGTCACAAAGCTCTAAATATGAGGGACAATTGAATGCAGTGGTATGATTATGTAGGGTCCTATACATGAAAAACAAATACCGTCTCTGAACCCGTTCTATCCTATCAGACTGAGACTTAGGGATACAGTTAAATGCAACAGTGCAGTATTCTAAATGAGGTCTAATTAATGTACAATACAAGGTGCGCAAAACATGTTCATTCTTACAGGATCTAAGATTACGCCATACTACACCAGCCATGCAATTTGCTTTAAATGGTCAACATGTTGTACAAAATTAAGTCTACTATCGATGAGGATTCCTAAATCTCTTTGAACAAACACTCTTTTAAGAACATCATGGTTAATGGAGTATAGTTAAACATTACAGGTTTCTTCCTTAGTGTAAGAGTCAAACCAGTACATTTCGGTTGAGATGTAGTCTCCATGTTAAGCACCAAGAATGAATTATGTTTAAGTCTTCTTGCCACACATAACTTTTGGATTCATGTTTGATTTGACGGAAAACCATACATGTAGACACCGGCTTTCCAGACACTGTGGCAAGTCATTCACAAACAATGTAAACAAGAGTGGGCCCAATATGGATCCCTGAGGAACCCCTGATGGAACATGATTCCAATCCGAGCAGAAACCTTCCACCACGACCCTGTGTTTCCTAGAGGTTATTACCAAATATAGTCTGAGCACATTTATATGTCACAGTTGTAGGAGCTTAATTTATGCATAAGGAGACTATATGGTTTACTCGGTCAAAGGCCTTTGAGAAGTCTGTGTAAACAACATCAAGTTGCTCTCCCTGATCAACAGCACGGTATACTTCCTGCAACAATGATGTGATGTTCGTTTCACAGTTGCGACCAGGTACAAAACCATGCTGCTGACATGATCAGAGATGGCAGGTTGAACATGACTCAAGATCTTCAGAGATGCTCACTCAAGATCTTCTCAAAGGCCTTTGAAACCAACAATGTTAGCCGTTTTCCGAAAAGAAGGAAAACTGCCTTCACGCAAACATCGAGTAAACAGATGTGTTAAAGGGCTGCTGAGGCTGTGTGCCAATGATTTAAGCATGAATCCTGATAAATTGTCCGGTCCACAGGCCTTAGTTGTATCTATGTCTGAAAGTATAAACGTCTGACTTCAGAGTTCTGAACACTGACTGATGGCATATAGAGTCCAGATGGCAAGATTGTAGATCAGGCAGAGTTCCTTGATCCTCCTGTGCTGCATCTTTGATATAGACAGACTGAAAGTACTCCATCAGTAATGCAGCTTTGTCCCCTGGAGTAGTTGCTTCATGTCCTAAGGTTTCATTCTTCAGCATTGATGGTAGAGAGTGCTGGCGGGATCTTGCCTTGACAAAACTTCAGAAACGCTTGCAAGGGAGGACAAATAGCTGGCATACTTCCTCCGGGTTAGCGTCTTGAAGTGTGATCTTGCAGCTTTGAACACTGCAATGTTATTGGGACTGGGCTCTGTGTGGTAGAAATAGAGGTTTTCTCTAACACGCTAGATAGAAACAAAATAGTACATGTAGGCCTATGCCAAATTCGTTTTAGATACAGTCGTTTTAGCACGAATTTGGCTGGCAAAAACCAACCACCACCTCGACGCGGTGCCGGATAGATTTCAACCGCAGGGAAGGTACTCGGCGTCAGGTGGATCGACGCACCGGTCGAAGATTTCTTTCTCGGTCGCATCAAATGACAATTTGGGCCGGGCTATATAGAGCTTTTGCATCGGCGGCCATGACGGGGGCAGAATTTTAATATTTAAACTATGCCTACTCGTGCACGACACACTGCAAAAATTTCACAGCCCCCTGTCATTCCGCATTCCACCTAAAGCATTTACAACCCGTTGGTTCGGTAACAATAATTACAAGTTCTAACTTGACTAACATGTCTAGTCTACCGAAGAAAATTCGCTAACAGATCCCCGGCTCCACGATTCTGCAAAAAAAAAAAGAAAGAGTATTTTAACGAAAAATTCAATGCCATTCTTTGCTCCACCGAAGGAAGAAACCGTTTCGATCCGGGAACTAAATAACAAAATAGACGCTAAGGACTTGACTTTTGCGGGACCTCGCCAACGTCAAAACAGCGCTGGTTTAAAAGCACTAAAACATCCGATTCGGCTATAGAGGCTATCCAGAAACTGAAGCCGAGCAACTGGTGTCTGAACGCAAACGAAAGAAAGAAAAGACAGCAAACGCAAGCAAGGCAGGTGGTCGACAGTGAACTGTTCCGTTTGGTCCAGCACAGATTAGGAGCGTTGGCCATGTAGGGCCTACACGTACCTATATACACGTCGGCGTTTTTAGTGATATTTTACATAATTACATATATTGTATACAAGTATTATTTTGGAGTTTTAGAAAGTGGATTTGGTTCTCAAAAGAAGAACTGAACACGCCAGGAGGAGAAAGCAAGATCCACCGCTTTGCCAAGGCACGACATCGCTCAACGACGCGTTTATCGCGCATATCGGCCAATTCAAGCACATCAAAGACGAAATACATCAGGTTCTACGAGACCCACCCGCCATACCTACAAGTTGGCGCGACTACTTCTCGAAAATCTGCAATGAAGATTTTTTTCCAACCACTTATGCAAAGCACCGATCACGTCTATGGACCCGTACCGCTGATCACCGTTATGAGAAGCCGAAGCCGCCATCAAAAAGATAAGAAATGAAAGCGACCCGCCCTGTCAAAGTTTGAAAGCTCATTGGTCGTCGTGGCGCCTCAAATCTCGCCAACATAATCGCATGGACGAAGAAAACTTAACTCCGCCAGATTGGTCCACGAGTACGACAACGCCCATTTTGGAACGCGTAACGAAAAATGTGATGTATAGCCGAATGCTCGAACTTACCCGAATCGCCTCTTTTACCATGATAACATTTTCGAGAGAATCTTCAACGCTCGACTACACAAGATTGTCACTATAACGGCAAATCAACGTAATTTCGCCAAGAGATGCAGCACGGCACAAGCCAACCACGCAGCACGGCTCCTTTAAGAGAGGGCACACAGAGAGAGAAACCCAGAAAGTCCATTTTAATATTTTTTGACTCGGAGAAGGCGTTTGATAAAGTGCCGCGAGACGTTATCTGGCACTCCCTATACGATCGCATAACCCCGAAGCCTACGTCGGTTGGACCAAGCTCCTCTGTCGCAATAACAGCAGTATCGTCGGATGTCCATTTGGAATATCACATCACCTTTCACCAATAACGTTGGTGTCCATCAAGGGTCGACTATTTCATCACCAGGACTGTTTGTCCTCTGCATGGACACAATGACTGCCAACCTCGAATCGCTTATACCCATGGACGCTCTTCCACGCCGATGATGTATTTCTAACCGACAACAAAGTACATTTTATGTGGAAATTTGCGACAACAAACGCAACGATGGAAGACGCACCGGGAGGAAAGCAACACTGGACTCGACATAGAAAACCGAGCAGGCTAGGCCTACACGGGATGTGGTCCACAAACGGATGGCACCGTCAGCGTCGATGGAGCTAGAGAACTTCCAAAAGGTCACTTAATAATTCAAGGTTTGACTTTGGATCAGTCATCAGTACTATAGTGACATCTTCGCCGACTGATATAGGATCAACGTTGCGTGGATGAAATGGCGAAATATCACTGGTCTAGTCCTTTGCGACCGATATCCGACCGTCGACGTCTCAAGCAAATCAACCAGTCTCCCTGTAGGCTACGGATAATGATGGGTGCACATCGCGAACGAGGACGTCCGCGAAAGCGCTAGCGGATGGGAGTTACACCCGTCGATCATGGCGAGGATGCGAGAAGCGAGACCGCGGCCATATGGACACTTACTTCACCCGGAGTGATGCAGATTCAGTGATGCATATTCAGTGGCCGAATTCCCCATATATCGTGGGAAATTCGTAGCAAAAATAACCAAACGTTATTGTAGCCTTCTCCTGCAGGCCAACATTGTCAAGTCATGATCATAACTGACGCAGACGCTTTCTTCATGATCTACAGAAAATCTGTGACTCGTACGCCTATACTATATAGGGCCTACATAGTATAACAGCTAGGCTGAGAGGGTTATAATCAGGTTGAAAAGTCCGACAATGTCTAACTTTTGGCCAATTATCTGACGGTCGAAGATTATTTATATCGGGGTGAAGTCGAGCTTCATATGGGGGTCGCCGGGAATCGGGGGAAGTAGCCACAAATTCAGACATGCATGGCCTCAGATCTACTGCACTCAGTTTGGAGCGCCGTGTACACTAGGGATAGAGCCGTGACCGGTGCACGGCTCATTCTCTGTGGTCTTTTAATCGAGCGCCCTCTTGTGACAAGCAAGGAACATGCATACTAGTTCCTTGACGAATAAACGTAATAACACGCAACGTATTGTTTTTTACGTCGGGACCTGTCTATGACTTTGGAATAGCGGAAATCTTTGAGTTTGATTCTGTTGACATTTACTTTTGTGTTTTTGAGGACAAAATGTCTGCAAGACCAGCAGTTCGATTTCATAGTAGGTAAGAAAGCCTCTTAAATTGTTGTGGTAATTTTTGGTCTCTATCGAGTCTATGCGATGACATGATCAAAACCAGCGAAAGTTAAAGCATGGTTAAAGGAGCGCGTGGTCCAAAACACATTTTTGAAAACCCCAATTTTTCCCAATGCTGATGCAATGCCAATGATGGGTGTTGAGATTTTGATATCATTTGTCATACACCTTCACCAGCCCAGGGGTACGGGTGCAGGTCAACTCGACCGTTTGCCAACTCGACTCGGACCAACTCGACCGTTGTACCAATTCGACCGTTGTACCAGCTCGACCAATGTGATTGTGCACTCAACTGGAGAAGTCAACTCGACCCTTGTCCAACTCTACCGTCGTGAGTTCTTAAACGGGAAAAGTCAAACTCGTTTTGCAGATGCCAGAAGTCAATTTTTTTGCAAAGTGGCTAAACTAATAACGTCTAAAATTTCCTTGTGAATCTTTTTGCAAGCTGAAACTCGTTAAACTATGGAGAAAGAACTTCCTGAAAATTCGCGGTGCAGATATTTTGCTTTTTACATGATTTTTCACGCCGGAGATTCTCAGGCGTGAAGAAAAAGCTTTCATTGCAGTGCAATAAGTCAAAGTGTTTTTTTTTTTTTGACCGATAAAACATAGCGTGATTTTTCGCTTGGCACAAAATCGCGCATTTAATACAACTAACAAGATCAGAAAAAACAGTACGCGAAACGGTCGAGTTGGTACGACGGTCGAGTTGGTACGACGGTCGAGTTGGTACGACGGTCGAGTTGGTACGACGGTCGAGTTGGTACGACGGTCGAGTTGGTACGACGGTCGAGTTGGTACGACGGTCGAGTTGGTACGACGGTCGAGTTGGTACGACGGTCGAGTTGGTACGACGGTCGAGTTGGTACGACGGTCGAGTTGGTACGACGGTCGAGTTGGTACAACGGTCGAGTTGGTACAACGGTCGAGTTGGTACAACGGTCGAGTTGGTACAACGGTCGAGTTGGTACAACGGTCGAGTTGGTTTGAGTCGAGTTGGCAAACGTTCGAGTTGACTGTAAATCTTTGCCAGTTCAGTCTTCAGTCTTCAGACTAGTACTAAGTACATGCCAGCATGACAGAAAAATTCTAAGTGTTTTCGAAGAAAAACTTGAAATTTTCTCACTGTTAAATTCATGTTTAACAGTGTCATATTTATTATTACTATTAGGCCTATTAGGAAGAAAAGTGGCGAAGGTGTATGGTATTAGGGGTGGATCCAGGAATTTTTCCAGGAGGGGGTTTTGCCACCAGGGAGGGGTTTTGCCTGTCAGATTTTTATGTCAGCTTGTTTCGTACAGGTAGACACACAAAAAATGCATTACATTATATTTTTTGGTGTTGGAGCAAGGAGGGGTTTTGACCCCCAAAACCTCCCCTCTGGATCCGCGCCTGGGTATTTATACCGTCATATTTTTCTCATTTGTCACATTTTTCTCATTCTGAAGTCTTGCATTCTCAATCTGTATATTTTCAAGGATATCATAAAAAAAAACCACCGATGTTTTGTAAACTAATGAAATTTTTCTGGTTCCATAAAGTAGTGCAGTAATAAACGTTCTCAATGCATCATGGGATTGGATGACAAATATTGCCAGCGAAGTGTGCGTAAACCTATGAGGAGGATGCCAATTCGGCAACTTTTAAAGTCATTTTAACGAAAATCAAAAAAAAATTCAAGAATCAACCTTTCAGCACATTAAAACATATCAAACTGACCAACATGTCCCGAAACAGAAATGTGAGAGAGTGGGAGAGTCCAAGTACCGTGCTCGCAGCTCGGTATGTGCAATGCAACTCGCGAGCTCGTCTCCCATCTCCCATCTTCCATCTCCCTGTCTCTACCTCTCTAGAGTCTCTCTCTCTTTGGAGATTTTGGCAAACGATTTGTGCCTTCAGAGTTTTTTTATAAAGGGAAATAAAGCCGGAAAACATTGGCAAATTGGTGCCTTCAACGACCAGAGGGCTCTTTCTCTTTCTTGACTTGTAGCGCCCTCTATCTTCTTTCTATCAAGAGACCACTTTTCAATCGCGGCAAAGTGGTGTCTTTGACGTACAGAGGGCACTCTCTGTTTTAAACTCCTGATACCGCTCTCTTTCCAACTACGGAAAGATGCCTACGGACGCCAACTCGGCAACTTTTAAACTTATTTTCACGAAAACCAAAAAGAGTTCAAGAATCAACCTCCCACCACTTTATCTTTGACACATATCAAACGTTCTGACAAACATGTCCCGAAACAGAAATGTTGCAAATGCGAGAAATCATCGGGGATTCCCTTCCCAGTGGTAAAGTCCGAGTACCGCGCTCGCAGCTCGGTATGCGCTATGCAACATGCGCCGTATCGGCACGGCGCTGGTTAGATCGAGTGTGCTGCACTGCGAGTCCGCGTACACGGACTCCCCCGCCAATATAAATTTTAAAAAATCGTTTAAAATAATGCATATCGTCAGAAATGATGCTTTATTTTCAGTATCTATTTAAAAGGTTTGAATTGCACAATGTTGTGATATTTTAGAGGATGTTTTTCAAGATGCGCTATTTCAGAAACGGCAGGAATGTGTTGTGAAACTCAACAGTTTTACCAGGGGAGTCCGTGTACACGGACTTGCAATGCAGCACACTCAATCCAACCCGCGCCGTGCCGATACGGCGCGTGTTGCATAGCGCATACCGAGCTGCGAGCGTGGTACTCGGACTCTACCGATACGAAGGGAATCCGCGATGATTTCTCGCATTTGCAACATTTCTGTTTCGGGACATGTTTGTCAGAATGTTTGATATGTGTCAAAGATAAAGTGGTGGGAGGTTGATTCTTGAACTCTTTTTGGTTTTCGTAAAAATGAGTAAAAATGTTGCCGAGCTGGCGTCCGCCTCATAGATTTATGCATATTTGGCCAGGCAATTTTGTCATCCAATTCCATAATGCATTGAGAACGTCGATAAGATTTATTACGGCAAAGTGGTGTCTTTGATGTCCAGAGGGCAATCTTTGTTTTAAACTCCTGAACCCCCAGCTGCACTCGTCACGTTTATCAGTTTATTTACAAGGCAAGTTCAATCACATCGTCTCCATTGAACTTTGAAAAGGTGCTGGTCGCGTGGACCCTGTATTCTATAGTTACCGTACTCCGTAGTTGACCTTGGCTTTATACCTTGTCTACAAAACATGTGAGACTGGCTAAAAAGTGTGTAGTTAGAAAATGTTTATTTTTTCCACTCCTACGATTTAGTTTTTTCCCTATTAAAGGAGAAGGGTACCCAAGAAACAAAAGACCTTGTGCTCAAGAAGTACAACTCGTAAATTATTTTAATGCAAAGAAAAAGAAATATTACCTACTGAAAAGCGCACAAGAACTTCACAAAGAATCAAAATTTTAGCGATGCGTCGCACTATGGGCGCCGCCATTTTGTCCTAATTCTGGTCAACCGATGACGTTTTTGCGGACAAAGTTTTCGTGTATTGCCATAGAAATGCACGAAGGACTTGTACGCGAAAACGTCATTCTTTGCCCAATATTGGGACAAAATGGCGGCGCCCATAGTGCGACGCATCGCTAAAATTTCGATTCTTTGTGAAGTTCTTGTGCGCTTTTCAGTAGGTAATATTTCTTTTTCTTTGCATTAAAATAATTTACGAGTTGTACTTCTTGAGCACAAGGTCTTTTGTTTATTGGGTACCCTTCTCCTTTAAACCTGAACTTATGCTTGATAAGTCATTTAAAAAAATAAAAATGATCAACTGCAACTTCTCAATTTTTCCCAGAATTGGACTAGGAGAGCCAAACTCTACGTTTCGCTCCCCAGAGAGGACCTTCGCTCCTGCCGTATCGACAGCCAATAATGCCATGACAACAGACCGCACTGGACACGTGTCTTCCAGGGACCTGGATGAGGAAAACGATGAAGACGAAGTAGCAATAATGATACCATCCGTCAACGAACGACTGGGTCATCTGCGACCGTCCAGAGAACTCCTGGAGTATTACAGGAAGAAGATTGCTGAATTTGACGGTGAACACGAGGATATGCTCAATAGATTAGAACAGTACAAAATGACGTATGAACAACAGGTACTTTGTTGGTGGAAGTTAATTTGCGTTGGTTGTTTTTGGCCTTTTCCAACGTAACTTCATTTACAATCATTTATACTTGGTTCTTTCTTAGCTCGGTGGTCGAGTCGTTAAGAGGTTTGGCAAGTTTGCAAGGGGTCATTTTTCTCATTATGGTTGGGGAAAGCATTAAGTAATAGTATTCTCGCGGTCGCACATCCTGGCACTTTTGTGACCCAGTGTCAATAGCCTTTGTATACGGGCAAAGCACCGTGACTATAGTTACAAAAATTCATTCGTGCTTAGATAGGGACTTGGAAAACAATTTCAAAGTTTGATTTTGATTGAAAATATCATCTCACATTACAGATTATTTTCTGTAAATTCCAAAACAACATTCATCGCATAAATTGAGCAAGCGGTAGCCGAGATATACATCTTAGAAATCGGCCGTTTTTCCGCGAAATCATGTGTGTAAACTGATTAGGAGAGAGCTGGAAGAATGCGATGCAGTATGAAGCGCCCCCACAGTGACATATTGCACCAAGCCAGCGAAGAATTCCTCAACTTCAAGTCTGATCAGTCTTAAGGCGTGTTCCCATTGGACTTCTTTCTCCGCGCCCTCGCGGGAACTTTCCGCGACTCCCTGTAAACATTCCTTCCTGTAAATCTCCTGTGCGTTCTCACTTACCATATATTTTACACGACGCGAGCGGAAAATTTAGCTACTCGGCTGGCCATATGTGGTCAATTGAGGGCGTGGTTTACATAACCTTTGACCTGACAGGATGTTTGACATGCCATGCGATGCACATATTGGCGTATTAATTGTGTGCATGCTGCACGAAACCCAATCTAATTTCGAACAACTTCGATTAAACTTGCCATTATATTTGCGAAGAAAAGAGCATGAAAAAACACGTGCGTACGTATATACAGGGCCCGTACATAATAACCAGATTTTTTTTTGCGCAATGTGTGGTGGGATTGCACGATGCAGGAAGTGACATCATCCATTTGGCATTTTACACAGCGGCAGCGGTAGTTCTACAGGGTGGCGCTGTTCCCATTGGACTTTTCGAGGGCCCTGTAAAACTCCCGCGGTTGAGCGGAAAGTTTCCGCGGCCTCTCTCGCCCTGTATGTTTTACATCGTGGTCGCGGTAACTTTACAGGTATGCTAATTCTCCGTGCGTCTCCATTGGACTAAATTTTGTTACTCTCCCGCACAACCACGGGAGTTTAACCAAAAATAGTCCAATGGGAACACCACTTTAGTTCAACACGCTGTCTCGTTTTCTGCTAAACTAAAGCTTTGTCACGAAAGCCTAAATGCAGCAGAATTACATAGCACACGTGGGGGCGCGCAATAGCACACATTTACGCCTGGAATGAAAACCACGCACTCGACGACGCTCACAAAGAGGAACTGATAATCATTTTTGTGTGCTAAAACAAACAAACAAAGTGCATGTTTTTTACACTGAAATTTTGCACAAACACAGACAACAATCTCCCCAAACTGTTTGCTGGTTTCACAAGTCTGTTTCGCAACACAAACTACCCTTTTTGGACCAGAAATCTCACCGTCAAACAAACATCTTGCTGTGTTCCAATTTAAATATTTTTAAAAATCGTTTTAAAAATAAATATCGTCAGAGAGTATTCTTTATTTTCAGTATCTATTAAAACAGTTTGAATTGAACAATGCTGTGATGTTTTACAGCGCATTTCTCACGATGCGCCACTTCACATACGGCAGAAATCCACTGTGAAACTGACCAGTATTTGTGTACCCAGTGCGCGCGCGAAGACGTCACAGATTTCCAAGTCCCTAGCTTAGATACGTGTACTTGTCGCACGGACAACGGCTTTGTCCTTTAACTTTTCACCTTGTTCACACATGTATTTTCACTGTAGTTCTACCGGCAGTGATGTGGCACCGATCGCAATAATACAGTGTTGACAAAGTTAAGTCGGGAAAGGGCAAAATCAAACCCTAATTAACATACGTATTTAAAAAAATGATTTCAAGTAACATTAATGTTAGACAGGATGATCCTGTCATTTGACACTTTAAGCTTCATGTAATTCAGTCTACCAAAGATTCTACACTCGAGTCACCAACTCCATGTACGGCACCCTGGTCGAGTGGTTTAGGTCAATAATTCGTAACAGGCCTGGAAACTTGGGGTTGCAGGTTCGATACCCAGCCGTGGTACCTGTGCCCTTGAGCAAGGCACTTAACCACAATTGCTCCATCCTTTGGAAGGGATGTAAAGCTGTTGGTCCAGTGTGTTGTTTAATGCACTTAAAAGATCCCAGAGCCTTCTTTTGTGAAGAGGATTACTCAGTGTCTCTGGCTGTTGGCTGACAATGGCGCCACCCATCTATGTTTAGGTGGAAGACACTTGTAAGCTTCATGCAATTCAGCCTACGGGCTGCGAAATAAAGTTTCATAAACCAGTTTAAAAAGTCAGGGATTCCACACTTTTTTACTAACTCCGTCATTACCTCTATTCTCAGCACAAACTGGAATGGGAGTTACGTCAACGGGAGGAGGAGATAGCTGAGCTCCAGAAGGCTCTCAGTGACATGCAGGTCTATCTCTTCCAGGAACGCGATCACGTCCTTCGGCTGTTTGCTGAGAATGATCGGCTCAAGATTCAGGAACTGCAGGACCGCAAGAGGTCAGTTTAATTTTATCTCCATTTGGTAGCAGGAAATTTCATACCAAACAACTTGACTAGTTGGGTCATATCACACATGTTAAAACAAAATTTGGGATAAGAGTAAAAATTCATATGGTCTTCATTTTGATTTAAAACCAGACCTAGCTTTGACAAGCCAGGCAGATGCTTTACAAGCAATTAAAAATAAAACAGGTGTGAAATCTCCGATTTGTTTGCATATTTCGGCTTTTTTTGCTCTAACGACGGGCCATATTTTTTATTTACCATTCATTCAAAACAAAAAAACACGCATGATTGTTATGGTTTTCTGAAGTACATGTATTACTGCATCTATGTGGCTCAAATTTCAACAAGGCAGTTTATTAACATTATTCTTTAGTTACGTAATGCTGTTGTTTCTGTTTTAAAAAGTTTTCCAATCATGTAATCCGTCTTTAACCTCCAAATCCATCTCTGTCTGGAAATAACACTAAAATCCAATCCTGTATATGACCTTTATTATTAGGCCTAAATGACATACATGTGTATTTTCTTTTTCTATTAATAGGATCCAGCACCTGTTGTCCTTGTCCAGCCCAGCAGGTCCCGAGGTGACCTATTTTCACAAGGAGCCACCCTCCAGGGCAATTGT
Source organism: Henricia sp. BOLD:AAB3569 (assembly GCA_037783545.1). Classification (NCBI taxonomy): domain Eukaryota; kingdom Metazoa; phylum Echinodermata; class Asteroidea; order Spinulosida; family Echinasteridae; genus Henricia; species Henricia sp. BOLD:AAB3569. Next base: position 664,446 of record JBBELK010000333.1, on the reverse strand, counting down.
CACACAGAAAGAGCCTCAGAAGAGGTACCCACACACAGGTTGGAGCATGTTTCTTACAAATAGCAGTTGGGAAAAAGAACACGTGCAATTTAACAAGAGGTTTAGATGCAAGTTACACATACAACTTGGCATATTTGCATACAATGCCGTCAACTCCTGAAATTTGAGCAGGGCGAATGGGATTAAAATCAAAATTTCTTTGCCTATAAATTATAGCCAAAAACACATTTGAAACCTTTGGCTGAATAACTCGTCCTGAGTGTCACAATTCCCGGGACCCCCCATTTAAAATGCGAACGGTCAAGAGTCGAAAGGAACTACATGTATACCACATTTAAAATTCTTACCATCACCAATAACAATTTATTTACAAATAGCCAAACTGGCATAAGCAATTAATCTTGGGCAAATCAATAACCAAGTATCAATACAATTATGGCTAAGCAACCAACACCTTTTATACTGCAAAACGGCAATACCGTATAAACAAAGCAAAATTAATAACGGCCAAACTGGTATAAGCAACTTGCAACTTAATTATAGCAATCTCTGGCAAATTAACAACAAAAATATCAACACTTTATAAAACAAAAATCTTGTCAATCTTGCACAAAAGCGAAGCTAGCATGCACAGCATCACAGTCATGGCGGCAAAAATGGAAACCCATGGCTCCAAAAGCCAGACAGGAGTGAGAGTACCAAGCCGTACTCCCGCTGGCTAAAACAGGCCTCAGACTGACTCCAGTTGTTCAACAGGTGGCACCGAGGGCATACTGTCACAGTGATGCTGAAGAAGTTGCGACACCCCCAATTCAACGTAGCAAGTTCATCAGCCGTCCCAGAGCCATCACGAGCTTGGCAGACGTCTTGCTGCAGTCCTCGGGGTAGTGAATGCCGTCCACGTGCAAACCTCACGCGCACACAACGATGACAGGCGATACTCTACTGTGCACCCATCATATAGGCCCTTTTAAAACTCGCAGTCTGCTTGCACTCTTCGCTTGTTACCCTTCATAACCCACATTTCCAAAATTGTTACACCTGTACGTTCGTTCTTTTGTTCACTTTTAACAATAGACCAACATACAAAGAATTTACAGACAGCTGATTTTGTGACACAATGCAAGTGAAAGTAAAAAGTTTTCTTCCTCTCCAGAAAATGGGCTTGGATTAAAAGCTGAAGTTCCTCAGAAATCAAAAAGTAACGGAATGCGAAAAGAAGCTCAGCAAAGGGTAGCAAGTAAAACGTCAAAAGGTAAAAAAATAGAGTAAAGTGGTGTTCCCATTGGACTATTTTTGGTTAAACTCCCGTGGTTGTGCGGCAGAGTAACAAAATTTAGTCCAATGGGGACGCACGGAGAATTAGTGTCCCTGTAAAGTTACCGCGACAACGATGTAAAATATACAGGGCGAGAGTTTTACAGGGCCCTCGAAAAGTCCAATGGGAACAGCGTCGCCCTGTAGAACTACCGCTGCCGCTGTGTAAAATGCCAAATGGATGATGTCACTTCCTGCATCGTGCAATCCCACCACATTGCGTGAGAACATTCTGGTTATTATGTACGGGCCCTGTTATGTACGTACGCACATGTTTTTTTCATGCTCTTTTCTTTGCAAATACATTTTGTATAATGGCAAGTTTAATCGAAGTTGTTCGAAATTTGATTGGGTTTCGTGCAGCATGCACACAATTAATAATTTCGCGCCAATATGTGTATCGTATGGCATGTCAAACATCCTGTTAGGTCAAAGGTTATGTAAACCACGCCCTCAATTGACCACATATGGCCAGTCGAGTAGCTAAATTTTCCGCTCGCGTCGTGTAAAATATATGGTAAGTGGGAACGCACGGGAGATTTACAGGAAGGAATGTTTACAGGGAGTCGCGGAAAGTTCCCGCGAGGGCGCGGAGAAAGAAGTCCAATGGGAACACGCCTTATGATGTAGATGGAGTACAATCATGACATGGAAACATGCTGATAGGCTATGCTACTTAGGCAATATGTTGGAAAACAAATTGTCCACAAATTGATCTGTATTAAGATTATAGCCCAGAAATTAAGCAGGTGGGATTATATTAGTGTATTTTCCCCTTGTCTATTGGACAAATATGGCAGTATTTTTACTCGTCTCAATCAGTCGGACAACAGTTAATGTCGAGTGCTGAAATGTTACATTTGTACAGGTGTGTTCCAAGCTTTAATTACCAAGGCTTACTATTAGCATTGTTTTAAGTAACGATTTCAATTAATTTTAGTGAGGGAAAGTATTCTAGAACCCCTTGGAGAAACCAAAATTGATCTCATAATTTAACATGCACGGTTATATTAATATATCGGTAGTGACATATCGGTAATGTAATAAACATCAAGGGAATTGGCTCTCAAGTTCTAAGTTAAAGGCCTCATATATCATTTGAAAGATGAAAAGTTTTACAGATTTCTTGAACAAGGGCACAACATATCTAAAAGAAGAATGTGGGTAAATTAGCCTGCAGAAATCTCAGCTACATGTATATACCGTACATACAGTTGTAGTCAGAAGTTTACATACAATTACAACTGTGTTAAAACTGGTGTGCTTAAACTTGCGTTGTCACCATTTTTGTAACAGTTTTTACTAAAGTCTTGATTTTGTGGAATTCCTCACGTGCATGCAGTATACTTAAAACATAGCTTGTACATGGGTAATTCCCAAAATTAGGGGTCCAAAATATTTGGTGTCCCAGTTACGTACGACACTCTCTGCTTCAAAAATCACCACTCATGATCACAAATTCTCAGTAATGGACTGTGGTCTGTGATTATAGGGGTCAGCATCAGTTTCTTGAATATTTTGTTCTCCGATTCCTGAAAAATATTCAAAACAAAAGACCATAAAGGCTTATAATTTGTTCCATGGTATTGAATAGGAGTTTGGTGTCCCGGGTTACCTACGCCAATGAAAATTGACTGTAGAATGAGTTTACATTAAACTTGGTGCCATATCTACACACAAACATTAAATTTGAGTGGCATTTGTTGAAATAAAAATAATTAATTTCTACTGGGAAACCACTTTCAATCACTAAAAACACTTGGAAATCTTAAAAAGCATGTCACACTTTTGGACCCCTAATTTTGGGAATTACCCACATCTTGCAATGGTTCGGGTAGTCCTGTTTACCATTTTGGGTGATGATGGTAGTGGTGTACATGTATGTAAACTTCTGGTTTCAACTGTACATTGTACATGCATTTTAGAAAACCTTAAAAAAATACTTGATTTCTTGTGTTATTAAGTAAATGGTAAAAAAACCTGTATGCGCACACTTTTTTTTAGAAACCACCTTTCAGTTGTTAATTTTTTACAGAAAGTACCATCTTGTTACCATTGCTTTCAACACTTGAAGTAAGTTATATTTTGTCAACTAATCATCACAATTTTAGGTCATTGCAAATGATATCATGGGCCTCTAAGCGCCTTGCTCAAGAGCAAAAGTACCTTGAGTGGTTTCAACTAAGGTTGAGAATTTACAATTAATTCGGTAAACTGTTTGCAATTCTTTCAAGTGCCAGTTTAACCATTCGGCGGACATTTTAAAGGTTTCCACTGGTGTTTGTGAATGCATAAATACACACCACCCCTGCGCCCCCATTAAAACTTCTTGGTGCACCGACATAATGAAAACATCAAATGAGAAACATACAATGTATAGTATACACTGTAGGTAGTCGGTTATTAATAGTGAACAATTTATCCACATGAAACGTCCATTAATGTGACCAACTTCCCATTTTAAGTACATTTAAATATCATTTTGTAGCTGAACATCTAAGATGGTAGTGTCAAGTCTTTATAAGTGGGTTTCGTTTAATCGTTCAGCAAAATCTGTCAACGGTTTTTAAATTGTTGTCGGTTAGACGAATAAACGTCTCATCCTAAGGTTCCACTTACAGTTTGCAAGTCCAGTGAGCTAAACCACCTGGCCACAGTACTCCCTTTGAAGGAAATGGGTTCTTCCAGTTGCTGAGTTTGACTTATCAAGGCTTCACTGTATATTGAACATTATTTTGAGAAAGGTCTTGACTACATTGTTAAGGTTCTTCTACACGAGCCAACATTTGTTGGCCAACAAGGACCAACATGAAGTTGGAACTTGTTGAGCAGTACGTGACGTGGATGTGCTCGACCGTGCGAACCAACATGTTTCAGCATATCCTGACCACAGTTGGTTGCTGCTTTCACGCAACAGGCATTTTAATCTGCTATTGGCCCGTTTCTCCAACAAGCTCAAACAAAGTCGGGCGAAACGAACATGTTCATACATGTACATGTTCCAACTAGTTGCATGTTGTTGGACGCTGTCTGGAGTGATGTCCACACCATCCAACTTTTGGTCGGCCGACATCGTCAGACACGTGTTGGACCTTGTTGGCCAACAAATGTTGGTTTGTGTAGACAGGCCTTTAAACTACTGTACCTCCAATTTCCTCTCTAGCCAAACAGCACCCTTCCCACCCTAAGCCCACCACACCAAACACCAACTCCCTACCCACTGCAGACACCGAGACCCTCCTGCTGCACATTGAAGCCTTGCAGTCTCAGATGAAGGAGCAGGCTCAACTATCCCGGGACCAGACGGAAGCCCTCTTGGAGGATCGTAGGGTTCGCATGGAGGAGCTACAGACTGTTATCGAGAGAGACCGTTCCAAGATCCAGTCACTCAATGACAAGTAAGCCAACCAGAGTAAATTGCAGCGTCGTAAAAGTCAAGACTGGTCAAGGTCTTAGAAATCGCCAACCAGAGTAAATTGCAGCGTCGTAAAAGTCAAGACTGGTCAAGGTCTTAGAAATCGCTTCGTTCGACGAAGATTCAACAAAGAGATTTCCTAATGTGAATGCATGTCTCTTCATTCGATGAAGACTAGAATCTCTTTATGTGCTGAAGCAAAAGAGCTTCATTCGACGTAGACATCACTTAATTTGGTAAATTGTAGCATCGTAACAGTCGAGAATGGTCATGGTCTTAGATCCTGTTCAAATTAGGGAGAATCTCTTCGTTCAGCCAACAGTCGACAATGATTCGACGAAAATATTTCCTAATGTAAATGTGCTACTTTTCATTCGTTAAAGATTAGAAGTAAAGTAAAATAAGTAAAATAACTTAATTCGACAAAGCAAACTTGTAATGTGAATGCTCCCTTAATTCAGCAAAGCTATTTGGCAGGCCTGGTGTGAATGACATTATTAAAAACCACACAGAGCACTCGGTGTCAAATGTTTGACATTCGACGCTTGACAGAAAAGCAATTGTTTATAGCAACAAAACTGTAAAAGTGTGTGGTTGTAAAAAGGTGCATTTGGTTTTTAAAATGTATTTCCAAGCTGGAAACTGCAATGAAAAACAGCTAGAATCCCCCTGTCCACATTTTTTTAGTTTTTCTGTTTATCATGGAGGTGTATCAACTATGAGTCTACAACACCATCACAACTTGTTTTTCACAAAAAATCGACAGGCTTTTGCTTAAAACGTAAAGCAGTTCCGACTCTCTTCACCCGAAATTCTGAAACGCTCGAGGTCACTTGGTTTGTTTATTAACAGGGTTTTGACGTCATCCTGAGAAACATACAAAACGGCCTGTGCAGTATTGAATGGAAAATACACGAAGTGATTGTTTATCATGCCTGTTTTGTCCTTGTAATTCAAAATACAAACGTGAAAAACACTTCATGTAATATGACAACAATCTATTAATTACCTGTTTTGTAATTAAGAGATGGTGGTGATCAGCTAACGGTTGAGAATGATGCGCGCCAAGATCCTTCCAGCAATAGACAGGAGAGATATGCCACGGTAGTTGCTACAGTCGGATTTGCTGCCCTTGTTTTTGATTAAGGAGACAATCATGGCGTCCCTGAATTCCTGGGGCATATCCTCTTCCTCCCAGATATTGCTGAGAATGCTGTCAAAGGTTTCAAGGGCCACTGGACCCACTGCTTTGAAGATTTCTGCAGGGATTCCGTCCATTCCAGGGGGCTTTCCCAAAATTGGTCTGGCTGATGGCTTTCTTGACCTTGTAAGGTAGGAGGGGAGTCGAGGTTGTCTATCGTGGGTCACTGAGGTATTTGGTCCAGGGCATCTGTGCTGACAGTGGATGGTCTGTTGGGGAGAGTGCTGAAGTGCCCTCCACCTCTCATTGATGGTGTTCTTTTCTTTCAGCAATGTGCCATTGGCTCACAGGAGAGGGGTGGTGCTTGGTCTGGACAGTCCGTATACTGCCATGATGGAGCTAAAGAACATCTTGGAGTTCCTAGTGTTGGCATAGTACTGGACTTTATCTGCCTTCTTCTCCCACCATTCATCCCGCAGCCTGGGCCTAGCAGTGGAGCTGTTTGAAGCGGTCCCTTTTAGAGTTGGAGGATACATGTAGGTCATTCTGCCATGCTGTAAATGCTTTTCCCTTCCAGGAGTTGTGCAATAGCCTTGTCATTCTCATCGAACCAGGCCTGGTGGACTCTTCTCTTTTGGCTGAGTGTCAACTGGGCTGTCTCCTTCACCATTGATGTGAACTGGTCCCACTGTTGTGTTGCACTTCCTGTCAGAGGTCCATGGGAAGTCAGTTTGTTGTCCAGGCTGGTCACAAAATGGTCACAGAAGTCGGGCTGTTTCAACTTCTCCAGCCTGACAAGTTTGGGCTTCTTCTAGTCATTGGGGGCAATGTGCAGCACGAGGATTGACCTAACCAGACGGTGGTCGATCCAGCACTCGGCTCCTCGCATAGCCCTGGTAGTCCTGAAGTCTTTCCTCTTGAGGCAGATGGCATATTCAATCAGGTGCCACTGCTTGGACCCGAGGTGCATCCAAGTTGCTTTGCACTTGTTTGCTTGCCTGCATGAAGAGGGTGTTCGTGATAGTCAGATCATTCTCTGCATAGAGGCTCAGTAGCAGCAGGCCATTGGAGTTCATTTTCCCCATGCCACGTGGGCCCAGAATGCCTTTCCAGTTTCTGCAGTCAGTGCCAACTCTAGCATTGAAATCACCCATCAGGATGAGTTTGTCACCAGGGGGCGTGGCCTTCACAAGGCGACTGAGATCCTCGTAGAAGGTATCTTTTGCTAAATCACTGCTGGTCAGAGTAGGGGCATAGGCGCTGATGACTGTGACATGGCGCTGGGAATTAAGAGGAAAGCGGAGTTTCACCAGCCGCTTGTTTCATCAGGTCTGGTAGTTGAATGAGAAGTGTCATTTTGATGGCCAGACCTATACCATGGATTCTGTCTTTGTCCTGGGCCTTGCCTTTCCAGAAGAAAGTGTAGCTGCCCTTGGGTTCAGCAACAGAACCTTTCTCCGCAAGCCTGGTTTCACTCGGGCGACTCCTCTCGAGTCTTGTGGAAGTTGCCCTGTCCATGAGTGTTTGGATGTTCCCTGTTCCGAAGATTATCGTTTTACTTTTCTTTTGTTTTCCACCGCTGAAGAGGTAAACTGCCAACCGCGGCTAGCTGGCCAGTTTGGGGTGGGACAAGCAATATTTGAGACACCTTTTCTAGTCTCCTCCCGCATTTGAGGGTACGGTGAGCAGTGCTATCCTGAATAGTTCTCCGCCTGGGAGAACGCCGGACTCCATCTGTTTGCAGGGTTGGGACTACAACTCCCAGTGGTCACCTCCACCTGTTGCTTTGCCCCTTCCCCATCACCACAGGGCTTTGGGGATGGCGAAGAGTTGCTCGTAGAAACCTATGCGGGAAGCGTTTATAGTGAGAAAGTAGATTGCACAGGGGCAATACCACTCTCTCGGCCTGGGAAGCTGGGTTCCGGTGGTATGAAAGGCCGCCACGACCAGACACTCCCTCAGCTGCAGTAGATGTCCATGATGCTTATAGTGTCTTGCCGTGCCCTAAGCGCTCCACCACGCCTTGCTGTCGCCGCCTTCATGACCGTTGAACCTTCGTTGGTCTTATCTGCTTATTCCGCCGGGTCCAGACTTCGCATGCTGGGATAGACATGTCCCACTTAAACTGACTCACCGGTGTGTTTGAGGCCCGGCCGGCTACCCTCACCTGGTTTAGCCGCTTGCCATTGCGGTTTACCGGGGTGTGGCCGCTGACGCATGTTACAGTTTCTTGGAGCCACAGGTGAGAGCTGAGTGCCAGGTGGGAGCCAAACCAGGTTGAGCTGCCCTAAAAAAAGGCATGGCAGGCCCCCCTGCAGAGGTGCTAAACCAGTGACCATAGCAACAGTCCAGTGACCCTGATGTGACGTCACGACTCTGCTAGCGAATAGCCTCACGCCCTTCTAAGTTGGCCCCATTGCCCCTTCAAGATACTTTTTGAGGCCAACTTGGTCAGCATGCATATTCTCCTACTTTTCATGAGGCTTGTAAACACTATAACCAGCACACATACATTTGGAACAAATCAAGGCTGGAGTACGTGACCTGTCCCCCATTTTCTTAATGTCAAGGCCTGTTACAATACTTGGAAATTTATGAAGGAAGAAAAATACATTCCTACATATTGTTTTGTGTAGGTTACATCGAACACAGCAAATGCTTTACGACAGCACCAAGGATTATCTAGAGCTGAAATACGAAGGCCGGTCGCAGGAGCGCGTTTGGATGGCTGAGAAAGACCGCTTGCTTCAGGATCTCGATCGATGCAAAGAGCAGCTGGATGTATCCAAAGATGATGTGTTGATCATCCCAGATCGAACAGTTGAAGACAGGGAGACTCAGAACTTGGAAATTGAGGTTGGTTCGCAGGGCAAGGTCATTTTTAATTGGGGTTTGTTTTGCCCTTATCTAATTTAGCTTGATTAGCACCGTATACTCGGTGCTATGAGAAATACTTCATAGTGTGCTCGGGTGGAACTCGAACCCACGACCTTCTGCATACTACATGTAAGCAGATGTTTAACTGCTCGACCACTGAGCTGGCCGTTATTGAATTTATTAACCAGTTGACAATGGGATTTTTTTTGGCAAAATGAACCAAAGGCAAATGTTACAGACCAGAAGTTAAGACCAGGTCAACCACCACAAATACTGACTCTTGAAAGTCATTTCTACATTCATTGTATGAATCTCCTCACCAAAAGATCATACTTTGCAACACTCCGAGGCGGCAGCCACGGAACAAGATTTGCTACACTGACAGGCCGTCCACGGCCGTCAAGCTCAAAACACAGTGCGTACAAATTAATGGTGGACAATGGACGTGTTTACACGTCAATTGTGGAAGACGGCGACGAAGTTGTTTTAACTCGTCAACAGCCCCTATATATTGCCAGAACGTGTTTACAAGTCCTCTGGCGTCAAGTGGCTCAAGATGAGTCTGGTTATTTAAGACACTTTTTAACGTCACTTCGAACAAGCAGAATCATTCCATTGGACAATTTTTGCGTGTAATCTTTGCACTGCGGCTGGTGCAGTTTATTATAGTCCACATGCTATGCTGTTGTTGTTACAAGGTGCACACCAATACCTAGCAATTGACATTCCGGTTGCTTTATGCCATTCTCTCCTACGGTGAACACAGTATACTGCACACCTGCCACATGAAACACATAGCAACAAAAATTTTGTCTGGTCAAGAGGATACTAAATGTACATATGAAAGGGAGTACGTCAGTATACCAGACGCTGTTCATGTGAAACATGCAAAAGGCTAATTGGAACCACTTCTGTCTTCACTTTAAGTAAGATTTTCCCGGTCAACTTGTTAAGATTTTGCGTCAATGAAAATTATCTATGCTACATTTAAAGCCTGTCACACACCTTTGCGATTTACCTGCCAACTGGACACTGGACCATCGGATGCAGAAAAATTAAACAAGTTTGATTTGCCCCGGTCGTTCGTGAACGGTCAGACCGGCCCGAAGTTTCACACATTCTCAGTATATGTGAGCCCATAGGCCGATAAATCGCAAAGGTGTGCGGTGGGTTTAGGACCACAACTTTTTTACTGTTGACTTTTGCAGTCTTTAGAGAACCAGTTGGAACAGGCCCAGAAATTGGCTGACATGTACCGAGAGCAGGTGATTGGATTAGAGGACGAGTTAGCTAGAATCAGGGAGAGGGATGATGTTAGCAAAGACGCTTACAAGGTCAGTACATTGAAATTGACTGACTTGTACCGGCAGTTTGACTTGACTTGGGACTCGAAGGCAGTTTGACTTGACTTGATACTCGAAGGCAGTTTGACTTGACTTGACTTGATACTCGAAGGCAGTTTGACTTGGGACTCGATCACCTGGGGCCAATTTCATGGTGCTGCTAAGCACAAAAATTTGCTTAGCACATAATTTATTTGCTTTGTAAAATGGATTACAAGCCAAAATTATACATCAACTTGTGTTCTTCGCAAGAGTAGGAGAATACCTTTCAATACACATCACTTACGACTTTGGCTGGCAATCCATTTTTGCAAAATAAAACAAACAAATCCTGTGCTAAGCATATTTTTGTGCTTAGCAGCGCCATGAAATTGGCCCCAGGTGATTTGTTCCAACACTGCAAACAGTAAAATTATTCTTAATCAGTCAAATTAAACCTGATGCTAAAAAACGTAGCAATGTTAAGCTTTGACTGCAACACCTTATGCAGGACAAAATGGAGAAACTTGCGAAACGTCTACACCTGATGAACCAGCGCTACGAAGCCTTGGAAAAAAGACGGAATTTGGAAATCGAGGGATTCAAAAACGACACACGGATCCTGAGGACAAGACTAAAGGATGTAGAGAAACAATTATACAAGGTAAAATGACCTTTTGGCCACAACATATACACTTTCTAAGGCCAACTTGGCCAGCATGTCCTATCTCCTAAATTGGACGAGGCTTGTGTACACTAATTACCAGTACACATTTGGAACAAGTTGACAAAGTTGACCGTGGTGTCACTCCACTTGGCTTTGGTGCCCTTTGACCAAAGTCAAATCAGAAATGATCTTTCCCTTATTTTTGTAAATGTGATATAACGACATGACATGTGTTGTACATGTTCATATAAAGTGGGCCTCCCACTGTGCGATTTTTGCCACGAATTTCCTACGATTAGCTACGATAAAGTACGATTGTGTGTAGAGTCTATAGACAGTCTCTGGTAATCGTACCAATTCGTAGGAAATTCGTGGCAAAAATCGCACAGTGGGAGGCCCGCTTAAGAGAAATTGTGGCAATTAAAAAAAAAAACCAATTAATTTTATTAAAACGAAATAGGATATTCATCATGGCAATCGGAACAAACAAATACTCATCTGCTGTCTCGTGATGTGGTCAGCATGGGGACTGCAATATTTCAACCACACAATTTCAAGTCATCATCAGGCGACAGTTTAGTGTTTCCTTGAACAGCTACAATCCCCCCTTCTACATTTTTTGAGTTTTTCTGTTTATCATGGAGGTGTATGTGTCTACAACACCATCACAACTTGTTTTTCACAAAAAAATCGACAGGCTTTTGCTTAAAACGTAAAGCAGTTCCGACCCTCTTCACCCGAAATTCTGAAACGCTCGAGGTCACTTGGTCTGTTTATCAACAGGGTTTTGACGTCATCCTGAGAAACATACAAAACGACCTGTGCAGTATTGAATGGATAATACACGAAGTGAATGTTTATCATGCCTGTTTTGTAATTCAAAATACAAACGTGAAAAACACTTCATGTAATACGACAACAATCTACTATTACCTGTTTTGTGAAAAAAACGGTGAATTTGTGGCTCAATTGCGACGAGTGGTTTTGTCACGGAACGAACGGCATTCACAGTCTGTGGTCTGTGATACAGCATGGAACGGTTCCCTGCGGGCCGTATAGTTCCCACATGTTACATCGGCCGGTACAAGTTAGAATGAGCGACTAATTTTTCTCTCTTGGTAATAGAAAAGAAAATCTTTCTGCTCTTTTTTTTTCTTCATAGTGTCTGGTAAAACATACAACCACGCAGCTACTGGGCATATATCTGGCTTTTTGGACCAACAAAATTCTTAAAAAAACACCATCTAACAGAGACGGTTTTTCAAGTTTTTTGCGTGTAAACGTATGGAGCTAACAATCGTGTTGAGTTCTCTTTCTCAGGATTGCGTCACGGGGTCACGCGCATATCATGAATACCTAATAAGCGTTTCAGAAATCGGGAAAATCTCATTTTCGAAAAGCGCACTTTTGCTTGCAATTTATCCACTAAAAACCGACAATTAAAAAATAATAAACATCCACGTTGGCAAGAGGGATGTTTGGACAATTGAAAAAAGCCTAAATGCTGGATTTTTGTCAAGGGGGATTCTTCCTCTTTAAATAGCTGCCTGTGTGATACGCTGGGCATTGGGCCGTAATTGGCCCGCGTAGTGACGTGATGGGGAAATCTTTATAGAGAGATAAGCAAACAAAAAGTTGAGTTAGTCAACTGAAAAGAAAACAAGTTACTGGTAATGAGTCGTGCAGAAGATGCAAACAAAGAGAAATGCCTGGTGACAATCATGAAAAGATGAAAAGGGACAAACTGCAAAACAAGCAATCGTAGTGACTATATATAGATGGGCTTCCGATGTTGTGCATCTAAGCCTCGGAGATCTCGATGCCATTGTCCATGTTGATGTTATCGTTGTGGAGCCTAATCTTGATAGCGTTCTTGACCCATCGGGTGTACCAATGGGGGGTCTCGGTCAATGCACTGGACATACCCCCAGTCTAGACCATGTCCCGTCCTCCATGCATGCTCGGCCACAGCAGAGCCGTCCATCTTCATGTACTTGACATCCCCTTAGTGCTGCTTTATTCTTTCGCTAACGGGCCTGCAGATTTCCTCAATGTAGACCTTGTAGATTTTGTACACAACGCCATCCCGTTTGGCGGGAGAAACTAGGTCCTTCGGGTGAACCAAGAAGCTCCTTAGGGTAGTTTCAGACTTGAAGACGGTACGGATACTGTAGCTGTCTAGGCAACGCCGAAGTCCTTGGGAAATTCCGTCGATGTAGGGAAGTACTGTCGTTGACCTGAACTCCCTTGGCTCCGTGGGCGTGCTGGGCCGGGTCTTGGTCACTCTCTGCAAGAAAGGGGATAACCATTAGACATGAGTGCAGATTGCACCTGAGACTTTTCGACCATGGTGCCGTTAGGTTTGGTAATGATGCATGATGCTCTGTCGTACAGGCATTTAGCAACACAACTTTTCACATATTGTGGGTGGTGTGAGTCGTAAGCTAGATACTTGTCTGTATGGGTGGGTTTCCTGGTGGTGAGTCGGCCGTCTGTTTCCCTGTGGACGAGGGTGTTGAGGAAAGCAATCTTGCCGTCTTTCTCGTCCTCCTTGGTGAACTTGATGGAAGGCTGTTGGCTATTCAGATGTTGCAGCAAGCTGCTGACGCCTGACCGATCCGTAATAACAAAAGGTGTCATCCACGTATCGCTTCCAAACCCTTAGCCTTTACTCCGGAGGGCAAGTCCGGAGGGCTCGCTCTTCGAGTAATTGCATGTAAAGATTGGCAATGACAGTGGAGACTGGACTGCCCATAGCCGCACTCTCCTGTTGTTCGTAAAATGACCTGTTGTACATGAAGTACGTGGATCTCAGTACAAACTCCAGAAGGTAGGCTATCTGGGCTGGTCCGATTTTTGTTGACATAAAGAGTTGATGTGTTTGGTTTGGTATTCTGGGGCAACCGTAACAACTTGATCACAATATCTGCCTTTTTGAAGCGCTTGGTTTGAATAATTTAGCACAGAGTACTGCTCCTAATAAAAAGTGTCGACTTCAGGATCATGAATTTAAAGGACCTACGCATAATTCTATTGGAATTCTATTGGTACCAGATGGTTTGTAGGGTCAGAGGAAAGCACACATGTAAACAAGTAGCCCAATAATAATTTATTAGTAATGCTTAAAACGCTATTCAAAGAGTAAACTTTAGACCATCTGAGCTACACAACTTTTTTGCTGCCAAGAATCGCCGCATTCTTGGCAAAATCATTTTTACGTTGTATTAGACATTCTTACCATCAGTTGTGTAGGCTTGCTGAAAACATTGCTGTGAATATAACGGCTGTAAATGGTGAGAATTTTCCACGTCCATATATCCGAGAACCCAAACTTGGTTCGCTAAATTTATACATGTTGCATATGCTATCTTTCGCACCAGCCACGAGTGCGTTGTGCAGAAATGTGTATATATATTTTTGTACATGCGCCACTGAGCTTGACAGGCGTAAAATTCAAAGAAATGTTTCAAGCAAGCCTACAGCCTAAGATGTCTAGTAAAACATACAAATGATTTTGCCGGGAATGCGGCGATTCTTGGCAGCAAAAAAAAGATGGAAAAGTTGTGTAGCTTAGATGACCTTGTTTACTCTGCGAATGGAGATTAGGCATTACGGCAGAGGTACATATTGTTGATGTCCCCCAACGTGGCGCGGCCCCTAACGTGGCGGGCTTTACTTTCTGTTCTCTCTTGGCGCAATAAACAATCTGTTGCACTTGGCATTAAATATAAATAAAGTTCTCAAGTACCTTCATAAATTCTAAAACTGAAATACGGAGAAGAATCATTCAGTTACTAGAAATTCACCGGAATGTGAAGGCATCGCCGTTTGCTTCAGGTTGTCATGACACCATACACGGAAGCCTGTAATAGGCATTTCACGTGAATAAAACCAGGCATACCGGCGTTGTGTACAGTGTCACAGTGTGTGCGTGCAAATGGTTTTCGTGGGCCATCAAACCGTTTCAGCCAATCAGCAACGCGCTCCACGTTAGGCGACAGTTCGGGCGATTTCGGGGAAAAAGTGTTCATCGTTTTGTCCTGATTGTTTGTGTTATTTTGTACTTGTTGATGAGTCAAAATATTAAAGTATTACTTTTTCTTGGAGCCTATGAATTATACTACAAGGTGTGTAAGTTTCAACTAATTCTGCTAGGGGGTTTTGCTATAAGGTGAGTGGATTTCCAGTGAGTTGTCGAAGTGTGCCAAGTTAGGGGACATCACTATACCTAATTTATTGGGTAAGTAAACAAGCTGTGACGTCATGTTTCAGGTCTGTAGAGTACTGCTTTTTTTAATCATCATTTTTTGGCATTTTCAGGTCACCGTTGGGGTAGGGGAAGATGGTGACATGTACATGCTGCACGATGTCCATCAGACAGCCAAAAGGTCCCGAAAGATGCAGAGTGAGCTGCAGCGGCTTAAGGCACAGATCTACGGCATGGAGAATGATCTTAGGAACCTCTGAGGGAGGATTCAGCCATAGGACCCAACATCGAGGAATTTGCAATCACAAAGATGCTCCAGTTTTCATGAGGTTTTCCTAGTTCAGCATGTCTACGTGTTGTATGGTATTGAAAAAGACATTGGAAGTTTCAAGGACCCACTCTGTGTGCCAGACATGTCCACCACCTTGTATAGTGTTTGAATATGTGATTTCTTTTAGGGATAATGACCCAGGGACTGTCAGGGTGAATTAATTTGGGACAAATGTCCATGAGTTTGGGAAATCTGGATGCAGTAAAAAACAACTGGCTCCGCCGGGATTCGAACCACAGACCTTCTGCTTAACATGCAGACGCCCTACCAATTGAGCTATGAAGCCAACTGGTGGTCTGGAAACAAATTATTGCAAGTTGTTTCTCACTTATTGGGATTGGCTATCAAGTGAGCTTAACAAACACTACAGAGGGATAAACCTTTTATAGTGTTTTAAATTGATTGCAAGCGATTTTGTACCTAATGTTTTTTAATGTGTGAGTGCAATTTAATAGTCTATGCATTTTTAAAACCAAACTCGTTGCCCCTGGAATAACATTAACATTACAAATGCATTGGCCTTTTAATTTTTCGACAAGTACATTTTAGTACATGTACAAAAATTTGAATGTGGATGTGACTGAAGGAAATGTACATAATACATGTAAAAGCATTGGCATCCAGTTGAACCTACATGTATTCAATGTTTAAGTGTTTGAGATACATGTACTTTTGCTTGGTTGGAGTTACCTTTTTAGACAATTCAAAGCAACATGCAGTAAACGGCGCCAGTAAAATTGTGTCAAGTTAGCACTGCTTTGTTGATGTCTATAATAATAAACTCCATATCGTATATATGAACCCCTTTAAAAACATTTTCTGCAGAATGAATCAGCATTTTCTGCTTGATTGCGACTGAAGAGCATTGTATTTATGGTTTTTTTTATTAAACACCCAAATAAATCCTTTCATTGAATTTCATTGAATTAGTCTGCATAACTTTTACCGTCTGGGCCGCATGCACTGCGTACCATGGCTCATCCATTCTAACTACACATGACGACGTTATGCGCAAAAGGTTGACACGGCTGTACTGCACTGACGCATGGTTGGTTGTCTCCTCGAACACACGTTGCATGTAGGCTTGGGCGACTCCAGCATTTTCGGAGTCGACTCCGTTTTCAAAAAAGAATCGCGATTCCATTTTTCGCGGG
The DNA here is from genome assembly GCA_037783545.1 of Henricia sp. BOLD:AAB3569. Taxonomy (NCBI): domain Eukaryota; kingdom Metazoa; phylum Echinodermata; class Asteroidea; order Spinulosida; family Echinasteridae; genus Henricia; species Henricia sp. BOLD:AAB3569. The sequence continues at coordinate 648,015 of JBBELK010000333.1, read as the reverse complement.
AAACATTAAATGTACCGAGTGTGTTTAATAGGTAAATGAGCGTGTTTGGGTTGGCGTAGTCGTTCTTTCCTCGCCTTTCACCTCTCTGGCGTCCCGGGTTTGAAACCGGGGCGTGTATGTGGATTGGGTTTGCAGTTCCTACTTGACCGCGTGGTTTTCCCCCGGGGATTTCCCTCCCACTTCTAAAACTGCATCTCAAGTTGATAATAAAGTATAGTTAAAGCTAAAACCATATAGTTGATGGCATCAAGGGCCTTAGTGGCCGAAGATGCCATAAATGAACAACAACACAACAGTACAATATTCCAAGTGCGGAGTGTATGCTCTTTCTTGAATTATCTAAAATTACGCCAAATTAAACCAGACATACGATTAGCCTTCTTAATAATGTGATCTACATTGGGGATAAAACTAAGCCGAGAATCAATCAAAATGCCAAGATCTTTCTGCACAGTAACTCTGCTAAGAAGATTATTATCTATATGATAATTACAAGTTACTGGTTTTGTTTAAGAGTCAAAGAAAGTACACTACACTTGTTGATATTTAAAGTCCGAGGACCAAGAAAGCTTATTCAGATCATCCTGTAAAAGTGCATCCTCTTGCAACAGTGCCCCTTTAACGCACTCCCTAACTCCTGCGTACAGTGGCCCTGTTGAAAAAGGCCCCATTTGGCAATGGGACAAGCGACAGAAATCTTGTCGCCTCTGATGGACCAATCAGGACGCTTGCAGTGCATTGTAGCACGATTGCAGGCATTCAAATGTAATGCGCACATATTGTAAACACCGTGCATGCATGTGATACATGTACTCGGTAATGCTGGCCGTTGTCCGCGTCGGCGATTGGCTGCTATTTAAAGCATATTGGGGAATCCCTTCCATTACATTCGTCAGCATGCATCCCTGTTATTAATTTGAAAAACTGCGGAGTAAATAAGGTTCGTCGTTTGAAAGTTTGGTAGGAATGGGACAGTCATAAGGAATGGAACCCAATACAATTTCTGGAAAGTATAGAAATTGTTTCTTTTCGGCATAACATGACCGAATTGATTAAATTACATCAAACTGACTCGGGCGTGAGTTGGCTCAAGACAACAGCCGGCTCGCTCCACAGATTTGCGTGTATTTCCTCAGGGTATTGTCACGTCGCTTTGCAGAGTAGAAATTCCCTGAGATCTCAGGATGGTAAAAGTGAGGTATCTTTAGATATGTTATCAAAATTGTCAATGCGACCTCATACGTAAAGTTTCGGTCAATTCTGATGTCGCATCGTCATTTTTTGGCAAAAAATGAAAAATTGCATTTTACACTTTTGTGCACTCAAAATCAAAATCAAAATGTCACTTTTTAGCATAAGATTTGTAAAACTTATTCAAACCATGGAGTAAGTTGTTCAAACTTTACAATATTTTGATATGTTATCAAAATTTTCAATATGTGACCTCATACGGAAAGTTTTGGTCAATTGTGATGTCGCATATCATTTTGGGGTCAAAAAGAGAAAAATGCTTTTGTGGTTGTGGTTTTTATTTTTTATTTTTTATTTTTTTTTATACAGCTTCACGTCGTCAGCATCTAGCTGAACGGGCCGCCGCGTCGCTAGCGCTGAGTGAGGCGCCAACCTCGTGAAGATATCATGTTTGAGTCCATTCTGTGGGAGAAACAAAACGTTAGCGTTTAATAAAAAATGAGGACTTGTGTATGACCATGGAGGTAGAAAGCAAAAACCAATGATTACTTTGGTTGAATATTGAAGAATTGGTTTTTGATAAAACCTGTTGAAGGATTTCCTGGGCAGTTCCCCAGCGCAGCAAAAGATTTCCCTATGGCCCGTGCACTGTTAAACAAATCTCTGTTCATTTTATTGATTGCTTTCCGGTGACGTCACCCCTTCCATCCACCATTTTGGTGGGCATTTTTCATGACCCACGTAGACAGAATGATTCTGTCCCTACGGGATTTCCCGTAGGGACAGAAAGAACCCCCATTCATACAGTGGATTGTTGTCATTTTGCCTCGAAATTAGAATCACACCCAAAAATTTCCTCCTAGTTGTGTCCTGCAGTGGTTTGAGATGTCCATGATTGGAAAAAAATACTTACAACACCGTTTTTGAAGCCAAAATGTTCTTCTAGGTTCAAACTCAACAGTAGTTTATGTCGTTGCAGTTTAAATAATTCTGGACGTGTGAGAGGGCGCTCTCCGCAGTGTAAATAAGGTACAGTTGCGCAACTTGCGGAAATTTTTTGGTGTGATTCTAATTTCGAGGCAAAATGACAACAATCCACTTTATGAAAGGAAAGCTCACTGACTAGACCCACGTGGCTCGAGAAATAACCGGCAAAAAGAGCAAGAAAAGCGCATTGGTTGCACTTACCTCTGTTGCTTGACCTTGCTTTATGTTGTTGCGCCATGGCTGTTGTATCGAGAAAGATAAAAACGCATTTCTTCAGGCTAAAAATCGCGATCAACTAAAAGCACTTTAGTTTTTACAAGCAGAGTGCATGCTCAATAATTTGAACGTATCACAACGCCTGCGTGCGGCATCTTCGAATAAATATACGCTGGCGAGTATTTTTTACGCGTGTTCATGTGCGTCCATTGGCGCGCGCGTGTGGAAGCCGGTATTAAATGTGCTAACAAAGTTCCATGTGTCCTAATCTTTAGCATTGCCGGGTTTAGAAATCCACAACACATCACCGAACTGCATATTCCGGAGGAAAACGGCAAAAAGTCACGCTAATTTGCTATATATTTGTGCACAAATAATCCACTACTACAGCCAGCCAAGTTACGTTCAGCTTATTTTGTTCTCACCGCGCGCGTACTAGTCCCGTGTACGCGTGGCGGCCGGCCGTGCGCGCGTCGCATTGCGTGCCTGACATCGTGGCGCCGCACGCGCAAGCCTATCCAAACTTCACGAAGCGTGACGCGACGGCAGCTGTTATTTATTTCTCTGAACTTTAACGTTAGGTTGTGCCTTAGATTTCACTATTTTGTTAATCAAATTTGGTATATGACATTTAAACCTCCCGTTCCTGTAATGCTACGTTTACACCATGTCCCCGGCAGTCCCGGCGCCCCGGTAGAGGATCACCGTGGAGTCAACGGGATGGACGTCGGGGAGCGTAGGGGACCGGGGTGGCGAAACGTGAATGACCGTAGCTCACCCTTGCCACCGGCCAGTGAGCAGCTCTGTCAAAAAATTTGCCCCGGCAGTCCCGGCACTAATGAGAATCGTCCTGGGCCGCAGTGGGACGGGGCTTCCGTCACAGGGCGTGACGGACCGCAGTGTGCCTTGACTCACCGGGGTGTGGCACCGTGGGGTGCCGGGGACCTCTGATCGCCTCACGCTCCGCCACGTTTGGAAGCCCGGCACCCCACGGTCTGCCAGGGCCCGTCTCGGTAGTGGCCACAGCATGGTGTGAATGCGGCCCGGTGAGCTGCGGTGCGCCAAGGTGTGTGACGGTTGTTGCTAAGGACCAGTTACGCCTCACTGCGTCGCGCTCCAGGACATAGTGAAAATGAAGTTGTTGTTGTAGGTTTAATGGCACTTATGGCAATCCGTGTGCCCTTTGTGCCATAGTGAAAATGAAGGTGTGGAGCGCACTATTTATACCCACCGGGAGACCACCGGGTGACCACCGGGGCGTGAAACGTGACAGCTGCCACGTTCAGTCGCAGGGCGCCGCAGCAGACCCTCGCACACCGTTGGAAACGTATTGGGCCGGGACAACAAACGTGACACGAACGGGACGGACGTGAGGCACCGCATCAGAACTTAGCAGGCCGGCCTGGGACGTAGACCCATCCGTAGTGGAACGGCGCTTGAAACGTAGCGCGCCGTCCCAGTTCCGGGGCGCGCCGTCCGCCTCGCGTCCCGGAACCGGCACGGCGCGCCACGCTTTCCGTACCGGGACGTAACGCACCGTGGTAGAACGTAACACACCGGCTCAACTAGGGCCGAGTCGAGCCAAAGTAATAAAAAGACAATAAAAGTTCCACGGCACGCCACGTTTTGGCCAAACCGGGGCGCCGGGACTGCCGGGGACATGGTGTAAACGTAGCATAAATGAAGACGTCAAGCATATATGGACATAAATTCGACGTCCATTAAAAGGTAATATAGCTTAAAAAATTATGTGGAAGTTTCAGTCCCCCTGTTTAGAGACATCGTGACCTGGACGTCACTCGTAATGCAATGAAGACGACGTCCAACCTGGGCTAACAATCAACCAGCTTTATAGTCAAAGCCATCGATTTAATTAGTCAAACAAATTAATAAGCCAGTTCGGAATCTCGCGCGCGCAATGAACGTCTATGGGATTGTGTCAAGGTCATTTGAGATATAACACAGGTCATTTGAGATAAACACAATGCATACCGCTTTGTTTATCTCAAACCAAAGTCGGGAGACGCATGCGCAGTCGAGACTCCATACTGGCTTATTGCGAAGTTGTATCCAGTGCGCGATCGCGAAGCCGCCTTAAGCCCGGTTCATACTTCACGCGAAAGCAAACGCGAACGCGAATCTCACGTCAATGTGACGTCAAACATTTCGCGGCGAACATTCGCGCAAGTTGAAACTAGTTCAACTTTTTGCGAATTCGCTGCGCGAAACAATCGTTGTGACGTCAAATTCGCATAAAGTAAGAACCGGGCTTTAGATATGTTTTGTGCATGCACATGCGTCGCTTGAGGGCGCTCTTTGCACCTCCTTCAAAATGGTCGCGAAAATGTCGAAATGGCCTTACGAGCAAAAACAATGAACAACAAAGACACGTTTTGTGTCAAATTTGGGGATTCCGTGGCCTGCTTTTTGGAATAAGAGATGTTCGCCTGCTCGTCTGTTAACGCCAAACTGAGGTGCGCCGAAGCCAGTTGGCACGATCGATTTTGCTTGCATTAATAAATTTCGTCATGAATCTTTGTGAACAACGTCGGCGCATGGTGGGTCGGCGCCTGTGGCTGTGTAGTCTTGGCCCAAGACTACTCTAGTCGATATTGGTTTGTGTACGCGTTGGCAATATAGTGCGCCCTCTTGCAGCACTAACGGACCAGTCTTTGCTCACTAGAGTAGTCTTGGGAATTTCTCCCGGAAGGTTTAACTTTTTCTTTGTTTTTGCCTAGGCTTTCCTAGGGAACCAATCAGCGAGTGACCCAAATACAGCAGAGCGTGGGAATGCAGCGAGCGACCCAAATTTACAGCTCATATTTACATGTTTCTGCAACCCTTTAGTCGCTTTTTTATCAGCTTAAGTTCTTGCAACAGTTGCCTGGAGTGCCATTGTCAATAGTTCTACATGCCATCCATCTTGTTTTTCTTTTACTATGTTATTTCAAGGTATGTTGCTTTTGTATCAAGTGTCACATCAGATAAATGTAATTAGTATTCTTAAACTGTGCAATTTATATTTCTGTCTACATGTATTTGTTTTACTTTTGTATATTTTTTTATATTTACCATAGGATCTATATACATGTATTTACATTTATTTATTTATCTATTTTTCTTAACTTGATGTGGGAGAGACAGGTCCTCGACCACAGTGATTTTTATTGCTTTTGTCGCTCCTATGCCCATCTTGTTTATGATGTACATTGTTGGCATGAATAAATAATAATAATAATAATAATAATACAGCGCGTCGACCGCAGAGCGTGACCCAAATACACCGCGTGCACGCGCTTCGAATGGTTTGAAAAATATAAGGCGGCTTACAAGAATCATCGAACATGACCGTTTTATCGTTGCTAATATTTTCGGTGGCATAAGTTTCTTGGCAAATGTTTGCGAATATATTTACAAACATGTTTGCAAAGGCGTATGACATCGCAAAATACATTTGTTTATGAAGATAATTGCGACATTGCAAATATTTGCAAAGATATCTGTGATGTGCCATGTCCCTTGTGACGTGTGCCATCATACCCTCTGCAGCTATTCACATAAAACGGTACCGCCCCAATGCTGAACTTCCGGGAGAAATTCCCAACACTACTCTAGTGAGCAAAGACTGGTCCGTTAGTGCTGCAAGAGGGCGCACTATATGGCCAACGCGTACACAAACCAATATCGACTAGAGTAGTCTTGGGCCAAGACTAGTGGCTGTGCAGCTTCGCCGCCGAGTGGCTATACGCCTAGAGTTAGGTAATGTTATGCACCTTGTACTGATACTGTATACCTATCGGTAAGAGTTGAGAAGCTGACCCTGTTGACTTATTAAGCATCGTTAAAAGCGGTAGTACTATATACCGGAAAACACAGGAAAACACCGGAAAACATACTAAATACCGGAAAACATACTAAAACGCACTTGTGTATTGTGATTTTCCGTACACTTTTATTAATCGTTTTTATTTAAATTAATAACCGTATGACTTTAATTTCGTCTGGAAAATTTCCGCTCATGTTCGTATTTGCAGAACTGGTGGCAAGTGCTCTTTCTATAGGCCGTATTCCTGATGAACGCGTGAGGACGCTAGTCAAGTGATCCGCGCCCATCGTGCGTTATGTTCGAACACCACAGATATCCGTTAAAAGATAGATAAGAAACGGAGGACGTACGCGCATAACCGCGCCATCTCATTACCATAGTTTTGGGCACATTCATTTTTATAGTTTTTGGCACCATTTGCATAAGTTTGGACACCTCAGCTCATTGCATGGTTTGGGGTACTTCCAAATACTGAAAGCCACCCAGATCAAACTGCATGGCTTTCAAGAACAGCACTTTTTCCCCCATCAAAACCGTTGCTCAAAATGGAATCTTTAGTTTACTCATTTTACAGGAAATTGCTATTTTTGGTAAAATCTGAATCTCCACACGTTCTACATACCTCCCTGGCCGAAATACTCTCAAGACTGACGTACACACCTTCGTTTTTATCAATTTCACCATCAAATTTACATTCTGAAGTAGAACTTCAACTAATAATGCACGTTTTACTTCTCCACATTTCCACTCTCGGTGGCTGAAATCTGAAGTCCTGCCTGCGCTATGGCGCTCGCGTATAACGTGTCAAGCACCAGACCAGATCCAGCACGTACCATTTTTGGACGAGGGGGATTTGTTTTAGCGTGCCACTGTGCGGTCAGTAAATGGAGGATTTACGTCAAATTACCACTAAACGGCTTTTTGTCAAAGCGGGTCGCGTGGCAACTTTACGAGTGTAAAGTCATTTGACGTAAATCTTCCATTTACTGACCGCACAGTGGTCAGTGGCACGCTAAAACAAATCCCCCCTCGTCCAAAAATGGTACGTGCTGGATCTGGTCTGGTGCTTGACACGTTATACGCGAGCGCCATAGCGCAGGCAGGACTTCAGATTTCAGCCACCGAGGCTGCGTTCGGGCGTGTACTCGTGTTAACACGAGTTATACTCCTGCGCGCGCGAACGGCAAGAATAACGACACTCGGGTCAGTGAGAGTATGCTCTAGCTACTCCCCAGCAAATGCAACGGGGTCCGCCAGCCTACCTCTCTAGCCAGGACCCGCCTCACCAACCAGGACCTCCACGCTCAGGCCCCAGCGAACACGTGTGGCGCTGTGCATGGATACTATACTGCAGCTGCATTCTATATATACAGCGTTGTACGACTTGTATACGTCAGCAGATACACATGTACACTGTACATATATGTAGAAGCAGTGTAGTTTTGTGACACAAGTCAAGATATTTCTTGTAGTCGCGCACAGTAAGATTAGTCCATGTGTCTGTGTATGTGTATGGGCGGACTGTTGCCATATTTTATGATGCAGCCAAGCACTATTATAGTGTTTTTTTTCTCTCAAAAGATTTCATATTAAGGGCTGCGATTGGTATTAATTCCGTTTACTGGTCGCTACTAATACGCCGTGTGATAAGTCTTGTAAGTTGTAGTCGCGCACAGTAGTCGCGCAAGATTAGTCTATGTGTCTGTGTATGTGTATATATATCCGGACTGTTTGGCATATTTTATGATGCAGCCAAGCACTATTATAGTGTTTGTTTTTCTCAAAAGATTTCATGCGATTGGTATTAATTCCGTTTACTGGTCGCTTCTGAGACGCCGTGTGATAAGTATATGGAACATGGCAGAAAGGAAATTTTGTTAGTAAATTGTTGAATGTTTTTCACTCCTAGATTCACTTCCCTCTAAAATATTAACACATTGTGGTGGATATTGAGTTATTATAAGGGGAATGGCGACCAGTAAACGGAATTCTTTCCCTGCGATTGATCGCATCACGGCGGAACATACATTTTCGCGATCAACGCATGCGGTCAATGTAATTGCAAACATTTTCTCCATAATTAGTCTGAAATGGATTCACGATTCCTCCATCTTTTTTTTACCAAACACGATTTACTATGACCACGCAAAATTTGATGTAAATTGAGTTAGTTGACCATTGTTTAGATCCTAATATTTCATTATTAAAAATGACTTATATTGTCAGTAAACTTGTGCAGATTCAACATTTTCTCAGAGCATCAGGGGCCCCAGCTTGGATGTATGCCTATATATAGCTGGCTCGAATCTCAGAGCACCAGAGGTCCCGGTGTGGAGATAGCTCGATCCTCGGAGCTTCAAGTGCCCCAGCGTGGACGTAGCACGATCCTCAGAGCACCAGGGGCCCCGGCGTGGAGGTAGCTCGATCATCAGAGCACGAGGGGCCCCAGCGTTGAGGTAGCTTGATATCCAAAGAACATCAGGGGCCCCAGCGTGGAGGTAGCTTGATTTGGATCCTGGGAGCATCCGAGAGGTCCCAGTGTGGATGTAGCACGATCATCAGAGCACGAGGGGCCCCAGCGTTGAGGTAGCTTGATATCCAAAGAACATCAGGGGCCCCAGCGTGGAGGTAGCTTGATTTGGATCCTGGGAGCATCCGAGAGGTCCCAGTGTGGATGTAGCACGATCATCAGAGCATCAGGGGCCCCAGCGTGGAGGTAGCTCGATCCTCGGAGCATCAGAGGTCCCAGCGTGGAGGTAGCTCAATCCTCAGAGAATCAGAGGTCCCATGCAGCGGGGAGGTAGCTCGATCCTCAGAACATCAGGGGCCCCAGCGTGGAGGTAGCTCGATCCTCGGAGCATCCGAGAGGTCCCAGTGTGGAGGTAGCTCGATCCTCAGAGCTTCAGGGGCCCCAGCGTGGAGGTAGCTCGATCTAGATGTATCAGGGGGTCCCGGCGTGGAGGTAGCTCGATCCTCGGAGCATGAGGGACCCCAGCGTGGAGGTAGCTCGATCTGGATCCTGGGAGCATCCGAGAGGTCCCAGTGTGGAGGTAGCTCGATCTAGATGTATTAGGGGTCCCGGCGTGGAGGTAGCTCGATTCTTAGAGCATTAGCTCCCTTACAAAAAAATTCCAATGGTTTACCATTAAAAATACCACTGACAATTACCACTAGCAATATTCAATGGTATATCTAATGGTGTTTTGGAACGTTTTTTAAATGGTAAATAATAGTATCTCCATGGTAATTGTACCATTGCCAGTGGTAAAATGTACCATTGCTAGTGGTAAAACTGAACCATTGCCAGTGGTAAAATTGTACCATTGCAATGGTACAGTTTTACCATCGCCAGTGGTAAAGTACTACACATGTACCATTGCGAGTGGTAAATTGTACCATTGCGTGTCAATGGTAAAAGTACCATTGCCAATGGTAAAATGTACCATTGTCCATGTACCATTGGCAATAGTAAATTGTACCAATGGTAAAATGTACCATTGTACCAATGGTAAAATGTACCATTGTCAATGGTAAATACCACTACTAATGGTTTTACCATAAAGTAGTATTGTTAAATTTTACCATTTTTTGAAACACCATTGAAAACATTGAATGACTAGTGGTAATTGTCAGTGGTATTTTTAATTATTGTATAAACCCTTACGCAGTAAGTCCATCAAAAATGTCATAACATAATGTTTTCAAAGAAAAACTTGTAATTTTCTTAGTACGTTTTCTAACATTATGATGTCATATTAGAAAGAGTTAGTGGCTTGGGTGTATTTTCCTTCGGCACACGTCTGTCCATGTAGTAATTGAAGAAAAACAACTCAACAAGTAGCACCCAATTAGCTAAACGTGTGTAGCCAAACCTGTAAATAATTTTACATGAATGAAATTTGGATTTTTGCTGAATTATATACAAAAATGCGTGGTGATGAAAAAAACGTACTTTTACAAACTCGTACTTTTACCAGTTTGTAAACCTAAGACTTAAGTTTAATAAATGAAGACAACTATAGATCATTCTTACAGTTGTCAGTGCGCGGAGTTGCAAAAACCGCCGGTGCTACGCTGCGTGTGCTCCAAGCTACTTCCTGTGCACGTACGCACGGCATAGGTCCGCCCGTTGCAAGAGCACCGTAGTCTAGCTACAGTAACTTCAATTTCGTGTGTTATTTTCGTGGAAACGTTTGGAAATAATCCGCCTATCTGATACCGTAGTTCAGAACCTTTAAGAATTGACTGAATACACGGTACAAGTTGGCTAAAGTACGACTTGCCCATGGTACGTGTTCCAGATAAAGGTACGAGTTGGCAAAGGTACGAGTTGTCCTCCATTATTATCGACGACCGCCGTGTATGCGAAGATAATACCCCGCTTAAAAATGTGTTTTTCCTTTTCCTTATCAGCTCTGATGAACTCAAACTCTTTTTAATACTTGACACTATAATTCTGTCGCTTCTGGTTGCCTTGAATATCATGTTTCCATCCGAGTAGTTTCAAAACTTGGCGACAAGAAGTACAAAACGGAGCATGATTTGGACGCCATCTTGATTAGTGAGCGCGCGACAGTTACGCTGGTTCCCAGTAGTTACAACCTGTGCAAGTAAACTGGTGCTCATACCGTAGTATCGATACTACTGTAATCGATATTTGTAGGGGTTTTCTCAGTCATTTCCCATAAAAGCTACATGGGGAAATGGTATCGATACTGGATTTTTCGCTTTTTATAATGAAAGCAAACAGAAGACACTGTCGATAGGATTTATAACTTTATAAAAGAAACATTTCTAATTCTAGGCGGAAAATTGGAATTCCCGAACCGTTTTTCTGAGACTGAATTTGTATTTTCGTAGTTGTTTAATTTATTATTAATAAATACCCGAACACTTGTACGTCACGGCCAGGGTCATTATGGTCTATGGACATGTTGGTTTATATTATTTTTTCTAGTAATTTTGATGTAAGTTTAACCACTGTACACCATTCGTGACTCGAGATCTTACCATTGAATACCCCTGATGTACCACTGCATTACCATTGTACACTATTCAAGTACCACACAACCATTGAATACAATTGATTACCATACAATTTCCATTTTGTTTCTTTTGTTTCCTTTTTTTAATGGTGTGCCATATTGCACACCATTAATTTACTATACAATTACCATTCGGAACCATTCAATACAATTGATTACCATACATTTTGTTATCATACACCGGTATACCACTGGTGCACCACTGCATTGTCATTGCACACCATTTATGTATAATATATTCACTTTACGCAACCATTCAAAAACAATTGATTACCGTTCAGTTTTTCAATCTTACCATTGTACACTACTGGTGCACCATTGCATTACCATTGCACATCATTCGTACCATATAATTACCATAATACACAACCGTTCAGTCCTTTTTATCTTACCATTGCATACCATTGAAAAACCATTGTAGTACCATTGCACACCATACGTACAATATAATTACCATGCGGAACCATTTAGTACCACTGCTTACCATTCAGTCCTTTGCAATATTACCATTGCATACCACTGAATAACCATTATATTACCATTGCATACCATACGTACAATATCATTACCACACGCAACCATTCAATACCACTGCAATACCATTCAGTGCTTTGCAATATTACCATTGCATACCACTGAATAACCATTGTATTACCATTGCACACCATACGCAACAATTCAGTACCACTTCTTACCATTCAGTCCTATTTAATATTACCATTGCAAGCATGGTTTTACCATTGCATACCATACGTACACTATCATTACCATGCGGAACCATTTATACCACTGCTTACCATTCAGTCCTTTGCAATGTTACCATTGCATACCACTGAATAACCATTGTTTTACCATTGCATACCATACGTACACTATCATTACCATGCGGAACCATTTATACCACTGCTTACCATTCAGTCCTTTGCAATATTACCATTGCATACCACTGAATAACCATTGTATTACCATTGCATACTATACGTACAATATCATTACCATACGCAACCATTCAATACCACTGCTTACCATTTAGTCCTTTGCAATATTACCATTGCATACCACTGAATAACCATTGTATTACCATTGCATACCATACATACAATATAATTACCATATGCAACCATTCAGTACCACAGGTTACCATTCAGTCTTTTTAATCTTACCATTGTACACCACTGAATAACCATTACATTACCATTACATACCATTCACCACCGTACAATTACCATAAAAAACCATTCAATACCATTGAGTACCATTATATTTTTTTTGAAAGGGGGGCCCCAGCGTGGAGGTAGTTCGAACCCGCTACCAACATGCAATTTTTCCCAACAAAACAATACCGTCAGATTTGGCCCGGACTCATCAAACTACTCTGTTGTTCAACTCATCGAAACACACTCAGAGCATCAGGGCCCCATCGTGGAGGCAGCTCCTATTACCCACATGTCATTGTTTTTACCACTCGATACAGTCAGATTTTCGACTGGCGCTGGCGTCTTCCAATGTCAATGAAATTGTCTATTCCAGGGGTCCCTTTATTTGCATGATGATTGTTTCGTAAAACAATCAAGGTGTCCAATGACGGGTGATCCTGTATTCCTTCAGAAGCTTTCAGCTGCAGCACATGGGCTTTTCCGCCCCCATCTCAAGTGATGCATCGACCAGTGGAAAATACAAAGTCGAAAGTGGCAGATTATGGAAGATTTGTTTTGTAAACGTACGTCACCTTCAATAAAATGTGTCAGGCCATGTTCACATGATCTCAAATTTTGCAAAATTACGGATCAAAACCAGTACATGTCGCGTAGTTTTATGTAAACTTAGCAAAAAGTACATCACTTACTGTGACAGCCGAAGTGTGACGTGGTTGCCATGGCAATTGGCTCTAAACTATCATGGCCGTCGGAAAAAGTACCATTGCAAAGCACAGGGACACGGTTCTGTGATTTTTAGTTTAGAGCCAATTGCCTAGGCAACCAACAAAAGATGCCATTTAAGCGGAATGCATATCTGCGCACAGCCCATCCTTAACTTAATGCGAGTAGTGAATGACGCTCTCTACACACTGTCCAAAATACATGTACCGGCATACTATAAGACTACCGGTACATCATAGTGCAGCAAAGTTCATAGCTATAGAGTCTGCATTTGGAAACTACAGGTCACTTTCACAGAATTTAGCATTCCCAGAATGTTGGTACATGTATTTAAAAAAAATATACAGTCCGTGGTTCTCAGCGAAATTGAATTATTTTTCTCCGAACAATTTTTTTAAAGCAGTTGCTTTATTTTAACGACAAAACATCATACTTTGTTTTAGACATCGGCAACCCTGTGAAAACGACGTTTTTTATATACGGTCGTTTTTGCGCCTCTCCTAGACTTGCCCAGGTCTGACTTCCCGTGTTTGGTCTGTGGTGCGGTGCGTGCAGCGCGCCCTCTGGACTGGTGGCCTGTCAAATTTCTTGTGTTTCGGAAGACTCTGAAATTCGGAGCCAGAGGAAACAAAAGAAAACAGATTGGACAGGTGGTCCGGAGGGCGCACTGTGCGCTGCGCGTTGTAGACCAAGCACGGGAGGTCAGACTTAGGCAAGTCTACGCCTTAAATTATTGTCTTGCTTTTAGTGCATCCATGTTCTCGTGTTGCATGTGCATTGCACTCAACATAAATGTGCATGTCTGTGACAGCTGCATAGACGTTTTTGCGTTTTGTCAATCGTTTTCACATTGGGAACATAAATGAGATTCAAACCCAGCCTTACTGACAACATGTTGTCTTTGCCACTCATAAAATGTTGTTTAGGCCTAATCATTTTTATTAACTGCATTACATAATAATTACACTAACATTTTCTGGTTTACGTTTCTACCGAGTGTTTTAGTATATTAAATACAATAATTAGTCAGGTTAAAGTAGCCTATTGTTTGCAATTTATTGACATGAATTGCAACCAAAACACTTTATTACTTACACGCCTATATAGCTCTCAACGAAAACGTTTGGCAAGAAAATAAGACCTTGTGAATTAAATTTAAGCCTCATCATAATTTAAAACAATAACAGTACGATAACACCAAACAAAACAAAAAAGAGTGGTAAGCACGAGATTGTTGTGATGCTCCGACGGGATGCCCAGGATATTCAGTTGGTAGAGCACTAGTTGGCCAGGTATGCCAAGGACCTGGTTCGAATCCCAGTCGGGGCAACGCAATTTTCGTTTTCGTGTTCCTAAATTTATCTGTAATTGTCAATCCTATCATATACCCTTATTATACAAAACAAAACAAATATTATTCACAAAGAAAACTATTTTTTTCTCTAAAAGCTACACCTGCATATTAGCCATTTCATCATTTGCAAGGTTTAATTCCTTTAAAGATGGCGCTCCAATATTTTTTTTAAAAAATCACTTCTATCCGCCTTTTAACTCTTTAATTAATTAGTACGTGGATAAAGCGGAAACCAAAGTTAATTGTTCCCTTGGATAAAGGAATTAGAAATGTCCAGTTGTGCTTTGAACGCAAAATTGTTGAGTGTTTGGATAAGTGCAGGAAAGTGGCGATATCCGACATCAACGTCGGGTGCTAAACATCCTCTGGTGGATGTATTATGGATTTTCGAATATCCGACTGAATCGGCGGCTAAATTCGCAGAGTGCATAATGCAATGCACGCACGGTGCGGCTGAGGCTATAAGCCAGGCACTCCGTGCTTTCCCATCACAGCCCGTGTACGAACCCGTCATGGTTATGGAAGGAATGTACCCAATTGATGTACATCGTGTACGTGCAGATGCATACACATCCACATCCACATTCGGGCCCTTGCAGCTGTGAACTGTGCGATCCGCATTCGGGTCATGCATGGAGTGCCTGGCTTATAGCCTCTCCCCGCACGGTGCACTATGCACTAGTGTCAAGCTAGCCGCGCTGTGCTGTCGGGGCCTGAGCGTGGAGGTCCTGGGGCCAATTTCATGGCGTTGCTTAGCACAAAAATTTGCTTAGCACAGAATTTGTTTGCTTTATTTTGCAAAAATGGATTGCCAGCCAAAATCGTAAGTGATGTGTATTGAAAGGTATTCTCCTACTCTTGCGAAGAACACAAGTTGGCGTATAATTTTGGACTGTAATCCATTTTATAAAGCAAATCAATCCTGTGCTAAGCAAATTTTTGTGCTTAGCAGCGCCATGAAATTGGCCCCTGGTTGGTGAGGCGGGGCCAGGGGTGGATTGCAATAAAACGCACTAACCAGTTAGTGCACTATGGCCAAAGTGCACTAAGAAAACGAACTAGCATTAGTCCACTTACGCAAAGTCACTAGCCAGTTTCAATACAGATTTTCAAGTTCACTAACGTAAGTGTACTTTTTGCTGCTGTCAAAATGGCGGTCATTAACGGCGATAAAATCGTTTTCAATCGCAAAATTAGCGGAAATTTGAAGATTTCCCTGGCGATTCAGGTTTGTAAGATGTGTACGTATTAGGTCGAATACGTCCCTATTTTGACGTGCAGTTTAAAGTTAATCCAGTGTGGATGTGTTAAATGGCTTCCGATTTCGGCCCCAAACCGGAGCAATCACACGTACTCGGCTCAACATATGCGATATAGCGGCATATAGCGGTATGCCATTGTAAAAAAAAAAATGAATGAAGTGCAATGCACAAAAAAAAGAAATTTCGCAGACAAAATGTGTCATCCTACCTCAACATTCTTCAAACACTGGCACACTATCGATGTTTACTGTCGGTTTATAATTCTTGAAATATGAAACAATGTACACGTACGTTGCACGTAGGCTATGCCTAAGTTGCAAAAAGTGTGTCTAAACGCAAAATTACGTAGGGCAACTGCTTACTGCTGCCTATATCTAGTCGTACACACACGTACACCGGCCACGAAGCCAGCTATGCCACAAAATGTATCAATTTAATTTATTTTACGCGCGCGCGAGTAAAGTAATTTGCTTATTAAAGGGACACACCGGCTTTGTTGGGCTATTTTAGGCTCGAAATAGACCTATAAATGATTCTGAAAGTCTTTCCGAAATAGACTGAAGAGAACCTGAAAAGAAACCACCAAATGTTGCCGTTTTTTAGCATTTTCAAAAAATCGAGGTCGCGTGATTTATCGAAACCAGATTTTGGTTCGGATAAATCACGTGTCCTTGGAGTTAGTTTTGATATACACAGTTTATTCCTGAAGTTTACATTATATTACTGTAGTACTGCATCACATTCAGCTCTGAATTTATTTTCAAAATATTTATGAGTATTTGACGAAAGAGACTATTTATTCAGGTTATGAAACAAACATAGGCCTAACTCTGAAAAATCGAACATACAATTTTGACACAAAGTCCGAGGCACTAAGCGAGTTTCACGGTGGAGAGTCTACCGGACAATGTGACATTTAGTCCCACGGCACACACACATTGTCCGCCCAAAACCGGAAGTACAGTTGTACTTTCGTGAAGACAAACCATGTCAGCTCCTGTACAGAAAACGGAAAAACCCGTTCGGTCGTCCAGGCTGTCCAGTGAAATCTTCAGCAGAAAATGAGAGATATCCAAAGCAAAAAGCTGGCAAGAGAAGAGCGAATCGTTTTCGACAAAGTTGTGAACGAGTCTCGCGCAATAGTGAACGAGTCTCGACTATTGACCGTTTATATTAATTGTAAGCTTTTGTGGTTAATTACGGGAATTTTTTTTCACAAGGACCATCAAAAAATTATTGTCAAGGATGCTGTATCACTAAATTACGTAAACAGTATAGGCCGGTTTGTACCTTTAACAGCGCGCCTTACAGGGAATGTAAGGCACGCTGGGAATTAGCGAAGTAAAGTAATACATTACACAAAGATACCTTCATGCCATAGAGTTATATAAGCGCAAGCCGTCATGCAAATAAATAATAAATAAACTTTCAGTAGGTAGGTAAGTGCGTTCAGACGAAAGTTGAAAGTCGTCTTGAAAAAATTTTGGCGGATGTGCGATAATGGTAGGCATATTTTTTTTCAATAAAGTTTGTTGCATTATATACCTTGCTTTGTCTATCATACATTCGAAAAGAAAATCATTTCTTTTCCATGACACATCCATGTTTTCGTGAAAAGGGTAGCCTACACATGCTCTAGAAAAAAATACAAACATAGCATAGTTGTCTGTGCATTTTTCAAGTGCAACAGACGACTCGGAATTCTGCGAAGCAGACGACACGGTCGTTCCCCCGCCTCCCACCACAAAACGTAATTGGAAAGCATTGGTTAGACAGGTTTGTAGTAGACTAAGAGAAAGTGGTGATAGTGCGCTATGTTTTAGTGCACTTTTCTTTATTGAAACCGTCAAACTAAGTGCACTAATCAAAACGTACTTGGGGTGACGCGTTTGAAGTCGCGTGACGTAATTTTAGTGCACTAACTGGTAAGTGCGTTTTATTGCAATCCACCCCTGGGGTGGATTGCAATAAAACGCACTTACCAGTTAGTGCACTAAAATTACGTCACGCGACTTCAAACGCGTCACCCCAAGTACGTTTTGATTAGTGCACTTAGTTTGACGGTTTCAATAAAGAAAAGTGCACTAAAACATAGCGCACTATCACCACTTTCTCTTAGTCTACTACAAACCTGTCTAACCAATGCTTTCCAATTACGTTTTGTGGTGGGAGGCGGGGGAACGACCGTGTCGTCTGCTTCGCAGAATTCCGAGTCGTCTGTTGCACTTGAAAAATGCACAGACAACTATGCTATGTTTGTATTTTTTTCTAGAGCATGTGTAGGCTACCCTTTTCACGAAAACATGGATGTGTCATGGAAAAGAAATGATTTTCTTTTCGAATGTATGATAGACAAAGCAAGGTATATAATGCAACAAACTTTATTGAAAAAAAATATGCCTACCATTATCGCACATCCGCCAAAATTTTTTCAAGACGACTTTCAACTTTCGTCTGAACGCACTTACCTACCTACTGAAAGTTTATTTATTATTTATTTGCATGACGGCTTGCGCTTATATAACTCTATGGCATGAAGGTATCTTTGTGTAATGTATTACTTTACTTCGCTAATTCCCAGCGTGCCTTACATTCCCTGTAAGGCGCGCTGTTAAAGGTACAAACCGGCCTATACTGTTTACGTAATTTAGTGATACAGCATCCTTGACAATAATTTTTTGATGGTCCTTGTGAAAAAAAATTCCCGTAATTAACCACAAAAGCTTACAATTAATATAAACGGTCAATAGTCGAGACTCGTTCACTATTGCGCGAGACTCGTTCACAACTTTGTCGAAAACGATTCGCTCTTCTCTTGCCAGCTTTTTGCTTTGGATATCTCTCATTTTCTGCTGAAGATTTCACTGGACAGCCTGGACGACCGAACGGGTTTTTCCGTTTTCTGTACAGGAGCTGACATGGTTTGTCTTCACGAAAGTACAACTGTACTTCCGGTTTTGGGCGGACAATGTGTGTGTGCCGTGGGACTAAATGTCACATTGTCCGGTAGACTCTCCACCGTGAAACTCGCTTAGTGCCTCGGACTTTGTGTCAAAATTGTATGTTCGATTTTTCAGAGTTAGGCCTATGTTTGTTTCATAACCTGAATAAATAGTCTCTTTCGTCAAATACTCATAAATATTTTGAAAATAAATTCAGAGCTGAATGTGATGCAGTACTACAGTAATATAATGTAAACTTCAGGAATAAACTGTGTATATCAAAACTAACTCCAAGGACACGTGATTTATCCGAACCAAAATCTGGTTTCGATAAATCACGCGACCTCGATTTTTTGAAAATGCTAAAAAACGGCAACATTTGGTGGTTTCTTTTCAGGTTCTCTTCAGTCTATTTCGGAAAGACTTTCAGAATCATTTATAGGTCTATTTCGAGCCTAAAATAGCCCAACAAAGCCGGTGTGTCCCTTTAATAAGCAAATTACTTTACTCGCGCGCGCGTAAAATAAATTAAATTGATACATTTTGTGGCATAGCTGGCTTCGTGGCCGGTGTACGTGTGTGTACGACTAGATATAGGCAGCAGTAAGCAGTTGCCCTACGTAATTTTGCGTTTAGACACACTTTTTGCAACTTAGGCATAGCCTACGTGCAACGTACGTGTACATTGTTTCATATTTCAAGAATTATAAACCGACAGTAAACATCGATAGTGTGCCAGTGTTTGAAGAATGTTGAGGTAGGATGACACATTTTGTCTGCGAAATTTCTTTTTTTTGTGCATTGCACTTCATTCATTTTTTTTTTTACAATGGCATACCGCTATATGCCGCTATATCGCATATGTTGAGCCGAGTACGTGTGATTGCTCCGGTTTGGGGCCGAAATCGGAAGCCATTTAACACATCCACACTGGATTAACTTTAAACTGCACGTCAAAATAGGGACGTATTCGACCTAATACGTACACATCTTACAAACCTGAATCGCCAGGGAAATCTTCAAATTTCCGCTAATTTTGCGATTGAAAACGATTTTATCGCCGTTAATGACCGCCATTTTGACAGCAGCAAAAAGTACACTTACGTTAGTGAACTTGAAAATCTGTATTGAAACTGGCTAGTGACTTTGCGTAAGTGGACTAATGCTAGTTCGTTTTCTTAGTGCACTTTGGCCATAGTGCACTAACTGGTTAGTGCGTTTTATTGCAATCCACCCCAGGCCAGAGAGGTAGGCTGGCGGACCCCGATCAGCAAATGGGGAGTGTGCTCGTATTCCTGTAGTCTTTGTGAAAGACGGTCTAACGTTGCTTGGTTCGTGTGGACAGGGAACTAGTTTATGCGCCGTACGTGCGGTCGATATTGCACTGTGTGGACAGGGAACTAGTTTATGGGTGCTGTTCGTAAGACCGTCTTTGGAAACTCTTCACGTGTCACGTGGTTTGCTCGCGAAATTCCGAGCACATTCCTACGTGACGTAATGATTAGCATAACCTGTTTCCGAATGTAGGGCAATATAGCCATGTGGGGAAACGCACATAGCAGCTAACAGTAACAGGAAAGCATCATAGCATGGGCTCTATTTGTTCACACTTCCAATCTGGAGGACAAACCGGGTAAATTTGGTCTGCAGGAAACACGTTTTAGCAATGAAAATATTTCAAGTGTTTGCTTGAAAACACTTTAATTATGTCATGCTCCATTGCATTCTAACCATTTCTTTCACTTTCGTTTCTCTTTTTTCTCCTCAGACCCACAAATTAGCAGAGTTTCAATAAAGTACGGTACAGAAAATGGAATCTCTGTTGGCAAAGTATTTCTGCGAGGTAAAATTTGTTGTAATTTATAATCTTTTCTTTAACAAAATTTCAATGCCACAAGATAGCAGTCAATCCACCCATGATGGCACACACAAACCCCGGGCACAAACCCATGTTGAGCATTTACTGGTACATGTATTTCCTGTACAGGGGAACAGTGACAATAATCACATAATTATTAATACAAGATCCACCTTATAACAAGCTTTTCATGCTGATATTACAAAAATCATGTTAAAACAGGGCACTTTTGCCTACACAAGTGTTCAGTTCAGCTTTATGCATGTCGTACCTGTTTGAAACAGTGTAGTAGAGACCAGACCTGTGTAAAATGCTGTCATTGATAGCCATGGGGGGAAATGAATTTAGTAATTACAATTAAACGCTGTTTTAGACAGATTCTTACAAATTTCTCACGATTTACTATCGTGCGATTCTTCTGCTTTTTTCTTCAGAAAATGAGGAATAAGATTGACCTCCATCTACACGGGATTCTCATCAGTCCGTATACTTCCTGACTACTAGTACTTGCGGCTTCTCCCAACAGAAGAGTGTGCAATCCTTTGTCTCCACGCTTTGGTCTTCTTTTAATGTAAAATGTCCTGTTGCTGCTTCGTGTCTGCATGGGGTTTCCATATTTGATGGAAAATTAAAGCTACACAAGACTTTTTTATTTCAAATGTCCTGCAGCTAGCTGCACGACTTTGTGACTTATGTCAATTGCAACGGACAGCCACACACAAAACAGTAGTCTTTAATCAAAATGAATTAGACTGTATTGAAGCCTTGCTTGACAAATTCTTTTTTGAGCATGTAATCAGCTACATGTAAGTACATGTACACTCCATGGTGTATTCACATAACATGGAGGCCTAATTGAAAGGTACAACTTCCATGCAGATGTACATGTAACTAGGACAGTTCTTTAATAATCATGAATGAACCTACATGTTGAAATTTTGAGCAAACTGTCCAAGGAGGGAATAGACACATTTTGTGCCCTTGTAAAAGTGCCCAATTTCGTGGTGATGCTTGGCTTACTGATGTCATGAGATTAGCTAGTGGATTTTGAAAGTTCATTTTTCTGAGCTATAAAGGTACATGTACATGTATATTCCTGCTTAAACTTAAAGAATTAATTTGGGCCATGGGGTCAAAGACTTGCGACATGTCACAAGTATACCAAATCCATCACATCTCGCAACGGGTTCAGCGAGTTCCGATGGATTTGGCTACTTTTGCGACACGTCACAATTCTTTGTGATATCAACCCCTGCTCCTGTATAGAAAAGCGTACATGTGAACAAAATTTGACAGTTTGAGTCCACTGGGAAGCATGCCTCCAACTACACGAAATAAATGCTACACAACAATTGAACTCTGACCTCCAAGTTTTTGTTTATTCTTTACATGTATAGTCATCAGTGCTTGGGACAATTATTTTTTTGGAAAGACAAGTAAATTCATAAACGTGCCTGCATTGATATAGCAACACAGCAAGCTGTATTAATAACGTCACTTATAAGATTTGTACTAATTATTAGTACTATAGTAAAACAATCTGCTTATCACAAGAAAATGTTTATGCCCTATCTTTCAATCATTGCTTTCATTCCTTAGGTTTAAAGACATGATTGGTAAACTTTCAAAAATGGTACCAAACGCATTACAGAACTAAAGTATGCCTTTTAAAATTTCACTCGGCCATAATTCAAAACCCTTTAAAATACATGCAGGGTTTTTGTGTTGAATAAATGGTAAATAATTCATTTGCAAATTGTCAAAAAAAAACTATCTGGCAATTTCTCGCACGAAGGTACCGGATCATGGTTTCAGACCTTGTGTGCAAAACATGCGAGACAGGCTGAACAAATGCATGGTTTTTGTGTTGAATAAATGGTAAATAATGTATTTGCAAATTGTCAACAACAAAATAGTTCGCAATTTTTCATAATAAGGTACATGTACCAGTACCCGAAATAATTGAGAAGGTGATCATGGCTTCAGACCTTGTGTGCAAAACATATGAGACAGGCTGAACAAATGTGTTTTTTTCCCAAAATCTTAAATTGTTTGCCACTTGATATAGACCTCTTGCACGGCGGCCATGGCAGAGGGCAGGTTTTTATATTTAAATGTGTAACAATAGATCCATCAAGTGCATACTCGTGCATGACGCAATGTGACCAGGTGACTGCCTTCTGTCATGGCCGCTGTGCAAGGGGTCTATTTTTTCCCATCAAATCTGCACATTACAATGCTAGCCGAGTCATTTTGTTTTTAAAGAAACGATTATGATCAACTTCTAATTCTCAACCCTTTACCAATGGTATTATTTTATATGAAAAAGGAAAGAATTTACAAGTCAACTTCATCTACTTACTAAGTTTTGTCCAAATTAAAATATAATCGTCATTTCTTCCTGCCAAATTTGTTTTTCTATCGGATCTGCACCTAATGACGGCTAACATTGGTTATTTAGTCATTTTGTCAAGGAATAGTGATGTCCGACTTGTAAATTCTTACTCGTTAAATCAACAGAGGAAGGAAAACATTTATCGTTGCTGCATGGCCCAGTTTCCGGACACGGTTCGAATTTTTTTATTTTTGTAAAATGTCCTTCGTATCTCCTAATTTTGATTAGCCCCTGCTTCTGGCGGTCATTATTTATACTCAGAAATCTATAGAAGCAAACCTAAAAAAGTCCAACGACGAACGTTTTACGCTGCCGACTTGGGGAGCACATCGGTACATTCGTAGGGCGTACAGTGCGCTTCCGTACGTCCATATCCGTTCGAGTTATCATGTCACCAGTCTTACATCAATTATTCATGAGCAATGATATCATCTTTGCGATTGGGCGATTCCAAAATGACCTTCGTTTGAATATGTATGTTCAGGTCAAAGTCCCTGGTCTCACGTGACAGGTGGAAAGATTCCAAAGACTCTTACAGACTGAACCCAATGGCACATAAACTAGTACCCTGTCCACACGGTGCAATGTCGACCGCGCAGTACACAAACCAAGCAACGTAAGACAGTCTTTCACAAAGACAAGTATTCCTGTAAAGTGTCATGTGATTTAAACGAAGATGGTGGAATATGGGTGGGATTTTTGGTGAATTTGCCCAACGTGTCAACTCAATAACTGAAACAATAACTCACTAAGGTTTGTTTTAGACGGCATCAAAGGTTCTCACGACTTACGGCCTGTAGGCTATTTCCTCAGTTTCTTGTGAGCAATGAAACGGCATTTTTTTGTGCAGTGATATGGCAAGAGACGTCCATCTTCACTGGTTGCCATTCGCGCACGCGGACTGCGGACTTGCTGTTCGCGTGATGTGACCCGAGTGCAATGCGCACGCATTACTCCCAAGTAACGAGAACTGCACGCCCGAACGCAGCCCGAGAGTGGAAATGTGGAGAAGTAAAACGTGCATTAGTTGAAGTTCTACTTCAGAATGTAAATTTGATGGTGAAATTGATAAAAACGAAGGTGTGTACGTCAGTCTTGAGAGTATTTCGGCCAGGGAGGTATGTAGAACGTGTGGAGATTCGGATTTTACAAAAAATAGCAATTTCCTGTAAAATTAGTAAACTAAAGATTCCATTTTGAGCAACGGTTTTGATGGGGGGAAAAAGTGCTGTTCTTGAAAGCCATGCAGTTTGATCTGGGTGGCTTTCAGTATTTGGAAGTAGGTTTGGGGCACTTCCCCATTGAATTACATGTACACGTAAAACCGCATGCGCACTTTCTCAATTTTTGTGACGATCGCGCGTACGTGTTATGTTCAAACACAAAACGCGCTACACGCGCTACACGCGCACGCGTTCCAAACCGCCTGAAACCGGTACGGTGATGTGCCATTAATAACACAGTCGTGTCTTAAGCACAGGCTCGTCAGCAATGCGCGCGCGCGCCAAATTGGTGCCACAAAATACGCAGCTCCATAGCAAAGGCATGGAGATGCGTAATTCGTGGCACGAATTTGGCGCGCGCGCATTGCTGACGATCCTGTGCCTTTAATAGAAATCTGTGGGCGGACACACAGGCACGTTTCCCATGGTTATGGGAATTGTACAGTCTATATGGCAAATGAATAAATAGATTGGTTCCCGATCCTATCGCTTATTGCGAAAAAATAAGGATCGGTAAAGGGCGGCCATGACGGGCAGAAATCTGCCCGTGATCACGTGGTTATTATTTTTATTTGTTTAGTAAGTGCGTATATCTTGCATTGACATTTGTAACCCGGCCGTGCCGTGCGTGTCGAACATATCCATGTAAATCGAGTACAATGCCTAAACTAAAAGCAAAGGGCTTCGCCAATGTTAAAATATAAAACACACAATGCGCACGAGCAAATACGACTAATCACAGATCAAGATAAAGCTCCCTTTACCTGTCCTTATATTCTCCTATGTGGAATATGTGGACGGGAACCAGTCTAAGGAATAAATCGTAGGTCAAACGGTGTTTTCCAGTGTCTTGTTAGTCTTGTCCCAAGACCGAATTTTGGTAATTCCCCCTTCTACGCCCCGCCTACGCGCTGTACCCACTGCCGATAGAGGGCCATTCACACTTCGACCCGATCTTTATGTCTGTAAAATTCGGTAGGTCGAAGTGTGAATGGCGCCCTCTATCGGTAGTTGGTACAGCGTGTAGGCGGGGCGTGGAAGGGGGAACCAAAATTCGGTCTTGCAACAAGACTAGTATAGTGTCTTGTATGTTTTGCGGCATTCAGTGTATTTTCAGGTGTTTTCCGGTATTTAGTATGTTTTCCAGTATTTAGTATGTTTTCCGGTGTTTTCCGGTATTTAGTATGTTTTCCGGTATTTAGTATGTTTCCTGTGTTTTCCGGTATTTAGTATGTTTTCCGGTGTTTTCCGGTATTTAGTATGTTTCCGGTATTTAGTGTGTTTTCCGGTATTTAGTATGTTTTCCGGTATTTAGTGTGTTTTCCGGTGTTTTCCGGTATATAGTGTGTTTTCCGGTGTTTTCCGGTGTGTTTTCCGGTATTTTCCGGTATATAGTATCACCCGTTAAAAGGGTTAACCTGTGCAGATTTGATGGGAAAAACCAATATTTTGGGTGAGAATAGATTTTGTAAGGAAATACTAAGAAATTTTCCAGTCTGTTTGTACACGAGTTCTGAAGCCATAATAAACTTCTCAATTCTTTAAAGATGAGCACAATTTTTTTTGGTATTTGTGAATATATACTCTACAATTCTTTAAAGATGCTCGCCATACTAAGGGACTGCTAACCTAATCTACCCCTAGAACTATGGGGGATAATGTATCCCCCATAGGTACCGGTAATGTTGTTTTTTTCCAATATGGCGGCGCCTTAGCGAAGATAATCTCAGCTCTTGCTTTATAATTTTTCATTGGGATGTGGTCTTTTCACCAGTAGAGCTGAGAAGCTTTAAGAACATGAACACGCTATCACAAAACAAATGTGTCATTTTCTCACCGTGACACACTAATTCCCCCTGAAACTCGCCCAAACCTTGTCAGGCATAACCACTACGCAGGTCCTTGAGGGAAATAACCAGCCACGATGATTATTTTGCCAACAATTCCAGCGAAACAAACCGGTATTAGCCTCTGTCACACACTCAAGCGTGACCGACTAAAGCGGACAATTGTCAACATGGCGGCCGAACACCAACGCTAAACCCTTTGTTCCATTCGCCATATTGACATTTGTCCGCTCTCGGTCCTCAATGCGCAAGCGCACTGGTCACGCTTGAGTGATATGACATAGGCTAATGCTCACAGCCTAGCCGTTGTCTGGTTGTAATATTTGTGTTCAAAAAGTCTATCTGCCTAGTCTGTGTACAAAGGAATACCAATGTGCAATGGTTACCAGACGTGATTTTTTTCTAATAAAAAATCCAAGCAGTTCCGGCAACTCTGGGAGTTCTGGCAACTCCGGCTTTTACCGAATGCCTGGATCACGCATGTGGACGCATCGCACATGTTCCCGTTTATTTCCCAACATTTTTTAGGAGAATTTAATGGACAAATGGTACCGAAATTCCTTAGACACACGCAAGGTGAGTGTCTCAAGAACTATCAGACGGAGTTTGGTGGCGATTGGGCAGCGGATTATTGCGCTAGCCGAAAACGTTTCTGTCCGATCTTAAAGTTCATGCGCCGCCATATTCATTGGAAAAAAACAACATTACCTATGGGGATACATTATCCCCCATAGTTCTAGGGGTAAACCCAATCCACATACATGTACACGCCCAGGATTTGAAACGGGTACGCCAGAGGAAATGCGAGGAAAGAACCACTATGCCAACCGGACCGCCCTTAAGCAAATTAAATTAAAAATGATCAACGGGGGTTTTACTGCAGGTTGTTTCTTTCTTATTTGTTTGTTTGAAAGAAGAAATACAAATAAAGCAAACTAACAAAACAGACAAAGTGAGAATTTTATCAATATAAATTTCTTTATATTATTTATAACAATTTAAAACAATGTAACGGTACAATCTAGACGATTCCAAGATTTTGGGTATCAGGCTATAAATAGTTTCATTATGTAATAATGTACGACTAACTAATTTTTTGACAAAATTAAAACCTCCCAGATATAGATGTTTAAAAATCATACACCTCAGGTGACAGACAAAAAAAGGAATATACATGTAGTTAGTCACGAATGTGGTCACGTGACGTCTGACTGTCACGTTCCTACATAATCATGATAATGCCGTATTCCACTCATGCTCGCGGGATAACTAATATTATCTTCAAGCAAAATTGACGCACTAATAACACACGCATATGCGTAGGGACACAGTTATCTTGGAATACCATGGTGCATTTACCGGTACGCAGAGTGCTTATATGAGAATCGGAAGAGTATTATGAAACATTACACTGTTGGTTGCCATGGATCCACCAATCAAAACGACGGATTCAAGTTTGCTTGAAGATATATTAAGTTATCAGGGTCTTTCTATAAATTTAGGGGTCCAAAAGTGTGACATTTAGTGTCCCCCGTTACACCTGATATGTGTTATATTTCGTACAAAAATCATTATTAATGGCTTTTAAACCATTTTGTTTGAATTGTACTTTATGTACTCACTCTTTGAGATGGAAAGTATTTGTAGAATGTGTCCTGAATTTACAAAAACAAGATGTAAAATGTAACGGGGGACACCAAAGCTGGACCCCTAATTTATAGAAAGACCCATCAACATTTGAAGTTATACAGGGTGTATCAGAAAAAGTAGACACTCATAAAATTGTAGATAAAATGAAAATTGTAGTATTTTTAGAAAATTGGCTCACTAATATTGAAATATCGGTAGACATAGGTTTCGAGTTTTCATTAACGTCGTCATCATGTTGGGAATTTCACACCTGGCTGAACAGGGGCTAGTTTTGTAAACAAAGCTAAAATTAACTTGCGCAAAAAATTGGAAGATGCAAAACAGGATCAAGGAGCACGAGAGGTCAATTTGACATGTCCTTTTTTTGCTATCAGCTTATCAGAAAGTATAGCTTTACAGAAAGTGTGTACCTTGAAGGGGCATCGGGGCCAACTCAGCAGGGCATGAGGCCATTGGCCTTGGAGCCTTGGTTAATGTCAAGGCCTGGGACAGGGTATGCTGGCCAAGTTGCCCTCAGAAAGTGTATATCTTGAAGGGGCATCGAGGCCAACTCAGCAGGGCATGAGGCCAACTCAGCAGGGCATGAGGCCAACTCAGCAGGGCATAAGGCCATTGGCTTTGGTAGCCTTGGTTAATGTCAAAGCCTGGGATTGAACCCTTTCGAACACGTGCGAATATGCCATTTTGGGAGTCAAATAATGCTGAGTCATTGTGGAAGCAATGTGCGTGCGCGTTGTGTGTGTCTCTTGTGGGCGTAACGCGGTTTAGTTCACCAATGGGAGCCTCATCATAGCGCGTTACGCGCGCTATGGACACACACAACGCGCACGCACATTGCTTCCACATTGACGCAGCATTGTTTTACTCCCAAAATGACGTCATTGGCACGAGCTCAATAGGGCATGATGGCCAAGTTGGCTTCTGAAAGTGTATCTTGAAGGGGCATCGGGGCCAACTCAGCAGGGCATGAGGCCATTGACCTTGGTGACTTTGGTTAATGTCAAAGCCTGGATTGGTTGCATTTCTGTCACAGTTGCTAATTTTTGTTCATTATGTATTCACAGATTGGAGATGGAGCCCACAGACTGTGGAGCTTCATATTACACACTACAAAAATGGACGTGTTGCCATGGATACTGAAAACACAGGAGAGGTGAGTTTTTGGCCATCATTCCAATTTTATTACAGTGGAATTTCGCTATAATGAACACCAAAAAGAACATTCAGCTACAGTGAACATCGCTCATGGCTCCCAATCATTTGTTCGCATTAAACGCCACCAAAACAAACACTTGTATGGTTCAGATACGATGCCCATTTATGGTGACTTTCCACTGTATTAAAACTTGTCTAGCTTCCGCTTATAGGCATGCATGGGTAGGGCTTCCTCAAAGATGATAGCAGCAAAAGTGCAAAATAGCCCACCCATGCGAAATCAATTCAATAAAGTGAAGTATGTAAAGGCACCATTTTAGTAATATGCAAACTAGACGCGCCTTGTGTCTGTTTGACATGCCTCTCGTAGTGTAATCTGTGTCGCGGCGAATAGTTACAGCGGCATCCACACTTGGGATGAGAGAAAAGTCGTAAGGGCTTTATCGGGATTCCAACCTGACACCTGTGACTCACTGGGCAGAAGCTCTACCATCTGAGCTATAAGGCACAGTGGTATACTCCCTCAGATTTTCCCCAAGACCTTTGCCACACCAGGCAGATGCTCTACCAGCTGAGCCATAAGGCACAGTGGTATACTCCCTCAGATTTTCCCCAAGACCTCTGACTCACCAGGCAGATGCTCTACCAGCTGAGCTATAAGGCACAGTTGTATACTCTGTCAGGTTTTCCCCAAGACCTCTGACACACCAGGCAGATGCTCTACCAGCTGAGCTATAAGGCAAAGTGGTATACTCCCTCAGATTTTCCCCAAGACCTCTAACTCACCAGACAGACGTTCTACCAGCTGAGCTATAAGGCACAGTGGTATACTCCCTCATATTTTCCTTAAGACCTTTTACACACCAGGCAGATGCTCTACCAGCTGAGCTATAAGGCACAGTAGTACATGTTATACACCCTCAGATTTTCCCCAAGACCTCTGACACACCAGGCAGATGCTCTACCAGCTGAGCTATAAGGCACAGTGGTATATTCCCTCAGGTTTTCCCCAAGACCTCTGACACACCGGGCAGATGCTCTACCAGCTGAGCTATAAGGCACAGTGGTATATTCCCTCAGGTTTTCCCTAAGACCTCTGACACACCGGGCAGATGCTCCACCAGCTGAGCTACATGTATAACGCACAGTGGTATACTCCCTCAGGTTTTCCCCAAGACCTCTGACACACCGGGCAGATGCTCTACCAGCTGAGCTATAATGCACAGTGGTATACTCCCTCAGGTTTTCTCCAAGACCTCTGACACACCGGGCAGATGCTCTACCAGCTGAGCTATAAGGCACAGTGGTATACTCCCTCGGGTTTTCCCCAAGACCTCTGACACACCGGGCAGATGCTCCACCAGCTGAGCTATAAGGCACAGTGGTATACTCTCTCAGGTTTTCCCCCAAGACCTCTGACACACCGGGCAGATGCTCCACCAGCTGGGCTATAAGGCACAGTGGTATACATGTACACCCTCAGGTTTTCCCCAAGACCTCTGACTCACCAGACAGATGAGCTACAGGGCAGACGCTCTACCATCTGAGCTATAAGGCACAGTGGTATACTCCCTCAGGTTTTCCACAAGAACCCAATTGTTCTCTTATTGTTGCATGGGACCGCAACTGAGCAAAGTAACAAACACAATATTTGGTATGGTACCTAATCACCATTGAAATGAAACAACCAAACTATGAGATGAGAAAAAAATCAGCAATTGCGAGAGTTATGTCAAACGGACATGAGGCGCATCTACCGGTAGTTTGCTTACTAAAATGGCACCTTGAATTTCTACGGAGGTCAGCCCCTGGTAGAGTAGTCTATCTTGCAGCAGGCATTTAACTTTAATAGTTTGTGTAGTATTCAATTGCTCGTATTCAAATTTATGCAAATAAATGCTTAATTTACATATTACTGCACCATTAATTAATACTGACATATTGATGTACTGTTCTTGCCTTAATCAAAATTATGCAAATCTGGCTACTTATTTACATGTCACTGCAGCATGCTAAATTTACTATTTTGCCCTTGCTCATGTATGGTGTTCCCCTGAAGCGGAGTTCCAGTTTTGTTTTTTAGAAGTCACATCATGGCCATGGTTTTATCATGATGTTACCCAGAATGCCCCAATATTTTCTCATGTTTATTCATGCATGGTGTCCCTCTGAAACTGAGTTCCAGTTTTGTTTTTTGGAAGTCACATCATGGCCATGGTTTCATCATGATGTTACCCAGAATGCCCCAATATTTTCTCATGTTTATTCATGCATGGTGTCCCTCTGAAACTGAGTTCCAGTTTTGTTTTTCGGAAGTCACATCATGGCCATGGTTTTATCATGATGCTACCCAGAATGCCCCAATATTTTCTCATGTTTATTCATGCATGGTGTATACCCCTGAAACTGAGTTCCAGTTTTATTTTTTAGAAGTCACATAGTGGCCATGGTTTAATCATGATGCTACCCAGAATGCCCCAATGCATTGAATGAAATCAGTTACCGGTAATACTGACATCAGGTGTACTATCCTTATCAAAATTTTAATTTTAAAAATTGCTCATTTACATACCATATTTCCCAAATATGTTTGTTTCTACTACGGCATGTTACTCACAGTGGCTCAAGAGTCCAAAAACATTTACTTCCAGCCAAAAAGCTACAAGAGTTGAATACAGCTTTCAAAGATTTTTGCAAACTTTGTTTTGTTGATCATCATGTCTCTGTTAGGGGCCGTCCATAAATGAGGGGGGAGGGGGTTGTTGACATTGCGTACAGGGTGGCAGGGGGGAGGGTCCAAGCCAATACGTATGTACGCAAACTGAAAATTTGCTTTTACTAAAACGAGAAAGGAATTGGACAAGTTGACAAACATATTAGACAGGCCACACATTTTTGTCACTCATCTCACATTTTTTTCACTCCTCAATTTAGGTTTTTCCCATTAAATCTGCAGTTTGTGTAAACTTTTGTAAGGCACATTTTTGTATTTTCTTTTTTAATTACTAAAACATCTTTGAGCAAATTCCGCTTAAACTCCATAACATTTTCGGGCCTGTTGTCTGTTTTGGCACCGATTTGGCACCGTCATATTTAGTTAGATGATAGCATTTCTGCGGTTGTAGCAGTGTGGATGAACTAGCTAAAATAAACCATCTTTTGTTTGGATCAATTCTGCTTTCATAAAATGCATTAAGTTCATTCATACCTCCACACATTTTCCACTTTAGTGTTAGATATTTGGTTTGAAGTCTTACATGTAGCTCTGATTCGTAAGTACCGTAACTTAGATATTTTCTTTCCCTTTTAGTCTGTGGCTACTGTTCATATGCACCACCCATCATGTTAAGATTTGCTGGGAGAAGAAATCTGGCCAGTGTTGACCTACAGTATCAGTAAGTCACAGTCCATTGTT
Source organism: Henricia sp. BOLD:AAB3569 (assembly GCA_037783545.1). Classification (NCBI taxonomy): domain Eukaryota; kingdom Metazoa; phylum Echinodermata; class Asteroidea; order Spinulosida; family Echinasteridae; genus Henricia; species Henricia sp. BOLD:AAB3569. The sequence goes on along the minus strand of JBBELK010000333.1, from coordinate 615,769 downwards.
CTGTTCATCTTTACTGCAAATCCATTTTGGGTCAATTTTATGACAATAATTTTTTTTTTAAATCACAAGGTTAGTCCAGCAGTTATTTGCACAAATCGGCATAAAAATATATGACTTTTTAAAAAATGTCTCAGAAATTATCAGGAAAACAATTTTGCCCGTTTCCAACCTGTTTTGGTACGTTTTAAAGTTAAATTCTGAATTTTTTTTTGTCTTTGCTGAAAATCCATACTGATGTACCCCGGTAGGGTCGTCTCTACCGTCCCAATCAACTCTGATTGTGAATGTAGCCTGCAGTTTATACAGTAAACACTCATTGGGGAAGATTCCACTACACATTCAAATATTTGCGGAAATGCCCTCTCATCTTGCATTTTAATTGCTCTACACTTCACGTTAATTTCTCCAAAGCAGATTATTTGTAAACTCCACCATGCGTGAGGCAATCCATGATTTTAAACAAATCAGATGTGAATCTTTGTAAGCAACCTAATGTGTCTTCATTTTTCCAGCCAAATTGAAAAATTCATCAACTTTTAATTTTCTCTAAACTTGCAGCATTTTATAACGTAGTCGTTATGTTTTCTTAATTTGTGACGGGTGACAAAGACGTGTGTGCCAAGCGATGTCGACCAGGAGCTGTTTTGGCAGACCTCACTGCATCGTCTTCAGAGTGGCCAAGATTGACCTACGGTGAGCCCCAATGTACTGGCATTTTCCACAGTAAGGGGGGAATTTTGGCAACACATACCATATTTTCCAGAAAATACCTTTGTCTGGTCTCAAAATCAAAGAAATAAGTTTCAGTTGTTCTGAAGAGATAACTTGGGCCCAAAAAGGGTTACAAATAGTGTGACAACATGCCTTTCTAAAAACCCTGTATACCAATATACACTCGTAACTGGGACGGCCTAAAATGTAACACAAGTGTCCGTCCCGGTTACGAGCGTATATTGGAAATTTGATCACAGGGTTTTTAGAAAGGCATGTTGTCACACTATTTGTAACCCTTTTTGGGCCTAAGTTATCTCTTCAGAACAACTGAAACTTATTTATTTTATTTTGAGACCAGACAAAGGTATTTTCTCGAAAATATGGTCTGTATTGCCAAAATGCCCTCTTTACTGTATAAAGTATCTCCAGTTTTCGAAAAATGACCATTGGGCCTTCAGGAGTTGCAGTAATACAGGCATGCAACTTTTCCTCATCTGCACCATCGGAAATTAAAAAAACACTGTACAAAGTCGGAGATTTGTTTGCATTTCCCTTGTAACACAGTTGCATGCCTGAGTTTACAAGCATAGAAAAACATTATCTGATTCAACAAATATGGAAATGTTGCATTTGTGCCATCTGTAGATTTACTATACTGTTAAAAAACTTTTTACTTTTTCCCCGCAGACACAAGTTGAAGAAATCAGGATGATTGAACCTTCTGCCACAGAGTTCCCAAAGCAACTTTCCAACAAGAAGCTCTGCTGTCCAAGCCTCTCTCCAAAAACATTTTGTAAACATTGAATCAACTCAACTGAACCTTCCATCTATCAGTCAGTCCCTAAGCACACAACTCTTCAGTGTCTCAAAAATGACTATCAGTTTGTAAACATTGAATCAACAGAAGAAAACAACCTTCTATCCATCCTACAGTCAGTTCCTAAGCACAACTCTTCAATGTCTCAAAAAAATGACTAACAGCTTGTAAACAAACAAGCTGTCCTAAATTTGTTCAAGCCTCTCTCCAAAAATTGATTAACAGTTTGTAAACATTGAATCTTCTATCCATCCCTAAGCACACAACTCTTCAGTGTCTCAAAAATGACTATCAGTTTGTAAACAAACCAAAACTTGCTCAAATTATTTTCTCAAAAAATGACCAACAGTTTGTAAACATTGACTTGTACTTAATATTCTTGTCCTCATTTAGCAACAACCAATTGTATTTATTTCTCTTGTAGCATTGTTAAATGTACTTTAACAAATATAGTAATGTTTGTAAACAATCTTATTTAAATAGTGTTATATAGTTAAAGTAACTTCCAAAGTCAAAATAAAAGTCACTGACAACAAAAGTTTCATTTGTAAACAAGTCTCATTTTATTCTGTACTCCAATAAGTAAACCAAGTAATATATTCAAGTAAAATGTTCATTAACTTAATTTATGCAAGGTCCTAATTGCTATTGTCTTTACAGATAGTCCAGGGCACGGTGGTCCATAATTATAATTTGAAAATCGAACAGGGGTTGCCCCCTGTCCGATTTTCTAACGTATTGAAGTGGAGGTTTCCCTCCTCTACCTGTTAAAGAAAAAATTAATAAAAATGGTGTACAAAGAAATACAATTAAAATGATTTATTAAACATTCACTGTAAAACAAGAAAATATAATTACAAACGATAACTGCAATTTCAAGAAACAAATCAGTAAAACACAACATTTGTAACTTGGTAAATCACAATTAAGTTACATATTGTTAGTAACAACATGACGATAAACTGAAAATTGACTTTCTCAAGTTTTCTGTCTACATACCCAATTGACTAAAAATACCATCGGCAATTTGTTCCAGATTACGACGTACCACGGCACAAAGACATCACTCGCGAAAAGATTTAAAAACTATTCCGTCAAACGTCCAGAAGCAAAGGATGAGCATGCACAAACGAATGCCTTTGTTGGAGTTCATTTGAGTAGCCTGTGACTTGAATTAAGACCCAGGGACTTGTGATGGACTTGACTAAAACCCTGCTTGCAGCCTCATGAGCTCCCATTTCTGAAAAAGAAAATTACAAAAATTAATTTCAGATCAACACAATTTACAATGCATTTCATACCAAAACAAACTGATTTTTGAGTTAAATTTCTCATAACTTATTCCATTTGCCTAAAACAATTTACCAGTTGTACAAAAAAGTACCTTTTAGCTGGAAATCATGTGTAGCTTTTTGAACTGTATTATGTTCAATAAATTTCCTGTTGGTGAATACTTTTGCATTAATATAGCATGGAAGTCATCTACAGGGGTCACCTTATATAATAATACAGCATTTGTCTCAAATTTACTTGAAAATTTCTTTTTACAGGGAAAACATTTCTGTGACATTTCTGACGTCACACACGTAACATACATTTTCCCCCTGTAAAAAGGAACTTTCAGATAAATTTGAAACAAATGCTGTACTATTATAAGGTGCCCCCTGTAGATGACTACCATGCTAAACTCCTCAAAAAAAGTTTGGAAAGTCAAGTTTGACTGACGATTTTTCTCTTGTTACTAAATCATTTCCCTTAAAATTTTTATCATTGGAAAGCCCCGTTATTCCTCTTTACAGTGATGTGTCAATTGTTATGATTAATCGATTGGGGGATGTGTAGTATAGCGGAATACAGGGGTGGGTGGAAAGTGAAATGTCACAAAATTCACTGCTATTGTCGTGCATTCCCCTTTTGCTTTGAGGATGGGAATGTGTCAATGCACTTTTTGACAATAGCAGTGCATTTTGTGACATTACACCCGCCCCGTATTCAGCTGTACTGCACATCCCCCAATTGCTTAATCATAACAAATGACACATCGTAAAGAGGAATAACAGGGCTTTCCAATAATATAAAATTCAAGGAAAATTATTTTGCAACAAGAGAGAAATCGACAGTCAAACTTGACTTTCCGGAAATGCTTCAAAATGTCACACACATAGGTTTATTTAAACATGTCCAGTTTACGTGATCACTAAATGGGTTGACAGGAAAATTTCCACATGTTTTATTAGAATGTAAAATGTTACAGCAAAAAAATTGCAGATTTGATCAGGAAAAACCCCAAATTTACCCGAAAAAATTTGACTTATTCTAAAATGAGTTGGATGTTGCACAGCCCGAGTCAAGTTTTTGCAAGTATAACTGGAAATCAGTGGCGGTTCTAGGCTTATGGACATTTCAAGCACTACCCAGATAGTGCCTGGATCCACTGCCAATTTCTAGTCATGATCACAAAAACTCAGCCCAAGCTGTCGGACACATTTTTCAAAAACAAAATTACATTTTTTGCCCAATCCTCCGGTTTTCTGATGATTGAGTACTGAATTCTTTCCTCATAAAACCAGGTTAATTTAGTTCAACTTTGAAAATGCACACAAACTTGTTTATGGTTTTTCAATGATTATCAATTTATAGGTAAGAATTAAGGGTTTTTTCCCTATAAAAAAAAACAAACTAAATTTAAGAATTTGCTTAGAATTTTTTTTTAGCCATTCTCGTGTTTTGAGCACAAACTGCATGTTACACATTTCATTTTCTACAAAAAAGAAAAGGTCAATTCATGTGGCGTGGATTGCATTTGAGACAATAGAGATGGTCAGGTCCAAAAGCTCGTTGAATTGACACAGAATGACCCAATTGGGAATTGCTTACCATTTTCAACAATTAAAAACCAAAATCAATATGATTTTACATACACCCTAGGGAGTTAGGGTTAATGTTCTTTTCAAAATAAACATAAGAGATGCACAGAACAGGTACAACTAGAGGTATGACGTTTGTTGTTACAAACGCCAGGTGATCGGGTTAAATGAACATTTTGTGATGAATTTCAGACGTTGTTATCACCTGTGGAATGGCAAAAATGGAAGTTCAGCAGCCGATTTCACGAAACTTTACGCAATTGCGCAAGTCCACTTACGCCATTACTTGCGCAATAACTTATGGCGTAAGTGGACTTGCGCAATTGCGTGAAGTTTCGTGAAATCGGCTGCTGTATACACTAATCCGGTAACTAATATCTCCTCCCTGCATATCCGCCATAGCTGGGGGTTGATAGCTTGCACCGTTTTGAGATATGAATTGTTGAAATAATAACCTTTGAAATCTTGTAATGTGACACCTGTGACGACATCATGACGTCACAATTTTGTGCACAAATTGTTGAACAATATGTTGAACATCAAGTTCTTAAATGTGGCGAAGGAATCATACCAATATCTGTTGTAGTTTTCAAGATACAGCATTTTAAAACATCTCAGCTCCAAATTTGCGTGATTTGACACCACATTACGTAACCACCGTCCATGTAATGACGTCACCAATGGTATAGTCAAAAGGTCCACATGTGTGGAAACATTTCGTTCCGTAGAAATATGGTCAAATTCACTACCACTTTGAATCTATTTGCATTCAAAATGCAAAAAAATTGCACATTTTCGAACAACTTCCGGTTTGGACCGGAAGTAGGCGTCACACAGGGGTCATGACATCGTATGATTTGTTCAGTTCATTTAGACTTATCATGTTGTGAAAGAATTGTTCAAGTATCTATTACGGTTTTTGAGATATGAATTTTGAAAATAATAACCTTTTAATTTTTGTAATTTGACACCTGATGACGTCATTATTACGTCACACTTGATGCCATCATGATACTATACATGCTGGTGAAAGTCTGCCGTAGGGCCTATGTCTGTATCTAATTTACTAACGATTCAGCTTGGTTTGATGGGCATTGTTACTGGTAAGTGTAAAAACTGAGATTTCCGTTTTCGTTGAACTTTGACCTCCAATTGACCCCAGAAGGAAGGGTCAGATGAAAATGCCCACACAAAGAAAGTTGTAGCACAGAATGTCATCTATAAACCTGCCAAATACGAAGATCCTGGGTCACGTGGTTTTCGAGACGGAAGCATTTTAAAATATGCATATTTTGGTTTTTTGGGAGGTGTAATTTGATACTTGATGACGTCACGATGACGTCACGCTTGATGCCATCATAATATTAAACACGCTGGTGAAAGTCTGCTATAGGACCTATGCCTGTACTTAGTTTCTTAAAGATTCAGCTTGGTTTGATGGGCATTGTTGCTCAATAAGTGCAAAAATTGAGATTTTCGTTTTCGTTGAACTTTGACCTCAGATTGACCCCAGAAGGAAGGGTCAGATGAAAATGCCCACACAAAGAAAATTGTAGGCCATGATCTGATATATAAGCCTGTCAAATACGAAGATCATGGGTCACGTGGTTTTCCAGACGGAAGCATTTTAAAACATGCATATTTTGGTCATTTTTGGTTTGTAATTTGATACCTAATGACGTCACAATGACGTCACACTTGTATGCACATCTTCACATTGGGGTTGATGTTCCTACCAAGTTTTAAGTTGATAGCTTGAACCGTTTTGAAGAAAACCTCTGGAAACGTTTGAGTGGAAAAAGAAAAAGAAAAAGAAACTAGAGCTACGTCTGTTCTATGAACAGATCGTAGGGCTTTTTCGAATTTTTAAAACTTTTTTTAAGCATGCTTAGCTTGCAAAATTAGATGTTATTTAATTTAAAAAATGTTTACCTTTAATGTGTTACCTTTAAAGGATTGATGACGTAATCAATGTTTTAACAACACAGACATGTTTGGTGGTCGACGCACTCTATAATCACCACTACTGGGCTAATTTGCGCAAACACTGCTTTTAAAGAGCATTTTATGACTTTTAATTTCGCCGCTAGAGGGCGCCCTTTTATGGAATGACGTAGAAACTTACATTTTTGGAAACCCTATTTACCTTAGACACTAACGCCCGCATCTCGGCAGCTTTCCCCACTTTCACAAAATAGGTTCATTTAAATGCACTTCCGGTTTCTACCGGAAGTGAGCAAGTTCACAGGTTATGGCGATATTTTTTGGATACCCCACCCTAGTCGAACTCAAACACCTTTGACCCCATCCAAATACCTCTTACCAGTTTCAAATGGCGAGGCAAAGTCTGTTTGACCAATAGGGAATGAGGTCAAATGTGAAGGCATGTGGGAATCTGAAAGACCTTTATTAATTATCGTATATGCCTAAAGAATCAAGATCGTAGGTCAAACGGTTGATTTTTTATGAAATTTTGCATATGGAAACATTAAATTTCATCCCCTTTAAACTTAACCTGATGACGTCATTATGACGCCATTGTTGGGTGCACACTTCTTCTACTATGTCTTTGATGTTACCAGGTTTGTTTAAGAACAACCTCAAGTTTGGGAACAACCTCAAAAAGTGCCGACAACGCCCATGCGTTATGTCAATGGGGGAAAAATCAGAAGAAGAAATAAACGGAAAAGCCAAAAGTTAACGACCTTTGCTAGTGATCGTATATGGGAAGGAATCAAGGTTGTAGCTCGCATTTGTTAATATTTTATATTTATAATATTTGTATCACCTTTAATCTGACACGTGATGACGTCATTATGGGATCATCAGTTAAATACCTTTGTTAATGACAGTATATGGCGCAGGAATCACGATCATAGGTGAATCAGCTGATTTGTTACGAATGTTTGAATATGGAAAACATTAAATTGTATGTTCATTTAATCTTATAACTGATGATGAACAGTTTTTGAGTTGTGTCAGTTTGCCTGGGTGGGGAAGTACTGCTATACAGATCTACCACTTCAAGGTGTTTGATGAACTGTGAGATACCAAGTCATGGTGCAGGTAAAAACTTTTGATTACTTAATTAGCTCCTTGAGGAGTATCATAACATGTAGGTTCAGGATTTATACTAAGAGAGTCTTGAGCTAAATTTCATATAAAACAAAATAACATGTATATTATGTAAATAGTACAGAAGCCTTCATCGATTGAGAAAAAATTTGTTTAGATTTGAAAATATGGCAATTTTCAGTTTTTGCACTTTTAAAAACATCAATTAAGTTACTGTAAAATTAGTACTATTTGTAATAATGTCACATGGCGTTATAAATTAAATATTTAAAAAGTTTATCCTGAAAACTCAGTTTAGAGGCAATTTTGATTTCCCTTTGCGAATTATAAACTGTTCATTTTTAGTTTGTTTTGTTCACATTTGGGATGGAAATTGCGATGTTTACTCGAAATACTAATATACATATATTAGTGATCAAAGGCAGAAATCAGAGCACATAATTTGTTAAGATTAAAAAGAGTTTGGCCAAGGAGGACAATTTCGTAATCAGATAAGTACATGTACTATATGTTTACACGTATTGCGCATTCTCTCTTTAGCTATACGTGTATCACTATGAGGGCGCTATATCACTTTCACGGTAGCAAAATGCGAGTGCATGGCCTGGCATGGTTTTACGCAAATTGTGACTTGGCTGAACTTTGGCTCTCAATTGACCCAGGAAGGAAGGGTCGGATGAAAATGACTACACAAAGCAAATTGTAGCGCAGGATCCGATCTATAATGTCTGCTAATTATGAAGACCCTGGGTCATGTGGTTTTATAGAGGGAAACATTTTACGAAATGCATTTTTTGCTAATTTTTATGAAGAAAATCCACTTTTTTGCCATTTTTAAATAATTATAATTACGTAATCATTGACGTCATGGTGATGTTGTACATGGTGGTGGAAGTTTGTGATGAGGCCCATGCCTGTACCTAGTTTTATGAAAATCAAGCGTACTTTAATAGCTAAAATTGCTTCATAAGTACACAAAAACACAACAAATGTGAATTTTGAAATGGCTGAACTTTGACGTTCGATTGACCCAGGAAGGAAGGGTCAGATGAAAATGCCTACACGAAGAACATTGTAGCCCATGATCTGATATATATGTATGCAAAATATGAAGATCCTGGGTCATGTGGGTTCATACAGGGAAGCGTTTTACGAAATGCATATTTTGGTACTTTTCATGATAAAAATCCACTTTTGTGCCATTTTAAAATTATTATAATTACGTAATCCTTGACGTCATGGTGACGTTTTACATGGTGGTGGACGTTTGTGATGGGGCCCATGCCTGTACCTAGTTTTATGAAAATCAAGCATGGTTGAATAGCTAATATTGCTTCATAAGTACAAACAAATACAAAAAATGTGATTTTTGAATTGGCTGAACTTTGACCTTCGATTGACCCAGGAAGGAAGGGTCAGATGAAAATGCCTACACTAAGAAAATTGAAGCTCATGATCTGATCTAAATGTTTGCCAAATATGAAGACCCTGCGTCACGCGGTTTTGGCAAGGGAATCATTTTAAAATGTGCATATTTTGGTCATTTTCGGCTTTTTAGGCATTTTTAAACTATTGTAATGACGTCACTGATGACGTCACAATGAAGCCATTCTTGGGTGCACACCTCTTATACTATGTCTTTGATGTGACCAAGTTTGGTTAAGATCAATGTTTGGGAACAACCTTAAAAAGCGCCGACAACGCCTATGCGCTTTGTCTATGGGGAAAAAATCAGAAGAAAACGGAAAAAAAAAAAAAACTAGAGCTACGTCTGTTCTATGAACAGGGCGTAGGGCTTTTTCACATTTTTTTACTTGAAAAATTAGCATGCTTACCTTGTAAAATTAGATGTTGTTAACATATCAACTATTTAACCTAAAATATTAACCTTTAATGCGTTACCTTTAAAGGACTGATGACGTAATCAATGTTTTAACTACAGACATGTTTAGTGGTCGACGTACTCTATAAGCACCACTATGCGCTAATTTGCGCAAACATTGCTATGAAAGGGTAATTTTAAGATTTGTTAATTTCGCCGCTAGAGGGCGCATTTTTTGGAAAGCATTTACCTTAGACACTAACACTGCCAACCCGATCTCGGCATCGTTGACCACTTTTACAAAATAGGTTTATTTAAATGCACTTCCGGTAGAGCAAGGTCAAAGGTCAACACCATAGTTTTGAATACCCTACCCTAGTTGAACCATAAAACAGTAGACTAGCTCTGAACACGTTCAAACTACAAGCAGAGTCTGTTTGACCAATAGGTCAAACAGTCAAAGGTCAAAGCATGTGGGCATCTGAATCATAGTGATGAGATTTATATAGCGCACATATCCACCCAGCAGGGTGCTCAAGGCGCTGTTACCATTATTACCGCTGCCATCAGGGAATCACCAGAACCATTTCGCTTCAACTAGGTGGCTGCTTGTCAGGCGCACAACACTATCAGCAGTTAGATTGTGGCATTCCCCTTAACAGCTTTCCATATATCGCTTGGGTTTACGAGGCAACTGGGATTAAGTGCCTTGCCCAGGGACACAGACACGTTGGTCGAAGTGGGGTTCGAACCTCCAACCTCTGATTGGGAGTCCCGCCTCATATCCACTAGACCACACGCGTAAGATGTACACGTTTGCCCGCCACATTGAAACAGGAGGAATTGCTCCTTTTTGCAAATGTTCCCGAAGTTACCCGAATGCACGTCCGGACGTTATCGTTAATCGTCGGGTATGATTCGTCATTGTTTCGAGAATTTGAGTTGACGTCGCGTGCACTATGCGTGCCGCTGCGTGTGTAATTGGTGATGCAACGGATTCAGAACTACTACGCAGTGGCTATAGTTACGGTAACCGTAAAGCGATAATGAATGGCTATATAGTTACGGGATTACAACAGCAGATTAAAAGTACAATATGGAGCTCAGCTGGGTGATGCAGACAAGGTTTGAATTTGATTTTAGATGCTAGGCCTACATGTATATTAAAATGGCATGTGTAATATATTAATTGTTTATGAATTTTTATTATTTTTTTTAGAAGTAGTTTGGAAGCATGACAATTAATCCTCGTGCGCGCTGTCAGTCCGCTTTGCGAGCGTCGTGCGTCCATCGCCCATACTTCATAGGAACGCGTACAATACACACGGCGTACGCGCGTTTTGGAATAGCCGTGAGCGCTTTAAACCCGCGCTGTTAGCTCATGCAGCCCATTGTGTCGTCATTTGCCCATACTTTTCCAAGTCACGATTTTCAATGCACGATCGTTGGTCTATTGGTTTATAGGTCTGTGCATCACCGTAATTTATGAATGACGCCCTCTGCCGGTCACGTACAGAAGTCGACATTTGGTGGCTTATGCATTGTTTTACGCAAATTTTGACTTGGCTGAACTTTGGCCTTTAATTGACCCAGGACGGAGGAATCATATGAAAATGACTCCACCAAGCAAATTGTAGCCCATGATCCGATATATAATGTCTGCTAAATATGAAGACCTTGGATTATGTGGTTTTATAGAGGGAAACATTTTAAAAGTGCGTATTTTGGTAATTTTCATCTGCTGTCTCACGATGTAGTCAGCGAAAAAATATTGTTAATTTTTAGTTTGTTTTGTTCACATTTGGGATGGAAATCCGATGTTTACTCGAAAAACTGATATAGGCCTACATATATTAGTCATCAAAGGCAGAAATCAGAGCACATCATTTGTTAAGATTGAAAAGAATTTGGCCAAGAAGGAACATTTTCTTAATTATATTTGTTGAAGATGGTTCAATAAAATCCAGACAATGACTTAATGATATCAGGCCTATATTAAGCTTTGCACCTTACTAAACCTAAAAGGAAGAAAACAAACATTGGAATGAATGCTTCACGGCAAAACTACGACATTCCCTCAATAACATACAATTACTTTCTTGTAGAGAGTGGACTCTCTTAAATAAGACTGAAATAACATAAAAGATTGTATCCTACTCACATGTCCTTTTGTTAAACCATCTTCTGTAGAATTACACGTCCGTGGTAGACACAGTTAAAAGTTACCGTGTCACCGTCTCGGTCGACGCCGTGTCACACAGGGCACACGGAATAGACAGCTACGGTAAAGATTTATTTGTACGACGTTTGCTCGCATTGAGAACGGTCAAATCTAAAACTAGGCCCCTTGCATAACACTGGTCACTGCTCAGTCAACCAAAAACATAATGACATGATCATGGTGTCATTTTGAAGAGGAGATTCAACCCTAACAGATGATATCTCCCGTTCATTCATACGCGCCCTACTTTAGTTACAATTAGCAATAATATCTCGGTTTCGTTTTTTAAAATCCACCCTGTATATACGGAAATGTTGACTTGGCTAAACTTTGGCCTTCAATTGACCCAGGAAGGAAGGGTCAGATGAAAATGAGTACACAAAGCAAATTGTAGCGCAGGATCTGATCTATAATGTATGCTATTTATGAAGACCCTGGGTCATGTGGTTTTATAGAAGGAAACATTTTACGAAATGCATTTGTTGCTAATTTTTATGACGAAAATCCACTTTTTTGCCATTTTTAAATAATTATAATTACGTAATCATTGACGTCATGGTGATGTTCAACATGGTGGTGGAAGTTTGTGATGGGGCCCATGCCTGTACCTAGTTTTATGAAAATCAAGCGTACTTTAATAGCTAAAATTGCTTCATAAGTACACAAAAACACAACAAATGTGAATTTTGAAATGGCTGAACTTTGACCTTCGATTGACCCAGGAAGGAAGGGTCAGATGAAAATGCCTACACAAAGAACATTGTAGCCCATGATCTGATATATATGTATGCAAAATATGAAGACCCTGGGTCATGTGGGTTCTCACAGGGAAGCGTTTTACGAAATGCATATTTTGGTAATTTTCATGATAAAAATCCACTTTTGTGCCATTTTAAAATTATTATAATTACGTAATCCTTGACGTCATGGTGACGTTCTACATGGTGGTGGACGTTTGTGATGGGGCCCATGCCTGTACCTAGTTTTATGAAAATCAAGCATGGTTGAATAGCTAATATTGCTTCATAAGTACAAACAAATACAAAAAATGTGATTTTTGAATTGGCTGAACTTTGACCTTCGATTGACCCAGGAAGGAAGGGTCAGATGAAAATGCCTACACTAAGAACATTGAAGCTCATGATCTGATCTAAATGTTTGCCAAAAATGAAAACCCTGGGTCATGTGGTTTGGGCAAGGGAACCATTTTAAAAAGTACATATTTCGGCAAATTTCCGCTTTTTAGGCATTTTTTAAGTGTTATAATGACGTAACTGATGACGTCACAATTAAGCCATTCTTGGGTGCACACCTCTTATACTATGTCTTTGATGTCACCAAGTTTGGTTAAGATCAATGTTTGGGAACAACCTGAAAAAGCGCCGACAACGCCCATGCGCTTTGTCTATGGGAAAAAAATCAGAAGAAGAAGAAATAAACGGAAAAAAAAAAAAATCAAAACGAAAACAAAGGCTTTTTCGTCCTAAACGAAAAAGCCAAAAATCAAAACGAAAACAAAGGCTTTTTCGTCCTAAACGAAAAAGCCAAAAAAAAATAAAAAAAAATAAAGAAATCGTACGAGAGTAATAGGTGATCGGGCTGTTGGCCCGATCACCTAATAAATGTCAGGGTGCCAGCTGGTAAATTTGAAGTACGTGTTATACATGTAATTTACCGGTATGCAATGTACATGTACATACGTGTTACCAAATTTTCCACAGAATGCACACACTTGGGACCAAGTAAAATTAGCCATTTATCTACTCAACTGGAGCTGTGAAATTTATTGATCTGCCAGAATGAGATTTCACACTACATACCGACATTAATTTGCATTTTAAAGTGTATATATATTTTCCTCACTTTCACGTGGGAATGATTCATTAGATTCGATCGGTATTCATTCAAAGTTTGTTTAATCTACGTATGCCAAACATATTTGATTTTGTGCTGTACATTTACCAGCATGTCTGAATGAAAATTGTGGCCATGCACAACATGGAACCTTCCGACTTTTGACACATATGTTTTGCCAAACATATTTAATCTACGTATGCCAAACATATTTGATTTTGTGCTGTACATTTACCAGCATGTCTGAATGAAAATTGTGGCCATGCACAACATGGAACCTTCCGACTTTTGACACAGATGAGTAGGTGAAGTCTGTACGATGTATGTATTCATGTAGCCTTTTCGCAAATTCAACTTGATGTGCACAGGTTTCAGGATGATATACGGATACAAATACATTGCTATATTTTCTTCTTTAATAGCATAGTGCAGGTAATTTGCAGAATGAGTTATAAGTATCGTGGCAGTTTGGGTCATTAACTTACAAACTTCAGGTGGAAACACCCGAAGGTTGTGGTTTTTAGACTACTTAAGGTACTTGTGCCCTTGAGCAAGGCGCTTTACCCCAATTGCTTCATCCTGTGGATGGGATGTAAAGCCCTAGGTCCAGTATTGTGTAATGCATCTTAAAGATCCTAGAACATTCTTTCGGAAGAGAAAGGGAATTTTCCCAATGTCTCTGGCTTAGCCGCCACTTGCCGATCTATGTATCAATATTGAGGTGGTTCGCATTGAGATGTCAAGAGACATGAAATGCGCTATTAAAGGACACCAGAAATTTATCTGTAAATTTATTTGTGTATATGATTTTGCCACTGATTTCTCAAGCAATGAAATTGCGAAAAGGCCAATAATTTAGTTATTTTCCTAACTTAATTAGTTTTAAAATTATCAAAAACTAATGGTTTTCGGAAAATGCAGGTATTGATTTTCATCTCTCAAGCCAAGTTTCTTTCATGTCACTGCAGGGCCTCATATTCCAATTTTGTTGTAGTTTTACTTTTTGCCACAAGATTAAATTTGGAAGTTAGTTCTTTCCTTCAAAATATACGTGGGGTTCATTACCATGCACGGACACCCAGGATTTGCCTTTTTATGATCAATAAACCAAGTAAAAACACAAAAAAATGTCTGGGCCAATTTTAATATGAAATTTAGATATCCAAACAGTCAACTCAATACCTTGGTTAATTCAAAAGGTTGTAGATGTGCTATTGGGCAGGACATTTTACCATAAATTGCCTCTCCACACAGAACAATAGGTACCTACTTTGGTGGTGAATGTATAAAACTCCAGTACTATTTATATCATTAACATCAACCTAAGAATTGCATGCCCAGATATTCATGGTAAAATCGGCTCCAAGCTCAAACAATGCATCTTTAAAGTTACAATAGAGACTATATGATACTTACATTTAAACTGGACCCTTGGCTGGTGATCAAAAACCTGAGGAGAAAAGACAAAGTATTGCTGTTAATAAAATAAATAAAAGGTTCCCAAAACCCTAACCATGATCATTCAAAATGGCCTAATTTTGTTGAATTATTGTTTTGTGGTAATTTTAATTGTTCCTATGTGGATTAATTAAGAGAATTCTAGTTAAGAGTTGAGAAGTTAATCAGAATTGTTTTCCTTTAAAATGACTTATGTCGCGCTTACGCAATGTATTTTCAATGTATAAGGGAAAAAATACCGGGAATTATTCCCAGTTGTCCGATGGGTTTAGTGCAGGAAAGCTTATGTGATTTCCGACTTGTAAATTCTTTCCAAAATTACACTATCCACTATAAAATTCATGTTTCGGTAAAAGTTGAGAAGATGATCAGAATTTGTTTCGGTATGAATTCCGTTCACTGCATGGTTGCCACTATGGAACAGGGCAGTATTTTCAAGAAAATTTTTGAATGTTTGTTACTGCACAATTCACTTCCCTTTCAAATATTTTGATGGTTATTAAGTCATAAGGAGAATAAGTGGCAGCCAGTAAACAGAATTCTTTCCTATTTTACTTAAATACCTGCATTATTTCATTCATACAGCTTATCTTCCGCTAAAAAAGTGAAATTTTGTTGTGAAAATATTATTTTAGCCTGAATAAAAAAAAAGGTATTTTTTTCGTTTAGGTTGAACAAAGATTTTAAGGAAATTACCTCTTGGAATCAACAGATAATCCAATTCTAAGATATATACTTTCCAGTTTACACATGCAATTTTGTCGCAAATGTTGCTTTTCTAAAGAAAAATGACCTTTTCTTCTTCAAAAATTGCATTTAGTTGGTGCACAAGATGAACCATGTACGCTTGCATGCAGCGGCCTCTATTGTCGCGCTTACTCGCTGTGATTTTGTCTTACTCTCTGCAGTACCGGTAGTTTTATTATTTATTTATTTCAGAAATGCAACATTTCCGACAAAAGTGCAAGTGGGATGTATCTTAAAATTGGATTATCTATTGATTCCAGGAGGTAATTTCCTTAATTGTTCAACCTAAACGAATAAAATAACAAAAAACCTTAATTTTGTTAATGAAGTCCATAAGACTTGTACAAAGAGTTGAAAGTGCAGGTATTAAAGTAAAATCTTTCAGGAATTTCTTCCAATTAAGAGTTTTAACAGATCCGCAATTTACCTTTTCCAAGAAGCCGCCGTCATACGGTAGTACACGACTCCATCCTGAAAGCGAAAACAACAATCATATCAGATTAGAAGGATGGTTACTTGATTAAGCCCCATTATAAGCAAGGAATCATAACAAGTTCATTTCACTCAACCCTATAGACAAGGTTACCTCGGCTCGAAATTTTTCATGTGGTAATCTTTTAGACAAGGTTACCTCGGCTCGAAATTGTTCATGTGGTAGCCTAATCTTTTAGAGATTACCACATGAAAAAATTCGAGCCGAGGTAACCTAAGCTTGTCCAACCATAGAGCAAGGAACTGTTCCTTGCTGACTATGGTCTAACCCTGTTCCTTGCTCTATGGTCTAACTCAACCCACGTATTTTAAATCCCGAACCCCACATAACTACTTTTCCCTTCTTCAAGCATGTCGAGTAAAAGACCCACAAAAACTTTACCATTCCCACATAGCATGAAAACATAGGAATAGGATAACCGTTACAATCGTATAGTTTACGTACCTAAAAACCCCACTAGCGTAGATTGTCGAGGACGTCCCGTATCATCACCAGCATCTTGACCGGGCGTCGGCAGTTCGTCTGTTGCAAAACCTACCTGCTGCTTCCACGGTTCATTGCGTCCGGAATGCGGTTGCATGGTTACGTAACCGAAGAATGGAAACGCGGGCTTGGGCGACTCTGGACAGCATTTTTGGAATTGATTCCGATTCCAATCGATCGCAATTCTAGCTACCCGGAATCGATTCCATAAGTGGCACTGAGCGGTACTGAACGTTTATGATATGATATCAGAACCAAGCCGAGTACTCTTGCAAATCCCGTCCCCATCTTCCTTTCGCAAGAGTCTTTGCTGCACACCGGAAACTCGGTAACTCGGTGTGCAGCGTGCAGCAAAGACCCTTGCGAAAGGAAGACGGCAAAACCCGTGTATTTTGGTTCCGGAATTTCTAAGAATCGGCATTCGGCAACCTATCACTGGGGATCGAATCTAGATAAAAGGAATCGATTCCTGAAAATTTGGAATAGTGACTCAGATTCTTAAAGTGGAATCGATTCTACTCGACTCCAGCGTGGAATCGATTCTACTCGACTCCAGCGTGGAATCGCCCAAGCAGACGCCCACATAGCATCTGAGAGTACACCTGCTATCGTTATTTAAACATCTTAGGAATGTATATGCAGCACGATGGTGTCTCAAACATCCAAGGAATTCCTTTGTTTTTAGGGGAGTGTGTGTGTTAACAGAAGGGAAGGGAGTGTTAATATAAGGGGAGCTCGGAGAGGGGTTTGGGGTGGGGGAAGGGGGAGAGGGGTTTGGGGTGGGGGAAGGGGGAGAGGGGTTTGGGGTAGGGGAAGGGGGAGAGGGGTTTGGGGTGGGGGAAGGGGGAGAGGGGTTTGGGGTGGGGGAAGGGGGGAGGGGGTTTGGGGTTTGGGGTGGGTGAAGGGGGGAGGGGGTTTGGGGTGGGGGAAGGGGGGTGGGGGAAGGGGGGTGGGGGTTTGGGGTGGGGGAAGGGGGTGGGGGAAGGGGGTGGGGGAAGGGGGTGGGGGAAGGGGGTGGGGGAAGGGGGTGGGGGAAGGGGGTGGGGGAAGGGGGTGGGGGAAGGGGGTGGGGGAAGGGGGTGGGGGAAGGGGTGGGAGAAGGGGTGGGGGAAGGGGTGGGATCCGTTTGTCACATATCGTGCTGGATATAGTGTAGTTGTTATAGTTGCCTAGGCAATGGCTCTACACTAAAAAATCACTGAACCGTGTTCCTGTGCTTTTGAGGTGCATCTGTTCAAAATGTGATCTGGACACGCTCCTTTAAAGGAGCGCCAGATCACATTTTTTGAGCCACCCATTTTTCCCATGGAAATTTAGATTTTGATATCTTATTGTCTGTCAAATTTTTCTCGTTCCAATAAAGAAATTACACGTTCTCAATCTGTATATATTTTAAGGATATCGCCGGAAATAGACCGATGTTTTGCAAAATAATTTATCTAGCTGGTTCCATAGAACAGTGCAGTAATTCACCTTTTTGCTTCCATGCATCCAAACTGGTAGGGGGATTGCATTAAAAAAATTCCCCGTCGATATTATTTTTGGGAGGTATTGTATGATTGCTAAGAAAACAGACAAACAAAACCCCTTTTTACTGAAAACGAGTTTGTCACTACATTCTTTCACATCAGTATATATCCTATGCCGAGGCCTTGGCCACATTGCAGCTTGATACTCTTGAACATCGTAGAGCAAAAATATGCAAGGATTTTGCTCTAAAAACGAGCTGCTCTACAAAATTTGCATCCTGGTATCCTGCCTCTGGGTATAGCTCATCCATGACTTTAAGGAAGAAGTATCCATTCGGGGCATTTAAATGCAGGACTAAGCGGTTTAGGTGTAGTCCCTTGCCCTATTTAACAACTATTTTAAACGAATGAAATGAGTCTAAATATGTACAGGTATAATGTATCACAAATGCAACAATTTTGCTCATTGTCGCTTTAATCAAACTTTTAACCATGTGCAATTGAAGTACCGGTATTTTAGTGATTTTTCAGTATTTGTTGTTTTTTATAAATTTCTGTTGTGTTTAAATATTGTAAATGATGTGCAATTCAGTTATTAACTGCTATATGTCATGATTTTAAATAAACCATAAACCATAAACAAGAAAACAATTGTGCAATTTTTCCTTTTTACGATGGTACAAAATAATTTGAAAAGCGCAGCATCTATGCCTAACTTTTCATCTAGCTTTCGATCATTTCCGGAAGCCGTGAAAATAGCAGCCCGAAATTCGTGCTAGGTTCCGGCTGGTGAAATATCGCACATATATTTTTAACATCGCATACATATGAAAAAACATTGCACATATATTTTTAACATCGCATACATATGAAAAAACATTGCATATATATGTCAAATTATTGCACATATATTTTTAACATCGCATACATATGAAAAAACATCGCACATATATATCAAACATCGCACATATATGTCAAACATCGCACATATATGTCAAACATCGCACATATATGTCAAACATCGCACATATATTTGTGCATTATCGAATAGTGCAACGTTCCACACGCCATTATGGCGTGTGATACGATATAGGCCTATATGTTTTTTCATATGTATGCGATGTTAAAAATATATGTGCGATATTTCACCAGCCGGAACCTAGCACGAATTTCGGGCTGCTATTTTCACGGCTTCCGGAAATGATCGAAAGCTAGATGACAAGTTAGGCATAGATGCTGCGCTTTTCAAATGATTTTGTACCATCGTAAAAAGGAAAAATTGCACAATTGTTTTCTTCTAATCTGTAAAGAATATCCTCAAGTTTATTTTATAAGCGCCCCGAAAGATTTGGTCAGGATAAACCTCAACCCAATTAAATTTATGATTCGCGAGGGTTGCCAATCGGCGCCCCTTGCACACAGTTTTTATTAACCCAGTTCGCTATTCATTGTACAGTGGGCTATGATTCGCGAGGGGTGCCAATCAGGGCCCCTTACATGCACACACTTGTAGTTTTTATAAACCAAGTTCGCTATTTATTGTACAGTTGGATATGATTTGCGAGGGGTGCCAGGGGTAAATTCGCGAGGGGTAATTTTTAAAACCCAGTTTCTAAATTACAACATAGAAATATTGTAAAAAGCATTGTTTCTGGTATGATTTTCTGATAATTAAGATAATCTCCTTACAATCTAAGAACATTTGTCGTCTTAAGAAGAAAAACGTGTGAATTTGACTTTTTGTAACAGAAAATGGGAGTTTTAGAGCAAGAAGGAAATAAGTAAAGATATCACCCATCAAAAATAGAGATAATTGTCTTCGTTGTTGTGATTTCTGCGTTTTGCGTTTTTGTTCGTTCATCTGGCGTTTTAGAAATTTTGTTAAAAGACAACCCCGCAATTACCCGTGCAAAAATGGTATATCATGGTTTCCAATAAAGACAAAATGTTTCCGATCGTGTAACATACACCGTGGAGAATTTGTGCCTATTTTTTGATCTATCCTTTAAAAAATGTAATTGGGCTGAGGTTTTAATTCCCCTGACCAAATCTTTCGGGGCGCTTATAAAATAAACTTGAGGATATGTTCTCACTGATTAAAAGGGAAACAAATGGGGAATTTTCCCCTTTAACGATGGTGACAAAATCATTGAAAAAGCGCGGCATATGTACAGCCATAGTTGGGGTCGCCTTTAATTAGACTGGTTTCCGTCCCAATAAATTACGTCTGGATACTTCGTAGGGAACGGGAACCAGTCTAGCCTTTAATATGTGTGCGGTGTTCTAGACTGGTTCCCGTCCACATATTCCACACAGGAGACGTGATATGTGGGCATGATCTTTCAATATATGTGCGTAAACGGAATTGTGGGTAACACCCAGCTATTAATGATGTGTATAACGTGATGAGAAACACGTGCGCGATGAAAGCCGTTTCTCCTTTGTTTATTTAGGCGTGACATAATTGAATAAACCATACCACGTACCATAGGCTACGCGACGGATGAAGGTCAGAAATGAAGGTTATGGGGCCCGCAAGTGTGACGTACTCGCCGTTAAAGGAGCGTTTTCAGTATTTAAAAAAAAGGGTTTTGTTTGTCTGTTTTCTTAGCAATCATACAATACCTCCCAAAAATAATATCGACGGAATGCAATCCCCAGTTTGGATGCATGGAAGCAAAAAGGTGAATTACTGCACTGTTCTATGGAACCAGCTAGATAAATTATTTTGCAAAACATCGGTCTATTTCCGGCAATATCCTTAAAATATATACAGATTGAGAACGTGAAATTTCTTTATGGTAACGAGAAAAATTTGACAGACAATAAGATATCAAAATCTCAATTTCCATGGGAAAAATGGGTGGCTCAAAAATGTGATCTGGTGCTCCTTTAAAGGAGCGTGTCCAGATCACATTTTTGAGCAGATGCACCCCCACCCACCACCCCCCCCCCTACCATTTTTCCAATAGGGGTTGAAATGTTGATACCATATAATTTTTCATAGTTTTCTCATGACCATTCTGAAATTTCGCGTTCTCAATCCGTATATATTGCCGGAAAAAGACCGATGTTTTGCACAATAATTGTTCTTTAGAAAAGTGCAGTAATTAAACCTTTTTGCTTCCACATCGACAAAGGTCTGTGGCTACCATGAGCAATTTCATAAAGCTTCCACATCCCGAAACTGGGGAATGCATTGAATTGTTTTCCTCGCCGATATTATTTTTGGACACTATTTTCATTGCTAAGTTAAAATACACAAACAAAACCCATTTTTCTCTGTACGTCTCTGAATAAACAAAGGAGAAACGGTTATTATCGCGCACGTGTTTCTCATCACGTGATACACATCACGTGATTAATAGCTGGGTGCTACCTAGTCTGGTACTCGGACCAAATTTATTTTGACTAGACTGAATTATTCAGTCGTTGTATGTTGAATATGTGGACTGGGAACCAGTCTAGCATGTACATTGAAATATACAGACTGGTTCCCGTCCACATATTCCACACAGGAGAATAGACTGGTTCCCGTCCACATATTCCACACTTTCGCAATAAGCGAACCAATCTATAGGGATCGGGAACCAATCTATGAAAGATCATACCCACATATCACGAATACCGCGACCCCACACATTGAAATATCCCACATATATGTCGAAATATCGCACATATATTTTTAACATTGCATATAGGTTTTTATGTCAAATTATTGCACATATATTTTTAACATCGCATACATATGAAAAAACATTGCATATATGAAAAAAAACATCGCACATATATATCAAACATCGCACATATATATCAAACATCGCACATATATTTGTGCATTATCGAATAGTGCAACGTTCCACACGCCATATTGGACAACGCTAACCTAATCGTTGCGAATGAGCGAACATGGTCTATAGACTGGTTCCCGCTCCACATATTCCACATGCAACGACTGAATACGAGGACCGGCTACCGTAGTGTTTAAAATAGCACTAAAGCATTACGTCATGCATTTATTTTTAGAAGCGCATTACTGTTAATTTTGAAAGCGCGGCACGAGTGTATAACAATTTGAAAAGGGTTATTCCATATTTGACCAATATAATAATATATTAACCTTACAATATTACTCATGCCCAGCATTATAGCATCAAAAATCAAACTCAAACCTTGTCTGCATCATCGTAAATACCCACGCGGCGAAACACTGACGAATCGTACCCGACGACTAACGATAACGTACGGACGTGCATTCGGGTAACTTTGGGAACCTTCGGAAAAAAAGAAGGAATTCCTCCTGTTTCAATATTGCGGACTATGCATGTATAGGGCGCATGCACATGGGTCAAAAGGTCAAACTCGAGGACCTGGGGCCAATTTCATGGCGTTGCTTAGCACAAAAATTTGCTTAGCACCGGATTTATTTGCTTTATAAAATGGATTACAAGCCAAAATTATACACCAACTTGTGTTCTTCGAAAGAGTAGGAGAATACCTTTCAAAACACATCACTTACGATTTTGGCTGGCAATCCATTTTTGCAAAATAAAGCAAACAAATCCTGTGCTAAGCAAATTTTTGTGCTAAGCAACGCCATGAAATTGGCCCCTGGATTTCTGCTAAAGGACAAGCAACGCGCGCACGTGCTCCGCTGTGTATGTAACCCTAGCCCTATGGCGTATTTGGAGATTTTCATCAAAAATAAAGTTGGAAATGCTGAATTATTGTACATTGTCAATTCTAGCAATCGCGCTGATCGAGACCCTATTTCAGGATCCCTGGCCCGAAAAGGTTAAATTTGCCGAGAATAAGGCGAAACGACAGTTATCGGATAAATGAGCATTATTGATTTCAAAATAAACATTTGAGAAGGAGCATGAATGATCTACATGTAGCATCACAAGCGTTGAAAACGATTAGCAAATAAGTAACCATGAAATCCTTAAGAGAATCGGTGGCTAAGGGGAAAGAACATGAACCAGAAAGCAGTTTTACAAACCGTTATGGAGACTAGGATTAACTTATTTAGATTTCGTCTTTCCCCATACAGTTATACACTAGTACATGTCCCAATAATATAAGACGTACTGTCGTAAGATACGCTATTTAGGACCAGACTAAGAGCTTTTTGGTGCAACCGCAGTTACGACATGTCTTAGGGCGATCCTAAATTCCTTTTAATATCTAGTACGACAGCGTGTAGGACATGTTTGGTGCAACCGGGCCCAGGTCCACTATCGGGCCCACTATCATCACCAGTCCAGTCCAGTCCAGGTCGAGCCAACATCAAGACCGCAGACACGGATCCAATCGTGTTCCAAAATTCCACCGGCGTTCCCAGTGACGTACGTACAGCAGCCGATTTCACGAAACAGTGCGTAACTTGCGCCATAAACGGTTATGGCGCAAGACTTACGCCATAAAGTTATGCCGTAGCTGCGCAATTACTTAAAGTCGATTTCACGAAACTCTTCTTAGCTGCGCAACGTTTATTTTTTCACTTTAGCACTTGTAACTTCTAGGACGAGGCTAATTTCTAGTTTATCAACGACTATTTGATGCTTGCGCTTGATAAAATAGTCGTACATAAAACATACGTCGTTGTTTTTCACAAATTTTGCACGGTCATCATGGCTGCCGTCGCGAGTCATAATGCGTCGAGTCGCAGATTTCACCGATAAAGGCCGTTTTCTACAAACGGAAGGCTGGGGTTCAGTTCGTTGACGATGCGGTAAATAAGCACGTGTAGCTAGCTGCATTATCGCCATTTTCCACTGTCCTACGACACATTTTTCCAACTTACGCCACCAAAAACCATTGCGCAAGTTACGCCACATTTTATGGCGTAAAGGGGCGTTCACACTATCGCGGAAAAATCACACTTTCGCGCTGCGCTCACCGCATTGCATGAGCTCCCAATCGCCGATTATTCCAAAATAGAAAATTCCACTCTGGTAACTAGGGGCTTCACTGATACCTCATTGGCTGCGCGTTGGAAAGGTCAGCGCACCGCGGTCAAAGTTCAACAAATTTGAACTTTGACCCAGCTCAAAACGTTGTGCGCGTCGCGATAGGCCGCGCACAAGCGGCAAACCAGTTTGTGTACAAACCAATGGAACAGTGTGATTTTTCCGCGATAGTGTGAACGCCCCTTTAGTCGGCGAGTTGCGCCACATCCTGATGTGGCGCATCTTTCGTGAAACGCTTATTAACTTATTGCGCAAGTTACGCAATAACTTATGGCATAAGTGGACTTACGCAATTGCGTAAAGTTTCGTGAAATCGGCTGCTGGTCACTCTGTTATTGAGCAACGTTCCAGGACATCACACGGGATTCCGCAAAACAACTCCTCCAAACCACCTATAGATGTGCAAGGGTAGTCCTTTGGAAAGCGGTCATCACAGGCAGGCTTTTTATAAAATGTTTTATTCGTCCGAATAAAACACACAAGCCAGGTCAAGTCCAATTCAATGTCGATTCCGTTTAAAACCAGTCGTTGCCATGATAGACTGTTAACGGTTTCTTTATTTATTCACTGTCACACAACTTTACACAGTCACTACACAACTGATAAATAAATATGTTAAAACATGTATTATATAAATATGACATGGTGGATTTCAAAAACGTAAATATTGCCAAAAATGTAACCCAATTTTTAAATTGGAACACAGCAAGATGTTTGTTTGACAGTGAGATTTCTGGTCCAAACAGACTTGTGAAACCAGCGACAGTTTGGGGAGATTGTTGTCTGTGTTTGTGCAAAATTTCAGTGTAAAAAACATGCCCTTTGTTTGTTTGTTTTAGCACACAAAAATTATTATCAGTTCGTCTTCGTGAGCTTCGTCGAGTGCGCAGTTTTCATTCCAGGCGTGAATGTGTGCTATATTGACAACGACGTTGCGTGCCCCCACGTGTGCTACGTACTCCTGCTGCATTTAGGCTTTCGTGACAAAGCTTATAGTTTAGCAGAAAACGAGACAGCGTGTTGAACTAAGACTGAAGTTGAGGAATTATTATTCGCTGGCTTGGCGCAATATATCTCTGTGGGGGCGCTTCATACTGCTCCCCTAATCAGTTTAGACACCATCCTGAGATCTCAGGGAATTTCCACTCTGCAAAGCGACGTGACAATACCCTGAGGAAATACACGCAAATCTGTGGAGCGAGCCGGCTGTTGTCTTGAGCCAACTCACGCCCGAGTCATTTTGATGTAATTTAATCAATTCGGTCATGTTATGCCGAAAAGAAACAATTTCTATACTTTCCAGAAATTGTATTGGGTTCCGTTCCTTATAACTGTCCCATTCCTACCAAACTTTCAAACGGCGAACCTTATTTACTCTGCAGTTTTTCAAATTAATAACAGGGATGCATGCTGACGAATGTAATGGAACGGATTCCCCAGTATGCTTTAAATAGCA
Source organism: Henricia sp. BOLD:AAB3569 (assembly GCA_037783545.1). Classification (NCBI taxonomy): domain Eukaryota; kingdom Metazoa; phylum Echinodermata; class Asteroidea; order Spinulosida; family Echinasteridae; genus Henricia; species Henricia sp. BOLD:AAB3569. The sequence continues at coordinate 590,321 of JBBELK010000333.1, read as the reverse complement.
GCCAATCGCCGACGCGGACAACGGCCAGCATTACCGAGTACATGTATCACATGCGTGCACGGTGTTTACATTCTGCGCGCGTGACATTTGAATGCTTGCAATCGTGCTACAACGACTGCAAGCGTCCTGATTGGTCCAGCAGAGGCGACAGGATCTCTGTCGCTAGTCTAACCGCCAAATGGGGCCTTTTTCAACAGGGCCACTGTAGTACGCAGGAGTTGGGGAGTGCGTTAAAGGGGCACTGTTGCAAGAGGATGTTTAGACACATGATTTCGCGGTAAAAGTAGAGCTTGAAAAATGTGATTTCCCCACAGAAGAGGCCATGGGCCAAAATCTGTAAGAGGCCTAGAAATCGAGTTTCGTTTTTACTTTTTAGGGGCAACTCTATTTTTCGGATATAAGTAGTTTGGGACATGCTGAATAATATTTCACTTGTTCACAGTTGAACTATCTGCTCGTAAATTAGAAATAAAGGTCAGAAAAATCGGCGATTTTGGTCGCTTTCTTGTACGGTTTTTCTCAACCTCGATCTATCTATCCATTGCAAAATGCAGTATCGTCGCGGTAATCTGGACACGAGTTAGGATTACAATACACTGGTTCCCACTCCACCCTAGCTGGCCGTGCCAAACGTGCGTTCGTCATTCGATTGACAATTAAAAGGGGATTAGGCCTATAACCCACTCGGTTGGCAGACATTTCGTGACTGTAACCATAAAGAGAAGTTGATTAATGCCATTCAGCGGGAATTAGTTGAGAAGAATAACGAATTCGCTCAGGAAATCGAACTGTGCTGGGTTCAAGCACTCACCCGGAGGCTGTGCTCGCGCTGCCTATCGTTTTCAGTCTAATATATTCTGACCGCGGTTTGGTGATTGTTGGAGCTACATGTATACCAAAATAACACTGTTCCAGATGTCATGTTTAATGTATTTGACAGTTTGTGATCTCATTTTGTACCACGTAAAGTTCAATAAAATAATATAAGCATATAGGCCTAAAACTAGACAAGAAAAAGGGTGTTCGCTACTGTCCTTTTTAAAGTGTCATTAGAGTGCTTGAATGACGAAACCTTTGTGCTCTTATTATGCTTAAAAATTTTGAATTCGGACTAATTCACACAAAAACAGATTTTATAATTTGTCCTGATAAGAGAACTGCTCATTGAACATTCTGCTCATAATGAAGAAAATTTCCTATTCTCCATCGTGTTCATTCCTAATTATTCATAAAGCTTGACTATGCAAGTTGTGAAACACTAAAAAATACAGCTATAGTACATGAAATTTTGTTTTGGCCATGGACAAATGAGTGTAAATAAAAAGGCCAAGTGAAACAAGATAACTTGAAGCCGCACGACACTGAGTTTATTCAGTGGCAAATCTGAAAATACAGATGTCAAAACTGTCAAAGAACTTTACATGTGAACTTCCAGAAACCACGGGAAAGAATTGATAACTTGACCATATTGTTTTAGACCTTGGAAAGAATTCCATACTCGGCTCGTCACATTTTCTAAAGTGCAAATGAAAAGAACAAATTTTGGAGGGGGGAAAAGTGAAGATTTTACGAGGAAAAACTAAGAAATCTTCCGAGATGTCTTATACGTTTAGTGCAGGAGGGTTTATGTGACGTCCGACTCGTAAATTCTTTCCAAAATATTAATGGTTAAATTATCAATTCTTACCCTATCGGACTTTAGAAACGTGCGTGAACGAATCAGCATTTTTTGAAGTACGACGTTTTTCACGTATGCTAGGCAAAACAATAACGAAAACGATCAAAATCTGCCACAAACAGACCAAAAGTTGTTCTTATACAATAGAACATTATCCTATTTCCAAAACCACGTACAATATTGGTCGTCAAGTTATCTCTAAACAATCAAACATATGAAGTTTTGATAAGCATTTTAATACAACAACGTACACGCTACGGTAACCGTCTGCCATTTTTAGATGCGTTTACCCAAATGACAGTGCGCCCTCTAGCGACAGGTATAGTATCCGCCATACCTCAAAAAGGCTTATTGTCGTTGCCATGATAGACTGTTAACGGTTTCTTTATTTATTCACTGTCACACAACTTTACACAGTCACTACACAACTGATAAATAAATATGTTAAAACATGTATTATATAAATATGACATGGTGGATTTCAAAAACGTAAATATTGCCAAAAATGTAACCCAATTTTTAAATTGGAACACAGCAAGATGTTTGTTTGACAGTGAGATTTCTGGTCCAAACAGACTTGTGAAACCAGCGACAGTTTGGGGAGATTGTTGTCTGTGTTTGTGCAAAATTTCAGTGTAAAAAACATGCCCTTTGTTTGTTTGTTTTAGCACACAAAAATTATTATCAGTTCGTCTTCGTGAGCTTCGTCGAGTGCGCAGTTTTCATTCCAGGCGTGAATGTGTGCTATATTGACAACGACGTTGCGTGCCCCCACGTGTGCTACGTACTCCTGCTGCATTTAGGCTTTCGTGACAAAGCTTATAGTTTAGCAGAAAACGAGACAGCGTGTTGAACTAAGACTGAAGTTGAGGAATTATTATTCGCTGGCTTGGCGCAATATATCTCTGTGGGGGCGCTTCATACTGCTCCCCTAATCAGTTTAGACACCATCCTGAGATCTCAGGGAATTTCCACTCTGCAAAGCGACGTGACAATACCCTGAGGAAATACACGCAAATCTGTGGAGCGAGCCGGCTGTTGTCTTGAGCCAACTCACGCCCGAGTCATTTTGATGTAATTTAATCAATTCGGTCATGTTATGCCGAAAAGAAACAATTTCTATACTTTCCAGAAATTGTATTGGGTTCCGTTCCTTATAACTGTCCCATTCCTACCAAACTTTCAAACGGCGAACCTTATTTACTCTGCAGTTTTTCAAATTAATAACAGGGATGCATGCTGACGAATGTAATGGAACGGATTCCCCAGTATGCTTTAAATAGCAGCCAATCGCCGACGCGGACAACGGCCAGCATTACCGAGTACATGTATCACATGCGTGCACGGTGTTTACATTCTGCGCGCGTGACATTTGAATGCTTGCAATCGTGCTACAACGACTGCAAGCGTCCTGATTGGTCCAGCAGAGGCGACAGGATCTCTGTCGCTAGTCTAACCGCCAAATGGGGCCTTTTTCAACAGGGCCACTGTAGTACGCAGGAGTTGGGGAGTGCGTTAAAGGGGCACTGTTGCAAGAGGATGTTTAGACACATGATTTCGCGGTAAAAGTAGAGCTTGAAAAATGTGATTTCCCCACAGAAGAGGCCATGGGCCAAAATCTGTAAGAGGCCTAGAAATCGAGTTTCGTTTTTACTTTTTAGGGGCAACTCTATTTTTCGGATATAAGTAGTTTGGGACATGCTGAATAATATTTCACTTGTTCACAGTTGAACTATCTGCTCGTAAATTAGAAATAAAGGTCAGAAAAATCGGCGATTTTGGTCGCTTTCTTGTACGGTTTTTCTCAACCTCGATCTATCTATCCATTGCAAAATGCAGTATCGTCGCGGTAATCTGGACACGAGTTAGGATTACAATACACTGGTTCCCACTCCACCCTAGCTGGCCGTGCCAAACGTGCGTTCGTCATTCGATTGACAATTAAAAGGGGATTAGGCCTATAACCCACTCGGTTGGCAGACATTTCGTGACTGTAACCATAAAGAGAAGTTGATTAATGCCATTCAGCGGGAATTAGTTGAGAAGAATAACGAATTCGCTCAGGAAATCGAACTGTGCTGGGTTCAAGCACTCACCCGGAGGCTGTGCTCGCGCTGCCTATCGTTTTCAGTCTAATATATTCTGACCGCGGTTTGGTGATTGTTGGAGCTACATGTATACCAAAATAACACTGTTCCAGATGTCATGTTTAATGTATTTGACAGTTTGTGATCTCATTTTGTACCACGTAAAGTTCAATAAAATAATATAAGCATATAGGCCTAAAACTAGACAAGAAAAAGGGTGTTCGCTACTGTCCTTTTTAAAGTGTCATTAGAGTGCTTGAATGACGAAACCTTTGTGCTCTTATTATGCTTAAAAATTTTGAATTCGGACTAATTCACACAAAAACAGATTTTATAATTTGTCCTTGAGACGCAATACACGCCCCCACACACGCAAAATAATGTTGTAATGTGTCATATAGGGCGTGTTTGTTTCGGACGGATCCAAATTCAGATCTGCGCAGATCCAATTCACGTGACTTTAATTCCTAGTCGAGCGCAGTTACGTTTGTTTCTGCGCGTAAAATAACCCGGGATCTGGATTCGGATCTGTCATGAAACAAACACGCCCTAAGTTATAGACTTGAGGCATGTTCAGACGGGCACTACCTTCGAAAGTAAAGTTAACAACGACAGTCCCACTAACAACGGCGCGTGTCCACACGGTGATTTAACAACGACGCGCAGGCATGCACACGGCCCATATACCAAAGGTGCGCGCTCGTAAGTAACGCGCTACTCATAAGATTTTTCGTTGGTAAATCGTCGTTGTTAACCCATAAGTATAAGTGCGTCCACACGGTCACTACTTACGAGCTTAACTTTAAGTTAACTTTAACAACGACTTAACTTTAAGTTAACAACCATCGTCTGAACGCACCTATTGACGTTCGTCAGCATTGCGCGCGCGCCAAATTCGTGCCACGAATTGCGCAGCTCCATAGAAAAGGTATGGAACTGCGTATTTCGTGGGATGAACTTGGCGCGCGCGCATTACTGACGAGCCTGCTGTGCCTTTAAAAAAGAATTACACCGTGGATTGTTTTCACTATGTTAAAGTGTTTGTATTTATATACACGTACACCTGCAGTTGAACTTTTAAACTATGGTCAAAATACTGTTTTTGACCAAAAACGGGCAAATCCTGAATCCTCCCAGTCCAACTAGCACAGGGTAATTTTGCATTAATAATGTAAACAATTACGTGCAACGTGGACCAGCGGTTTCGGATTCACGGCATGGTATAAAGATCACTTAAAAAGTTAAGACGATCGAATTCGATACAGATATATTGCTAGGGCGTCTGCACGTTGATCAGAAGGTCCGCGGTTCGAATCCTGGAGGAGTCAAGTTGCTTTTTACTGCATCCAGATTTCCAAAATTCATGGACATTTGTCAACATTTGTATCAAATTTATTCAACCCGGTGCGGCGGTTCCTAAATTATAATCCCTAAAAATAATCACTTATTCAAGTTAAGACGAAGGCGAAGCTCAATATTTCTAGGCCTCTTACAGATTTTGGCCCAACCCTACATGTATTTATTGCGATTGCAGTCACATAATTATTCATTGCTAATATGGGGATAGACCTACTGACTGCAAATGGGTTCCTTTTTCATTCTCAATCATGTCAATACACGTTGGTACGGCCAGGGCACTGAGCTTTATTGGGCCAGGGTGGATCGGGATCCAGTCTATTGTAATCCTAACTCGTGTCCAGATTAACGCGACGACACTGCATTTTGGCAGCGATAGCTCGAGGTTGAGAAAAACCGCGCGAGAAAGCGGCTTAAAGAGTCGATTTTTCTGACCTTTATTTCTAAGTTACGTGCAAATGGTTCAAATGTGAACAAGTGAAATATTATTCAGCATGTCTCAAACTACTTATATCCGAAAAATGAAGTTGCCCCTAAAAAGTAAAAACGAAACTGCAAGATACGGGCCTTTGGCCCATGGCCTATCACGGTGAAGGATTAGTGATGTCCGTGAAACAAATACTTACTGTGTAAAACCACACTAACAATTAACCAGGACGAAATAATGACAAAAAAATCGACGCGACAGTGGGCAAAGCAACGTTAGTGTTGACGTACCTGGGCGCAGCCATCTTTACTGTGTCAGATGCAGGTCATGTGAGAGAACCAACGTCAGGTGACAGAATCTAGCCAATCATGGCAAGTGTCATCCAGGCTTGGTGTTGGGTGACGTCACACCCACGCGCTTCGCAGGATTTGCGGCGAAGTTTAGCAGTGGTTGGAGCGGGCAAACTAAAGTGGCGCGCGCAAAGCACTGCTGGAGTGTAGACTCCAAACTTTCCAACGACGATCTTAATTAACAGGGCCAGGGATGCATGCTGATGAATGTAATGGAACGGATTCCAACAGCCAATCGTCGACGCGGACAACGGCCAGCATTTATACCGAGTACATGTATCACATGCATGCACGGTGTTTACGATCTGCGCGCGTTACATTTGAATGCCTGCAATCATGCTGCAATGCACTGCCAAGCGTCCTGATTGGTCCAACCGAGGCGACAAGATTTCTGTCGCTAGTCCCACCGCAAAATGGGACCTTTTTCAACAGGGCCACTGTACGCAGGAGTGAGGGAGTGCGTTAAAATAGCTGTCTGAGAAGAATCCTATAGAGGATCCACTGGCCAGGCAGCAACATCGACTTGTGGAAGAAGACCCAGCAGATGCCAGTAGAACATGAAATTGGAAGATGGAGACGGATCAGGCACACGCTAAGTACCACCAGACAGGTCCTCATATGGAACCCCCAAGGGAAGAGAAAAAGGGGCCGGCCAAGAAACACCTGGCGACGGGACCTCCAGGAAGATACCAAAAAAATGGGCCATACCTGGAGCCAGAGAGACAAAGGCGAAGGATAAAGGACTCTCGTCGACGGCCTATACCCCATGAGGGGTTACGGGCTTTGATTGATTGACAGAGAGTAGTATTTTTCAAGACCTCCCCCAAAATACTATTTAACATTTTTTGTCACGACCACGAAATGTCCTACGCGGCCCTCTACCCCCTCCCCCCTCCTTACACTGAAGATGTTGACAACTTTTAACGGCCCCCCTTACTGTGTTTGTGTCAATCGGATTGTGATCTTAAGCTACCCTCAATCAACCTGCAATTAGCCTTTTGCATGTTTCACATGAATAGCGTCGCTGACGTACTTTTCACATGCACATTTAGTATATCCAGACTAAATGTTTGTTGCTATGTAATGTGACCAGGTGCATACGGCAGGTGTGAAGTACAGAATCAATACTATGTTCACAGAAGAGAATGACAAAGCAACCACTGTTGGTTGCTAGGCATTGGCGTGCACCGCGTAGCACATTTTGTGAACTGCACCTCTATTTGAAGGTAAATAATTCGCGATACCAGCCATAGTGCCAAGGATACACGTAAAAGGCTAACAGACCTGTTCGGGGTTTTCTATCTGCACACAATGGAATTAGCATAAATTGGTACAGCGGACCTATCGCTTATTGCGGAATGCCATCTCTAGCAAGCGGGAACCAATCTATACACATGTCAGAGGTCTGCTGTACCAATTATGCTAATTCCATTGTGTGCGGAAAACCCCGAACAGGTCTATTCTCTCACCCAAAAGATCAATCGCTGACTCAATTGTTGCCGACGGGTGTAGCTCGGGCACAGCTTGGTCTAAAAAAGTCGGTCGACTTGAAGGCAGCTTACAGGTTTTGAAAGGCTGCAGACAGTCCAGTACCCCAAGATCAAAGTCGGCTCATAAGAATAATTGAAAATCCAGATCACACTTGCAACTCTCTCTTGGTGTTATTTCCATTTCTGGGAGTTTAATACTAGTATTACATAACATTACATAATTCTTACATGTATATTACATGTACATGCACTCTGGGTGTAGAAGGGGAATAAATGTACATAAAGATTAACCTACAAACAAATCTGAACTAAAATTCTTCCATGAAACACGAAAGCCACGGTCAAGTGTGCATATTTCACACATAACCACCCATTAGAAAAAAAAGTCAGTTTAATTGTGCTCAAAACTAAATTTTTACAAAAGCAGGTGGGGAAAGGGAAAATAAGAAACGAATTTATCATCTGTGTGAAAGTGCTTGTGATGTCAAAAGGAAAGACACTTGCTCCCGAAGTCAAACAGAATAATCAGGACACACATTCGGCCCCTTCTCTAAATGCAGTAACATTTTGATAGGTCAAACTCAGCTACCTCAAAGCAAGAGTTTATTCCCATCAAAAAGCAGCAAGAGAGTCATGTACTGTGTGTCAACAAAACATGCCCTAAATAACTTGGATTTAAACCACAAATTCATATCATGTAAACAAGGGCAGACAAATTTTGTTGAGCGATTTGCAGCAGCTTTGTCCGAGAGGGTGATATTTAAAAGCCATTAAAAAAAACCTTGATCCCTTGATCTGCCATTTTCGACTTGGTGTTCTCCATTGTCGATACATTGCTGGAGATGGTGGCGGAAAGCATGTGCTGCAGCCAAAAACTTCTGAAATAATGCTGGATCACTCCAAATGTGATTGCAGACCTTGGTCGTTTTGTGCATCTCATGAAGATGTGCAAAGGGACCTCCGACATAGACAATTTCATTGACATTTGAGGACACCAGTTTCTGAAATCGAGGTTTTTTTGACAAAGCTGATGCTCAATAAAACTTGTTAGGCCTTGTTTACATGATCTGAAATTTTGGCAAATGACAAAGTTTTTTAAGATCAAAAGAAGGAAAATTATTTTTGACACATTTACTGAAATTTCATGGCATTGCCATCTTTCTCTTCTTCCCCATAAGTACTGGGCATGATCAGTGCGCAATACATGTATGTTGCCACAATATTCTTATCTATTGCTAGCAAAAGAACCATTTGCTCGTGTTGTCTATTTGCTCAATTGCGTTATGTATATATCTGATATTCATGCACACTCAACAATTACAATAAAGGGCCAAATTATTTTTCTGTCCACCCTTGATTTAATAGGGGAAATAGAAAAATGGCTGTACCATGATAAAGCTAGTGCTATAGCGGCTATCATGAAATAGTGATAACATACGTAGCATAACACTTGGTGACAACTGAACTGGAATTGGACTTGTTAACTGGCAATGTTTTTTTTTGGCTTGCATGATTTTTAGAACTATTTGCAAACTATGACAACTTGGAAGACTATTATAAATTAGACTACTTGGTGTAAATCACAGTGCAAAATTATTTGTGCATGTTCATTCTGTGTCGAGTGTAACTTGACTTGTTAGAGACTTAAATACAGCCCCCTTGTTATCAGAGGGTTAATCTTGAAATCAAAAACATGTGAACTCAAAATTATACACTCCTTTTGGACTTTTCTTTTGTGAATCACACTCACAAAAGATCCAACTACACAAAACTGAACACTTACAACCCAGAACCATATAGGATACACTGTATTTAAAAAAAAATGGTGGCTGACCACACTTACGCCAAACACGAGTTGGCAAAAGAGATTTATAAAACTTGGCATCTTTTAATTTGGTGTTACATTTGAAACTTTACGGTCAATTTATGAAAATGTTTACTTTAATAGGAAATGTTTTAATTGATGTTTCTTAACGCTAATGCCTGCATTTAAATATTGTCTGCATTTAAATATTCACACAAAGCACACACATGTTAAATTGCTTGCATCGTCTATCAGGTGTAGCGACCATAGATTTTGGTCTATGGGAAACTGTGCATTGAGTCAACTTTTGGTATTACGTACGAAATTAATAAAGCACTACTTGTGATTGAGATGGGCTAGGCAGTACATTCCAAAAAATACATGTTCACCCCGAAATGTATGACGTCTAATCTACATAAGGCTGGTGTCTGAGTTTGCTTATGTGTAAAGTATGAACAGGCCTTTGGACTATTGTATGCTTGGGTATGCTTACTAGTAGTAGCCTTTTGCATGTTTTGCATGAATACATCAAGTGTATTAATGTACTTCCTTTCACATGCACACTTAGTATCCACTTGACCAGACTAAATTTGTGTTGCTATGTGGTGCATGCGGCAGGTGTGAAGCACAGAACCAATAGATTGACCCTCTCCCCCACCTCCAAAATAATCTCTACCCAAACCCAGGTGAATTGAGTGTAATTTGTATTCTGAATGCCCTAAAATAAGCAGATGATGAGAAACATATGTGGACAAATGGCCATGAGTTTGGGAAATCTGGATGCTGTGAAAAGCAACTTGGCTCCACCAGGATTCGAACTGCGGACCTTCTGCTCAACGTGCAGATGCCCAACCAATTGAGCTATGAACATGAAGCCAACTGGTGGTCTCGAATCAAGGTATTGCAATTGTTCCTCACAACAAAATTACAACAAAATTACAGTTAAACTAAACTGCGACCCAATTTACAAAACACAAGACCAACCACTTTTGCAGAAAATGTACAAATGCAAAATCCTTTGCCTTCTCATTAAGCGACTATTGAAGAAAACAAATGGGCTACTGCCAAATTTTTAAACTAAGCACTGTTAAATTTCACGTTAATAACCAACTCTTGGATGACAAAAATAACACTTATTATTGCTAGTTTTAAGAGCACCATAACAAAATGCAAGAACTTTGCTACAACCCTTTAAATATTTAGAAAGAATATCTGTTGAAATATTCTTGCATGTAAGAATCCTTGGGAATAATTTTTTTTCATGGCCCGATAAACTTACTGTTACAAGTTTTTAATTTCTTTATGTTCATTCTTTCCATATGACATTTTTGCGAAAGAGCCTTTTTTCTGATTAATAAATTGCACAAACTTTAAAGTAAATGAAAAAAAATCTTTAAACTCCTTTTGTACATGTGCATAGCTGAACTGATATTTTTCCAGTTATAATTTTTACTCATATACTGTGGAACTGTCTATCATAAAAATTCAATCCCTAATTATTTGTATATGGTGTGGTAAAAATATAGATGATTTTTTTTCGGTTGGTGGACACTGTGCCAAGTTCGTTTTACAAGCGGTACCCCAGCTATTACTTGCACCAATTTTTAAACCAACTAAGACAAAAAAAGACCACAAAGATTAGTTCAGATCAGATCATTTCATGATCGTCTTCCGTTTCAAATAAAATTTCACAACTTATACAAATCGGAAATAAAAGTTACATCATTCCAAGTCATGGCCAGCTAAATCATTCAGTACAGAACTTTATTTAAAACTAGACATAACTTATTACCACGCAATTTAAATATACACATTTATAATAAAACAGCATACTTATGCCCTTGTCCGCAATATGTTGGATTTTGCTAAAACAAAGTATGTTCTATTTAATTATCTTAAACAATATATTTGAGATATACTATTTGTGCACTGGGATGATTTCACCTCGGAAAATAAATCTGAAAAGGGAAGTTTTCCTTGCTTTTCAAAGTTCTAAGTTTCCATCCACCAAGGCAAAAAAGTAATTTCGAGTTTTATAAATTGCGCTTTTTGGTGAATTTGTCCCCCTGCTACATCGCTTGAAAGCTAATAATTTTGGCAAACTTAATTTATTTTTACATTTTTTTGGGGGTGTGTGGGATGGTGCAAAGCCCAGACAACACACGATGTGGAGTATAGAAATATTGATGGATACGCATACTCTCTTGTTTAAAACAATGTGCTGTTGTATTATTTTTTTTTACTATTTTTACAAATATGATAAAAAATTAACAAAATAGATTTAGTGTGTCAATGACTTTTTTCTTGTGTCTCATTGCTCGATTTCACTATCGCATGAACCAAAGAAAAAAACGAAAATTCATCCACAAAGAATGAGAAAGATACAGAACTTTCTTTTTTGACCATCAAATCCATAATTGTGATGCTGAATTACACGAGTATGGTTTCCAAAGATGTCCTTTTTTCTGAGCAACTTTTATTGGATGTACATTTGTATTTCAAAAAATTAAATTTTAGTTCTTTTCGGTACAGAAACTAATGATTTCTCAAAAATGCCCTTTGCATTGTATCGTAGCTCATAAACATGAAGAGAAGGCGGTGAAGAAATGCTCAGTTTTTAAAGATGGAGCAAAACCCAATCTCCACATTGGCCATGACGGGATTCGAACCAGGGCCTCAGAGGTGGAAGGCGAGGACAGTACCACTAGGCCAACCTTATATATGCATTTGGATTTTTTGGTGTTCGTGGCCAGATTGAATTTAAAACCAAAACAAAACCGGAGATTTGTAAATTTTTACTTTAATCAAAGTTTGCATTATTGGCTTAGCACGTTTTTCAGAGAACACACCTCCAGTAAATGTAATGTTCACTGCATTGTCATCAACTCTGATAGACTTTATTTCTATAGCAACCAAGGTTTTATTGTTGATCTATGCTTGTTTATTAGGCACAGACCAATTACATGTACATGAGAGCATTGATGTTTAGCTAAAAAAATTGCAATACTGCTTTGTGCAAAAGTGTAGACTTTTTATAGTTATGGATCAAAATATTTTAACAGCGTTTCCTTAATTTTGCATAGTATGTTACTTCCCTGTAGCAATGCAAAAAATATCGGTAGACCGTCTCAAGTGGCGTTCATCCTTTTCATCTGCATACCGTCATGCAAATAGCGCCCTCAGCTGTCGGTCCAGGCATGCGCCCATGGCATGTGCATTGGTTTTCCTCGTCAGACTAACGTAGAGAAAAACACATCACGTCTCCGTGGCGCCCTCACTGCCTGCGATGCTGAGGTCGAGGCTTGGTTGGTTGACCTTGTTGGTTTGACGGCGGTTGCTGAAGACTGAGCTGACGGGATTGCTGCTTGGGCGGGTTTTTCGGGGGAGGGGCATGGTTGCGTTGATATCCAGGGTCTAAACGAAAACCGGTAAAAATTAAAAATAATTCAATTTTCATACAATCAGTTTTTCAGTGTTTTCAGTGAAAGTGCATTAAAGCCCCAATACAACATTTGCCGTTACCCAAAATTGTATGCACTTATCAATTGTAATCCCGGCCCCGGGGGACCCGGGACTAGTGGGGACTCGGCCGGGGATGTAAAATAGAGCCTTTGCACGACGGCCATGACAGGGGGCAGTCACATTGTCACCATGTGTCATGCATGAGGTGGTGTTTTGTGGTTCTATTGTTACATCATTTCAATAAGAAAACCTGCCCCCTGTCATGGCCGCCGGTGCAGAAGCTCTATTGGCCCAGCGTCCCTGCCTATACCCGGCCCCAGCATGCGGGGCATTATTGTACAACCCCCGCACGATCCCAGCCCCTGCATGCTGGGCATTATTGTCCCCGCTATTGTCCCGGTAGGGCTGAGCAACAAATTGTACAACCCCGGCCAAGTCCCTGCTATTTTCCCGACTAGCGGGCACATTTTTTTTGACATCCACGGCTATGTCCCAGCTACTTTTTCCAAATTCCCGGGTCCCCCGGGGCCGGGACTACAATTGAACTTGGACTTGCTGCCCTAACAGTCATGACAGTTGGTGTGAAGTGCACCACCAAGTCATTTTCGCAGGCGTTCGTCTAATCCATTATAAATATGTGGTGTGTGATCGTATTCCGAATGCAGTGTTATCGGGTCGTGTTCCTGCCGTTTGGTTGCAAAGACAAAATACCTGTGTCAAGAACAGACCGCCCAAACTCAACCTTACATTCTCTATATAGCATGCATCGTCTGCTTGGGAGAGGCCAATCCATACAAATTATTAACCATTGCATTTTTTTAGTACATTCCTTCATTCCCAAATAAAGGGTTCATGAAAATACTTTAAGGGCACAGTGCACACAATACAACATACACACATGTACATACATGTACACGTACAGCATGTACAGGCAATGTCTCTTCAACTATGGGAGTGCAAGTAGACCAGTACTCACGAGCAGCTGGGATGCCACTTCACAGCGATTTATGCAGTAATTTGTTTTTGTTTTAAATATTTTGTGTCTCAACTGCTTTCTATTTGAATGTTATCTAGGGCTCATTTTTATTGATTAATCTGGTCAGCTCTAGTTTTAATACACTGAAATATGTAACTACAACCTACTCAACAGTGGTGAAATTCAAGATATTGTACACTCAGATGTTCACCATACAAGGACATATATAGGAACAGATTCTAACAGCTACATGTACAACATCCAACATCCATTTAGAATCTCAGACCAACATTTAATTTTTTGCATACATGTAGAACCACCACATGTGTTATTTTTATATTTATATATGGATAGCCCATTTACTGACAAACCATAATCTCCCATTGGGTGGAGCATTAAAGGGCCTCAATGGTATTTTTATCAATAAAATATGCTATGCAACTACTCCATTCATTTACAGTCATAACAACTCTACTTGTTTTAGGGGTTAAAATCAAGTTTTTTGATTTTTATGCTAATGAAAATTATTCATGAGCAAAGTTGTGATGTCACATTAGGCAAACAAAGGAAAATCTTATTCAACAAAATATTTCAGTATTTTCTCCAACTTGCTGAAACTTTTGTAACCCATGATTGTTTGGGTTTGTTTTACATGTTGCCTGTTGTAAGCCATACAAAAACCAAGGCTGGAAACTGCAGCAATTTTCCACAATTCCAGTTTGAAGTCTTAAGTTTTTTCTTTGCTTTTTATTTAGCTGTGTGCTCCTAAAGTGACATGCCCCAAACAGAGCCCTCTTTCTGCGGGTTCCTGTAAAGATATTTTCAAAGTTGAAAAACACCACCTTTGATTCATGGGGCATCAAAGTGAACAGTAGTATTGTGTTTTTAAACAAGTTATTCTTCATACGCAGCACAAACTGTGCATAAATATTGAGCATTTCAGGGCGCCCTTTAAGCAGCACTTGGGTCAACCAAGGGCACTTTTATATCTAAAGTGCCCTCTGTTGAACATTGGCCGTCGTTATGCGTGCACATCCTGTTTTGCAAAAATGTTGTTTGGTAAGGTGTCAAAAGTCACAATATTCAAAGACGATTTGACATTCGACCTTATTCCTAAACCAAATTAATGCAAAACAATGCGTGCGCATAACACCTGGCATGTTTTGGTTTGCTGTGACGCCAGAGGACACATTGTCTATATGGTGTGTTACAATAAGCTCAATAAATTCAACCATTTTTGTATATCAATTAAGTGCTCTTAATTGATATATTAAGTGCTCTTAATTGATGAACGAAAACAAGAGCTGTTTCGGGTACTGCACGAAACAGCTAATTTATAAATATTATGTGGTGTTTGTTACCATTGCTATCAACACTTAGTTAGGTTTTCTTGTCGACTCATTAAGTGAAATTTTTGGGTGATTGCAAATGATATAATGGCTTTTGAGCACTTTGCTCAAGAGCACAAGTGCCATGGCCAGGCTTAATTGCTTGCAAGAAAGTGACCCAAGCCGCTCGGCCACAGTACTCCACATACAGTGTGCACTGCTATGGTATGAGCTTTGTACCAAACAGCACCAGCACCCCTTTGGTTAAGCGTTGAACTTAAGGTACGAAAACTCTGGAGATAAATGGTATCTCACAATCTTTGCATTGTGTACGTTTGTTCTGATGGATTATGGAAAACACTATTATTTTAGAGTACACTAAAATGAAAACGTCACCCTTTGTGTGTTGCTAAGGTTACTGGGTCTGCACTAAAACCAGCCAACTGTTTCCTTGCACTTCAGCAATAGACCGTATCAAATAGCCGCCATCTTGTGGGGCAGTTTCTTTGTTCCGTGAGGACATGCATGGTTGCACATTTTGTGCTTACATTGTTGAACAGTGCAAGTAACAATAGGTGCCCAACAAGATGGCAGCTATTCGATACGGTCTATGGATGTTTGAGATTTCCAGCAAATGTTTACACCCAGTTACATGTACCGTGGCAACTGACATCACAATTTAGTAGTCTATCATATGGTCAATTTCCTGACATGTGTACAGGGGGCCAATTTCATCATGGCACTGTTTAGCACAAAACATCTGCTTAGCACGGAATTTGTTTGCTTTGTAAAAGGCTCAACAGCCAAAGTTGTATGTAAAGTTATGTTTTTAGAAACAGTAGCAAAATGGTAAATATACACATCACATACGTTTTTGGCTGGCAACCCATTTTTGCAATGTAATAGAATTGAATTTTGTGCGACGCACATTTTTGACCTATAAACAGCGCCATGAAATTTAGCCCTGTATATGAGCAGAGCAAAGCCGGGTTCTTAATGCACATCATCTTTTGTCTGACAATGTCCTAAAATGCAGTGAAATCCCACTTTTCTAAAAAACTACTGAAAACCTTGTGATCTAATTTTAGTGCAAGATTGCTACTTTTGCATACTTTTGTCCATGGTGATCATTTTGTGATAACTAAGTTTCTTTTTTAACCTATTGCAAATTGTGTACACTACCTTTAAATGAAGGCAGGTCCTGCCATTTAAAACCAGTATCCATGTTCCTTCATCAGGAAGTAGACAATCTAAAAATAAATGCGCTAACATCTTCATCTTGCTGTAAACTGTCAAAATTTAGCAATGTTATTCAGGAAAACCGTGCTCATTGGAAAGCATTTGTGTACACCAACACCATGTAATCTAGCTGGTACATGCACTGTAGTGTGCTTCTACCTGCTAACCAATCGGCACTCACATGACCATGTGATTTCCATCTTTACCTTATGTGCATAATGCTCTGATGAGTGCAAGTTGAAAAGCACTTCAGCATGTCTTTGTCGTTACATGTACTTATTCTATTTTCTGAAATTTAATCCCAAGAGAACTTCACTAAATGAGTTCAACACAAAACCAATATGACCCAGGTGCTATCTGGTACAAAGCCTAAATTATATAGCAGTTCCTCATGCAGTTTTTCACATGTATACAGTAAAACCTGCTATTAAGGCCCACTTTATTAAGAGGCCACCTGTTTATAGTGGCCAGTTTTTTACGGTCCCAAGGGTGGCCATAGACAAGTTTCACTGTGCTAACCATAACTCTATGGGGTACATTACATGTTTATTATGACAGTGAAAAAGTATTTCCTTATTAACATTGGGCCAATTTCATGGTGCTTCTAAGCACAAGAATTTGCTAAGCAAAAAAAAATTTGCTTTGCAAAAATGGGTAACCAGCAAAAACTGTATGTCAACTTGAGTTTTAAACAGTAACAGCAGATTACCAGTCAATCTTAACACACAGTACATTACATATGATTTTGGCTGGTAACCCATTTTTTGGAAAGCAAATACATTTTGTGCTAAGCAAATTTTTGTGCTTCACACTGCCACGGAATTGGTACCTGGTTGCATTAGTTTCACAATGCAAAAGATGTATTAAAAACGACCATGCAGCATACATTTGCAAAAGTTCAGTCCAGGCTAGAATTTTTTCTCTAGAAACCATGCAACTTGAGGAGATTCGAGAGAGATGCCCATACTGCAGGTTACATCACCTCCCTAAGTTGGATATGTTTTGGACGGTGTGCAGTGCTACTTGAACATAACAGAACTTAAAATGGATCTACCAAAGGGAGATTATGGCTGCGTAAGGCTACATCTTAAAATCACACACGAGTCAATAGCAGGTGTTAGGCAGATAGCAGATAGGCAGATAGCTTGGTCCCTTTCGATAGACTCATGTGTAATTTTAAGAAAAATAATTCTATCATAGCCCAACGCAAGGATTCTATATTGTACTTTCAAGCTCATCCCCCTGTACTGGATGGATTTTACATCTACATTCACCACAATGCAACAATCCCATTTGACAATCCACACAAAGCACATGCATCAAGGGGTGTCATTCACTGTAAACATGAATGGCAGAGACTCACACAGCCACAATGCGCGTGATGGCCCACTACATGGCGTGATGATGCGTGTTAGAGATAGAGTGTGCGCAGAAACAGGAGGGAGAAAAAAGCAGACACAAAGTGCATACATCAATTCAAAGCTGCATTACTGGCAGAGGGACATTTCTTTCAAATGACATATAATTGTCACAAGTATTTAGTTAGTCACACAAGAAAAAAACAGGCAAAAGAAAGCAAAGCTAGCCCTGGGTGTTTTCACAAATTGTAGAAAAAATTACATGTTTTGTGACCCGTTCTGGCGAAATAAGTCCAATGTCGCAGCCTGGGCCGAGTTTTCTCAACCATAACCAGAAATCAGCAGTGTATCCGGGCCCATTAAAATGTGAAAATATAATGGCCATTCTGGGCAGTACATGTACCTGCGTGGTACCACCTGGAATTTTTGGGTGCCGCCCAGAATTTCCATTATCAATGATCCTGGATCAGCCACTGATTTCTAGAACCGGTCACAAAAACTCAGCCCAAACTGAGCGACATCCAAGTCATTTCACCAGTACGGGTCACAAATGAAAACACCTTTGTTAAATGGGGCTAATCTCATAGCGCTGCTTAAGCATGAGCCGAAAAGGCATGCTTACTGTAGCAGACAAGTTGTGCTTCGCTGAAGTGATATTTTAAGGTCGTGGCGACGGTAAGCATGTGTGTGCATACTACTGTTGTGTCGCTATTTTATGTAAAGTTTGGCTCTGCAGTTAGGGCACGCTTCCAACTGCTAAATACCGTTAACGATGTGTATGAAATAGCCCACGGCTCAAGTTAACAGAAAATCGGCTGTTAAACAGCTGTATGAAATAGGTAATTTGCAATTAATTTGTCTTGATGCAAAATATTTTGAAAGAGACAAAAGCTGTAGTATTCTAATCAACCTGAAGATTCTGCCATGCATAAATTCCGTCTAACAACTTAAAAAGTTTCATTTGTAAGTTATAAGTATTTAAAAATCAGTTATTTGTAGGAATGTGGGTGTTTTGCATGGTGGTTGTGTCATGTGATTTAAAACATGCTTGAAACTGCAATCAGTAACACAACACGTTATGATGACATTCAAGCATGACTAATCTTGTTATAGCACGCAAAAGATTGTTCAGTCTTTAAATGAAATACTACATGTATGCTTAAGGTTGTTAGCACTGCTTTTGAGAATATTTTAGTTCTTAGTTCTTCAAAGAGTTGAACATGTAGGGATTAATTCAAAATACATACCACGCCACTGTCTAGGGAACTTGCACTATTTCGATGGCTCTTTTTGGCTGTGGAAAATGTAACACACAAATTTGATATAAATAAAACAGGAACAAATATTATTGGTTATAATTAAAGGAGCGTGTTAAGATTTTACCGGAACAGGGATTTCATTCTAATATAAAATACCTATCCAAAATAATATCCATGGGAAGGAAACAGGAAATTTGCAATCTGCAATTTGGATGTGAAAGCAAAATGTTTTATGTAATTACTGTACTGCTTTATGGAACCAGATAAATTAGTTTCAAAGATACCCTTGAAAATACACGGATTGAGAACGCGGAATTTTAGGATGGTAATGAGAAAAATACGACAAATAATACGGTATTGAAATCTCAACACCCATGGGGAAAAAGGGGGTTAAAAATGTGATCTGGACAATAAATTCTCTTTTAAACTCTGCTTCCCCTTTTACATGTAACTACATGTACAATTGTTTGTTTTGAGGTTCGTCTCTTGTGACTAGACTTCCGATAGCCTTTTAATAAACTTAAGCTTAATATGGATAAAACAGAATTTCTCATATTAGGTACTGAGAAACAACTTGAAAAAGTTAACATTTCTCATTTGCACGTTGCCAATACTGAAATTAGACCGTCACTTAGTGCCGTCAGGAATGTCGGAGTGTGGTTTGATAACAAACTTCATATGGCTGATCATATAAATAAAATAAGTAGTTCAGCATTTTATTATCTGTATAACATCCGGAAAATTATGTAGAGGTTTTAGTTCATGCCTTTATTACTAGTAAATTAGACTATTGTAATAGTCTGATGTATGGACTTCCTAACAAACAAATCCTAAAGCTGCAGAGAATTCAGAATGCGGCTGCCAAACTTGTCACAGGTCTGTAACGTTTTTTGTCATGTCACACCTGTCTTACATAACCTTCATTGGCTGCCAGTAGTTTATCGTATTCATTTTAAGATATTACTTTTAACTTGTAAGTGTTTGCACGGTACAGGCCCAGAATATTTAAGCAATTTATTATCGGTTGCACACCAAACAAGGTATAGTCTTCGCTTGAGGAATGGATTGTTATTGATCCCAGCCAGTATCCGATGTAAAGCTACACTTGGAGACCGTTCATTTCAATCTGCCGCCCCCAAACTGTGGAACAAGCTACCCAGTGAAATTCGGAATATTTTTAATTTATTTAAACAGAAAGTGAAAACGTACCTTTTTAAACAAGCTTTTAACTGAAAGTATATAGTTGTGTAGAATGCTGCATTTTTGTTTAAGTTGTGTAATGTGTGGTGGGTAAATTTTTATTATTTGTTTTCTCTGTAAAGCGCATATGAACATATTCATATGCGCTATATAAGTTTAATTATTATTAAGACAACTCAGCTTACACGATGCTTCCTTGAGATCCATTAGCGAGTTGGACAGTGCAGTTCTCTTTAAGCTATTGCTATCCGTTGCCTGTGGTGCTAGCGAGTCCATGCTACCACTAAGGTTCTGCGTGCTGGCAAAGCTCTCCGTGTCGAGACCCAGTCCGGAGTCAGCGGTGCTGGCCTGGCTCTTACGGACGATCTTTTGCCGCTCTAACTCAGCTGTAAACAAAGTTTAATAAAAGAAAAGAAAGGAATTTTTATTTTATTTGATGAGCTGAACTGGCTATATCCCCCATTACAGCCAAACCAGCTATAAGGCCACCTGGCTAAATTGCCCATATTAATTTATTTGGGCCCAAGTCAGTTTTTGCACACAATCATATGAAGGTAGAACAATGTTATTGTGGCAACTGTCTAATGCGGCCAGTGGCCAGGGAACTACGGTCTCTGTGTGTGCAATCCTATTGCAGTTGAATATGCATATTCTGGCCACACACAGTAAATTGCCTCAATGAACCAGGCTACTGTGAGAAATTTTATGAGGACCTTGAGAAAGTTATGAAAATATTTTTAAAAATTCATCTTTTTAATGATGTACATGTACCCCTTGATCTTTATACACTTCAGTTTTAGCTGTTTTTGAACTATAGTACTGCATGATGTTTTAGTATGTTCAAATATCTGTACATTTGCCTGTTAAACCTTTGTATGGAGGCCACCAGTTTATTCTGGCAACTTTCTCTCAGTCCCTTGGGTGGCCACTACAAGTTTGCCTGTATCAGGAAGAGCTTTATATTAGGGGGTTATATTACGAGATTTGACTGTACTTGAAAAACAAAAAAGGCAACTGAAATCATTACTTTTGCATTTTTGAAGGTGTATGTGTTGTATGAATATGACAATGACAAAAAAGAAAATATGGCAATCCTAATAATTGTGCAAAATTTTTTTTCTATTACAGATCATAAAAGGCAGAAAGGATCTGTAAATCTTGTTACCCTAGCTGTGTAAATTGACCCGGTAAAGATAGAGTACATGTTGGTAAACTGTTTAAAACGGCATTATTTTAACTTGGAATTAAAATCCTATGTCGAGAAAACTGCCCAGACAGACATGACAGATGCAGTAATACTTCAGAAAACTTGGAAAATCCATGCATGTTTTTTGGTGTATGAATGAATAGTAAAAAATTGTCTTCAGACAACTTTTTTGAAAGCCCACCTTAAGTTGGCAATTTCTCCCACAAAGGGTACAATTTTACACGAAACCAAATCATGCGGTGTTTGTTACTATTGCTACCAACACATTTAGTCAGTTTTTTCTTGTCAATTCGTGAAGTCAAATTTTGGGTAACTGCAAATGATGTACATGTATTAGGGCTTTTTCCAGTGGGCTCGGGAAAAGTAGCGAATGGGTAAATTTCCTGGATGTTTTACAGTAATATGTACAGTACCGATCAACATACGTAAACACAGTGAGTCCAATGCAGACGGGGTTAATAAAGCACATCAAGCCACTGGATTATGAGACAATTTAAAATAGAGTTCCTCCTATTTTAGAGAAGATTAGCCTGGTATTCTCAATACTTTAATGGCATTGAACCATATTTTTAGGACAGACATCTTGAACACTTGATCCTGGTCATTTTAAATTGTTCAGCAATGGGTACCACAATCAATCATTATGACTATACAATTTGCTCAAAACACTCCGCAAATACCAGGTTTGCAATGTGATTGTGATAAAACTCTTATTCCTGTCTAGGATCGCAAGTTGCGTATTTTGTATCAATTTGATTTCCACAAGCAATGTACTTGTTCAGACACCATA
This sequence comes from Henricia sp. BOLD:AAB3569, assembly GCA_037783545.1. Lineage (NCBI taxonomy): Eukaryota > Metazoa > Echinodermata > Asteroidea > Spinulosida > Echinasteridae > Henricia > Henricia sp. BOLD:AAB3569. Next base: position 568,310 of record JBBELK010000333.1, on the reverse strand, counting down.
CTTAAAAGTGGTGTACATGTAACTTCCAATGTAGTAGTTTTGTACTCGAGTACTTTTTTGTACTCCTACTAGTACCCATTAAAAATATTTCCTTGCACTTATACATGTACTCGTGAAAATGTACTCGTACTCATAGTATACTCATGAAAACGTCTGTGTACTCGACTACAACACTGGTTCATTTCAACTCCATATAGTACAGTGTATAAACATACATGGGTCTTTCCACAGTAAAGGGGGCATTTCGGCAACACAGACCATATTTTCGAGGAAATACCTTTGTCTGGTCTCAAAATTAAAATAATAAGTTTAAGTTGTTCTAAAGAGATAACTTGGGTTACAAATAGTGTGACAACATGCCTTTTAGTTTCTAAAAACCGTGTACAAATTTCTAATATAAACTCGTAACTGGGACGGACACTTGTTACATGTTAGGCCGTCCCGGTTACGAGCGTATTGGAAATTTGTACACATGGTTTATAGAAAGGCATGTTGTCACACTATTTGTAACCCTTTTTGGGCCTAAGTTATCTCTTCAGAACAACTGATGAAACCTATTTCTTTTATTTTGAGACCAGACAAGGACATTTTCTGGAAAATATGGTCTGTGTTGCCAAAATGCCCCCTTTACCGTGGAAAGACTCACATGTAGGCACTGCTCTTGTGTAATTGTTTATTTTCACAGCTAATTGTCTGCTTGGCTGAAACTAAAATGTGGCATTAAAAACTCAACTTGATTAATAGCGCGATGCACAGTTAAAACTAAAGTGATCAATTATGAACATGTTCAATCAGTGGCAACATTCAAAATAACTGATGTGTTAAATCCCACATTGATTCTGTTAAATCTAACCAAAATTAATGTTACATTTCACAATATAACAGTTAAACATTGTTAACATTTTCGAAACTGCCACATTAATGTGTCGTCAATGACCGAACTGTTTGAAACCGAACCACTTTTAGTTTTTAGCATATAATGAAACAAAAACATGATTTTATGTGATGAGTTCAATATTTTTAAGCAAACCAAAATGCTGGGTCTTTTTTTAGCTGATACATACATTCTTAAATGATTGTTATTACATGTAACAGGAGGTTGACAGAAGAAAATTTCAATTTAAATGGAACATGTGATTCATACATTGTATGTCTGCAGCCTCAAATAATCAAACTTGGACAGCATGAACAATATGACTCATTTTTTTTCAATTTCTACAATGCATTAACTGGAGATATATACTTGAACATTTTCTGCGGTCATGGGGATGCACAGACTGCTAAAATGTGACATCAGTTGCTAGGGTAACTGGGTCTAAACATTTGCTGCTACAGGGCAGGGGAACAGTTCACTGGTTTTGTTTGGTGCAGTCTTCATGCACACGCAAATTTTAAAATGGCGCAAGCAGTTTTAAAACCTTCGCGTGCAAATTTTAAGCTGGAGGTACTGAATAAAATTGCGCACGCAAATTAAAACTGCGATTGGGCATTATTTGCTCACGTCACGTGCTGACTGCGACTTGATAAGACAATTGCGCTTGAGGGACGCGACTAGCGACGCCATTTCAATAAGAAAAATTATAAATATTCGTGGCGACGTGTGAAAAAAATAATATTTAAGACCCGAACTTTCGTTTTCTTGTCATTTTTCTACTAAGTTGATTTTTTTTTAAAAAGAAAATAGCTCTATTAAAGAAGACCACCCTTAAAATAAGCATTCCAAAGGCAGCCATGTCTGAAAATTATCCCTCCACTATAGGGAAAATTTGAGCACTTTTCAGCCTTCAGTTTCATTTACAATTCTCAGAGTTGCAAGACCTTGAATCAGGCTTAAAACACTACATTTGGGGCCCATAATTATGAGGGTGTGCCCGGATCTGAGACTTATTAGGTGTGGTGCACCCATAGTGCCGCGTATGCGTACTGAATATGACGCAGGATATTGCTTTTTAAAAATTTGCGCCGAACCTACCTTGTGCAGTATATAAAATTGCGCCTGCAATCTAAAGTTGCGCTGCGCAATCTTTGAACTAGGGGAATTTTAAAATCTGCGCACGTAAATTAAAAAATTGCGCCGAGCATAAAGATTATGCCCAACAGTTACCTTGGTAACACATAACGGGTGAGTTGTTCTTAGAAGATAACTTAAACTCCAAAAGGGTAAAAGTGTGACAATGTGCCTTTTTCCAAGACGCCCTGTACAAATTGCTCATGTAACTTATGTAACAAGGGCAGAACATTTGTGTGACACCTTTGTTTTTCTCAATAAAATGTCTCTAGAAGCCAAATTCATGGGAAAAATTTGAAACATTGTTGCAAATAAAGAATGGACTGAAAGTTCAACAAAACTACAAAAGCCACATGTAAGTCTGTTTTCAATACTGAAGAGACTTTTTCACCAGGATCATAACTCTGTGCAATGCCAGTTATCTTCTCTCAAAACAAAAGAAACATCTTTTTAAAAGACAAATCTAAGGAGATAACTTCAGCAACAAATAGTGCAACAACATACCTTTCTAAAAACCCTGTGTACAAATTTCTTATTAACTACATGTATGTAACATAGGACACACTTTGTGACATTTTTTTGGTGTCCTTGTTACATACGGTATATTGGAAAATTGCACACAGGGCTTTCAGGAAAGTATGTTGTGGCACTATTCGTTGCAGTTCTTTAGCTGAAGTTATCTCTTCAGATCTATCTTAAGATATTTCTTTTGTTTTGAGAGAAGATATATGACATTGTACAGAGATATAATCCTGAAAGAAAAGGTCTCTCCAGTATTGAAAACAGACACATATGACCTCAGCAGGGTAGTGAAAAGGTCATTCTTTGTGTGTTGCCGAGGCAAAACTGGGTCTACACTAAAACCAGTGAACTGTTTCCCTGCGCTTTAGCAATGAACCATTCAGATTACCAGCGAATGTTTAGACTCAGTTACCCTAGTAACTAACATCATACTTCAGTGGTCTTGGCCTTGGTGCCCTTTTGCGTTCTTCCCACAGGAATTTTGATTTTCTATAGGAAGGGTTAGTTGGCAAGTGCTCTCTGCGTATACTGAAATATCCCTCAAATGTCAGTACCCCTTAAGAGAAAAATCTCTCGAAAATCTCAGGCTTGAACTGGGGGAAAAATAAAAGCAAGCATCCGACTTCAAAACAAAACAACAAAAGTACGGCAAGCATGCAACCACAGCTGAATAGAACTGCTAGAGGAAAACAGTACAAAACCATTTACATGTGGAGCAAAACATGCTAGTTTGCTTCTTGTAGAGGAATGACAGACTGCATTGCAGTGCTGTGAAGAAAACAGAGAGACACATACATATGCACTAGAAACAGATATATTGTGATACATTAGGGGGTGTTCGAGATGTTTACACCGAATTACACGGGGATTATACCGGGGAAAGCCTCCAGAAGATTTCTTTGAATTCTGGGAACACAGGTCAAAGGCTGTTGCCAGGCAGGGCTTTAATAAACACCGTTATTGTTTTACTCACGAGGAGAAATGAAGCTGGCGCCACGTGAAATTAGTTGTCCTAAAAGTAACGTTAACCCTTGCCAATGCCCACAGACTTCTACTGAATAGGGAAAATGTAATGTACATGTACATGTACACCCCAATTCCCTCCAACTTGTGTCAATCTGTGCTTGTTTTCGCAATTGTGTGATTCCAAATTGTCCGCCATGTTTCACTACTTGCAACTTCTCACCAAGCCTTACACCAGTGATCCGTCCGCGAGTTGGGGCAGTGGTGTCAGCCACCGGGGCAGACATGTACATCACATGATGGCAAAAATAACGCGTTGGTGTTACACAGTGTCAGCTTCTCGAACGCATCTATAGTTTATCAAGGCTAATTTGTACTGTTTACCAAAAAAAAAAACCCCCAAAAAAAAACAATTCGCTGTATTACCAATATAAAAAAACAAAATGCTATTTCGATATCGAAATTGGCTATTACCCAATACCACAAGCGCCCAAAGAATTGAAATACCGAATCAGTCAGGACTTGATACAAAGTTTCCGACTTTCAAGGAATTAAAAAAAATCAAAGCATAAACACTGGCAAAGGTCTAAGTTTTGTTGCAAGACAATCCTCTACTCACACTGCAAATTTAAATGGCGATAAATATCTAAGTTTTAGGCAAAATGGAATAAGGGTAAGTCGTTTACGAGCAAATATTGGCTCATACGGCCAGTAATCATCCCTGGTTTTCCGTGGCATGGAGTGACTAGGAGCTGCATGTACTCCTCCTGGATGGGATGCCAGTCCATTGTATGTTTACCCCCAGCAACTAGTTGGGTTTCCCCAACTGTATTTGCTGGTACCGGTACCCATTTATACACCCGAGTGAAGTGTCTTTTCCAAGGACACAATGCAGTGCAATGGCCACTCAATACATCATTTTCAACTTCAAGGCATCTTGTGAACAGGACCTTATAAATGGTCCAAGAGTTTTTCTGTTTATAAGATTGATTTGAAAAAATGCAGGAAATTGTTGTGTTAAAAAATGCTGTCTGCACACAGACACACGCTGAAAATGCACTGCCTTTATAAAAAGAACTTTTAGGCCGAAAAAGGATGCAAAATTGACCTGAGATATAATGATGTCATCCTTAGCTTCTGTGTATTTCTAATGAGAGTAGACAGATGAATCATTTGCTCTGAAAATACAGAACCAAGTCGACAATCTTTCTTGCACAATTTTGTAACAAAAATTACTCCGAGTTGTAATTTTTGGGAACAAACACCACAATATTAACCACACAGGGGGCATGCAGATGTTAACACACCACCAATACAAGTAGTGTATACGTCATGCCAAGTCAACTGACACCAGCTAGAGTTACTGGTTCATGCACTGTATAACAATTTTAACCAACGGGAAAGTTACTGAACAAAAAGTGGAATTTTAGAAACTTTAGAGGAATGTTAATAGTATTTATCCCACCTGTACTGCACAACTGACGTACGCGACTTGGCGAAATGTGACATCGCACTTTAAAGATAGAGTACATGATTGGTAAACTGTTACAAATTTATTTGTATTTGTTATTTCCACTCGTAATTAAAAGCCTATGTCGAGAAAACTGCCTTGCAGAAATTTCAGCCACATAGATGCAGTATTACTTCAGAAAACCTTAAAAAACCATGTATATTTTTTGTGAATGATTGAATGAATGGTATTAAAAAAGCACCTTCAGTTGGCAAATTTTTCTCCCACAAAGGTATCATTTTACGCGAAAAAAAACAAAAAACATATGGTGTTTTTTACCATTGCTATTATAACTTTTAGTCAGGTTTTTCCTGTCAACTCGTGAAGTAAAATTTTGGGTATCTGCAAAGTCAATAGTACTTATCCTACTAGTACTCATGTGCAACTGACGTACGTGAACCAGTGACAAGCAGGCGAACATGACATTGGCAAAATGTGACGTCACACATTACAGAGGTTTAAGTCGTGCAAAAGCTCCAGAGATTACAGAAACACCCCAATAGGATTACAGGTACCAAACATGGTCAGAGAGGTCACCAGACTAAATTGAGAGGGCACGATGCTGTATCTAGGGTACAGAGGATACATACCTTCCCAGGGGCACATTTCCCGTGGGGGGTAAACTAAACGAAGCGGTTGCAAAATGAGACGACGGGGAAGAGAGAAGGCAAGAAACAAAAATGCAGAGAAAGTAACTAAAATGATGAAAATCAGGGTGATCGGCTCGAGTCAGAGGACGGACTGGGTGCATATGGAACACACTGCTCTTAAAAAAAGCACCCCTATTGCAGCTGCCCTATTGTGCTCCCCTCCCCAAAAAACTAATGTAAATGTATAGAAATAACACAGGACAATACTACAAAAGTGTCAAAACATTTGTTTTGTTTCAACAGTACTAAAGTACTGTTGTTTTGTTTCTTCGTTCTTGACCTATTCATTGTTACGCGCTCTGTTCTTTGTATAGCGCGATACAAATGCTCGTTATTATTATTATTACATGTATGTCTCCACTGTGATTTTGCCAGGTCATGATTCTAAAGTAAAAATCTCCAAACAATTTCAATGCATTCTTGAAATGGGCATTTTGCACCACCATGGCAATTTATCCATTTATCTTCAAGCAAACTTGAATCCATGGTTCTGATTAGAGGATCCATGGCAACCAACAGTGTAATAATGTTCCATATACCTATATCGGAACCGATTCTCATATTGCACTCTGCGTAATGCACCATGGTATTCCAAAATAACTGCGTCTCTATGCTGCAGAGCTGTATAATACACTACTGCCAATTCAAACATGACGCTTGTGCTCGATGTGATTCTCTGCACTGCGTATCACGCGTGTATGTATGCCTGCGCGTGTATTGCAAAGTACGCAATTTGACCTTTTAAGTTTTAAAACAATCAAACAGAAATGAGGGGCAATAATTCTTCGTTTTAGAGATGAAAGTTTGGGAGAAATACATTAAAGGAGTGTGACCAGATCACTTTTTTTTACCCATAACTCCCCGGGACTTACCTTATTGGTCATGAGATTTTTATATCATAACATCAGTTATATTTTTCTGATTACGAAACTGAAACTCCCGCGCTTCTAGGCCGCATATTTCCGAGGATATCGTCGAAAATCCACCGATTATTTGTAAACTAATTTTCCAGTATCAACGTTTATCCACTGAAAGCCCACTCGATAGTTTTGTTCAATTTTTTACTGGAAATCGCGAATGTTTTCGGGTTTTTGGAACATGGGAGGTGTGTATGGGAGTTACTTTATAATATTGGTAAGTTACATCGAAAACTATTTTCCAGAAACTCTGGTCATGCTCCTTTAACAACAAAACAAAATCATTTGGTTTTTAGGGGTCAATAGTCTCAAGAAAAAGTAAAATGTAACAAAAAGTCGGTTAAGGGACTACTAAATGAAACAGGAATCAAGGGGCGACATACATTCAAGTATTTAGTTAGTCAGCAAATTAGTGTTGATGCAATGATTTTTGGTTTAACACTTGACAAAAGGCATGATCCAAATTAAAATATATCTAAATAATAATAATAAACAATAACATTAAGAAAAATTAGTGAGGGGGTCCTAGTTTTGGGTACCACCCAAACTTTCCATTTTATTTTTGTATTTTAATGATCCTGGATCAGCCACTGATCTCAGAAACTGGTCACAAATAATTTCGCTCAAACTGCGCGACATCCGACTCATTTCACATGGTCAGGTCACATTTATGTTTGTTATAGTGATATTCCACAGTAGCAACTTTCCACTGCACACAAGCATGTCAAGTATGAATATGTATGAGATCAAATATGAATATGCATTAGCAGATTGTAAATATTCATGAGGGAGTACTGACCTCCTATTCTAATGTCTTCCATCTCATTAACCTCACTGACTGTCTCTCGCAGTTCGTTCACAAACTTCATCTTCTCCTCCTGGGAGTTAGCGCAGAAGGTGATTAGGGTACGGTTGTTCATGGCGGCCACCAAACGGATCCCGTGGGGATAATCTGTAGGAGATTACAGGGAATTGGGAGATAATCCAAATTGAGAGTAAATAGTTAATCCATTTTATATGAGAGGACACCTTTTTAAATTAAATTACAATGAATTCAACATTCTGCCTGAAATTTGAGGCAATAAAAAGTGTCCCGAAAGCGATGAAAAAACATAAGATGTGTGTTGGCAGCAAACAACCTGTTGTTCTGTCATATTATACATTTACATGTACAATGTAAGCATGTGCACTTCAGGTAAAGCATGACGTAAACAATGGAAAGATTGGTTTATTTGCCGTTACTACGTCATTATCTTCTGAGCCAGTGTAACATTGCACAAAGTGTTGAATTGCCTGGTATTTTCCTGTTGTTAAGATAACCTTGGCTGTTTTCAAAACGGTCAGCTTACATTTCAGGCTCGGTGCATCTCACAAATTTTAACACAGTTATTTAGAAACATACATGTACTGGCTTCAGCACAAACCTCAGCATTCATCCATGTTTAGTGAATTTAAAGCAATCAAGACTACCGCAACTCAAGCAAGTAAACTATACACAGGGGAAGACAGTAAATTGCAAAGACTAAGCCCTGAAGCCAAATCCAGTGAATTTGAAAAAGCCCCAAATATGCAAAGTGGACATGTACATGTAAATCAGATTATGGTACAAGGTTTTTCTGAACAAGCATGTACATGTGTGCTGTGCCTTATGCATCAATTAACATTGAGAATCGCCGAGTACTTCCTGGAATGCCAAGATTTTGAGAATCGATTTGTCCAAAAGACAGAATGGCGATTCTGATTCATAACTTAGAATCTAGAAAGGATTCACCCAAGCTTACTTGGCATATATTTCCATGCGAGATTGACCACCGATATTGCAATCCACATCCAGCAGATTGCTGTCAATGTTTTTTATTCTCCAATCTGATGAACAGCCAACCACTAAAAGCCCACTTTGGGGCCTGGTGATGACTGCCATCAACAAACCAGACCCAGATTTAAGCCAGCATGCATATGGCTGCGAATGTATTAACTACACTAAACAGACAGATGGTCCGTGTAATTCAGATAACCAGGCCACTGAAGTGGACAATTTAGCATTCTTGTGTTCCTTGTTAGCGAATAAATAAATAAATGAAGAGCTTCATTGCAAAATGCTGTATATCCATTTTTGGCATTTGGTGAAAACTAAGCACTACACTGAATAGCAAATTCCAATAAGTAAAACAGTTTTTTGTAAGATATAACACATTTTGTCAATAATCTTTTGTTTCTTAGGTATACTTCTTTAACCAGTTAACGCCGGGATTATTTCAAACACTGCTGTACGTAGGCGCAGGTTTATTTTAGTTGAATCATGGAGGAAGGAAAACAACTGAACTCATTAACCATGTGCAGTGAAGTATTGTTGCTGTGTTAATGCACTATCATTGTACACCCTAATGTAACTTTGTTATAAACTTTTTTGGCAATTTCTCTCGAAAATTACCGCGAGTTTAGACATCAAACGCAGTAACAAACAAATTTTTCCTGAACGTGTTTACTAGTCCTCCGCTACACCGATGTGGAAATCTTAGCGTGTTTACACGGCCTCCGGTGTCAACTTATTCATAGACTTACATTGTGATGCGAAGTCTAGAACACACGCTGTGTGAAGTGGGAAGGCCTTCTTGAAGCCGTATATACTGCCCGCTTTCCTCTTGTACAGTTTTGTAACCTACAGTATCAAAGTAAAAGCGGACAACATGTACATGTTTAATATTACAGCAAGCAAAAGATGCAAATCACAAACAAGTTTGATTTTTGTCACAATTTTGTCAAGCATCCCAAAAATAGTAGTCATCAACATTTTTCTGTCAATACCATGAAACATCAAGAGAATCCCATAGGTACTACATGTACATCCAATACATTGTAGTTCTAGTTAGAAAGTGCCCAATTAAACCTAAAGTATGTACTTTTTCCAAAGTCAATTCAATTCAATATTTATTTGACACATTGGAAATATTGTGAGATTTGTTCTCCCAGTGCACACCTAATCATTTAAACAACATGAAAAATACATAAACAAATAATACAAATAACACAGAAATCATCTACCACCATTTTACTAAGACCACACGAAATCCTCATTTTATACACAAATAAGGTTCAGTATAAATATATTTATTTGTTGGCAAATTATTTAAAACAGAAGCCTTTTCATCCCTTAATCTTTTTCTCTAAAGATTGAAGTTCATAAATGTTTTGCATTGCTTGCGATTACAGCTGCCATGAAATTGCCAGAGGCTCTGTCTGTTAGCACAAAATTGGCTGGCAAGGAGTACCTACATGTACACTGGTTATCTCCACACACTCCACATACAAAACATAAGCTCATGTTTGTATATGGAATACATGTAAACGGGACATAGAGTTATATATTGACAGGAACTGTTCTGAGCAGCCCCATGATATTAGGCTCAGATAGATAGGACTACATATAGTGGACTGGTAGCACTAGTGCAGTATGGGCCACACGCAGTGGGTAGACAATACATGCGCATGTTGTAGATTTTTGCCAATGCTGTTCATCGACCTCGGAGCCAAAATCATGTTAAGGAAGGAATTGTCAAGCATTTTGGGGGAAATTATTTGCTCTTGTAATGCATTTAAAATACTTTTAAAATTAAAATGTTATGGCGCATGTAAATTTGTATGCAGCCTTCGACCCGTCCCCCTTCCCCTTTATATGCTTTTTACCACGTAAAATACTGACAACTTTGAAAATATCAGAGAAGGGAAACTGCTACCATGGATTAAAGCAAGACTAATTATTTTGCCTCACCATGAGCATGTCGTTGAAGAGGAAAACATGTCGTGGATGCTTCTTGTCTTTCTTGGTGGGATCGTAAACCTCTGAGAGGTCAGACCGGCAGACCAAACGACGGTGCGATTCAGACAGGATCTACGGGATAGAAAACAAAATCGCTTTAAAATGAATTAGCCTTTTGCGAGTTTCTAATGTACTGACGTAGTTCCTTTCAAATGCACACTAAGTATTCACTTCACCAGACTCAAGGACAGAATCAATACCGTGTTTACAGTAGGAAAGAATGCCAAAAAGGTGGGCATTGGCATGCACCATGTGTAAAAACAACAACATAGCATGTGGACTTTACAAACTGCACCTCCTTGAAGGCGAAGAATTTGATCACCAGCTGTAGTGCAAAGGTACATGGAAAAGGCTAATTTATTTGCCCTTAAATGCCGAGGTATGCATTAACCGATGGCATCATGCCCTGCTGAGATGGCCCCATTACCCCTAGAATAGATATACACTTTCTGAGGCCAACTTGGCCAGCATGCTTTATCCTCAAATTTCGTGAGATTTGTGGTGCCCCTCCAGTTGAAATTTGGACACTTATTTTTGTGAAGTCAAGCCCAACACTAACTATCAGTTTTCAAAACGAAACTTGCTGTACTACAAATGTACATTTTCCATCTTGTCTAGGCCTATATCATGTACATGTATTTACTATCTTTAAAGCAAATACTGGTACTAGTTAAGATATTCATTTAGTTTCTTCCCTAATACCGCTGCACTTTGGAATTCCTTATCTCAATGATGTTTTTCTGCATCTTATAATTTATCCCAGTATAAATGCAACATTACCAGATATTGTTCTACATGTACCGGTACATTGTAAATACGTCTTCCTATAACTATCTTAAGCCCGCCGCACACGTGAGGTCGTTTGCTGAGCAAACGGTCATTCGTGGCCGTTTGCTCAGCACGTGTGCAGTGGCTATTTTGCTGCATTTTTTGCCTCGCGAGGCCGTGAGCCAAAAATCTAACGTGTTTGATATTTTTTGCCTCGCGTGGCCACAATCTCACGTGTGCGGGGGTGATGAGCCAAGTGCTGAGCTAAAATTAAATGTAGCTGGCCAATTAAAAACCATCCTCATATTCACGTGATATGAATACAGTGCGCGCGGGCACCGCTAAGGTCACCAAACTTTTGCTAAAGTGTGGTGACCTTGGCGGGGTTCGCCGGCGCGCGCTGTTTTCGTATCGCGCGCGTGGTTTTAATTGGCCAGCTACATTTATTTTAGTTCAGCACTTGGTTCATCACCCCCGCACACGTGAGATTTTGGCCACGCGAGGCAAAAAATATCAAACACGTTAGATTTTTGGCTCACGGCCTCGCGAGGCAAAAAATGCAGCAAAATAGCCACCGCACACGTGAGCCTAGTGCTGAGCAAACGGCCACGAATGACCGTTTGCTCAGCAAACGACCTCATGTGTGCGGCTGGCTTTAGCCCTTGCCTTGAGTGGCCATTTCGGCCTTGCGTTGGGTGATTTCCATTAAAAAGAAGCTCCAGACTACATGTATGTGGGTCTTTCCACGCTAATGGGCCTATTTGAAAAAAAAGTCAATAATTCCTTTCAGATATCTTCAGTTTATCTCAAACTTAAAGAAATTCCCTTGTGCTGTTCTCAGGAGATAACTTTTGCCCAAAAAGGTAAGAAAATGCTGCCACAACATACATTTCTGAAAAGCTTGTGTACAAATTTTCCATATACATATACGTATGTAACGGTGGACAGACAAAAATGTCACAATTTTGTCTGTCCACGTTACATACGTATATATATATAACATTTGTACACAAGCTTTTCAGAAATGTATGTTGTGGCAGCATTTTCTTACCTTTTTGGGCAAAAGTTATCTCCTGAGAACAGTACAAGGGAATCTCTTTATTTTGAGATAAACACCTGAAAGGAATTATTGACTTATTTTTAAAATAGGCCCATTAGCGTGGAAAGACCCACGTATCGATCGAATGTTAAACCAATCTCTGGATTCACTATGTTGCAATGGTTACCTTGCATTTCTAATTAGTCAAGACAAGCTCACCAAAAAAAGCAGTTACCCAGAATTTGAGGTCGTCAATCAAGGTGTACATTGGAATTTGTACATGTAGCCGTAAAAATTTAACAAGTTTTTAAACTTTTGCCATCATCTTGGTAAAATTCCTGGTAAAATACATTCGGTCCTAACACAGCTTGAATGACGTACCGGCCTATTGCCTGTAATGCTCTGTTCTATCTTGAAGACGGTAGTTGTATGGTCCATCCCTGGTTGGAATGGATGACGCTGAATGCGATTGTAGATGCCGTGTAGTAAGTCAGGATCCACATCTTGGCCGTCATCAATACCTAGAATCAATCATCAATCAATAATCAATAATAATTTAAAAAAATCATACAGGTGTGTGATATCTGGCAAAAATTATAGTTTCATAGATCGAACAGTGTTAAAAAAATCTTTAAAATCTGAGCAAGGTTTTCATGATAAGTGAAAGCTTAAAAAAAACAAAAAAAAAACCAACGATTGTCTATGCTCACTTTGTTTGAAAACTACCTTTATAATTTCCTTTAGAAAGGTACAATTTTCATACCTGCCAAAGCAACATTGCCATGTAAAAAATCGGACTGTAGTGAAATGGTCGAGTTGGTACAACGGTCGAGTTGGTACAACGGTCGAGTTGGTACAACGGTCGAGTTGGTACAACGGTCGAGTTGGTACAACGGTCGAGTTGGTACAACGGTCGAGTTGACCTAGTACTGGACCCGTTTTTATGTACATGTACACAAAACTTGCGGCGCTTGGAGAGTCAGGTCAAGTCGACCGTTCACCATTTGTTCCTATTTTCCACACTTTTAACACTTAAAAATCGGAACAAATACGATAAAATCGGACTAGTTGGCAGGTACATGTATGCATTTTAGACAGAACAAAATGCATGGCGTTTATTACAATAATACTATTAACACTTTGCTTAAAGGGCCCCTTATTTAGGATTTTTATCAATGAAATCTATGCTTTAAAACCACTTTACTCAGTTAAAGTCATAAAAATCCTATTTGGAGCTTGCTTTGGGGGTTAAAACAAAGGTTTTTAGTTTTTATGCTAATGTGAATATGCATATTCATGACCAAGGTCACGACGTCACATTGAACAGTGCACAAAAGATTTCACTTTTTTCTCAATTTTCCTGAAACTTTTGTGATCCATTGCTGTTTGAGTTTGTTTTACATGTTGCCTGCTGTAAGCCATGACAAAACTGAGCGTAGAAACTGCAGCAATTTGCCACAAGTCCAACTTGAAGTCTTATGTTTTTTCTTAACTTTTCCCTTCTGTCTTCCTTATGTGATGCACTCAAAACAGCGCCTTCTGTCTGTGATTTATTGCAATGAAATCTTCAAAGTTGAAAAATGCCACCTTTTATTGATTTTACATCCAAACGAACAATAGTATGTCTTGCAGAACAAGTAATCTCATCAACCCATAAAGTAACATTTTGGGTCACTGCAAAAGACACAATAGGCCTTTAAGGAGTGAAGGCACACGTCCAATAATTTTAACTTTGACACCACTTCTAAACCAATTTATATCATAAAATTTGACTTAAATCACCACACAATATGTTTTGGAAATAAATGAGTTTTTAGCAGAATGTCCTTACCACTGAGGTTCTTCATGAAGTCCTGTAGTTTCATGCGTCTCTCTGCCTTAACGTTGGGGCTGTGCAGGTCGGTGTTCAGCATGATGATGGCAAATGCTAAGATGAAGATGGTGTCAGGCTTATTGAACAACCTCGCGACTTCCCCGTTGCAGATGCAGTAACGCTGCGCGAACGCCTGAAATGTGATTAAGAAATCGTAAAACATGTATTAATCTAGTAAAAGCTTTTTTTGCTCAAAGCTTAAAGGAGCGTAACCAGATTTTGTCAACAAAATGAATTTCGTTCTAACCTAACAATCATAAAAATACCTCTCTAAAATGCTATCCATAGGAAGAAAACAGGAAATTTGCAATCCCCATCTTCGATGTGGAAGCAAAAATTTTGGTGTAATTACTGCACTGCTTCATGTAACAGGATAAATTAGTTTACTAAACTTCGGTGCATTTTTTTCGATAATCCTGGAAATATACGAATTGAGGGCGCGAAATTCCAGAATGGTGATGAGAAAAATATGACATGATATCATATGGTACCAAAATCTCAAAACCCATGGGAAAAAAATGGGCATTCAAAAATATGATCTGGTCACGCTCCTTTAACACCTGCACTTCATCACAGTACACATTGATTTGAAATGAGCCTGAATAATGGCATTTACCTTTGCAATAATCTGTCAGTATCTCACAAATCAATGTACACATTTATTAATTAAATACATTGTACATGTATATACAATAACATTGAACTACATGTAATAAAGATTCCTCCATGAGGAAATTCTTTGCATTGCAGAACTTCAACATGATGATCACCAAAAGCAAACATCAATCATCCTATCCCACCATTTGACAGAGTATGCACTTCATTACAGACTATGCACAAGAAAACAAGCTGCTTGTAACAGAATGACAGTGACGTATCTCTCAATCACAATTTAAGTATTATACAAACTAAAATAAAAGTTATAGTAGACATCTGAGTATGAGATACATGCAAGTCTTTTTCTTTAGGCCTACCAAGCTAAGAACTTGATACAATTTTGACCTACATGTATAATCAGACAGTATGTTTCTAATGAGAAAACGGTATTTGGCACACTACATGTATGTGCGCAGAAGTTGGAATGACCGGCTTCATTTAAAAAGTATCATCAGCTGCCAAAATACCATTGCATGCAATGGCAAAAACCTAATTTTTGCCATTTTGCACATCGGCAAGTACTACATGTACATAATGTACGTATCATCTTGGATAACCTTCAGTAATTGATTTAGCTTGCGTCGGGGAGAATTAAAGGAACACACCGGCTTTGTTGGGCTATTTTGGGCTCGAAATAGCCCCATACATTATTCTGAAGTGCCTTCGAGAGTAAATTAAATATATCCTGAAAAGACGCCGTCAAATTTGGCCGTTTTTGAGCACTTTTGAAAAATTCAAGGTCGTGTGACTTTTCGGAACCAAATTCTGGTTCTGAAAAGTCACGTGGTCTTGTGAGTTAGTTGTATTTCCAGCCGTATAAAAGTTTGTTACTGCAGAACTGCACCAATTCAACTCTGATTTCCCCCCAATATTTATAAGTAATTGACAAAAGAGAGACTATTTATACAGGTATGAAACAAAGTTGAACAAAGTATGAAAATTCGAAGCGAGCGCGTGCTACGGCAGGCTACCGTGGAGTGTAGGATATTTGCCCCGCGCAGCACGGCAAATAGCCTGAGTGCACACACACACGGGCGTGTTGCTTCGGTGTACGTTCGTGAAGAAAAAACATGATGCCAACTCATCAAAAGAAAATGGAAATTTATATTCGGTCGTCCAAGCTGTCCA
The DNA here is from genome assembly GCA_037783545.1 of Henricia sp. BOLD:AAB3569. Classification (NCBI taxonomy): domain Eukaryota; kingdom Metazoa; phylum Echinodermata; class Asteroidea; order Spinulosida; family Echinasteridae; genus Henricia; species Henricia sp. BOLD:AAB3569. The sequence goes on along the minus strand of JBBELK010000333.1, from coordinate 552,458 downwards.
GTGAAATCGTGAGCAGAAAATTTGAGATATCCCGAGCAGGATAGGACAAGAGCGAATCGTTTGTGACAAAGTCGTGAGGCTTGCGCGTACATGTAGTTGCAACGGCTGGTAAAGCGTATAACCCGTCTTTGTTAATTTTGCACTTCTTTAGTAAATTACGGGATATTTTGATGATCTTTTTTCACAACGACCATCAAAAAAGTATTGTCAATGCTGCTACATCACTAAATCATGTAAACAGTAGGCCGGTGTGTACCTTTAATGTTAATTACTGATTAATTGCAATCCCCATAGCGAAATGATTTGAACCAGCCATTCAACAATGGCTAGCTCGGTGGTCGAGTGGTCTTTTGTCCAAGAGGGTGAGATTAAATGGCCATACGAAAAAAATCCTAAATTTCAGAATTTGCCACTTTCGACTTGGCATCTGCCATTTTCAAGTAAACTGTCTATGTCCAAGGTCCCTCTGCACCTCCTGATTAAATGCTCGGAGCGATCGAGATGGTTTTTAATAACATTTGGAGTAATCCTGCCTTTCTTCATAAGCTTTCGGCTGCAGCACACATTCCACCAGTCTCTAGCGATGTACCGACATTAAAGGAGGCGAAGTCGAAAGTGGCAAATTCTGAAATTGACTTTTTTTTTCATATGGCCATTAAATCTCACCCTCTTGGACAAAACTGATGAAACTCACTCAGTTAAATTTGTTAGGTCTTGTTTACATGATGTGAAATTTTGGTTTAAATCCGTTGGAAAATGACAAGGTTATTCAAGATTAAAAGTAGGACAGGTTTTTTTTGACACGTAGTACCTGCAACTATTTGACAATTTTTCAAATGGAAGATTTTGGAAATGGTAATCATGCTCAGTAGAAACATGCCATAAGTCTTGAATTTAATACTGCCTCAGGACATGAACCATGGACCATTCTCTTGACGGTTCAGTGTTCTAGTGGTGGTTTACATGTAGTTCATACCTCCATGAGTCGTTCTATTTTCTGTGCTTCTCCAGGCAGTCTAAATGCCGTCTGGAACTTGCGTAGGGCCTCATCGATGCACATTTCCCTGAAATTCATCTCGTCAACGTAACACCTGAGGGTTGCAAACAATGTTGACCGAGTTTCATTTGCTTATTCTCGCATAACTAAACGATATTCTATAACCTTTAGTTTAGAGAATTGGAAAACTGTTTTAATGTTTGTTTTGTTTAAAGCCATCGCACAACATTAGTTTTTGGCCATTAGAGTAATCCGTACTAACTGTGAATAAAGAGATATGTAGTAGCATTCCCCTGTGAAAGTGTCATTGGTCATTTCATATTCAAAAAATAGGTGAAAATCTTGAACGATTTTTCATGTGCAATCGGAGGGGAATACAAAAATTCAATTCTCGTCCCATGAGACGAAAAATAATTGTTTTACTAATTACTCAAAGACCATAGTACTTCAGACCAAACCATTTTAGGGGAGGTTTTTTACCATCATCACGTTTATATTGTGCAAGTTAAGTGTAAATCTGTGAACATTTTCTGATTTTTGAGATTCCCAATAGTGAGCGGGGGGCTTTAATTTTGCACAACAAATTAATTTTTTTTTTTTGCTTAAATTTTACCACTAGTGTACATGTACCTCATGGTGGTAAAAGTACATTGTACATGTACATGTTTTTCCTAGAAGTTAAATATTTGTTTAATTGTCAATGTGTAGTTTCGATAAAAGTTCCTGTTTTGCCATGCATCAGATAAGGATACAGTGTTACAAAGCACGTGGACGGAAAGTTGGCATTTCTGAATTTTATGGCTTAGTTAAATTTGCCAGACAGAAATTGGCCAGTAAAATAGACTTGGATTCAGACTTGAACATTTGTTCACTCATGCCTGCCTAAAAAGGACATTTTTTTTTTTATTTTCAAAAATCATATTTTAGGAAAAACAGAAACCTAAGCTTGGTCTGACCAGAACAAGAGCAATACCCTTTATGGATGGAAGTTCCAGCAGACTAACTTTGAAATTAGCTTGAACAAATTAACTGCGGATTCGAAGGCAGTTTGACTTGACTTGACTTGGGACTCGAAGGCAGTTTGACTTGACTTGGGACTCGAAGGCAGTTTGACTTGACTTGGGACTCAAAGGCAGTTTGACTTGACTTGGGACTCAAAGGCAGTTTGACTTGACTTGGGACTCGAAGGCAGTTTGACTTTACTTGGGACTGAGGACAATTTGACTTGACTTGGGACTTGAGCAGAAGTGCCCAACAGGGAAGTTTCTTGGGTTGTTTACAGTGGAAATAACATGAATAAAATAACTTTATGTAACGCCCCCTCCCGCACACCCCCCCCTGCAGTTTTACCAAAAATGGTCCCGTATCCATAACAGTTACCACAACAGAATAATCATAGAATCACTTGGAGAAACCCACAAAGTGGGATATAGAGTAATTAATGCACCTGTTATAGGAACACGTTCTTAACCAATTATCTCACTCATAAGGTGATAGGTTATTTGACAAGTTTTATCAATGTCATTATTATTAATAAACTTTGCCAAGCCCCCAAATGAGTTTCAATCCTGGATTTTCTTGGTATTTCCCACCCCCATAAATTGTAGCGATTTTATTTTTCAATTGACTACTTCCTTTGAAGTTACATAAAACACAGTAATATATGGGGAATTTAGAAAATGATTCACGTTAGCAGGATATGCCAGCCAACTTGCTTTGTTTTAGAAGTGGTTCTAACTGTCCAATGTAATGATTCTGTCTGAGATCAGGGTTGTAGTCGAGTCCATCACAAGTCTTTCACAAATCCAGAGCCAATAAAATCACAAGTTCGTGACAAGTCCGTCACAAGTCCAGTAACAAGAAGCAAAGGATGAATAAACACAAAATAATGCCTTTGTTGGAGTTCATTTGAATAGCTTGTGACTTGAATTAAGATCAAGGGACTTGTGGTGGACTTATGAAGGCTTGTGATGGACTCGACTACAACTCTGTCTGAAATGAAATCTTTTTATGAGAAACTGATAATTGAAGTTGAATTTATATAAATGCAAGTGCAAACGCATTTCTTTACAAGGGTGCCCTCATGTGAATGAATCTAGGCCTCTGACTACCATGGTATTATGGCTTTGTTTTCTGTGCAGTATAGCCAGGGAACCAGCCTACCATAGGATGGAGATTTCACACCTTTTTGAAGTCATGGATGCAGTTTGTCATTGTTTTCTCATAACGTAGATGAGGTACCGAGCTGACTTATCAACAGGTTGGTTTTTATCATACATATCCTCAATCACACATGGAGATAATGCCATTTGTAACAGTTTTTAATCCTGTAATCTATATTTTATAGTTAAAATAAAGGACTAAACTTCAGTGGCAAAGTTCCAAACCTTCAATACTCCATTGCACATCCATTTCCTGGATCTACATGGCAACAAAACAACCTTTTCAAAACTATTTTAAAGTTTCGACACAAGTGTAATGTCATGTAAAAAACTTGTGAAAAGAACAAATTATGACACCATGCAGCCACCGCCCAGTGTCAATAAACACGTAGTTGACGTCACCAGCCGGATGAGCATATTGTGTAAATAACTGTGCAGGAAACCACAACACACTGACAAAGGGTAATTTGCTTTCTGTGAACAACCACAAAGACACGAACTGCGTGCAGGAAAAAAAATACATTTGGCCTGTTCTCTGGTTACGAGTGAACAGTTAAAAAAAAAAAAAAAGACAGGAAATTTGTACACAGCCCTTTTCCTGTGTCTGTGCGAAAGGAAAAGACCTTACTCACACCTTTAAATTTTCATTAAATTTAGTATAAAATGCTAAATTGCAAAATATTGGAAAACTGTTACAAACAGTATTATATTCATGTGTGATTGAGGATGTGTATAAACCAAACTGTGTACAACTTTTCTATTTTATAAGTTAACTCAATACCTCATTCACAACAGTATACGTTACAAAAAAATCAATTAAAAAGCTATCCATTTTAAGAAATTGTGCAAAGCCACCATCCCATTTAGGTTGGTTCCCTGGCTATACTGCTAAAAAAAACGGAGCCAAAATACTATACCAGTAGTACATGTAGTTAGGGGCCTAGATTCATTCACATGAGGTCCCATGTAAAGAATGCTTGTGCACATGCATTTATATAAATTCATCTTCAATTATTGTTTTCTTATAAAAAACTATCACCTCGGGCAGAATCATTGCAATGGACAGTTGGAACCACTTCTATCTTCCATTTGAGTGAGGTTTTTCTGGTCAAATTTAAATGGTTGATTAAAAATGTTGGGACATTGCAAATCCAATCATACGCCAATATAACCTGGGGTCGATTTCACTAACGCTTACGATCCTTTGCAACTGAAGATGCGATGGGTTACCGCTCCATAACTCTTGATGCATCCTGAGAACGATTTCAAGAAACTTTCGATGAGTTCAACCATGCATATCTGCCATGGCAACGCACCATAATCTAAGATGAGGCAATGGGTCTTTGTAGCGTACAATTTGACCAATGATGGTAGTGGTTTTTGTAATTTTTGGAAGATGAGATAAACTCTGGCTCCCCCGAAAACGGATTGTCACTTTTGATAGATTCTATGCTAAGCGATATAAAAGAAAATGTCAAATTTTGTACAGAAGATTTTAGAAGGGGACAAAAAGTGTCGCTTCAAAAACACCGAAGCTACGCTGCAGTTGGCCATCCATTGATGCTGCCGTGTAACACGCGTCCTACATGTAGGTGCATAAAAACAAAAAGCGCTCACGCGCTTGGTGACTGCACGGCATAGAAATGCACGTGTCCTGTTGAGTTATTTCGAAGCTGCTCCCCACCATTTAACGCGCGCGCTTACATTACGCAGAACGGACGGAGAGACTTTTTGAATTCGTGTAGCTGACAACCTTTTTATAAAAAACATAATTTAGCACAGCAAACAGCCTTAGAGCAAATATGCAAATGTCCCCTAATCGATAATCGAACGCATCGCGCTTTACGTGTGTACATGTGTAGGTTTGATGAAATCCACCGCAGCACCCGTCGTAGCAAAGATCCTTTGCAGCCCTAGAATCCAATAATAGTCTTATTATGGACCTTACTTTATGAAGAGTTTGGTGAAATCGACCCCTGGTGTTGTACAAATTTAGTTTGGCCAGATGGGGATTGTTAGGATAATAATGAATCCAGATTTAAAGAAGAAAATAGTCTTATTTGTTTGTTCCCTGTTTCGGATGAAAAACCCCAAATGTGAGTGAAGGGGCACTACTTACTCCAAGACAAGCATGTTGAATTCCTTCTGAAGATTCCCAAGATATTCCCCGATCTTGGACTTGCTCAGTCCCGTCCGGTTCAGCAGGAACTTGGCCACTTCGTTGGGCGAGTTCTCCAAAAATTTGTTGTCTACTAAAAATTTGATTCCCTTCTCGGGTTTCCTGTTTCAAGAAAAATAAATGGGTGTAAGATTTCAAAGTCTTGAAAATTTATTTTTATTTAAAGCGAGATGTTGTACAAAAGTTTCACAAAACATACAATGTTGTGTACCACAGCAATGATAATTTTCAATCACATCCTGACAAAAATGTTTTTCACCATATTTCAAAAAAAAAAATTCATGTGAAACTGGGGAATGAACTAGAAAATTTCTTTGCATGTTGGGAATTTGAGAATTTAAATGTGTACTACCAGTAAATAATATATTTGGGTCTTTCCACAGTAAATGGGTCTTTCTATAAATTAGGGGTCCAAAAGTGTGACATTTGGTGTCCCCCGTTACACCTGATATGTGATATTTTTCGTACAAAAATCATTAAAATGGCTTTTAAACCATTTTGTATGAATTGTACTTTATGTACTCACTCTTTGAGATGGAAAGTATTTAAAGAATGTGTCCTGAATTTACAAAAACAAGATGTAAAATGTAACGGGGGACACCAACATTGGACCCCTAATTTATAGAAAGACCCAAATGGGGGCATTTCGTCCTGGTTACGAAATTGAAATCTAAATTCAGCGATGTCAAGTTCAAACTTTGAGAGGACCACAAGATTTTAAGGAAGTAATACCACTGGACCTCATAGAAGCTCAGATAGAGTATCTACTTACACCGTGTTTACACTTGACAGCGTTCGCCCTTAACTTTTTTCCTAACTGGCCACCAGGACCAGTTGGCTTAAGTTTTGACTGGCCCGTTGGCGTTTCAAGTGGCCCGGTTCAAATTTCAATTCTGGTTGTTTATTTTACACACAGTCGACCTTTAGTGTTTACAATAAAGAGTGAATAAACTAGGAAAGTTTGATAGTCATTAAGGTTCTCCCCAGAACAAGTTTGAAAATGTGTGGTGAATTTTTGAGCTACCGGTATTCTTGGGTCTTAAAAAAAGGCTCCTTTGTTACAAACTCACATGGATTCATGTTTTTGTGCACATTTAAATATTTTTAATGCAAAAACTTTATGAAGGCTGACATTTAAAAAAAAAAAATATTTGTCAACATTTATCCGCAGTTAGTACATTTTTGTATGATGACTTTTCATTACATTTTCACTTTCTGGGAGTCAATAAGCTGCAATCTTACAACCCAAATCCACTGCGACAGTCTGGTCGGTCTGGTAAAACTTTTTCACATAGACCAGGCCGCTTCCCGGCCCGGGAACTGCACGATCTGCAGGATCGACATCGCTAACGGACACGGCCAGTATCCGTTCCACTTTAAAATTATCACTGCACGGCACGGCTGTGCCATGGATGGACGGGGCAAGGACTGCAGGCCAGGCAGGCCGTGTCAGCAAACCTGCCAGCGAGAGCGGCCGGTCAACTCTAGGCGCAGCGGGCGACCAGTTCATGCAAAAACACGCGCGCACACGACACACTACACGGACGTTTCAGGCGCCATCTTGGTAACTAGACTTGCAGAAGTCTGAATCGCGACTCGTTGCAATCGCGGTCTGCACGCGTGCCCAGTTTGCATGCAATCACGCACGCACAGGAGTGTCTTGGTGCGGACGGAAATGTCATAGACTTGCACAAGTCTACATGTATTTACTGTCAATAGAGGGCGTTGTTTTCTTGCTTGGTAAAAACAAGATGGACGACGACCGTGCGTGCGTAGAAAAAACGGAAAATAAAATCTGCCACGCTCAACAAAAATGCGGAAACATGCAAAAAAAAAGCGCATTAAGGAAATTAACGCGGAAATTTCACATACATGGCATGGGTCTATTTGAATTCAACTGGACAAACGGACCATTTGGCGAGGCTTTCTAGCTGGCCCGAGACGATTTCAACTGTCATTTGGCCAACGGACCAGTGCTATTTCGAACGCTGCTTGAACCGGCAAAGGTGGATACAGACCCAGCATTTTAATTGCGACCACAAAACTGAAAATTTGCCGCGTTTACATTACACCTCGATCCGGCTTCAACTCGCCTTCAGAAACCGCAAAAGTCACCACCAGTTGTAACTGCAGCGCATGCGTGAATTGTTAGGTGTTGCGGAACTGGTGCCAAATTGGTCAATTAAATCTACCACATGGCGGGCACTGCCCCAAGGACACTCAAATTGCTGAATCTGTATTCGGGTAGTGTTTATACTACAAGCGACCTTGACAATTGCGGGGTTGAACCCGGCAATTGCGGGGTTCAACCCTACCCCAAAGGTGACTTGAAAAGGGTGAATCAGACCCGGGTCTGATCTGCCTTTTTCAATTCACCTTTTGCATTTACACTTACAGTATAGTGCCTACCCGGCTTAAACTCCCCTTTTTAGAAATTGCGGAGTTCGATTTGGCAAAGGCGAATCGAGTGTAAACGGGCCTCTACATTTACATGTACAATGTACATGTACATGTAGTGTGTGAGAAGTTTTGGGTCCAAATCCCATAGGATTTTTGTAAGAACACAATTTCTTTCCAAAATCTTTATTCAAATGCTGTAATTAGGTTAGAGACATGTAATTAACCATGAATTAACCAACTCGCTGTGTCCGCACTGGACTCACTGTCTCGGGAAAAGTTCCCTGGTCAATTTTCCTGGGCAGCAGTTGGCCAGGAAAAGTAACAGCAAGACGCAGGAAAAGTTACTGAGAGGAAAACGTCCTACATTGTAGGCTGTCCACATTGGATATAAATAAATAAATAATTAGAGGATGTAATTAATTTCACAACTGGTGATGTTGGCATCCACCCAGTGATGAGTCAATTGAATTACTGACGTGTGTACATGTACGTATGTACATGCTGGTGGTGATAATCGGCAGCAATACACCCTAAAATTTATTGAGAAGAAATTGTTGTTATGACAGTTTCAAAATAAAGTGAAATTTCAAGCTCATGCACTTTAACAGACTGTTTAGCAATTAAACTGTCAGTTATTTCACCATTTGGTCTTTGCCAAGCTTATCTGTACCCACAAATTTCATTCTAGAAATTTTGTTTTGGAAATAAACACTTTTCATGTCAACTAGAGAATGTCCCATGCATACATGTAACACCAATTTTGCTGATTTGTCACTTGGATATATGGTCATTCTATAAATTTGGGGTCCAACGTGCGACATTTTTCTGTCCATGTTACTTGTATGGCAAATAGCAGGTGTATCATTAAAAATGCCTTCAAAACATATTTTTATGAATTGTACTTTATGTAATCACTCTTTGAGATAGAAGGCATTTTAAAAATATGTCCTGAATTTACAAACTACAACATTTTACAAGATGTCAGATGTACAATGTAACAGTGGACAGAAAAATTTGACCCCAAATTTATAGAATGACCCACATATACATGTAGATGTATCTATTATCTGAAAAAATGATGACCTTCATGAAAAATACTTAAAACATTGCAACTTCTCAGAAGATTTTGTGTAAATTGGTTTAAAATCTGTAGAGATACCGGTATGATTATTTAAAATCACTTAAAATTTAAAAATTCTGGTCGCCAGATATTTCACGTTATTTTGAAACACCCCTTTGACACTCCTACCATAAAAAGAGCTGTCCTGAAATGACAGCAAAACTGGATTTAATGTGAAACAATGTAAATTCCACACAGGGGCCTTTAGGCATGTTAGAATCCCAAGTTTCAAAGAAAAAATACATGTACATGTGGTGTTTCAAAAGTACCCGGTACATGAAATATCCGTCAATGAGCATGAATTTAGCGCGCGCATTGCTGACGAGCCTGTGCCTTTAAGTGGTAACAATGGGCACTGAAAGAGTTAATGGTTTAAGTGACCAATCAGTAAAATTGGTACCGGTATGCAAGGGACATATTTTAAAACAATCATTCCAGAATGAAATTTGTTGGTGCACGCAAGACATTTCATGAAACATGTATGGACCTGTGCAAGGGCCCTATAAATTACACTGCTAAAAAAAAGACTTAAAATATTTTCTCAAAAATTCTAAATTTGTTTGGCCTTGATTTTTCTCTACAATAAATGATATAGTAAGGCACATGTTGTATGTATGGCAGCGTTTGCCCTTAACTTTTTTCCCAACTTGCCAACAGGGCCAGTTGGCTCGTCTTCACTGGCCCTTCAGCATTTCAAGTGGCCTGGTTCAAATTTCCGGTTGTTCTTTGTACACACAGTCGACTTTTAATATTTGCAATAACCACATTTGAGTGAAAAAATTAGAAAAATTTTGTAGTCATGAAATTTTCCCTAGTACAAGTTTTATTTCAACTGGACAGCCGGACCATTTGGAGAGGCTTTCCAACTGGCCCAAGATGATTTTAACTGTCATTTGGCCAACGGACCAGTGCTAATTCGAACGCTGTATGGTAGTGTATACATCTCATTAGTTTATGTTATCACTCATCACATGTATCCCTCATTAAAGATAGACTACATGTACATGTATGGGTCTTTCTATAAATTAGGGGTCCAAAAGTGTGACATTTGGTGTCCCCCGTTACACCTGATATGTGTTATTTTTCGTACAAAAATCATTAAAATGGCATTTAAACCATTTTGTATGAATTGTACTTTATGTACTCACTCTTTGAGATGGAAAGTATTTAAAGAATGTGTCCTGAATTTACAAAAACAAGATGTAAAATGTAACGAGGGACCCAAATGTACATGTACGGAAAACTTTTTAAAACAGCATTACATACATGTACATGTAACTGAAGAGTAATGCTGATAAACTGCCTTGTAGAAGATTGAGCCACATACATGTAGGTGTACAGTAGCTCTAATACTTGAAGAAAAAAAACTATAATTGCCATTGAATGAATGGCAAAAAGAATGTCTGCAGACAACCTTTTCAGAAAAGCACCTTCAGTTCGCATTTTCTCCCACAAAGTTACCATTTTACACGGGGAAATCATGTGGTGTTTGTTACTATTGCTGTCAGCATTTTCAGTCGGGTTTTTCTTGTAAACTCATGAAGTAAAAATTTGGGTCACTGCAAATGCAAATGTGTATTGGGGTATTAAATCAGTTAGTGTAGAAAACATGAAACAAATTTTGGAAACATTTTATTTGAGTCTTAATTGTTTTTTTTGAGCAGTGTGTTTTGTTATGAAGAAAATCTACCCAGTTTTGGAAACTTACTTGTTGAAAAGGTTGAGTCCAATCCGATACCTGCGCCACCGAACTGGCGTCATGGGTATACTGAGCATAGGATCCATTGGTCTCTTCTCCATAGATTCCATGAAGCTAGATTCTAACGAAAGACTGTCCATGCTATCGGCCATACTTGAATCGTCCCCAACGACAAATCTACTTGAGGATGACGATCCTTCGCTACTCATACTGTCCCCCGTTTCGGATCGCACTATGGTCTTAATCGGCACCCCCGCATTGCCGTTGGCAATAGTCCCGTTGCGCGTGGCCACTTTGGTGTTTTTGTTTTTTCGCTTCCAAACCGGGGACTCCATTCCGCTGGCGCTCTGTACTCTGGTTACCAGTTGCTTGGAGGCAGAGGGAGGGCTGGAGGCCATGTGACTAGACAAACTGACCAATGGCAGAGAGGCGCGCTTTTGGATGGTAGTGTGGGTTTCTTCGTCGTCGTCCGTATCCGTTTCGATCGACGATGTTGAGATGATCTTGTCAAGCATGGTTAGGGAGCCCTCAGGGGTTGCCACGGTTACCGCTGGCAATTCGTGTATGAAATCGAGATCGAAATCGCTGGTGGTGACTGTGGACGCAATTGAAATCTGGTCCGATCGGTCGCCCAACTCGCCGCTGCTGATGGAGTTGGACCGCATTTTCTCCGAATCTTGAACGTTCTTTTTCCTCAGAGCCTCGACGGATCCCACGGTGTGCATGCGTGGCCTTTCATAAGAATCCGGTTCCATTTGTGAAACAGGTGATTGTGGTACCACAGTTTGGCTATTTGTTGATGAGGAACTGGCTTTCCTGGTTTGTGTTGGGCTATCGACACTCGATTTCCCCTGAACATTTCCGTCGTATTCTTCTTCTTCTCTTCTATTGGCTTGTTCATTTTCCAGTGATTCCCTCAGTACTGATCCCCTGGGAGCATGTCGTTGCACTTTGGGTGAACTGGAGGGCGAACCCTTACGGGTCCGGTCGCCACTTTTGCTGCGAGAAAACGGCCAATTTTTCTTCTTGGGGGAAATCTCCTCTCCGTTCTTGGCCTTGGGACTCTTCTTAGCTCGCTTGGTGCTTGGGCTGGCTTTGCCGCTAGACTCGCCAATCACGGCTTTGGAAACAACGGTTTTTCGATTCTCAATCGTGATTGGGGACACCATAGGGTTCCCTGTTTCGACCGAAGATGTGGTGGATGATGGACTTGCCAGTACTTCCATGGCGACACTTTCATCTTCACAAGATTCCTGTTGTTGCATCTCCCCTTCAATCACAATAGGCTCTGGAACAATATGTACTGTTTCAGCTTCAACTTTGCTTACTATAGTAATCTCTTCACGCTCAGTTAACGTAGCTTCTTTCACGTCCACATCCATGCTTTCATCTACGGACTCCAAGTCTTCTTTTGGAGAAACCACTTCCTTCTTTATTGAGTCACTACATTTATCTGATATTTCGACATCATCAAATGGCAGTCTTTTAGCACATGCAATCTGAGCGGGACTTCCAAGTCGACATGAGAATGCCCTACCGCCCCCGTCTTTCAATTCAGTGTTCTGTATAACCATCTTAATAGTCTTCTCAGTTGTGACAATTTCAGCAGGAGTGGAGCCCCTTTCCGCCTTGCCTTCAACCCTTGTACTTAAGTCATCACGAGAACCACGTGGTGTGGATTCCGAGCTTGTATGACTATCGCTGTCATCGGACTGCCTGTGCATAGTCAACGTAACTACCATTGTTTTAGAGTTCAGGCGATTTCTCTCGGTCGAAGCATCCGAGTCAGGAATCGCTTTCCTCTCCTGACCGGCCGAAACAAGCACACCACGTTTCGGTGTGACGTTATTACTATTATTATGATGAACTTTGTGCTTTTTCTTCTCCGATCCCACCGTCTCAATCTCGCGTAGATGCTCAACAGCACCAAGTTCTTGTATATCCTTGAGTGGCGTTCGTAGCGACATGGGCGATGTAGGGCCTGAGTTTCCAATGACCATGACCCTAGCTCGGCTCCCTCCAGGCCCCCACTGTTTGGAATGACTGTCCAGGTAACGTGATATACGGCTTTCGGATGGCGTGCGTCGTAGCCGTTGGAATTCTTTTTTCATGTTGTGCTGCCGGAAGGCTTCTTGGATCACCTTTGCGGCATGATGAGACCGGACTCGACCACCATAACGCTTCTCTAACATCTCAACCTGGATAAAAAAAGCAAATGACCATTTTCACAGTTGTAACATTACATGGTCTTATAATTACCCAGTGAGCTACATGTACATGTACATGAAGCGTGTCATCCTACATGTAGGACAACATATCCTGCACCCTATGACATGTTACATTGTACATGTTGCTCTCTACATGTAGGTCATTATAAGGGTATTTTGATGGTACATTGTAAATTACCTTACTTGTAATATCAGTGACCCTGAAAATGCCCAGAATGCAATCACTGCTGTACATGTACCTTCAACACACTGTAAAGATTATGGGTCATCGGACTTTTTTCAGTAAAACTTACATGTAACCAAATTAGGCTAATTTACAATGTCAACACCCCAAATTAAGGTTCACACCCCAAATTAAGTGTTCTAAAACTGTTGATGTCTTATGCTCCCCACATGTACAGTGTACAATGTACATGTAGTGAGTCAGATCACAGAAAAGTTACATTGTCAATTTTGTCTTGCCCATATGACCGTACATGTATTTCAAGCATGCCACCTTATGTATTCACCAGTGTTTTGGTAAAATTTTCCCAAGTCTAAAGTGCATCACCACAAAGGTCTTTATCGTCTTAGTAAAATTTTGAACACAGCTCTTAATATTATACATGTACATGTATGTATGTTCCTTAGCCCCTACATGTACTGTAAGTACATTTCTCCAATTTGTCTGAAATATTTGAACTGCACGGCCAAATGTTACATAAATGTAATGTTCCATGGTATTTTGTGAGCAAGCAAAACCTTAAATGACCTCTCTATTGCAGATAAATGAAAGTACGTACACTGTACCATGACTGTACATGTATACGCATTCACAAAACAGGAAACCAAACAAATAAAAATTTAATAAATTAGTCAGTCCATTTTTAATACGGTCCAATCAAAAATATCCACAAGCTTTTCTCCAAGAGAATTAAAAATGATACAAAAGGTCACAGCTTAAGTGACGTTACTGTTACCATGGTACTTTTTTTTCTTCATTTTACATGTGTAAGCCAAATGGATACGCATTCATTTCTGATTACGACAGACACTGGTGAATTATAAGCCATCTGCACACCGCAAAAACAATTTGGTTTGCAAATGGGAATGCCGTTAAGATCTCATTGTCAGGGAATTTGAAGATAACACTTCACTTGAAGAAATATAAAGGTGAGAAGAAAAAATAAAGATTTAAGAAAGTGGTTGGCCTAATGCATTTTTGGAAGTTCAGGAACCACAACGTGAAAGTCCATTATCTAAGATCAAATTAAAAGTGGCTTCCTCACAAAACAAAATGAAAGACAGTATTGTAAGTGCTAACGAACTTGACATCTACCAGATACATACATGTACAATGTACATGTACTTCATTTTATGTTTGGGTAAGAGTTGAGAAGTTGATCAGAAATTTATTTCTTTTAAATGACTCATCAAGCACCAGTAAGTGCAGATTTAATGGAAAAACCCAAATTTAGGAGCGAGAAAAATTTAAGTGAGGAAACACTTAAATGTTTTTAGCCTGCTTCATATGTTTTGTACACAAGGTCTGAAGCCGTGATCAACCACTCAAATCTTTCCTATGTTTGAGATTTGGAAGGCAAAATACAATATATGTTGAATTTTATGCAGATGGCACACTGTCTTGTGAACGTACTTAAAGAAAGTGCCGAAATGAGATTGTCAAGTGGGACAAAAAAGTATGAAAAGATATGAAATACATGTACATGTACCGGGAAAATTAACATATTTCGATAATTTCTCTCTCTCGGATTCAAAAAGTCTGATTTGAGACAAAAAACTGAAAAGTCTCATGCCTGAAAATGAGAAATGATTTCAGAGATTGCAAAGAAAAACCAAAAGCTGTACCTGTTTATTTTTGAGATCGGAAGACAACTCGTAAGAGTTACTCAAGTCCCGCGACTTCTGAATCAGTCTCTCATCTTCGCGTCGCTGCTGTATTGACTTTTCCCGTCGTAGCGACACTCGCGACGGTTTTACCCGCGGAGTCACCTCAAACCTCGACCGCAACTCCGGGCTTATACGTCTGATTCCGACCTCGCTTTCGGTTAGCGAAAGGGCGCGATGGAGTCCAGGTGGTGAAGCAACCTCACCAGGCAAAGAACTATCGGTATTCCAACGCACGATTGGGGTTTTAGACTTTGGTTTTCCAATTGAGTCTCTCTCTGTTTGGATAGCTATTGTCCGAGTTGGCGTTGACGACAAATCAATAGACTTGGAATTCCTTCGAGGTGAAGACACTTCCTCGACTTTCAAGTCGAAATGACGGGTTTTCTCGGCAACAGATCGCGAGCTTAGTACATCCTGTTGCTCCTCCACTTGCGACGGTGACGATTCCTGCAGCGGACTCTCCGAGACCGAAGCTGGTCGTTTGGAAGCGAGGTTAATGGAACTCAGCGTCTCAACCTCTTGTGGATCACTGTAAGACGAAGAATAACACCATTTAAATAAGAATCGCGTCATTTTACGCATGAGGCCCTGCATCGTGCTTGGTAAAATCCGCTGGCACAAGTAGCACCAGACACACATCGTCAAGTCTGACTTTGGAATGAAAATAGTGTTGGTTGTTCTGCTTTCAAATATTATTCCCAAATGACAAAAATACCACAAATATTTCAACAATTTACATGCACGGGTGATCGATAAAACACTTTTCCCGCGATGTCTTGCTCCAAAGCCTGTGAATGGAATCACCGAGTCCGAACAAGCCAAGGTTGGGGAACTATCAAAGTTTGCATTGTCTTCAATGACATAACAAATGTCAAAGGGTTCACTGTACTTTTTACTACCAAATGTACACAGATTTAGAAAATTCTACGGTGAGCATCAAGGATTTCAAATGGCATATCTGCCTGTGCCAGGAAAAAGGGGAATTGTAGGGGAGAGGGCTATGTTATTTGCTTCACCTAACCAATGTGTATTTTTTTTTTCTGTCATTGGAGGAAAAGGAAGGGGATGAGGATCAGGAGGCATCATGTAGGATCAAAAGAGATACATTTTTGGTAAAATGTAGAACAATTTAAAAATTTTGATAAGGTACCGGTATGTTTTTTTTTTAATAAGTAAAAACCAAACAAAACCGGTTTACCGGTTTAAGGGAAAACTACTCAAGCTTATCAACATGTAAACAACTTCCAAAAGTCAAAAGAACTTTTTCACTAAGCAACAAAAATCAAAATTTCCCCAACTAAGGTTGATGGGTTTTGAATATGATTTGCGTCACCAGGATCTAATTTTAAATTTGATTATGCTCTGCATCAACAATTTTGTGTCTCTGAGTTTCACTGCATGCATCTTTGATAAAAATAAAAGAAATAAATTTAACTCCAAATTCCAATGGCTTTAGTTTACAAGGATTTGGTCCAGTAGAGCTCTATGGACATGGCACAGCGTGGGACATGTGCGAAATTGGTCTCGGTCTATAAAGTGTTCTGTAGTGTGACTGCACAGTGTTGAACTTCGATGGTTTTGTTCCAGCAGTAAAAATACCTCTCTCCTCACAGATTTTAAGGAAGTACAGTATAGGCGGATCCAGATTATTTTTTTAGGGGGAGCTGAGAGTGAGAGTCAATATTTTTTCAAAACTCCCGTCTTAATGTTAAAAACGTGATATTTACCGTAGGGTCCAAAGTTACAATGGCCTTTTTCCAAATCTCGGCTTCGGCTCCGTCTCCGTCTCCGGCTCCGGCTCCATGTGGTTTACGTGGAGCCGGAGCCGGAGCCCAAGTCGAGATTTGGAAAAAGGCCCTGGACTACCCCCATAACTACGGGAAGGGTGTGCGTTCTTCCCTGTTTCTCTTTCCCGCACCACTCTCCAACTCTTTTACTTTTTTTGAGTATTGCCACAGGAATGCTTTTCCCCCCACGTCGTTCTTGATAAAATATTCAAGTCAGAAATGTATGGTACATCGTATGTTGATAATGTGTTTTTTTTGGTCTACGTACTAAGGGTGGATTCACACCGAGCTTTTTGCGCGTAAATGGGACGTGCATCACTTTGAGAAAAAGCGGTGTGGAAGGGATTTGGAGTGAAACGACGCACTTAAAATCACACAATCAACTTGGGTGGAAAGTGTTTTTGTGATTCTGTGATTTTTAGTGCATCTTTTCACTCCAAATTCCCTCGATACCACTTTTTCTCAAAGCGATGCGTGTCGAAATTACGCACAAAAAAGGTGTGAATTCACCCTAAAGAGTATTTGTAACATTATTCCAAAAATGCTAGTGACTAATCAAACTGGCTTGTCCCCGACAGCGAAAAGAAAACGGAGGTATTAGTCAATCTGAGCTGATCCTTCTTCCTTGCCACGTGCAGGCAAATACTGACGTATCCTTGGGCAATATAATTACGCAAATCTGCAATGCAAACAAACTAGCCAAACCTGGAGAAATCCTGTGAATGCTACCTACACTGTTGCTCATTTTTACAACCGAGTGAATTTCCGTACCCTGGGGCTTTTAGGAAATTAGCTGGAGTTTCTTTTTTATGTGTATGCCACGATAATTTAAGGTGCATATTAAAAGTGGGCTTCAATTTATATATTTTTGCTGGAAGTCGATTTTGTTATTGGGTCTTTCTATAAATTAGGGGTCCAATGTTGGTGTCCCCCGTTACATTTTACATCTTGTTTTTGTAAATTCAGGACACATTCTCTAAATACTTTCCATCTCAAAGAGTGGGTACATAAAGTACAATTCATACAAAATGGTTTAAAAGCCATTTTAATGATTTTTGTAGGAAAAATAACACATATCAGGTGTAACGGGGGACACTAAATGTCACACTTTTGGACCCCTAATTTATAGAAAGACCCTATTGCTTAAATACAGCTTTGTTGTAGAGTTTCAGCTCAATTTAGGTAGTTTACGAGTACAGAAATGCCATGGCCCAATCTCCATCATAATAATTAAAGTTCTGACTAATCAATGCTTCAGAAAAATGTTACATCTTGTTTTTGTAAATTCAGGACACATGCTTTAAATACTTTCCATCTTTAGTGGGGTACCGTGGCCGAGTGGTTAGGGCCATTGACTCGCAATCATGGGTGAAAACTTGGGGTTGCGGGTTCGAATCCGAGTTCGAATCCGGCTGCGGTACCTGTGCCCCTGGGCAAGGCACTCAACCACACTTGCTCCATCCTTCGGAAGGGATGTAAAGCCGTTGGTCCAGTGTGTTAGGTAATGGTAACGCACTCTAAAGATCCCAGAGCATTCTTTCGTACATAAAGTACAATTCATACAAAATGGTTTAAAGGCCATTTTAATGATTTTTGTACAAAAAATAAAACATATCAGGTGTAACGGGGGAGACTAAATGTCACACTTTTGGACCCCTAATTTATAGAAAGACCCCATTGCAAATGATACAATGGGCCTTTAAACACATCAATTGTCAGCTGTACATTTACGATTAATTGGGACAGATCTGAATTCAAGTCTATGGTGTTTGTGCCATTAAGACAGAGGGATGAGCCCTCCCTAAGTGAAGCTGACCTTTCAAAATGAGCTGCCACCCTCTGAGCCCGTGGGCAACATTCGTTTTGTAACTGTTACTTTGGTGTGCGCACAAGTCCAAAATAGGCTCCAATAAAAACCAATCTTTGGAACTGTGCACTGCATAAACCAAGCTCGAGAGAGTATTAAATAGGGCATGTTGAACAGGGTATTTTTTAAACAGAAGGGGAAACTGATAGGGTGGAGGATTTGTTCCAGGAAAAGCAACAAAACCTACATGTACATGTACGACCTACATGACCTACATGTACAATGTACATGTACTTTGAGAAACAAATTGCTGAAATTTCTCAATGTACGTGTCATTACAAAAAAAGGGGAAAATGCAAAATAAATCCCCAACTTTGTACAGTGTTTTTTAATTTTAAATGGCAGGCCTCGAAATTTAGACTTTTTAGGGCAGAGCCACTTTGGCCTCAAAAAAATTGTCTGATATTTTGGGGCACCGAGACAAGTTCGCAGGGCACTGAGGCCACTTTGCAGTTAGGGCATGGATGCTACATGTATGTCACATTTGTTTTACATAGTATATGGGAGAGATGAGGAAACAAAAAAGAGGAAATCAGCTAAAAGTATACATGTCCAAAAGCATACATGTAGAAAAGAATGATTAAAACAATTTTTCCTTGAAATATTTTCCCTTAAATTAAATAATTATTTAATTTACGGACACCTTCATTGCAGTGCAAATCTCAACAGCTTGAATTGAGTATAAGGCTGCAGTGAAGTTGCACATCATATTTCTCATTTTTGACAATCCTAATCACATTTACTGTACACATGTATCAATTTTATTCAACAATGACAGACAATTTAATTAATTTAGACAGCAGAACGTGCCTTTGATAGCATTTGCCATATGTTTTTGTGCAATGATTAATTTTGTACCGGGGGGGCGGTAGTGCAAAAACCTAATCCTTTATAATTACATGTACATACATTAATGTACGTATACATGTACATCTAAGATGGATTCATGCTGTGTGGTCATGCATCTTTGAGATAAATAAGCTTGAAAGGAGCTTGTTCAGATTTTTCCAGAACTTGGACTTTTCCCCGACGCAAGCTAAATCAATTTCCGAACTTGGACTTTGTTCTAACCCAACAATCATATGAAATACCTCCCTAAATACTACCCATGGGGAGAAAACAGGAAATTTGCATTCTCCAATTTGGATGTGGAAGCAAAAATGATGATGTAATCACCGCACTGCTTTATGGAACAAATTAGTTTACAAAACGTCAGTGACGATATCCTTGGCCTTAAAATATAGCCCACAGATTGAGAGAGCAAAATTTCAGAATGGTAATGGCAATTCCATGATTACATGTAGTTACGTCACATTTTAATGTGCCTTATACATTATGTTTGGCCGCTATAGAAGATGGATAAACATTGTTTTTTTCATTTTGATGGCGTCATTACATCTAAACCAGACCTACTTCACACTATCAAAAAAAAATAATGAGACACATTTGAGTGATATCAAGAACTTCAACCGTGGTTAGTTACGTTACATGAAAAGGACATGGAAGAAAAATAAGTCTTTAGTGGTGTTCCCATTGGACTATTTTTGGTTAAACTCCCGTGGTTGTGCGGGAGAGTAACAAAATTTATTCCAATGGGGACGCACGGAGAATTAGCGTCCCTGTAAAGTTACCGCGACCACGATGTAAAACGTACAGGGCGAGAGAGGCCGCAGAAACTTTCCGCTCAACCGCGGGAGTTTTACAGGGCCCTCGAAAAGTCCAATTGGAACAGCGCCGCCCTGTAGAACTACCGCTGCCGCTGTGTAAAATGCCAAATGGATGACGTCACTTCCTGCATGGTGCAATCCCACCACACATTGCGCGAACAAATTCTGGTTATTATGTATGGGTCATGTATGTACATTGTGTACGTACGCAAGTTTAATCGAAGTTGTTCGAAATTTGATTGGGTTTCATGCAGCATTAATAATTTCGCACCAATATGTGTATCGCATGCAATGTCAAACATCCTGTTAGGTCAAAAGTTATGTAAACCACGCCTTCAATTGACCACATATGGCCAGCCGAGTAGCAAAATTTTTCGCTCGCGTCGTGTAAAATATGTGGTAAGTGGGAACGCACGGGAGATTATACAGGAAGGAATGTTTACAGGGGGTCGCGGAACGTTCCCGCGAGGGCGCGGAAAAAGAAGTCCAATGAGAACACGCCTTTTGCCCCAAAAGTTTCCTTAAACTACACATGTAGGTTCATCTGAAACAAAGTTTGGCAATCATATAATTACTGGTGTCATGGCAAGTTATTTGATGACTTGTAACAATAATACAAATTGTGCCTGGTCCCGTTTTGCTCACATTTAGTGTGCATGTACATGTCGGTCTCCATTGCTTTCCACAGAAAGTCAAGAAGAACATCTGTATAGTCCAATTTAGGATAGGTATACCATCTTCTATGTACATGTACATTTTTAAGCAAGATATCAACACTATGTTTGCTGAAATTCAGTGTGTAAAGACTTCAAATGCATCCCAATTGCTCAAATCCACCAAAATGTGATCTGAATACGCTCCTTTAAGTATTCTCAAATTACTCTTTTTTGAGAATTTATTGGAAAGCCTCAAGCACATCTTATGGTAACATTACCCTAAAGTCAATCATTTTACACTCGAGCGATTTATTTTCAGTGCATACGACGCCGGCATTGTCAGGCTTTTTTGTGGAGAGCTCTTGGTTACCACGGTTACGGTAACCAAGGCTAAAGGGCTGTTGGAGACAAGTCTCATGTTTAGTCAATGCATCCTTATGCACACCGTTTTCTGCTCTGTATAGTAATTATTGTGTGGAGAATTAAACGTGTGGTCAAATCTGGTTGATAATCAGCTTTACAATTTGTAAACAACCGCATAAAAACTGTAAACGTATTAAAAATCAGAGGACATTATGGGCCGTTAATGCCCAGAATCGATCAATGTAATAGTACTGTTTGTACAATGTACTTGAGATGAGATAATCTCTGTTTATGTCAGCGGAAGAACTTGTATGCAAATACGTTTACTACACATGTTTAAGTTTTTCAGTGGGTTAAATTTCTTGTTCAGCGTATGAGTTGCACTTGTTTATACATACAGTGTAGCACAATGCATTTTTGATACGGTATAATCCATCTATTTTTTTAAAATACACGTAATTATAAATTTCAACTAAAACAAACAGCAAAAAAATGAAAAACCATGCAAATTCGAAGCTTAAAAGAATCTAAAATTAGTATGGACCCGTCATCCACATGACAATCATGGCACTGGTACCGCGCAATTTGCATTTTCCTGGAGAGCAAGTGCCGGTTTCCATGGTAACCGCATTGGTCACCAGCCAAGGAAAAAAAAGAAAGAAGAACAGCGAAGGTGAGGCAATTGTGATTCATAGGATGGTGGTCTTTTACCGTCAATTAGTATTCGGTCCACTGATCGGACAGGTGCCTCGAGTCATCTTTAAGTCTACGTGTTGGTCATTTTGTCTTAATTTAAAATGCCATTCCTTTAGGTTTTTTTAAGCAGATTAAAACATCAAGATTTTTGGCCACCTTTTTGTACTCCAAAGTAAATAATTTACTATTTGGATAATCTACTTTTTAAAATCAAATATTCAAATGAATATTAAATAACACGTATTTGTTTAGACCGACTCGGTCACAACATTTTTCCAGAATATGGATTTTGTTCTAACCCCACAATCATATAAAATACCTCCCCAAAATACTATCCATGGGAAGAAAACAGGAAATTTGCATTCTTAAATTAGGATGTGGAAGTAGGAATGTTGGTGTAATCTCTGCACTGTTTTATGTTCTGCATAAATTACTTTACAAAACATTGGTATTTTTTTACAATTTACTTGTAAATATGTGGATTAGGAGCATGAAATCTTAAGATGGTAATGAGAAAGATATGACAAATGATATGGTATCAAAATCTCAACATTCAGGAGAAAAATGGGGGCGTTCAAAAATGTGATCCTTAGAAGAAAAAAAATCCACAGGTCTTGTTAATTGTTCTCTGTTAAAAAAAAGTTCCAGAGTAAAAATAAACTTAATGGCATAAATGTCAGAAATAGACTGCGCAAAAGTAATTAATTTGTTCTTATTTTTCAATCTGAATATTAAAAGAGATTGTGATACTACATGTATACGTACATGTATGTCATCCCGAGTTTTAAATTAAACTAAGCATAAACATGGTTATGTACATGTTCAAATGCACATGTAGTTAAATTTTAGATCCTTACAAAGAAATATGTTAATGTAATCTCCAGGTTTGCAATTAAATTGCACCTGTGTAACTTTATCTGGTGTGATCAGTAAAGTAGACTTAATCTAGTTTCAATCCTAATGGTTTTTACAACAACAAAAATAGAGAAAAACACAATTAACATTTCACATTAGG
This sequence comes from Henricia sp. BOLD:AAB3569, assembly GCA_037783545.1. Taxonomy (NCBI): domain Eukaryota; kingdom Metazoa; phylum Echinodermata; class Asteroidea; order Spinulosida; family Echinasteridae; genus Henricia; species Henricia sp. BOLD:AAB3569. The sequence goes on along the minus strand of JBBELK010000333.1, from coordinate 529,732 downwards.
GATGGGAATTTACGGTTAATTCACAAACCGGTTTGCAATTCTTTCAAGTGTTAGTTACATAATCGGTTAACCGTTCGGTCGACACCAAAGATTGTTGCTGGTGTTTATAGATCTGCATTTGCAATTCACACAATACCCCTAAGCCCCCAAAATAATAGTTGAACCTTTCCGGTAATTTTTTTACTACAACCCCATATAAATTTATTTGAATTTCATGAAGTCATCACAAATAACCGGTTAAACGCCCCATCCCTATTTTACATAGGTACCATACATACATACAGTACATTAAATATGCACATAATCGAGACTTGTTCAGTGCAGCAACTTGTACTTTGCCTTGCCCATATGCAGTTGAACATTGACAAGAAAAACACTGTTAATACAATACCCCTAGGCCCCAAAAATAGTCATTGAACCTTTATCTGGTAAAAATTTTACTACAACCCCATATAAATTTATTTGAATTTCATGAAGTCATTAGCATAAATTAATTCAACTCGTGGCTGCTCACTCACTTTCAGTTTGTCCAATTTTTTCGAATGTCGTCCAAAGTCGCCTATTGCAAATTGCTATCAAGACATTTATGAAAATACATCTAATCATGACAAGTTAAATTTATCATTCTTTGCAAAATCCACTGCTTCACCATCTACCGTACCGGTACATGTACATTTATTTGTTGGCTACAATAGAGTACATGTCTATCCATTATTTAAGCATCACTGACCACCGTCATCCGTCATAATTGCAGTCTGTTTCAAGCAGACCAGAAAAACAAGACATACATTTGTACCGGTAGGCCTACAGTACACTCAGCAAGCCATTTACTAAACGAATGATTTTTTTCGCAGGTACATGTAAATAATAAAATTCTTAATATTGACAAACTGGCAGTCTTACCAGTTCGGGGACATGTTGTACGATCCACTGCGTCCCATGGCCTCGTTGACCTGTACGTTACCCATGGTTTTAACGTACGTATCGCACTCCCCGGTCGGGATAACGAGTAACGATTCATTGAGGCCTCAGTCCATCGTATGTTATCCTCACCACACAAGCAAGACAGTAGTGGCCGTGTTATCAAAACACTAGCCACAAATATAGCGCCGGTTCCCGGAGTGAGATGACGTCAGGTACGGTACACTGGTTCATTATAAATTTCCCTCACTACTCACGAAGCCGCATGAGGGGGGAAAATGCAGCAAGTGTATCAGAGGATTATGCCTTAACAGGAAGTGTGTCGCTGATCGAAAATTCAGGCAATCAAGCCTGCAAATTATTAATCAATTGAGAGCCTCTTATTCATTCCTACAAAAACAACTATGGTGCAGTGGTACTGAGGCTGTTTAAAACAAATGGCTCAAGCAACCAGCACATTGACTGAATGAACTCAGGTGTGGCCATGCATAAATTTGCCGATAGTGTTCATAAAATAATACATGTAGGCATAATAACGTCCAACTGAATGGTATTACTGTAATGAACATGTATACATGTACATACCACCTGTGTCTAACAATGACTATAGACAACCAGTTTTGATGTATTCTGCCTTATCACCAGGAATTTATGACAGGTTAACAGGGCTGGCCGAGTGGAATGGTACAAGTTCATATATCAATTATTAACGACTCGGACAAATTGAGAGTTAATAATAAAAAGACAATGCATGAGGCTGGTTTTCCATGCTTAATTTTTATTACTTGTTAAGTATAAATGGATTTTTTTCTTTACAAATGCCTAAGTACTGGCATACCAAGACACCAATAGAATACCAGTATTTCACTAAGGTCAGAACAAAAGGAGGGTTTTAATGACGAAAAAGCAGTGTTGTAGTCGAGTCACTAGCCTCGAGTCCGAGTAACGAGTCACTAGCCTCGAGTCCGAGTAACGAGTCACTTTCCTCGAGTCCGAGTCCGAGTAACGAGTCACTTGTTCGCCAAATTAATGCAATTGAATCTGCTATAGTTTCGTTCACACAATGTGAAATTATAACGTGCTCGTGCACTCCTTGCCGGCCAGGGCCCAATTTCATAGAGCTGTTTAACAGCCCATTTTCCGTTAACCAAGCGTCAGGCTATTTCATAGACATCGTTACTGGTAAGCAACTGAAAACCTGCCTTAACTGCAGAGCAACATTTTGCTTAAGATAGTGACGCAACAATGGTGGTTTCCAAGCACGCGCATGCTTAAGCACGCCGCGGCCGTGAAATGGCCTTAACGTTAGCACAACTTTTCTGCTACAGTAAGCACACGTTTTCAGCTAGCGCTTATAAGCAGCTCTATGAAATTGGGCCCTGGTGGGGCAGGGTTCATAATCCAAAAATCCTGCATTAGGCACGCGAATATATATCTTTTTTCTTTTTGAAATATGTGACTCGTGAGTCACAAGTCACCATGTTCGAGTTCGAGTCATCATGGTCGAGTCCGAGTCATTTTCTAATGTGACTCGAGTCGAGTCAGAGTCACGAAAATTGTGACTTGAGTCGGACTCGAGTCCGAGTCCTGGACTCGAGTACTACAACACTGCGAAAAAGGCCAATCAATTTTACCATTATTCAAAAATGATATCGCATTTACAGCAAAACTTTCATTCAGTACACTTTTCAGATCTTTTGACGTGCTGTGTTAATAATATTTGAATCAAATTTATTGAAATAAATTTGCTTTTCAACTATCAACATTTTATTTAAGTTTTCGACACCATTTTATTTATTTATTTTTTTTTTTGGGGGGAGGGGCGGTGTTGCAAATTCATCTCATCAATATTTAACTATCAAAACAAAACCTTTTGCTGTTAACCAAGATTTAAAAAAAAATATGTACGGGTAGTACATGCTACTGAATCTCATTTGATGAGAAATCTGTAATTTTAAAAGAAATGTTTAAGAAATGTAATAAATATGAAACAATTACTGATTTACTGTCTTCTGAAGATCAAGTCTCAATTTAAGCTCCAAGTCCCAAATAATCTTGACTCAACATGCTCAAGTGCGACTCAAGTCGAAGTCAGTGGAGAGGTGATAAAGTGGAAAAAAATTAGTAGGAACACATCTAAAGTGGCCTTTTATACATGTATTTAGATTGTTAAAATACATACATGTATTGTACTACAGATGCAGTCTTCTCTACTACCCGTTTTGTCCGGGCGTGCCGCCCGGACAAAATCAAGGAAGGTACCATTAGCGCCCAGACAAACATTTGCCACCCGGACACAAAACTCGTCCCCCAGGAAAAAAATGATTTTTTTCTTTAAAACACTTCAGAAGAACGGCTGAGTCATTCCAAAATTAGGTGTAAATTCACCAAACATGTTTCGCTGGCCGCTGGTTTCATTATCATTCACTAACCACGCATACATGTATCAGTGACCCAATCCGTGATTGATAACGGCCATGACAGTTGCATGCATCTGTTTTGAATAGCGCCCTCACGCAGCGAACAGGGGGTTGATCAGTGTTGCTGCATGAGGGCGCTGCTCAGCGCGCCCGGACAAAATGTTTAGCAGTGGAGAACACGGAGACTGGATATAAAACTGTCCAAACATCATACTAGAGGGTCTACATGTATTTTGAGTTAAACCAGAAATGGTCTACATATGTAGACTTGGATTGCTTCGTCTTGCCCTAAACCAGACTTAGGCCATTTTGGGGGCTAAAAACAATGTACACCATCCAGACAACTAATACACATACATGTAGGCCATTTTTGTTGTTGAACCAAAAACTGACCACTTTTAGTACAGAGTTTGAACTTGTGTTTGTGGCCCACACAATGAAGCAGAAATAAATCTGCAATTGATATTTGGAACATCATCACAGACAGGCCCCAATTGACAGATCAAGAGGGTCAAATCCATGGCAAAGTATGCACAGGCCCTACACTTGCCCCACTGAACCGACTTTGAAGAGGCCATTCAAAATAAACCCTCTGTCAATTGATGTCATAATTTTTATGACCAAACCCAACAACACGGAAATCAGTTAATCAGCTGCAAATATACATACATGTACAGTACATATAAAGGTGGACAAACCAATACTGCAGTCAAGGTTCTTGGGACTTTACAGATTTCCTTGTTATACATGTAACAGTAACCTTGTATCATCAGCAGCCGATTTCACGAAACATTGCGCAACTTGCGCCATGGCGTAAGACTTGTGCCATAACTTTATGGCCTAGCTGCGCAATAAACCCAAGGTCGATTTCACGAAACTCTCCTTAGCTGCGCAACGTTCATTTTGTCACTTTAGCACTTATAACTTCTAGGGCGAGGATAATTTCTAGTTTTATCAACGACTATTTGATGTTTTCGCTTGATAAAATAGTCATACATAAAACATACGTCGTTAATTGTTTTTCACAAATTGTGCACTGTCATCATGGCTGCCATCGCTCATGTCGCTCGCTCATCATGCGTTGCGTCGCAGATTTCACTGATGAAAAAAGTTGGGGATAACAAAAGGCCGGGGTTCAGTTCGTTGACGATGCTGTAAATAAGCACGTGTAGCTACATGTAGCTGCATTATCGCCATTTTTCACTGTCCTACAACACATTTTCCCAACTTACGCCACCAAAAAACCATTGCGCAAGTTACGCCACATTTTATAGCGTAAGTCGGCGAGTTGCGCCATATCCAAATGAGGCGCAACTTTCGTGAAACGCGGTGCAACTTATTGCGCAATAATTTATGGCACAAGTCAGTGGACTTGCGCAATTGCGTAAAGTTTTGTGAAATCGGCTGCAGGAATGAATACAATTAGGAACAAATGATTGTGACTTTAAACAAATCCTTGTGATAAGCAAGGCTCTTATTATCAAGATTTGACTGTACTGAAAACTCCACAGCCTATCTACTTGTTGACATTAGAGGGCGCTGTGCATGATTACTGGTGGAGAAATTTCCACAGGTGCACACACAGCTGACCTCTCAATTCTGTGTACAAGCTTACATACATAGTGTACATACATGTACATACCTGTACATGTAGGCCTGAAATATACTGTTTGCCAATTTTCGAAGCCAATTTTCGAAGCCAATGAACACAATTTAAATTTCTCCAAGGAAAATGGAACTTGAATTATCGACAATTCAAGTAGCCTGTAATGGCCATTTCATGTGAATAAAATCAGGCCTAATGAACAATGGCTGATGACATTATGGACCTGGCAACTATGCAGACATTTACGCTAGTGTAATTGAGTCACATAGGGCTTATCACCATGCATATGTAAAACTGGTCGCCAAGGGCTACTGTAGCGTGGTACTAACAATTTTGACCAATCAGTGACAAGTGCGCCACCTTATGGAGGATTTAGCCAGGTGTTCCCCGAGTTTTGCATTATTTTTCTAATTTGTAAAATATGTGAATGATTTTTTTAGGGCATAATTCTGCATTAAAGCCCGGTCTATGCAAAAACAAAAATGAACACGAATCATTACGTAAGTATGATGTCAAACATTTTGGCGGTGGACATTTGCGTAGTTTAACTTTCTGCTAATTTGTCGTATGAAAACTTTTCTGTGACGTTGTGTGTGACATTTATGAACCAGGCTTTAAGCTGTAAAAGTCTCAACTAGCTGAACCATGTTTCTTCCTCCATGACTGAACATGCTCATCATGGATTTTACTGCAATGTGAACAGATTTCCGGTGACTTGTTGAAATGCGCCACATTATGGAACTACATTATACCACAGAGAACATGCAAGAGCCAGTTCCTGACTATTTTTGATTTGGTGACTTCATGAAGTAGTACATGTAGTTCTGATCCCTCAAGGAAAAACTGTCCAGAAATGACTGTCTCATGTTTGGGCTTCCTGTGTGTTGTCCTACTGTTACAAGCGAGTACCAATGACTTGGCACATGATTAAAGGCCCAATGTATTATTTTCAAGATGAAAATGTTTACAGATCTAGAATAGGGGCATATAACATAGTGTCTGACGAATAATGTTGGTAAACTAGCCTGCAGAAATTACATGTAAATGAAGTAATGCTTCAGAATCCTTCAAAATATATACATGCATGTTAAAGGAGCGTGACCAGGGTTTCTGGAAAATAGTTTTTGATGTAACTTACCAATATTATCAAGTAACTCCCATACACACCTCCCATGTCCAAAAAACCCGAAAACATTCGCGATTTTCAGTAAAAAATTGAACAAAACTATCGAGTCGGCTTTCAGCGGATAAACTTTGCATGAAGCCCGCCCTCTACAGTCTGAATACGCTATCGGGCTGAAGTCTTGACTCATGCATATGTATGTTCACCTTCGTAGTACTTTTAGTCTTGATATTTAATTTGTTTACATTCAATAATTTATTTAACAAAATGTGTAACGTATAAATTGTACTTGTGCTTGAAAATATTTTTCTTGATCAGCTAAGCAACACAAAATGAAGAAAAATTAATTATATGTACGCGTTTATGTAGATAACACACGCACGCGGATATTAAACATGGTGCCCACGACTGCGCGACGTTGTCATAGTTGTTGCGTTAGCCTACGTGCTTAAAAATATTGATATTTTCTCACCCACAAAAGTTTATAGACAAAATAAATTATTTATTTCAATAAAAGTGATCAACTGAACTGAAAAGGTGTACGTTATTTTTATCAATAAGATAAATTCTTATTCAGATGATTGAGGGCGCTAGTCATTTAAATCGAAATCGCATTATGGACGAAACCGGGCCGTTGATATACTGGAAAATTAGTTTACAAATAATCGGTGGATTTTCGACGATATCCTCGGAAATATGCGGCCTAGAAGCGCGGGAGTTTCAGTTTCGTAATCAGAAAAATATAACGGATGTTACGATATAAAAATCTCATGACCCATAAGGTACCGGGTAAGTCCCTGGGAGTTATGGGTAAAAAAAAAGGTGATCTGGTCACACTCCTTTAAATGAATGGTTAAAAAATATGTGTGTACTATTTTGAAAACCACCTTCAGTTGTTAATTTGTTATAGAAAGTACCATCTTTGATAGAAATAAATTTATGTGGTGTTTGTTACTATTGTTATAAATTGGGAGGAAGGCTTTTTGTTATTCAGTGGTTTTCAGTGCATCATTTCACTCCAAATTCTTCCGTGTCGAGAGTGTAATTTACAAGGGAGACGATACTTGTTACAATACATGTACGTTCAATACTACAGAGTGCGATTACAATGAATTTGGAATTTACGGCACACTGGAGTTCACTTCAGAAAACCACGTGCCATTTGTGCACAAGCTGCCATTTATGACCGGCACATACATGTACAACATGTCCCCGACTCCTTGGCCCATGGATACGCGGGTCCTCTTCGCAATTAGTGATCTCCCAGCTCTCAATGCTGAACAGAAACCAGACAGCAATTTGTCTGCCGGTATTCAAAATTAAACTACTGTAAAACGATAGCTTCGTAGAGTGAACACAGCAACTACCACCACCCCACCCCCAACACTCCCCCCAACACACTAACACCCTACTCGTCCAACCTGAGGGCGATAAGGCAGATACCGGTACAAGTTTGCACATCTGACAGGTGGAGAACGCGTCCATGTTGCATTAAGCATGATTTCGATATAAGGATGATCTACATTATTTGTTTTGAAGCGAGGAGTACACACACTGAATATATGGCTCTGGGGCTAAGCAAACCCTTCTTGGCAAGAGACTGGGAATCATATTAACAACTACATGTGCCTATTCAAATAATGATTTTAGAATGAGAATATTCGCAAATGCAGTTGATAAAAAATGCACCAAAAAAAAAATCTTTTTGCAAGGAATAAATTGTGTTTTGTATGTTGCCGCAGGAAAGAAATTCTGCCATGCAGAAGAACGAATGTACAACACCAGAGTTTGTGTGTTATAAAGCTCACAAAAAATAAGACTTTGACGAAATTTTCCAAAAATTTCCATTTTAAATTTTTTTCGTGTTTTTACAGTAATCAATTGATGTAAAAATGCATTTGATGAGTTTATGATGTACACACTCATTAGATATTCCCCATTATATTATTTCGGGAATATTTCATTTGAGAGTTTTTTTCCAAAGGAGTATAAAATGAATTTACAACATTGCAGTTTTAAGTTTAGACCTGTACCGTATATGCTGACAAGTTGTGACTAATCGAATATTTGATACATGTAGGCCTACCGGTACCGGTATTTGTTTAGAATATCGTTTGCGTGTAATCTCATCTGCATTATATGAAAGTGTAAACAAAGATAAGGCCATGAAAACATGGCAACGTACTTTTCCAGTTTTCAACGGAACTATACAAGGAAGTTTACAAGCAGACCAACTGAAAAGTTGCATGCATGTAGAAATATTCCCACATTACAAGACCATTACATTGCAAGTTGGCTAAAGTACACATGTCAAAAAAAAAAAAATGGCTTGTCTTTAGGCATGTTCCCATTGGACGCTGCCTCGCGGGAAGTTACCACGACCTTCGGTAACATTCCTTCGTGTAATCTTCCCATGCGTTCCCATTTGCAATTGTTTTCAGTGCCCATGCAGAAAGCTATCGCGACCTTGCAGTAAACTTTTGCCGTGCAGGCCCATAGTTCACTGCAGGGTAGTGTTCATTTTACAGGGCGAAACTGTTCTCATTGGACTTTTCGATGGCCCTGTAAAACTCCCGCGGCTGAGCGGAAAGTTTCCGCGGCCTCTCTCACCCTGTAAGTTTCACATCGTGGTCGCGGTAGCTTTACAGGGACGCTAATTCTCTGTGCGTCCCGATTGGACTAAATTTTGTTACTCTCCCGCACAACCATGGGAGTTTTACCAAAATTAGTCCAATGGGAACACCACTTTTGTTTTGTAAAGTATACATTGTTTTGTAAAGTATACTCTCCCAAAATATCAATTTTTGATCAGAACAGACGTTTCTTGAAGACAGTGAATTTGTGGATAAACAAGGCACTGATCGACCAATCACTTTGAAATCGCTTTCAAGACTGTTTGTTCAGTGATTTTGTCCAGGTCCAAGTGGACCTGGGGCCAATTTCATAGAGCTGCTTAAGCATAAAAAATTGCTTAAGCATGAACAACTTTGCTTGATAAAATCAGGTTACCAGCAAATATTTCATGAGATTGTCATGGTAATAAAACAGTCCTCTAACACTGGTCATACACTACTTCTATCACATAAGGATTTCACTGGTAACGTTCTCTACTAAGCAAGAGTTTTTTGTGCTTAAGCAAAAATTCGTGCTTAAACACCTCTATGAAATTGGTCCCTGTTTGAACATTTAGCGTGTTTCTATTGAAGATCCGGAATTTTACCGGTAAACCCATTTACCGGTAAATAGCGTGTAATGCAACGTTTCTACTGAGCTGCTCTATCCGGAAAATAGTGGAGCTTGCAAGGCCTCGGCCAGAAATCGCCACACATGTGCGAGTTTGCGGATAAAGGTCACACGCAGGGGTCAAGCACATGCATTGGATCAGTCATTGTGCAGTCACATGTTTATGTTTCTCCCCTGTATGTGCACCCTGGCGAAACTGTGCGCGTTTCTATTTGTGCTTACCGTACCTGATAAATTCCCTGGTATTTTCCTTTCTCGAGAAGGAAAATTGCTGGGGAAAATTCTCCCCGCTATTTACCAGAAAATAGCGGATAAGGCCTGTTTCTGTCTTTTCTGGCACTATCTGAAAAATGGATCTTAATAGAAACACGCTACAGCAACGAAACATTTCCTGTTTCTGGGAGAATCCTGTGATTAAGGGCTCTCAGAAAAACCCATTTTGTTGGGTTTTCAATCTGATTAAACCTGCATGGGATGAGCTGACCTCTGGAGGCGTGCGTATCAAAAACAACCCCAGAAGTGCAGTAGCTCAGGGAGGCACTTCAGGCAGAGTAGCACACCCTGCCTCAGCAGCTCTTACAGAAGTTGGTGCAGTCAGCCTTGCTACATGTACACAGTACAAGAGGTGTTTATACACATTTACTGACCGATAAAATAAGCTACATCTATGAACCTCCTCGATCTTTTGGTCAGAGTATGATTTGTATTTTTTTTAACCGTATAAAATCTTTTTTAATTAAAGTGCTGTGATAAGGTACGTATTAGACATTACTACAATCAGTGTTAAATTAGGATATTTAAACACAAATTTTCGTCTACCGGTATTTCCTTTTGTCCAAGCCACTTGATATTACTCAACTCGGTCGCAAACATCAGGAAGTGTCCATGGAATTTGATCATGGGCAATCTTGGAGTGATCAACATCTTGAAATTTCAGTCCTCACAGGAAATGCCACTTAAACATGTAATTTTGATTCAATTATATCACCTGTAGTTTTCCCTAAGGCATAACTGTTGAGGGTGTAACTGAACTTAAAGTAGTGACCAGAATTCTTCACCAATGCATTAAATTACCAAATAATAGTGGTCAGAAATTGATTAATGATTTTACAAAAGCATATTTAATGTAAATATACTGTATTACACTTTTTCACATCTCACAACTCCAAATTCGTTGACCGTGGCTTGAAATTATACACTTAGTCAATGGAAGACGCTAGGTAGACAAATGCCGCAAGGTGCCGCAAGCTACATGTAGGCAGTGAAATTTACTCCAAAAGTGCATAATTTTACTTTTTTCACAAAAAGATAATAAATGATTGCCAATACAGAAAGCATTTTCACGTTTGTAATTTTAATTACAAGGACAAAACATGCATTATGAACATGTACAGTATGTACATGTACTCCGTGTACATGAACTCCGTATCCATGTACGTGTATTTTTCATGAAAAATGCAGATGCCATTTTGTGTTTTTCTCAGGATGACGTACATGTACGTCACAACCCTGCTTGTAAACAAATCAAGTGACCTCAAGCATTTCAGAATTTTGGGTAAGAAGGGTCGGAACTGAATTGCATTTTTAAAGAAAAGACTGCCGCTTTTTGGTGGAAAACATGATGTGATCAAGTTTTATAAACACATACACGTATCTGTACATGTATGACAAATAGAGAAAATAAAATGTGGACGGAGAATTTCTAGCTGTGTAATTTAAGCACTAGCTGTTTCAACAAAACTTTAACCATGTCAAAAGGCCAATTTATCTGAGTAGACAGTGGGAAAGTTTGGGAAAAAAATCAAATGCAGACAAGGCTAAGAGTTTCTATGATACTGTAGGAGGAAAGACCAAAGGAACAGGGCATTTTTTAAGACAAAGAAACAAGAGAAAAGACAACTTACCCCGGATAAAAAGCATATGTAATGCTTTACAGAACTTGCATTAAAAACACGTACATGTATTCAAGTAGAGTTCAGATTCTCTTGGACATGTTGGACACATTGAGATACATGTACGTTCCACACAACAGTACATGTAAGTATGCACATGTACCTCTGGGCAGTAAACTCCAAAATGTACGTATACAATGTACATGTACATGTAGGCCAAAGTAAATTTTGACATTTGCATTTTTCAATTGTTTCTACAGTCAACTAAAGTAAACTGATTCCTCTCTACAGAGACAGAACAAGGCATTTTTCTGTGAAATGTTTGTGAGTCAACTCACCAAACTTTGTAATTGACTCTACACAGTCAACAATAGGACACCATTTCAGCTGCAGAATAGAAGTGATAATGTTGTCTTTGTTTGTGAAGGCATTAAGTTACCAGTGATTGAATGACTAAAGGTGTGAGGGCATGCTGGGAAGGATTAGGTGGCAGGGCAGTGGGGGTTTATCCTGTTGTTGAGTCTCTAGCAACATGTATTTAGATTTTAGAGGTGTACTTGTGACCAATTTGACTGAGGCCAGGGTCACACAAGAACATTCTCATAATTACTCGATTATGATAGGAATGTATTCGATGACAGGGGTCACATGACAAACTTATTATAATCCGATTGTAATCATATACACTCGGCAAAAGAAGTTCTTGGACACTTGTAAAAGTTCAAATAATTTTAAAAAATAATTCATAAAAAGCACATTATTGTATATCAATATGACCACACAATAGTTCTCTACCAGCATGATATGGAGTTAACACGTGAGCAATCATGCATGGCTGGTTACACGCATTAAACAATAGCAAGTACAGTAACAGAAAATTGCAAGAAATGGAGCATTCAGTTATTCAATTGTGAAACAGTTTATGTGGCATAATGATCCATTGAACAAATCCCGTGCACATTGTCAAGTCAAAATTAAATGCCATTTTGAAAAGAAGAGAAAATTATCCATCTTGGATGCATCATTATTCCACTGGAATTGTTAACAAAATTTAGGCAATGATAAAAATGTCAAATTTCAGTATCTCGGCATAATCAAAAACAGTTCAATATCTTGTTTGTCCTCCCTGGCTCTGAATAAGTGCAGCACATCGACGTCGCATGCTTCTCACAAGTCGGCGGATTTGCTCTGGTGTGATGTTGTCCCATTCTTCAAGGAGATAACGCCTGACATCTTGAAGAGAGTCACCTGGCTGAATTCTTTGATTGAGAGATTTTCCCAGTTGATCCCATAAGTGTTCAATCGGGTTCATGTCCGGTGAACAAGCGGGCCATGGATCCATGTGCTCAACGTTGTGGTCAGCCAGAAATTGTTGGACAATGTTCGCTCGATGGGGACGCGCATTGTCATCCATGAGAAGGAACTGTTTCACAATTGAATAACTGAATGCTCCATTTCTTGCAATTTTCTGTTACTGTACTTGCTATTGTTTAATGCGTGTAACCAGCCATGCATGATTACTCACGCGTTAACTCCATATCATGCTGGTAGAGAACTATTGTGTGGTCATATTGATATACAATAATGTGCTTTTTATGAATTATTTTTAAAAATTATTTGAACTTTTACAAGTGTCCAAGAACTTCTTTTGCCGAGTGTATAATAAAGTGGGGTTACACGAGCAACACAATCTCATCATCGTATTGTAATCCATCCCATCGTCCCTTAATTGGGGTGGCTTTCCCTTTGTTGCATGTGCGTGCTTGCCTGGCGGCCCGTGAATGGAAAAGTATAAGTTGCGCAACATTCCAGCAATAATTACGCGCAAGCTGTATGGCTTACATGTATGTCATTTTCAAAAGTTGCGCAAGCTACGCACTTTTTCGTATAATCGGCTGCAGACTAAATTTTTATTGCTATATATGTAAAATTTCAGTTGCGAAAGCTCCATCATACTTTTGTTTTGAGTTTTGTTTGATTTACTTTTTGTTTCGTTCTTTTATAATATTCAAGATGGCTCTGAAGCTTCTTGTGTAGCATTAAAAACATGAACACTCTTTACTTGCAGATTTGAGTACAGAGTAGCATTGGCAAAAAAAGGCTTTATTGCATGTATCGTAGGTAATTTACTGTTAAATGTTGTACCGTACATGTAGGTAACCTTTACTATTAAATTTTGGCAGATATCTTGTTTGCCTTTTGAAAAATCATGTCTTTGGGTCAAAAATAACCCATGTTGCCTGAATATTTTCATTATAAACATTCTATACCAAGCAACGAAAGAAATGCAAATTTTCATTTTATTATTATTATTATTATTATTATTTCTTTCTGGTATTCATACCAAGGATTCCTCAATAGTGCTCATTGCACTGTCACTCGCAAGCGTGAGGAAACCCATGGAGAATTAGAATTAGAAATAGCCAGAGACACCGGGGAATCCCCTTGCTCTTCACGAAAGAATGCTCTGGGATCTTTAAAGTGCGTTAACACACTGGACCAACGGCTTTACATCCCTTCCGAAGGACGGAACAAGTGTGATTAAGTGCCTTGCTCAAGAGCACAAGTGCCACAACCCGTCACGGCCCGGAATCGAACCCACATTCTAGTACTGGCTCGTACAGGAACTTAAGTTCGACGCACTAGACCGCTCGGCCATACTACACCCCACAATTTTTTATCAAAATTTGAAAATTTCTTTTGTAATTACAATGCAAGTTGAGTGAGTGCATTAAGCTTCTGTGTGTCAACAATTCCCACTCTCAAATTGATTGGTTTCTTCAATCAAAAAGTGGAGAAAATTTTTTCATTTCTTTTCTTACCGTATTTTATTTCTGCCAATACAGTGAATGCAACCATGCCTCTTTGTTCACAGAAAAATAATTTCAGGAAAATTAGATTAATCTTCTTTGTTAACAAAGTGATCATGCACATGGCTTCACTTAACAATGATCAAATAGGGCCTAAAGATTGGTATTTTTGGGTTCGCTCATTATGCATCACTTTGATTTTAGGCCAAACAAAATAAATGGTGTGTTTATGGTAACCCGACCTACCTGGAATTGTTGAGGCTAAATTACCGACCTCAAACTTTTTATTGCCAATTTTCAAGTTGATAATTATAAATGAGCACTATTTGCAATAATTTCCAATGAACATAACATTTTCTGCACTTGTACATGAACATGGTTAATAGTGTTAATAGTGAGTTTCAAACATTGCAAAACAACACGCAAATGCATATAACTAAAACGTAAAAAAAAAAAAGACAAAATAAAATTATTTTTCTACCTCTGTACCTACCTGGATTTTGTTTAGGCCGTTACCGTAAACGCACCATTTATTTTGTTTGGCCTAATCAAATAAAGTGAGCATAAACACTGCAGATGTGCTTCATCAATTTAAGCAATCTCTTCAATTCATCAAATACCTTTTTGCCTCAATCTCTGTCAAATGAAGAGCTGTGCACACACTTACCGTAAGTTTCAATTTTTTGTCAAATCTTCTGCAAGCGAAGTAATTTCCCTAAAGTGAACAGGATTTAAGTCATTCAAACCAACAACAAAATGTTACACAGTTGCAGCTTATTAATTGATAGACTGCAAATTTCATCCATGGAATAAAATTGATGAGGTTCACTGGCGACATTGTTTATATTACTGATGACTTCAGCACCGCAACAGAAATGGATTTTACCAATAATAATTAACCAAATATTTCCATTTCTCCGGCTTTTTAATTTCCACACCAATGCTTAACAATGACTCATTCTTCCAGAAACGTTGGTTGTCTGAAATTAATCAAGCAGCAGAGAGGCAAGCTGCCAAAAAATGTGCATCCAGGAAAATTAATTGAGAGGGCGAGATACAAAGCACAATATTCCATTAAGAAAATCAATCATTGTGCTCACTGTGGAAACAATCAGTAATATGACACACTGAGGCATAAATTATATGAAAGTGCTGATTGGAACTGAGCAAGTTAGGATTATTATTAATGATTTTTGGTGCCGATGTCAAGCTCAGTACGTAGGTTGTACATCTTAGCAGTTGTAGTAAACAATTTGTCAGTGTCCTGTAAACAGCTGGCGCGTACTTTTAAGAATGCAATTGCATACAGGCTTTGCAATTGATAACTTTGACACGATGATGTTCAATTTTACCGAGAGAAAAATCCAATGGATTTGAATCCTAGTCCGGTCAGTCTATGATATATGCCCTTGAGCAAGTCACTTTGTCATTCATTTCTTCTCTCCACCCAGGAGCAAAATGAGAACTTTAGCGGGTAGCGAATGTTGATGTGTTTGAGCGCCTAATAGGCAGCCAGGGCTGTATCCCAGGGAGTTGAGATGCTATAGACGATGTGCCCTCTGACACAAAAAACCAAAACCTGCCCATTGTTACTCGCACGCATCCCGCTTTACATAAATTTGGTTTAGGAATGAGGTCGCATGCCAAATGGTCTTTGAATTTTGTGACTTTTGGCATCAATACCAAACCAAATTAATGCAAAACAGGATGTGCGCGCATAACAACGACCAATTTTCAACAGAGGGCGGTTTAGATATATAAACAAAGAGCGCATGTCTATATGAAGTGAATTAAAGGAGCCCTATGGTCAGGGGTAATAAAAATGAAGATTGATTTGGTTTCCAAGAGAAGTGCACGATATAAGTCTATATTCATTACATATTTGTCCAATGGGGACAGTTCGTCTTGGTGACATTTTCTAAAAGCATGTCCTTTATACCATGGTGACTGAAACATAACACTTAAACTTGGCCGTTTTCACCACAGTCAAATTTTCCTCAGTTGAAAGTGCAAATTGTATGAACTAAATGTAGTGTGGTTTAACCACAAACATTCTTACCATAACTCCAAAAATAATTCCCAGAAAAGATAGTCCAATCCAAATGCAGTTTACGACCTCTCCTGGGGTGGTTTTCATAAACATAGGCCTACATGTATAACTTTGCTCTTCATGCACATACTGGTACACATCTGTACCCTTGTCGACATGTGTACATGTAGCAAGCGCAGACCGATCATACAAGACTGAATATAATTGAATCACAAATCAATAGACACCTTTTACATGATAACAGTGGCCTCTTGACAAAATCTCACCCTAGACAATTTTCAAGCAGACAGGACCATTCAACCAGTCTTCACACACTTCACACAATTGCCACTTTGCTAGCGGACATAAAAGTCACTGATTGTACCAGTGACAATTACGACCCATCAACATTTATGGAATTGGTATCGTTTGGCCTTGGGTTGTGACATGCAAGAGAATCAGTTTTCCACCTGCTCTGGCTACGATAATTGATTACCACATAATACAGTAAGAATATATACTTATTAAAAATTTTCCTCTTTCCTTGCTGGCTTAAATGCAATATACAGTAGATTTACTGTAATGTGAGCTAAAGGGGCCCATGCATGACATGCTAAAAAACTTTGCGCCTAATCTTTGCTTTATGCATGGAGGAAGAAATGCTTCATGTGACGGATTACTTGTTCAGCAAGACATACTATTGTTCGTTTGGATGTAAAAATCAATAAAAGGTAGCCTCTTTCAACTTTGAAGATTTCATTGCAGTAAATCACAGAAAGAGGGCGCTGTTTGGGTTGCATCACTTCAGGAAGACAAGGAAAGTAAAGAAAAAAACACAAGACTCAAGTTGGAGTTGTGGCAAATTGCTGCAGTTTTAACCTCCATTTTTGTCTTGGCTTACAACAGGCAACATGGAAAAGAAACTCAAACAGCCATAATAATATTAATAATAATAGGCAGTTCTTATATAGCGCATTTCAGAACCGACGGAACTCTCAATGTGCTTTACATTGATTACAAAAGTTCCGGGAAGTTTGAGAAAAAAGGCGGAGTCTTTTGTGCACAGTTGATCGTGATTTTCCTGTGTTTGCCTCTTGTGACATCATGACTTTGGTCATGAATGCATATTTTCATTGCATAGAAACAAAAAACCTTTGTTTTAACCCCCGAAACAAGCTCCAAATATGATGTTTATGACTAACTGATTAGAGTGGTTTCATAGCATAGATTTCATTGATAAAAATTCCAAATCATGGGCCTTTTAAAGGTGATGAAAAGTAGGGGGAAGGGGGAGGGGAGGAAAAAATACCTTTCTGGGTGAACCCCCTTTTTTTGAAAGTGGGGAGGAAGCACCTCCACCCTCTTCATCTCTTACTAGGCAAATTCATCAACATTTCAAATTACTTAAATCACTTGAATTTTTATTTAAAATGAAAATGAAAGAGGGTTTTGATGCACAAAATGATGCAACTTGTGATAACCACGTTCAAGAACCATCTACTTTTAGGCACCCTTTTGAACAGCAATGGCTAAAGGTGTGTTCCCATTGGACTTCTTTTTCCGCGCCCTCGGGGGAACTTTCCGCCACTCCCTGTAAACATTCCTTCCTGTAAATCTCCCGTGCATTCCAACTTACCATATGCGAGCGGAAAATTTAGCTACTCGGCTGGCCATATGTGGTCAATTGAGGGCGTGGTTTACATAACCTTTGACCTAACAGGATGTTTGACATACCATGCGATACACATATTGGCGCGAAATTATTAATTGTGTGCATGCTGCACGAAACCCAATCAAATTTCGAAAAACTTTGATTAAACTTGCCATTATATTTGCTAAGAAAAGAGCATGAAAAAACACGTGCGTATGTACATGTACATACAGGGCCCGTACATAATAACCAGAATTGTTTTCGCGCAATGTGTGGTGGGATTGCACGATGCAGGAAGTGACGTCATCCATTTGGCATTTTACACAGCGGCAGCGGTAGTTCTACAGGGCGGCGCTGTTCCCATTGGACTTTTCGGGGGCCCTGTCAAACTCCCGCGGTTGAGCGGAGGGTTTCCGCGGCCTCTCTCGCCCTGTATGTTTTACATCGTGGTCGCGGTAACTTTACAGGGACGCTAAATTTATTTTACTCTCCCGCACAACCACGGGAGTTTAACCAAAAATAGTCCAATGGGGACACCACTTTATACTTACACAACCGTTGTTATTAAAATATTTTGTTAGTTTTATATAAGCTGTGTCCCTTTTTAAACAAATTGCTCAACATGAAACATTCCTTGATATTGTTTGTGCCTCCCGAAGAAATAGTAGGTTTAGAAACTGGTCACAATTTGGAGGCACAAAAATGGACATAAAAAAGCGCCCTTATTATTGCAGCTTGTGAATCTACATGTACCGTACATGTGTACTCTTACATCATAAAAACGTTGTGTACAAACGAACAACAAATACAGCACTTACATTATGCCATTGCCAGCCACATGGCAAAGAATAGACAACCCAATGCCATACATGTAACTATCGGAATTTGACAAACCTGCACCCGAAGACTCACAGCTTACATGTATACTGTAGGTTACATGTACATGATATAAGTTTTGCAACTCACATCATAATGGAATCTTGTCTCCCATCTTAAAATATTCTCCATCAGTACCGCCACCATGTTACAAATGAGCACATGATTCTCCCGCTTTTCTCTTGGTGTGGTTACTTATCAGCATTATGACACACGGGTAGTAACGATGACGCTCGTCAGGTGTTTACATTTTGAATGTCGGAAACGTGTATCACGTCACAAAGTCCCAGAAAACAATCTGCCGTTGCCCTTCATAAAGAGCAAATAGCAGGAATTTCGCTTGGTTCATATTAAAATGGGACAGTAATATCATAATAGAATAAAATTAAAACGTCACCCTTTGTGTGTTGTCAAGGTTACTGGGTCTGAACTAAAACCTAGTCTGAAGTTACCCTAGCAACTGACGTCACACTTTAGTAGTCTATTGTGGCCGTTGTTTGAACTGGATATTGTACGAACTGCATAGTTAAGGTACATGTACATGTACATGTACATGAATTGTTTAAACCGATGGTTCAAAGGTCAAGTAATTTGTGCGTACAGCCTAGGAAGTTTTCCTCTCAGTAACTTTTCCCGAGTCCAGCATTTACTTTTCCTGGCCAACTGCTGCCCAGGAAAATTGAACAGGTAACTTTTCTCGAGACGATAAGTCCAATGCAGACACATCAAGTTGGTAAAAGCGCTCTGAAAGCATACGTCCGGCCGTGAAGGTCATACTGCGAAGGGACACTGCGCATGCTCTTCTACAGTCTCTGTAAAGTTTTCCTGTGTCAAAAAGTCCAAATGCGGACAGCAGTAAAAAGTAGCAATTTTTCATTTTACCAACGTCTCGGTAAAACCAATGCGGACACGGCTTAAAACAGTGTTATCCAATGGACATTGATTGGTTAAAATACTGTGGTTGTGTGGTAGAATTACAAAATTATGTCCAGTGGGGACACATGGAGAACTAACGTTACGTCCCTGCCTGATTTTGGGTGATATAAAGTGTCCTTGAAACAGATGCAAGATTTGAAATGATGGTCTAGAAGTGAAATATATATTAGTGTGCACACACTTTTTTTTACAAGGGCGCCCTCGTTTGAACGAAACTAGCCCCCTACTACAGTGGTATTATGGCTTTATTTTACGTGCAGTATAGTGAGGAAACCAGCCTAATTACATGTACAGTAGGAAGGAGGCCTCTGAAAATGTCTTGAAGGTTTTCTCAGAAGGTAAATGAGACACTGAGCTGACTTACACAAGTTGGTTTTTATCAATACACATCCTCAATCACACATATGGAGATAACACCGTTTGTAACAGTTTTCCAATCACGTAATCTATCTTTAACAACACAAGTACATGTACGGTGAATGTGTGCAGTATACATACGTCAACACTTATCCCCAATTTAATAAAAATCAATAAAATATTATCAATCATTTGTATGACCATGGGTTTACTTAGAACTAAAACATGCTTCTTATAAGAAAAGTAAAATTTCCAGGCACGTACACGTATACCACTCATCGGTGTGACGTACAGAAATAGCATACATGTAGCTCTGCCAACATGCTGCCGTAACAAATGTACAAATAAACACAACTGTGCTGTGTACATCATTAGAAGTGTCAAAATACGAGAGATGGACGAAAGTTGAAGATGACATCATCATTATTCATCATTGAAAGACGAAGTCTCCCTGGTAAAATGAGTGATTTATCACAACCGCAGCTCGTCCAAGGCGAATGCGTTAAGAACTACATGTATTGGTAAACGTGTGAGTCAGGGCGATTTTACAATAAATAAAAAAACAGTTACAATGTACATGTAATACAGTGTACATGTCAGGGCGCCTTGTACTGTATGTGTCCATTTTTGCAGATCTAAACAAAATGATTTCACAACATAACAGACCAAAAAAATTATATTTTCGTCATTTAGAAGATAATAAAAACTCTCAAAATCGAACGGGAATTGCACTTTTCATCAGGATGTTAAATCATTGTACATGTACATGTACATCAGTCTAAAAAACTTGATACTATGTACACGTATGTATGAGTCTTTCTCAAGAAAGTTTCATTTGCAAATGGTATGACACTTTATTCAACAATTCCAGAATAATGCCGAACATTTTGAACAGTTTCGAAAGGTGGGTGTGGTTTACCTCCTCTCGATTAAGCTCTGTGGCCGCTTTAACCGACTCGCTGTCACAAATCCACCTGGTTGTCTGACATACGGAGTCTGATCCCACGACGCCATTTTGCAGTTTAAATTCCAACAAAATCTAGATATGTCCAAGTGTTACAACTCGACTTTCTTGAAAATGTTCCGGCAAAATGATCCGACTAAAAGATGTCCACGGCCAAATCTCAAAACTCCCAGTCACATTAGCTCATTAGTCCTCAAAGGGATTTCAATTTCCTTGCATCACACAGCTTTTGAGTGCCAACAGACTCAAAAGTTTAGAAGTGCTTTGAAGTATACATAAAGTTGGAAGCTACCAGTAGAACAAAATTTGTGCCGGAACAACCTCCAAATAGAACGGCTGACCAAGGTCTGAAACACTGTATTCCTTATGTGGGCGTTATCAACAACTGTGGGGTATGTATACCGGTACATGTACATGTACATGTAGCTAGCGTGCAACGTTTGGACATGAAATCTTGACAATGGCGGGAAATGGAGGATGTAAGGTATCCACAGGAAATGACCGCCTGGAAATTGGTTTGGCATACGCCTTCCTGTGTTTTTATTGATAAATAATAGAACACTCGAGGTCACATGGGTCGCAAGATGGGCAGTGATTGGCTGTCTAATCAGTTGAGGCAAATTAGCTTCAATATTCTCATTAAATGTGAACACTGACACAATGGGGTAAAAGTTGCATGCAAATTCATTACACAAATGTGACTGGCAAGATAACTCCTTTGCCGTGACCAAACTTTGATTCTGAGACCTCCTAAAGATAATAACCAGTGTTCAAGCCACTTCGCGTTTGGTGTTTTAAACATTGATGCATGCGTTGATGCATGAACAAAAAATAAAAGGGAAAATTCTTTGAAGCAGTTGTGTTTACACAAAGCAAAACTACTGCCAAATACACATACATGTATATAAACAAAACATAAGAATGGAAAGTGGAAACAGAAAACAAAAAAACAGAACCTTGCACGCGTCCGATTAAAGTATGTATGGGAATTCCATTTCCGCCGCAATTTCCTGAAGCTGTTTTAATAGCAAATGCTTAGCACAAAACAAAATTGTGTTTATTTTTAGCAAAAAATGGCAACCAGCTAAAATTCCATATCATTTGTACTGTTTGGAGTGGTGCTCCGCATATTTTTACCGAGCATGAAAATTTGCTATGTAGTATTTTCTGCTAAACATCTCAATGAATTGGGCCTAGGTTAATTACCATACCCAAGAAACAAAAGAACTTCAAGTTGTGCTTAACAAGTCTCAGACGATAAACAATGAGTTTGTTCATCATCTGATATTTACAGCTACAAGCGTTTCGTAATAAGGACCTTAACTCTCTAGGGTACGGAGCTTGAAAAATCATATTGATTTTGGATGATTGAGGATTGTTCTGATGAGACTAGACTTGAATTGAGTGAAGTGTCTCTTGAAGACCTCACCAAGACCAGAACTGGGACATAAATCTTGCTCTTTAAAGCCCCAATACATGTACATCATTTGCAGTTACCCAAAATAAACTTCACGAACGAGTTGACAAGAAAAAACAGACTAAAAGTGAACACCACATGATTTATTTTTTTGTGTAAAATGGTACCTTTGTGGAAGAAATTGCAAACTAAAGGTGGCCTTTAAAAAAGTTTTTTTACCATTCATTCACACACAAAAAACATGCATGGATTTTTCAGGTTTTCATAAGTATTTACTGCATCTATGTGGCTGAAATTTCTACAAGCCAGTTTTCTCGACATGTATGCTTTTAATTACGGAAATAACTGTTTTTAACAGTTTACCAATCATGTACTCTATCTTTAAGACTTGTCGTTTAAAGCCACATCCGCATCGTACAATCTTTTGGTAAAAAGATTCCTATTGAGTCACTGTTAACTTTACATCGTGACCATCTTCTGTGTGTGAATTCCCATTTATTTTTTGCACATTAAATGTCCTTTGCCATGTAAAGCCTTGGTAAAAACCTACATCTCCGGGTTGTACACGGGTCCGACCCGTGTTGACTTTTAACACTACAACATTTCAACACAGCACCGACCCCTGTATAGAGCGCTCGACCCATGTTGAAACTTTGCTCTTTAAGATTTGTGTGAGAAATAGTTTGCTGACAACTTTGGTCAGCACTTTATCAGTGATAGGGGCTATGGACTTTAGCCAATGCCTCAGGCGCGGATCCAGAGGGGGTGTTTTGGGTGTCAAAACCCCGCCCTGCTCCAACACCAAAAAAATAATGTAATGCATTTTGTGTGTCCGCCTGTCCGAAACGAGCTGACATAAAAATTATGACTGACAAAACCCCTCCCTGGTGGCAAAACCCCCTCCTGGAAAAATTCCTGGATCCGCCCCTGCATGGGGTACAACTACTGTACTAAGGTCAAGGAGGCCAAGTACCAGTAGCAGGCCTCAAGGGGTCCTAACCAAGGCACTGATGTCTCTTCAGACGTGGACAGGTTTGTAAACAGAGCTAAAAGATGAGGTCCCAAGGGGCACTACTGCTAAGGGAGTGCAGTCCCAATAAAGTAGCCTTCATACCCAGGTAACTCCAGGGTGTGGGACTGACCCAAAGGAACTCAAAAGACCATTTGATTGGTTGGAGGTACATGTAGTTGTAGGGTTGGATGGAATTTTGATTGGGTGCAGAAATTTCAGCCAAGTTCAGGTCCAAGCACTGCATTGAACTCTACATTGTTGAATGCGAGTAAATTAAGCTACACGTACATGTTGTACAATGTATGTCACCACTGGATGTATAAGACAGTGTTTTTTTTAGAGCAAGCTTAAGTCTCCAGTCACCAACTCTGTCAACTACTCAGAATGTAATTTACCTACTTTACTCCAAAGACACGTTACTATTCCCATGATAAACATTGGCCCAATAGCCCAGAGAATTACATGCCAGTTGTTGCTTACCCCATAGATTTGTAGGTTGGAACCTCCTGAGACTAGAGGGCGAAAAGTTACCTGGGGTACATGTAAGTGGGGCATTTTATCAGTTAACCAAGGTAAATGTTGTGGGACTCCAACAATTACATTGAACCGGTTAACATCACAGTTAAATTTTTCTGTAACCCGAGCAATAACCCGGACATGTACATGTACTGCCGTGGGAAAAGTACTAGCAGGGAGACCTTGCTCCACATACAGGTATCATTTTCTGAATCATTCTTGAAACACAGTTCCAGTTTCATATCCACTGTGTTTTCATTTTCCATGATTATGAAAAAGTTCCCAATTCCGGTGGAAAAAAACACCAGTCATAAATCTGTTTGTACAATTGTCAAAAGCAAAAACTCAGTAGGCAAAAGACCAAGAACTTTTAACAACGCACTGAAATCTTTATGACTTAATTCTCGGCATGTTTGAGACCTGTATGTTCCAGACACTATATTAGGCAAAATTTATGAGGAACATTTGGCTGTAAGACTAGAGGAAAATTCCCATATCTATGGTTAGTGTTGTAACGAAGACCGCAAGTACGGGTTTAGTTCATTTCTTCAATGAACATTTGTTCGGTTCGTGTTTGGCAAGTATTACCGGCGGTGTGGGTTGAAAGTGATCACGCCACGTGCAGCTAACTTTCTTCATTTTTTAATCTTCAAACCCGCTTTTTTACACGGTTTATGTGTCTATAATGAACAAGATAACGGCTTTGGTGGGTTGAAATTGACCAAGGAAACTGAATGGAATCCGCGGCCGGGGCGCGGCGCTATACTGTCAGAACTTGCGGTGTACATGCATTTTGTGATTTGTACCATGTGCAAAGTGTATGCACGGTACCATTGCGAGTTACATGTAGTTAAATACATGTACGAAGCATTTTGGCTAGTATAGGAAGTAATTTTGAGTTGGGTTTTGACGTTCAGGAAGCCAGGTCTCTTTCATATTTTTCATAAAATACGTAAGATGTAAAATCAAAAGTGAACCACTCCCGAACAGTTGAACTGAGAGAAATGTTCTGTTCGGTTCGGTCCGGTTCGATTCGGAAGTGCCAAGTTTGGTAAAATCCTGTTCGGTTCGTCCGTTCGGTTACAGCATTATTTGTGGTGTCTAGTGCCAATGGCAAATTCTACCATCGCAAGGTATCCAGGAATAACTTCACGATACTCGATACCATCTCGACATTTTTCCCAAAAAAATATTTTCTTTTGTCACTCAGTACTATACATGTAGACACCAATCCGAGAGCTGAGAACTCATTTTCTTTATATCCGCCATAGTTGGGGGGCTTCCGTTGAATGAACTGCACGTTTTGTGCTGTTCCTACATGTAAGGTGTTGCATTTTGTAAGTTGCGCGTCTTTGTAGGATTGTGTACGAGAAGGGGGCGCGTCGTGTGCATGTGATAGATGAGCGCTTTTCGTTCTAACAGGAACACAAAACGCACAGTCCATGCACTGGAAGCTCCCCAGCTATGGCGGATATTACAGGGAAGGAGACCTTAGTTACCGATTGGTATATAGGTGAGACAAATAGTAACCAGGGTTTATTGATATTTTTTAATGGCAAAACTCAATGCTACAGTCAGCAGATTTGATGAGAAAATGAGAGGGAAAAAGTAAAAAAGTGCATCCGACAGCAGTGCAGCTATGTACTGTACCGATACATGTAAACCACAGACTACATTTGTGACAACACTTTGATATAGCATGTTGTCGTGATATCGCAATGTCATGATATTTCAAAATCACAGACGATTTCATCGGAAGAAGCAAAATCGGCACAAATTCTAGAATTTACATCCAGTAAATCTGTAAAATGTGCAGACGAACAACATGATTCATATTTGTGCATTACAAAAATATCTCCAGTTATAAAATATCACCTCCCTACAGGAAGCACTGTTTAATGTCATCAGAAAAGTAAACATGCACGAGGCCTGGGCGGGGAATTGCAAGTATTTCATCTGTGATTGTTTTGACCTGTCAGTGGCAGACATCTCTAGGCATGTGTTACATGTACATGGTGAAGGTGCCTGAGGTTGTTGACAAAAAAAACATGACTGCATCTGACTGTTTTGTGTAATTTGCCTCTCTGCGGGCAGTGTTGTCTCCCACAGTTTTTAGGCATGACAGTACTATTATGGACCTGGTTTGGATATCTGTGTCTAGAAATAGTTCAGGTGCCAGCAAAAATCCTCAAGTTTCCCAGGTTGTCATGGTCGAGGGCCTTTTTTGACTTCACAAAGCTCATGGTGACCCACTTTGGCTTAATGACACAAGTTTTGTACTCCAGTTCCGACCCCTAATTTCAACCTCTGTGCCACTTCTATCCCAGTCAAGCTTTTTAACCCCACTTATGATCTCGCTCTTCCACTTCTTTCTATCCAAGTCAATTTTTTTTACTCCAGTTCTGACGTCAATTTCAACGTTTTCCTCTCAGTAACTTTTCCCGAGTTCAGCGGTTACTTTCCCGGCCAACTTCTGTACAGGAAAATTGACCAGAGAACTTTTCCCGAGACAAAAAGTTCAATGCGGACACAGCGAGTCGGTAAAAGCACTCTGGAAGCGTATGTCCGGGCCGTGAAGGTCAAACTGTGAAGGGACACTGCGCATGCTTATCCACAGTCTTGGTAAAATTTTCCCGTGTCAAAAAGTCCAAATGCGGACAACATTTAGCAATTTTTCATTTTACCATCTTCTCGGTAAAACCTCCTAAAAAACAAGTACAATGCGGACACGGCTAGTGACTCTATTGTGATGTTGGGATTTTATCCACTGTCAAATATGACACATACACTGTAGGCCTAGAGCCTCATTTGGAAGGCGTCTATGCTACATACATGTACTGTGTACATGTAGGCTACACTGTAATGTCTTCCCGGGCCCCGAGTGAAAATCCACCTCACAGTACACTACTTGTATCTCAAATTTGTAAAACAAGGAGAAAAGTGCAGATAAAATATGTTGGCAATGCCTCAGCTACACTGTACATGTAGGTTTTGCTCTGTCACATATACCGGTACGGATACATGTACGTCATGACTTTATGTGGTTCTCGTGATGCGTAACCGTCATACACAGTGAAAGCGTGAAGAAGAAGCCAAAAATAAACCCAAGCGCAATGCAGGATTTAGCCATGGCTTCAGATACACGTACAGTCATGGAGTGCGAAACCCAATTTAGTGTGTATGACAATGTCAACAGTTGCCGTTATCATATTTGTACTTGCAGCCTTATTCAAATACATGTTCGAAACCCTTCTACCGTAATGTAAAAGAGCAACATAAAATGATCTCATCGAAATCGAAACTAAGATCAAGCAAAGCGTTGACAAAACAAAAATGGCAAAGCTAAAGATGATAAGCCGAGGTACAATTAAATTTCCTGATTTTTCTGCCAGAGCGACGGTTGTTGATGTACTGTGACTCGCTGATTCACACAGGACCCATATCACCGTCAATTGGCTGTCAAAACTCCTACAATTCCTCATTTCCTTTTTATAATCGGAGGGAAATGAGTTTTATCAGACGATAGTGAATACTTTAAAAATGTCGAGCGAATGAGTTGTGTCCCCACTTTACACCTGGTCATTCCAGTGTGAATGGCGCCACACTGGCTTGACACATTTTAGTTTCTCTGGTTTGCAGGGGATTTGAGACTTGTAATCCAATGCTTGGAAGATTTATCTCACAAGATCTAACTAATGAGTGTTAAAGGCAGTATACATCATTGGTACCGGTAATCTCGAAATCAGAAATGTTCACGAAAATTCAATTCGCCCCAAAACCATTTCGCCCAAGTGCCATTTCGCCCCAAATCATTTTGTCCAAACACTACATCGCCCAAACACTACATTCGCCCCAAAACCACTTCGTGCACAGGCCGTGGTTTAGGGCGAAATGGTTCAGGGCGAAGTGGTTTTGGGGCGAAATTACTGCAAACCCTTTTTTGACTGTTTTCTCAAAAGTTAGACGAAGTACGGAGCTGGTTTTTGCTCAGGTTGGTTTTAATCATGCATACTGGTACCTTCAATCACACAGGGGGATAAAAACTATTTGTAACAGTTTACCAATCATGTAATACACTATCTTAACATTTTAGGTACATTCTTGTTTAGGTGATAAAAAGTACCCCCAAAAATGTTAAATGATAAAAAAGTGGATTAGGACAAAATTGTTGTCCAATGTTTTACTTGTTTATGTAGTGCAGGGTGCTGGTGAACCGGGTTACAGACTGCTTTCATACACTACACTAGTGAATTTGAGACAATGTGTACAAAGTACATAGATTTAGAGAAATGACAGGAAAAGTGCAGTACAGTATAAAACTACTATTTTATATTACAACTAAGCACTACACGGAATGGCAAATTCCAGTAAGTAGAACTTGATTTTGTAGGATCCAATATCGGACGAATGTTTTGAGCCATTAATCAAGAATGTACGGACACCATTATCTTTTTTGTTTTGTTTTGATATGGCGTTAACAGCGTTTTGCGATGAAAATCTTCACATGTATTTTGATCAAGTCATATTAAAGACAATACATGT
This sequence comes from Henricia sp. BOLD:AAB3569, assembly GCA_037783545.1. Classification (NCBI taxonomy): domain Eukaryota; kingdom Metazoa; phylum Echinodermata; class Asteroidea; order Spinulosida; family Echinasteridae; genus Henricia; species Henricia sp. BOLD:AAB3569. The sequence continues at coordinate 501,417 of JBBELK010000333.1, read as the reverse complement.
TTGTATCAATTTACGAGTGAATGGAATTGATGCCCCGATTTTTACAAAATGTAGAAAATTAATTCTTCTGTTTACTTACGATCATGAGATTACTCTTTAGTTCAGGCCTATTACTCCACACATCTGTGCATCCATTTAAGTTTCCTAGATGTACGCATGGAGGAAGGAAACAGATGATGTACGGTACGGTAGATAATGACTATAAACAAATACATTGTCCATTAGGCAATCCAAAACAAATGCTGACAGCAGAGGCATCATTTGAAAACCTCCAAATAAGGTTGAGAAATTTGTCCCCATGTGATTATGTCCTCCTAGGCCATGCAACAGCGAAACACTCGAGCCTGTCAGAAGCACTATCCACGCACGTGATGGTCTTTACGGCTTCAAGGCCCGGGAGTGTGGCAAACAAGTTGATAAATAAGAACTAGAATGTTAAGTGCAGCGTTGTAGCTAAACTGGCTGGTTGTTTGGACGAGTACATGTACATTATAAAGCCAACTGAAAATGTTATCAGAGAAAATTTATCCTTTCAGATCAGCAATTAATTGGAGCATAAAGCCCTGTCAGCATTGGAGTTTGTTTTGGTGAAGTTTGCCAGTCAGACGAGTACTTTAACCATATTAATTCACGCAATATTTGGTATTATGCCTACGGAATGAAATAACAACCAAAAATGAGATGTGAAAACAAAATCATATCCGACTCTCCGGGCAGATGCTTTACCAGTTGAGCTATAAGGTAAACCCTTATAGCGCTACATACATGCATATAGACATTTCCACAATTTTTTTATTATATATTTGGGTATAAACCGACTTAAAATGATAGCATATAAAAAAACTATGTAAAAACGTGTTTGGTGTTGAATTGTTGTGAAAAAGGTACTACAAATTTATTTTCAGGAGGGAAATTTGAATGCATGGGACAGCTGTAACGTGACTAACCGTAATGTTACTAACCATGATTTTTCAATAGTTCTTTAAACTGGAGAGTACATGTAGGTGTGACTTGGCATTTACAAAAACACACGCCAGTAAACAAGCAATGAAAGAATGATGGTTTGTTTCAGTTGTATCCCATTTGAGGAACCATTTTGTTTCAAGAGTAGACATGCATTTTTTTTCATGTCCTTTTGTGTAACATTTTTGTTCTTGTATCGTTACTACCCAAGATAAAAATCTTGATTACAATTCACAAAATGGGGCTAAATGATTGTAGTTATTACTGTCCAGTAGATGTTGATGAGATGTATTGATGGTATACCAAAATGGAGAACTGACAGGCTTGCGTGTTGATATAACAGAGGATAGAACTCCAGTAAATTGCCCATATCCAGCTCTGCTGAATCAAGTATTCACCTTAAAATGACCTCGACACTGTAAAGTTTGTGGCAATGATTTTTCTAGACAAACTATATGATTTAGGTCTACAGATGAATGACAAATGCTGGTACCTGCATATGACATTGCTTTTACATTTAAGACATTTTAAAATCAAACGGCAAAAGCTCACAAATCTGGAAATAAACTGTTTATGGATACATGTACATGTACATTGTAGACCTGTCACTGTGTGCTACGGTACATGTGCTATGTACATGGCAATGTTCTCACACAGTTTTAATGGTCTTATTTTACAAGTTTTAATCCAGACATGGACTATCTGATATGAAACTGCACAGCTACAATGTATTGACTCGAGTGCTTACTTGGACTCGAGTCACACTTGGGTGAGATTGACTCACACTATTTTTAGGGCGACTGAAATGACTTGAAACTTAGTTTTGGAACGACTTTAGCTGAAAAATTAAAAAAGTATTTGAGACTCTTGATTATATTATCAGTAAAGAACAAAATAGGGGTGGAAACTGCAGCAGTTTGCCAGAATTTTAGTTTTGAATTCAAATATTTTCTCTTTACTTTTCACTGGTGGGTTCCTAATGTGACATGACAAATTCTTAAAGGTGATCGAGGACGCTTCATTTGATTTCAAACCAAAATTACTACTTCAAATGTCTTTATTTCTTGCATACTGTATATACATGTACCTTGCAATAAATTTTAAAATGACAATTTCAGGGGGCTTTTAAAAGGTTTTATACTTGAAAACTTTAGGGTGGATTGACACAGCCTTTTTGTGCGTAAATGTGCGACGCGTGTCACTTTGAGAAAAAGCGATGCGGAGGGAATTTGGAGTAAAACGATGCCCAGAAAAACCACAGAATCAGGTTGAATGGAATTTGTTTTGTAATTCAGTTAGTTTTCTGTGCGTCATTTAACTCCAAATTCACTCGACAATCACTTTTTCTGAAAGCAAAGCCTGTGAAATTTACACGTGTAAAGGCTCAGTTTGAATCCACCCTTAAGAAACTGAGCAAAATGTCGAGGGGCCAATTTCATGGCGCTGATAAGCACAACAATTTGCTTAGCACAGGATTTATTTGCCTTATAAAATGGATTACAAGCCAAAAATATTTGCCAACTTGTGTTCTTCGCAAGAGTACATGTATACATTTCAATACACATAACTTACGATTTTGGCTGGCAATCCATTTTTACAAAATAAAGCAAACAAATCCTGTGCTAAGCAAATTGTTGTGGTTAGCAGCGCCATGAAATTGGCCCCAGATCTCACATAGCACTTTCAACTTTCAGTGATTGAGGGGAAATTGGCTAAACAGTTTGTCACTTGTGTAAAGAGCAATCGTGAAAATCATTTTGGAATCATCTTGAAAAGATCCACAGTATGGCAGCTATCAGTAAATGTCCATGAATAATTGGCCTCCCAACATTTCAATTAAATTACAGAAATATGACCACTGGAATGAGATAAATCTAGTTTACGGTAGCCTCTTTCAAAATGGGTCTCTACCCTCTTGTGGCCTTTCTAATGGCTTGTATGTATGTCTTACAGGAATTCTGTCCATTTCCTCTTGGCCTGCTGGGAAGGCAAATTCAATTTAATATTTCGGATTCAATTAAGGGTCAACCACATGGGAACACTTTTACAGAATTACACGTATCAAGTCATCTACATGTATGTACCAGTATGTATTTTAAAATACTTGTTTGCAAATAAATCTGAATTGAGCCCCGCTTTTTCAAGGAGATAAGTTGAAGCCAGGTACCTGTAGGCGCTATAATTAAGTATAAATGTAAACGTAAGCGGATCAGACTCGGGGTCTGGTTTGTCTTTTTTTATTCACCTTTTAGGCAGGGTTGAACCCCACGATATAAAAGCTACCCAAATACAGACTGGGCAATTTGACCATCCTTAGGGCGAACCTTGTGCAGTGTGTGCCGAGTGGTAGATTTAACTGGCGAATCCAGTGCCAGTTCTGCAACACAAAACTGCCCACGCATGTGTTGCGATCACAATTAGCGGGGGAATTTTTTAGGTTAAAGTAAGGTGGATTGAAGTGAAAACGAGATGTACCGGTACAAAAATGGCAAATTTTCAGATTTGGTTGTATTCATCAAATGTTTTGAATGTAGATGCAACGTACATGTATGGGCGCAGTATGCTTAAAACTGAAGTACATGTACCTGTATACGTGCAACATTGGGTACACGTACATGTACATGTACCTGACCTTGTTTAAAATATTTAACTGAACAGCTACGTTTGACAATGACAAAATTATAAAAAAATACAAGGTTAGGTAGCACTTTAAAGACTAACTGTAAATTACATGTATGTAACTGTAAATTATGCAAATTAACCTGATGCATAACTTTGTTCCCACAACTGTTTGTCCTGCAGTTGTAAAATTCTGATATAACAAATTTAGTTCCAAAGCTAGAAGAAACAACAAATACTATTTTGTTTTATTATGAAACTCCTGCAGAACTACACCAATTACAGTACAAAATAGCCATGATGTCACTTGCACAATCTGCACACAGATTAGTCGCCAAGGCTGCTTAATTTTAACCACTGGACACCGAAGGACGTGAAAACATATCCTGAAAATATGTAGTCGCAGCGGTGGATGACTCGGAGTGTTGCAAAGTTTTTCCAAAAATAATCCTGGCGTCAGCTGGTTAAGCAGCAATATCGTGGACATGCATTTAGCCCCAGTGTTCACCGGAAATAATCAAATCTGTTTTAAACTGTCAATGTTTTATCTAAGTACTGCACCAGCAGGCATATAAACAACCGACTTTAACTACATGTACAGTCCACCTCAAAACTTTAACACCATCATCAGCACGTTAGGGCATTCAGTAATCTGCCAATTGGGATCCAAGCTTTGCTTTTACATTTTGCAAACAAACGCCAGCTTCTGATAACAAAACCAGTCATTCCATTTTAAATGTGTATTGTATTTGTGAACACACATCTCGCCTCCCGCGTTTGGTTCTCCGGGATTCCAGTTGGTGTACGAATTCTCTGAGCCGTCACTCCATCCAAAGTTCTGTGTCTGTTGAGAGTAATTTAAACCTATCCAAGTCCAGGTCAATGCAGTTTTTAAAGGTGCTTTCTTGACATACTCCTCGACGAAACGGTCTTCATCTGTGCTGTGAATAGAGACGAGATGAGCATGCCATCTTGGATTGATTAACTGACAGTGGTTCTCCGCATCGGGCCACGACTTTGGTTCAGCAATGAAGAGGTAGCAGTGGTCTTTGAAGGCCAGCCAGGGAGCAGGGCAGACGCGTGAAGTCAAATTAGATACCCGTGAACCACACAAAGCCATGGATCCTTGCGAAATCAGAACAACAAACAATGCCGACTGAAGCGGCCCAAACGTAGTACCGGTACGTGTGTTCATACTGCTGGCTTAGGGTGAAATGGTTCAATCTTAGTTGGCACTACAAATTTGTGTCTATAAGATACCAATTCAATGCGATCAGAAATGAAAATGTCGCCACCGAAAATGGGTTGTACACAATGCTGACTTCCGCTAGTTAGTTACTCCATCGATTTACTCCTTTGGATACCACCGGGTAAATCCAATATTGACTACGTTCTGCACTGCATAAAGATCGTTGTGAAATATTTAGAGACCAGAACTGAAGTATCTATTTAAATATTCAGATAAAAAAAGACAAAGAGAAATGGCTCGGGCCATCTCTTTTTGTTTGATTTGCATTAATAAAATCAATATCATAAATGGTAACAGTCGCTTGATTTCCAAAAAGTTGGTCAAGTCAATATCTATGCAATCCATATGCAGTGTTCTTGTTATACGGTACATGTACATGTAGTGCCTCTGATATGAAAGCTCTTCATGAAATAAAGCTTCTTTTTTCCAGTCCCAGCCATTACTCTATTCACAGGGCTGCCAACATTCACGCATTGAGCTTGAAACTCACGCATTTTACTTCATTCTCACGCTTTCACGCATAATGACATTTTCTCACGCTTAAAAAAATTACCCTCTCAAAAAAAAAGTAACGGCGATCGATCTTTTTCGGTACCTACCAATCGCAACCGCTTGTATCGATGCAAGTAAGGGCGCCCTCTGTTGACAGCTTCAACTAATCATGTGGTCGGGTGTTTTTCTTTTCGCGCAATCAGTATGGCTTCTCTGGAAGGAAGTATGGGTACCCAACTCATTTTAGTTATCAATCCGAACAGAAGAAAGGCAAAAAATATTCCGTTGTGCATTGCAAGGATCGCAGCATGGATTAATTGCAAAGGAAAAAGTTGAGGTGTAAGTGGAAATCGTCGGAAAAGTAGTGGGAAAAATATTTGAGAAACAAAAAGAGCTGAGAAAAGTTTGTGTACAAAACTGGCTGAAAATAAGTATTTTTTAAGTCTAACAAAAAGAAATTTCACGTAAATTTGGTGTTTCCTATCAAATCTGCACCCCTAGCTCCCACACTCTCCATCCTTCTCTCGGTCGCGATTGTCCCTCGGCCACACGCACTCACTCACAAAATCTCACTCTGAACTTTGACTCAATGTTGGCAGCCCTGTATTCATTGTGGCATGTATGAATTAGTTAATGTCCTCTCTGGATTAGCTCGGTCCTTGAAGAGCACTATAATGAGTTAATTAATGTAGACCCGCTTGTTGGTCGAATAACATTATAGTAGGCTATTTGGGGGCATAATAGTGGGCAATTTTCTAGAAAACCTACATGTACAAACCATGTTTTTCCTAAATTTTGCATTCAGATTTTGGAAACATTTGAAAAAAATTAGCCCCTGTGTCCCTTGAGCAAATGGTTTTTAAAAAGAACATTTTGGAGCTGCGGTTTTTTTTTATGTGTGTTTTTTCAAAAAAATTGTTTACTGTTAAATCTATACAATTGTAGAAAAGTAAGGGAAAGTGTAATGGCTTTTCTATACTGCTTTAATACCCAAAAAAAAAAGAATTTTTGGGGAAAATTGTGTTTGAAAGTGACCATGTACTACATGTACATGTACATGTACATACTGTAGTATGTAAATTTACATTATAACACGCTTAAAGGCCCTGTAAATGAACTGTTTTTGAGCGATTCTGTGAATAAAACTATTATAAATCAAAAGAAAGACATCAACAAACTCATCCGAAGAAATTTCAGCTTTGTTAAATGTACCACGTTTAAAAAAACCATGAAAATCCATATGCATTTTCCTGGTCTTGGCGGGGTGTTTCAAATATTCGTTCTCAGTTGATCGGGTCCAGTGTGGCTTGCGTCATGCACTCTGTGGCGCACATCATATACTGATTGTGCGCGCGATCCATAAAAATGCATCGAGTTGGAACACGCACATGCAGTACACAGCGCCCATGCATTTTGGACCGCGTAGATGCGAACCAAAAATAAGTAAATCGTTTGCAAACGATCTAAATAATTTCATCTTTACGGATTATTTTCTGGTAAAATTATATAATTTTTAGCGGAAACCTTTAATTGGGTACTGTTGCTATTAATTCAATCTTTACTTTCAGAACTTTTCCCCTGTAAACTCTTTTTGGGGTCATTGCAAATGATACACTGGGCCTTTAAATCATTTACCGCGGTCAGGGGCGGATCCAGGATTTTGAAAAGGGGGGGTGAAATTTTTAAGCATGAAATGCTGATGACAATGAAATAGCGAGCGCATAGCGCGAAGCCCTAACAGCTTCTAGATGGATTATAGATGATCTGGGGCAATATTTAACCACTTTAAGCAGAAAAAGTGTGCACAAAAATTTTTTATTTTTTTTTAAAGGAGGGGGGGGGGGGGGGGGGGGTTGGGGCGTGCGCCCCCCCACGCCGCCCCCTGGATCCGTCCCTGGCGGTTGACCTTTTTAAAATAAAATTGTATGGCTCACAATATGATTTATTGAATCACTATAGCATGCAGGAGTGGATTACCAGGGTAAGCAATACAGTACACTGTTTTTAGTCCAGCATTTATTGGTTAGTTAATAAGTAAATCGAGGCTGCTGGGGCCGGAAGTAAGTGCAGGCACAAGAAAAAAAAAGAAAAAAAGACCTCAGACTAATTGCTCCCGTGTCCGTGTTGCATGAATTACATGTAAGAGTCTTTCAGTTAATACCACCGTTTATTTGCACGCTTCGGTTTGCATCACTGGTACCTGGGCTGTTGCCCAGTAACCACTTGAATTACAAATACTTATTACCAAGCTCAGAACACGTTTCTCATGAAGAGATATTGTGTGCTCTGATGACTTTGAAGGTGGTTGGCACCGATTTTTCATCTGCATTGTTTACATCTTCATGTGCCATTTGCATACAGTACTGAATTCAACAAGATTTTACCCGGCAATTAATGCACTATTAACAAAAAATGATGGCGTCAAGATCGCAGTTGTTGATAATTTTAGCGTCACTTGCTTGCACTTTGCTACCAAGCAGCAGTGCGATGTGTAGTGTTCCATACTGTCATCCACCCTGGACGAAATTCCAACAACACTGCTACTTGTTGATTGAGACGAAAATGTCATGGGTAGATTCCGAACGCCACTGCGTGATGCTCTCCCGGCCTGGAAAGACAGCCCATCTGGCGTCCATCCACAGCGCGGAGGAAGACAAATTTATCCAAGACTTGATGAAGAAATCGTCTAAACCTGCTTCGTTCTTGATTGGCTTCAACGATCGCGAGAAAGAAGACGACTTCAAGTGGTCGGACGGGTCGGTGGTTATTTATATCAATTGGAACAAAAAAGAACCTAACAACCGTGCAGGAGATGAGGACTGTGTGCAAAAATATTACAACTGTGGAACTTGGAATGATCACCGCTGCTCTACAAAGTTGGGATTCATCTGTAAAGCTTTGGCCTAAATATCTTCAAAGGAAAGTGAATAATGAATTAAAAGGGATTGAAGGACATTCAAAGTTTTTATCCTGAATTAGTTGAAAAACAGCAATACATGTATCCAATCTTGGAAGTTTACTTGACATTTCAATGTCATCTTTGACAGTGGCACTTATTTCCTATGGTAATTTTTCATCACCGGTTAACATACTAAAACAAATGTTTATGTTTAGATGTTGAGTAACTAGCTGAAGCAGATATTTAAGTTAAAATGGTTGCTCACAAGTAGGAACCACTCATACCTGTAGGCCCTTTTCCAAATCTCGACTCCGTCTTCAGGCTCCAGGCTCCGGCTCCAACCGTCTCCGGCTTCACTTTTAGCGAAGCCAAACCAAAAACCGTTTGGAACATTATGCGAACACCGGCTTTTTTTGGGGCACTAGCAGTAGCAGACGAGTTTTGTCGGCGGAAAAGTTAGCAAACCTAGCTGCAAAAGTTCAAAGTTTTTGTTGCTGTCACGTGATTTTCCAGTTCGTGACGTCACGAAGCCAACCGAAGTCACCTCTTTAGTCGACTTCGTTTTGGAGCCTCATTTGGGCCAAAACGAAGCCTCAAAATGAAGCCTGAAGCCGAGCCGAAGTTTGGTATGCGGCTTCAAGATGGCGGAATGGCGGATTTTTAAAATTAGAATTGAGGTGTTATTTGTGGTAAAATTTGGTGTTAACAATGGTATAAATTTAAATACAAAAGTATCTGTGCGATCAAAAGACTATTGTGATTTTTCTGTTCGGTTTACCATGATAAAGAAAATTTGGGACTCTGATGTACCAATTTATCCAAAACAGTTTATCATATGGGGTATTTAAAATAACATGAAACATCTGTCAACCATAATTTCAAAATTTTAAGTGATAAATAACCATATCTCCAAATAGTCAGGGAATATTTTCCGATATTTGCCAAATCTGGGAACTAAATCCTTACCAAATAATTTCTTCACCAATTTGTTACTGAAGGTGTCTACTAACACCCCTTAAAAAGTTGAAATTCAATTCCCCTAGGAAAGCCCGGGACAGCTTCTTAAAGATGCAGTACGGACTTAAAAATGTAAAAACTTAAAAATGCAGTACACCAGACAACAGCCGTTGGCAAACGCAAAGTGCCCATTTGTTTTGAATAGCGTATACGCTGGGTCAGACGGCTGTTTTGTGTTTCATCTGGCGCAAATGCCGACAGCGTTGTGTGTAGTTCTCCGGCCATGGGATTGCAAAAATATAGTGTCACATAATTTGAATGGGAGAACCCTGGCTGCGTTCCATTTAACCAGAGACCTAGAGATAAATGTGCTGCCGACGTTCGCTACTGGTTACAGTATTTTTGTGCACTCGTCCATGAAAAGTCGGGCACCCTTCTTGGCCAACGTTTGCAAACTTTCGCGTATGTGGAACAGCAGCGTAGCCATGATTGTTTTCACTGAGGGAAGGGGGCGGAGGTGCTGGTGGAAGGTGCACATGGGTGCATTACTTTTTAGCGAGGGGGGGGGGGGGGGGGGGGGAGGGGCGAGGGGGCGCGGTGTGTATAGTCAGGGCATACAGCACTGACATCCAGTCAGTTACAGGTAGGTATAGGCCCTCTCGTTATAATTTTTTTATTTTATTTTCCTTGCCTTTTTCTGGGAATCTGACCCCCCGTATTTAGGCTGCTGATGTCGAACGCAGCTCCGGTCCCTCACATGCATGGCTGTCGGTTGAAAGGCTCTATTATTTATTTATTCACCACATCCAACAGCGGAAGAACCGCCAATTACAGGAATAGGATCAATTAACATAGATATCAATTAACATGATATAAATTAATATAGATATTCGAATAACTATCAACTTCTAAGTTGAATTAGAAACGGCCAGAGACACCGGGGAATCCCTCCCCTTGCTCTTCACGAAAGAATGCTCTGGGATCTTTAAAGTGCGTTACATGTAACACACTGGACCAACGGCTTTACATCCCTTCCGAAGGACGGAACAATTGTGATTAAGTGCCTTGCTCAAGAGCACAAGTGTTACAACCCGTCACGGCCCGGAATCCAACCCGCATTCTATAGTACTGCCACAGGAAATTGAGTTCGACGCGCTAGACCGCTCGGACATAACAGTAACACCCCACGTCATTATAATACTGGGCTTGGGCGATTCGGCGCCGGAATCGGGTAGAATCTATCCCACTTTAGGAATCGTAATCGCGATTCTAGATGTTTGAGGTATCGATTCCTAGTAGAAATCGATTCCTTTCATTTATATTCGATTATATGAGTGGTAGCTTGCCGATTCCAGAAATTACCAAGCAATTCCGAAGGCAAAACGTCAACTTTTGTAAGAATATTTAGCCTCTGATCATGTTGACATTGTTAAAAAGTGTGTGTGGTACATTTCGGGGACGTTTAGTGCCACTCGGTGCCAATGATAAACCATGCAGTTGCGTGATAGATTTGCACTAAATTATTATATTTGCATAAATGTGACCCGCTCTGCAAAAAAGGGTCTTAAGTCGCGCTGGCTAGTATTCTTTTTGCGACCATAAAAAGAAATCTGTGGCATTTCTACGCTCATTAAAATACATAAACACAAGAAATTCCAGGCGTATTCCAGGGGGAACACAGACATTCCAGGCGGCATCTGGGCACCGCCAGGAATTTCCATTGTGTTTTGGTATTTTATTGAGCGTGGATTTGCCGCGGATTTCTTTTTATTGTCGCAAAAAGAATACCAGCCAGCGTGACTTTGCAGAGCGGGTCACAAATGCTACTACAGTCCCGCCTTCGCGCTATAGACCGTATCGAATAGCTGCGAATCTGTGGGGCAGTTTCTTTGTTCCTTGAGGACATGCATGATTGCACATATTGTGCTTTCATTGTTGAACGGTTTAAGTAACAAAAGGTGCCCCACGAAAACGAAATGGCAGCTATTCGATATGGTATATAGGCCTACCTGGCAAATCGGGCTGTTTTCAGGTGGTGCACGCTGGGTAAAAAGGCAAGTTCCTGGAAATGACCCTGATCCTCAGCCTAATCACGTGACTCTGAACTTTCATCGTAATTTATAAAAACCTCGGAATTGGATTCAGCACCATGGAAAACCATAGTATCAACACCAGGATATTTAAAGTCGGCCGACTCTAGGTATACCTACACCTGACACGGCCTACGCCTGGCACCTGTAAATTTCAATGGCGGCAATCTTGGAAATGGCCCCGATTCTCAGCTTAGTCACGTGACCCTGACCTTTCATCATTTTAAAAACCTCAGAATTCGATTCAGAACCACAGAAAACCACAGGAGCAGCACCAGAATCCAATCCAATCACAGCGCTGCCCGCATTTGCGCTAGTATGAAACACAAAACAGTCGTCTGCTTAGGCACACACCATTCAAAACAAATGGGCGCTTTGTCAACGGCTGTTGTCTGTACTGTATTTTTAAAGTAAAACTTTTAGAAGCTGTCACATGGTTTCCTAGGGGAATTGGTGTTAGTAGACACCTTCACTAACACATTGGCGAAGAAATTATTTGGTAAGGATTTAGTTCCCAGGTTTCAGCAAAATTCCCTGACTAAAAGATTATAAACCAGTGTATACTACTGAGGAGTGGCAGTGTTAGACGTACACATGTACATGTATGTATTTTTGAGCAGGGTCGTTAATTTTGTTCAGATAATCGATGTATCAAAGTGTTAAAATCAGCAAGATTGGTGTTATGCATGGGACATTCTCTTGTTGACGCGAAAAGTGTTACGCATGTGACATAAAAATATTGCTAGAGGGCGCTTTGATCTATCATAATATGAAATATCATCGAGGTAAGACGTCGGAGTTCCTCGAGAGGGTGCAAAGTTTGAGCAGTTCTAAGCAGCCAAGATAGGGGCGTGCATAGTAAAATACACTCGCTTCTCCGCGTAGGAAGTTTTTGAGCATTTTCAGATTCGGATAGTGAAAAACATTGGTATTTATCACTCAACAAAACAATACCATTGATTCTAGAACCTATAAGAGAACAATATACAACAAGTTTGTTGATTACAACTTATTTATTAATTTTTTTACAGAATTTCAAAGAATTACCAAAAACGCGAAAAAAAACCGCTGGCACTGAAAGAGTTAAGTACATATACGGTACATGTAATAAGCTCTTCTGTGAGAAACTACATGTACCGGTACTTGTACTTCTGCTACATGTAAATGTGCATATTTGTGTACAAATGTACATGTACAAACGTTTTAATTTTAATTTGTTCCAAGATTAATTTACCACAATGAATAACATGTCATAGTCAAAACTGGGTGCAGGTTTTGACAGATTTTGATTATATTCAGATGGCAAAGTTCGTTCATTATAAATTAGATGTTAATTGACAAAAATCGGTTTTGTATGTAGGCTACTTATTTTTTATCAGTGTACGTGTCATTGGAAAGCAATTTTCAAGTCAATCCGATGAGATCAGTAAATCTCTGTTATCCTGTTATGACATTTGTTATTCTATTTCAACAAGCAAGGACACTGTACAACTGCTCAAATGTGTTTACCTGACCTATAAAAGTTCCATTTTTCAAAAGAGAACCATTTGTCACTTTCAGTACAGTGAAGCCAAATTAAGTGTGAAAATTGTCAGAAGTTTACCTAAACAAACTGGAAGCAGGCTGTACAATGTAAATGGACTGGTGAAATGGTGGCCTGAATAAGAGCCAGAGGTTGGATGTTTGAGGGATGACATATATCAGTGCTGACATTTTTGGATCATTGACAGGTCCTACAAGAACCAGCTATCCAGAGATATTATTTTAGGTCCCCCAGCTGTCCTAATTCATCACGTAGAACAGAACAGAAAACCACAGAATGTTCTCTGCACAATTCAACTTTTTTTGTCTGGGAACTTCTTTTAACTTTTGCCTTTGACTGGAGGGAGGGTTAACTTAAAAGGCCAAGTGCAGAAATTTAGCTTTTTACATTTCAGAGACTTTGAGGGCTTGTATTAAAAAATGCTTCATGTACCGGTACATGTATTCAAGTTGTTTGATTTTAAACACCAGACATACAAACTGTGTCATTACAAATTAAGAAGAAAATTCAAACTTCGTATACTGGTTTTTAAAATTTTCAATAGGACAGAGGAGAAAACAAAAAAGAGGAAATCAGCTGATCAGCTCAAAAGTTGCGTGCCTGAAACACATGTTTTTAAAGCATCATCAATGGAAATGTACATGTGTAATTCCTGAAAAAAATGTTTGTAATGCCATTTTTAATGAAGTGTAGTCCTTAAAAAAAACTGTTTTATACGTACATGTACATGTAGCTAATCATCTAGTACATTGCTGAATAATGTAAAACATTTGTAGTAGTGTATAACTCGACATATTTCAGACCCAATTTCAAACTGGAGTGTGAAAAGGTTTCAACATAAATTTACAAAACTAAAAATAAGTTAGGATTTTCATGATTAACTTTTGCATACGGTACCCGTAACCCCACACGCTAAATACATTCACTATAAACTGATAGCACAAGACAGTAGGGTTGTGTTGCATGGCAGAGTGATCCAGCAGATTGTATTCAAGGCTTTGGTTACATGTAGTTCGAATCCCAGTTTGGTTCGTCCATGATACGTATGCCCTTGAGCAAGGCACTTTGCTAGCATTGCTTCTCTCTCCACCCTGGAATAAATAGGTGTCTGAGAGGGTAGTGAATGTGGATGGGTTTGATTTATAGCCATTAAGTGATTAGCCTGGTAGGCAGCTGGGGCTGTATGCATGCTCCCTAGTGAGTCGAGTGATGTAAGGGAGCCCTATGATCAGGGGTAACAATAAGCGTGTTTCTATTGAAGATCCGGAATTTTACCGGTAAACCCTATTACCAGTAACATGCCGGTAAATAGCTGGCAACGCGAAGTTTCTACTGAGCCGCTCTATCCAGAAAATAGCCGAGCCTGCTGGCTTTCAATCACGCTTCGTGGATTTGCCGGGTAAAGGTCACATGCAGGGGTCAAGCACGTGCATTGGATCGGTCATTGTGCGGTCACATGTTTACATTTTCTCCCCTGTATGCGCACTCGGGCAGAACGGTGCATGTTTCTATTGGCATTACTGGATAAATTCCCCGGCGTTTTCCTTCCTCGACAAGGAAAATTGCCGGGGAAAATCCTCCCCGCCATTTACCAGAAAATAGCAGATAAGACCCGTTTCTACCGAGCACATTTTCCGTCTTTTCTGGCATTATCCGGTAAATGGTTCTCAATAGGAACACGCATACAAACATACATGTAGGTGCCTTGAGCGGGTTTCCTGGATAAGTGCGTGATATATCCGTATCATCATTACGCCAAATCCAGGTCAATGACCGATATCCAGAAAGCGTGAACCAAATGAAAACCAAAATCCACAGACCCAAAAAAGATTGTTTTCACTGCAGAGCTCAGCATCTGGTAGCTGTATACCCCCGGGGTTGCTTAAGTCGCCTCATGTTACTGAACAAATATTGCTCATTTTGCTCAGACTACAAACACAATCCTGGAACAACATGTCAGGCAATCTTCTAAATTAGAAGTGATGGTAATTGGACCTTAGTGCTGGGACCAGCTAGAATAGTACAAAACTTGGTAAAGGGACACATTGACATTTTGTTTACCGGTAGTTAAACTCCGAAAACTCAAAACCAAACCAAAAATCAATTGCCTTCACATTTAAAACAACAGAATTAACCATGTTTCTAAACTCAAAACATCTGCTGAACTTAACCCTTAACTTAATTTGCTCCCTCATTATAAATTCTGGTACTGAAACCAAATATTCCTCAAAAGTGCTTGAGGCACTGTAGCTCGCAAGCCTGAAGAAACATGTGAAGAGAAGACGATGAAGAAATGCTCAGTTTTAGAGGTGGGAAGAAAATTCTTACATAATTCTGTTTATAGGGGTAAACCCACGGAGTCAAGCAGGGACCGAGAACCACATTGTAAATCCACATACTGACCCGGATGGGATTCGAACCAGGGCCACAGAGGTGGAAGGCAAGGAAAATACCACTACGCCACCCTGATCCGAGATTTTAACAATATTTCACTGTAATTAAATGGCACGCGTACGTACATTGTGGAAGATGCGGGGGTGAAAATAAGCCTCTCTTCCCACTTGAAATTCTCACCCCTGCTCCACCCCTGAGATTGCTCTTTCACCGGGCTAAGTTTAATCCGGGGTAAGGGGGAGGGGGTTTGAGTGTGGATTACTGCATCCACATGTCTGAAATTTATACAGGGCAGTTTATCAACATTATTATTTAACTTTATATAATGCTGTTGATCCGTTTTTCAAAGTTTTCCAATCAGCCATGTGGTTGGCGAGATTTACTAAATCGGATGTATATAATGTCTTTTGACACTGTACTAAAAAGATAAATGGAAGGGCTGGATGGAGTTCATTGTCCACAAAGAGGTTCCAAATTGCTGTTTAATGTTCTTGGTAGACAATTAAGTTAAGAGGGGTCTATTCATATGGGGGCTAATAAGGATGTGAAAATGTCTACATGTAACTGGGGTCAAACAAGTACTGAATTTATGGCACCAGAGGGGATGTGGGATGGCAAGGTTTATTTTGATGGGGCTGGAGTGCCGGAAAATCTTGCAAGAAACCAGGAAAAGCTCACTACAGATAATTGCCTATTGTTTTTTTCTTCAACTGTTTTTTTCTTGTTACTACAACATTTTAATACAGTTGACAGGCTTTGACATTAACTAAGGCCACCGAGGCCAATGGCCTCATATGCCCTGCTAAGTTGGCCCCGATGCCTTTTCAATTTCAGGACACACGTACACACTTTCTAAGGCCAACTTGACCAGCATGTCCTACCTTTTTAAATTTTGAAATGTGGACAAATATGCGTAAGTTTGGAAAAATCTAGATGCAGTGAAAAACAACTTGGCTCCAGCGGGATTCGAACCGAGGACCTTCTGCTTAATGAAGCCAACTGGTGGTCTCAAAACAGTATTGCAGTTGTTTCTCACTGATTGGGACAGGCTATCATGTGAGCTTAACAAGCCCTACAGAGGGATAAACCCTTCAATCCGATAACCACCCTTCAAAGAGATCACTTAAGATATGATGAACCAAACCCCTGCCTGGCTTGCCCTGGTAACTTATTTATATGATAAATGAGGTACCAGAATTAAGAGAAAGTCCAATGGGAATGCAGCTTGAGTCAATGTTTTGTACTTCCTGTAACCACGGCCGCACAAGTAAACTATTGCATTGAAAAAAGAATACACAGTGATGCATTTTTAATCATGTTTCAGGGGGCAAAAAGAGGAAAATAAAAACATTTTCATACCTTGTTTGGTCAAGCCGATTGATTTTTCTCCCAGACGAAAAACAGATCCTTGGTCTAATAAACAACAGGTGTACAAATCTCAAACCCTAAGGCTGATCCACCTGGGGCATGCCGATGAACTTCGGCAACCCCAAAGTTGGTCCCTCAGGATTTGAAACTGGCTTGTACAGTACACTTCTCAAAGTTGTGGATGTAATTTTCTTGCAGAAACTGCTCCCAGCTTTACCTCGATGGTCACTAAACTTGGCAAATCGTATATGTCACAAAAGGACTGTGTAGCGCAGAGAAAAGCGGAAAGTGTTTGGTGCAATAAACTTGCAGCTTTTCCTCAAACTTAGCCATCTGCAAAACTCTTCGGGGCAAAAATCAACATCCAAGCAAGGCAAAACTTGTAACTGATTACGTCTATATCACTTTACGACAGCTTATTCACCATTTCATTTTCTCAGACACGAAAATTTTGTTCCCAAGCGACACCACTTCAATCCTGTACCATGCCGGACGTTATTCAGCACCAGGCTCTTGGGGGAGATGCTTTAAAAATACCCCACCGCTGTGTTGGTT
This sequence comes from Henricia sp. BOLD:AAB3569, assembly GCA_037783545.1. Taxonomy (NCBI): domain Eukaryota; kingdom Metazoa; phylum Echinodermata; class Asteroidea; order Spinulosida; family Echinasteridae; genus Henricia; species Henricia sp. BOLD:AAB3569. Next base: position 484,288 of record JBBELK010000333.1, on the reverse strand, counting down.
GTGCAGGGTCGCACCCTAGCGACTTACGTGCTTATCGCAGGCTGGTATAGTGGTAATACACCCTTGTTATTCCACTCAATCAGTCACGTCAGAACTTGTCTGGGCTCTTATGTTCTGTAGTTTATATCAGACCGAGCCAGTCCTTGCCCCCTCGACCCAGGGGCAGATGTAGGACATGCATCTGGTAAGTCAATTGAACTTTTCAGGCTCTCTCAGAATCTCTGCACATGTCTACATGGCAAGCATTCCTTTTAATTCCTCCAAATTATGCAGCAAATATTCATGTTCTGACTGCCGCTTGCTAAGTTTTACCTTGTGCAGACTTGGTAGAATTTGGCTTTGCCGATGTCACTTCTTTGGATATGGTGAAAAGGGAGCACAGCACGTACATGAGCGGTCAGGAAAATCACTCCCGGTGTTATGACTCTGCTGTTAGGAATTCAATTTGTCCTTTTAGGTTTCTGAGTCGTCTCTAGGCACCCCAAGCAGATGCCGCCGCTGCGGTCGGCCCAACTTCCCGTAAAAATGCTCCTGGCATCAAGATGACCTCCTCACCAGGCATGACCTGTTTTGTCCAGCTCAATCCGGCTCAATCCAGCTCCAAGCGGTTTAGCCAGAGGTTTCCGAGCAGCTGTAAAGCGAGCCAGTCCATGACACAGTCACAATTTATCTGTGGTTAAAATCTTGAAGTTCACACAGTTTCTGTCCAAATGGACATCAGGCCTCAGTGCAACACCCAACCCATCTAACACTACCAAACCATCCCCCTGGCCGCGGCTGGCTGGCCCACGCTTTCCGTTTCCCCAAGTCTCCGATCCTGTACTTCCTCACAACACTCCGAGCAAATGAATGCTCAATTTCTTCCACTCGGCCCTCAAGACTTCAAGATGCTAGCCAATTCTCCTTGGAATATGTGGCATGCCATCACGACTGCACAGGCCCAGAAATAAACATACCAGGAGAGACAGAACCTCACTTTCCTTTAACAGGCCATAATAAATTTAATGCCTTCGGCTCTGCCAAAAATATTGCTAACAGCAAAATTAGCACCCCTCGACTTTAAAATGGAAGTTGCCACATCTGTATGCCAGATGTGACACGAGGACTTTACCAAAACACAAAATAGGGGTGGTCACTTATAAATATATCACAGCAGCACTTTTAGAAGGGACATAATTTTTAATCACTACTGGACATCAAAAATGTTTGAGAATTCACACTCCTTGCCGAGTGACTCAGTGGTAATGGTTTGTCATACATACATGTAGCACAAACTGTTAGGCAATATTTTATATTTCGTGCATCTGTGGTTAAATCAAACCCATCTCAGTAATGCAACACACTAGCAACACAGCATGAGGCGACATTTCTTGAGTGTTAGTCACACTGCTGTATAACACTCCAGGTCCCCAATAATTCCATTTGTTTATACTCTCTTTGAAATTAAAGGCAAATCGGAGGGGACAAGTTCAGAGCCAATATTAGAAACTTGTTTGCCAGAAACAAATTTCAAATTAACTGAAGCGGTTTGAGGGCAATGAGGAATTTCCCTGCTTCTCATTGGTGCATTACATTTGAATATTTTCTTATATTCTTGGAGCTGTTGAAAAAGTTAATAAATTTATTCCTGAAAAAAGATGCAAATTTTGTTTCATTTTAGAAAGTGTTACCTTTTCTTACGTAGTGTTTTTCACTGTTAGGCTCTCTGAATTTCGGGTAAAATAAAATAAAATTGTCACGTTTTAACTGCACTGTTTTTCCATTAATACATGTAGCTTTTCACTGATGGGTTATGAAAGTGACATTTCGCAAAGAGCAACCCGTTTTTGCAAGAGAAAATTAAAGGGTACAAAAGGCCATGGATCAAACCAAAATAAGGCCTTTTCCCACTAGACAAAATCTCGGGGGTGACGTCAGGGTGAAAATAAGCCCGATTCCCATTTGAAATTCTCAACCCCCAAGTCATCCCCGAGATTGATCATTCCTCGGGGCGAGGGTTGAAAATGTTGGCATCTGGGGCAAGAAACTCCCCACCCCCCCCCACCCCCCGGCCCGGGCGAGACCGGTAGGGGCAAAACCAGTAGGGGAGACCAGAAAAGGGGCAGAGGCGAGTTCTCACTTGTTCAAGTAAGGGACGAGGTGCCAATCTCCGGGGTAAGTTCGCCTTGGGAAGAGTTTGAGAACAACACGTGTGAATCGACACAGGGTTGAACTCGGGTGAAGCACCCCTGGGCTATGGGCGGCCCTGGGGCGGCCCCGGGATATTTGTTATCATGAGCAGAAGGAGAGAACTTTAACCTGGTAGTGCATTCACAATGGAAGTGAATCAAACGTGTATTGGACTACACATAATCTTTCATATTTAAATTCTAGACTCTAAATTGCATCAAGGAAATGGAACAGCAAATTGGTACATATACTGTATGTACATGTACCGTACATCACGTATATCAGCTTGGGTGTTGTCTGGAAGTATATTGTACACGTATGCAAATTTTTGTACTGCATAAAAGCGAATATGGCTTAAGTAGACACATCTTGAAGCCACATTTCCTGTGCTCTGTATACTCAACATTGTTTTAATTATTAAGACGTTTCTCTGTGGGAGGTTTTTACAGCGGAAGGAAAACACTGTTCCACATCTTTAAGTGTAAAGGAAATTGTCAGTAGGGTTTCTGCATTTGCAGACGCAGACGCCAGCTGTTGGACACAAGTCATGAGACAGTAGAGTGGCGATTGATGTTTAATTTAGTGTTGGCCTACACATATACACCAATCCCATTTTCTCTGTATGTCCGCCATACATTGTAACTGGGGGCCATCTACCAAGTGAACTGTGCGTTTTGTGTTGATGATGAGCCGTTACATTTTGTTGTCACTTCGAACAATTTTGCGCATTTATACCAAGCTTGCGAAGCCTGTGTATGCGAAGGGGGCACGTTGTGCGCTGTTCGATTTAACAACACAGAGCACCCAGTTCATTGCAGTGAATGGCCCCCAGTAATGGCAGACGTGCTACCAGGTTCGTCTATATTCAGGATGCAGACAAATTACAATTCTACATCGCTGGAAAGTCCCGTGCGCAGACGGGCAGCGAAATGTAAAGCCATGATCAATTCTACTTTGCGGTCACGTGACTTCTGATGTAATTTGTTACGTGTACATTAGGTATACTGTAAGTTTTATTATTGTTTTGTACATGTACTGTACGTGGCAAAATGACATTTCACAAGCCAAAAACATCCACATGCGGATGCATGGAATAATATCAATGATAATGTTAAATAATAGTTTACGTGATTGGAAAACTAATGGCGTTATTTTCTTGTATGCTTGATGTCTATGATAAAAATCAACCCACATGTACAATGTAAGTGTCAACCTAGTACCTCATCTACCGTACGTTTGAGAGAACGATAGAAAACAGTGTAAATACTTTCAAGAAGTTATGTAAAGCCACCGTCCTACATGTATTTAGGCTGATTCCCCAGCTACATTTACAATACTCCACGAAAAATGCAGCTGTAGTCAGGGACTACATGTACACAGTTTCGCTCACATCAGAGCGCCATTGTAAAAAAAAATATGTACGCAAAATACATGAAGTGATCCTCATTTTATGTTTTCTTAAAAGGATTTTGGCACCACTTCTATCACTATGAGCAACTACATGTAACAATGGAAATTTGGCACAAACCATTGTTATTAACAATGTCTGATCGGGATGCCCTTTTAACATGTTGTACATGTACCCGAGGTCAAGCGACTCCGTAGGTACGAAATCTGGAGTCCGTACCCCTTTGGGGGCGGAGTTACAGACATCCGCCCATTGGTCAGTTAAATGGTCGATTAAAGCCCCTTTACAACATTTGCAGTGACCCAAAATTTTACTTCATGAGTTGACAAGAAAAACTCATCTAAAAGTGTGGATACATGTGGGTCTTTCCACAGTATAGTAATGGGGTACATTTCTGTAACATTCAAGATTTTAGGTCCCAGTTCACTTTAAATGTCTTAATTTCATCTTTAAATTATCAAGCTAAACTGAGGAAATAACTTGTTCACCAAGGAGTACGAAAAATAGTCCTTCAACATACATTTGTGAAAACCCTGTGCAAAAATTTTCCTATTACGCATGTAACAAAGACAGAAAAAAATGTCACAAAATGGTCTGTCCACGTTACATACATAATAGGATTCAAATTTGTACACAAGCTTTTCAAAAATGTATGTTGTGGCAGCAATTTCTTACCTTTTTGGGCAAAAGTTATCTCCTGAGAACAAAACAAGGACATTTCTTTAATTCTGAGATAAACTAAAAGATATCTGAAAGGAATTATTGACTTATTTTTCAAATGTACCCCATTACTGTGGACAGACCCATGTACATGTAGCAATGGTAACAAACACCACATGATTTTTTTTCGTGTAAAATGCTACATGTGTAGGAGAAATTGCCAACTGAAGATGCTTAAACAAATCATTTGCAAACAATTTCTTTTTCTTTTACTATTTGATTTTGTTAGGTTTTCTAAAGTATTACTGCTGTTATGTGGCTGAAATTTCTACAAGGCAGTTTATCAATATTATTCTTTCATTATGTAATGCTGTTGTTCGTGGAATTTTGAAAACGTTTCGTCTACAAATGATATAATGTGCCTTTAACAGAGGCTTGCAGTCAGCTTTCCACAATAATAAGCCCAATGCGGCCACTGCCTGATACAGACAGGTTTTATGCCTGCCTATTTTCCATCACTGCTCCTCCCACATGTCTACAGTAGTACTGTCCAGACCTTTTACAGTATCCTCATACCCATTAGAGTCCCATGAGGCAGTATCATGAATGATCAGGCACATTCATCCATTACACTTCCTGACCTTACTTCCTGAATTCATGTCCCCTGCTGACAAATTCACTGCCATAAAATGCTTCTGGCTTTCCTGTGTTGCTAAACACCAGGCCACTTAATTTCTTAAAGGCCCATTGTATCATTTGCAATAACCTAATTTTGTTTTTCATGAGTTGACAAGAAAAACCTTACTCAAAGTGTCGATAGCAATGGTATCAAACACTAAATTAATTTATTTCTGTCCAAAATGGTATTTCATGTTGGAAATTTAAAACTGAAGGTGGTTTCCCCCCAAAAACACCTTTTTACCATTCACTTGTTGTAGAACGGGATCCAAAACTGTTAAACACTAAATAAAAATTTCAAAATTTATTAAATTAATCAAAATAATACCTCGAACAAAAAAGAAAAGAAATGTCCCTCACACATAAAAACAACGTAGCTGCATAAAACTGTAAAGTCAATTTCAACATGTGATAAACTGGGTGTGTGTATTAACATCAGTAGCAGGTAAACTACAGGTTCACTTTAGTTTTCATTTGTTGTATTGACTAAAGGCGTGTTCCCATTGGACTTCTTTTTCCGCGCCCTCGTGGGAACTTTCCGCGACTCCCTGTAAACATTCCTTCCTGTAAATCTCTCGTGCGTTCCCACTTACCATATATTTTACACAACGCGAGCGGAAAATTTAGTTACTCAGCTGGCCATATGTGGTCAATTGAGGGCGTGGTTTACATAACCTTTGACCTAACAGGATGTTTGACATGCCATGCGATACACATATTGGCGCGAAATTATATTGTGTGTATGCTGCACGAAACCCAATCAAATTTCGAACAACCTCGATTAAACTTGCCATTATATTTGCAAAGAAAAGAGCATGAAAAAACATGTGCGTACGTACATACAGGGCCCGTACATAATAACCAGAATTTTCTCGCGCAATGTGTGGTGGGATTGCACGATGCAGGAAGTGACGTCATCCATTTGGCACTTTACACAGCGGTAGTTCTACAGGGCGGCGCTGTTCCCATTGGACTTTACGAGGGCCCTGTAAAACTCCCGCGGTTGAGCGGAAAGTTTCCGCGGCCTCTCTCGCCCTGTATGTTTTACATCGTGGTCGCGGTAACTTTACAGGTACGCTAATTCTCCGTGCGTCCCCATTGGACTAAATTGTGTTACTCTCCCGCACAACCACGGGAGTTTAACCAAAAATAGTCCAATGGGAACACCACTTAAGGAAAGGCATTTGTCTCTTGATTTCCGTCCCGGAATTGGATCACGCTCTGTACGTGTACAGTACACAAAATCCTGGTATGTAAATTTTCAAGGTTTTCTGAAGCATTGATGCATTTATGTACATGTACAATTGTACATTGTAGCTAAAATTTCTTCAGGCTAGTTTACCAACATTCTTCCTTATACAGTTATATATAATACACTCAACATTTCAAGTGACCTGAAATAACCGCATCATGACAGATTAGGAACCAGTGTACACCGTACCTTTTGAGAAATTCCAACGTTATAAAGTACTTTTCAGCGGAGTCGTTGTTTCAGTTAAAGGGCCCCTTTTTTATTAATGAAATCTATGCTTTAAAACCACTTTACTTAGTTAAAATCTTAAAAATCCTATTTGGAGCTTGCTTTGGGGGTTAAAACAAAGGTTTTTAGTTTTTATGGTAATGAAAATATGCATATTCATGACCAGGGTCACGATGTCACAAGAGGCAAACACAGGAAAATCACATTGAACTGTGCACAAAAGATTCCACTTTTTTCTCAATTTTCCTGAAACTTTTGTAATCCATGGCTGTTTGAGTTTGTTTTACATGTTGCCTGCTGTAAGCCATGACAAAATTGGGGGTAGAAACTGCAGCAATTTGCCACAAGTCCAACTTGAAGTCTTATAAATGTTTTTTCTTAACTTTTCCCTTCCATCTTCCTTATGTGATGCACTCAAAACAGCGCCCTCTGTCTGTGATTTATTGCAATGAAATCTTCAGAGTTGAAAAATGCCACCTTGTATTGATTTTACATCCAAACGAACAATAGTATGTCTTGCTGAACAAGTAATCCGTCATTATGAAGCAAAGCTTAGGCACAAAGTTGTTTAGGATGTCACAGGCCCTTTAATATGTACATGTACCGGTAGATATCAAAGTGGAAAATCAGCAAAATTGGTGTTGGGACACTCTTCGGTCCACAAAAAAAGCATTACACGTGGGACACACATCCATGAAGTTGAGGAACAAAGTGTGACATTTCTTCATTTCCACAAAAATGGTCAATAAGGGAGCAATGAATCACCATTTATTTAACGATGTTGCATGATGTGGTGGCTTACACTGTTTGGGGGTAATTGACAAAGTATTGACAAAGTGCCGCCATTTTGAATTATTTAACAAAGTGGTGGTTGTGGATGTAACTTGGAAACCAATACAGTTCAACTGCTTTCAACTACAAATGTTTTCATGTTGAATTTGAAATTACATGTAACACAGTTCTCAAAGTAAACAATCCTTTTTAATTTGAATTTGGAGGATTCTACTTTTTCTAGCTTAAATTTCTGTGTGATTCAAGAAAATCTGCTTAAAAGCACCAAATGTCACACCTATACATTTGAACACAATTCTATTTAGTTGACATCTAAATTTAAATCCATGAGGAGTTTGTTACAAGTAATGAATGTTTTAAATTTCTCTCATCTAACAGCTTGAATTTCTGAATAGTATTGATTCATGGGGTTATCAAGGGCAAAAAAAATGTAAAAATGGTTGTGGATGTAACACGGAAACTGTGTTCCTCAACTTCATAGAATGACCCATGTACATTTGTACAAATAATTATAAAACAACCATTCCAGAAAGATATTTTGTGGGTGCACATGTAATGCCCAACACACAAGATATTTCATGAAAATTAAAATAACTGAGTTACTTATATTGCATGCTGGGCAGGCCGTTTCAGGAAATGAATTTGACTGTTGACGTTATTTTGAAACAATACATAGCGACCCCAAGAGCTTAATTGTCGGAGAGGGCATTTTCTGACTGTGCAGTCAACAATGGTGTATTCGTTCATTGTACACACAATCCAGATTTGATTTGAAAAGAAAACCTGATTAACTCTTTCACTGTCCATTGTTTATTAACATTTAACCTTAAATTTCCCAATTTCGTAATTTTTTTTAATTGAAGCTGCACATGCACGACATTTAATTTGGCTTGTTGGAAGAAAAAAATCGTGCAATCAAGATCGTAGATGTACAATAACACTTGTGTATACATTTGTACATGTACGTTAGATCGTACATATGTATACATGTACGACATGGGCAGTGAAAGAGTTAATATATAGTGTAATCCGAGCAACATTTAGTAAGCCCGCCCTCTTGTGGTTATTCCATTGTTACTGCAGTGTATTTCTATTGTGACGTCATGTAAATACACCGCAGTTTTCATTCGTCAGATTAGTCTATTGGTACATTATACCATGGATGTGTTTCTTCCTCCATGATTATACATGTACCTTCCTCCATGATTATACATGAAGTCCAATTAGGTGAAGTCTAATTAGGAAGCCTAATATAAAATCGCCTTTTGCCATAATTTCACATGTAGATTAATACGGGGGTACACATTACAGGTTCTATACTAAATAACAATTACTTTCAATACAATTTGTCTACATGTATGTATAGTACAGACGACGGCATATACTGTATTCCTAGATCTCTCCATGATGATACAGTATGCACAATTACATATAAGTGCACGTGTGGCACAGACTGACCAACTGAACAACAGAGGGGGCTGTTTGCAAAATACATCAATGGAACTTTTGCTACAACTCCTACATGTACAGGATATAAAGCGCCCTCTTGTGGCAAGTCAGCTTTATTACCTTGAAGTGAGACAAACTGTGCAATAAGGCCACTTATGTTACGACTGAAACACAAAAATGTTTGATTTTCAAAAACAGCTCCAATTTTTTATTTGCAAAATAATCAAAATTGTATGGGTCTCATTGAGATTCAAACCCAAGAACCTCCGACTCTCTGAGCAGACACTCCACCAGCTGAGCTGTTTGGTTGTTTTATTTTAATGGTGATTAGGCACCACATCAAATACTGCATTCATTTGCAAATTAAATGAACATGAACCATCACTGATTTGTAAAAACAGTTTTTACATGTCATCCAATCCCGCCCCACTCCAAACACTCTACCCTCTCTGACCAAAGGCGCTCTCCCCAAATGAATATCAAATGGTATATTTTGATCATCGGTTACTGACCTTGAATCTCTCATTTCACGGTTACACTGAAGTCCCCTTGAACAATCTAAAAATGGTTTTGCGTTTCATGTATTGCATTACATTTATATCACAGCTTCAATTGCACAGCCTCTCGGCCACAAAATAGAAGTGTCGTGAAGACATTTCTACTCGTCATACTCTTGAAGGGAAAAAAATCTTGCCAATGGCAGTAAAGATGTTTGATTGTGAGCCAAATATATTAGAGGGCTCTGCGAGCTTGTCAGTCTAGATTCACATCAGTCGTCAAAACCAATAACGGAATGGACATCGTAAGTTGACAGAATTTGTCTTTGATGCTATTATACATTGTACAAATACGAAGCTACAGAAAGGTCCCCTGATATCCTACATGTAGCAAACAGGATTGGCAAACATTGAAGAACAAAAACTATCAAATTATCAGGGGTGAGATTGGAGGGAAACAAAAATTGTGGGAGGGGTGTGGCCTCCTGGGGGGAGGGGGGTGTGGTGCAAGACGTAGAGACCATGCAAACTTCAAGTTTTAGGAGGATCGTTTTAAATACCACCGTACCATCGGCATCGTTCAAAATGCAATCACAAAAACATTTCAATTAGGCATCACAATTAAGAACCAGTTTGGTTTGAAATATTTACCTTGTTTATAGGTCTACAAATGTGGATAATATTAAAAAGAATCCAGGCAACATCTACCGTTGAAGCGGAGGGTAAATTCGGTTCGTTGGCTGCTTGCCGCATCGCGCCAGCCAGCCGGGCACACTGCAAAGTATACTGTATCGCATCGCGCCAGCCGCGGGCCGCACACTAGCACTGGACACACATGCACGCATCACACACACCACACGCTCGGCCGTTGCAATGCAGGCAAAGATGGGGCTTGCTTATGGCTTAGACTTGTCCACGTCCGCTTCGCTAGTCGTTGCAGACTCGGTCAGGTCGCCGAGCGGCACAGTACATACATGGTAAAGTGCTGTATGTCATGGCTACTTGCGTGACAACTAGACTCGCACAAGTTTTCTTCGCAAAATTACTGAAATCAATTAAGGTCACTCGCTAAAAAAGTATGGCATGCTAAAAGGGCAAAAAACTAAAACAAAAAACAATATGGATCACGGCCGCGGAGCACACCAAAAAAAAAAAATTCGCTACAAATTGGTAAAATTCCGGAATACCGGAAAAATCTCACCCGGACCCCTGAATTATATACCATTTTTGACAAAGTAAATGATAGTCTAAAACAGTGAGAAATCAGAGTGTCTTTCACCTCTGGCATCCTGGGTTCGATTCCTGGACATGTATCTGAATTGGTTTTGCAGTACGTCCCTACTCGACTGCATGGGTTTTCCCAAGAAGATTTCCCTAGGGGTTTTCCTCCCACTTTTAAAAAGTCATAAAAAGCTTTCTTTGTCATCTCAGATGACAAAATTAGTGTCCCTGACCTGTCTTGGGATGAGAGGCAAATCTTATCGGGATTCAAACCCGAGACCTCTGATGCTCTACCAGGTGAGCTACGTATAAGGCACAGTGGTATCCTTCAGGTTTTCCCTACAAACCCAATTTTGTGCAATTAACGTAAAAAATGCAATATTTGGTATGGCACCTTATCAAATTTTCTTCGAGTCTTGAAGACACAGTAGAAGTTGCAAAATCCTAGATGAAACAGGGGACACAACAAATCTGACCACAGATTTATAAAATTACCCCAAAAGGTTGGAATTTTCAAAACAACTCACCAATTTCGTCTTTGAGAAGGCAGTGTAGTGAATCTAATGTCTGGCCGGATAAAACACAATGCTTGCAATGGAAGACGAACCAACAAAGAGACAAAAGCCAGCTAGTGTAAAGGCATGCAGTTTGATACAGAAATTACATAAACATGCACACCCCTAGCACGTGGCGCAGTGTGTGTCCACCATCAGAACAAAAGACAGAGTGCAAACGCCCCGTCGGTGGACCAGAATAAATGAATGAATACAGGGGAAGTTAGGAGGAGATAAGGCCATTGCCACTACCAGCGGGGAGCTAAGACCATTGGGACCGGACACGTGTCTGGTCGCATTGCCGCCCAGGTTTCTTCGGGCTCGCGCTGGTCGAGGTGGCGACACGCCAGGCGTGCCCGCGCAAACCAATCCTCGGCCAGGAGTCAAATCGTGACTCTACTCTTTAGCTTCGACCGGGGTTTCCCCTGGGGATAAGACACCACTCGACCAGAATATCGGAAGAATGGGAGGACAATATGATTAACGGACGTTGCCTGATGGCATAAGGGTGTTGTGTCAATATGCTAGGTTGATCAATGGGCTTTAAGGTGGTATCGCGGGGGAGCTAGGTGGGTGAAACTTGAGACGATAGTACAATCGAAGATCGCGGATGGGTGAGTGGGCTTGAAAAGGCGGTTGTAATGGAACTGGGTCAACGCTAAACAAGGCGTGACCGGATGAGCATTGTTAAATTACATCTCTGGCCGGGCCACTTCAGGACACTCACTGATTAAAAAAAAGGCAAAATCTTTGATTTTTATGGGACTTTTTTCATATCTTGGACTCATTGATTTGCAGGGCTATATCTTGTGTAATGGACGGTAATGTTTGAACTGGACTTTAGAGTGCGATGACTGGCATGTGAGGTGTTTGAATGATTTATGTTGGTGGAGTTAGATAACAGTATGCGAACTAAAAACCATAAAAAAATTGTTTTTAAAATTCAGTAACAATTGAACACTTTATTAAAATTACCCATTCTTAGGGAACAAAAGAAAAACAATCTTCAACCCTAAGCTGAAGTGATCCGTTTTTAACACAAGCAATGAAATGTTCACAGCATTTCTGTGGAAGTCCAACTGTGAATGCAATGGAACAAGAATGCAGCAGACGAAACGTGCATGTACACATGCACTCAAAGTAAACTGCGCGTTAAGGATTTTGTGTGGTAAAATTTACCATGCGTTGTAAATTGTTTGTGTTATGTTTAGCACAAAAGTTCTCTTATCATGATCCCAACATTTCATGAAAACAAAATTCCCTGATTTTTTTCTGAGGACTTTTTAAAATTTAAAGATAATTATTTGGACCCATTTCCAGTTTGACATGGCAATCATCGTCCAGTGGATCCGCTGTTTGGACATGAGACAAAACATAACAGACAACTTTCTCTCTTTGGCCAATCAAATCAAATTCCCTGAATTTTCCCTGATTAGAGGCATTTTTCTCCCCGACTGGAAAAAAGGAAACTCATTTTCCAGGTTTTCCCAAATTTCAGAATGACTGAGAACCTCATACATGTGTACCTGTACATGTATGTGTTGTAATACTGCATTGAGGTTGTTGACAAATTGAGTTGCCTTTTAACCGATTTCACAGAAGTCACCCAAGTAGCGAGATTATCTCAGTTCATGTTCACCGGACCTTTGACACTCCTTTTCTTTTGCTGTCTGAATTTGTAAAAGACAGCTGCAGCTTAAATCCTTAATCTCCATCCCTTGGCCAGGCTTGCAGACGTATACATTATAATGTGCTGGCGGGTGAACATTTGACAACCATTGTTTTTTTTATAAAGTTCTAACAAGTTTTAGGTCCGTTGACTCCGCTTACACCCAACCCGGCTTTGCAGAATCAAACCCTGCATCTTCCAAAAACGCGAGTAGGCACTAAAGTGGTGTTCCCATTGGACTAATTTTGGTAAAACTCCCGTGGTTGTGCGGGAGAGTAACAAAATTTAGTCCAATGGGGACGCACGGAGAATTAGCGTCCCTGTAAAGCTACCGCGACCACGATGTAAAACTTACAGGGTAAAAGAGTCCGCGGAAACTTTCCGCTCAGCCGCGGGAGTTTTACAGGGCCATCGAAAAGTCCAATGGGAACAGTTTCGCCCTGTAAAATGAACACGATCCTGCAGTAAACTATGGGCCTGCACGGCAAAAGTTTTCTGCAAGGTCGCGGTAGCTTTCCGCATGGGCACTGAAACAATTGCAAATGGGAACGCATGGGAAGATTACACGAAGGAATGTTACCGAAGGTCGCGGTAACTTCCCGCGAGGCAGCGGAAAAGAAAGTCCAATGGGAACATGCCTTAAGTGTAAACACACAAGGTGGATTGACGAGGGTACATGTAGATCAGACTCGCGTCTGAATCGCCCTTTTCAAGTCACTTTTTTGGGTCAGGTTGAACCCCACAATTGCCAAGTTGAACTCCGCAATTGTCAAGGTTGCTTGTAGTGTAAACGCTATACACAAACAGATTCGGCACAATTTGGACAGGGCGGAAAATTTGCCTTGATCATCTGGTACCAATCTGCCTTTGGGCATGCATGGGATGATTTGCTGTTCAACCCTCCGCTAAAGGTGAATTTAAAAAGGCGGAAAAGACCCGAGTTTGATCCACCCTTTTGAATCCACCCTTTGTGTTTACAGTAAGGGTGGATTAACACGAGTAAATTTGACGGGCGTCACTTTTGGAAAATTTGAGGTTTGATTCAGCAAAGCCGGATCAAGTGTAAACTGGCTTATAAAGGCACTAGATCATTTGCAAGATAAAACTTTTTATAGATTCGTGGAATAAGAGTGTAACATACCGGTATCTAAGGAAGAATGTTGGTAAACTAGCCTGAAGAAATTTTAGCTACATGTACATGTACATAGATGCATAAATGCTTCAGAAAACCTTGAAAATCTATATATATGGATTTTGTGTGCAAGTGAATGGTAAAAACACAGGACTTTATTTTTAGAAAACCACTTTCGGTTGTTACTTTCCAACAGGAAATAAAGTTTGGAAGGAAATAAATTTATGTGGTGTTTGTTACTAATATTGCTACATGTATCAACACTGAGTAGGGTTTTTCTTGTCAAGTCATGAAAACAAAATTGGGTCATTGCAAATGATACAAAGAAAGAACAAAGAAAAACAAAGAAATGACATTACATTTCAAACAATAGCAGTAGCCCACTGATCCATTTCTGACCCCAAAAAACTTGTTGGGATTGTTGCAAATGACATACTAAACAAACTCAGTAAACTGTTACAGATCATAACACCAAGAAGTCACTGAAAATGAAAAAAACTTTTGTACACAAGTCAATGAAGATTTCCTCTGTTGTCCTAAGATGACATCACGGATTTGCTCATGAATATGGAAATTCATTAGCATAAAAATAGAAAACTTGCAATTACACCAAAACGGAACAATCAAATTTTCTAAAATTGACCGAAATGTTTAAAACACACCCTCTATTATTATATTTAATAAAAACCCTATTTCACATGTCCTTTAAGCCAAACTATTTCTAGGGCCTGTCCAAAAGGTCTAGTCAGCCCAGGGTGGCCCAGTTGACAGGTGGTTCTTGTAGAGACAAACTGTTTTGACCGTTTAATCAGAAAAAGATAGAGTTGTAAGACCAAATGGATTTCAAGAGAACCTGACGTTTAAACCAATATATCACCCAATCCAAGTGCACTACATTGCAATTGAAAGTTAACAGAGCATGTCCAAATTACATTTTTTGACACGCCCGCCCCATTTTTTCCATGGGTGTTGAGATTTTGATACCATATCATGTGTCATATTTTTCTCATTCTTAAATTTCATGCTCTCAATTGGTAAACCACCAATGTTTTGTAAACTACTTTATCCAGTACATAAAACAATGTACATGTAGTGATTACACCAACTGCATCTAAATTGGAGATTTGCAAATTTCCTGTCTTCTTCCCATGGATAGTATATTAGGGAGGTATTTTATATGATCGTTAGGTTCAAACGAAATCCATTTTCTGGAGAAAAAAAACTGGACTTACCGGTAGCTCCTTTAACAGTGAGAATAGTCTTTATATTTCTAGGAAGGCCTTAGTATTTATTCTCAAGGTACATGACAGGCAAATACTCAGACAGGCAATATACATGTACTCAGCATGTTCTGGGGAAAAAATAAGCCTACCATATCAAAAGGTTCATTAGTTCAAATGGCGGCTGCGATTATGAAAGTCAATTCTTAACGGTCTACTGATCATGGAAAAAATCCCAAACGCAATTATAATGACAGTGTATTACTCATTTTTCACACCTCGTCTACTGGAGACCAGATGAAAGGGTGGCTTGGAAGAAGGGGAAGGGGTGTTGTGTGTGTTGTGTGTGTGTGGGGGGAGGGGGTGGGGGAGTGCAAGGGTGGGGGGAGGGGGGGTTAGGTGGTTTGAAGAAGAGAACTGCGGGATTGGTGTCGAGTCATGTTCATGCGACTTACACCAATAAAATGAGGTTTTGAATGACAGACATTCAATGGAAACACCAAAAGGAACGTTTGCATACATGTACATGTACATGGACCTACATGTACATACGTACATGTACACAGTATTTGCTACATGTGCATGTTGTACATGTAGCTGCGGGTTAGGTCCAACGAACTTTTAAATGCATTTTTTTCTTAAGAAATGCTTAAAATGTACTTTTGTTCAGTCAAACCCGTACGCATTTGTGTGCAGTGTCAAACGAGCAAAGCATTTTATTTTAGGATGATTCTCTGCCCAGTTTTCGAACAAAATGGCGGTGTCCATCAGCCATTTTTTGTGTAATCATATTTTTCTTTTATTTTTGTCAATTTGATAGTACGGTTGTGTAATTGTGATTTTTTTCATTGTCAAGATCTTGATAGCATGGATGTGAAATTTGCATTTATAATGACACAAAATAAATTTCTATATTTGTTTTACGTAAACAGATACGGCAATAAATAAGTGTCATTATTAACCTTTAAATTTTCAAATTCAATAAGAATAATACTATTTGCAATCCCCCATTATTAATTACAACGCAGACGATTTATGCACGATCCTCCGGGAGCAAAGTCTACAAACCGGTATCAGAATAAATTGTTGCCTTTCCATGAATAGCCGAGGCGGGATCGTTTTGGCAATCAGCCAAGACTCCAAAGCAACCCGCTGAAATCCGTACCCAAGGGCTTGGATCGGCTAAGCCTTAAACGAGCCACATTTTGGCGTAACTAGTCGCGTTGTTCCCCGGTAATCACTTAAGCGCATAGTCATGTCGCCCACTCACCCATTCAATAAAATGCATCAAAGTGTACGCAATTTGGCAAAATAACTCCCTTTTGACTTAATTAGTCAAAATATTGAAACACACTGCAAAAACTAGAATACAACGCTCATCTTGGAAGTTTCTCGGTATCCAAGCACGTTATTGGATTGTCCCGCCATCACGAAACGCCTGTGGACAATTATTGATGTTAGGACACGACACCACCGCTTTGTCTACGTGTAATTTGTCATTCGTTAACGGCAGAAAAATGACCACAGTTTTAATAGGATCTTCGGATGAATCATCCCATGTTGAAAAATGTATGGTCTGGGGCAAATTTTAGTGTTAAGACAAAGGAGACAATTTGTATTAGAAACCACACGGACTTGTAAAAACTGGACAGATGGTGAGCGCATGGCTGGGTGCACAGCAATTTGGGAGGGTGAATAGAAATTGAAGAAAAATGTGAGCCGCTCCACCGAAAGTAGGTGTTTGTCGCACAGGCCAGAACTGAGATAATGGCTAATTTATGCATGTATGTCAAGTAGGACATTTTTTAAGTGTAAAAAAAAAAAATCACAAATGATAAGCATTTCTACATGTATGTAAAAGTAAAAACAGGCAAATATTATTTTTTTTAATAAGGTTCCTTGATCTTTTTCTTATTTTTCTGATAGCCTGAAGTTCTCAGAAAAAAGTAAGACATTGATGTTTAAAGGCCTTGTAGACGATCTGTTTTTGAGTGATTCTGCGAATAAAACCATTATAAATCAAAAGAAAGACATCAACAAACTCATCCGAAGAAATTTCAGCTTTGTCAAATGTACCACGTTTAAAAAACACATGAAAATCCATATGCGTTTTCCTGGTCTTGGCGGGGCGTTTCAAATATTCGCTCTCAGTTGATCGGGTACTATGTGGCTTGTATCATGCACTCTGTGGCACACATCATATACTGCGTGTGCGCGCGATCCATAAAAATGCATCGCGTTGGAACACGCACACGGAGTACACAGCGCCCATGCATTTTGGACCGCATAGATGCGAACCAAAAATAAGTAAATCGTTTGCAAACGATCTAAATAATTTTAGATCGTTTGCAAACGATCTAAATAATTTTATCTTTACGGAATATTTTCTGGTAAAATTATATCATTTTGAGCGAAAACCTTTCATTGGATAGTTCCTATTAATTAAATCTTTACTTTCAGAACTTTTACCCTGTAAACTCGTCGATTACTTTTTTGGGGTCATTGCAAATGATACACTGAGCCTTTAATGGCCATTGTGGTTTAACATTTGCCAGTGAAGTGTGATCTGTTGAAGTCCCTGAAAAGAGGTTAAAGACATTATTCATTTTGACACTACATGTATTGCTAACTGTAACACTGGTTTTGACAGTGGTGCACTGTGTCAGGTTTCAGGTTGTTTCAGTTTCATTCTCATTCTGCCTGTTCACAAAAAATGTACATTTATGTACTTTCTTCAGGTCATTATGCAATCTCATTTTACATTAAAGGGTGCATGATTTGGGATTTTTATCAATGAAATCTATGCTATAAAAGCACTCTACTCGGTTACAGTCATAACAATCCTATTTAGAGCTTGTTTTGGGGGTTAAAACAAAGGTTTTTAGTTTTTATGCTAATGAAAATATGCATATTCATGACCAAGGTTATGATATCATAAGAAAATCACATTCGACTGTGCACAAAGGATTCCACCTTTTTTTCTCAAACTTCCTGGAACGTTTGTAATCCATGGCCATTTGAGTTTGTTTTCCATGTTGCCTTTTGTAGCCATGACAAGACTTGGAGAGAAAACTGCAGCAATTTGCCACAACTCCAACTTGAAGTCTTGTTTTTTCTTTACTTTTCCCTTCTGTCTTCCTTACGTGATGCACTCCAAACAGCGCCCTCTGTCTGTGATTTATTGCAATGAAATATTCAAAGTTAAAAGAGGCTACCTTTGATTGATTTTACATCCAAACGAACAATAGTCTTGCTGAACAAGTAATCCGTCACATGAAGCAAATATTAGGCAAAAAGTTGTTTACCATGTCATGGCCCTTTAGGCTTCAATTGCGTAGATGAAAGTTAGCCATTTGAATCAGTGAGGAACAACTGCACTATCGTGATTCGGGACCACCAGTTGGCTTCATAGCTCAATTGGTAGGGCGTCTGCACGTCAAGCAGAGGGTCTGCGGTTCGAATCCCGGTGGAGCCAAGTTGTTTTTCACTGCATCCAGATTTCCCAAACTCATGACTGTTTGCCCACATTTGTATCGAATTTATTTACCTCGGCGGTCCCTGGGTCATAATCCCTAAAAGTAATCATCTACCGGTATTCATACCATTTGAATCCATTGTAAAACTCCAGATTGGTGGTAATGAGTCACAGTAACGGCAGTAAAGTTAATTACATTAATCTCATATTGGATTTTTTGTTAAGGTTTTACCTTCATGATGGTAAAATGAAAAATGTCAGATTTGACTGTGCTGTCTGCATTCAGACTTTTTGACACGGGGGAAATTTGACAAGGATCTTCTATTGTTCTGCTCTTCTACAGCTATTTTTCGCCGACGCATCAGTTGTCGTACTTTCTTTTGTCGTAAGACACAGCGTTGATGTCCTTCATTATTATCTGGAAATAATGCACTGGTAGCACTGATCAAACTTCCAATTGTATGAATAATATTATCTGCCATGATTGTGACAAAAAAGAGGAACACACTGGAAACTTACTACATGTAGTATGTATGTACCGCACCGTGAAACATCCAAAGTGCAATGATGATGCATGCGTATATGTTGGGCATAACCTCACACTTGGCCCAGATGTGCGCTTTCAAGGGCCGCTTTTATGAACTCGCTTTGTCGGCACTTGACTCATCGTCTCTAGAAAGTTACCTGGTCAATTTTACTGGGCAGCAGTTGGCCAGGTGAAGTAACTGCTGTACTCAGAAAAAGCTACCGTACATGTACAGGGATGTGATTTGTTCCGGTTTTTCCCGAAATAAGCTTTTTTACTAAATGAGACAAAAGAAAGTTCCAGGAAAAAATGGAACAATCATATCCCAGGATGTCTTCACTGGACTTAAAACTAAGTACTAAAAAATTCAATGCGAACAGGGCTTTATAACTGTTTAATCAGACACAACACCTCTTCCTGTACCAACACCTTGCCCATGTCCATTTTGTCTTAGATAAAGAGCGAGTCAATAGACTGATCCAGTCCTTCAAAATGATTGGTTGGTGGAAATTTTATGGGCGGGGCTTAAACGCTCCTGGATTGGTCTATTAATGGCAGAGTGCCAAGGGCACACACACTTTGGATGTGGCTGTGGCTGGAACCCTACCCATGTACATGTACATACATGTAACCTATAATTAAACAAGATCATGAGTTCAATGCACTGAACCACTTTGCCATGATATTCGATTTTCACTCTACATTGTACATACATGTATTCTCAGTCAATACACTGCAAGTGCAGGTACCGGTAATTAATGACATTAGCAGGGTGCATTTACATACATGTACACATACAATGACGGGTCCGGGTTAAGTGTTGACAAATGTTATTTCTACCACATGGATCTGCACATGCAATGCAGAGGGCACCTCGATCAATGATGTATCATTTGTCACTCTATTAGATACATGTAGTAGCAAGAAATGGAAGTGTGGTCCCACACTGCTGCTAATTTCTTTCCTCGACACCTACATGTACCGTAGGGAGTTGTCCAAAATTATCAACATTTTCAATTGCATACAAAGTGTATGAGACCAATGTAAGGCCAAACAAAAAACGGTGTTTAGCATTAGCGCACCTCACTTTCAACCCTGCACGTCAAAGCTTTTGTTTTCTTTCAAAAACACAATGCACTTAGACACGTCACACCGTCTTGTCAAGCTGCTGTTGACTGCAGTCGGCCGGGGTTCATAAACGTTGCCGTCTTTTCCCGGTACTTGTGGCCACAATGCCCCTGGATTTTTGTACTCTTGGCTTCATATCAACTTGAAATGTCAACATTTTACAGTGCATGTAAAGTCCTTTGAAACCCCTCCACCCTTCCTACACTTTGTAGAACCGTGAAAATGTTGACAACTTTGGACGGCCCGGCCCTGACTGCTAACTCGATCAGCTGGCAGTCGTCTTCCACAGTCAAAGAATGAGCAACTTGAAATTCTACTTGGCACGCCAAAAATTATCCATCCGCCATTTTGTTTGGCAGGTGCACCACCTCAGTCATATTTTTGTAATTGTTGGCAAAAAAATTGTCTTAAATTCTTGTCCATTCTGCAAGGTCATTACCTTTAAATCAAAGTCATTTTATCACCAGCAGAATCATGATTATGCAGTTCCAACAACTTCATCCTTCCCAAACGATTCAACTGCACAGTGACACACGTACACGTACATGTGACACTTTCAGAAACGTGATTTTTCTTAAAAACTTGTGACTGTCCTTGTAAATTTTGGGTCACTGAAAGCAACTTTTGTTTCACCAAGTTCATGTTAAATTTCTATCTCTGTACATGTACAGTACATGTACAGGAACATGCTTGAGGAACTTGTACATACATAGAATCCAGTTCCCAATAAACGGCCAACGACCGCACTGACATCAACCTCGATTACCAGGTCATGAAATGAATGATCTGGGTCAGAGATTTAGGATTGCCTCGCATCTCGGGATATAAGGAGACAGCGTGTCTCATTCCTGCGGTTACCGACACTGCCGGTACCCAGCAGGCTGCCACTAAAGATGATGCCATCTTCTCCGTGGGGTACCAGGTCACTGGCCAGTTTTGCGGAGCTATGGTGGATGGGATTGGTCCGTGGCACGTGAATGCTCATATGGTTGATATTGGAGACAAGTTGGTGTTATCAAAAATGTCTGTACTTGGGTTCTGATGACTCGGGGTGTCGGATAGCGATGCAAAATCTTCCATGCTCAAGTTACATGAAGACTACTGCAGAATATAATTAGTAGGGTCTTCCAATGTTAAGCTTCGAGAATTGCTTGTTGTATCACAGGGTATAATTATGACAAGAATGTTTGCATAGCAGCTTTTGCAGTTCACTAGTATTATTTTAGTACTATCCATTGAGAAAATGCATACATACATGTACATGTAAAGCAAGGACTGAAAGAGGACATCAATGAATAGTATGATATACATGTATTAGTATGATAGTACGATAGTACATGTATTAATGAAATGTATGGAGTTCCTGAGATGAAAAGCCGAGGGAACCTAATATCGACTACATGTAGCTACCCGGAATAAACCATGCTATATTTGTTTTACCATACAGTACCTCATACATATTCTTCACCCGTTAAGAAATACTATGCGCAGGAAAACGATGAGTAAAATTTTGCTTGTGAAGCCATCTTTTCATTCAGCTTGTGTGCGTGTTGTACCCCTGCTGTACTGTTGGGTATTCTGCGTGCTGTACACGTACAGTAGGCACTGCCACTTTCGACTTGGCATCTGCCAATGTCAAGCAAATTGTTAGATGTCTGAGGTCCCTTTGCACCTCTTGATGAATTGTGCGAAATGATCGAAATGATCGAGATGGTTTGCGTAACATTTGGAGTGATCCTGCCTTTCTTCAGAAGCTTTCGGTTCAGCACACACATTCCAACACCGTATCCAGCGACGTACATGTATTGACATTGAAGGAGGCCAAGTCAAAAAGTGGCGAATTTTTAAATTGACTTTTTTCGTATGGCGTTTAAATTTAAACCTCAAAAAGTAATGAAAGTCACTTAATACTGTTCTGTGTACTAATATTTCCTGTAGCCATGCAGATATTGCATCATGCACTTTTTCAGTTGAACCCAATTACAGGTGCACACACATTTGTACCAGTAGAAAAATCAATAAGTACAGGTATATGTAGGTAGGCCTGTACATGTACATACGGTACATGTATGTAGCTTGCGCCCACTCATAGATCTTTTAAACCAATTTGGTATTTATTAACTTCAGTCATTTCCGGTATGGATTTCTTCAAATTATTTCTTTGTGCTTTGTTAGTGTTTAGCCTATCAGCAACTAGTGAAATTGTTTAATGCTAAGAATACATGTACATGTATGTATGCTGCAGCTACATGTATACCGTATACATGTATGTACTACATTCCGGTAAGGCGGTATTGCAGTGTACTACATGTGAATCGTCTTAACTGCACAACATATTTGAATTTTAAGGCAGAAGTTTGATGAACTAGACATTCTATTATAAGTGACTGGAAGTATTTTTTGGCAAGACGTTACCCCGTGAATGAAGAACAAGTGTGTCGTACATTGTACATACCGGTACAATGTACAATGTATAGAACGATTCTCGCTCATGGCAGAAGCAATCCCGAGTACTTAACCTGCAGCCGATTTCACGAAACCTGCATGCTTGTACAACTTGCCATTTTCAAAAGTTATGCAGGCTACGCAATTTTTCATGAAATCGGCTGCCGTACGGTACTGTTCGTACATGTAGTAGTGGATTGGGAACAAAGATAATGAGAAACTACCGGTACATACCGGTACTGTAAACGTTTTATTACATGTATCTGGAGAGAGTGAACAATCAATTGTTGGAGTTTAATTCCATAAACAATTCTGTGCCAAAGAATCTTGGAATCTCTGCCTGTTTGGTAAATTCTGGACCCCTCTCTAAATTAATTTGTCTTTCCTAAATTACATGTACAGTTGTAGTCAGAAGTTTACATACATTTGTGTTAAAACTGGTGTGCTTAAACTTGCGTTGTCACAATTTTTGTAACAGTCTTTACTAAAGTCGTGATTTTGTGGAATTCCTCACGTGCTTGCAGTACTTAAAACACACTGTAGCTTGCACACCTTGCAATGGTTCTGGTAGTCCTGTTTACCATTTTGGGTGATGATGGTAGTGGTGTACATGTAGCAGTTACCTATCTTGATTTTCCCACTTTGAGAAAGATGCACAACTCCTCTCTTCCCCCCCAACCCCCTCCCCCCCCCCCCCCTGCCCTGCCCCACCCCACCAACCCCCACCCCCCCCCCCCCCCCCCTGCCCCCTTTCCTCCCTCCACCCGACAGCCTGCCTTTAAGAGGAACATCCTCTGATTGATTGGGCTGTATTCCCTGTCCATGTAATCTCGAGCGCAAGACGGTGCCAAATTAATTCCCCTATCTTAGCTGTCAGCAAAGCTTTGAGGCCCCAAGAATCTCATTTGCAAATGAGAAAAAATTGGAGTCTTTAGTGTCATTTGGGAAGCGGAGGAAATGCCCTGCAGTGGCAATGTGCACAGAGTGACTGCCTCTGATGCAAATTGAGTGTGTGTAGACAGACTTCACGTGAATTACAATGTATACCGGTAGGGATATCTTCATCATTATGTACATGTATGTAAATGTGTACTTTATGGTTTTCATACAAGGAAATACACAAGGAAATGGGTCTTTCCACAGTAAAGGGCGCATTTTGGCAACACAGACCATATTTTCCAAAAAAAACCTTTGTCTGGTCTCAAAATAAAAGAAATAAGTTTCAGTTGTTCTGAAGAGATACATGTACCGGTAACTTACAACATGTAGGCCCAAAAAGGGTTACAAATAGAGTGACTGTAAAGTTCTAAAATCCCTGTGTACAAACGCTCGTAACCGGGACGGCCTAAAATGTAACACAAGTGTCCGTCCCTGTTATGAGCGTATATTAGAAATTTGTACATGTTTTTTTTACAAAGGCATGTTGTCACACTATTTGTAACCCTTTTTGGGCCTAAGTTATCTCTTCAGAACAACTTAAACTTATTTCTTTTATTTTGAGACCAGACAAATGTATTTCTTCAAAAATATGGTCTGTGTTGCCAAAATGCCCCCTTTACTGTGGAAAGACCCAAATCATCACATACATGTACATGTACCGGTATGTACAATGTAGCCGACGAAGTGACGTACATGTATGCGGCTTTAAAGCCGCTGCACATTCTTCACTTCGTCAGCTATGCGACGAAATGTACTCTAAGCCATGACATGATCCTAAGGTTATTAGCAAATTTGTTTCTGATAATTAAAGTATTAAGTCTTGGTTTTCTATTGGATTGAAAATAATAATGCCCCTTTTTAGGATTTTTGCAGCCCACATTTCACATGTTCATTTTTTGTGCACATGTGAAAGATGACAGATGGTGTGCATACTCGAACAAAATTGCACATTTGAAAATCACTTTCAAATTCAAAGTGTATTTTAATGGCAACTGACGGATTGGAATTTGGATCCTCAAACAAAAATGCACAAATGTCAAACTTACTTCACAACTGTGGAACATGTTCCAACTGGTTCACAATGCAGCTATCGTGCGCGTGTTACCAGTACAGTGTTGTAAAAACCACCGGTACAGTATTAAAGGCTGCACGAAATGGAGTTTTTATTTCAGAATAATCATGTTAATATACTACTTTCACATGTTTCTGTAAATTTAATCGAATTTATTGGCTGTATTTGTAAGTTTTCTATGTTTATGCTTATGTCAATTTCCATATTCATAAGCAAAACTGTGATGTCATCTAACAATCAACAATTATGTAATCTTTGTAGACTTGTGTACTGTGTATGTAGCAGAGGTTTCTTGATACGTTTTTAACATGCATTCAGTTTACTGTTTTATTTACGTGTAATTTGTGCCAAGCAAGCCTCCTCACTCCCCAAAAGAATGTTTGAGTCAAAGAAAATCATGGATTTCCGAGAGACCACTGTGTCTGTAGGTATTTTCCCACTAAACCTCGGGAGTGGCCCTGGGGCAATGTGGGGTTGAAAATTAACCCCGATTCCCACTTGAATTTCTCACTTTCGCACCACCCCCAAGGTTGGGGGGCGAGTTCAACCACACTTGAGACCAGGGTTAAAAATGTTGGCCCCAGGGCGAGATGCTTTTCCCAGGACGAGAACGGTAGTGTGGAAAGAGGCAGGGGGCGAGTTCTCACTTCTTCAAGCGATGGATGAGGTAACAATCCCTGGGGTTAGTTCACCCCAGGGGGAGTTTGAGAACAACAAGTGTGAATCTATGTGGGGTTGAACTCGGGGGTGTGTCACTCCGGGTGGCCCCGGGGCGAGTTTGCCCCGGGATGGTTATTCTAGTGGAAAAGGCCTCATGTAGGCTAGTCTGCTAACATTTCGCTTCAGACCTGCAATGCTGTTGTTTCAAACATAAGTTTAAAAAATAAAAATAAATAAATAAATAAAATAGAATAAAATTCTGCAAATAACCCAAAGGGACTTTTAAAAAAGCAATTAAATTAGTCCAGTGGAAAATCCTCCAATCTAAATTACCAAGCCCAAAATCCACTTTTTCCAAAACAGAATAACATTCATGGTGATGATTCATTTGGGAAAAGCAAGACAATCCTTAGGATAACAATCCCCAATGTTAGCACTGGGACTGGACGATCGTCACGGTTATGAAAAATGCACGAGGCATGGGTGAATGTGCACCAGTGTGGAACAGCACCCGGGTTCCCAAGTGGGTTTTTTTAAGATGGCTGAGTGACTGGCAGTGTTGGGTCTACCATTCGGGATCAATTAAACTGGACCCATGGGAGCGGATGAAATTAATGTAATTACTATCTTTCAAATATGGAGTGTTGGGCAGGGCCAGAAGGAAGACGACTTCATATTCCTTCAATTTAAAAAAAATATACATGTACAGTACATGTATGATACTAAAATCAGTAAAGGAGGCCACTAAAGTCGTCCACTGTACTAGTACATACATGTACATGTATCAGTAGTTTTTCCTCGGTATGAAAAAAAAAAAAAAGTGTAAAAAACAAAAATACACGTACGGTACTTCACAAATATCATGATAAAGAATAAAAAAAATATCAATCTGAAAATACTAATGCGTATATTTCCATTCCTGATCCAGTGTACATGTGTATCGACCAAAGAGCACACATGCGACTACTTTGCTCATTGCTACACATAGACCTTTTTTCACTCACATAAATTTGACTAGCGTCACCTCAAGAAAATGTGGCGTGGCATAAACCTACCGGTACCGGGTATGTACTGAAAACATCAAATTTAACTTAGACGGCAAGTGTTTTTGTGATGTTTTTTTTTAATTTTCAGTGCGTTGGTTTATAAAATACCAGTTCCCTTTAGCTGCAATTTCGTGAGGTGGAAGGCGATGTGGAAGGCGATGAAGACTTGCAAATAGTGGTTGAAATGTTGTGGTCCCCATCGCTGACCACATTAAGACATAGTTAGACGGCAGGTATTTCGTTCATTACCATGCTAAATAACCCTTTTTAATTTTTTTTTTTAAATTGCATTTTTAGCAGTGGAGCGATTTCCTTTGAATGAAGGACGACAAAATTAAACTGAAGAGTTTGTACTTACAGGTCGACGTACCACTGTGTGTTTTTGCTTAGTTTATGTGACATGGTGGTTGGAGTTTCAGGAGATCTGTCAATGAAAAAAAGAAAAAGAAAAGAAAACTAGATGAATGATACTGGTACAGACTTTCAAGCTTTCAAGCTTGATGAAGACAAATTTGAGGAATAAGACTGGTCAGAACATGTTCTGACTGGAATTATTTTTCTGGAAATTGTACCAAGGTGATGATAAATACATGTAGTTAAATTTTATTGTGTTTTACACTTGAATGCTCTAGGCGCAAAAACTGCTAAAAGCCACTTCCATGAAAAATTTGATAATGATGTCAAGTGAAAGCTGTCAGTGCCTGGTATACGATGATCAAATACATGTAGTTTCTGCTTCAAAACCCGCTAAATCCCACATTTAAGCTATATATATCCGAAAACTCAGGGTTTTTTTTGGCAGAAACCGCTAAACACCAACTGCATTTTTCGGCAAAAGCCGCTATGTCCACACAGCGCCAATCAGAATGTGCGCATCAGATCACGGGTCACATTCAAGATGGCAGCCCCCACCATGGCCGATTGTTCACGCTGAGATGCGGGATTTTTGCCAATTTCCTGCCGAATTAACTCTAATAAAAAAAGAAACTTTGATGAAACGGACAAACCTGTGATGGTTATACATTGTACATGTACCATCAGGCAAACGAAAACTCCATCAGCAACGTATTTCTGCTCGTTATATACAGCCAAAGTAGATCGTTACAGTGGCAACGATAAGATGGACTTAGCAGGTTTTGCAGCAAAAAGCAACAACATTTCATAAAAATTATTTAATAGGAAAAACTTAGATTTTTAAAAATGTGATATTTTATTCAGTGATGAATAACCTTTTCATTACACTAAAGTTAAACTCAGCAAATCTGAACATAGAAACGTACATGTAGTAAAAATTGCTGTTTTTAAAGAAAAGTCCCCAGGTGAATTTAGCGGCTTTTGCGTCTGAACTCTTCACTTGCTTTTTAGAGACAAGAATATCACAGCTGAAAGGACACCATATGCTCAGTTAGTTTTTTTGAGACTTTTTGTCTCATTAAAATTTTGTATAGGAAGTACAGTATGTACATGTACACTGCATGTACGTCTCTATTTGTTCCTACCTCCATGATTTAACCAATGTACTGTACCAGTAGACATTACTATACACATACAGTTTTACAACCCTTATCAATCCATTACAAACAAACAGAGGAGCTACAAGAGCAATAAACAGACTTCAACAAAAACAGAAAACAAACTTCCCGGACACTTGACCGATTTTTAATTACATGTAATATACATGTACATGTAAGGGCAGATAAATGTTCAGTTTCAGTGCACAATCGGTCCTCAGACACAGGCCTACATGTACATGTTTAAATACATTTGACATCTCTCAAACTAGGTTGAAACCAATCTTGGGCTGTCCCGGTTGAGTTTTGAATTTTTAACCTGATGTTCAAACCCGTGTTGTTTCACACTTGGCACTCAAACCTTCTTTTTTTTGCCCTTGGGCGATTTCAATCCCGCTTGTTTCACACTAACTTTTTCAACCCAGGACAGCCTAAATTTACCCTACAAATGTAGGTCAAACTTTTTTTCAACCCTGGTTGTCCTAAAAATTAGAAGTGCTGAAGTAAAAAATTGAATGTTGCACAGCTAAGTTGAGTTTTGCGGTGTTTCCAAAGAAAATTTCAATTTCATGCCCTTTAAACAGCTAGAATCCCCCCTTCCACATTTTTTTAGTTTTTCTGTTTATCATGGAGGTGTATGTGTCTACAACACCATCACAACTTGTTCTTCACCCAAATTCTGAAACGCTCGAGGTCACTCGGCTTGTTTATCAACAGGGTGTTGACGTCATCCTGAGAAACATACAAAACGGTCTGTGCAGTATTGAATGGAAAATACACGAAGTGAATCTTTATCATGCCTATTTTGTCCTTGTAATTCAAAATACAAACGTGAAAAACACTTCATGTAATATGACAGCAATCTACTATTACCTGTTTTGTGAAAAAAACGATGAAATTGTGGCTCACAGTGACTCTCTTTTGAAGTAAATACTGGTGCATTGCGACGGGTGATTTTGTCACGGAACGAACGGCATTCACAGCGGTCTGTGTACGGTCCACTGCGGCGTACATGTAGTTTCCACGTGTTTGGACATCGGCCGTACAAGTTATAGAATGAGCGATTCATTTTTCTCTCTCTTGGTAATAGAAAATAAAATCTTTCTGCTCTTTTTTTTCCATAGTGTCTGGTAAAACATGCAACCACGCAGCTACTGGGCATATCTCTGGCTTTTTGGAACAACAAAATTCTTCAAAAAACACCATCTAACAGAGACGGTTTTCTAAGTTTTTTGCGTGTAAACGTATGGAGCTAACTATCGTGTTGACTTCTCTTTCTCAGGATTGCGTCACGGGGTCACGCGCATATCATGAATACCTAATGAGCGTTTCAGAAATCGCGAAAATCTCATTTTCGAAAAGCGCACTTTTGCGTGCAATTTATCCACTTAAAACCGACAATTAAAAAATAATAAAAATCCACGTCGGCAAGAGGGATGTTTGGACTATCGAAAAAAGCCTAAATGCTGGATTTTCGACAAGGGGGATTCTTCCTCTTTAACAATATAGTAGTTAATGAAGAAATGTCTTGTGAGTTGGGCACTGCCAAGACCAAGTGCACCCACAAATTTCTTTCTGAAATGTTTTAGAAATATATGTACATATGTGTCCTGTGCTTAAAGGTTTAGTAAATTGAAAATTATCAACCATTTGTTTTTATACACGAATCAGAAGACCAAAATGTTGCAGACAAAGGGGCAAACTGAAATTTGTTTTCATTTCAGAAAGAAGTGACCTTTTCTCTACTTCGAAAATTTCTTGACAGACGAGGGCGCTGTTTATTGCTAGTCATGGAGGGAACCCACAGTTAAAAAACAAATAAAGAACATTACATTTCAAACAGTAGCGTAGCCCACTGATCCATTTCTGACCTAAACAAACTTGTTGGGCTTGTTGCAAATGACATACATGTACTAAACAAACTCAGTAAACTGTTACAGATCATAACACCAGGAAGTCACTGAAAATGACAACAACCTTTGTACACAAGTCAATGGAGATTTTCTCTGCTGTCCTGAGGTGACATCACGGATTTGCTCATGAATATGGAAATTACATTAGCATAAAAATAGAAAACTTGCAATTACACCAAAATGGAACAATCAAATTTTCTGAAATTGACCAAAATGTGTACTATTATTATGTTTAATAAAAATCCTATTTCACATGTCCTTTAATGGTTTATGTGTCAACCAAAGAATGTCCTATGGGTACAACTACATGTAGTTGCCAGAAAGTAGAACATGACCAACTTGCGGCAACCAAGATTTTTTCCAGTTGCCTTTTGCTCCCAGTTGCCGCAAGTTGCTTCCAGTTGCCGGAAACACCAGTTGCCACTATGTACGCTATAAGTATAAGGCTTTATGATGCAAGTCTTGTGCCATAACCTTTCATGATGCAAGTTATGTGTAAGCACCTTTTTATGAAATCGGCTGATGGCTGTCAAAATGTACAACGTACATACATTATTTACTGTGGAAATACACAGATCTGCAAGTCCAATTGATCATTCAATGTTACATGTACATGTAGTAGCAACTGATTATGAACATGTACTTACCAAGACCCACAGGCTGATATCAGAAATACCTCTTGTCTCTAATCAATCAAACTTGGCGTCTTACAAGGGTCTGGTACAGACTCCAATTTCACCATACTATCCTTCATGTAAAAACTGGCTGCACACTATTCCAAGATGCACACAAGTTGCAAGTGAAAATGTGGGAATTTGACAAGTGAAACAAAATTTTCCCAGGAACAAACCCCGATTGCACATGTAGGCCTAATGTGATCTGATGATGAAACAACCTGTGCAACTTCCCACATATTGCAGTCACATGTAGTACACTTTTATTTTCTGTGAGGTGCTTCCTTGTTAGAATTCCCTATGCAAACCTGAAACTGTTGTTCAAAGGTAAAAGTTATAATTTATAATGTGTGATGGTAATGGTACCATTTCTATGTCCATCAGCATTTGCTTCGATTTGTCTAAATAAAAAGGATTAACTGCTTGAATTTTGTAGCACTTGCTAGTTTTTATAAATTTATATGACCTGGGTCCTATTTCACAAAAGTTAAAAACATTCTTAAGTGGATTTAGGAACAATAAAATTTAATTTTTCCTATCTTTAAACGCATAAGTTAAGAATGTTTATTTAGGAATGTTTCTAAATGGGCTTTATGAAATAGGACCCTGGTGTCTCAACCAGCCTGTTTACACTTGAGTCAAATACCGAGCTCGGACTCAGCTCCGGATCACAAACTGAGTGTAAACACTCTCAAAACCAATCATAATACCCCGAAATTTGCAGTTAGATTTAAGCATGCAATTAATCTCTACCGCATCTGCTCCACAGCTGTTGCGGAGGGAAAGCCCGCGAAATTTAAGTGGCCTTGCACACTGTACCTGGTACGTGCACACATTGTTCTGTACATATGCACACATAGAACATGACCTTTGACTGCAACTTTTGGCCCCGCGCTCGAGATCAACTACATGTACATGTATACACAAAATGTAAGCGCGGCACTCCGAATCATTGCAGTTAACACTGACGCATTCTTATCAGGGGATCAATCTTGATCCCAAGCTCTGGACCAGTGTGAACACGGTCTACAAGAGGCAGGTCACTCCGGCCTTGATTTTGTCTAAAATTCAAGTGGCACTGAGGCCAATTAGAAGGGCACAATCGCCCACAACTTTGTTCTAAATGGGCAAGTTACATGTAGCCCCAGAAAGTGTTCATCTTCAAGGGGCATCAGGGCCAACTCAGCAAGCCATTGGCCTGGATGGCCTCAGTTAATGTCAAGGCAAGATAGAGAGGTCTGTTGGGGAGACCACAGATCACCTCCCCTACACACCCCCTCCCAAATCCTCAGCACTTGTCTCCCTTCCCTCACATTTTTGTCCAGAACCACACATTTAAGTATTAAAGTTGTTCAGTCGACCAAGAAATTCCTTACAGCCATTTTCCATTGGGCACTCTTTTCCACTGCCTCACAGAAATCTACCATGACCTGCGATAACATTTCTCCACACAATCTTAAGCCTAGCGTACATCGACCTTGCAACTGGAAGCAACTAGTGGCAACTGGTGTTTCCGGCAACTGGGAGCAACTGATCAGTTGCTCAAAAAGGTCGATGTACGCGCACTTGCAACTACCGGCAACTGAAAAATCCCAGTTGCCGCGAGTTGCTCATGTTCTACTTTCTGGCAACTAGTTGTACCCAGTTGCGGTCAGTTGCGTTGATGTACGCGTACTTGCAACTACATGTGTAGTTGCTGCCAGTTGCTCGCGTGAATCTGATCACGTGCGCGCACATCGACAGCAACTGAAAGCAACAGTTGCGGGGTCAATGTACTCTAGGCTTTACCGAGTTGCCGTGTCGATGTGCGTGCTCTTGAAATGTGCACTGACTAGTTACTCCAAGTTGCCGCTAGTTGCGCAACTAATAAGTTTCTGTCGATGTGCGCGCTACACACATCGACAGCAACTGATCAGTTGAGTAGCTTCCAGTTGCAATGTCGATGTACGCTACATGTAGGCTTTACCATGCATTCCCAACTGGAATTTATCTTTTGTGCACATTCATGTACAATGTATGTGGAAAGGTACATGTGGTATGTACCGGCCGCGACTCTGAACTTTCCCTGTGTTGTAAACACCATTGCTACATGTACATACGTACATAACTGCAGGCCGGCCATGTACAATGTACATAACTTTACAGGTGATACGTTTCCCACTGTATTTAGCACAGTGGGGAAAAGTATATCACCCTGTAAAACAACAGTGGCTGAGCAAAACATGTACATGTACCTCCCGACCACCGTACGCATAGTTTAATGTGTAGGGAAAATGCCAACAATTCCTCTGTGCATACCGGTAATTACCAATAAAACTTCTTAAAATTAGAGCAAGATTGGATGGGCGACTATACATGTACATGTATACAGACTAACCATAGTCGATCTACATGCATGTCACCCGAACGCTGCATGGTTTGACTAGCTAGTCTGACTATAGAGGAACAAAGCCCCGTGGGTATAAGTTCATCTCTAGTTAGTTGTAGTCACGTGACTTTTCAAGATGGCGGAAAGGTAAACACGATTGGAAAAAAAACTTTCGCTAAAAAACTTAATTTATATCAGAATTAAAGATGAATTAATAACCAATTCTATGCCAGTAGCTTTTGGTGAACGAGTTGAAATGTCTTAGACTAGAACATACAAGATCAAACATGGGGAAAAAGGTTGCCAACAATTGCTTGTATTTTTTTGTAAACCGTTGGCGGTGGCCAGTGCAGACAATTTTGGCCATGTTTGACTATATTTGCCCGACGATGAGTTCGGGTGAAAAACAAACTACGCATGTGCGAAGACAAAAAAAACAATTGACAAATGGTCAGCATTGCTCCCACATGTACCGGTACATGTACGTTACAAACTTTCCGTTTACATCAGTTACTGTATGCCTACATTACATACCGCTTCCACATGGGTGTGACAGAACTGTGACTCTGGCAACTTGCAGCAAACCATGGGTAGAATTAAGGTAGAATTTACAAACTGGCAAAAGGTACATGTACATGCCTAGTACTGTAACAGTGTTCTTACAGCTCAGCTGGTTAATAGCAGTGCATTTATTACATTACTTTGGTACGCAAAGTACAAAGGTGATTTAAAACCAAACACCGAAATTAGAGATTATCACTTAGGAGATTTGTGGCACATGACATTAAATCACTAATCATGGTACATGTACATGTATAAAGTAGCAGTGGGCATGCACATGTACCTGTAGGCGTGCAGTGTTTAATGGCTTGAACAGGTTGATATTTTTAGGTTCAGTGCAAAGTTCACTCCCACCACAGTGTTAGTGAAACTCAGAGCTTTATCTTCGGCTTTGGCTGAGTCAATTTCAGATATTTAATTTGTTTAAAAAAAAAATAACTGTCATAAGGGTACTTTCATGTGATGATGCCATTCCATTGTTCAACACATCTTTGCTATAGGCCATACATGTACAGTGGAAAGTTGCTAAAACGAACATGGCTGTTTACATGTACCGGTGCATGCAGGGTACATGTACATGTAAGTCATCCTCTTGCAACAGTGCCCCTTTAACGCACTCCCTCACTCCTGCGTACAGTGGCCCTGTTGAAAAAGGCCCCATTTCGCGGTGGGACTAGCGACAGAAATCTTGTCGCCTCGGCTGGACCAATCAGGATGCTTGGCAGTGCCTTGCATCATGATTGCAGGCATTCAAATGTAACGCGCGCAGATTGTAAACACCGTGCATGCATGGGATACATGTACTCGGTAATGCTGGCCGTTGTCCGCGTCGACGATTGGCTGCTATTTAAAGCATACTGGGGAATCCGTTCTATTACATTCGTCAGCATGCATATCCCTGTTATTAATTTGAAAAACTGCGCAGTAAATTAAGATCGTCGTTTGAAAGTTTGGTAGGAATGGGACAGTCATAAGAAACGGAACCCGATACAATTTCTGGAAAGTATAGAAATCGTTTCTTTTCGGCATAAGATGACCGAATTGATTATATTACATCAAAATGACTCGGGCGTGAGTTGGCTCAAGACAACAGCAGGCTCACTCCACAGATTTGCGTGTGTTTCCTCAGGGTATTGTTACGTCGCTTTGCAGAGTGGAAATTCCCTGATATCTCAGGATGAGGGTAAGTAGGCCTACAGATTACATGATTGGAAAACTGTTACAAATGGTAAACCCATTTACCGATACGCAGAGTTTCTATTGAATTGCTCTTTCCAGAAAATAGCCAAGCTTGCCAGCCTTCTATCAAATTTCATGAATTTGCCGGATAAAGGTCATATCCAGATGTCAAGCACAGGCAGTGGATTGATCATTGTGTGGTCACATGTTACAATTTTCTCCCCTTTACACACATGTTTGTGCACTCGGGGAAAAAGCCGTTTCTAAGCCTTTTGGGGTTTTCCGCGCACAATGTATACTTTCGCCAGATGATATTTTGCAATAAGCGATAGGATCGGGAACCAATCTACTGGTACACCTGACCTTTGACATGCATTTTACGTGGAAAACCCTGAAAAGGTTTATTGGCATTTACCGGATAAATTCCCCGGCATTTTCCTTCCTCGAGAAGTAAAATTGCCGGGAAAATTCTCCCCACTATTTACTGGAAAATAGCGGATAAGACCAGTTTCTACCAAGCAATTTTTGTATTTTGTCTTTTCCAATATTATCCGGTAAATGGGTCTCAATTAAAACACGCCTTTTGATGGGTCTGATACTGGCAAATGTTACAATAAGTTATATGATAACCTCTGGGAATCTTGATGAGACAGCCAAATTAAAGCAGGGTGTCCGCGGGTTTCAGCAAGTCAAATTTAAGACTTTTTTAATGCCTTTTTAAGACCAATTAAACCCCCAAAACAGGAAAGAATTCCATACTTGGCCACCATAGGCCCAAAATCTAGCTTAACATTTTATACTTTTTAATGCTTTTTAAGGCCTTAAAGGGCCCCTGAAATGGTGTTTTTATCAATGAAATCTGTGCTATGGAACTAGTCCATTAATTTACAATCAGAAAAACCCTACTTGGGAGTTGTTTGGGGGGTTAAAATCAAGGTTTTTGATTTGTATGCTAATGAAAATTTACATACGGTATGCATAAGCAAAGTGTGATATCACATTAGGAAAACACAGGAAAATCTCATTTAATTTTGTCCAACTTGCTGAAACTTTTGTAACCCATGACGGTTTAGGTTTGTTTTACATGTTGCCTGTTGCAAACCATGAAAAAACTAAGGCTGGAAACTGCAGCATTTTTCCCACAATTCCAGTTTGAAGTCTTATGTTTTTTCTTTGCTTTTCTGCTGTGTGTTCCTAAAGTGACATGCCCCAAACAGCGCCCTCTTTCTGTGAGTTTATGTGAAGAAATGTTCAAAGTTTAAAATTGCCACTTTTTATTCATGGGGCATTAAAATGAACAGTAGTAAGTCTTTCTACACAAGTAATCCTTCATATGCAGCAAAAATTGTGCATAAAGTTATTGAGCATTTCAGGGGCCCTTTAAATTTCGAAAATTTATTTAAGACTTTTTAAGACCCGTGGA
Source organism: Henricia sp. BOLD:AAB3569 (assembly GCA_037783545.1). Taxonomy (NCBI): domain Eukaryota; kingdom Metazoa; phylum Echinodermata; class Asteroidea; order Spinulosida; family Echinasteridae; genus Henricia; species Henricia sp. BOLD:AAB3569. The sequence continues at coordinate 448,439 of JBBELK010000333.1, read as the reverse complement.
CACCCTGCAAAGGTAGAAAAACCAAAAATCTTTACACCAGATGACAGTATATACATGTACTACATACATGTAAAGCAAGACCTGCACTGGGTCAATCACATGACTTGGTGTGCACAGGTGGTGTGTGGACGAGATGTGTTTCACATGTGTTAAGTTCTTTATGTATGCAGTGCCAAGATGAAGTACTGTATTATCAAATATAATTGAAGTTCAAGGTACTTGGAATTTGGTGTGGTGTTCAGTGGATTATGCTGACGAACAAACTAATTTTCTGCAAAAATGTGTCTGCTAGCTATTTCTGTATGAATCAGTGGCAACCATCAAAATTACGTGCACAGAGAAAATCTTACTGTGAAGTTGTTCCACAGATTTAAACACACAGCCGTGTTCATATTGGGCTATTTCTTGACAGATTTTATTTTTAATTTTTTTTTTTTAAAACTATGTTCGCACTTTATTTGTCGCAATCACTTTTAGAGCGTGATCCAAAACTGGTAAACACTGTATGAAGATTTCAAAATTTCTTACATTAAAGGCACAGGCTCGTCAGCAATGCGCGCGCCAAAATCGTGCCACGAAATACGCAGCTCCGTGTAGCAAAGGCATGGAGCTGCGTATTTCGTGGCACAAATTTGGTGCGCGCGCATTGCTGACGATCCTGTGCCTAAAAAAATACCACGATCTGTAAAGAAATGTCCATATTTTACAATCATATTACAAAAAATAACAGAATAAATTTCACTGTGCATACTGTGCCATCACATTTAGTTAAAAATAGTTTTTAAAAATTGCCTTTTTTGTCAATTTTATTGATTATCTGTCCCTCACGCATAAAAACAACCTCCGCATAAAACTGTAAAGTCAATTGCAACATGTGATAAACTGGGTGTATGTATTAACATCAGTAGAAGGTAAACAAACAGGTTCACTTTAGTTATAATTTGTTGTTGACTAAGGAAAGGCATTTTCTCTTGATTTCCGTCCCTCACGCTAAGGAATTGGATCACGCTCTTTACTGTGCTTGCTGGGGCCAGTATGCACAGTGGACTTGGTCTTGGCTGAAACATGGTCATGTTGAACAGCCCCCTCTGTTGACCAAAAATTGTCATTGTGATTTGTCAAACATGTACATACATTATGTAGGCTTCTGTTCTTGGTACGTGTACTATACATGTGTAGTACAGTACTTGACTGAAATGGGGAGCCGTATTCTGGCATGATTTGCCTTGGTACAGTATGTAACTGGCTCTAAAAATTGAACTGTCAGACACGGTTCAGTAAAGCCATTGGATAACAAAAGGTGACATGTTCACTTTGGCAGTACAGTACTATTGGGCACCATGGTCGAGTGGTGTAGCATACAGGTCGTCGGTTCGAATCCCGTCCATAGTGCGTGTGCTCTTGAGCATGGTGCGTGTGCTCTTTGGCAAGGCACTTTGCCATGAAATGCCTCTCTCAACCCAGGTGTGTAAATGGGTACCAGCATCATGCTGGAGAGTTTAACAGACACGCTGTGTGGGAGGAGTGGCGAACCCCCCACAGCAAACTCGAAAGAGGAGTCTAGCCCCCTCGCTAATGAAAGAGAGACAAACACCTTGTAATTACAAGCACGACCTTTACCTTACAGTACTGTTATGAGTGAAAACGTCACTTTTGTGTGCTACCATGGTTATTGGGTCTACACTAAAACCAGTGAACTGTTTCCCTGCGCTTTAGCAATGGACGTTTGAGATTACCAGCGAATGTTTAGACCCAATTACCATGGCGACTGGAGATGTGGTAGTCTAGTGGATAACGTGTCGGACTTTCGTTCGAGAGGTCCATGGTTCAAAACCTGGCCATTGCACCGCGTTGTGTCGTTGGACAAGACACTTCACTCCACACGGTCTCTCTCTCCACCATGGTGTATAAATGGGTACCAGCAAATACGGTTGGGTTAACCCAACTCGTTACCTGCGATAAACTGGCATCCCATTCAGGAGGAGTACATGTAGCATTGCTCCTAGTCACTCCAAGCCACTGAAACCGGGGATAAGTACCGGCCGTATGAGCCAATATTGGCGCGTAAGTGACTTGCCTACCTACCGGTACTATGGCAACTGATGTAACACTTTAGTAGTCTATTGCTGTGTGTCTTTATGAACCCAAATGTACAGCAGCCGAATTTATGCCAAAACTAACCTTATTTTGAGCATTGCATTTTTGCTCAATTACAACATTTTATGAAACACGATAAATTTACTACAAGACGTTCTATAATCCATCCTGTTTTATATTTTTGGACAATTTCTTCGATATTTTGCACCAGTTTTATCGTGCAAAATTGCCTAATCTCAGGCAGACTAAGTTTAAAATCTCTTGATGTTAATATTTTGACTTTTATTTACATGTGCCGTTTCCTCAATAGAGATTAAAAATGAAGGCAATCTTCTTTTGTGGCCCAACTATCATTCAAAGGAAACCTTGACCTTCAGCTATGGTAGGCCTAAACCCAATGTACATGTACCTTCAACAAGAAAGTACTGGGGCTACATGTACAATGTATTTGTAAGGATTTGTATTGTCACAAGGATTGTTTTGTATTCTGAGTTTTCCTAAAGCCTCACCGATCAAAGGAGAACCAGTCAAAAGAATTTTTTTTGTTGGGCAGAGGATGATTGCTTACTATTTTAATCTTAATTTCTTTATGTCTCTGGAGATTGCAGCTGGTACAAAAGTCTGTGGGTGATGCTCAATACAGGCAATACAGTAAACTGCATATTTACACTGCATGTATGTAGAAAATAGATTTATTTCCTAAAATATTTTTGGCAGGGTTGTCAGCAAGTTTCTTGTGTCAAGTCTTGACGAGCAAGTCTCAATTTATTAAGGTCCAAAGTCATAAAGAGCAAGTCTTGGAGAACAAGTCCCAAGTCTTGGAGAGCAAGTCCCAAGTCTTGGAGAGCAAGTCCCAAGTCTTGGAGAGCAAGTCCCAAGTCTTGGAGAGCAAGTCCCAACTCTTGGAGAGCAAGTCCCAAGTCTTGGAGAGCAAGTCTCAAGTCTTGGAGAGCAAGTCTCAAGTCTTGGAGAGCAAGTCTCAAGTCTTGGAGAGCAAGTCTCGATTCAAGTCCCAAATCTTAGAGAGCAAGCCAATTCAAGTCCCAAATCTTGGAGAGCAAGTCTCAATTCAATCCCAAGTCTTGGAGAGCAAGTCTCAATTCAATCTCAAGTCTTGGAGAGCAAGTCTTGATTCACATCCCAAATCTTGGAGAGCTTGTGTTAATTCAAGTCCGAAATCTTTGAGAGCAAGTATTAAATTCAGTCCCAAGTCTTGGACAGCAAGTCTCAATTCAGTCCCAAATCTTAAAGAGCAAGTCTTGATTCACATCCCAAATCTTGGAGAGCAAGTCTAAATTCAAATCCCAAGTCTTGGAGAGCAAGCCTCGGTTCAAGTCCCAAATCTTAGACAGAAAGTGTCAATTCAAGTCCCAAACCTTGAAAAGCAAGTGTCAAATCAAGTCTCATGTCCTGGAGAGCAAATCTTAATTCTTGGAGAGCAAGTTTGGATTCAAGTCCCAAGTGTTTGAGAGCAAGTTTGGATTCAAGTTCTAAGTCTTGGAGAGCAAGTCTTGATTTAAGTCCCAAGTCTTGGAGAGCAAGTCTTGATTAAGTCCCAAGTCCTGGAGAGCAAGTCTCGATTGAAGTCCCAAGTCTTGAAGAGCAAGTCTCAATTCAAGTCTCAAGTCTTGTAACGCAAGTCTCAAGATTTGGGACCTAATTCAAGTCTCAATTCAAGCCCCAAGTCTTGGAGAGCATGTCTCGATTCAAGCCCCAAGTCTTGGAGAGCAAGTCTTGAAGAGCAAGTCTCGATTCAATTAAGTGCCAAGTCCGACAGCAAGTTTTAAGTCAAGTCCCAAGTCATTACATTACAACCAATAAAATAGCAAAATTTTTGCTCTTATTTGAGCTTACATGTACAGTATACCCACAAAATGTTGCATTAATTATGTGTATGATCTACATATGTACATGTACATGTAGGTGTAATGTGTAAACAATGTACATGTACTGGTACATAAGTATACATATGTACAAATTACTAGTATTTAGCCAACTTGGCATGCCCAAGAATACATGCACATGTACATGTATCATACAACTACAGGTAACGTATTGTTGGTCATTACAGAATTTATACAAAAATGTCAAGAATTTCACACTTTGGCAAAAAAAAATTCAGATTTGAATAGCACTGAAAAGGAAAAAAAATCACGAAAAAAGCTGTAAACATACCTGAAGAATGTTCGATGCACAACAAACGGAACAGGAATTACAGGATCAATGTTTTCTTTTGGTCGGCTCAAAGCTTCAAACAACCTTGGTCAAGGTTTCGGTTCTACGTATGTAATCACGTAATCGGCAAAGGCTGGGAAAAGTCTGCATAATTCACAATTATGCTCAATCTGTGGTCAGACCGAGCCATTTAACAATCAGATTGCCGACAAATAAAATTAAATCAGGCAGAAGATAGGTAGTGGTTCTGGAAACTGCTCTCACAACAACAGAATTTAGGCAAACAAATGTGCGATTCTTTCTGGCACGCACTTTTAGAACCGTGACTAAATAGCAAACAAGGAAGGAAGGAAAAATTACATGTACAGTGTACCTCCCATTGGCATAAAGAAATTGCTAGAAATGTTTGGAATTTTTGAATTTAATTTGTAAAGGAGACTTTCATTTGACAATTGTGTCTTTCCACGCTAATGGGCCTATTTGAAAAATAAGTCAATAATTCCTTTCAGCATGTTCAGATGTCTTCAGTTTATCTCAAACTTAAAGAAATCCCCTTGTACTGTTCTCGGGAGATAACGTTTGTCCAAAAAGTTAAGAAAATGCTGCCTACAAATTTTCCCTCATACATGTACGTATACGTACTGTACATGTAACCGGACAGACAAAATTGTGACATTTTTGTCTGTCCAGTTACATACGTACGTACACGTGTATAAGGGGACATTTGTACACAAGCTTTTTAGAAATGTATGTTGTGGCAACATTTTCTGACCTTTTTGGGCAAAGGTTATCTCCCGAGAATGGTAAAAGGGGATTTCTTTAAGTTTGAGATAAACTGAAGACATCTGAAAGGAATTATTCACTTATTTTTCAAATAGGCCCATTAGCGTGGAAATACCCAGTTAAATGTAGGCAGATTGCAGTTTTTGAGGTACATGTACAGGTAATTGTTTTACACTTTATTATTATTCTAGGGAGGACTCCACAAAATCCGTTTCATAATTGCAGATTTCTATTTTGAAAGGCTTTTTCCATGATTTTATCATTCGTTTTAAAATGATTGCTACTATTTTTTCGGTGGTATCGTGGCCGAGAGGTTTAGAATGTTGATTCGCAACACTGAGGTGAGAACTTGGTGTTGTGGGTTCGATTCCTGATTGTGGTATCTGAGCCCTTAGGCAGGGCGCTTAAACACAATTGCTCCATCCTTTGGTAGGGATGTAAAGCCGTTGGTCAAGTGTATTGTGTACGCACTTAAATCAAGGCTCAAAATAAGCGGTATCGCATCGCAGTTTGCGATGCAAAAACAGCAGTTTGCGAACCATAAACTTTGATCGCCTAGCAAAACTGCGAATCAACTTTTTAGCATACATCATGTACAGTACATGCTACATGTACAAAACTAAATGCAAAAAATAAATGCACAAAAGGTTGCCCTTCCCTCACATTTCAAGTTAAAAATCTCAAAAGGCTGTATTTAAAACAAACGATGGGCTTACGTTCGATCCCCGCACGTACCCAGGCGCCAGAACGTGCCTAGTCTGGTTTCCGGACCATAATATTCCCGGTTTTAGTGGGGCGGTAACCAGTCCAACTCATGCCGATCACCGTTTTGTTAACTTGAACGTCATTGGCCAGAATTTACTAGCAGCAGGTCATATTATTTTTATCAGCCAATCAGCATGCGTTTTACAACACGAGTTGGCCTCTTACTCTGAAGGGGAAATTCCCTGCACGTGAAATCCCCTGCACGTACATGACATAGCTGGGTTGTCGATCGTAATTTTTGTGATCGTTTTTTCGTGCATCGCAGCGACCGTGTTTTGCTTGAATTCAGGCAGATTTTTATGCAAAATATCGTCAACTCCCATGGATAATGTGCAAAAATGTATTTGAGAAATGAGAATATTTCGTGTGGAATGGTCACCAACTACTGGCAATGACCGGCTGGCGGCGGCCGTGTCGCGTCAAGCCTGCCGGGCGGGCTGCCACTCTCTGTCTGCATGCAGCACGCGGAACCCGGAAGACTGAGGCCTAGGGCGCAGCGGGCCAAGGCCACATGAATGGGCGCAGTATGGAAAAGAATTTGAGTACATGTTCACATGATGTTCATGTAGTTGATCATGGCTTCAAACCCTGTGTGCAAAACATAAGGCAGACTGACATTTTTTAAAAGTGTTTCCACACAAAATATAAAAAATATCTCACTCAAATTCCAGTTTTTCCATCAAAATCTGCTCTTACCGATGCTTTATTACGGTACATGTACCGGTATTAGTCCTAGTCTTTTAAAGAATTCATAACAAGCCCTTCAAGACCCCAGGATAGCTCTAAATGCACCTGAAAGCTTGTAAAGTCACAAGCTTCTCAGGTTATCGAGTTGTTACAGCATTGGGCCCCCACACATTTTCAAACAACCTTGGGAGAACCTAATATTTGACTCCCAAAATGACGTCATTGGAAAGGAGTAAATATAAATCCGTGTGTACGTACATGTACGTGTGTATACGTACGTACGTTCGCTCATTCCCAGCGCTGGGAACGAGCGAAGTATGTACAATGTACAAATTCCACATACATCGAATGAATCTCATATTAATTTGTTCCATGTGGAATATGTGGAGCGGAAACCAGTCTAAATCGCCACAACAAGACAGCGCCACCAATGGCAGAAATTATAGCAGGGTGCACATCAGCCCTGTGTAGCGGATGCGCGTAAATAAAGCCAGGGTACCGGCTCTACCAGGCTGCTTTGCGCCAAACAAATTAAAAAATCGAAACCGTCCCTAATTTTTACGCATATGCAGGTGTGGCAGTGTGTTCATAACTGTTCAACACCCTGCTGTCCGCTCCCGATAAATTAGTTTTTTTTAAAAATCGGTGGTTTTTCGACGATATCTCCGGAAATATGCGGCCTAGAAACGTGGGAGTTTCATATTCGTAATGAGAAAAATATGACGGATGTTATGATGTAAAAATCTCGGGACCTACTGTATGAGGTACATGTAAGCCCTGGGGAACTACATGTACATGTACATGTATGGGTAAAAAAATGTGATCTGGTAACACTCCTTTAAATATGAGTCTCCTCATACACATACATGTACAGTACATGTACATTACAGTGCATTCCTTCACTACCGGTACAAATCACTTGCCGACTATAAAATTATACTGGTACGCACACACCATGCAGTACACAAGTATTGTACATACATTGTGTACAGTACACAAGTACTGAACCGTATTAGAATTTAATCAGGCATCACATTTGGCGTTAAAAGTGGATTCTCCGGAAATCGGTGCCAGCTGGAGCAGAGACTAACAGACTGTTTTAGCAATTAGGAACACGTTCAGGTGCAGACTGGCCGCAATTAATATTCACCGATCCCTTCGTCCGTGATGGTACCGTGATAACTCAATTATCTAGTATGGAATCTCACACAGGGATGGCGTTACATGAAAATGTATTAGGCCAAGAAAAAAAATAGAGCGTGTTTCCGGTTATCTGTCCCAACCTAGAAAAATCATGCAGAACGTTGAATAAATCAATACAAAATCAAAACTTATTGTGCCTACCTGAAACCTACATGTACACAGTACCCCCGGTATAACGTTATCGTCTTTGTTTTGTTTTTTTTACCCAATGAAATCTTTAAAAAGTGGCTTACTTTTGTGTGTTTGTATCCACAATCATCTTTTTAAATACTGTCTTAACATTTTAAACACTTACCCGGTAGTACATTTGTACAGTGCTGGAAAGTGGTCTGTAAATGTACACATAAATAGCTTTTTTTTCTCCACGTACAGCATCTTTTGGAACTGCTTGCCTATGCATGTTTTCCTCCATCTTTAAAGACAGTATACATGATTGGTATCTCGAAAATCAAAAATTTTCACAAATTTACACCTAACTTACACAATATAAACATGATGACCAAAGAAAACTTCCCCTGAAAAAGGTTTTGTCTGAAGTGCTATAGTCTTTGAGAAATGAGTAAAACAATTAGTTTTCGTGCACAGGCCGTGGTTCAGAACGAAATGGTTCAGGGCGAAGTGGTTTTGGGGCGAAATGACTGCAAACCCTTTTTTGACTGTTTTCTCAAAAGTTAGACGGAAGTACAGAGCTGGTTTTTGCTCAGGTTGGTTTTAATCATGCATATCTTCAATCACACAGGGGGATAAAACTATTTGTAACAGTTTACCAATCATGTATACCGGTACTATCTTTAATCTATATTGTTTTAAGAGAAATATTAATATCTACCTTCAGTCTTCTTGAGTTATTTTCATCTTTTGATTTCTTCTTGTAGCCCCTTACCCAGAGTAGCTTTAGCCTCGTTTAGGGTGAACTTGCCCAAAAAAAAGGCTGTTCCAGGAAATTATATTTAAAGGGACACATTGCTTTGGATTTGGCACTTTTGGGGTATAAAAATTAAATGGACATGATTGGAAAGATTATCAAAAAGTAGGATATACATGTAAAGATTCACATAAACATGTACCTTCAAATTGTATGGTTTGTGTTTAGTTTCGTGTCAAAAGAATTTCCGCCATTTTGTAGAACCATATTTTTGACTCCACAAAATGGCGGAATGTGACCTGTAGTCGTATTCCAGTCGCATCTTGTTGAAGCCAAGCCCCCGGCACCCATGCACACGGTCCGCGGCGCGCCGCTTTAATCAGTAGGCTACATGTAATGGGCGAGTAGGCTACGGTGAGAGTAGGCATGGGGCGAGGCGGTCATGGGGCGACATGGTTAGGGGCGAGTCGGTCAGGGGGCGAGTTGGCGAGGGGGCGAGTTGGTAAGGGGCAAATCGGCTTGGGAATCAGTTGACCTGATTCCTATGTGGTCATGTGCGTGCGGGCATCATTGCGGGCATCATTGCAGGCATCATTGCAGGCATCATTGCAGGCATCATTGCAGGCTTGGGAATCAGTTGACCTGATTCCTACCGTATGTGGTCATGTGTGTGCGGGCATCATTGCAGGCATTATTTGTACCCTAACAACGTATGTCACGTGGTAGAGAATGGTACCCGATGTTCATCTGGTATACATGTAGGTCTACCGTGCCATTGCCTGCGGCGCCAGCCTGACGACTATTTACAGCACATTCTGCACACAGTTTGGAAAATGTATTTATACTGGTAGAATACGTCTACAGTATGTACCTCTCGCGTGTCAGGTCAATGGCCAACTTTTGTTTTTTAATCGTTAATCTCTAATTACAACACATTGTGATTGTATGAACAACTCTTCAAAGGTACACAAGGAACGCTTCAAAACAGCAAAATCTTGGAGAAATTGAAGGCAATGTGTCCCTTTAAAGAATCATATTTGCAAATGATGCACTGCCACTGACTGGGCCTTTGAGTGGGTAATTTTCAAGTTTAGTTCAGCGAGGCCATTTCCAAAATGTGCACGTGACACTGGCACATGTACATTTGCATACATTTGCTTATTACAGATAATTTACTTTGCCCAGTTGCCCTCCCATGCAACACCGAGGGAAAAATTGGGTTCATAGGGGACAACCTGAGGGAGTATACCACTGTGCCTTATAGCTCATCTGGTAGAGTGTCTGCCCGGTGAGTCAAAGGTCTCGGGTTTAAATCCCGATAAGGCACTTACGATTTTTCTCTCATCCCAAGTCTGTTTGTTTCATTTCAATGGTGATTAGGCACCATACTACAGTGGAGATGTTGCGTTTGTCAGATAATTTACAATGTACATTTTCTGTCCACAGTAATGGGGTACATTTCTATTTACATTCAAGATCTTACATGTAGGTCCCAGTTCACTTCAAATGTCTTAATTTTATCTTTAAATTATCAAGCTAAACTGAGCAAATAACTTTTTCACCAAGGAGTAAGAAAAATAGTCCTACAACATACATACATACATTTGTGAAAACCTTGTGCACAAAATTTCCTATTACGCATGTAACAAAGACGGGAAAAGAATGTCACAAAATTGTCTGTCCACGTTACATGCGTAATAGGAAAATGTGTACACATGCTTTTCAAAAATGTATGTTGTGGCAGCAATTTCTTACTTTTTGGGGCAAAAGTTATCTCCTGAGAACAGTACAAGGAAATTTCTTTAATTTTGAGATAAACTAAAGAATCTAGTGCTAATTCGAACAATGACAACAACTGCCAGTGCCTGCAAAGATAGGCATAATAGGTAAATCAAGAAAGGAAATTAAATTTCACCCGTCAGACACAGGCCTAATTTGATTTGATTCAAGTGGACTTTCATGTGTCCCTTCTGTTAAATAACAAGGAAAATTTTAGGTCATCATTCCTTGTTCTTCATTCTCTTCATTTCTGATTATACATTGAGGTTCCTGTTATAACAGTACGGTACATGTACATGTACCTTTAAGAACAGACAGATTTGTTGAAAAATCCAGTCACAACTGTGTGTTTAATTCACATGGACAGCGCCACAGGCATCTTTGAGGTTTTATTTTACGTACAGCAATTTGCAAGTCATTTTAAAAATGTCTTTAGTAATTCATACCACATTCCATTAGAATAAAACTTCAAGGTCCATTTCTTGCAGTATCAAGTTCATATACACTGTACACACTGAATTGCACTACACGTTTCATCTCCGATTATACGGCCCTCTAATTAACTCGATTGACAGAGTGGCCACAATTTCTCATTGCGAGATGGAGCAAAATCCTGCATGTACTTTGCTATCAACTGATGGAGCACTGTAACATCAACCACCGCAAAGAAGAGCAGAGGCCCCGCCGGCAAATTGCTGGAGCGTTTCAAAGGATTAGTGCGGATGAAACACGATGAGGCATTTTTGAGTGCCTTGTGGGGAGCATTTGTAATATCTTGAAGAATCATATGGCATCTTCAGCGTAAGGAACGCATCTTTGGGGAGACGGTTTATGGTCGCTTTGCGGGATGGCGCCAGGAGTCATCAATATCCGCACTGATGACTTCATGAAGTTAAATCATTGTTTACGGCTTGTTTATGTTTAGAGCAGTAACAAAATGAACTCATACTGTACAGTACAATGTATACAGTACATGTACGTAGTGTATAAATTATCTGAGTGTGCCACTGCTTTGACTAGCACTTAATATTTACATTTTTTTCCCCAATTTTTTTATTAAAGTATTCACCAACTTGATTTCTCACAATGTTTAAACCACTGTTCTCCACATCAACTTTTAGCGGTCCTGTTAGATTTTTTGACACATTGTGAAACTGTTATGCCGCCCTGATAATTTTCAAGCCGCGCTTGCTTTACTAATTAAATTTGCGATGTACAAATCCCAGTCACAATGGGGATTAAAGACAACTTACAACACTAACAACAGGCTATGACCAGTTGTGATTGAAAATCGCAAGGAATTTTAAAAAGGTCCTGCAACAAGTCTTGGGTGGTCTTGGGTAGTCGCAAGACCGAAATCGGTTGCGGAGAGGTTAGCAACCATGTTCAAAAACCTGGCTGTGACCAAAGTTGTTGTACCGTATATATGACAAGTCTTGGATGGTCTTACATGTACGTGGCAGCGTTCGCCCTTAACTTTTTTCCCAACTGGCCAACAGGGCCAGTTGGCTTAAATCTTCACTAATCACTGGCCTGTCGGCATTTCAATTGGCCCGGTTTAATACCGTTAAAATTTCTGGTTGTTCTTTTTAAACACAGTCGACCATTAATGTTTGCAAAAACCACATTTGAGTGAATAAATTAGGAAAATTTGGTAGTCATAAGGTTCTCCCCATTAAAAGTTTGAAAATGTGTGGTACATTTGAGAGCTTTCTGGTGAGTTTTAGAGCTACATTCTAGAGTCCTGAAAGGCTCTTTTGTTATAAATTCTCAAGGATGCATGTTTTTGTGCACATTAACCCCTCCGCGATCGAACAGGGAACTGCATTTGCAGTAAAGTGTGAGTGTACATCTTGGGGGCGGTTATACAGAATTAGCCCATACAGTAGTACATGTACTACCCGGGCAGAGCTGGTCTTTTTCAACCTGTTGGCTTGGGGTCAAGTCAGTTTTTTGTTTTTGACATGTGACTCGACTCTGGAGAAAATGACTTGTGACTGGACTTGGGAAATAAGATTGATTTACGACTTGAAATAAAAACTAGTCATCAAGACTCCGGCCCCAGAGACATGTACATGTATACTGCATAACCAAAACTGCAAGTGCAGTCTCTCACTCCAGGGGAATAAATTGGAACCGGCCGGCCTGTGGGAGTCTGAAGAAAGATCAAAGTTGTTTCATCACTCCTTTAAATTTAGTACGGCTTGGTTTTTTGTTTATTTCAACTGGACAGCCGGACCATTTGAGAAGGCTTTCCAGCTGGCCCGAGACCATTTCAACTGTCATTTGGCCAACGGACCAGTGCTAATTCGAACGCTGCGTGGACGTGACTAATCGTGCTCAGGACTCTCCCGTTGTCCCATGACGTCCTGTGACTAGTTGCACGACTGTACATGTACACGTACGTACGTATGTAAGTGCATGACTACCGGTAGTTGCACGACCAGTCACGATCAGTTGTACCGGTACGTGGGTCTTTCCACGCTAATGGGCCTATTTGAAAAATAAGTCAATAATTCCCTTCAGATATCTTCAGTTTATCTTAAACACAAAGAAATTCTCTTGTACTGTTCCCAGGAGATAACTTTTGCCCAAAAAGGTAAGAAAATGCTGCCACAACATACATTTCTGAAAAGCTTGTGTACAAATTTTCCATTTACGTATGTAACGGTGGACAGACAAAAATGTCACAATTTCGTCTGCAAAATTTTTACACAAGCTTTACAGAAATGTATGTTGTGGCAGCATTTTCTTATATTTTTGGGCAAAAGTTATCTCCTGGGAACAGTACAAGGAAATTTCTTTAAGTTTGAGATAAACTGAAGACATCTGAAAGGATTTATTGACTTATTTTTCAAATAGGCCCATTAGCGTGGAAAGACCCACAAGTTGTGGGACTGGTCCTTGGCACTCGTACAGTGTACATGTACATGTACCGGTACATGTACATGTCGTCTTGCAATCAGTTGTGCTATCATTCTGCTATGAGTCTGCTACCAGTCAGGGACAGGTTTTACAGTACTAACTGCTGGGCTGAGATCACAGAAAATTCCCATGACCGATATAGTCACAGGTAACACCTCGAATGTGACTGGGGACTGTATTTAGTACCATGGGAACAGTTTGGCCCTGCAAAAGTTATGCAGCTAGGAAAGTTTACATCACAGAAGATAAATCCAAATGGGAATGCAGAACAGATTACGTGAAGAAATATGTACTGCAGGTCGCAATAACTTTCCCCGAAGTAGGAAAAGAGTTAGTCCAATGGGAACACGCCTTTAATCCAAACACCGTGTTTACACTCGAACCGGCAAAGGTGGATACAGACCCAGCATTTTTATTGCGACCACAAATCTGAACATTTGCCGCGTTTATACTACACCTCGATTCGGCTTCAGAAACCACAAAAGTCACCACTACCGGTACGGTAGTTGTAACTGCAGCGCATGCAGGAGTTGTTATGTGTTGCAGGACTGGTGCCAGATTGGTCAATAAAATCTAACACATGGCGGGCACTGCCCAAAGGACAATCAAATTGCCAAATCTGTATTTGGGGAGTGTTAACACTACAAGCGACCTTGACAATTGCGGGGTTGTAATTGCGGGGTTCAACCCTACCCCAAAGGTGACTTGAAAAAGGCGAATCAGACCCGGGTCTGATCCGCCTTTTTCAAGTCACCTTTTGCGTTTACACTTAGTGCCTACCCGGCTTAAACTCCCCTTTTTGGAAATTGCGGAGTTTGATTCGGCAAAGGCGATATCGAGTGTAAACGGGCCTCAAGTCCATCCAAATCAAGTGAAACAGGTGCTGATTTTACAGTGCAGGGGGTGATTAGAGCACAGGGTACCCGTAATTTGCCAATTACATAACATCAACTATTATGTTACAGCGTTCAGTTGTAACTGAAATTCATAACACGTGTACAATATCAAATTTATGTCTGTGCTCTAGCAAAAAATCTTACTTTTAATACAGGCTTTGAACTTTTCTTATGAAAGAAGAAAGAGGTACCAACAAAAGTTCTCTTTGTGCAACTGAAAAATGCAATTCAAGCCCTGCTGGGTTGTGTTAACCACATCACCTTAAATTAATAAAAAGCTTGCCGCAAACTTTTGCCAAACAACAGGATTTCTCGGTAAATCTACCGGTAGGACACCGGTTTTCCTGTAACAATAGCTGGTCAAACAGACAAAAAATATCACTTCCCTGTTGAATGAAACACCACACAATGGCAGAGTTTGAAAATGCAATTTTAATACTAAGCGTTTGGAGGCATTTTGACCTCAATTATTTCACTCACTGGTGTGACAAAAAAATGTACAATAAAAATATGATTCATGCAAACTTTGAATAAAAATGATTTATTGAAACATTGTACATACCCCGGTACATGTACATGTGGTGGAAATTTCCTAAAATCTACATGTTCATGTACATTGTAACTCCCCACAGTGCTGATTTCAGTACCGGTACCTTTCATAATACATGTACATGTATTAAACTGTCTTGTTTGTTCAGTCATTCATGGTAATTACATAACGATCCTACATTGTAATACCATTGGACAGAGGACATTCCAACCTATCCACATATATTTGTGTTTTTCTGAAATACATGTATTGCAATAATTAGGGATTAAAAGTGGGTTTGAATGGTCTTAAACATACGTTTAAAACCGGATAGGGGCCTGGACGCTGATATAGTAATAATGGCCCAAGCCGAAGGCGCCATTAGCAGCGTCCAGTCCCCTATCCGGTGTTAAACAGATTGTTTAAAACCGGCCAAACCCACTTTTAATCCCATTCATAAATACCCTTTTTTGTGTAAATCGGTAAAACTCACCAAAATTAGCTTGTCGTTGCATTCACTTTTTCTCTTCACTGGTTATCATTCGTTTAAAACCAGCCACGTGATGTGTTCTCAGCCAATGAGGATGTGTAAACTGTCTAAGGTATTTATGAATATGAATTTTAAAATGGGCATATACATGTACTTTGAAGGACACCCTGTACTTCGTGTTAACTATACATGTACATGTAGCATGATTATAGTAACTTTCCCCTGTATGGTACGGTATGTGAATTGTAACCTTTTAAAGTGCATTTTTTTTACAGCAGTCCACAGACACAGTGACTGTAAATAAACAAAATGCCTGTAAGAAATAAACAACATGTCAGAAAAATCCAATTTCCTACAATTTCTTCTGCTGCTTCATATCCTACAGCACACGTAAGGGCCATTAACAAAACAACGAAATCCTCTGCAATAATAACATGACTCATCCCTTGTATAAACGTGTAGCTTCGTGACTGTAATCTAATTTTTTCCCCCTTTTTTGCGTTCAATGAGAAAGGTGGTTTGGGACTCGACAATGGGAGAACCGTTTTTATTGTCGGAGTCTACACATGTACATGTATTATGCGATCAAGTAAAATGAGATTTATATTGGATGGTTTTGAGGGCGATATAAGAATACACCGCATGAATCATAAAAATAAATTTGTAAAGTACTGTGAAATCTTGAGGTCCATGTATACAGCATGTAATTTTTATACTCCTTAACTCTACAAACATGAGTCGGATGTCACACAGCCTGGATTGAGTTTTTGCGAGCATAACCAGGAATCAGTGGCATATCCAGGCTGTCTGGAATTTCTAGATGTACTGCCCAGAATTTTATTCTCATAGTATTTTCAATTATATTTTCATAGTATTTTCAATTATATTTTCAATTATATTTTCAATTATATTTTCATTGTATTTTCATTGTATTTTCATATTTTAATGAGACTGGATCTGCCGCTGTTTTCTATATGTAGTTATGCTCGCAAAAGCTTAGCGCAGTCTGCACAACATCCGACAGGGCTGTAGTCGAGTCCCCACTTTCCGAGTCCGAGTCCGAGTCCTTGGTATCCGAGTTCCAAGTCCGAGTCCGAGTCCGAGTCCTTGAGTCCGAGTCCAGCAAACATCCGAGTCCTTATTTCAATTTCAAGTGCAAGTGTCAATGATCGTGCCTGTGATCTTTGGCAGTTCGTAAATTTGCTTTAGGCCGAAAAAAAAATTTCTTTGGGAGATAAGATACATTTCGAGTGCTCAAAATTATTTTAAGCGGTAGAAACAATTTATTCTACATTCTCAGCATTTTTCTTTCACATGTTCGAAATACTTTTGGCCCCAAAATAGATTACAATAGACGCTTCAAATAATTTTCGGCGCCAGTAAGAAACATTGTAAAACATTGTAAATGTATTTTTTTCACTGGACTCGGATGGACTTGGCCCAAATCTCTGAGTCTTTACCGCCCGAGTCCGAGTCCTGACTAGCCGAATCCGAGTCCCAGTCCTTGAAAATCGGGACTCGAGTCCGAGTCCGGACTTGAGTCCTACAGCGTTGACATCCGACTCATTTTCGAAGGATACAACGTTTGATTATCAATTTCATTTCAACCCTACCAAATATTATGTGTTAGATTTACAAAATTAAGTCCAATGGGTACACATGGAGAACAAACATTCGAAAGTCACTGTGGCTACGATGTAACGGACAGGCCGAGAAGGAACGTGAAAACTGCTTTCCATTCAGCGACAGTAGATTTACATGGCTGTAGGCCATGTGGCCCAGTTGAAATTCCACCTTACTTTGTATATGTTTGCAATATGAGTGAATAAACGAGGAACATTCGCTAGATTTTCTCTGCAATTTCTCAAAAAAGGAGGCACTAATGCATATATATCTTTTTAGCAGGGTAAGACAACATACATGTAGCGTGCGAGTTATGGCGTGGGTCTGTTTTATTTTAACTGGCCAGCCGGACCATTCGGGAAGGCTTTCAAACTGACCAAAGATGATTTCAACTGTCATTTGGTCAACGGACTAGTGCTAATTCGAACAATGACAACAACTGCCAGTGCTTGCAAAGATAGGCATGATAGGTAAATCAAGAAAGGAAATTAAATTTCACCCGTCAGACACAGGCCTAATTTGGTTTGATTAAAGTGGACTTTCATGTGTCCCTTGATTGAGGATACATGCAGTTTCAGTTAATCTATCTTTTAGTCACAAGTGAACTGAGACTTGTTTTAGTCATCGATCCTTCCCCTTGTGGTTGCAAAAGGAAGTATGTTATCAGAGGAAAGGGGCACAACAGTACATTAGAAAGGATGTGGACATCCTGTACTTGAATGTGTGTAATGTATCCTACCGTACGTACATGTACATGATAATGTATCTTCTCCTGAGCGGCTCTATCCAGAAAATAGTCAAGCTTGCTGGCCTTCCATCACGTGCGCTTCATGGATTTGCCGGGTAAAGGTCACATGCATGCAGAGGTCAAGTACAGTACGTGCATTGGATCAGTCATTGTGCGGTCACATGTTGACATTTTCTCCCCTGGGTCATTCCGTGTGAAATCACCTTGAGGTTGTCAGGGGTCCGACTCGGATTTGGACGAAACTTTTTTCTAAAAATACTTCAACCTACACGTACATGTATGTCATGAACATGTACAAAATTTTAGAGGCCAACTCCAACTCGTTGCTGAGATATGACCTCCAGAAAATGTCTACCCTACCCACATTTTCCCAAACATACATGTAGCCGTGTCATTGAAGTTTTTTACATTTTTTTTAGGCCTGTAGCTCAAAAATGCTTCAAAATTTGTACCTGAAAATAACACAGGTTGGCATCCAATCTGCATGAATCTGTTATCAAAAGTACGGTACCACGTTTCCTTTTCTAGATGTCGCTCCCCGAAAATTCTGATTTTTAATTATCGTGGTAACTTTATTTTATTTTTGGCTCCCAGTGGTGCCCACATGGATGGTCGGATTGAGTTCATATACACACACTATGGGTTTGCTTCATATCAAGGGCAAAGCAATTCCACCCTTTTTGGGGGCGTGATCAAGGCTTAAAAGTGGGTTCGCAAAGAAAAATGAGACTCCTCTTCTGAGGGGTGGTTCCCCCGATAGGTCACTACCCAAGCGATTGAAACTTATCTTAAAATACTGCATTCAATCTATCTTTGGTATAAAATTTGGTTTGGTATCTTTTTTCCTTCATGGTTTTTTGAATTTTTAAAAAAAGGTCAATACCATCTTGCTAAAAAACGCTAGTTTTAATTGCATTATATACAGTATACAACATGTTACTAAAGGAGAGCAGTCTAATATGTCATCCTACAGGTTGTCAGTTCGAATCCAGATGATGGCAATGTGAGTGTGCCCTTGGGCAAGACAATTTGCTATGGACTACCTGGCTTCACCGGGAGCAAATGGATACCTGCATACTATGTGCATGTGCATACTGTGCATATATACATGTACGTGTACAGTACAGTACATACATAAGAGTAAAAGTGTTGTGTGTTTGATTGTTGGGCTCTCATCATGAGAGTCCAACAGGCAACCAGGGCCGTTTGCTCTCCAGTGAGTCCAGTGAGCCCAGTGACCAGGGGTAATAATGTGGGCACCTTGCTTATATTATACATGTAGTAGATTTGTGTGCATGCTATAATATGTTATTAGGGCATGACAACTGAGTGGTGTACTGTAACAGACTGATGAATCCAAGATTTTGGTGAAATCCACAGGTTGGTGGCTATAGAATCCCGGTCTCTGTGGTACCTGTACCTGGAAGGGTACCGGTACATGTAGTGAAAAGTGATGTTTTATTACCTTAAGTTTCACCTTGGAAAGATGCATTTTTCATAAGGATCATCAAGATCCTAGGAGAGTGTTTTTGATTACATGTATGCTTTGATTATGTTCACATTTGCATATTGTTCATCAGACTGGTTATTAGGGGGCAGGGTGGTCTCTCTGTATGCCAGCTACATGTACATGTAACTACATGTATAAAAATACAAATAAAATATCCCCACCCCCTATAGACTGTGTAAGTCTCGTTTCAGGTAACACTTCCGGAGACCTATCGGGAATGGCATGATGGGGTTTTAACGTTGTGACGATCTCCTTTGATTTTTTACCTCCTTTGATTTTTCACCGGAAATAGCAAAGACCGTCTGAATCCGAACCGAGTACTTTTGAAAACGGCCATAATGCACTGAATGTGCGGGAACTACCCGGTACACTGCGGCAAACTTTGCACCAGTTGCAGACTACCAGCGACGCGGTGTCATGGCGGTGTGGTTTGGTTTTTTTATTACCGGTACGTGTAGGGTTACCAGTTTATGTCAGAGACGGAAATATTTAAAATTTTATGAACTTTTTGCTCAATCAACATTCCGCACAGGTGATAAATGAGATTTTAAGGATTTTTATAGTGGACCCCGAATCGGTGTAGGTGAAACTGGTAATTTTGACGTGGTGTCAAAATGGTAACGAAAAAACTGTCCCCACGCGTGATATAATTCCTATCTAAGGTCTCCGGAAGACGACGAGTCTCGCAGAGTCCCGCTCGTTCTCGAGGTCAACTTACACGGTCTATTGTGGGTGCACTTGCCCACTTTTGAAGGCATACAGAGTTCATCCAGCATACAGAGTGCACCCCACCACTCAGTTGTCATGCCCCAATACATGTAACATATTATACATGTACATGTAGTATGCACACAAAGCAAGGTGCCCACATTATTACCCCTGGTCACTGGGCTTACTTGAGAGCATACAGCCCCGGTTACCTGTTGGACTCTCAGAAAAAGTTTCGTCCAAATCCGAATCGGACCCCTGACAAATATTCTGAAATTTAGGTGATTTCACACGGAATGACTCCCCTGTACATGTACATGTACATGTATGTGCACTCGAGCCGAACGGTGCATGTTTCTATTGGCGCTTACCTTCCCCGGCATTTTCCTTCCTCGAGAAGGAAAATTGCCGGGGAAAATTCTCCCTGCCATTTACCGGAAAATAGCAGATAAGACCCGAGCACAATTTCTGTCTTTTCCGGCATTATCCGGTAAATGGGTCTCAATAGAAACACGTCTATTGTGTACATGTAGAACCCTTATTAAAGTTGAAAAATCCGAGGTGAAGGCTAATGAAATGTCAGTGTGGATGGGAAAAATATCAAACAATTAACAAAATATTTCAAAATCTGGTTTACAGATTCCATCTACCGTATATAAAAAAGGTTTCACATCCATGGGCCTGTTTCTGTGAATGCGTCACGCTTCGCCTTTATATTTTTTCATGGCTGGCTGCCTGGTTGCACACATACTGTACAAAGGTAGCAGTGCATGCATAAAGCAAGGTCTAGACTACAAGAAAAGGGAATTTCCCAAGGACTTTATTCTTTTACACCTCCTCTTTTGTTCACTTTTCCGGCACAGGCCGGCAAATACGATGAAATGGCAACAGATCGTTTGTGTGCATTTTACACAACCATATGGCAAAAGCCTTAGAGGAAAACAAAATGGATTTACTGTCTGACTCGCCTGACAATTCCGGCACCCGTGGGGCTTTTTAAAGCCATCAATATCTGGCGAGAATCCAAACGCGTTTGTGTACGATGTGCACACAGTGCCGGTGGGGTTGGCGAGCTTGGACTCACAGGACTGACTGCAACTTGGCATGACTACGGTAGCAACATCAGGTTGGGAATTTAAAGGGAAAAAATTGCACGTCTTTGGCATGTAAATAAACAAGCAGGGGTGCGAGTGGAGGGGGCATAGAGAGTAGTGCTTTAATAGCCCGTATTCCTAAACGCGTGAGGGAGGGGAGAGGGAGGTATGGTGCATTTTTAAACGATAGTCTGTAAGTGACTGATCTCATATTACGCCAAATAGCACCAAATGCTCCCATTTTTGTTGGAAATTTTGTTGGGTCAGGCGCCCACCCCCAATTGCACGCTAAAAAAAACAATATTGTACATGTATTACTTGAAAAAAATTATTACTTGATCATGGTACCGGTACAATTTATTGCTATAGGAATTTTCTTTTTTTGTCAAGGTGAACACAAATAAATTTTAAATTTAAAAAAATTATTTCATCAAAGGAATCTGCTGAAAAGTTTCTTGCAAACAAATGTGTTGAAGCTTGAAATTGACGATGCACACAACAGCAAAAATCAGAGAAAAAGTTGGAGTCTGCATGCAATTTCATCAATAAATCTTAACGTACCGGTACAACAATAATTAGCATTTTTGTCATGCACAGGTGCACGTGGACAGCTGGGCTGGCAAAAACAGACAGAATGGTCTTCATGGTGAATTAAACACCATTTCACAATCAAACGCATCATGGACATTTTTCACAAAATAATTACACCAGATGCTACATGTACATACATGTGTATGCACAGATCGTGGAGTCTGGAAAAACAATCAGGGTACATGTAAAATGTACTATACAATTTGTTGAAGCATCCCGTCGCATTTTAAATGAAGATTGCATGTACACCGTACAAGTATACATCTGATATCGAGTGATACATTACATGTATAATGGTACATGTATAATGGTACATGTACATGTACGTACTTCATGGTTTGCCCGTATGTTTGCCCGTATGAAATTGACCCAGGCTCTTACATGTAGCCAGTATTTCACGTACATGTACCGGTATGTACTTTTAAAACCGGCCAACTACATGTACACATGTACATTATAAATTTATTTCCATTTATAAATACATGTACATGTACATTTTGTGTAAATGTCAGCAAAAATCCCTGAAATTTTGCAAAAATGAACTTCTTTGCTTGCCCATTTTGTGCAGAGTTTTCCAGTCCATACAGGTGTGTCAAATTCTTGGCTCTGTGTGTCCAATTCAGACCTGCCAAAAGTGGTATTCTTCATAAGAAAACTGTATTTTTCAAAAATATGCATAGATGAGCTTACGAACAAAGATTGAACATTGCTGCAATGCTCCAACTTTATTAGTTACAGGCCGTGTACATCACGTATTACACAGGGCAGTCGCCTTCTTGCACTTCTGGAGAAGTTCGTTATTTAGTGCACGTCGATGGCAAGGAATTCCTGCTGCTTGACAGTAGATCTTGCTACATGTAGTTAAACTGTGCGCGATGCTAAAATCCGAACCACACAATGTACATCGTACCGTACAGGATTTTCTCCTTTCTGCGGTGGATGTATGAAGTCCCATTTCTCCGAGTATTCTGCTTTGTACGATTGCTTCCCGTTATCTTTTTTGGAGGTCGAAGCCATATAAATATTCACTTCACGCTCAAGCAGCATAAATGGCACGGTCTGCGTATAGACCGCCATTCATCTATCCTAATGCCTAGTGCTTTTGTATGCAACGCTACATGTACGATTGGCTACCGGTATAGTATGCCCGGTCCTACAGCAGTATTGTACACCCCGTGCACCAATTACGGACAAATCACATCCTCGCTTACGAGAGCACGATGTAGTGTCAAGCCTCGTGACGTCATGTCCTGCATAGTTTTGACTTGCAGCCGTTTTTACTATCAAGCCTAGTTTACACTCGCTACCGCGCGCCTTAAACCAGGATTGTTAAAGGCGTGTCAAGACGGTCAAAACCCGTATTTTTGTAGGGAAAAACGTATAGTCGTATTTTCAACAATTTCCCGTACGAAATACGGCCAAATCGTACTACATGTACATGTAGTTGGCAGGTCTGCAAATTGCGTCAAAATGTGTTCTTCTGTCATGTTTGTTGAAGTTTTTATGCGTGGTGTGCAGAAAGCAGTGTTCTTCACTGCTAAACATTTTGTCGGGGCATGCTGAGCAACGCCCTCACGCAGTGAATCAGTGTTTGCCGCGTGAGGGCGCTGTTCAAAATGAATGCATGCAACTGTTATGGCCGTTATCGACCACGGATTGGCTCGCCGATGCGATAGATACCGTTATGTGTGGTAAGTGAACGCTAATGACACCAGTGTCTAGCGAATCATGTTTGGTGACTTTACACCTACATACTAGTACATGTAATTTTGGAATAACTTGGCTGTACTTTTGAAGTGTTTTAGAGAGGAAAATTGATTATTTTTGTCAGGGCGGCCAAGTTTTTTTCTCCGGGCGACAATTTTTGTCCGGGTGCTAAACGCATTAATGCAGATGTTACGTACGGTACATGTACACGCTGTCTCAGTTGCATTTCAAATTGCGTTCGGGTGCTCTCATTTTGTTCCATCCGCACAAAAAAATGTTGCCACTTTTTGTCAATGTCTTTGAAAAACATGAACCAGACTAAAAAGTGTTTAGAACCAGCCGGGCCTTTATGCATTTAAAACCACCCATGTGACTGCTTTCCACCAATAACAATGCAGTATAAACTGTCATACGGTACATGTAGGTACAGTACATGTTCAAATTTATAAATGAAGAACATTGTACATACATTGTATACAAGTGCACTTGGTCATGTTGGTGGACTCTGCAGAGTACATGTACTAGTATGTACCGGTACATTGTATGTTTATTTGAAGAATGAAATTTATTGCTGCAGCCATAAATTTGCACGATGTTCTTACCGGTATATATGTCTATTTGAAACACATCAATTTATTTTAATGACAGAAAGTGTTGGTTTTGAAATATTAACATGAGCTGGACAGTCGCCCTACCCGGTATTGTACTCGTAAATTATAAGTTTTTGTTTTTCATGTATACTGCCGATTCTGATGCTCAAAATCTTAACCAAGGTGAAACAAAAGTGGGTCGTTTTAAAAGTGCATTGGATCAGTCATTGTGCAGTCACATGTTTACATTTTCTCCCCTGTACTGGTATGTGCACTCGGGCGGAACGGTGCATGTTTCTATTGCCGCTTACCGTCTAAATTCCCCAGCATTTTCCTTCCTCGAGAAGGAAAATTGCCAGGGAAAATTCTCCTCGCCATTTACCGGAAAATAAGGGATGTCTGAGTACATTTTCCGCCTTTTCCGACATTATCCGGTAAATGGTTTTCAATAGAAACACGCATATAAAGCAACCAGACTGTTGGTTGCGAGGCATATGGCATGCACCATGCAGCAACAACCAAAAACAGCAAAGCACATGAAAATAAATTCCACATCCATTTGAAAGTGATTAATTCAGGTTGCCGGCCATAATGTACATGTTACACGCAAAAGGCCAATTGAAATAAATTGTGGTCCACATCACAATTGACTTCCACTATTAAAAAGTAGAAATAATTTCATTTAAATTTATCGAGAAATAATTCTTCCTAAAGGAAATTAAGATGATGTTTACTTTGATTACCAGCCACCTTACATGTACACACATTTGCTCGTTCAAGTTACAACGCACCAATAAACTACACAAATTTGCTGATAAATACCGAATGACCACGTCCGTGTGAAAGTGCAGCAGGCGATTAGCGACAAATTGGCCTCTTCAGGGACGATGCAAGAAGACGCAATGCAGACCCGGGCAGAGTCCCGGAGGCAAATTAGATGGGCAAATATTGGATCGTGATGACAATCCCGAAATGTAAGAGAAGGCAGCTGAAGTAAAACAAAACCGGTTCTGATAAACTCCATAGATACTCCAGGTCCTTGCATGACTCATAAATAAGCCAAGGGAATATGCATTGGAAGTACAGAGTACCTTATACGATATACAGTGCACATTAGTTTACACATGTAACTACCGTAAGTAGTTTTAGAGCTAAGAAATTTAAAAACCATTGAGTACTCTACAGGCCTAACTGCATCCCCTCCATGGAAGGAAGTATGATGCCCCTGTTTGGGTTGCGGACGACAGGATAGGAAGTGTGCATGTCATGTGGTACTAAAATGAAAATGAACTTGAAGACATGACAAAGGTCAAGCATTATGGTTGTGCTCAAAAGCAAATTTCACCTAGGTACAAATGTGCACACAAGTAGATAATGTTCAGCATTGCAACAAAGTGAAGATACATTGTACAATGTATCAAAATCTGAATGTTGTGAAAACCGATACACACAATCAGACGTTGAACAACAAAAGAAATGTGGGGTACCGTTCCTGATTGTACTCGCAACACTAAAGTGGTGTTCCCATTGGACTATTTTTGGTTAAACTCCCGTGGTTGTGCGGGAGAGTAACAAAATTTAGTCCAATGGGGACGCACGGAGAATTAGCGTCCCTGCAAAGTTACAGCGACCACGATGTAAAACGTACAGGGCGAGAGAGGCCGCGGAAACTTTCCGCTCAACCGCGGGAGTTTTACAGGGCCCTCGAAAAGTCCAATGGGAACAGCGCCGCCCTGTAGAACTACCGCTGCCGCTGTGTAAAATGCCAAATGGATGACGTCACTTCCTGCATCGTGCAATCCCACCACACATTGCGCGAAAAAATTATGGTTATAATGTACATGTACGGGCCCTGTATGTACGTACCGGTACGCACGTGTTTTTTTTCATGCAATAATAATTTTATAATGGCAAGTTTATTCGAAGTTGTTCGAAATTTGATTGGGTTTCGTGCAGCATGCACATAATTTCTTGCCAATACATATCATGTATGTGTATCGCATGGCATGTCAAACATCCTGTTAGGTCAAAGGTTATGTAAACCACGCCCTCAATTGACCACATATGGCCAGCCGAGTAGCTAAATTTTCCGCTCGCGTCGTGTAAAATATATGGTGTGTGGGAACGCACGGGAGATTTACAGGAAGGAATGTTTACAGGGAGTCGCGGAAAGTTCCCGCGAGGGCCCGGAAAAAGAAGTCCAATAGGAACACGCCTTAAGGTGAAAACTTGGGGTTGCTGGTTAGGTACATGTACCTGTGCCCTTGGACAAGGCACTTAAACCATCTGACCTGGTCAACCATGGAGGAAGCACTTGCTCTATCCTTCGTAAGGGATGTAAAGCCGTTGGTCCAGTGTGTTGTGAAATGCACCTAAAAGATCCCAGCACATTCCCGGTGTCTCTGGCTGTCAGCTGCCAATGGCGCCACCCGCCTACGGTATGTACATGTAAATGTATCTCGATGTTTACGAACATGTAGTGTAAGATACAGTTTGTAAACTTCATACAATTCAGCCTACGGGCTGCAAATTTTAGTTCATTAAACCCATTAAATAAATAAATAAAATAAGTAAGTGAAAGTGGAAAATTTTCCCACTTTTTGAATGAAAACAAAACCTCAATCAATCTGAGAGTGGAAAATCTCTACTACATGTAGCTGAGCTATGAGCCACAGTGATTTAGGCCTACTCCCTCAGGGTTTCTTTTTACTTAATTTTAGTAAATTTACACATAACCATCCAAGCTGAAACCACATTCTATTCACCCTTTGGTCAAGGGCACAAAACCTCTTTCTGTTTAAATAATCACAAATTGTTCCCCAGTAAGGAAGTAGTGGCCTACATGTACATATTTTGTGACTGACTGAAGCTGCAATTTGCATCAACCATGTCAACCTTTTCAGGACCAACACATTTTACAATGTACCAAGGTAATACACGTTCAAGTACCAGTTTTAGGCCTTTTCACAATACCAGCGCGAAATTTGGCACTGTAGTACAGACAGAAAACAAAAACAACGTGGCTCCTCTTTACGACATGATGGCGTACGAATCTCTTTTTCACATTTTACGAAGGCAGAGATCCAGATGAAGTGATAGAAGACAACGTCTATTGCTACATGTAGTTGCTACTCCAGTCACAACGGCTAGATCTACGGCTTTTCAGAGCTCTAGACAACACCGAGAAATTATTGCAAGCAGCAAGAATCTTAACCCGGGGCAAACTCAACCCCGGCTCGTTTTACACTGCTGTTTGGAACTCAGGGCAAGAGTTTCAACCTGAGGTGAAATACCTCAACCGAGCAGGGTCTCGAGCAGGGTTGAGTTCAACCCGAGTTGAAACAAATCTCCGGGTTGACGCAGAGTTGAAATTGTTAAAGTGTGAAATGTCGTGATATCTGGTATACCGGTACCACAAAGGCTACCTTGGACTGCAAACTGAGGGGGAAAAATTGGGGGCAAACAACATCTTGGGGGTAAGATTTTTTTTAAACAAAAAACAGGGCAGTAACGGAGGGATTAAATATTTTTTGCAACAGTGAAACACTTCTTCATAGGGGTTTGTTGCAGCCTTATGATTTAATAATTGAACTAGACTGTGTTTAAGCCACATTGGTCAAACTACTGGTACAGTATGTACGTATGCAAAGTACTTGCTCAATTATTAAAAGAGGAAACTGGGTTTGAATGACAATTTACCATTAGCAAGTCTTAATATACTCCTGATTGCTCTTAAATTACATACATGTACACATACTGTACATGTGTAGCCACCGTGTCTCACTATTTGCACAGACATGCACGTTAAGTGCAGCCTTGCCTAGTATTACCCATGGGCTACTGTGGGTGGAACTCAAAGTATATGAGACTGAATCCATCAAACAGGGATGAACTGATCTGTCTGCCCCTAGGGGGGCAAGACAAATACACTGTATTAGCTGCATTGTGGTTCAAAGGTGAATTGCATACATGTACTGGTACATGTATGGTACCAGCCTTACCCATCCCTCAGCAAAATGGGTTGAACAAGTATTTTTACAGATGTGGTTTTGACATTGAACACTGTGTATTTACAATGTACATGTACCAGTACACATGTATGTACTGTACAGTACTTTGGAAAGAATTTACAAGTCAGACATAAGGTAGGGACTTGGAAATCTGTGACATCACTCGCGCACTGAGTACACTTACTGTTCAGTTTCACAACGCATTCTTGCTGTTTCTGAAGTTGCACATCGTGAAAAATAAGCTCTAAAACATTCACAATATTGTTCAATTCAAACTTTTTTAATAGATACTGAAAATAAAGCATACTTTCTACGCATTTGCAGATGTTCTATTGCGATAAAATTGATAATTCGTAAACAGCGGAAGCCGAGAAAAAAGTCCGGTTTACGTACAATTTTGCCGATCATCCATATTCGTAGGCTAGGGCTGCGTTCTACTAAATACGTAAACCGTTGCCAACTTCGCCACTGGTTAGTGTTTTTGTGCACTCGTCTATGGACAGCCGGATACCAGTTGTTGGCGAACGATAGGGGTGTTTCAAATAGTCATCACAGGCCACCGTGGCATGGTTCTCAACATTTCAGCCAATCAGTGTTGACATGATCGCGTAAAAGAAGTGCTCAAAATCTTCCTAAATATATCACCAAAGAAGGCAGGTTTGACTTTTTTCCAACCCGTAACTCGTAATGCACCTATCAATTGTATGACACACACTCGGACCCCCGGGAAAGGTGCGTCATGTCCCGGAATGTCCAGTCACAGTTTGACGAAGGTATTGCGTCAAAGTACACATTGGCATGATTGGTCCGTCACGATTACCATGACTAGTGCGTCAAGGTACATGTACGTCAATGGTGCGTCAGTACAGTGACAGTGTCCATCATCGGTTTTCCACAGCGCCCGATCAAACGAAACCACGACGGCACGGCGTTCAAAAAGTCCCCTTTAAAAAATATTGAAGCCCCCTAAATGTACATGTACACCACAGAGTGAAATGGAATTTAACAGATTTGAAACATCATTTTAGTTCCCCATTGCATGTGTATGTAATTTCTAAAAATGGATGAAAAACAGGAGTAAAAACGAAACACGTCAAAAATACTGCTGTGTGGAGTAATACCATTTTGGAAGGAGGGGTGACTGTACTGTTTCCGAGGTACATCTGTTTAATGTCTTTATTGTTTTGTTTCATATACAATGTACTGGCGGGAAATAAATTCGAATAAATGTTAGTGTCCCATTTATTCGCGGTTTATTTGCGTTCATACTCATTTTATTGGGGTATATATACTAACAAATAAACTCCTACGCAATCAATGTAACTACCCCTTACTGCTTAATGGTATCTTCTGAAAGCAAGATGGTCGCCAAGCGCGCTGTCGTCTATAAAAAGCCGGGTACCGGTTGTTGACTGGTTTCAGTACTTTTGTGCACGTGTCTATGGAAAGCTGGGTACCTGTTGTTGGCCACCGTGCATGCCAGAGATGTTTTTGCGCCGGCTGCATGCATTCGTGATCGATCGTATGCGTACATACCAGTACGCCCGTCGTCCGGACGGCTAGGCTCCGGTTGGATTTTTAAACGGGAATCACCATCACCAGCGGCGCCTTTGCCGGGCGTTCGCCTTCGATATTCATTTTCGTCGTGTACATTTATATTTTTTATACATGTATGTCAGTCATATATGTCCGTCAAGGTGCGTCGTTTTCCAAAGATGGTGCGTCAAAATTTGGTAGTTTGAAGCGTCATTTGACAAGAATGGTCCGTCACAAAAAGTGACGGAGGGTGCGTCATGTTACCCAAAAGGATGATGCTCCTGTGGACATTGACGCACCTTTCCCGGGGGTCCGAAGGTGCGTCATACAATTGAAAGGTGCATAAGTGATTCGTAGGTACATTGTGTAGGTATTTTATGTATCAATTATGGCAATATACTTTGGGGAAAGTGGCGACTGGCGAGGGTGTACAGTATTTATACCTAAAAGTGACTCATTCCGCGTGTGGTCTAGTGGGTATGAAGCGGAACTCCCAGTCAGAGGTTGTGGGTTCAAGCCCCACTTCGACCAACGTGTCCGTGTCCCTGGGCAAGGCACTTAATCCCAGTTGCCTCGTCAACCCAAGCGATATTTGGGAAGCTGTTAAGGGAATGCCTAATCTACATGTAACTGCTGATACTGATAGGGTTGAGCGCCTGGCCAGCAGCCACCTACCGTAGTTTAAGATGATTCTGGTAATTTCCTGATGGCAGCGATAATAATAATGGCAACAGCGCCAAGAGCACCCCGCAGGGTGGACATGTGCGCTATACAAGAATCAACCATTATTATTATTAAATGTAAACGTCAAAAAGTAAAAAGTAAACAACCTAATCGAACTTAGAGATAAGCTAAACAAACCAGTGCACTGCCACTGGTACAATCAAATACTTAACAATGGGAATAAACAAACAACTACAAAATAGAAGTAGGACTACAGTACAAACAAATTATAGGCCTAGCTATACGTAAACTTAAATCTCTTTGAGTTTGACAGAAATCATGTACAAATTTGAAATTGTAGGCCTACTCACTTTGCTGGCTCGATTTCTGGGTTCAATGTTTCATTTTTCACAATTGAAGTAATCTCCTCCGAAGTTTGACTTCCCTGCTGTGTCTGTCCAAGACTTTCCTGGGCCACATCATCCATTTTATCGTCACATGTTGTTTTCTCACTAAATTTTCCCGACTCCGAGTCAGCTGATGAAGGCGACCTTATCAGCTGATCGCCTGCCTGGGATGCGGCCTGCATGACGGTCACACTACCCGGCTTCGCACGGTAAAATTTACAAATTTGTCGTATCCTCTAACCCCTCGTTATTTACAGTAAACCAACACAAAGAATCTCCAGACGGCACTTTGCAAACAATAGATATTTGCTCAAAAATGTTTTCATAATTCAGGCTGTGACGGAGCGAAGACCTGCAGGAATTTTAAGAAATTAGTTGATAATTTTCGCTCCAAACACAGCAACTTTTCATATTCCCCGTGTACGTACGTACCGTACATGGTGCACATTTAGAACTTCACTGGTACACCGGTATACGATGAAACAATGTCAAACCAACTGGAAATTCATTTTGGTAACCAGTGAAATTATTGCCGCACCTGTCGTCTCGTTAAAATTGCATTCAAGAGAGGGCGCTATTTAACTTCCAAGCCAACTTAGGGGCGTCGTTTACTATTCGCAGATGAAACTTTTCTTTTACGAATTCCAGGAACAACAGCATTAAACAAATAAAACATCTGAATTACATAACTAAAGAATAATGTTGATAAACTACTTGTTTAAATTTTAGCCACGTGGATGTGGCTAAAATTTACCATTTTATTTTGTTTATGAATGAATGGTAACAAATAGTTATCTGCAGACAACTTTTTATAAAAAAATACTTTCAGTTGACATTTTCTCCGACCAAGGTACCATTTTACACGAAAAACAATCATGAGGTGTTTGTTACCACTGTGCTATCAACACTCTTATGTTTTTTGTTGTCAACTCGTAAAATGTTGGTTAACTGCAACATGTACATGTACATGTGTGACCGGACCTAATAGTCGGTCACTTTGAATCTAAATTGTTTAAATAGTGTTCTCGTAGTTTTCCCAGGTGCATTCCAGCCTGCTGTTGTCCCTTGATATAATTCCTTAGGAGCAACTGTTTCCTTGTGGTGGCTGGGCTGCATCTGGGCATAATTCCTTGAATACTTTGGACATTGTTATTTTTACTTTATTGTGTACTTGCTGAGAGCTGGCCCAGTTCCTACATAAGGCGCATATGTGGGGATTGTGGTCAGTTCTTCTGTCCTGAGTATTGGCGTATTGTACGTTTTAGCTGTAACCTGCATGGGCCGTGGTGTTGCCTCCAACTATTATTCTGAGAATGTTTTACTTTGTCTTAATTTATTGATTGCTGGTTTTAAACCATGGCTAGTATAGCCGTTTTAAACTTTGTGGTACTATACAAATGCAGGTACATAATACCTGGAAAATGTATGTATATATTCTGAAATTGATTCAAAAGCCTGTGTTTGTGCTAGTCGAACCCCCTGAACGCGGGACGCGATATTTTTTTCCGTACCACATATTCGCTATGGGGCTTCATCGATTGGTGCATTGTAAATGAATATTCATATTTTCTATATGGGGCCTTCAAGAGTTATTAAATAAAAGGATATAAGAAAAAGTCGTTTGGTAGTCTAGTGGTTAAGACGTAGT
Source organism: Henricia sp. BOLD:AAB3569 (assembly GCA_037783545.1). Taxonomy (NCBI): domain Eukaryota; kingdom Metazoa; phylum Echinodermata; class Asteroidea; order Spinulosida; family Echinasteridae; genus Henricia; species Henricia sp. BOLD:AAB3569. The sequence goes on along the minus strand of JBBELK010000333.1, from coordinate 416,410 downwards.
AATATAAATCGAGAGATTGCAGGTTCGAATCTCCTTTGAGTCGTATTAATTTTTTTCACTATTAATTGAGGAAAGAGTGTGGTATGGTGTGGGGTTATGTTGAGGTAGTTATCGACAAAACACATCAGTATGCAACATATGCATAGGGGTTAAACCAATCAGAAGCAATGTTCGCTAAACAGCGGTACGGAAAAAAATATCGCACCCGGCACAACTCGAACCCCAAAAAAGACACCCTGGTCAACTCGTACCCAGGACGACTCGAACCCGGGACAACTCGAACCCTTTCTATCGTGACCCAAAACGTCATGTCGTATTTTATAACATATTATATGACACGATGTCACCCGAGGATATTGCAATCATTATAGGATGGTATAAAGGGTTAATTTACACGTTATTGTTAGTTTGATGTGTGTGTTCATACACTACGGTCGTGATCCGGGCGCTACTGATCCAGTGTTTTATTAGGCTTGGTTCCAACACTGTGATCGTGCTTCGTTTTCCGTTCGATCGTACCCACCGCCCTTACAGAGCGCTGGGATGGGCTAATCTCTTTGCGTCCTCATTGGCCAACGGACGTAAAAACAAATTTTCCAGCAGGTAAGGCATGTTTTGCACACAATACACTAATTTCATTCGTAAATTTGATTTTTGCACTGGATATACACCAGTAAGACATTTATAGAAATTTATTATTAAATTGGATTTAATGTAGGAAAACAATATATCAAATCATATCCCTCAAAGGAATAGAGCTCAAGAGAGATCATAATGGCAAGCTTCACTAAACAGGAATGCAACAAAGGAGTGTCGGGTCAGAATGAAAAACACCAAAGAACAAAAAGTGCAACTTGTGATTTGGGCAATTTGTGTGTAGACAATTAGGACATTTTTAAGTGAGTTTGGATTTATCAATGTCTTTTTATTTTTATTTTATTTTATTTATATACCACATCCAACAGCGGAGGGACCGCCAATTACAGGAATGGGAGCAAGTGTGGTTGAGTGCCTTGCTCAAGGGCACAGGTGCCACAACCCGTCACGGCCAGGAATCGAACCTACATTCTAGTACTAGCACAGGAACTTAAAGGACGTGTGAAATAGGGTTTTTATTACATAAAATAATAGTAGAGGATGTGTTTTACACATTTCGGTCAATTTCAGAGAATTTGATAGTTGCGTTTTGGTGTAATTGCACATTTTCTATTTTTATGTTAATGAGAATTTCCATATTCATGAGCAAAGCCGTGATGTCATCTCAGGAAAAACAGAGGAATTCTCCATAGACTTGTGTACAAAAGTTAATGTCATTTTCAGTGGCTTCTTGATATCATGAACTATATAAGTTTGCTGAGTTTGTTTAGTATGTCATTTGCAACAACCTTAACAAGTTTGTTTGGGTCAAAAATGGATCAATGGGCTACTGCTACTGTTTGAAATGTAATGTTCTTTCTTTGTTTTTCCACTGTGGGTTCCCTCCATGACCAGCAACAAACAGCGCCCTCGCCTGACAAGACATTTTTGAAGTAGAGAAAATGTCACTTCTTTTTGAAATGAAAACAAATTTGAGTTTGCCCCTTTGTTTGCAACACTTTGATCCTTTGATTTCTGTATAAAAACAGCTGGGTGATAATTTTCACCTCACAAAACCTTTAAGTTCGACGCACTATAGACCGCTCGGCCATGCAAAAACATCCACATCAAAATGGTTAAACTGTCTAATCTGAATCGTGCCATTGCATTAGGTATGGTGGAAGCAAAATACTGAACTGTAACTCCCCTTGCTTGAGTGTAATAAAGTTGACATCGTTGTTTTTTGGTGTTTTTCATTCACTTTCGAGCGCGATTGTGTGTACGCATGTGTGTGACGTAACGTTCCCAACGCCAAGGTGCACCAGGGACGAGCGCTCGAAAGCAGCCTATATTGTAACGATTGTGCCAATCGGCCGGTAGAGGGCGCCAGTACGGTTCTACGGTGGATCGAGCGGCCTTCTGCCGGCCGAGGATCGATTCTATCTGGGACGTCTGCTGGGAAATAGACTTAAGGTCAAGTCTCTAGACAGTCGTATTTGGTCCGCCTGACGCCTATAAACCCCACACGCATCAGTCTTGGTTATGAATAGTACCTTGCTAGAGACTTGAGAAACCTGTTTTCGCGCCAATATTATTGCTTCATGGCGCGTAATATATAATCACGCTGTTGCCATAGAACCAGCCAATAACATTTCGTCCATCGTGCCGTGGTAACGTCCACTTCTACCAGAGGGGATGTAATGTTATCTGATTCGGTTAATGCGTGTTTTAAAACTTCAATATTGTTATTTAGAGAAACTGTTTAAGCGTTTAGTGAAAAATAGTATGTAAAGTTACAGTCAAGTGCATTTATGATGTACAAATAAATGTACAACAATATTCATACAAAAGATCTCCCCTAAAATGATTATGGGAGATCTTGTATCAGCTTCTTTTGATGAATGTGTTCTAAACTGTCCAATCTGAATCGTGCCATTGCATTAGGTATGGTGGAAGCAAAATACTGAACTGTAACTCCCCTTGCTTGAGTGTAATAAAGTTGACATCGTTGTTTTTTGGTGTTTTTCATTCTGACCCCACACTCCTTTGTTGCATTCCTGTTCCGTGAAGCTTGCCATCGTAGACTCCGTTGAGCTCTATTTCTTTGAGTGATATGTTCAGCTAAAATTTGATGTATTATTTTCCTACATTAAATCCAATTTCATAATAAATATCTATAAATGTCTTACTGGTGACAGAACTTTTTCAGTTGGTCGAGTGTACATTTGGGGGTCAAAGGGTTCACGAATGACCGGGATGGGAGGGGAATTGAGCCACCCCTCCCCTGGAAAATGTCCCAAAATGGTCTGCGTTTTGAATAGCCTCTCCTAACCAAACCCCTGGCCTCTCGCCCCGACGATAGAGGTGTGCAAGGCGATTTTCTGGCGCCTTAAAACCAGATTGCTTCGAGTAGTAGGTGGGGCTCGTCAGCCATTGGAGGCAGCCCACCTAGGAGATCGAAGGACAACCGTTCTGATCACAAACCCGGGGAGGGGGCGCTCGTTAACCATGGTATGCAGCCCATCTAGGAGAAGGGAAAACTCTGATTTCAAACCCCCAGATTACGATCTGGGACTGCAGCCAGTGTTTCCCCAACTGTCATGCTTTTTTTCGCATTTCGCGGTATGGGTATGATTGTCAGTGTGTTGTCTGAAGATCAGCAAATGCAAGGTCCTGCCTATACGACCAGGCAGCCCTCTGGGCTGTTCAGGGATGCACTGCCTGCCACAGTCCCTGGACGCGCCGATAAAAGGAGGGGTAAACAGAGCCTGATCACAAATAACCTGACTGGCTTGCCATGTACAGTGGGCTTGCCATGGTCAGTGGGCTAGCTAGCTTCCATTTTGTGGCCGAAAATCAACATTTTTTTCTTGCTTCATGGAATATCCGTACCGGCACCTTATTGGATCGATCGAAATGACTCTGTAAGACCAGAAAGAAGGAGCTATACATACATGTAGATACCTAATTTCAATTGAAATTGCAGCACTCTCAGAGACGCAACTTAAAGGACGGGGAAATCTCCGAGAGAAGGAAATTTATCTTTTACTGGTCAGGGAGATCCTCGAATGAGCGTCACGAGGCAGGAGTCGGTTTTGCCATTGCAAACCACATTGCCAGCAAACTTATACTGACCTCCCAACAGGTGTATCGGACAGGATTGTGACTTTACGTCTATCTTTGAATCGATCAAGTTTTACCACCTTTGTCAGCATCTATATCTATGCCCCAACATGCATGAAAAACTCGGATGACGTCATAGAACAGTTCTACGAATCTCTTGATAATGTCATCTCTAAAGTCCTAACCTCTGACAAGCTCGTAGTTTTTGGGGATTTTAATGCACGCATTGGTCTCGACCGACAAGCTTAGTCTCGAGTGATGGGCAATTGGGGCCCTTCTGCCAGAACGAATTCAAATGGGGAATTGCTTTTGTCAACATGCATGGAATATGATCTTGCTGTCACCATTACGTTTTTCAGACTGCCCTAAAAGTGGTAAATACACTTTGCAACATCCTCGCTCAAAGCGCTGTTTGCTCATTCCCAGCGCATCTTATGAATGAGCGAAAAAGCGATGGCACTACTAGGGCTGCTTTCGAGCGCGGCACCAGGAATCCCTGGTGCTCCATGGTGCTCGCCCGAAAGCGTGTTGGTGCACCAGATGGTGGCACCAACTGCTCCCGACCTCCGAGTCGTCGGAACAACTAGGAGACATGCGCAGATGCGCGTACTCATGCATGAATCGGCAAAAATGACTGACGCGTCGTAATATGATTCTGGAAATTTGGGTTGATATTTTGAATGTTCAAGCTTCCACATCGAATGTAAATGTTGTAAAAATGTTCATGATTTATTTTCATCAGATACCTGTGATTAATTTTGTGGAAAACTAAGCTTTTATTAGCGGGGATGTAATTTTTAATGACTGTGGTGCACCAGGGATCCCGATAATACTTTCGAGCGCGATTGTGTGTACGCATGTGTGTGACGTAACGTTCCCAACGCCAAGGTGCACCAGGGACGAGCGCTCGAAAGCAGCCTATATTGTAACGATTGTGCCAATCGGCCGGTAGAGGGCGCCAGCACGGTTCTACGGTGGATCGAGCGGCCTTCTGCCGGCCGAGGATCGATTCTATCTGGGACGTCTGCTGGGAAATAGACTTAAGGTCAAGTCTCTAGACAGTCGTATTTGGTCCGCCTGACGCCTATATTAAAACCCCACACGCAACAGTCGTTGTTATGAATAGTACCTTGCTAGAGACTTGAGAAACCTGTTTTCGCGCCAATATTATTGCTTCATGGCGCGTAATATATAATCACGCTGTTGCCATAGAACCAGCCAATAACATTTCGTCCATCGTGCCGTGGTAACGTCCACTTCTACCAGAGGGGATGTAATGTTATCTGATTCGGTTAATGCGTGTTTTAAAACTTCAATATTGTTATTTAGAGAAACTGTTTTAAGCGTTTAGTGAAAAATAGTATGTAAAGTTACAGTCAAGAGCATTTATGATGTACAAATAAATGTACAACAATATTCATACAAAAGATCTCCCCTAAAATGATTATGGGAGATCTTGTATCAGCTTCTTTTGATGAATGTGTTCTAACAGTATATTCAAGTATTAAATCGATATCAGTCCCTTTATGTGATTGCGCCAATTTAATACTTGTGTGAAGGGCTAAACACATCGATAAATTAAACTGCACAGCCCTTTATCACGTCGCAGAAAACAAATGAAGCTGAGCAGAATGTATTAAAACTACTTTTACGTTCTTTTGCTTTATCGTTTTCCAACGTTCGTGGCACTGCAGTCCAGTTAACGCACCACGGACTAAGATGCGCTTTATGTAAAATTGAAACTCGACGAACGCGTAAACGATGTGAGCTAGTGGGTCAGTAATATTTTGCCTGGTGTTTTTTTTCTTTTTTACTACAAATTGGATTTTTGTTTTTGTTTGTAACATTCTTCTTCGACTAGTTGGTTTTCAAAACGTGTTGCTGGTGGCTAAAATGGCCAGCATTAATACCCACGGTGGTGTGCGTGCTTAGTTTGTAACACGACTTTACTATATATAGCCTGCAAGAAATTTTACAGTCTTGATAAATCAGATCTTCGCTCCAGATTAAAAAAGTCCTGCAAACAAATCTTTCCTCACCATCGAAGATGCGGTCCTTGTCATACAAAACTGGCAAATGTTGAGAAGGTGACAGATTTGACCGAAAGCTTGAAAAGCACATTAAAACTGCCCCATTTGCTTAGCGACTTGGAAAATAAATTATAAATTTATATTTTGAGTTAAAACCATTTTCACACAACAGACGAGTTGCAACAGCTATTAAAAATAGTTTTGTTGCAAAAATTCATCAAGCGGTTCCTATTTTATGCTTGTTAAAATGTGTCAAATTTCCGTGCGGAATTGTCAATGGAAATGAATATAGACAGCAACTTCAAAAATTGTGATGTGATACAAAGTGCCCTCCTTGGCACGAAGCACGTTATCTGGTCTTGGTTAATTAGTTTTAAATTCAAGCGTTATATATTGATCTTGTCCTTCAAGAGCAGACTGTAAACAGGGCGCCATCAACTGACAATAAACAGCGGTGCCAAGTAGAGCATGATGAGGGCATCATTTTGACCATTACTTAATTTTTGTGTACAAAACTGCCTCAAAAATGTTTTTCTAGTATAATCTTCACCTTTTGTCTCCTTTTTATTACGGGTATACTTGTAAAATTTGCCAAAAATTAGTAATGGTCAACGTCTGAATTCGTAAAATAGGTTTGCTATAAATTTATCAATCGCCAAAACATAACAGACTGACGTGACATGTACATTAACTAGGCCTACAGACAGTGCATGCAGCTGCACACTTTTCTTTTCACGATTCCAGTCTGTTTTCTCGTCTTATGACGCATCCCAGCTTCAAGAAACATTGCAGAAATACTTTTGGTAATGTAAGACAAGTAACTATACTGAGGATTTGGGACTTGCCTTATTCCGTTCTCTTTGAGAGAGAATTTACGGCCGTAATTCCCCACGTTTGCATGCGTTTAAACACTGCACACGTGCGCGAGTTTAAGCACTCATGACCTGTGACATTACCCACAATCCTTTGCGCGCATCGAAATGCCGAACTCGCTGTACAATTAAGAAATGCATCTCATATTCGACCTCTAAATCACAACACGGCCAAACTCGCTGGTCACATTCGATACCTATACCTTCCAGTTTCTATCAATAACTTATGTTCTGAACACCTGAACCGAGCAAGATAGGTTCGATACAAAGAATTATTTACTGAATGTAAATACAACTCAAGCTGAAAAGTACATGTAGTTTTAAAGGTACGATATGTTCTTATTAATTTGTTGCTCTGCTTGGGTTTAGTTCTAGAATCATCATAATTATAATCTAGCAGACTAATTACCGATAAACACACTACGTAATTTTTCAACAAACAATTCCAAAACATTATGTTGATCTTAAGGGCACAAAATGCTCAGCGGTGCATTCCAATTAATAACATCATCAAATGTTCAAAACAAAGTTGAGACTTGTTTTTCAGGGTTGACGTTAAATTATCAGTGTTGAATTATTTTCGCTTTGGCGTGCCATAGTATGGACACAGTAATGGCGGATAGCAACTGGTTGTCAAGAAAGTGAAACCCAAGAATAGCAACATATTAAAAGCAGATGTGTACTTTATAGGAAACCCTGCTATAGTAATTTGCTATAGCGCCCTCAATTCCGTGGTGACTGCCGGGGCCTTTCCTTTGGTCCGTTTTTCATCCATTTTGCGTGCGTTGCGTTTGCGCTACTCTCATCCGTCTGTAAAGGTCTATGGGGCGATTCAGACGCAAACCCTACGCAAGACCAGGCGCGGATCCAGAGGGGGGGGGGGGGGGGGGTCAAAACCGCCCCCTGCTCCGACACCAAAAAATATGTAATGTAATGCATTTTTTGCGTGTCCGCCTGTCCGAAACAAGCAGACATAAAAATCTGATGGGCAAAACCCCTCCCTGGTGGCAAAACCTCCTCCTGGAAAAATTCCTGGATCCGCCCCTGAAGACAGATGAAAAACGGACCGAAGAAAGACGCCTTACAACTGCAAGCATGCATTTATCCGTTCTTGGCACAGGAAACTCATTCTTGGCCCCGAACGCGAGCCCAAAACAGTTGGTGTGAAGTGCGCCACCAAGTTTATCATTTTATGCAAACCAAAATAGGTTTTCTCCTGAAAATATTGGAAAACTAATGAATGTAGGCCTATTGATAGGCCTACTTTTAAATTACATTTCTTTTCAGTAAAGTATCATCTTGCAGCACGACGATCTTCCATGCTCAAGCTCATCTAGTTTCTGCTGCACAAGCGAAGTTTTGCATCGTGCGCGTTCAGATGTCCACCAAAGTTCGCTGTTAAAAATTTCTCCGTTTTTTTGACGGAACGTCCTGCAGCAAAATTACCAGAACATTTTTTTCCCCGTAAATTTACGGAATTATTCCGTTTATTCAGTTGTTTTGTCCGTAAAAATACCGATTATTCGACAATGTCCTTCAATAAACAGTGTGAATTCCGTTAACAAATTTTACGGGTTTTGGGGAAGAATTCCGGCAGCAAAATTACACGAATTTTTTTCTGCTCTGCTTTACGGAATAAATTTTACGGAAATACGTAATTTTACGGAAATAATCCGTTTATCCAATATGTTTGTGCAATTAAAAATACGGATTATACGTGTGCAGTCCGTAAAATTACGCAAATGACTCTCACAATTCCGTTAAATTGTTTACATTTTTAACAGTGTTGGGCATGTATATAATGACGCATTAAAATTAAAAATTAAGATTAAAAATAGTCTTCTGTCAATAAAACGTGCAATTTATGTGTAGTTTATAGCATTTGTAAAGTTTTATTTGCTGTTATATTTGTATATCAGACGACTTGATAATATGTTGCCCGATCTGAAATTAAACAGTTAGGCTATAACTTTAAAACATGCCCATAGCAGTAATAACCTAAACAAATATCGATGTGCAACTTTTTCATATTTTCGTAGAAACAAAAGCATTATTTTACAAAAATTTTAAAATCTTAAATGACAATTTAACTTTAATAAAACAATAATACAAATTTTACATTATAATTGCAACCTGGCTCTTTTATTGTCCGGTATATTAAGCATGCATGAAAGTCACTTATTTTCCCGTCAGACGGTCAGGGGCTCCTCCTGCCTGTTGGTCACAAAATGGCTACACACGGGAGCAATTAATTTTTCGTGTTGAGGTGGAGGCCTGTCTATACTTCATGCGAAAGCTAAACTTCCACGAGTTGAAACATGCGCGAATGTTCGCCGCGAAATCAGATTTTACGCAAGATTTGCTTTGGGGTTCGCGAAGTATGAAAGGGCTTTTATTCTTGTTTTGTGCGGGAAAATACACCAACAATATTTTATTTAATTGTTAGAACTTGCCATCAAAACCAGAAAAACATTTGCACGTGTACCCAATTGCACTCATCCACCAAATCCGTCAATTATTATCATAGACCAGAATCTAAGAATTTGCATAACTTTACAATTAGGAGATGCTTTCTGCACCACTTTACATAAGAAACAAGTGCCACTTAGGACCTTGTACTAAATTAAAAAGGCCAAAACGGATTGCATTGTCATACAATAACGCTTGGTTGAATACTGGCCGGCAGATGTTCATTTAAGTGGGCCTTTCAAGGTCGCGCTGAGTGCACATCATTCCCGTGCGCGCGCGGGCGCCGCGCAATTTAAAGTGAAAGGTGGGTGCGTCATTAATGCAAGTGAGACATCGCCCGGACGATGTAGGCCTACATATAACATGTACATGTACATGTATACATACGAGTATTCATTTCTGCGGGAAAATATCGCCAGTCCGAAAACCTCTGGGCTGCGTTTCAAACACGCGAACGTTTGCAAACGTTGGCAACGTTGGCGAACTTTTCGAGTGGAACGAATTGTGCGCCGCCAACGTCCGCATACGTTGGCCAACAAACTTTTGGATTGTTCGCGATGTTCGCGAGTGATTTCAAAATGGCGTGCGCGACATGAAAGATGACAGACGATGGTTTGTAGTTTGGAAAATAACAAGTAAATTGCACCTTTCGTGGTTTTCTCCCTTATCGCTGGCGATACACAATCAATGACAACGTGTCACATTTCCTCAAAAATTTGGTAAGCACGCGGAGAGCCACATTACAACGTCGGTACGACTGCTGTGACTGTGGGGCCGCCATCTTGACAATGTATTTTGGCAAACAACCCATTCCACATTGAGCAAACGTTGGCGCCAACGTTAACAAACCGTTCGCATGTTTGGAACGCAGCCCTGGTCTCTGCCGAAAACCTAGTCTTGGTGCAAGACGATACTGCGTGATATTTGTCACTGACCGCCGCGCGATAACCAACACTCACCGACAATCGCCAAGAGAGGGCGCCATACACACCAGTATCCAGTATCGTCTTGGGACATTTGTCGAACGTTGGTATGTGACACTGTGTGACCTCTAACCTAAGCTTATACATATGCATTATAGAGGTCAACAGAGTTCCACATAATGAGCATGCCAGCCTGGCAACTTTCTGTGCCTGCACAGCTAGGGTTATTTCCTTCCTACTAAATCATGGTCCCATATATCCTCCAAAAAAAAAGCCACTTGTATATACGTTAAGCGGGCCTCCCACTGTGCGATTTTTGCCGAGAATTAGCTACGATTGGGTACGATTGGGTACGATTGTGTGGAGTCTATAGGCAGTCTCCGATAATCGTACCCAATCGTAGCTAATTCGTGGCCAAAATCGCATAGTGGGAGGCCCGCTTTATACCCGAATCAAGTGTGTTACAAATTGGGGAGAATCATAAACGTAAAATTTAAAAGAACGGCTCAGATTGTCCGCTGCCGAGCTATAGACATACCTGGCGCGGCCCGCGCCCCGCGGTGGAATTCCCGATCCACACACGCCCTCAAAAAGCAACTGTTGTAACCTCAAAATGGCCACAAATACCGAGGTACAAGAGTAGCCTATCGAGGTTTTAGCTGGGTACAATAATTTTCCGACCGATTTCGAGACCGTTTCTGTGCGTGCCGCACGGCATTTCACACATTTTGCAGAATTTTGCGTGTGCCGGACCGGGAATAATGAAAATGCGATGCCTGCTAAATATACTGAAATAAAAGAAGTTCGATCGTGTCCAGGTTCGTGTTTGCGAGACAGATTTTTGGAACTGTCCATGGGGATACTATTTGTTTAAAATTGTATTCTAATAAACGTGTGCTACGGGTGCTGTTTGTCGCCCACAAATTAAAGCCTGCCCTTTGCCAGCGTCATAATTTTTAGTGGTAAATTCACTGTATATTCCACACGGAGATGGACGAACTGTACCAAGCATAACACAGCAACCGCTTGGTCAATTTTTGCAACCAAAGTATTTCTAAAATCTGTTGTAACTTGTGTGTAGCTAGAGAATCATTTTTCTTCATCATTGTACTTTTGATTTTCCCGAAGTTGCTGCGAGACGTCGATCATTTGCGGAAACAAATAGGCATGACCTTTTGTTTAAAAAAAAAAAAATCAGAACATTTTTGTAGACACTAATTCTCGAAAATCATAAATGTTCAGATTTACGCCTAACTTACACAATATAAACACGATGACCGTAGAAAACTTCCCCTGAAATGGTTTTGTCTGAAGTGCTATAGTCTTTGAGAAATTAGTAAAACAATTAGTTTTCGTCTCATGAGACGAAAATTCAATTCGCCCCAAAACCATTTCGCCCAAGTGCCATTTCGCAGCCAAACCACTTTGCCTGAGTGCCATTTCGCCCCAAATCACTTCGTCCAAACACTACATCGCCCACATGCTACTTCGCCCCCAAACCACTTTGTGCACAGGCCGAGGTTCAGGGCGAAAAGGTTCAGGGCGAAATGGTTCAGGGCGAAGTGGTTTTGGGGCGAAATGACTGCAAACCCTTTTTTGACTGTTTTCTCAAAAGTTAGACCATCATGGAGGAAGGAAAGACTTTCCTTCCTCCATGGTTAGACCATGGTTAGACGAAGTTCGGAGCTGGTTTTTGCTAATCATGCATATCTTCAATCACACAGGGGGATAAAACTATTTGCAACAGTTTACCAATCATATACTATCTTTAAATTTGGCGATGAAACGTGATTTTAGCTAGCCAGCGAGTGCCGTACGGTTTTCGCAGTCTGTGAAATCATAATAAAGACACGTTTCTGCAGCGTACGGGTTCAGCCAAATAACGGCTTCGGTTGCCGGGCTGACAAACCAAAGCCGAAGTTCGTTGAATCCATTGGGAAAAAAAACTGGCCCCATTGCCACATTTTCATATTTTTTCTTTTAAAAACAAATAAAGCACGGACTTGTCTGACGCGATAACGTGTGCTTTTCCTGTTTGATAATTAAGACGTACGTGCAGGTACCAGACTTCACAGCGCTCGGCTTGAAATATGTTAATAAGCCCTACGTCATAGGTATGCATGGCATAATGAGCAATGCTTGGAATGCGCTCGGAATTTCCCGAGCGAATTCAGGAAATGTCCCAAGACGATACTGCAGAGCACGGACGTAGACTGGTTCCCTGTCCTCATAGTACAGTGTATGGCGCCCTCTCTTGGCGAATGTCGGTGAATGTTGGTTAGCGCGCGGCGGTCAGTGACAAATATCACGCAGTATCGTCTTGCACCAAGACTACCGAAAACCTGAAACCATCACTCACTCTTGATAAAAATTGGTGGGAGTTGCATTTCAGATATCGTGGTTTTCACGCTTAGGCCTATCCTGTTCCGAGTGCATATGGTATCGGGCCGGTCCCGTTCGGGTGTGAACTAGTTTCCATTGTTAAGAACAGACCGCGCCCGAACTCCAACATATCCTTTGCAAGGCACAGGCTCGAAATGCGCGCGCTCCAAATTGGTGCCACGAAATAGGCAGCTCCATAGCACATGCACGGAGATGCGTATTTCGTGGCACGAATTTGGCGCACGCGCATTGCTGACGAGCCTGTGCCTTTACGAACACTTGAGATTTGAAATGCAACTCGTACAAAATGTCGGTGGAAAGCGAAACCTTTATCGTCGTTTTAATTTCCGAAATTTCAGGTTTTTTGTGCTGGTGTTTTTTCCCTATAAGATGTCACATGTATTTGACTTGGTGGCGCACTTCACACCAACCGCTCGGACGGCAAATCCCGAACTACTGCGTTCGTTCAGTAGGGACCGCCCGAACTCTGCCTTTGGTGAAAATTAATATTATTGATATATGTTTGTGCGATGTAATAGCCGGCGAAGTGACGAATATCGGCTTTAAGCCGCTGCACATTCGTCACTTCGTCAACTGTGCGACGGTATAAGAACAATGCAAACTCGGGCATACTTTTTCGGTTGAACTCAAAGGAAAAACAAATCTTTTTCTTCATATAATTTTCTTGTGATGAAAGTGTTTTGTTTCTTATAAGCCGGTATTGATTTGCTTTAAACTATCAAATCGATGTGGATTTTTTAGGGTAAAATTAAGTGTAGGCCTAAGTATTATTGACTAAATGTAATATTTTAAAAAAATGACCGTTCTGCAATAAAAACAGTGGGCAAAATAATTTGTCTTATTACAGGTCTGAAAGTAACACAATTATAGAAAAGTACTCAATAATATAGGCTACATTCATTTTAAAATGATTAAAGGGGCGTTACCAGATGATATTTTTGACGCCCTCATTTTTTTCCATTAGCCTATGTCATATCACTCAAGCGTGACCAGTGCGCTTGCGCATTGAGGACCGAGAGCGGACAAATGTCAATAGACCGTATTCCTGAACGCGTGAGGGCGCTCGAACAAGGTGATTTGGGGGAAAATGTCCATAGACGACAGTAGAAAAGTGGGGGTACGTGCATACGTACGTGGGGAAAAGTCGCGTACGCGGAGCGCGCAGACCTGTGTCGCGCGCACAGATTTCCATTCAAAATAAACGTTTGGAAGGCGTGTGCGCGTAGCGCGTTTTGTGTTCGAACATAACGCACGATGGGCGCGGACCACTTGACAGCGCCCTCCACGTTCAGGAATACGGCCTATATGGCGAATGGAACAAAGGGTTTAGCGTTTGTGTTCGGCCGCCATGTTGACAATTGTCCGCTTTAGTCGGTCACGCTTGAGTGTGTGACAGAGGCTAATGGGTGTTGAACGTTGATACCAAATTACTATATCATCACGTGTCATATTTTTTGCAATTCATATATTTCTGGGAATATTGTCAAAAATCCACGGAACTTTAGTAAACTAATTCCATAAAGCAGTGCAGTGATTGCCAAGTTGACCCTTTTGTTTCTACATTTACATCAAAATTTCCTGTTTTCTTCCCATGGATAGTATTTTGGGGAGGTAGATTTAGGTTAGAACCAAATTTTTTTTATAGTCTGGTCACGCCGAAAATTAAGAGCGAGAGACAAAAACAATTTTTTTTTTAACACTCAAACGTGCATTTCCATTTTATGTGGAAATGTTTCCATTTTAAGGGGAAGGTTGCTTTGTAAGCTGTTTTAATACCGGTAACCACATTTTTTTGGTCGTCTCTTCAACTTGACGGAAAGGTCGTCTGTGTGACATGACAGAGGACAAAAAGGTCGTTCAGCACCGGCGCAGCGTGCCACGCGTGATGCGTGCTGTACAAAAACATTGCATATAGCGCAGCAGCAGTACTAGAGTACAGTACACATCGACTGCATCCGGGGATTTCTGGAACCTGCGGACAAAATGGCGGCACCGAGTACTGCACAATCTGATCGGGAACTCCGGGCAGAATTGAAGCGTTTGGGCTTCAACGCCGGCCCTGTGACGGACACTACCCGGCAGGTTTATCTCAAGAAGTTAGAGAAGCTAAAAACCGAAGCAAATTTCAAGTCCAGAGCGCCAAAACCGCCGAATCCAGGGCGCAAGTTGCTGGGTTTCAGCTCCGACGAAAGCGATGGCGAGTCGGCGTCAGCGAGCAATAGGCGGCGCTCTATGCCGGCGCAGAGCAAGTCCTTGCGGCGGCGAAGCACCAAGGTGCAGCCACAGACCGCGTACAACGGGACGGCCGAAGAATATGGCGATGCCAGTCCTAGAAAGCCTACTTTGCCGAATTCTAGTGCCAAATCGAAGAGATATTCCACAGGTATGATGATGCCCAGACCCAGTGTAAGATCCACATTCGCTCGCCCCGAGCAGAAGAATGAAAACCGAGATGTGAGCATGCGTGGTCGTCCATCACCGAGTCGTGGTGTCATTACACACTCGGCCATTACACCAAAGTCCACAAAGAGAAATGAATTCTCGGATTCAGATGTTGAAGGAAGCGATGAAGAAGAAGAAGAAGATATGGAAGTTGAATTGAATGAAAACGAGCCAAAGACAAAAGCATCTTCCACAAATACGACAAACCCGTTCAACCAAACATACACAAAATATGACGAAGCAAACGATTCAACTACTGTTAAGAAATCTTCCGGCTATTGGTGGTCCACAACCAAGCCATCCCCGCGACGAAGCCTCCCAGCGTCTACTCCGCGGACCAGTACCCCACGTAAATCTAGCAGTAATCGCCTTCGCTTATCGGATGCATACAATGATGAAGTGGATGCTAGTAAACTGAGTACCACACAAAACAACAGTAACTTCCTTGCCCCGCATCCACAAAATGACGTCAATTCAAGATTTCCGAACTTGGTGGCAGGGTCCAACAAGTTCCCACAGACATCGAGCTCAAGTTTTCTGAATTCCAAGTCGAACCACACTCCACTACCCCACAAAGATCAGTCGGGTGCTCAGCCAGTGAATTCAAAACCAAATAAATCATCCAAGGACGAAGATTTGTTTGAAGAATTTGCTACGGAGGATCGCTCGGCCTCTAGTCTTGCGGCCAAAATCGGCCATCACATCCCTATGATTCTGCTGTCATGTGCCTTTCTTTTCTTCGTTATTTTGGCGATGGTGTACATGAATGTTGGCAGTAGCAATTTGGAAGGTGAGCATAGTAGGCCTACACTCAACTGGGTTGAATTCCATATCCGGGGATCGTAAAAATATGCTTTAAGAAGGCTAAAAAAAAGTGACTCTTTTACATATGTATGTTAACTTTTGGTCGGGACGACATCACTTTTTGTCCTTAACCAAAAAAATGGCAGACAACAAGCTACTTTTTATAGAAGGCTAAAAGTGTTGTTTTTGACGTTTATATTGGGACGTTATCATTTTCTATATAACACTTTTAGCCCCTTAACATTTTAACCCCCTTCGTCGTGTGGAACATTCTTACACGCCCTCAAGAGTCCAAATACCCATGTGAAAATTATTACCGTAAATTCCAAATCAGACATTTAAAAGCACACCATGGGGGTCCTTGTAATCTCAAGACTTCTGTACCCTTGTCGTTCATTGTCCATGATGACTCAAACATCAAAAAAGGATAAAAGGGAGCAAAATCTGGAGTAAAATCGACAAATCTGGACAGACGGGAGACTTGACCATGTTGACTTCGCTACTATTTCGCGTCAAAAGGAAAGTAGTCCCACCAACGCAGATAGATTTTGTTTAGCCTAGACTGGCCCCCTGTCTATGTGCGCTACGCTGCTCTCGCTCATATACAACGCGTGGGGAACTAAATATGTGGACAGGAGGCCAGTCTAGGCTAAACAAAATCCATCCGCGTTGGTGGGACTACTTTCCTTTTGACGCGGCCTAGCATGAAGTCTGTGTACCACGCTGGCTGAAAATTTTACTCCAGATTTTGCTCCCTTTTATCCTTTTTTGATGTTTGAGTCATCATGGACAATGAACGACAAGGGTACAGAAGTCTTGAGATTACAAGGACCCCCATGGTGTGCTTTTAAATGTCTGATTTGGAATTTACGGTAAGAATTTTCACATAGGTATTTGGACTCTTGAGGGCGTGTAAGAATGTTCCACACGACGAAGGGGGTTAAAATGTTAAGGGGCTAAAAGTGTTATATACAAAATGATAACGTCCCAATATAAACGTCAAAAACAACACTTTTAGCCTTCTAAAAGTAGCGACAAGCTAGGCCTAGTGACTTGGAGAAAAATTTAAAAGTTTTCTTTCAAGTTAAAAATACTAAGTTTCACGCTACAGAAAAAGTTAAAGCAGATTTCAAAAATTGTTTGGCTAAAAATTGGAAAGAATTCTGTTTACTGATCGCCACTTTCTCCTTTTGATGACTTACATGTACTGGTAATAACCACCAAAACGTGTAATTTTAGGAGTGAAAAACATTAAACAATTTCCTTTAAGTTTTTCTGCCCTGTTCAATAGACTTGACACACGGCGTCTCAGTGGCTACCAGTAAACGGAATTTATACCTAGAAATTGATCAAGCATTTGATGTGTTTTGGTTGTTAAAATATGCCCGTTTCCGTGCGGAATTGCCTATGATAGTGAATGCGCTGCTGCTACAAAAAAATGTGATGCGTCGCTCACATTATTTTAAATTCAAGCGGTAAATTATCTTGTACCTCTTCACATCGTAATCCAGAAGCACACATGAGTAGACTTGTGACTCATGAGGGCGCACAACGTCATGATCTAATACGACTGGAATGAAGACCGTCACTCGAAGACGTTCGCATAGAGGAGCCGTTAATCATTTTTGGAGGCCAAAAACACATCGATGGTTGTCGGCCATTTATTTTGCGAAGGACTTAAAGTGACATCTTCCCGTCCAATAGTTAACATTTAGAGTCACTTTTAGCCTTCTTAAATTAGCGAAAACGTAGCAGCCACCAACAAGCAAGTGATGAATTCTCTACTTCAGTTAAATACACATGCCATTAATCTCACAAAATGAATTCCATTTACTGGTCGCCACTGAGACACCGTGTGTTAAGTCTATGGAACAGGACAGAAAAAGTGAGTATTTTCAAGGAAATTGTTGAATGTTTTTCACTCCTAAAATTACTTCCCTTCAAAATATTCACACGTTTTGGTGGTTATTAAGTATATGAAGAATAAGTGGCGACCAGTAATCTGAAATCTTTCCAATCTCACATTACAGTAAAAGTCACACTGTCAAAAACATTACAGTTCTGTGGAGACCTTAAGCACAATAATTGCAATTTTCAAACAAAACTTCCAAACAGTAAAAGACTTGTCAAACCTGCATAATTTCCCACATCAGTCAGTCCGCAGCGCACGCGATAATGAGGTCAAATCCCAATTTTTGTTCTGCACGGCTTATGTCGCGATCTAGCCGCGAGACTTCTACGTGACTCGGCGAGAGTTTAGCAAGCCCTTTTTAAACAAGCGATACGTTCTAAAGAAGACAGTACAATATGTACATGTATACCCATCCTCTTGCAACAGTGCCCCTTTAACGCACTCCCCAACTCCTGCGTACAGTGGCCCTGTTGAAAAAGGCCCCATTTGGCGGTGGGACTAGCGACAGAAATCCTGTCGCCTCTGCTGGACCAATCAGGACGCTTGCAGTGCATTGTAGCACGATTGCAAGCATTCAAATGTCACGCGCGCATATTGTAAACACCGTGCACGCATGTGATACATGTACTAGGTAATGCTGGCCGTTGTCCGCGTCGGCGATTGGCTGCTATTTAAAGCATACTGGGGAATCCGTTCCATTACATTCGTCAGCATGCATCCCTGTTATTAATTTGAAAAACTGCGGAGTAAATAAGGTTCGCCGTTTGAAAGTTTGGTAGGAATGGGACAGTCATAAGGAACGGAACCCAATACAATTTCTGGAAAGTATAGAAATTGTTTCTTTTCGGCATAACATGACCGAATTGATTAAATTACATCAAAATGACTCGGGCGTGAGTTGGCTCAAGACAACAGCCGGCTCGCTCCACAGATTTGCGTGTATTTCCTCAGGGTATTGTCACGTCGCTTCGCAGAGTGGAAATTCCCTGAGATCTCAGGATGATGTATACCGTACTCCCAAGATACATGTAGTGTGATAAATAGAAAAAGGAGATGTTTCTGAATCAAATGATATAAAATATGCCTTGATTGAGCAGTTTTTATTATTTTATTTTGCTCTTAACTACCGGTACACTGTATGGTGCCAAAATCACTTGTTCATATTTAGTGTGTTTTTCGTTCGTGTCCTGACATGCCTGACTGGACTAAAATCGGACGACAAAAATTATTGCTACATGTACGTATATTTGGATAGGTGAGATGATAGAGCTTTCATTTGATGTGTACATGTATATTGTTGTAGTCTGGGGCGCCAAGCTTGTATTGTTTATTACCAGTAGACGTTTTTGAGCGCGATATTTCATTTTTCGCTAACGTTTCTTTCCTTCGCTTGTTATCTGCGGCCTGTTTTCGCGACCACAGTCAAAAATACTTTTCTCACGCAATTGCAGAACCCAACCAATGATTAGTGTTGGTCGTCGGACACCGAAGCCGTTCATTGGTTGAATTAATAACATCGTTTCTGCTTATGGTCACGAAAACGATTTATCGACGCGATCACGCGTCGGGCTCATGTTTACACGTGTGCTGCATGATCGTACGTTACATACGTTTTTCTATGTGACGTAATTTCTAACCAATGAAAGTGCGTGAAATAAAGATATTTTGAAGTTTATTTTACTGTGGGAAAGTTGTTTTATTGCGCCCTGACCGGACCAAATAAATATCAATGTAAAATGAATAAATTCCGACTAGAAAATTAAGTTAGTTTTAAAAGTAGTGTAAGATCTGAGTGCGGCCAAAATCAGAAGGTAGGAAATTTACTCATTTTTTGCAGTCCATTTTGCTCAGATTCGAAACGACTTTTCAGTGCGCTGCGGACTGACTTGGTATTTTACTGTGCCCCGACTGGACTAAGTCGAAATCAATGTAAAATTGATAACTTTGGAGTAGAATATGAAGTTGGCTTTCACAGTATCATACGATCGGACTGTGGGCGGCATCAGACGCATGTCAGATGGTAGGAAATTTTGTTACTTTTCACAGTCCATTTTGTTAAAAAAAAGACTTTTTTCTGATGTAAATTTCTCCAAACATCATGTACAGTATGTACAATGTAAATACAAATAAATTTCATACATGGGTAATTCCCAAAATTAGGGGTCCAAAAGTGTGACATGCTTTTTAAGATTTCCAAGTGTTTTTAATAATTGAAAGTGGTTTCCCAGTAGAAAATAATTATTTGTATTTGTACAAATGCCACTCAAATTTAAAGTTTGTGTGTAGATATGGCACCAAGGTTAATGCAAACTCATTATATAGCCAATTTTCATTGGCGTAGGTAACCCGGGACACCAAACTCCTATTCAATACCATGGAACAAATTATAAGCTTTTATGGTCTTTTGTTTTGAATATTTTTCAGGAATCAGAAAACAAAATATTGAAGAAAATGATGCTGCCCCCTATAATCACAGGCCACATTCCATTACTGAGAATTTGTGGTCATATTAAAGTGGTGATTTTTGAAGCAGAGAGTGCCGTACCGACGTAACTGGGACACCAAACATTTTGGACCCCTAATTTTGAAAATGTCCCACATGTACATGTATGGTCACTAAACCAGCCCTACTCTATAAGAAAATGTACTTAATGTTGACATGTATAAATGTACATGTGTACCCGGTATATGACAAACAAAACGAAGGTTTTGGACCGAATTCCAGAGGCCTTCCCTAGCTCATTAAATATGCAAAGCCAGGTCACACACGAAAATTATATGCATACAGCGCACATAAAAGAAACGGCTTTTTAGCGCGCTGCGGACTGACTGACATTGGATATTATTACTGAAGTACGTATGCATGTACTCATGATACTGGTGGTACAAGGTTAACGCATAGGGTGCCCTCTACCAACCACAGAGTGCCGCCGGGGAAGGTCGACCGCTCTGGCCGTCAGTTGAACATTCGATGCAAGATCGAATATTCAAATATTCGATTCGTTTGGCACACCGCTATTTTGCGAGCCCCTGAAAGTGACTTCGTCAAAGTTTTATTTAGGTCAACGTAATTTAAGTCACTTTTAGGTTTCTGAAAGTACCGGTACTTCATTATTTGAGCACTGACTGAAGAATCTACATCTACATGTACATGTACAATGTAGTAGGCCCTAGATGATTAAAATTGCGAGTATCACACAATTTTATTAGAAAATACATGTAGGCATTTTTCGATTCTTACATGTACGTACAGGTACATGTATTATCCTGTCACTTGACTATTAAAAGCGACAGTATACATTGTACATGTCATGTACACATCAGAAATGTGCTCACTAAGCCTATCCAGCCAATAGTTTTTCTCCCATCAACGTGAACATCCTGAATGCACTCAATCGTGGGCACTTGGGCATGGGCATTTAGGGTAATTTGGTACTGTCAGGTGAATTTTTCTTTAATATGTATACACGTAAATAAGAAAAGGGCAGCATATCAAAATGATTGGGTACGAAACAACTTGATTACGAAATGACTTGGGTGTGAAACAACTTACATGTACCGGTACAACTAGAGTTTGGCGTTTGTGCTTGTTTACAAACGCAAGGTGATCGGGCGACATAAACATTGATCTGATGATATCACATTTTTGAAATTGTTTGAAAACTTGATTTGTTTGATGTTCCAAAAGAAACATTCACAGTATTGCCAGTATTGGAATTCTCAAGACATGACTCTTTGACGATTCAGCGCTAAAATTGTGTATCTGATGACGTAATTGTTTGCACAGTCAATTTCATCATGATGTCACTCGTGCACAAGATTTCGTTCCGTAGAACCGTGGTCAAATTCCCTACCACTTTGGCTCTGTTTGCATTCAAAATGTTAAAAAGTTGTCAAACAACTTCCGGTTTCAACCAGAAGTTGGGGTCACATAGGGGTCATGTCAACGTATGATTTGTTCAGTTCATTGAGACCTACCGGGTACATGTACATGTATGTATCATGCTGTGAAAGAATTATTCAAATATCTATCACGGTTCTTGAGATATGATTTTTTTGAAATAATAAACTTTTATTTTGTTTGTAACATGACACCTGATGACGTCATCACAATGTCACACTAACTTGTACTTGTACATACTGTACATGTATGCACACTGTACCTTCACATGGTGGTTGATGTTCCTACAGTGTGTACCAAGTTTTAAGTTGATACATATGTATGTACACTCAAACAAAAAAGTTCTGTCACCAGTAAGACATTTGTAGATATTTATTATGAAATTGGATTTAATGTAGAAAAATAATATATCAAATTTTAGCTGAACATATCACTCAAAGGAATAGAGCTCAACAGAGTCCATGATGGCAAGCTCGGTACAGGAATGCAACAAAGGAGTGTGGGGTCAGAATGAGAAACACAAAAAAAACAATGATGTCAACTTTATTGCACTCAAGCAAGGGGAGTTACAGTTTAGTATTTTGCTTCCACCATCCTAATGTAATGGCACGATTCAGATTGGATTATTTACCCATTTTGATTTGGATGTTTTTGACAAGACATTGATAAATCCAAACTCACTTAGAAATTTCCTAATTGTCTACACACAAATTGCCCAAATCACAAGTTGCATTGTTCTTTGGTGTTTTTCATTCTGACCCCACACTCCTTTGTTGCATTCCTGTTCAGTGAAGCTTGCCATTATGATCTCTCTTGAGCTCTATTCCTTTGAGGGATATATGTTCAGCTAAAATTTGTTATATTATTTTCCTACATTAAATCCAATTTAATAATAAATATCTATAAATGTCTTACTGGTGACAGAACTTTTTTGGCCGAGTGTATATTATGTTATGTACATGTATCTTAAACCATTTTGAAGAAAAGCTCTGAAATCGTTTTGTCGGGGGAAAAAAAAAAAAGAAGAAAAGGGAAGAAAAAAATACAAAGAAATCGTACAGAAGTAATACACTGTAGGTGATCAGGGATCAGCCCGAGTGGATGGGCATTTAAGCATGCTTGCGTACATGTACGTGTACATGTATACATGTCCTCCATATCATACATGTCCTCCATATCATACATGTGTACATTAAAAAGTACAATGACTTGTTGATCAACTTGAACAAAAAACTAGAACAACTCAGAAGGGCATTAAGATTAGCTGTCTTGCACCCCTACTGACATGACTGACAATGCACATGACCTTGATAGACAGTGTTTTTACACTAGCACTAGTCTAGTGTACATGTAGCTGCATGGTTTGAAGACCCATGTTAGCAATGACTCAGCATCCTAAGCCAAGACAAGGAGCAATACACTAGCTCTTCATTAAGTGAGAGCTGCCGCACCACCAGTTTCCTTCCTGTATAGTTGGCAGCTGTCTATGTCGGGCAACTCTTTACTGGCTAGGCACAAGATTCATGTTGGGTTTTGAGCAGATTTTGTACCTTAGAAGCATCACCTCTGTTGTCTTAATTCAGGTCTTAAGACCTCAAGTTTGTCCCAATTCGGGTCTCTTGTTTTTATCAAGCCTTGAGTCATTACACTAAAAATGGCAAAATTATGCTACTTGAAATTTGCCGAGGATCACCTGACTAATTTCAATATTTTCTTCTTCTGAATGCTGGAAATTGGGGCAAGCCGGACATTGGGGCAGTGCCGAGTTTCGAGACCACCAGCTACCGGTACCGGTACATGTACAAAAAAGTAGCTTCATACATGTAGCTCAGATGGTAGGGCATCTGCACGTTAAGCAGAAGGTCCAGGGTTTTAATCCCCAGTGTTGTAGTCGAGTCACCAATATCGAGTCCGAGTCTCGAGTCACTAGCCTCGAGTCCGACTCCAAGTCTCGAGTCCGACTCCAAGTCTCGAGTCATTAGCCTCGAGTCCGAGTCTCGAGTCACTTTCCTCGAGTCCGAGTACAAGTCACGAGTCACTTGTACTCCAAATTAATGAAACTGAATCTGCTATATTTCGTTTACACAATACATGTATGTGAAATTATGATGTAATCATGCGCTCCTTGCAGGCCTGGTGGGGCAATGTACATGTACATATATTCAAGCATCGGACTGTTTTCCCAAGAATCCTGCATTAAGCAGGCAAATATATATATTTTTTCTTTTTTGAAATATGTGACTCGTGAGTCATGAGTCACTATGTTCGAGTCCGAGTCATCATGGTCCGAGTCATTTTCCAATGTGACTCCAGTCGAGTCGGAGTCACAGAAATTGTTACTCGAGTCGGACTCGAGTCCGAGTCCTGGACTCGAGTACTGTACAAGTTACACTGCTAATGTTAGTGGAGCCAAGTTTTTCACAGCATCCAGATTTCCCAAACTCATGGACATTTGTCCACATTTGTATCTAATTAATTCACCCCGGTGGTCCCTGGGTCAGTATCGCTTAAAAAAAATCCCCAATGTGCTGGAAATTCTGCAAAATGTTAATGTTAACACTTATGTGCACCTTTCAGTTTCTGAAATGTGGAACCAGAAATAAAACTGAATGTACCGGTATTGGAAAATTTTGTTTCAAGTCCTAATCCTAGTGTACATGTACATGTAATGCATTGGGACAATCTGCCTGTCATTGGCTGTAGATTGCTTACACACTTTAATCCAACTGTCAGTGCGTTGATAATAAGATACATCCTGATAAAATGCCATGTGTGCACTGCACCCTACCGGAAGATACATGTACAAGTTCCCAGGGACTAGAACTTCAAGTACAGGTACACTAAAACCTAAAGGCTACAATATATGTTCAGATGCCAAAAGGATCTTACTTTTGTGGGTGTAGTTGGGAATATGTCTAACCGCAAAACTGAGTATTCCGACATCTGCGGTCATAGCGCTGTATTGTGACAAAAATACTGCCTTAGAGTCGGTGGTTTTCTGTTTCAGTCATGTTACAAAAATCAGGCTTAAAGCACTTGGCAAGATTACCATGCACACATATACCCAGGATTTGCCCTGTTATAACATGTAAAAATTATAGTTTGATGACAAAAACACAAGTAAGCGGGAAAATGCTACAATTTTGCAAAGGAAAACTTGGGTTTATCAGTTTACCGGTATAGTGCATGTGGTCCCAGTGGGTGTCCATGTATTTTTTTTGGCAATGTCATTTACCAAGCCCGGGCATACATGTACCGGTACATGTAGCTTCGTCATGCATTGTGACCACCCCCACTTCCCATTATCTCCATCACGCACCCCTCCTACCGGTAAAATTTCTGGCTAAAACAAAATGTATAGGCGGCCCCTGGTTATTTCCAACCTACTGGTACATGTACCCAACCTAAATTATTTTGATGTAATATGAAGACGATGTAGTAATAGTGCTTGACCTGTTTTTCTTTCTTGTTCTAAAATACACATGTACCGGGGTACTGTATGTGTAGTGTATACATTAATGTACATGTAATGCAGCCAAAACTGCTATTCAGCTAAACTGCTAAATTCAGGACACATTCTTTAAATACTTTCCATCTGAAAGAGTGGTTACATAAAGTACAATTCATACAAAATGGTTTAAAAGCCATTTTAATGATTTTTGTACGAAAAATAACATATCAGGTGTAACGGGGGACACTAAATATCACACTTTTTGACACCTAATTTATAGAAAGATCCACTTGTTTTAATATAGTGGCCACCAGTCTTGGGTCCCAAATGCCATGTGTATAAAGCTGCCTTTCTAAAGGTCCGTTTTTTATCCGTCTTGCGCATGTGTTGCGTTTGCGTCTGAATCGCTCCATAGACCGATACAGACGGACGAGCGCAAAGCAAACATAACGCACGCAATACGGATGAAAAACTGACCTACATGTACATGTACAATGTACATGTACATGTATGGAAAGGCGCCTTAATGCTAATGCAACCTTTATAAAGGGGTCACCTGTTTATAGTAGTCAGTTTTTTACTGTCCGGAAGGTGGCCACTGTACTGGTACATTGTGCATATATAGTATGGGGTCTTTCCATGCTAATGGTCCTATTTGAAAAATAAGTCAATAATTCCTTTCAGATGTCTTCAGTTTATCTCAAACTTAAAGAAATTTCCCTGTACTGTTCCCAGGAGATAACTTTTGCCCAAAAATGTAAGAAAATGCTGCCACAACATACAGTGTACCGGGTACATTTCTGTAAAGCTTGTGTATAAATTTTCCACAGACAAAATTGTGCCATTTTAGTCTGTCCACCGTTACATACGTAAATGGACAATTTGTACACAAGCTTTTCAGAAATGTACGTATGTATGTTGTGGCAGCATTATCTTACCTTTTTGGGCAAAAGTTATCTCCTGAGAACAGCACAAGGGAATTTCTTTAAGTTTGAGATAAACTGAAGACATCTGAAAGGAATTATTGACTTTTTTTTTAAATACACAATGTACATGTAGGCCCATTAGCGTGGAAAAACCCATATAGTAAACATTACAGTAGAATTTTCCGGTACCATATTTAACTAAATTCTCTACTAACTTACTCATGACCTTGGGGGTTGAGCTTACAAGATTTCACTTTACATGTAATTTGAACTCATTTTATTTTTGGTTTTGTATAGAAAGTGGAGCGGCCGATCCGTTTTTCTTTTTTACCTGTTTCAGATTTGAAGTTCATTGAAGCTAGCGATGTTCCAGAAATACACACGGTAAGTCTTAACGGGTCATTTTTGCAAGGGCCAAATTTTTCCCGATCTGAGACAGCTCTTAAACACAACAGACACCTCTGTCCAGAAAGTCAGATGGAGGGTTTTGGTAATGGAGGGTTTTGGTAAGTTAATTCAATTTAAGATGTTATTTGCACTAGGGATGGGACGTTTAACCGTCGGGTTAACCGTTTAACTAAAAAATAAAAATTAAAAAGGTTTTGCCGAACGTTTAAACGAAACCCAATTTTAAAGAATTGACAATCATTTTTAGAGGGTTATTTGTAATGACATTTTTGACCAAGGGTGCCGAGGGGTATTGTGTTCATTGCAAAAAATGCATCTATGAACACCAGCAACAATCCTTGGTATTGGCCAAACGGGGAATGGTTAAACGGTTAAACGACCTTTAAAAATGGCAAACCGTTTTCTGAATTAACCGTAAATTCTCATCCCTAATTTGCACACTCAATAAAATTGCCCACCAGGGCCTGGGTTTTATAGGGAAAGTTGAAGAAATCACTCTTTCAGGAAAATAGAAGTAGGTCTTTCCACAGTAATGGGGTACACTTCTGTGACATTCAGGATCTTAGGTCCCAGTTCACCTCAACTGTCTTAATTTTACATGTATCTTTAAATTATGCAGCTAAACTGAGGAAATAACTTTTGCACCAAGGAGTAAGAAAAATAGTTCTACCAGTACAATAGGAACATTTGTACACAAGCTTTTGAAAAATACATATGTTTTGGCAGCAATTTCTTACCCTTTTTGGTAAATGTTTTTTCCTAAGAGTACAAGGAAATTTCTTTAATTTTGAGATAAACTAAAGACATCTGAAAGGAATTATTGACTTATTTTTCAAATGTACCCCATTACTGTAGAAAGACCCAATTAAGTAACGACGAAGACTTACAATGTGGTACATGTACATCAGGGTTTCCCCATACCGGTAGATTAGTGGTACCACTACCCTTTCACAAATGACCACTACTCTTTAGCAACAGCCACTACCCTTTCACATTCTGAGCTTCCAACAATATTCTTGCAGAATATTGCTTTCTGAACTCTCAGAGATTAAAATTGACAATGAAAAAGACAATGAAACTGATAAATGTACAATAAACGAAGTGAAAACTCTCCAGAAATCCACTGTTTGTATCATGGCAGTAAGTGAACAGACAGTGTGCATGTATGCCATCTCGAATTAGCACTATGCTTTAACAATTTTTTTGGGGAAACACTAGTGTACATGTACAATGTAACTAGTACATTTTCGACTAGTACATTTTCGAGTCAGCAGAGCATTATGCAAGAATGGCGTCAGATGCCAAGTGACTTGTTCCTTTATTTTGTACACACTATGCAGGTTTTGTTTACAACTGAGTTTAATCTTTGATACATCTCCTGTAAATGTGTCACATTGTTGAGACAGACAGTGTCACCGCCTTTTTCTTTCCTTGTCTATTCCGTCATTTTCCTGTTTCCTTTCACCTCTAACCCAGTTGAATTTAGACTATTAAAGTGTTGTATTTGTGTCTTTTAAAAGAAAAAAATATATAATTGTTGAATGCTATGGCATTTGAACTCCCAAAGGGACGAAGTTGTTGTAGGGAATATGTACATGTGTACAGTGTTAATTGCCTGAAGATACATGTACCCTTAAGACGATTTTGAGAAACTATTAACGATTTTTTTATTCTTTCCATATTGTGTATAGTCTGAAGAAACTCGCCACCAGGAGGCAATGAGGATTGTACAAGCTCTATATGACAAGTTGTCAGATATTGCTGGTATGTAAGCAACAACTCTGGTACTTTCTGCCAAATACATGTAGTGGTTATGGCTACAGATAATGCACTATGGGGAATGATTTTAGCCAGGTACATTGTTTGTACCATTGACTATAAATCGTCGGGTTCACCACGAAGTGACGTATCTGTCAAAAAAACATTTTTTTGGCAATTTCTGTTTTTGGTATAATTTGACTTTATTTGGTGTCCTTAACATTTGTGCAAAGTTACGAGACTTGACAATTTGTATTTTTTTAATTACAGAAGTTGCCTAAAACCACGTAACTAATTGGTATGCAAATTTTCTTTTTCACGAAGTGTCGTATCGCGATACGCCACTCATTGAAAAAGATGGTATGTGCATAAAAGTTTAAATTTACG
Organism: Henricia sp. BOLD:AAB3569; assembly: GCA_037783545.1. NCBI lineage: Eukaryota > Metazoa > Echinodermata > Asteroidea > Spinulosida > Echinasteridae > Henricia > Henricia sp. BOLD:AAB3569. Next base: position 388,025 of record JBBELK010000333.1, on the reverse strand, counting down.
TCATTTAACTCATACTAAAAGTATCACATAAAAAGACTGACGACTTTTCATACAATAACCGGCGAAGTTGGAGTTTTAAAAATTTACCAACTTCAAAAGCGATTTTCTCAAAACAAAGTTTTACTACTGCGCTCGCGGATACGTCACTTCGTGGTGCACCCGACGAAAGTATACTGTACTATATTTTGTACAATTTCAAGCTGTAGCCTATTGTTTTGGGAGCAGCCTCATTTTGAAGGCCTTAAACGTGAACTTTATGCTCTGATTTTGTAGTACATTGTATTTGTAACATCAAGATTTTGGATAATTTAATTTGTTTAAATGTCAAATTCATCAAAATCAAACACCAGAATTTTGCTAGATTTTGAAGAATTTGGCCCAGTAGAGGTCTATAGGCACTACTTAGCAAGTAGTCATGCAGATTTTCAGTTACGGTAGGCTTGGGCGATTCCAAAAATGTTAAAATAGATTCTGATTCAATTTACCGTACAAATCGCGATTCCTTTCAGATAAAAATGATGTACATGTACATACATGTATACTGCGCACTTATCAAGGAAAACCTTTCTCAAGTCGCCTACACTTACCGGTACCCCTGATCATACGGGTACATTGTAGGGCTCCATTAAATCACTCTATACATGTACAAGTATGTATACCAACTCGGCCCCCTGGGGAGTCGGCTGTATAAACATCAACATTCGCAACCCTCTAAGGTACCCATTCTACTCCTGGGTGGAGAGAAACAATGAGTGGCAAAGTACCTTGCTCAAGGGTACACACACCATGGATTGGCCGGACCGGGATTCAAACCCACTACCTTTGGAGCTACATGTACATGTAACTTGGGTTTTGAATACGATCCACTAGACCGCCACAGCACTCCACTCCACTTCGATTCATCCTGACATGCCTGATACAAAACACCGCCAGGTACATGTACCGGTACTTCCTGGAATCGCCATGATATAATAATCGATTCCTGAAAAGAAAAAAAAAATGAATCCGATTCTAATTAATCCAAACTTTGAATATTTTCTAATAATCTCCAGAGAGGATTCGCCCAATCCTAGTCAGCTAATTTCATTAGCCTCCTGTACATGCAGTACATGTACACTGGAAGTCTCAGTTAATGTTGGATTTACAGGAAAGGAGAACCTATACATGTACATTTGTACATGTAGTGACTGAATTTTTCCATGCAAGAGTATTTCAATCTTCAATTCTCAGTTGGTTTGCTGTCGTATTAAAAGCTACATTTTTTAAAACTTCAGGGAAATATGAGTGTGGATCGCAAGATGTCACAAGCAGAAACATGTCTGCGGAGGTGGCACAAGGTTTTCTTAAGCATGAATTTGTAAGTACATTGTACCACTTCTTCATTAAAAAGCTGATGAAAATACTTCACGTTTGTGGTTGTAATTTTCAAATTATCACTAAAAATTGTTCGCTCTTGACTCATCTAATCGCGGTCTTTGGTGTGTTTATCTAAAATTGTTGGATACATGAACATGTACCGGTACCGCCAAATGTGTGACGCACTTGAGGAGAGCCATCTTTTCACAAAATACCTTGTAGGCTTCATGATAATGCATGGTACTCTGTGTACACATGGTATTTATCCGTGTGCGTACAGTATACATGTACTCTGTGGACTCCCTTATGCTGTAGCCTTGTCCAAGGCCGTCTCCAGGTTTTTCTAGCGCATTCAAACTGCACACGGCATCAAAACGAGCCACTGTGAGATAACGACTTCTGTAGTAAACCCGTACGGCAACACACTGGCTGCGTACATACTGCGTACTAGCTGCGTACGGCCTGGCCAGTTTTGGCCGAAATTGGGCGGGCTTTGGATATGCAAGGTATGAATATTTAACATTTGTCTTGAGCCAATCAAGAGCTTCATAAGTAGCACGTATGACGCGATGCATGCATTATGCATGTAATGGCGTCCTCATGTCATGAGAACCGTGGCATGATCAATGGACGAAAACAACAAATATTCTCGGGTTCGTAGCATTTATTGTGCTTGTCTGTTTACGTATTTGATTACACTTCTGGGGGACAACGGTCGTAATATGACAGCTTTCCTGAATGATTTGTGGGAGCTCTTAATACTGCCTCGGATGAACAAACTGGGGATCGCAGATCATAGTGTTTTTCAAACATAGCCTTCCCTGCGTCGACCAATGAAATTTCAGCTCACGCTGGGGTGGTTTCCCTATTACTGTAATGGGTTTCACTGGCTTAATGTAGAACCATCAAGGCGTTGGGTTTAGGACCGTACCGATACATGTACATGTACATGTACCTGCATGTGTGCATAGTCGTAGCGCGGCGCATTGTTTGTGAGCCAATACATGCAACAGATTCCGTAGCTTGTAAGCGCTTTGTTCAGTTTTATCTTCAGTGGGCCGTCTAGAAGACAAGCCCAACGCCTTGATCAAGGCTACATTATTAATGTAGTGCTGTTTTACTGTGTGTTAAAATGTCCAGATTAAACCTGGCAACCTCAGAATCTAGGTATCCCCAGATCCTGATAGGGAATCTTCTTACATGAAAAAATAGTCTTTATTGCATAAAAATCAGTCAAGCGAATCAAAAGCCATGTCATTTGAAGTGGAGCAAAGTCACACCCTACGGTAGTTCATGAACCAGCCACCCAGTTTAGGATTAGTCAATAGGCAGTCGCTCCTAGTTGAGGGCTGACCTTGCTGCACTAAAATTACATTTATATCTTTTTGATTTGCTTGGCTGATTTTGATGCAATAAAGACTCTATCATTTAAGAAGAATATTTATCATTTAAGAAGACTCCATATCAGGATCTGGGGTCTGAGCTTGCCAGGTTTGATCTGGACTGTTTTTGAATACCAGGAATAGTGTAGCACATTTTAAACTGAAAACGTAGTGGGAAACTATGAATTTTGTTTTGTTTTATTTGAGCAGAAAGGCGACATGACAGACAATCGGCTTTGGTTGACGTATCACTTCAAGGATGCCCTCGAAAAAATAATCAACAATCCTCAGTGGGGTCTCAGGTGAGATGAAAGTTTTACAGATTCCAGGAATAAGGACATAACATACATGTACCTAAGCAATGCTTCAGAAACCTTCAAAATCCATCCATCAGAATAGAAGAAATAACTTGAACTTGTGGGACATCATGGTCTGTACTGTTATCTAAGTTACATGGGAAATTTGTACAGGGAGGTTTTAGAAAGGTATGTTTTCGGTCTTTAAAGGCAGTATACATCATTGGTAATCTCGAAAATCAGAAATGTTCACAGATTTACGCCTAACTTACACAATATAAACATGATGACCGTAGAAAACTTCCCCTGAAATGGTTTTGTCTTAAGTGTTATAGTCTTTGTGAAATGAGTAACACAATTAGTTTTCGTATTATGAGACGAAAATTCAATTCGCCCCAAATCCATTTCGCCAAGGTGCCATTCCGCCCCAAACCACTTCGCCCGAGTGCCATTTCGCCCCAAATTACTTCGTCCAAACACTATATCGCCCAAATGCCATCTCGCCCCAAAACCACTTCGTGCACAGGCCGTGGTTCAGGGCGAAATGGTTCAGGGCGAAGTGGTTTTAGGGTGAAATGACTGCAAACCCTTTTTTGACTGTTTTCTCAAAAGTTAGACGAAGTATGGAGCTGGTTTTTGCTCAGGTTGGTTGCAATCATGCATATCTTCAATCACACAGGGGGATAAAACTATTTGTAACAGTTTACCAATCATGTATACTACCTTTAACCTTTTTGTGGAACTGAACCACAAACAGTGGAGCATCTGCTAAGATGTTCCTCACTGGAGCACCTGTGCCCTGCTCTAGACCTACATGTAGCAGAAGCCAGTAATGTTAAGGAAGAATGTGTGACGTTGTGGCAGTCATGTACATGTACATGTAGCTTGTGGACACACCAAGAAGCAGACCTTTTTGTAGCTAAGGTTATCTTAAAAAATAGTATCTGTAGGAAATGATTATCTTGATCAGAAAAATTGGCTCAAAAAAGATCATACAATGTATTATACATATAATGAATGTTTATGAGTGCAATAGGAGGAATATTTTCATGAGGTGAAAGATAGAATGTTCCATTCAACGAGGCGAAAGTATTCCTCCCATTGCACGAATTAAAACATTCATTATTTGTTTTATATGAGATCCTTGTCATCCTACTTTTTTTTCTTTTTTTCCACAAATTATTCAGGCTTACCCTTCGAGTTTATTTCATTGTCCGTCATAAGTACAAAACCTGCCATGTTGCTTGTGCATGTGAGTTGTAAAAAGTTTGTGTCGGGGGTTGCGCTCGCGTCATACATTCGACACGCACATATTCATACACGTACATGTACATGTACACGCGCTGAATTAATACAGTGGGTGCGAGCGCACTGTGCAATGGGAAAAAATGTGCTAAATTGCACAGCAAATGGAGCAAAATAGCACGGTTAGTGCTAAATGGATTAAATATTGAACGACACGTGACCTGCTATCGTCCAATCAGATCACAACGATCTACTTGGGCGTTATATATTACACAATGGGTACATGTACATGTATGTGCATCGTGCATCAAATACCTGATGTATGATTTTTCTCTCATTCCACATCAGGCTGTACAATGATAAAAACGAGCTACTACATGTATCAAACTCTGATGAGGATGCTATGAATCCTTTGGACCTGGAGGACCATACCGCATGGCTTGAGTCCATATACCCACAGATGTCCTTGCTGTGTAGGATCCGACGGTCGGCATCGCTGGTCTTCTTCAGGTTATTCCTCTTGTGTCTTGGTAAGACCTGTGGACTTCTATGTCTAGAGCCATATTTACATGTTCTAATTTGTAGAATTAATATTGTATTGACTGTTTATGAGGGTGATGGTATACAAATATTGACTGCAATGAGGGGCATGGTTAAGATTATAGGCCCAAGGTGATCTCGAAGCCATGACTATGCCCCGAGGCGGTAGCCGAGGGGCATAGTCATGGCTTCGAGATCACCGAGGGCCTATAATCTTAACCATGACCCGAATAAACAGCAGTCAATATTTGTTTTATATACCAAATGTGTAGATTTTTGTCATCTGGTTGGTTAAAAGTAACGAGACATCATATACAGTCATGACAGTGGTCCTTCGCGTTTCGATTTCGGAAGCTGGTCTACGGCGGAAAAGTTGTATATTTACAGCAAACATTGTAGCATAATCACCTGGCACTTTAGTAGCACATTTCACCTGACACAGTTTTCACTGTAGGCCACTTCTCTTACTTTCTTAAGGACTTCATCATCTACGACAGACGACAAAATGACGTCGAGATTCCGCCATTACCGTCCTGATGAATGTTTACGTGAAGCGCACAGCTGCATAGTTGGTGCACAGCTATAGCTATGCTAACACATGTAATGCGCGCGTCCGGAACCCGCTAAATGACTATGCCCAGCTGCATAGTTGGTGCACAGCTAGCTATATGCTAACACATGTAATGCGCGCGTCCGGAACCCGCTAAATGACTATGCCCACGGGCATAGTAAAGACTATTGACCAGTTGGCATACGCGCCAGGTCTAGCCGATTCAATGCCCTCACTTTTAACCAATCAGATGACTGGAATCTACGCATGAGGTATATAATGCAAACTATTGCCCCAAGGTGATCTTGAGTTGGTAGGCCTGCTACATGTATTTCTCCGAGGCCGCAAGCTGAAGGGAAATACATGTGGGTATTTCCACACTAATGGGCCTATTTGAAAAATCAGTCAATAATTCCTTTCAGATGTCTTCAGTTTATCCCAAACTTAAAGAAATTCCCTTGTACTGTTCTCAGGAGATAACTTTTTCCCAGGTTTAAATCAAGATGAGGCCCATACAATTTGTTTCTGATCCCATGTTTGGACTTACCGTAATATTGTGCGTGTTCAGATTTTTAAATAAAATGGATTTCGTTTTAACCTGACAATCAAATAAAATAACCCCCAAAATACTATCCATGGGAAGAAAACAGGAAATTTGCAATCTCCAATTTGGATGTGGAAGAAAAAGGGTTGGTGTAATCACTGCACTGCTTTATGTAACCAGATAAATTAGTTTACAAAACATTGGTGGTTTTTGACGATATCCTTGAAAATATACAGATTGAGAGTCGAAAATTCAGAATGACGATGAGAAAAATATGACATGATATGGTATCAACATTTCAACAACCATGAGAAAAATAAGGGGGTCAAAAATGTGATCTGGGCCCAATTTCACAAAGCGCTAAGACGCATCTTAGGAAGGGTCACTTTTCTTATCTTGGGACATTGGTATGGGAATTACTTGTACTGTGGGAAGCATTGAACTCCTCTTAACGTTTGTGAAATAGATCCCCGGACATGCTCCTTTAATGAGTTTTACCAAAAGATGATACAATACTCATCAATTTTGTTATTGTAGTTGTTATTTTTTTAAAATAAATTTACAGGGGTATTTGTACTGTGGCTGATTTACAAGTATGTGATGTACCTGCTGAGACGAGACAGAGAGCGGAAGAAACAAGTGCATCAGTTGGTGGATTCCATCACAGGTAATGAGTTATTTTAGGTGCATAGTTGAGAAACGTAAAATGTTACCGTGTCAAAAAAAGTCCAAATGCGGAGAGCAGTAAAATTTAGCCATTTTTTATTTTACCATCGTCTCGGTAAAAGCTCCCAAAAAACAAGTCTAATGTGGACAGCTATAAGGGCGCGTCACATTTTTCTAATATGAATGTACCAATGTACATGTGGGTCTTTCCACAGTTATGGGGTACATTTGAAAAATAAGTTAATAATTCCTTTCAGATGTCTTTAGTTTATCTCAGAATTAAAGAAATGTCCTTGTTTTGTTCTCAGGAGATAACTTTTGCCCAAAAAGGTAAGAAATTGCCGCCACAACATACATTTTTGAAAAGCTTGTGTACAAATGTTCCTATTACGTACGGTACAGTATGTACCCGGCATGTAACATGGACAGACAATTTTGTGAAATTTTTTTCGTCTTTGTTACATGCGTAATAGGAAAATTTGTGCACAGGGTTTTCACAAATGTACACAATGTATGTTGTAGGACTATTTTTCTTACTACTTGGTGAAAAAGTTATTTGCTCAGTTTAGCTGCATAATTTAAAGATAAAATTAAGACATTTGAAGTGAACTGGGACCTAAGATATTGAATGTTACAGAAATGTACCCCATTACTGTGGACAGACCCATGTACATGTAACTTTATCAAATTAGTTATGCAGATCATAGTAAAAGCAATACTGCGCACTGGATTGTCATTCACACAAAGAAAAACAAAATGCTATTGCTCAGGACACCATTTTTAAGTAATTTGACTTCAACATCAAGATTTCACAGTACATGTACATGTACCGGTATGTTTAATCACCCGAAGAATACTGTCTGTCGACAACGAATACATTGTACATGTATGTACTGTTCTATAGCGATTACCCATCTCTCTCTCTCCCCTACTACTCCCCCCCCCCCCCCCTTCCCCCACTTTCCTTGTTCCAAACATGGCGGTGCCTATGGGCGTTTCCTGGTACGGAAACCTCATTGGAAGCCCTGCCCAGACGAGCCTTTCCTCTTTCTAGTACGTGATGTTTACAGTCAGTGAGGGAAAGTGCACATGAATAGCAATGAACCACGTAATGGGAAAAATATTCCCAGTTGACGGAATTGCCAGAAGTGAAAATGCTTTACTTTTTCTTTCTATAAATAAAAAAGTACAGCAATTAAACTTCTGGCAACTCTGTAAAATTTGGGTTTTTTCCATATACATTTTTATGAAAGAAAACAAATAGCAGTGTTTCGTGTATTTCAACTTTTTTGTGCTGAGAAGTACATGTAGCTCTTTTTTTCCTGAATGCTCTTTGGAATTATAAAATCTAGGGCTTTTTAAGCCTCTAAAGATTTGGTTTGGGTCATTGATTTGCAATATTGTAGCAAAAACTTGGTGTTGCGGGTTCAATATGCGGTCATGGTCCCTGTGTAGTGCTGTAACAAAGTCCGTAAGTTTGGGTTCGGTTCGGCTCGGCAAAATTTCGAACATTTCTTTCCGAATATTTATTCAGTTCGGGTTCGGCAAGTTTGACCGGCGGTGTGTGTTAAAAGTGATCACGCCACGTTGCAGCTTTTTTTTATAAAGCATACATTTTTTTAATCTTCAAATCCGCTCTTTTACATGTCGTAATGAACAAGATAACAGCTTTGGTCGGTTGAAATTGACCGGAAAACTGAATGAAATCCACGGCTGGTGCGCGGCGGTACTGTCGTTGGAACTTGCGGTGTGCATGCATTTTGTGATTTGTACGACGTACAAAGTGTATGCACGGTATGATCGTGAGATGGTATTTTTTTTCTAAGCCAATAGGATTAATTTTCCGATGATTGTTTATAGTGCTCGCAAGTATTGCTGTGTTTCTGTAAGGGGGCTGATTGATTTCTGCCAGAATACGTTTCACAACGTTGTGCGAATAATTCTGTCCAAAAAAATCTGGTAGATGGCGTTTGCAATCGTACTGTTCTGATCAATCAACAATTTTATCAACACATCGTGCAGATGCGCACTGCGCGGTAACTCTGTGGCTTTGGCACATTGTGGCGATGAAGCGAATACAGTATTTGATTGGCACCGATCAAGCGACGTCCATGTACATGTAGATATTGATCGTGAAGGCATATGGATGGAGGAAGGAAAGTCATGTCATACAGATACATGTCATCGGCCGCCGGGCTAAAAATGTTGGGTCTGATTCGGCACAGGAATTGTTCGACAGTTATACAAAACATTTTTGCAAGTTTAGGAAGTCATTTTGAGTGCGTTTTTGACATTCAGGAATCCAGCTCTCTTTCATATCTTTCATTTGAAATACATGTACTTCAGATGTTAAATCCATAGTGAACCACAGCCGAACTGAGTGAAATGTTCTGTTCGGTCCAGTTTGGTTTAGACCGGTTCGGTTCGGAAGTGCCAAGTTGGCACACCAATGGCACACCAATGGCACACCAATGGCACACCAATGGCACACCAATGGCACACCAATGGCACACCAATGGCACACCAATGGCACACCAATGGCACACCAATGGCACACCAATGGCACACCAATGGCACACCAATGGCACACCAATGGCACACCAATGGCACACCAATGGCACACCAATGGCACACCAATGGCACACCAATGGCACACCAATGGCACACCAATGGCACCACCCATGCATCTTGTTTAGTTAGAAGACGCTTAAAAACATGCAATTCATCCTACAGTACAACCTGCGAATTGAAGTTCCATAAGCCCATTAAAAGTGTGCATTTGTTAACATTTTTGATACAAAATTGGACAAATGTCCATGAGTTGGGGAAATCTGGATGCAGTGAAAATCAACTTGGCCCTACCAATTGAGCTACATGTACATGTACAGGGTTCTCCCCAGGTTGTTTGAAAATGTGTGGGGGCCCAACTGCGAAGCCAGTGACTTTACAAGCTTTCTGGTGCATTTTAGAGCTATCCTAGGGTCCTGAACTTGAAGGGCTTGTTATGAATTCTTTAAGATTGTTTTTGTGCAGATTAATTTTTTGTTAAAAAAAAAATCTTTAAAAGACTAGGACTAAATACATGTAATATAATAAAGCATTGGTGAGTGCAGATTTAATGGAAAAACAATTTTTTTAAAGTCTGCCTCATGTTTTGCACACAAGGTTTGAAGCCATGATCATGTACATGTACTCAATTCTTTTTCATACTGCACCCATTCATGTGGCCTTGGCCCTACATGTAGGCCTCAGTCTTCCGGGTTCGCGGTTCATTTACCCGCGTGCTGCATGCAGCCAAAGTGGCAGCCCGCCTGGCAGGCTTGACGCGACACGGCCGCCGCGCCGCCAGCCGGTCCTCACGAAATATTCTCATTTCTCAAATACATTTTTGCACTTCATCCATGGGAGTTGACGATATTTTCCATAAAAATGACCATCAAGCAAAACATGGTCGCTGCGAAAAACGATCACAAAAATTACGATCGACAACCCAGCTATCTACACAGTACATACCATGGGGTGTGGTTGCAATCCGGAGGTCGGAGTAACCCGGAGGTATAATTTTTTGTGACCGTGTAGTACATGCTACAACCTACCTCCGGCTTGTTATTTTAATACCACGTAGCTAGCTCCGGAGCCACCGTCAACGCACGAACTACACGTTAGCAACAAAATCTACTTCCGGGTACCTTCGGGTACATCCGACCACCTCCGAATACTTCCTTTACGTGCAGGGAATTTCCCTTTTAGAGTAAAAGGCCAACTCGTTTTGTAAAACGCATGCTGATTGGCTGATAAAAATAATATGACCTGTTGCTATTAAATTCTGGCCAATGACGTTCAAGTTAACAAAACGGTGATCGGCATGAGTTGGACTGGTTACCGCCCCACTAAAGTCGGGAATGTTTTGGTCTGGAAACCAGACTAGGCACGTTCCGGCGCCCGTGGACCAGCACCGGGGGACCGGGCCAGCCGTACCGTATCGCGAGAGCTGTTTTTGGTCGGCCGTGCCAATCAGAATGAAGTATTTTTTGCCATGAATTCTCTGTGGTTCTTTTTTTCACAAGGGAGAATTTATGTCTGGTAATTTTATTATATGCTTTAGCAGCACCATGTGTGATATTTTTGATTTTTTGTTGTGTGTATCGGGAGCTGAATTTTTTGATTGGCAATTTTTCCTGCGTATCGGGCCGGAATTTCATACGCACGTTTGTACGTGGGGAGAACCCTGAATGTATGAAGCCAACTGATGGTTTTAAAACACGGTATTGCAGTTGGCTATCACGTGAGCTTAACAAGCCCTACAGAGGGATAAACCTTCAATGTGATAACCCCTCCCAGAGATCATCTTGATGGTGAATACTCGCATGTCTTTAAACTGTTTTATTTCCACAGAGATGCTTGCAAGTCACCAAAAGGCCTGTAGCAAAGACAAGAATCTGTCCCCCTACCTTGCCATACCTCACGTCAGAGACACGCTCATACCACTCAAACACAGGTAGGACACACACGTATCCCTACATTCCCTACCAACTACATTCCCTACCTCATGTAGTTGAGAAAATTGTTCCAAAATGAACAGAACTTTTTTCACCAAAATCGAAACAGTTCTCTTCTAAATTCTAACCCTCAACCTACATGTAACACCCCCACCCCTTAAACCTAACCCTATTTTTCAATCTTGGACATCCTGACTGTGGACGTGGGCTAGTCCACATAACATCCCTTTCTCCTGCAAAGTGTGGACATCCTTTGTTCGCCAGTCCACATGAGATACATGTATGTACCGTAAATGTACGTGTACACACACACACACACATGTTTTTTACACCCTTATGGGGTACCTCTTTTGTTACCCTCTCGCGCTTCCCTTTGTCTACCCTTTGTTCCCTTTGTCGAAACTCTTCCCATAGGTTAAGCACTGGTCAAACCTTGTGGGGTACCAAGTAGACAAAGACTGACTTGTGGGGTACCTTTGTTCTATTTGGGGTACCTTTGTTCCCCTTTGTTCCTTGTGGGGTACCATTCTCCTGGGTACCAAGGGTGTGAATACAGATATTATGATTCACACACAAACTTACTGATGGGTACTTATGGGGTACCTCTTTTTTTCCCCCCTTTGTTCCCTCCTTCACGTCTCACTTCCTTTCTTTTTTTTCTCTTTTGTTCTCTTTGTATTTACAATCTCCATAGATGTTAGGCACATTTTACCTTTTGGGATAGCTACATGTGTATTTATGGACAATAATAATAATAATAATTTAAACAACGCTGAATGCCGCAATAGGGCGACACTTCGGGAAGACACTCACCGGAAGACACTTTACAGACACACACGATTTGTCGCCCTATCCTACAATTCATAGTTTTTTATATTGCGCAAATTCCATAAAAGAAATTATGTTCAAATGCGCATAAACAAAAAAAAATTGTGGGGTACCATTGTTCCCTTCGTCTAACCCTCTCTTTTGCAAACCAAATGTGAGTGAGCCTTTTTTCACGTAAATTTGATGTGTATCACTTTTAGAAAAAGTGGCATGTAGGTAAATTGGAGTGAAATGGCGCACTGGAAACCACAGATTCAACTTGGAGCAATTTTTTTTTTTTTGAAACTGTGATTTTCAGTTTGTTGTTTCAATCCAAATTCTCCCCACGGCACTTTTTCTCAAAGCGATGCGTGTCAAATTAATGCGCGAAAAGGGTGTGAATCCAGCTAAAGTCGAATTCGGATAAGTCAAAAATCCTGACAATTCAGTTACAATCAATAATGAAACTCTGTTTAATTGGGGTTTGACTCCGCTGTAATAAGGTATTTCTACAATGCGGAGATAGCCTGAGGGCTTAAGTTGAAACAATCTTTGCCACTTACATGTATACACATGTATTAGGGGAGTTATAATTCCCATCAAAGGATGGTATCCAGTCCGTCAGCACAATGGACCTCAAAGAATTTCAGATGAATGACCGGATGGACTATCTTCTGGTTATTATCTCGGCCAAGGCTGCTTTAGATCGCGGCACCAGGGATCCCTGGTGTTCCCTAGTGCCAGCCTAAAAGCGTGTTGGTACGGTGCACCAGATGGTGGCACCAACTGCTCCCGACCACTGCGTCATTATCGTGACATCTGGGAGACATGCGCAGTTACGTACTTGCGCATGACTCAGTGAAAATAGCTAACGCATTGTTGAATAATTCTGGAAATTTAGGTTTATATTCTGAATTTTTATGCAATCAAAATGTTCTAAATCTTGCATGTACCACAATTTATTTTCATCAGATATCTGTAACTGATATTTGGCACACAAAGCTTTTTATTAGCGTTGATGCGATTTCTAATAACCGTGGTGCACCCAGGGATCCTACATTGTAAAACCCTTTTAAGCGAGATCCCATGGATGCATGTGTGTGGCATAACGTTCCCAATGCCTGGGAGCCCCTGGGATGAGCGCTCAAAAGCAGCCCAAACTGTGCCAAGTTCAAGCTATGACAAGTTAATTAGGAACTCCCCGCCCAGAGTTATGCTACATGTACATGTATGTAATGCATTCTGCTAAAATCTACAGTGAAAAATTGATATGTCATAACTGCAAAACCCTAAATAATTTGAAAGAAAAATGTATTCCCTTATGTGACTGTGCAGGACATCACTTCTACAAATGATCCATATTTATGTTGTATAGACCACTGTACATACTGCACTCCTGCAATGGTCAGTATACCCATCCCTGAGCAGACATGAATTATTTTTTCATAACAAAAATTAAATGTTTTTTTAATAATAAAAATGCACACGGCTTGTTAAGCTCACGTGATAGCCAATAATAAAAATGTACACGTACCAAACCTCACATAACGACCTGCAGACTAATTAGAAAACATGCAGACTTATTAAATTTATTTAATTGGAAGAAATTTTCAGAGAAAAGGTTTTAGTACATTGTTATTATCAACCATTCACTAATAATTGGTCCACAAATTCTGCTTTTATTGAAAATGAGATCACATTGATGACACATGTACATGTATCATTCACTTTACAATCAAAAACTGTATTTCAGATAAATTTTTTCTTTCTTTCTGATATATTTGAAAATCCTGTACGACACAAACTTAGGAAAAAGATAAGAAAATTACCCAAGTCCCACTGAGATCCAAAATAACTTTACAAGGTCCATTTCTCATAAACTCAGCGAGACTACATGTGTACTCTACATTTGAATCCTGATATTTCCTGTGTGACGAAGGGAGAAACTTTATCTCCAAAAGTACAACCAAGCGAAACGTCCCTTATTGCATGCCTTTCACCAAGCGGTTCAGCCTGTTTCCACTTGAGTTTAGTTACCCCCACTGCCTGCCACCTGGCCAAAATGTTACGGCGTGGGAGGGTAGAGGATTAGAAACGGGGGATGTTAAAGCCAGCGAATTTTGAGAGGGAGCTGATTTGGACTCGGCTAATATTAAATCTGACAGGTGGTTAAAATCCCCCCGGATACGTGAACGAGTTTGGCCCAAAGTTAGTGAATAACAGTGTTGACCTACTAAAAAAAAGTTGATATTTGAAAAGTCGGTCAGTGCAAGTAAATGGTTTTGTTTTTTATTCATTTTATTTCTTTTTGCTTTTTGTGTGTGTCTTTAGAAAGGAAATAGGCAATTATGTCTAAAATGGATAAGTACTTGCAGTCGAGTGTTGTTGGAAAGTAAATTTTCCAATTGGCTTGACAAATTATGATAGGTAGTACTGTTTTTTTAAATAGACTTTCTTAAAGACTTGGAACTTGAATTGAGACTTGCTCATAACCCTTTGCTAAAGTGCATGGAGTTGTTGACTGGAGTCGCCTGTGGTAATGAAAGGATTAAGGGCTTAAGACTTGAATTGGGTCTTAAGTCTTGTGACTTGAATTGGGATTTGCTCTTAAGGACTTGTGACTTGAATTGGGACGTGCTCCAGTGAAGGCTTGTGACCAGAATTAGGACTTGCTCTTGGAGATTACCTGGGACTTAGAATCCCGATGAGGACCATATTATTTTTTCTCGTTTCATATTTATTTCATTTCTATGGTGATTAAACACCTTGCCAATTATTGCATGTGTTGCAGCTGGATAGAACTAAAATAAAAGGTTTCAGAAGAAATTTGTTGATACATGTACATGTACTTTTAAAGTAATCTCAGAAAGGTCTACCACAACACGCTTGGGCAATCCTGGTCACACGTACGTATCAAGAGGGCAAAGTCAGTATTTTGAAATTTCTCAATAAATTTTCAATTTCTGGACAAAATTAGGTGTCCCAGTTACGTACGACACTCTCTGCTTCAAAGATCACCCCTCCTGATCACAAATTCTCAGTAATAGGGGCAGCATCATTTTCTTCAATATTTTGTTCTCTGATTCCTAAAAAATATTTAAAACAAAAGACCATAAAAGCTTATAATTTGTTTCATGGTATTGAATAGGAGTTTCGTGTCCCGGGTTACCTACACCAATGAAAATTTGAATGAGTTTGCATTAACCTTGGTGCCATATTTACACACAAACATTAAATTTAAGTAGCATTTGTTAAAAAAAAAACACTTTCAATCACTAAAAACACTTAGAAATCTTAAAAAGCATGTCACACTTTTGGACCCCTAATTTTGGGAATGACCCATAGGCCGTTTTCTATTTTCAGAAGATATATATATATCTTTTGGAAATAAATATCTCTAAATGTTAACTTGGCACGTTATTTTTATGCTCAACACTCAATGTTTGACGCGTACAGTACATGTATGTGTGACCAGGGGCCAATTTCATGGTGCTGTTCAGCACAAATTTTTTAGCACAGAATTTCTTTGCTTTGTAAAATGGTTTTCCCAGCCAAAATGTTATGTCAAAATTGTGTTTTTAGATATAGCAGCAAAATATTAGTAAATATTAGTAAAAGTGGATAAATTCTGTGCTAAGCAAATATTTGTGCTAAACAGCGCCATGAAAGTGGCCCCAGGCCTCAACAGGTTTTTCTTTGTTCCCACCTAACCATGGGCCAATTTCATAGAGGTGTTTAAGCACAAATATTTGCTTAAGCACAAAAAACTCTTGCTTAGTAGAGAACGTTACCAGTGAAATCCTTCTAGAAGTAGTGTATGACCAGTGTTAGAGGACTGTTTCATTACCATGACAATCCTTTTGAAATCCAGAAAAGAGAAGCAGCATCTGTGGGACCGCGCCGTACACTTCATCAACACCAATGAGTCGCGGGTACGCGTGGAGACCCAACAAGTCTCTGGGGAGGAGTTCCTGGTGTGGAGATGGATGCTGCCCTCGCCTGTCGTGTCGTCGTTCACTCCAATGACCGAGTTGGTACGTCGCGGTTATGTTCTTCATCATCATGAAAATAACAGTTAATTAGACTTTGGGCTTGTGTTTCATCACAGATCCGAATCAGGTCCCGAGATGTTTCACTGTGTGGAAACAAACAAAACTGCTTTGATCTAGAATCTCAAATCACGTGAATAGCAATTTATTTACCGTATTTGACAAATTTCTGTTCATCCATGACAATCATCGTAAATAAACAAGCAGTTTACTCGCGCAGAAATCTTTGCAACGTTCAAGTCACCATTTTTAATGTACGGTAGCGCTGAACCATCTCTCGGGAAGGATCCCAGAGATCACACATCTCAATCAGAATCTGTGCAAAATGAATGAGTTTGTCACAGATCTGCGCAGATCTGAATCCGGATCCATCCGAAACAAACACCCTTAATTTGTTTTGCCCCTAACTGACGTACATGTACATGTAGTAACTTTATGTAACATTGATAACGTGACGTACATGTAACTTATTAACAGTGTTGTAATGACTCGGACTCGAGACTTGGGACTCGAGTCAACTCGAGTCTCAATTTTTACTCGTCTTAATTTTTTAATAACTCAAGTCTCCAACCTCAAATGACTTGTCTTGAACTCCAGTCATTAGCAGAAATAAATTGACTTGATTTGGACTTGATTTTGTTGTTTTACTCAAGTCTGCCAAAGAATACATTTGAAGGCCCAGTACATCATTGGCAATGAACCAAAATTGTTGATAGCAATGGTAACAAACACTACAGGAATTTATTTTTGTCCAAGATGGTACATGTACATGTTGAAATATTTGTTTGTGCAGACACATTTTTTACCATACACTTAACACACACAAAATGTATACATTTTAAAGGTTCAATTTCTGAAGCATTGATACATGTACATCTATGTAAATAAATTACTGCAGACTTGTTTACCAACATTCTTCTTAAGATTATGTTATGCCCTTATTTCAGGAATCCGTAAAATGTTCATCTTGCAAATGATATCGGTGTTTAAAAAATGCAGGGCAGTATATAATTTTCTCCATTTTGGGGACAAATCATTATTTTGGGATCAACAGAAACGTAAGCCTTGTTTAAAACATGTCTGACCAGAACAAGAACAATATGTTACTTGACTGGAAGTTCTAGCAGACTACATTGTAATTTTGAAATTAGCTTAATCAAATTTACTGCCGTGGCTGCTTGACTTGACCTGACCTGACTTGACCAACTTCAAATAACAGACTTGAATTGACAGTCTGTGGATTTTTTTCACTCCAGACTTTCCCAAATTTGTACAATTTTTGGGAAGGTGGCACCAACAGGCACGAGTTACATATCTATGATCTCATCAGATGACAAATACGGGTGGAACACCTGAAACGATTCTCATATGGTTCTGGAGTTGCTAATAGCCCCCAGCGTAACCGATGGCCGACTTCATAATTGGAAGTTCACTGTAAAAGTGGCACAACAAAAGTTGACCAAAGATTTATGGAGGCGCCTCGACTTTTGGCTCTCGTCAGTTGAATGAAGTCATACAATTTCTGATGTTAATACTATGCATACTATAGGGTGTCTACGGGTCTGTAAAATATTTTGTCTTAAATTTAATTGTGAAAATCTAAGGCTTTAGTTTAATAAGCAATAAAAAGGCTTAGTATTAAAATGAGTTCTCAAAAGTCTCATAAAAAAGGACAAAGTGAGTAACAATTTTTCCTATCAGATTTTTTTTCAGTTTGCAAATAATCTAAAACTGCACCTAAAAATAACATAAAATGCATTTTTTTGTTTATTGAAAATTGCTCACTTTTTAGCAATCTCTTAGAGGCATCATTTGTTTCTTTTATTTTTTACTACATGTATCTGGGTCTTTCTATAAATTAGGTGTCCAATGTTGGTGACCCCCGTTACATTTTACATCTCGTTTTTGTAAATTCAGGACACATTCTTTAAATACTTTCCATCTCAAAGAGTGAGTATTTAAGTGCAATTCATAAAAAATGGTTTAAAAGCCATTTTAATGATTTTTGTACGAAAAATAACACATCAGGTGTAACCGGGAACACTAAATGTGACACTTTTGGACACCTAATTTATAGAAAGACCCATCTGTTATATTTTTGATTGCAATTTTACTCTTTTAATTGTATTTTCAACCTCTTCTTGCAAAATTTAGAGCGAAATAATTGGCTTCTTTCTTCTTTTTACAGGAGTTGAATCCAAACAGAGTAAAGGTGTGGCAAGGAACAGGTTAGTCAAATCCTCTGGATTTCAAGAAATTTGATTTTTGTTTGGGGAAAAAAAATTAACCTGAATCGCAATGCATGCGAACTGTTTGAGAGACCAACATTTGTACGTACATGTAGGCCAAGTTAGCCTTTTGTGTCAAACCTTTGGCTGACGATCCAAATTCTTCACTTTCAAATGGTGGTGCAGTTTTAAAAGTCTGCATACTGTGCTGTTATTACTACTTGATGCAAACCAATGCCTATCAACCAACAGTCTGGTTGCTTTGTGCCATTCTCTCCCACCGTGAAGACGGTATTTATCCTGTACTGTACATCTGCCGCGTGCATCTGGTCACGTTACATACCAACAGAAATTGTGTCTAGTCATCTGGATGCTAAGTGTGCATGTGAAAAGAAGTAAGTCAGTACATAAGACATTATGCACGTGAAACATGCAAGAGGCTAATTTCAGCAGGAAGTTGTTCAGCAGTAAATACTGCTTAGCAAATTTTCATGTTAGTACCACTCAAAAAGCAATACGAATGAAATATTTTGTCTTAAATTTAATTGTAAAAATCTAAGGCTTTAATAAAGCCTGCTGCACACGAGAGCTATGTGCTGAGCCAAAATTAATTCTTGGCCGATGGCGTAAGGAGATAGCTCTCGTGTGCGGGCAACTTTCGTGAGCATTTGGTCATTCGTGCCACTTGAAGCAAATATCTAATGTGTTTGATACTCTTGGCCTCGCGTGCCCAAAGTTTTACCGTGTGCGCTGAAACGAAAGGCAAGTGCTTACGACTCATAGACCGGATTCATGGTTCACGATGTTTAACCCACTGGTAAAACCACTCTAACACACGTCAAAATAATTGTGCGGAGTGCCAACCAGTCTTTTTGTAGTTGGTAAAGAACGCATGCGCGGTGTCCATAAATCGACCAATTGATCTTCCAAAGTCGCATCATTCACCAACTCACTGTGCGCAGCCAGGTGTGAATCGACCTCCAATCGCGGACGTCCTTTTGTTCCTCTTTTGTTTGTCTATTTTTCCTTACTCTCGTTGGTTTTGTACAGGAGCGAATCGCGGACGTTCGCTTGCCAATCGGGGACGATATTGTTCTCTTTGTTAGACCTCCCTAAAACGTCCACGATTGTTTGGGAGAACCAACGCATCCATTTTGCAGTGTCAGGACACCGCGCATGCATTCTTTACCAACTACAAAAAGACTGGTTGGCACTCTGCACAATTATTTTGACGTGTGTTAGAGTGGTTTTACCAGTGGGTTAAACGTTGTAAACCGTTAACCCAGTCTATGAGTCGTAAGCACTTGCCTTTCGTTTCAGCACACACGGTGAGACTTTTGGCACGCGATGCCAAAATTATCAAACACATCAGATAAAAAAGCAATCTGATGACAAGAGATTTTACCTGGTAACCCGTTTTGCCAAGCACATATTTTTTCCCTAAGCAGTACTTACAAAAAACGGCTCTACAAAATTGGGCCCTGTTTATTTTATGTAGTTTCCGTACAGCTCCGATTAGCTCTGGTAACACGCCTTCACGACTTCAGTGGAAACACACCAGGTCACAGAGGAAATAGGGAACAGGTTGTTGGAATTACTGGATAATATAAACAGGGGAATACCTGGACACAGTTGAAACACAATCTTTCTGGATAACCCTGTTTCACCAAACAGACTCGCTCCCTAGACTTGTCTGTGCTTCTATAAATAGGACCAATATTTTGGCATCGCCTTCAGAGGTGAATTTCAATACAAAAAGTTTACATGCCTGAATCTTGGTGAAACCAAATGCAATTTGATGTCGCTGCGAAGTTTTTGTGCCTCAAATTCTCAGTATTAAATTTGAACTGGTTTTAACTTGTAGAATGTTTGCCGCAAAATGTTTGATGTCAGATTTACATGTATGTATGAATAGCACTACTGATAAATAGGTGATTTTGTTTTGTTTTGACTGAGGAACTGCCAGGGTGAATTCATTTGATACAAATGTGGACAGATGTCCATGAGTTTGAGAAAACTGGATGCAGTGAAAAACAACTTGGCTCCACCGGGATTCGAACCACGGACCTTCTGCTTAACGTGCAGACGCCCTACAAATTGAGCTATGAAGCCAATTGGTGGTCTCAAAACACGGTATTGCAGTTGTTCCTCACTGATTGGGATTGGCTATCGCGTGAGGTTAACAAGCCCCACAGAGGGATAAACCCTTCAATGAGGTAACCACCCCTCCCAGAATTGACTTAAGATACAACTAAAACTCCTGCCTGGCTTGATTTACGTCAGATTTACATGTATGTCAGATTCGCGTTCGTGTTCATTTTCTTTTTATGTATAAACTGGCCTTCAACTCTTCAGACGTCTTTCTCGTGTACATTTTTACTGAAGATTCAGTATTATAGTCCAGCCTAGGCTACATTTGTAATTGTTGAAGTTTTTTTCGTAAAGTTTCCTCTTAGGCCTGAAGTTGTTAATGTTAATTATGGATTGTTTTGCCCTTACCCGACATAACTTTAGCACTGTATTACTCAGTGCTTCCCCGAGACACTACGAGAAAAACTTGACCTCCTGCATACTAGGCAGACGTCTTAACCACTCGAACACCGAGCTGGCTGGTGTTAATCATGTAGCAGCGAGAACCGCTATCCACCCAAGTTGATGTGACGAGCGATGCACGTCACATTTACGCGCGAAAAGGCTCAGTGTGAATCCACCTTAGGGCGGGTTCACACTGAACCGCTTTCCACCCAAGTCGATTCTGAGGTTTTCAGTGTGTCGTTTCACTCCAAGTTTCCTTCAGATTGCTTTTTCTCAAAGCGACGCGCGTCACATTTACGCGCGAAAAGGCTCAGTGTGAATCCACTTTACATGTAACCTGAAGACTTTTAAACTTTGGTGGTTAGGGGTGGGGGAATGGGGAAAAACATAAAAGTCAATAGATTGGATGTACAGATATGAACAAGTTTTAAAAATATCCAATGTCTGACTCGCTTCCCTTGAAAACTATCCAGCCTTCTTAATAAAATATACAGATTTAGCTATGATCCCAGGGGCCCCCCTTCAACTAAGTTAGAGTCACCAGCCATAAACCGAACCCCCTGTCTGGCCCATTACCTGCAGCTCACCTGAGGTGAATTGGACAGGGATTTCCTGCTAGGACTAATGTTTACCTAATTAACGACAGGTCGAGGGGAAGCAATATGTGGTTGATTCACATGTGGCTTGGGGGCACCTGTTGTGAATACTGTGTGCCCATTGGCTTGTTGTCCGACTAGTGGGATTGGGGTTTGTGGGACACAGGTGGTCTGAAACTGTCAAGTTTTATAAACGGGCTTTCAGAAACGGTAGTGTACATGTACATAATATGTGTGGGGAAAGGGGAAGCTACTGATCTGTGCTTAAAAGCATCCTGGATGGTCAATTTTAAAGACATATTGGAAAACTTTTAAAAACAGGAACAGCATACTTTACGGTAGATGCAGTAATGCATGGTTTTTGTGTATGAATGAGTGGTAAAAAAGATGTCTGCAGACAACTTAAAAACAAAACACATTCAGTAGGCAATTTATCCCACAAAGGTACCATTTACACAGGAAAAAAAACGTGGTGTTTGTTACCATTGCTATGAACACTTTTAGTCAGGTTTTTCTTGTCAACTCGTGAAATTTTGTTTGTTTGGGTAACTGCAAATGATGTATAGAGCGTTTGCACCGGCGGCCTTGACAGGGGGCAGGTTTTCATATTTAAATGACGTGACAATAGATCTACAAAGTGACTACTCGTGCTTGACGTACTGTGACAATGTGACTGTCCCCTGTCATGGCCGACGTGCAAAGGCTCTATTGGGACTTTAAGCACATTTCATTCTCCTGCATTCTCGTCAATCTAACTACTGTTGTCACTTATCAATTTTGTCATCACTGATCATTCTACATGTCCCTCTGCCCCCAGGAGTCAAACCTACTTCCTGTAATATGTCAATGCCTTTTGTTCTTTGTCACGCAGCCTTTGACAATTTGGACACAGCCATCAAGATGCCTCGCTACAGCCCAACACCCTGCCTCAAGATCAGAAACATGTTTGATCCTACGCTGTGAGTCATGTCGCTTTGTTACATGTTGCGCATTTTATTGTCTTCCTGTTTTCCTAGGAAGGGGAGTTTCTATTTTGGCCCTGCTCCAAGCTTTTTACATGCTTTGTGAAAGTTGTCCTGTGGGTGGGTGTGGAAATCATTTTGTGTTGTTGTTTTGCTCTCTTGAGAGTAATTGGGACATCCTTTAAAACGAGACAGTGAGACAGTGTTTCCCTTACGTCGTGACGCTTGACTTCATTAGAGCTGATTTTTTTATTTTATAAATAATGGGGTTCACAGAATTATTACCCTAAGCATATAATCCATATCGAATAGCTGCCATGTTGAAGGGCAGCTTCTTTGTTCCTTGAGGACATGCGTGGTTGTGCATTTTGTGCTTACATTTATAATTAATTTAAATAACAAAAGTTGCCCTACAAGGAGGCAGCTATTTGATACGGTCTATAAACCGTACAAGGTATCCTGAATCGAACACCTTTATCTGTTGATGTTACTCAAAACATGACAGGAGCGATTCAATAAACTAGTGCGATATTGAAGAATCTGTTGAAATTTTACTCATAATGTAGTTTGAATTGATAAAGTGTAGGTTCTGTTAGGTGGGTAAAACCAGCAGCTACCTTTCCCAAAAGAAGCAGGTTAAAATGATTTGAAATGTACCAGTAGTTGTAAGAGTTGAAAAATGCCTTGGTGTCCTCCCTTATTTAAACTATTTTCTCAAATAGTATCAAAATTCACCACCAAGACATAACAAAATTGCTCATGAGTTAAAATCCATCTAGTGGATAGCCTAGCAGACTTTCGGGCGATAAGTCCAAGGTTCGAGGCATGGTCATTGCTATTGCCTTGTGTTTTTAGAGAAGACACTTTACTCAACAATGTCTCTCTCTACCCACGTGTATAAATAGGTTCATGTACAGCAAATACTGGTTGAGGAAACCCAACTGCTTGGGTTAAACCTGCGATGGACTGGTATCACATTTAGGGGGAGTAGCAATGCTCCTTGTCACTCCATGCCATGGAAACAAACAACCCTGATGGGGAACCAAACTAACTGTTGGGGGTAAACCTGCGATGGACTGGCATGCCCTCCAGGGGGAGTAACAATGCTATGAATTAAAACCATGGAAACTAACAACCTGTTGGGGAAACCCAACTAACTGCTGGGGGTAAACCTGCGATGGACTGGCACCCCATCCATGCCATGGAAACTGAGGATGAGTATGGCCGTATGAGCCAGCTTGGCTCGTGAAATGATTTTATCCGTCTTCCATGTCTGCCAAAATATGTTCAAAAGGTGTTCCATTTCTGCAAAGGAAACATTTCCTTTCCTTATTGTAAATAGCAATAATTCAAAGGAAACTTGCAATTACGGGAGTATGCAGTCATCACAAAGTCCTATCAAAGTTAACCTTTCTGAATATGATTTTGTGCTATTTTCTTATGACACTTGTTGACTCCATTAATTTGAAGATAATTTTTCTGAGTGAAAACTGAATTTGTGTACAGTCAGGTTGTGGTCAAAGAGGATAAAGTACATAACGTTGACACTTATCTCCCTTGTCCCCAGTGGAAACAGTCTGCATATTTTAATCAAATACAGTAATGTTTACAAAGTTCATGTCATTTTTAATGGAGCACAGATTCCATGATGTATGTATTAAGCTGTCATAAAGAGTCCCCTTATTGAGAATTCATTTCAAAAATATTTACAAAGGCACCAAATACAATAGGGCACTAAAATGAAAAGGTCACCATTTGTGTGTTGTCAAACTAGTGAACGTTTTCCCTGCGCTTCAGCAATGGACATTTGAGAATGTTCAGACCCAATGCATAGTTCCGAGATTGCCCAATTAACTCCGCCCCCTTGGATATTGTTGCTATGCCTCACACGCTATCGTCAAAATGTCCACACACACTGCATGCACAAACCAATGCGAATTTCAACGGAAAGCACAGATTCATTGGAGAAAACTCAAAGGTATTCATGTTTCAGGGTCGACAGTTACATGTACCGTAGCACGCACTTAGTAAAAGGCCAGTGATACAGAGATGTCATATATTCATAACAATTCCCTTCTTACCTTTGAACAACGAATTGCCCGGCCTTGAAACCAAAAATTCACACCGAACACCACATACAACGTATGAGCAGAAAATCGCGTGATGTTGGTTTGTGAGGCAATGCACTTTGAGCTATGTGGGCGCTGTCTGCTAGCCCTGTTGTGATTGGTCGGCGGGTTCGGTTGATTGACAGGACGGAACTATGCATTACTATGGCAACTGACGTCACACTTTAGTAGTCTTAAATAGTACTACATTGTACATGTACCCTGCTGAATACAAAAACATTACCCTGGTCATGGGTACAACTCGGAATGTGTGCAGCCTTAGCAGCCTGACTAAGTGCAGAGGGGGCTACAACCCTTGCAAGTACCCATTTAATCCTGGGGGTAGAGACAACTTAGTGCGAAGTGCCTTGCCCAATGACACATGCATCATAGACACGAGCCATAACTGTTGCAATTAAAGAATGCCTTGATTTCAATGCTTCAAAGTGCTTGGGCTTGGTTGTGGACTTGGGCTGGGGAATATCTCCCTTGGCTGCACCTCGGGGAAATAGCCCAATCATCCAACACCTCGGGATCATTAGTTTTAATTATATACCTTGTGCGTAGATTCCTGTCATCTGATTGGTTAAAAGTGGGGGCATTGAATCAGCTAGACCTGGCGCGTATATGCCCACCGGGCATAGTCTGTGCAATGCCCCGGGCATAGTCATTTAGCGGGTTCCGGACGCTCGCATTACATGTGTTAGCATAGCTGTGCACCAACTATGCAGCTGGGCGCTTCACGTAAACATTCATCAGGACGGTAATGGCGGAATCTCGACGTCTGTCGTAGATGCATGTGATAAAGTCCTTAAGAAAGTAAGAGAAGTGGCCTACAGTGAAAACTGTGTCAGGTGAAATGTGCTATTAAAGTGCCAGGTGATTATGCTACAAATCTTTGCTGTACATATACAACTTTTTCGCCGTAGACCAGCTTCCGAAATCGAAACTCGAAGGACCACTGTCATGACTGTATGATGTTCTTTACTTTTAACCAACCAGATGACAAAAATCTACACATTCGGTATATAAAACAAATATTGACTGCTGTTTATTCGGGTCATGGTTAAGATTATAGGCCCTAGGTGATCTCGAAGCCAAGACTATGCCCCTCGGCTTCCGCCTCGGGGCATAGTCATGGCTTCGAGATCACCTCGGGGCCTATAATCTTAACCATGCCCCTCATTGCAGTCAATATTTGTATACCATTTCTCCTCGCACCATGTTGTATTTGTATATTATTACATGTCCCAACCCCAAAACTAACTTGCATGTGGATATTTCATGTATAGGGAATCCGATGGTGACTGGCACATAGCAATTGAGGATGCTGTGCTGGAGCGATGTGGTGACAATGGAGGCATTGTTCATATCGCTGTCGACAAAAGCTCAAGAGAGGTAAGTACATGTAGCTCATAAAAATGCAGGTGCGAATTCGTGGGTTGGGCATTGTTACGGTAACTTACGTTACATGTAACATGAATTACCCTGAAGATGCCCTTATAATGACCCAATGCAGCGTGTCATACATGTGGGTCTTTCCACGGTAACGGGGGCATTTTGGCAACACATACCACATTTTCCAGGAAATTCCTTTGTCTGGTCTCAAAATAAAAGAAACAAGTTTAAGTTGTTCTGAAGAGATAACTTAGGCCCCAAAAGGGTTACAAATAGTGTGACAACATGCCTTTCTAAAAACCCTGTGTACAAATTTCCAATATGTGCTTGTAACCGGGACGGACACTTGTGTTACATTTTAGGCCTTATATTGGACATTTGTACACAGGGTTTTTAGAAAGGCATGTTGTCACACTATTTGTAACCCTTTTTGGGCCTAAGTTATCTCTTCAGAACAACTAAAACTCATGTCTTTTATTTTGAGACCAGGGGCCAATTTCATAAAACATGTTAGCACCCGATTTTTGATTAAGCGGCGCATTAAGCGGTTGATGGCATTTCATAAAAGAATTAAGCAGTCGTTTTTTTGCTTAAAGGGCCTGTGACATCCTAAACAACTTTGTGCCTAAGCTTTGCTTTATAATGACGGATTACTTGTTCAGTAAGACATACTATTGTTCGTTTGGATGTAAAATCAATAAAAGGTGGCATTTTTCAACTTTGAAGATTTCATTGCAATAAATCACAGACAGAGGGCGCTGTTTTGAGTGCATCACATAAGGAAGACAGAAGGGAAAAGTTAAGAAAAAACATAAGACTTCAAGTTGGACTTGTGGCAAATTGCTGCAGTTTCTACCCCCAGTTTTGTCATGGCTTACAGCAGGCAACATGTAAAACAAACTCAAACAGCCATGGATTACAAAAGTTTCAGGAAAATTGAGAAAAAAGTGGAATCTTTTGTACACAGTTCTATGTGATTTTCCTGTGTTTGCCTCTTGTGACGTCGTGACCTTGGTCATGAATATGCATATTTGCATTAGCATAAAAACTAAAAACCTTTGTTTTAACCCCCAAAGCAAGCTCCAAATAGGATTGTTATGACTTTAACTGAGTAAAGTGGTTTTAAAGCATAGATTTCATTGATAAAAATCCTAAATAAGGGGCCCTTTAAAGCCCTTATTTAGCAAGCCAAATCGCATGCTAACGCCGTCGCTTAAGCAAATTTTCGTGCTACGCTTAATCAAACATTTTTGATTAAGCATAACATGTTTTATGAAATTGGCCCAAGACAAAGGTATTTTCTGGAAAGTATGGTCTGTGTTGCCAAAATACCCCTTTACCGTGGAAAGACCCACATGTATGACACGCTGCATTGGGTCATTATAAGGGCATCTTCACGGTAATTCATGTTACATGTAACGTCAGTTTACCGTGGAAAGACTCATATACATTGTGTAGTATATGCCATGTCATAGGATGACATGCTACATGTAGCTCGCTGGGTCATTATACCGTAAGAGTATTTTTACAATAACTGACGTTACATGTAGTGTTACTTTCTGTGAAAGTGCTTGGGTGTAGTTGGGTCAAGTTTGAGTGTTTTTTGTTTGTTTTTTTCCCTCAAAAAAATTAGTAGTTCATGGAAGTGCCACCCGAACAGTTGGTGTGATTTGCGCCACTAAGTCAAGCGGGATTCGTGTTGGATTCTTGCAGTGTAGGTCAAGTTTTTGCAACTAGCTTTAGAAATCAGCGGCTGATCCAGGATCATTAAAATACAAAAATACAATTAATATTCCGGGCAGTACCAGAAAATTCCAGGCAGTACCCGGATCCTGTACTGCCCAGAATGTCTATTGTATTGTTGCCTTTTTAATGGGCTGGGATTCACTTTTGATTTGTGATTATGGTTGCGAAAACTCGGCCCAAACTGTGTGACAAATACATATGGGTCTTTCCACAGTACATTTCTGTAACATTCAAGATCCTAGGTCCCAGTTCACTTCAAATGTCTTAATTTTATCTTTAAATTATCAAGCTAAACTGAGGAAATAACTTTTTCACCGAGGAGTACGAAAAATAGTCGTACAACATACTTTTGTGAAAACCCCGTGCACAAATTGTCCTATTACACATGTAACAAAGACGGAAAAAAAGTCACAAAATAGTCCGTCCACGTTACATACGTAATAGGAACATTTGTATACAAGCTTTTCCAAAATGTATGTTGTGGCAGCAATTTCTTACCTTTTTGGGCAAAAGTTATCTACTGAGAACAAAACAAGGACATTTCTTTAATTCTGAGATAAACTAAAGACATCTGAAAGGAATTATTGACTTATTATATAGGTATTTATTTCTGGAAAAATATCCCCCAAAAAAATGTTCAAAAGCCGTAAACTGATGAGTTGCATGTCTGAAAATCGGTGTAGAATTTGGAAAACATACCAGTAATCAAGATTGTTTACTTTGCACCAGCTATTCTGTTCAAAATTAGGTTTGAGTTGGATTCTAGATCTCACATGTTTTCTTGTAAATCAGAATGGTGGTGTGTAATCATGGTTTGAGTGTAGTGACTTGGGAAAAAATGACTTGGAGAAAATTGACTTGTCTATGCCTAGACTTGGAGAAAGTTGACTTGACTTGAAGAAAAATGACTTGTCTTGACTTACTTGGAGAAAAATGACTCGGACAAATTGACTTGTAACTTGACTTTAAGAAAAGTGATTTTGGGGAAAATGACTTTGTTACAACCCTGCTTAAATGTGAACTCTTTTTATTCACATTTTGTGTGTGCAGGGATGTGTGTACGTCAAGTGCTCCAGTCCCCATTGTGCAGGTCAGGCCTACAAAGCATTGCAAGGAAGTTGGTTTGATGGTAAGAAGACTGAAGTACATGTAGCTCTGGCTATAAGTACAGATGAAACGCCAAGAAAAATAGTATTTTAGCAAGAAAACGAGGAATAAACAGATTTTTTTTTCACACAGCACTGCACCATTTTAATTGTGGGATACTTAGGGGGGCGTCCAAAGTTGTCAACATTTTCACAGTTCTACAGAGAGTAGTATTTTTCAAGACCCCCTCTCTTCCCCGAAATTCTTACTATGAAATGCCAACATTTTACAGTGCATGTAAAGTTGTATGCGACCCTCGCCACCTCTTCCTCCGTCTACGCTTTGTAGAACCATGAAAATGTTGACAACTTTGGACAGCCCCTTACAAAACCTTAAAGCAAATAGACCATTTTACACGAGCACCGACAACACACAACTGCGATAATTGTCGCCCGGTATCTGATGCTGAGTTGGGCTTTCACACGTTTACGGTAACCAACGTCCCTTGTTTTTCTTCATTTGCATTATTCTTTAAACGATCGGTTATAGGGTACCAGTGCTTTTCCCACCATTGTATACTAGATATGGGTAATTCCCAACCAGTTACGTACGACACTCTGCTTCAAAATTCACCACTCATGATCACAAATTCTCAGTAATGGACTGTGGTCTATGATTATAGGGGGCAGCATAATTTTCTTGAATATTTTGTTCTCTGATTCTTGAAAAATATTTAAAACAAAAGACCATAAAGGCTTATAATTTGTTCCATGGTATTAAATAGAAGTTTGGTGTCCCGGGTTACCTACATTGTACGCCAATGAAAATTTGATGTAGAACGAGTTTGCATTAACCTTGGTGCCATATCTACACACACAAATTAAATTTAAGTGGCATTTAATAATTATTTTTTACTGGGAAACCACTTGGAAATCTTAAAAAGCATGTCATACTTTTGGACCCCTAATTTTGGGATTTACCCATATACGCGGGTGATTCGACGTGAAGTTTCATTCCAAATAAGCATCCTTGCGCGTGCCTAACTGCTCTTTAACCCATCGGAGGCCAACGAGTAATTAAGCAAATCGCACACAGTCATAGACAGAAAATCTCAAAATGAAGCCTGAAGTCAGATCCAATGATTTTGAAAACATGTGTCAGTTGGCATGAGCTAGCTAGCTAGCTAGTACATTGTGTACCTCAGGCATGTCGCACAATGTTTTACACACAGAGAATGTGGGTTACCATGTCGTCCCAGACATGAGTGTAAGCCACATGGCCCACATCGGGGTCAACACACTCTAATCAGAAAGTTGGCTAAATCACCAAATAAAAAATGCTCAAGCAGAACTTTAACAAGAAATCAGCGCTGATTGAATAAACTTAAAGTAGGCCCTTAGGTTTTATCAAACTACATGTACTTCAAGAAAAACCTTTCTCTTTCACAAAAAAACAATACCGGTATACACAATTTCTTTTGGGCCCTAAATGTTCTCGAGTAAGGATATGAACTCCTGATTTCGCTCACGACAATCCAGTTCCAATCTAAATCAATCTAGTCGATTGACTAGTCAGATCAGATCTTCAAGTAGGCTCAGTTCAGTTCACTCCCCATCATGACACAGCGACAGTGCAGATTCCGAGGATTAACGATCTGGATTTCAGACGGCTGTCCTAGTCCGAGAAACTGGGACCGGCTGTCCCCTGGACAGGTGAACTTGAAAGTTAGTGTCAACTCTGTCGAGTCCTATCTCCACCAGCTGTCGGTACTGTTCTCCGAGAGAATACAGTTCACGTGGATCCAACAATCGATGGATCCGGAAGTATCCAAGAACATCTGGGGGGTACCTGGGACCGGTACCTGAGAGTAAAGCATAACAATAACATTTATGCCATTTAACAAAGACTTTGCTTTGTACATGTATACACAACAGTGGGTAAACAAAACAACAGGTCAAATGATTCACCCAAAATATGGCATAATCAATGCACTTAAACTTACTTAAAATCCAAGATGAACTAAACATGTCATGTTGTGAGGTCATGTTACTCGAGGGTATTTTTTATAAGTCATTCAATTTCTTCAGCCTTATTAGCCATGAAATCTGGCTCCCGATTTATAATTTTTAACGTTAGCTGAAATAAAAAACATGTAGACTTGTTATAAAAAAATCTCATAGAATCTTATCAATCATCCACTTAAACCTAGTGCAGTCTCACTTGAGAGCCACAAGCTGCAAGATTTCTAATCGATCAGGACCTGGCGGTCAATTCTTAGAAAGGATTTTGGCCTTTGTTTACACAAATCTCGCCAAACATGTGCGGAAACATGGTGCTCTCCATAAACATTTCACGAACGTGTCTTCCACAATCGCATGAGGGCACGCTTCACCGTACCGCGCGGGCTACATGAGTTTAAAACATTTTGCAATGAAGTTGCCAACATTCTTTTTTCTTGTTGCGTTATTCTCCAATCTGTTTATTCTCAAATTTTTACCTCAGTACTTGCAAAGTTTTCTTGCCATGGATAATATTTTGGAAAAGGTATTTTACATGTCTGTTAAGTTACATGTAGATCGAAATCCATTTTCCGGAAAAATCTGAGCACAATCCTTTAATTTGATCTTTCATGTCAAAACATACAAAATATATACATTGTTAGTTGTTGTATTTTGTTTAAAGGTACATTTCTCAGAAACTTAAATCTCAGTATGTTTTTCCCCTCCAGGCAAACTAGTGACAGTGAAGTACCTACGACTAGAACGCTACCACCAGCGCTTCCCAGCCGCCACCAACTGCAACACACCCATCTGGCCTTCCAATAACCTCAAGCGGTCCTTATCCCACCAGAACCAGTCGTCCAGCCTTGAGACTTCATAGGGTCAGAGGTCAGTGAACTGGAGGTCAAAGGTTATTTGGTTTTCTTGCCCACAGTTACTGGATTTGTCAGGTATCAAAGCAGAGTTACATGTAGCAGGGGTCGACAATGGTTGGCCCAGATCAGAGGTTGTCATAGGGCACATTAGCCCAGTTTGGACTCCTTACCGCATAGTGGGTGGAGTCCACGATATGAAGTTCCAAAAAACAGGGCGAAAAAAGTTATAACAAAATATTAAAATATTTCTACCTGATGCTGGAGACCTGCACTGTTTTCCATGTGTCCTAATCTCTGGGATTGCCAGGTTTTAGAAATTCTCTACACCGGTACCAAACGGCAATCCAGAAGAAAATGGCGACAAACAAAACTCGCGTACATTGTACGTTCAGCGTGTTTTATTCTCAGCGCATACACTTGACGACTGGATGTGGGAGTTGTGCACGCTAGGACAAGCGACAAATGAAGGCTTTGGCGAGTGCGATCAATCGCAACAAGTGGAGCGGGATTGCTAGGAAGTCAGTGTGCGCGTGTGATATGGAATTGCGTGGCGCGCGCGTATCAAAACTTCCCTGGAATTTAACATTCGGTTGTGATTTAAATTTCAGCATATTTTCCTCATTTTGGGTACATAATTTTTAAACCTCCCATTCCTGAAAATGACGATGCCGAGGATATGTGGACATAAATTTCATTAAAAGGTGAATTTTATGTACAAGTTTCAGTTGTCTTAAGTGGAGATATCGTAACCTGGATGTCAGTCGTAATGCAATGAGTATGTCCAACGTGGGCTAAGGTCACATCACAGTGAATTGTGGTACAGGCCTGCAGCCGATTTCACGAAACTTTACGCAATTGCGTAAGTCCACTTATGCCATAAGTTATTGCGTAACTTGCGCAATAAGTTAATAAGCGTTTCACGAAAGATGCGCCATATCAGGATGTGGCGCAACTCGCCGACTTACGCCATAAAATGTGGCGTAACTTGCGCAATGGTTTTTGGTGGCGTAAGTTGGAAAAATGTGTCGTAGGACAGTGGAAAATGGCGATAATGCAGCTAGCTACACGTGCTTATTTACCGCATCGTCAACGAACTGAACCCCAGCCTTCCGTTTGCAGAAAACGGCCTTTATTGGTGAAATCTGCAACTCGACGCATTATGACTCGCGACGGCAGCCATGATGACCGTGCAAAATTTGTGAAAAACAACGACGTATGTTTTATGTACGACTATTTTATCAAGCGCAAGCATCAAATAGTCGTTGATAAACTAGAAATTAGCCTCGTCCTAGAAGTTACAAGTGCTAAAGTGAAAAAATAAACGTTGCGCAGCTAAGAAGAGTTTCGTGAAATCGATTTTAAGTAATTGCGCAGCTACGGCATAACTTTATGGCGCAAGTCTTGCGCCATAACCGTTTATGGCGCAAGTTACGCACTGTTTCGTGAAATCGGCTGCAGGGCTTAAGTTTCTGGCAGTTTTGCAGGGAAAAAATTTGTGTGCTCAGTAAAAATTTGCAGAGTATCTATCAAATGCAGTACAAATAGCATGAGATTTTAATTAGTAATTACAAGTTTTCTGCTACAGGAATTTAAGAAACACGCTCTTTCAGCCTAGTGTTTAAGCACCACTATGAAATTATACCGTGGGCCATTTTTTTCAGT
Organism: Henricia sp. BOLD:AAB3569; assembly: GCA_037783545.1. Lineage (NCBI taxonomy): Eukaryota > Metazoa > Echinodermata > Asteroidea > Spinulosida > Echinasteridae > Henricia > Henricia sp. BOLD:AAB3569. The sequence continues at coordinate 354,895 of JBBELK010000333.1, read as the reverse complement.
CTGTACTCAATGAACCATAAATATTGATGCCGGTTTAGGCTATATTAAATACATTGTAGCTGCCATCTTGTGGGGAAACGTTTATTTAAATTGATCAATAATATTTTTTGTTCGAGAAGCTTACACTGTGTAACACGCACTAACACCAGAGCGTTCATTTTACCATCACGTGGTACACTTGTCTGCCCCAGTGGCTGACATTACCACCCATGCTCGTGGGCGGGTCTCTGGTGTAAGGCTCGGTGTAATGACGTCGCCTAGTAACCGTGTAGAAGTTGCAAGTAGCAAAACATAGCGGACAATTTGGAATTATGACGTAAATAAGGAGAAATGCACAGATTTATGACAAGGTTTTAACATTACCTTCAGGACAACCAATTTCGCGTAGTGCTGGCTTCATTTTTCCTTGCGGGTCAAACGATAACTGTTTTCAAAAGCCTCGCCTGGCAACAACCTTTGACCTGTGTTCCCAGAATCCAAAGTAAAAGCCCATGGCATTATTTTTTGCACCTTCTGGGGGCTTCGATCCCCGGTGTAAACCCCCTGTAATTCGGTGTAAGCTATGTGAATGTTACTAATATAAACACTAAAAGTGCAACCATGCATGTCCCTAAGGAAAAAAAGAAAACTGCCCCACAAGATGACAGCTATTCAAGGTGTATATTTGGGTTATATAGAAAACACTTAGTTTATGAACTACACTTGCATTGGATACCATTAGCTATTATGATACCACCGAAAAAGGTGCCAGCAATTAAATTAATCTGGTAAAAAATGTTTTGGCCAGATTTGAAAATATCATACAAATATTGGAAACTTCTCTAAAAGTTTAGGCCAAGAAAAATCCTCCAAATAGTCTTGAAAATGTCTTAATATTTCACCTCTGCTTTGTACATGCAAATCTTTGCTGTGGGTTGTCATGTAAATATTTGTACATACATGTAGTGTGTTTTGTGGGTGGAGACTTGGTCTGTTTAATGTAAATACAAAACAATAAGCCACATTGTGTATTGTAACAGTCAGAACACGAACGGTTACAATAATGGATATTATTATATAAAACGAAGCTTTTGCAGATACCGTGCGTTTCTGATACTGTGCAGCACAGAGCCCCAATCCGATGTGCGTCCACGCTGGGCGCACCAAAGCAGACGCATACGCGCGCGTGTGTCATGCATCGAGTGAATGCTTTGTGCGTGTGTGTAACGCTTGCGCGAGTACAAAAAATACTGTACAACAGTAACCAAAGCGCATGCAGTTGTAAACATTGTAAATGAACTGAAGTTTTCAACACCAAACAGACAAAAATCTTGCTGATATCCTACAAAATAAAGAAGGTATAAGCTTCATTTTATATAACAGTTATAATATTGGATGTCTTATTGGGTGATATAAAAATATACCGCACTCGTCAAGAAAATACTTAATTCGCCTTCGGCTCGTTCACTATTTTCTTGACTCGTGGGGTATATTCTCATATCACCCTCAAAGCCATCCAATATTACATAAATATGTAGGGCTCACTTGGATTTTGTTGTCTTAATGAATTTAATTAATTGTATTGCTATTAATTTGCTCTGAACCAAAATATTAATGTTCTTAGTTTGAGCTTTATCTTTATTCACAAAATTGTAATGGTTAAAAACCTTCTTTTTTTTTTGGTCAGTTAATTTCTTTCTGGTGCTGGAGCAAACTTGTAAGAGTCATGAATGCTTTTTATGCTTCAAATAAAAAACAAACAAATTTCCACTGGATTTTTGAAATTGGTCAAAGATCTCTTGAGTAAAAATTGTGCTGATAAGTTTTGGTACTACCACACGGACTTAAAAACAATCAGTTAAAGCATTTATTTTGTACCATTATGCTCGAGTCTTTAATTTTTCAGGGTGCATTCACACTGGGCCTTTTCGCGCATAAATTTGACGCACATCACTTCAAGAAAAGGTGGCACAGAGGGAATTTTGAGTAAAATGACACACTAAAAACCACATAACCGACCTGGGGATTTTGTGGTTTTCGGTACGTCATTTCACTCAAATTATCCTGGACACCGCTTTTTTCTCAAAGCGATGGACGTTGCATTTACACACGAAAAAGCTCAGTGTGAATCCACCCTTAACTGAAATGTCATTTATTGAAGAGTTTGGTTTCATATTTTTGTAGTGATACTATCATGTGAATGGTTTTCCTGGAGCAAGTTCGTTATTTCCTGCATGGTTTGAGCAAAGACAATAGACAACTTTTGGCCCAAATGCAGTCCAGTGAACGAAAGCTATTCGGGTCTAGTATATGTGGAACCATAGCCAGGATATGGTCATTCTGTTCGCTGGTACCCATTCCATGAGTTCTTGGGTTTTTCAGTTAGGAACCACCTCCTGTCTGGAGACGTTCATGCGTAGAGGTACTCCTAGAACTATATCAAATATCAAATATCTGCCATCTTGTGGGGCAACAATGTAATCACAAAATGTGCAGCCTTGAATGTCCTCAAGGGACAAAGAAACTGCCCTACAAGATGGCAACTATTCGATACGGTCTATAAGGGCATACATAAGTCCCATTGTTTAAAGTGTCGGTAGGTCATATTGTTCTGCAAGTGTAGAATGTGTATTACAAGCAACAAATTGCTGTTCAATCCCCACCATCCGTCTGATAGTTCTTGAGAATTTTCTGAAAAATTATCAGTGTTCCTAGAAAATCCACCTTGGCTACTTCTAAAAGAGCTATTGTAATAACGTGTTGGATGTTGCGTGAAAGTTCTCAAGAACTGTCAGACAGAGGTCGGTGGGGATTGGGCAGCAGTTTGTTGCACTAGTTTACTCGTACATGCGCACAAATAACTTGCTGTAAAACCATATGGCTCCAGGTTAGCATACATGCAGAGGCAGAAATGTGTGCATGTGACAATATTTTGAATGAAATCATAGTTAACTGCAGTCGTTGCTCGAATTCCCTCCAAGATGTTATCACATTTTTATATTTCAGTATTCAGTGTATTACTGCATCTCAAAGAGCTGTAATGTATAGAGTACTAAAGTGAAAACGTCACCCTTTTTGTGTTGCCATGGTTATTTGGTCTACTAAAACCAGTGCACCTTTCCCTGTGCTTTAGCAATGGACGTTTGAGATTACCAGCGAACGTTTTGCATTTTTTTGACCCAATTACCATAGCAACTGACGTCACACTTTAGTAGTCTATTTGGCAAACAAATTGAATGATTGTATAAACTATTGTATGTATTATTATTACACTTAGCGTCTAGAATCTCCTGCCCAATAGTGTGCACGGAAAACTAAACTTGTTGAACTTTAATTTAAACCAACCATGACCCAGCGCAGGGCACTAATGTATATGTAAAGCCCGGTTTCCATATAGGCGTAACGCGCACACGAAGACTAGACGCAAACAACCGCAACGCAAACACTGACGGAAACAGTCGGCAAAGTTGAACTTGGTACAACTTTGCCGACTGTCTGCCTTACTGTTTGCGGCACTCTCTGCGTATGTTACGTCTATATGGAAACCGGGCTTTAGCCATCAACACGCTGAGTACATTGACCCACATGCAATGGACTGGTCATCATGCGGCTTCTTGAGTGCAGCAACCGTTCATCATCTTGCTGCAGGAAAAACAGTCTTGCCTAAATTGGTTACACTCGTTTTACTAGAATACATGTGTTAAGTGGAATACAAGCAATCTTGTGGACCGGGGACCATTCTAGACAAGGTATTGTTATCCTTCAGCAAGATGCTGTTGTACAACCAGTCCACTGTATAGAGATCAGTGGCTAAGTAACTGCCTCGGTGCCACGCAATTCCCTGGCTTAACCAGTTGACGCCAGGATTATTTTTAAAGAAATAAATTTTTTTTTTAAATACAAGTGTAATTGGCTAAATGTTAAGACCAGGGGCCAATTTCATAGAGCTGCTTAAGCATGAAAAATTGCTTAAGCATGGAAAACTTTGCTTGATAAAATGAGGTTACCGGCAAAAATTTCATGAGATTGTCATGGTAATGAAACAGTCCTCTAACACTGGTCATATGCTACTTCTATCACATGAGGATTTCACTGGTAACGTTCCCTACTAAGCAAGATTTTTTTGTGCTTAAGCAAATATTTGTGCTTAAGCACCTCTATGAAATTGGCCCCAGGTCAAGCACCACAAATACATGTACGGACTCTTGAGAGTCATTTCTACATTCATTGTATGAATCTTCTCGCCAAAAGATCATACTTTGTAACACTCTGAGTTAACTGCCCCTGTGACTATACATTGCCAACTTACATGTCCTCCGGTGTCAAGTGGTTAAGGCTAATTAGCCCTTCGTGTGTTTCACATGAATAGCGTCTGATGTACTGACTCTTTTCCTTTCACATGCACACAATAGTATCCAGATGACCAGACTAAATTTTTGTGGCTATGTAATGTGATTGGGTGCGCGTGGCAGGTGTGAAATACAGAATCAATCCCACTGTGGGCAATGGCGTGCACCACGTAGCAACAATAGCATTTTACGAGTATATGTAGGCCTATACTTTTTAAACTGCACCTCCATTTGAAAGTAAATAATTGTGTGCCAGCTATAGTGCAAAGGTTACACGCAGAAGGCTATATGATCAAGGTGGCTGAATGTGATATTAGTCAGGAGTTACTTTTCACGCATTTTCAGTCTGGCTCCTCTGACACAACGAAACTGCAGCTTTAAGCACACTTTCCCCCAAAACGGCGAGTGTTTGAGAATATGGTAGTCGACCATGTAAAATAAATTAATTTAGATGTAGAATGTACATATTGCACCTTGTACAGAATGTTTAAAACATTGTAACTGCAACATTTCTAATATTTTTTTCAATGTTTGTTTCACTTTATTTTATTTCTGTTTGGCAAATGCCGTTTGTGTAGTAGCAGTGTGAACTAGTGGGAACCATACAGTACAGTCAGCTCTTCAAAAATGGTGTTTAATTAACAAGTAAATGTACATGTGATAGTAAAATTGAAGTTGCTTCCAATGATGTAAATAAGACCTTTCTATTAATCACATGTATGCGTGTCATTGAAAACAATGGCCGCGAGCTGTCCGCGCATTTTCTGCAGCATTTTATGCAGTCGGGAAAACCAAGTTTACAGAATTCTGCTAGAAATCGGCTATAGATTGTCTGCTACTTTCATTGTTTTGAGGAAAACCACTGCACTTCCAGTGTAATAATAATTACATATAAGTGCTTATATGTGTTGTATGAAGTGTAATTTGACTGAGCATGCATCTGTCGTTTGTGTATGAAAATTGACATTTTCTTGAAGTCTAGAAACTCTTAACGGTACTGTATTTATATTGACTATCAATTAAAAAACACCTTTAGTATTATCACGAAGGCTGCATGTGTGAATAACATTTGTTTAGTGTAATATCTCGCGTCCCGAAAACATTTTTGACGTAATTACCAATTCAACCAATAATCTAAGGTTTTTTTGCCAGTCGTCTCGTACGTTTTGTGCACAGGATTTTAAGTGATGGTCATGGTAGTAGTTAGTCCCTTCCATATATTGAATTTACACGCAATTCCACAAAGTGTCATTTTGATTCATGAAACCCAAACAAGTGACAACACATAACACATTAGACCAAAATTAGACCAAACTCCAGACACCGCACGTACAATGTACTCAGATTGTGCCAATTGGGTCAATATACCGCGAGTAGTAAAAAAACAAAAACATTACGTGTTCGAACTTTGCGCTTCTTATTATCTTGCACAGCTGCAGTGTACGAGAATTTCGTACCAAAATGCACTGCACCCAAACAACCGTGATAGATCACTATCAATATCACACAACTTGAATTACGGAATGTATTATATGAAACAATCTATAAAATATTTTTAAAATGTAAAATAAAAAATTAAAAATGTAAAATTAAAAATAAAATAAATGTGAAAGACTACCCCCCAGTTCTTACCCTTATAACATTGAAGAAAAAAAATCTGTAATCCATCACTGTCGCTGGATAAAACCATGGAGGACAAAAGTTCGCGACGTTTTAATCAACATTTCTTGCACGTTTTGAACGACATGTATTTGGCTCGCCATACATGTATGTCCTTTAACTTACAGGAGCTTGTTATAATTTTTCCAGAAAGTAGATTTCGTTCTAACCTAACAATCATGTAAAATATAATACCTTCCCAAAATACTATATCCAAGAAAACAGGAAATTTGCAATCTCTAATTTGGATATGGAAGCAAAAAGGTTGGTGTAATTACTGCACTGCTTTATGTAACCGGATAAATTAGCTTACAAAACATTTGTGGTTTTTGGATAATGGGTAAGGTCACAATTTTGTGTGTTACGTGTTAACTCAATCATAATTGTGACCTTAGTACAAACACCGTGTTATTATTATTAATATTTCATTCTTTACCCAGGGTATGCCGATTTCCATTCAGGCCTTATACAAAATAAAAACCAGCTAAAACACTCTGAGGTAGATATAAAAAATGAAATAAAAAGCACAACATATACAGTAAAGATTAAATATAAAATATGTACAAATATAGAATCAAAATATACCAGGAACTTTCCTCTTCAATGAAAAACAAACCCGCCGCACACGACGTAAAAGGTCGTTTGCTGAGCAAACGGTCATTCGTGGCCGTTTGCTCAGCAAACCGCCTCACGTGTGCGGTGAAATTTTGCTGCGTTTTTTGCCTCGCGAGGCCTTGAGACAAAAATTTGTTTGATTTCTTTTGCCTCGCGTGGCCAAAATCTCACCGTGTGCGGGGGTGCCGAGCCAAGTGCTGAGCAAAATAAAATCAACCAACCAATGAAAATGCGCACTCTGTTCACGTAATATCAAGATGGAGATACGATAGACGACTAGGGGATATTTCACCGCAGCAAAATTTCACTGCACACGTGAGGCCGTTTGCTGAGCAAACGGTCACGAATGACCGTTTGCTCAGCAAACGACCTTACGTGTGCCAGGGTAACACAAGTGTTAAAACAAGTGTTAAAATCATGCAGTGTTTCACTGGTTTTATAACACTTGTTTTTCATTGTACAAATATTCGGATTACAAACAAAAATAGCAAGTGTATTAAAAAATCTGATAAAATTATAACTGAACATGAATAAAACAGGAAGTCGTAAATAATTTAACTTAAACAGCTAGAATCCCCCCTTCCACATTTTTTCTGTTTATCATGGAGGTGTAGTGTCTACAACACCATCACAACTTGTTTTTCACAAAAAATCGACAGACTTTTGCTTAAAACGTAAAGCAGTTCCGACCCTCTTCACCCAAATTCTGAAACGCTCGAGGTCACTCGGCTTGTTTATCAACAGGGTGTTGACGTCATCCTGAGAAACATACAAAACGGTCTGTGCAGTATTGAATGGAAAATACACGAAGTGAATGTTTATCATGCCTATTTTGTCCTTGTAATTCAAAATACAAACGTGAAAAACACTTCATGTAATATGACAGCAATCTACTATTACCTGTTTTGTGAAAAAACGATGAAATTGTGGCTCACAGTGCTCTCTTTTGAAGTAAATACTGGTGCATTGCGACTGGTGGTTTTGGAACGAATGGCATTCACAGCGGTCTGTGTACGGCGTAGTTTCCACGTGTTTGGACATCGGCCGTACAAGTTATAGAATGAGCGACTCATTTTTCTCTCTCTTGGTAATAGAAAAGAAAATTTTTCTGCTCTTTTTTTTTCATAGTGTCTGGTAAAACATGCAACCACGCAGCTACTGGGCATATCTCTGGCTTTTTGGAACAACAAAATTCTTCAAAAAAGACCATCTAACAGAGACGGTTTTCCAAGTTTTTTGCGTGTAAACGTATGGAGCTAACAATCGTGTTGACTTCTCTTTCTCAGGATTGCGTCACGGGGTCACGCGCATATCATGAATACTTAATGAGCGTTTCAGAAATCGCGAAAATCTCATTTTCGAAAAGCGCACTTTTGCTTGCAATTTGTCTACTTAAAACCGACAATTAAAAAAAAAAAAAATCCACGTCGGCAAGAGGGATGTTTGGACTATCGAAAAAAGCCTTAATGCTGGATTTTCGTCAAGGGGGATTCTTCCTCTTTAAAGGAGTGTGACCAGATCACATTTTTTTACCCATAACTCCCCGGGACTTACCTTATGGGTCTCGAGATTTTTATATCATAACATCCGTTATATTTTTCTGATTACGAAACTGAAACTCCCGCGCTTCTAGGCCGCATATTTCCGAGGATATCGTCGAAAATCCACCGATTATTTGTAAACTAATTTTCCAGTATCAACGTTTATCCGCTGAAAGCATACTCGATATAGGTTTGTTCAATTTTTTACTGGAAATTGCGAATGTTTTCGGGTTTTTGGGACATGGGAGGTGTGTATGGGAGTTACTTGATAATATTGGTAAGTTACATCGAAAACTATTTTCCAGAAACTCTGGTCACGCTCCTTTAATTAAATTAAAACATTAAAATGACTAAAACTCGGTGTTGCATATAATGTTATATAGTTCAATAGTTCCCGTTACACATAGGCTTATAGATATGATACACTGGGTGAGGTCACAATTCTGTGTGTTACGTGTTAGTCTTACAGATCTGTTAACAGGGGCCAATTTCATAAAGCTGTTTAGCAAAACAATTTGCTTAATCAAAAATTTGTTTGCTTTATAAAAATGGGTTAATCGTCTAAATTGTATATCAACCTATGGAAGAATAGCAGAACACCAGTCAATTGTAATATACATTACATACGATTTGGCTGAAAACCCATTTTTATGAAGCAAACAAATTTTGGATTAAGCAAATGTTTTTGCTAAATAGCTTTATAAAATTGGCCCCTCATCTGTTATCTTAATCAGAATTGTGACCTCGGAACAAACGCCGTGATATCACGACATATTGAAAGTCGTGCGCAGAACCGCAAATTGCAATGAGTGAGGGCGCAATTCTGTCCCGAATCCTGTGCTACGTGTTAGTGTTAGTGTAACAGATATGTTAAAAGATATAATCGGTAGGGTTCTGCACGACTTTGAACACTAACACTAACACAGAATTGTGACCTCCGAAAATATTCACGGAACCAAACAAATATCTCAATTGTGGGTAGAATGCAAGATCCAACACATTTATAAGTTGTGTTGATAAATGAAAGTCAATTTATTGAGAACCACGAAAGTTCCAAAATAATCAAAATTAACACCATCCACTCCGTTCAGATTAACTTAACAGATCTGTTAACAGACCTGTTACACTGACACGATGTGTAACATGAGGTGTTGAACTAACATGGGATGTAACACTAATAGGCCTATACGTCCGGCCGGGCCCAGTTAACATCGGGTTAACACGGTGTTTGTTCTGAGGTCACAATTCTGATTAAGTTAACAGATCTGTTACACGCAACCCAGAGTTGTGACTTTACCCTATGTACAGTGCAGAGAATTAACATGGTGTTAACACCGTGTTAACATGGTGTTAACCTGGACGTTCAGTTAGAGGTTGAAATTAATGCCGTGTTAACGGGGCCCAATTTCATGGAATCCGTTAGCACAAAAACTTGTTTAGCACATAATTTCTTTGCTCTGTAAAATGGGTTAGGCATACCAGCCAAAATTGTATGTCAAATTGTATTTTTAGGAACAGGAGCAAAATATCAGTAAATACACATCACATACGATTTTTGCTGGCAACCCAGTTTTGTAAAATAAAGCAAAGAAATTCTGTGCTTAGACCAATTTTTGTGCCCAGATCTGTTAAACTAACACGTTTGGACACGTAGTGTGACGCTGCTATCGCCACGATAACGTTGAATCATCTTTTGTACAAAACCTACCTCTTATATTGTTGATGTCCCCCAACGTGGCGCGGCCCCTAACGTGGCGGGCTTTACTTTTCGTTCTCTCTTGGCGCAATAAACAATCTGTTGCACTTGGCATTAGATGGAAATAAAGTTCTCAAGTACCTTCATAAATTCTAAAACTGAAATACGGAGAAGAATCATTCAGTTACTAGAAATTCACCGGAATGTGAAGGCATCGACGTTTGCTTCAGGTTGTCATGACACCATACACGGAAGCCTGTAATAGGCATTTCACGTGAATAAAACCAGGCATACTGGCGTTGTGTACAGTGTCACAGTGTGTGCGTGCAAGTGGTCTTTGTGGGCCATCGTAGTAAAGCATCAAACCGTTTCAGCCAATCAGCGACGCGCTCCACGTTAGGGGACAGTCCGGGCGATTTCGGGAAAAAAGTGTTCATCGTTTTGTCCTGATTGTTTGTGTTATTTTGTACTTGTTGATGAGTCAAAATATTAAAGTATTTCTTTTTCTTGGAGCCTATGAATTATACTACAACAAGGTGTGTAAGTTTCAACTAATTCTGCTAGGGGGTTTTGCTATAAGGTGAGCGGATTTCCAGTGAGTTGTCGAAGTGCGCCAAGTTAGGGGACATCACTGTATAAGAGGTCTCACAGATAATCATACGGTTGATCAGGTGGGGGATTAGCTCAAGTGGTAGAGCGCTCGCTTAGCATGTGAGAGGTACCGGGATCGATACCCGGATTCTCCAAGTTCTTTTTTTCCTCCCAATAAATCTTTAATGTTGTTGAAAATTTGAATATTAGACAGTTTCGGCATCTCAGTTTAATGGTACGTGTTCGCAGACGTATCCGTGTGACATAACACTAATTTTAAGTCGAGATTAAATTTATACAGTGCGAAACCTAGCCTTTGTTAAGGCCTCACAGCTGGGTGAGTCGCGCACCAGAACGAGAGCGCCACCATGCGACGAGGACGGGACGACCCGGAAAAAAATGTATTCATGTATACAGCCCTAGTCTTGATGCAAGACCGAATTTACTGTTGGAGTTCGCGATTCCCGGATACGCACTGTTCATTTCAGCCGCCAGGGGGCGTACCTACACTCGCGACGTGAACTCGAAAACTTTTGGACTGTATTTCAGGTGCGCCCTCTGGCGGCCAATGGTGAATAGCCTATGTACGTCGTGTATCGCGCGCCAAAAGGCAGTCTTGCCCATTGATTTACATACGCTATCTGGGAGTGTTTGTGTAGAAATGCGCGGCCGAACAATGGCGGCGCGTAAGAAGGGTATTAACGCGTCACTTGCATGCTTTGCTGCAGTGTGTATTCAAAAGTATGTATTGGGAAATTTGTGTGTTATGTCTCCTTTCATTGAATTTAAGAAAGTTTACGTTAATCCCGTAACGTGTTGACAATCCCTTAAAGTTGCACTGCCCGTGTTTGGGCCGATTTGGGCGTCAAATTTGTTTTTTAAAGTTAAATAGGTATTTTTCTAGAATAGAAAAAGTTATCAGCTTTCATTTGGTACCAAGAACGTAAAAATCCGTCAAGGATTAATGCCAGTCGATTAAAAACAAGAAATGATTAAAAGGCTGGCAGGTCAATTAATCGACAGGGTTATGACGTAAATGTACATGTGCGCGTACATGTGTACATTGTACACATACTATGTACATATGAGCGTACGCGCACATGTACAACATGTGAAGCACGTTTCAAGAAAAAGGCTTGTATCTCCAATTCCCGACGTCGGAAATTTAAGTTTTTGATATTTTTCGTTACAGAGACACGTAAGCTTTCTAAATTCGTTCGCTTGTGTAAATTAATTTTTTTAATCCTTTCACCGAAACACGGGCAATGCAACTTTAAGTTATAGGCTAGCGTCCTATAGGCTACAAGTATATTTTGAAACCGGGTCACGGCTGAACAATGGATCAGGCCAATTTAATAGCTGTTTAACAAACAAATTCGCTTAAAAAAGAATGGGAAATGACGATTTCACCGAACTTTTGCCCGGCTGTTGCAATAGGCCTACAATCGTTAAACATTAAAGGAACTCACCGGCTTTGTTGGGCTATTTTAGGCTCGAAAACTAGGCCCATATACATGAAAAGAAACCACAAAATTTGGCCAGTTTTCTTTATGTAGGCCCGGCCCTATGCGTATTTGACAAAATAGACTATTTATTCAGGTTAATGTAACATAACTATGACAAATCGAAAGCTGTCAAGAGTAGAGCGAAACGTTTGCTGCAAAGTCGCCCGAGGTTTGCTGCAGAGTCGCACTTAACGCCCCCCAGCTATGGCGGATATGGGAAGGAGACCTTAGTTACCGGATTGGTGTATAGTTACGGTAACCGTAGGAGCTCACTGGGTGATGCAGACAAGGTTTGAATTTTCCTTTTTGATGCTAGCCTATACATATATTAAAATTGGCATATTTAAAATGTTAAGGTTAATAAATTAAATTTGTATTGGTCAAATAAGGAATAACCCCTTTCAAATTGTTGTACACTCATGCCATATATTTGAAAATTAACGGTTATGTGCTCCTAAAAATAAATGCATGACGTAATGCTTAAAGTGTATTTTAAACACGACAGTAGCCGGTCCTCATATTCAGTCGTTGTATGTGGAATATGTGGAGCGGGAACCAGTCTAGGGGATATGGAGTCCAGGGCCCTATTTCATAAAACTATTTAGGAACATTCCTAATTAATTGTTCCTAAGTCACTTAGGAACAATTAATTAGGAAGATTCCTAACTTAGGCATTATTAATTATCCTAAGTTAGGAACAATTCTAACTTAGGAACAATGCATAAACTATACAGACTACACATTGTATGACCGAGTTTGAACATTCTTTCTCTCCGTCTAGCGCGCCTATTTTCCCTGTCAAGTAGGCCTAGAGCCATAAACATAGCAAAATTGACATGTACACAGTTGACAAGCAAGCAAACTGAAGCAGTGTTTAATTTTCCCGCCAAATTGTCATGTGATACCTAACTTTAGGTCTGATTATGATCAGTCCTAAAGTTAGGAACAATTTCAACCAAGATAGGAATGATTTTTTACCTAAATTGCTTTATGAAATAGAACTTTAGGAATGTTCCTAAAGTTAGGAACAATTTGGATTTAGGAATGATAAATGTTCCTAAATGTTCCTAAATCCTACTTAGGAATATTCCTAAAGTTTTATGCAATAGGGCCCTGGGTATGAAGTTAAAAAAACAGGGGGCGGGGGGGAAATATCAATATTTCTACCTTGTGCTGGAAGCCGGTAATGTGCTAACAAAGTTCCATGATGATGTGTCCTAATATTTGGGATTGCCGGGTTTAGAAATCCACTACACATCACCGAACTGCATATTCCGGAGGAAAACGGCAAAAAGTCACGCTAATTTGCTATATTTGTGCACAAAAAGTCCCTAAAAATACGTTCAGCTTATTTTGTTCTCACCGCGCGCGTAGTCTAGTCTAGTCCCGCGTACGCGTGCCGGCCGGCCGTACGTGCGCTTGTCGCAACTGAACTAGGCCATGGCCTCGGCGCATTGCGTGCCTGAAACCGTGGCGCCACACGCGCAAGCCTATCCAAACTTCACAAAGCGTGACGCGACGGCAGCTGTTATTTATTTCTCTGAACTTTAACGTTAGGTTGTGCCTTAGATTTCACTATTGTTTTCATCAAATTTGTTATATATCATGTATATATGACATTTAAACCTTCCTGTAAATGAAGCATCAAGCATATATGGACATAAATTCGACGTCCATTAAAGGAGTGTGACCAGATCACTTTTTTTTACCCATAACTCCCCGGGACTTACCTTATGGGTCATGATATTTTTATATCATAACATCCGTTATATTTTTCTGATTACGAAACTGAAACTCCCGCGCTTCTAGGCCGCATATTTCCGAGGATATCGTCGAAAATCCACCGATTATTTGTAAACTAATTTTCCAGTATAAACGTTTATCCGCTGAAAGCATACTCGATAGGTTTGTTCAATTTTTTACTGGAAATTGCGAATGTTTTCGGGTTTTTGGGACATGGGAGGTGTGTATGGGAGTTACTTGATAATATTGGTAAGTTACATCGAAAACTATTTTCCAGAAACTCTGGTCACGCTCCTTCAAAAGGTAGGCCTAATATAACTTAAAAATTATGTGGAAGTTTAAGTCCCCCTGTTTAGAGACATCGTAACCTGGGGCCAATTTCATGGCGCTGCTAAGCACAAAAATTTGCTTAGCACATTTGCAAAAATGGATTGCAAGCCAAAATCGTAAGTGATGTGCATTGAAAGGTATTCTCCTACGCTTCTTGCGAAGAACACAAGTTGGTGTATAATTTTGGCTTGTGATCCATTTTATATTAAAGCAAATAAATCCTGTGCTAAGCAAACTTTTGTGCTTAGCAGCGCCATGAAATTGACCCCTTGACGTCACTCGTAATACAATGAAGACGACGTCCAACCTGGGCTAGTAAGTACGTGTTATTATCACGTACGTACGTGATAATAATACGTACGTAAATATTATTATCATGTACGTATCACGGACGTATATATGGTACGTATACATAAAATGATATATACGTCCGTGGTACGTATACATAAAATGATCACGTACGTACGTAATAAATTATCACGTACGTACGTATTAAATTATCACGTACATACGTATTACTATCACGTACATACGTATTATTATCACGTACGTACGTACTATTATCACGTACGTACGTATTAGTATTATTGTATTATTAGTATTATTGTACGTATTATTGTACGTATTATTGGTGGGGTGTTTGGCCGAGCGGTCTAGTGCAAAAAAAGGAAAATCCTAAATGTTACCTCTGGGTCTTCGTAGTACGTTGATCTGTCATTGATATTGTGAAACAAGCCCTCGTTGGTGAGGTGGGGGATTAGCTCAAGTGGTAGAGCGCTCGCTTAGCATGTGAGAGGTACCGGGATCGATACCCGGATTCTCCAAGTTTTTTTTTCGCTCTCAAGAAATCTTTAATGTTGTTGAAAATTTGAATATCTATCTACGGCAACGCAAAATACTAAATACTTGCTGTCTTCCACTTGTTCATTACGCTGTTTTATGCTAATATGTAATGCGTAATAGCTTTTTGTAATTTAGAGAGTCGTGCAGGGAAGTAGATATGGGTGCAATCACTCAGTGTGCAGTGATGCGCTGTTTTGGCAGTGAAGGCTAAACTATAGCACCAAGTTCTCGAAAAAGAAGCTTGCGAATTTTTCCTGAGAATTCTTTGTCTATTTTGCAAAATAAGCTGTTAGTATAGGCCGTTAAAATAGGCCGTTAGTATGCAGAAATACTGGCGAGTTTTAAACTGTCTCACAAAATACATGGCGTACAAGGGACATTGCACATCATATCTTTGCAATTTGCGATGTCGAACTTTTTCGCAAATATCTTTGCAAATATTTGCAATGTCGTCAATTTTGTCGTACAAATCTTTGCAAAACGGCGATTAGGCCATGGGCCAAAGGCTCGTATCTTGCAGTTTCGTCTTTACTTTTTAGGGGCAACTTCATTTTTCGGATATAAGTAGTTTGGGACATGCTGAATAATATTTCACTTGTTCACATTTGAACCATTTGCACGTAACTTAGAAATAAAGGTCAGAAAAATCACTCTTTAAGCCGCTTTCTCGCGCGGTTTTTCTCAACCTCGAGCTATCGCTGCCACTGCAAAATGCAGTGTCGTCGCGTTAATCTGGACACGAGTCAGGATTACAATAGACTGGATCCCGATCCACCCTGGCCCAATAAAGCTCAGTGCCCTGGCCGTACCAACGTGTATTGGCATTATGATTGAGAATGAAAAAGGAACCCATTTGCAGTCAGTTGGTCTATCCCATTAGCAATGAATAATTATGTGACTGCAATCGCAATGTAGGCCTACATGTAGGGGTTGACAAATGTCCATGAATTTTGGAAATCTGGATGCAGTAAAAAGCAACTTGACTCCTCCAGGATTCGAACTGCGGACCTTCTGATCAACGTGCAGATGCCCTACCAATTGAGCTATTTGTATCGAATTCGATCGTCTTAACTTTTTTAGTGATCTTCATACTATGCCGTGAATCCGAAACCGCTGGTCCACATTGCACGTAATTGTTTACATTATTAATGCAAAATGACCCTGTGCTAGTTGGACTGGGAGGATTCAGGATTTACCCGTTTTTGGTCAAAAACAGTATTTTGACCATAGTACCTGCAAATGCTCAGTTTCAGAGTTGACATAAAATGGTGCACAGTTTCAATAATGTTGAATCCGAATCTTATGTTCGCTGCTTGTAAATTGTAGGCCCAATAGGTTAACACAGGAGAAACAATACTTATTTGGAGATTTGTTTGCCAATTTTTTTGTCAAAATAGTGACATTTTGCCATTAATACCTTTGTTTTGTCAATGGGGAATGAGGGCATTGCTAGTGAAGGGGGACGCGGGGACACGTTTTTAAGTTAAATTACATGTACGGCTAGGGGCCTCTCATGCATTTTTCCTTGCCATTTTATAGCACTTCCTTTATTCTAGCGGGAATCTGGAGAGGCACTGGATTTTTGCTGGGGGAACGCGGCCCGAAACACCCTCCGAAACACCCCACCCCGGCCCATGTTTAGTTACTTTATAGGTTCGACTGCACGTGTACGTGTTTATAAATACAAACACTTTAATATAGTGAAAACAATCCACGGTGTAATTCTTTTTAAAAGGCACAGCAGGCTCGTCAGTAATGCGCGCGCGCCAAGTTCATCCCACGAAATACGCAGTTCCATACCTTTTCTATATGGAGCTGCGTAATTCGTGGCACGAATTTGGCGCGCGCGAAATGCTGACGAACGTCCAAGTCTATAACTTAATGACACATTACAAAATTATTTTGCGTGTATGGGGGCGTGTATTGCGTCTCAAGGGCAAAATCTGTTTTTGTGTGAATTAGTCCGAATTCAACATGTTTAAGCATAATAAGAGCACAAAGGTTTCTTCATTCAAGCACTTTAATGTGTATACACCGAAAAGGACAGTAGCTACACGTTTTCATGTTGCAAACACACTTTTTTTGTCTAGTCTTAGGCCTATATGCTTAAAATTATTGTATTGAACTTTACGTGGTACAAAATGAGATCACAAATTGTCAAATACATTAAACATGACATCTGGAACAGTGTTATTTTGGTATACATGTAGCTCCAACAATCACCAAACCGCGGGCAGAATATAATAGACTGAAAACGATAGGCAGCGCCGCGAGCGCGAGCACTAACTCCGGGTGAGTGCTTTAACCCAGCACAGTTCGATTTCCTGAGCGAATTCGTTATTCTTCTCAACTAATTCCCGCTGAATGGCATTAATCAACTTCTCTCACTATGAACATCTAACAATGGAAATTGGGCACACACCATTGTTACTAACAATGGGGTTACAATGAACATGTACATGTTTTTGCTAATAGTGTCTTTATGGTTACAGTCACGAAATGTCTGACAACCGAGTGGGTTACAGGCCTAATCCCCTTTTAATTGTTAATCAAATGACGAACGCACGTTTGGCACGGCCAGCTAGGGTGGAGTGGGAACCAGTCTATTGTAATCCTAACTCGTGTCCAGATTACCACGAGATACTGCATTTTGCAATGGATAGATAGATCGAGGTTGAGAAAAACCGTACAAGAAAGTGACCAAAATCGCCGACTTTTCTGACCTTTATTTCTAATTTACGAGCAGATAGTTCAAATGTGAACAAGTGAAATATTATTCAGCATGTCCCAAACTACTTATATCCGAAAAATAAAGTTGCCCCTAAAAAGTAAAGACGAAACTCGATTTCTAGGCCTCTTACAGATTTTGGCCCATTGCCTAGATGTCGCAAATTTTGTCACAATTAGCTTCAATCTGTCGAAGATTGAGCTGCATGTATAGATGCATTATTATGTCGATGCTGTATATTTGTCCGAGTGGACTCGATAATCATTAGAATGTACGAGGAATGCAAACACAAACAAAACCATGTTTCGCCACAAACTCGGCATGGAACGCGGTACCGGATAGGCCTACCTATCAATACATTGCATGACTGAAGGCATTCAAATCGCCCAGGAATGTCTTTTATGTTCGAATAATGTTTGAATAGCTGAAATTATACCCTTGGAATAGTTTGACTTGTGTCACGAGCGCCAGCTTAATCCGCCACTGAATGCGTAGTCTCAGATTAAGGGAATGGGCCATTGCATGGTAGTTTTTAAGCCAATGTCAAAACAATTTTTTTGAGCATCGTGCACAACAATAATGTATACAAAATCAGGAAATACCTCATTTACTGCAAGTAAATGATAATGTATACCATCATGTAAAATTATAGTCCATTTACAGGTTCCCTTTAAGAAAAGTTGAATTTTGCATCAATTTGCACCGATGGTCGGAGTTCATCGTATCTCATCTACACAATTTAATTAGTCCACAGTTTTGTTTTCCATCGGATACACAGCAATATGTGTGTCAAAGTCCCCCACCAGCACCTGGGCCATGAAAAACCAACATAATGGGCGGAGCAGCATGGGGAAGGGTGGGGCAAACGGTGCATAATGTTTTAGAACATCGGCAATGGCTGTAATACCCAAATCCATTTCTTGAAATGACATTGCAGTGTGCCTTTAAGTTGAAAAAAAAGGACTGTATTAATGTGCAATAACAAACATCACATGATTTTTTCGTGTAAAATGGTACATTCGTGGGTGAAATTGCCAACTCAGGGTTTTCTTTTTACGGTTTGCAAACCTTTTTTTTTACCATTAACTCAACACAAAAACCATGCATGAATTTTAAAGGTTTTCTGAAGTATCACTAGTTTAACAGCATTATTGTTTAGTTATGTAATGCTGTTGTTACTTGAATTCGTAAAAAGGTTTCGTCTGCAAATGATATAATGGCCTTTAAGGCATGCATATACATATAAAAACGATGTCGCTTTGAAAAATAAAATGATTTATTCAAATTTATTTCCTATTTCCTATTCGACAGCCGTGATTTTGTTTTACCATAAAGTAAAGTGCTTCACAATGAAAACACTATACAAAGGCTTTAACGAAAAAAAGGTTTACTTCTTTCTGTAATGAATACAGCAAATTTAGAAGCGTTTTATGAAGTCTTTATATTCCATAACTTCTTGTTGGCTGATATCCCATTCATAAATGAATTTTAAAAGAATTTATAGAAAAAAGTAAAACTTTTCCTGTGCGCTGAAATCTCCTAACGTGGCTCACTTGCAATTGATTTCTCTTCATCTGTGGCGTATAATAAATAATCCCACAGTTTAAAAAGAAATGAGACTGTGTAAATTATCGTCACAGGCCACCGTAGCATGGTCCAAAAAATCCGACCAATCAGCAATGAGCGCGGCGCCGGCACATCAGGGAATAGCTTCTGTTGCTTCAGTCGAAGTTTTCGCATCCGTCATAGTCACTTCACCAAAATATGTAAATTAATACTTTTTCCGGAAGGCATGCATAGAAGCTGTGAAGACCTGAACTAGATTTGCTTGTGGATTTTGCTACAATGTGAACGGATTTCCAGTAAGTTGTTGAAGTGCGCCATGTTATAACTTGTCTTGTATATTTAAAGGCACAGGCTCGTCAGCAATCATCCTGAGATCTCAGGGAATTTCCACTCTGCAAAGCGACATGACAATACCCTGAGGAAATACACGCAAATCTGTGGAGCGAGCCGGCTGTTGTCTTGAGCCAACTCACGCCCGAGTCATTTTGATGTAATTTAATCAATTCGGTCATGTTATGCCGAAAAGAAACAATTTCTATACTTTCAAGAAATTGTATTGGGTTCCGTTCCTTATGACTGTCCCATTCCTACCAAACTTTCAAACGGCGAACCTTATTTACTCCGCAGTTTTTCAAATTAATAGCAGGGATGCATGCTGACGAATGTAATGGAACGGATTCCCCAATATGCTTTAAATAGCAGCCAATCGCCGACACGGACAACGGCCAGCATTACCGAGTACATGTATCACATGCGTGCACGGTGTTTACAATCTGCGCGCGTGACATTTGAATGCTTGCAATCGTGCTACAATGCACTGCAAGCGTCCTGATTGGTCCAGCAGAGGCGACAGGATTTCTGTCGCTAGTCCCACCGCCAAATGGGGCCTTTTTCAACAGGGCCACTGTACGCAGGAGTTGGGGAGTGCGTTAAAGGGGCACTGTTGCAAGAGGATGGTCAGCAATGCGCGCCTGCCAAATTCGTGCTCGAAACACGCAGCTCCATGCCTTTGCTATGGAGCTGCGTATTGCGTGGCACACATTTGGCGGGCGCGCATTGCTGAAGAGCCTGTGCCTTTAATACCGCACACTTCGACGAAGCCGGCCAGAAATTTACACGAATTCCAGGGGGAGCGCACAGAGGCTGCCAGACGTGCAGTTCACCTGCCACCTGGACCTATACATTGTAACGACCACTGTACTACAACTTGTCAAGCCACTGGAGTAAAACATAACTGATCTAAACCAGCAAACAATAATATACAATTTTGTGTACATTTCGGATTCAGAGCCGTCAAAGAGGTTCAGTATGTATGTGACCGACCGCCTGTGGTGTGTGGTAGCGACTTACCACGCGCGGAAACTTGTTATACATTATTTGGTGGAATTTTCGGAATATTGCCAACACAACATGAGCCTGCTTTGAGTGAAGATGTACCGTGAACGACCAGTGACTCGCAGAGCATTTTCTCTGCCATCTTACCGCCCCGGGTCTGCAATCTTGGAGAGTTTTCCCGAAAATGAGACACCGAACGGTGACCGTGCGGGGAGTCCCTTCGAGAGGCGGCGATACAGACAGATTCGACGGCATGGTCGCCTCCACGCCTCGCTGTCGGATGCTGAACGTTGCGTTCGGTTGGACTATTCTATCCGGAGTGGACACAAAAGTAAGTTGCCATTTCTTTGTTGTAATTGCAGTATCTTCCCAAAATTATGTTAAGAAAAAAAATGTAATACATAGTCCTGCACTTCTAACCATGTGCTTGGCTTTTGGATATAAGGTGGTGTTGTAGCTCCTATACTAGCTGTGTGCCGTAATCACGCCATTCTAGGGGGTCTGGAAAATTTGGAAATTTACGTGCTTTCTCCTGCAATGTAGGCTACCATTTTTGGGTGGGGTTAGCTACGGGTGGGGTTAGCTACGGGTGAAGTTAGCTACGGTCTGGGAACCAGACAAGGGCAGTGCGCCAACGTACGCGAAGGACCTAAAGTTTCCGAGTATTCGGTCACCGCTATACCATAATAATACAACAGACCAACTCGACCGTTTACCATTACCAACTCGACTCGAACCAACTCGACTCGAACCAACTCGACTCGAACCAACTCGACTCGAACCAACTCGACTCGAACCAACTCGACTCGAACCAACTCGACTCGAACCAACTCGACTCGAACCAACTCGACTCGAACCAACTCGACTCGAACCAATTCGACGCGAGTGACAGTGCAATGGGCACTTTAGAGGAATCCTTGGTATGAATACCAGAAAGAAATAATAAAATATAAATAATAACTCGGCCGCTGCGCGTACACAACGGTCGAGTTGGTTCAACGGCGAGTTGGGATACGGGAACCCGTCTAATAGTTTACATGCATGAGTTCACAAATGTTATGAGCTTAGCGAAGGAGGAGAGTGCGAGATCTTCCCAAGATTTGGTCGAGATCGGACGTTTTGTGCAAAAAAACATTCATGTGGATGTGCTTCTTTTTTTGTGGTTGACTACTGAAATACAACAGACAAGAAAATAATCCAGCAGGACGATTAATAGAGTGCATGATTAGCACGCATTTTAAGAAAATATAGGCATTCGAAAATTTCTAGATGTGATGTAGTGTAGGCCTACTGTATAGCTACTTCCAGATAGCTGAAAGTATTGGCCTGTTTTTTAAAATAGTTTTTTTACTTAAATGATATTATTAAAGGCCGATACTTTCAGGATGACAGAATTTTTCTCCCATCCCGTTCGCAGCCCCAAACGAAATCTTTAAGTCTTTTTACAGAAAATTTGCAATTTTTTGGTAAAATCAAAATCTCTGCACGTTCTATGTACCGTCTTGCAACCGATTTCACGAACAATTGCGTAGCTTGCGCAACTTTTGAAAATGGCATAAGCCCAATAGTCTTGCATGTAATTGTCACAGAAATGTTGCGCAACTTACGCAATAAAAAGTAGCGCAAGCGGGCTTACGCAGTGCGTAAGGATTCGTGAAATCGGCTGCTGGCCGTAATACACTCGAAACTGGCGTACACACCTTTGTTTTTCTTCAATCGACGAATTCACATCGCGCGCTCCGAGCAGAACCTCCTCGTGTAAAACAGGGGGAGGGGGGGGGGGGGGGGGGGGGGGGGGGGGGGGGGGTTGGGGGAGGGGGGGGGGGGGGTGGGGGGGGGGGAGCGTTGTTGGTGGGTGGGGTGGTTGTTTTAGCGCGCCACCGTGCGGTCACCGTGCATGGCAAAGTTACGAGTGAAAAGTCATTCACTTTGAGAAAAAGCAGTTTGGGGGAAATTTGGACTTAATCCACCCTTCACTGACCGCACGGTGGCGCGCTAAAAAAATTCTCTCTTGTCCAAAAATAGTACGTGCTGGTCGCAATTCGGGTAGTCTGGTGCTTGACTCTCTTCTACGCGAACGCCATAGCGATTTATGCAAATCCGAAGAAAAAACTCTCAGATTTACAGGAGGAGGTTCTGCTCGGAGCGATGTGAATTCGTCGATTGGAGAAAAACGAAGGTGTGTACACCAGTTTCGAGTGTATTACGGCCAGGGCGGTATGTATAACGTGTAGAGATTTTGATTTTACGGTTCATGCCTTCACCCCTTTGACAGGAGCATTCTCCCATTTCTAGAGCACTTTTTCACCTTCGGTCCACGGCCTAGAGGGAAAAGTGTAATGAATTTACTAACTTGGAATTTGTGAGAGTTGTCCAATAGGTTTAGCGCATGGGGTCTCAGAGGGTGTCTGTGCATGGTAATGTACCCCTAATACCTAAGTCACAATTAAAGCGGAGGCCGGGCGGCGTGTGCGTTTTATAGGCATCGGTCGGCGTGTAGAGGTCGGCGAAAGATCGCTCGATTGGGCGGTCACAGTCACAATTAAAAGTGCCCCGCACGCTGCCATGACGGAATGGGGTCGATTTCTTGGCCCGTTTATCGGCCGGTGTCCGGCAGGCACTCGTCCGATGTCCTGCCTATGTCACTGCGATACCCCGGCCGATGTCTGGCCGATTTCCGGCCGGGCGCCGCCAAGTCGACCGGACGCCGGGCGGGGTCTGAGCAGCGTCTGGGCGGTGCATGGACGGCGCCTGGGCGGCGCCTGGCCAATATATGGATTGCCTGGGTTGTCAACAATTTGGCCCGGAGCCCACCCGATGTGTGCGATGCCCTGCCAGACATCGGCCAGGCATCGACCGATTTATTGGCGATCAGTTTGCGATGCCCAATCGAGCGATCTTTCGCCGACCTCTACACGCCGACCGATGCCTATAAAACGCACTCGCCGTCCGGCCTCCGTACAAGATAAAACCCCATATCTATGAAATTGTATAGGCCCTAATTACCATAGAAGACATGTACGAGATGAAGTTAAGACTCGGTATCCATGCTATACGTGTACATCCGAGTCGATTATTGTGACCCTGTTTGCACTCACGGTTATCCCTTGAGTCATTTAGTACCATGAAAATCCACTTGTTAAATGGAGGTAAATTAAAAACCTATAATGTTTTTTAGCAACAGTCAACTAAACAAACATTGGGACAAACACGGGCCTGGACTTGGTTTTTTTCTCATAATTCATACACAAATTCAAGTTCGAATCCTCCAAATCTAGATAATAATTAATAGAGATGATAAAATAAAAAATGGACGAATTGGTCTTTTTTTGGGTTACTGACAGCAATACGGAACTAAGTAATAACTGCATTCGACGATATAGCATAAGACATACGACGCAAACACTGATTTTAATGTGTGCTTTTCAGCATTGTATCATACCATTAAACTTGCCATCACGTCCAAATTTAGAGAAAACTGTTAAATATATACGCAACATTATTTTCCCAGTGGAAAATTTGAAAATGAAATACGGAACAAAATAGCGGTTTATGAAACTTTGTCGAGATGGTAAAGTTTTACCATATTATTTGCTTCGTAACAACACGTCGATATGTTCATGTTCGGACCAACATCTCATTTTTGATTTAGTCTATACTAAGATAGACAAACCGGGAAATGCAAATGTTTTGTTTTCAATGTAAAACGGTCCCCAAGCCCAGATAATTTTTTATCTTTCATCTAAAATGTAAATAGAATATTTTGTTTGCATACAGTCATGTACATGAAATTCCTCACATGTCGTACTGAAATAACGGCTGTCCGGGATTGTAATTCCAGGTTTTTGCCATGTGGATTTAGCCAGTGATTATTATGTTAGCTTATTAGCTTTTCACAAACGTCGTAAATTACATGCGGTACAGAAATTGATGTCGTGACTTGGTATCGAAATAAACCATGCGTCAAGACAAGCCCTTGGTAAAGCGCGCACGACGCGAATGGCGCCGACAATTTAAAGGTTTTGGGAAATGAAAATTAACACCAAATTTGCTTTATACACAATTCAAGGGATAATACCCCTGCAGACAAAGGGACAAACTAAAATTTGTTTTTATTTCACAAAGAAATGCCCTTCAAAGTGTTCTTGTCATGTGCGCTGTGCTCATAGCTAATCAGACAGGGAACCCACATTTGAAAAACAAACTTAAAGCACATGATTGGTAAACTGTTACAAAGGGCGTTATACTTCCACTCCTGATTAAAAGCCCATATTGATAAAACTACCCGGTAGAAATAGGTGCACTAATACTTATAAAAACTTGCATTGTTTCTGTGTTGAGTTGAATAGTAAAAAGGTCTTTTGCAAAAGCCTTTTAAAAAAACACCTTCAGTTGTTAATTTCTCACACAAAATACCATTTTGGACAGAAATAAAATCATGTTGTGTTTGTTACCATTGTTATTAACGCTTTTAATAAGGCTTTTCTTGTCAACTCGTGAAAAGAATTGGGGTCATTGCAAATAATGTAGGCTAATCTACCTTTAAGTAAAACGTTTTGGCAACACGGACATAAAACCTAATAGATTACTTTGTCAGATTAGTTAAATAATATAGAGTATTAAACATGATGCGTTACTGAAACAGTATCTTTGCTATTTGTACAAGATGTCCCGTCTGTGTTTACACACATTAGACACTGTGCGCAATTGGACTTTTTTTGGAAAACTTACCGAGACGATAGCTTTACTTTTTCCATTATTATTATTATTATTATTTATTCATGTCATAAACAATACATAGGCCTACAAGATGGGCATAGGAGGGACAAAAGCGATAATAATCACTGTAGCCATACCTGCCACTCCACATCGAGTAGTGAATTAAATAAAATAAGCATATGAGTCTGTTTTCAATACTGGAGAGACCTTTTCCTCCAGGATTATATCTTTGTACAATGTCATTCATCTTCTCTCAAAACAAACAAAACATCTTAAGATAGATCTAAGGATAACTTCAGCTAAAGAACTGCAACAAGTAGTGCAACAACATACCTTCCTGAAAGCCCTGCGTGAAAATTTCCAATATACCGTATGTAACAAGGACACAAAAAAATGTCACCAAGTATGTGTCCTATGTTACATACGTTAAATAGGAAATTTGTAGGGCCTACACAGGTTTTTAGAAAGGTATGTTGTTGCACTATTTGTTGCTGAAGTTATTTTCTTGAGATTTGTTTTAAGATATTTCTTTTGTTTCGAGAGAAGATAACTGGCATTGCACAGAGATATGATCCTGGTGAAAAAGTCTCTCCAGTATTGAAAACAGACTTATATACATTCTATAAACTCGAAATAATTAAATTAATTAATTAATTAAATACGAAGCCGAAAAAATTGAGAGGGATAATGATTAAAAAAAAACACTTTTAACTGCCCATGAAAATTGACCAGGGAATTTTTCCCGAGACGATAAGTCCAGTGCGGACACAGCGAGTCGCATACGTCTGTGCCGTGAAGGTCATACTGTGAATAGACTGGTCCCCTGTCCATATGCGCTACGCTGCTCTCCGCTATATACTGCCGAAGTGAATACGTCATCTTTTGTTAGTTGCCTAGGCAATGGCTCTAAACAAAAAATCACTGAACCGTGTCCCAGTGCTTTTGCAATGGTACTTTTTTTCTGACGGCCATGATGTTTAGAGCCAATTACCATGGCAACCCGTCACACTTTGTCACACAGGCACACGCCGAACAATAACCACGTTTGATTGGTCGCGTGTATTAAATATATGCATGATCTATTTTTAGAGTTAGCTCAACGACAAGTGAATTTCGCAATCGTTAATTTGCATAAACCTCCAGGAATAGACTACTAAAGTGTGACGTCAGTTCCCATGGTAATTGGGTCTAAACATTCGCTGGTAATCTGAAACGTCCATTGGTATAGCGCAGGAAAACAGTTCACTGGTTTTAGTGTAGACCCAATAACCATGGCAACACACAAAGGGTGACGTTTTCACTTTAGTAGTCTATTCCTGGATATTTATGCCAAACATGGCGGCGTGTACCTGTCCTCATATACGAATGGGATAAAGACAGTGGACCAGTCTATACTTTGAAGGGACAATGCGCATGCTCTCGGTAAAATTTAGACTGGTTCCCGTTCCCTACGTAGTCTCCAGACGTCTTTCAGACGTTGTCTATATTATTAGGATGGGAACCAATCTAGGTAAAATTTTCGTGTGTCAAAAAGTCCAAATGCGGACAGCAGTAAAATTTAGCCATTTTTCATTTTACCATCGTCTCGGTAAAACCTCTCAAAAAACAAGTTCAGTGCGGACACGACTTATAGTGTAGACATAAATTAATACATTTGTTCTCGCTCAATTATTTAGGCATGTTACCACCCAATTTCGTTTCAGATTCATTCATTCATTTTAGTGCGAAATTGAATGCATTTGGTGAGTATCGTTCAGTTATTTAAAAAGAGCATTCAATTTCGGTTTTTCGGGAAATGCCACCGAAAATCATTCAAATCTCCCCAACCCTATGTTCAACATGTCATTGGACTTCAAAGACGTATGACCATAATGCATACGATTTCAGATTTATTAAAAGCTACGGGATGATTATAAATACCCTATACACATGCTATACAAGATTTTGTAATGACCCAAATTTCTAATAAAACTCATATGACCGGCAAAAACATACTCAAATGGAAGATAGAAGTCCAATGCAATAATTTCGCCCAAGATGGTACTTTTCTAAAATAAGATTTATAACTTTATATAAATGCGTGTGAACACGCATTTTACAAGGACTTCCTCATGTAAACTAAACAAAGCTCCTGACTACCATGGAACTATTGTTCCGTTTTCCGTCACGGTCCAGAGAACCTGCCTATAGGGCCTAGATAGAACGCGACGGCGGCTTCGCACAATTCCTTGAAAGCATAGACACAGTTTCTCACTGTTTTCTATTGGAATGTAGATAAGGTATACTGAGCTACATGTAACTTCAATACATACATGTTGATTGTGGGACATTCAAAACCACGTGATTGACTACTTGCTGTGTAAAGTAATGTAAACCTCAGTTTTAAATAATTATTCATAGATGATTCATGATGCCACGCAAAAATGCTGGACTATATTGCCTCGGGTTCTTGTGGGGAAAACGGTAAACAATGTAATTGTATGATGTTTCTGTTTCTATAGGTTTTCCCGCTCGAATTCATCAGAAATGCATTCGATTTCGTTTGTAGAAGTACGTATTCAAGTGATTTTGATCAGGACGCAATTTCTCTGGTTCTTATTCATTTGCACGTTATTCAATTTCGTTTAAAGACATTCACATTTGTTCGCTAAAATATCTAGATTAGATTTTGCGTCATTTAAATACAAAGCATTGAATCGTGCGTGACATTGCCGGTTGCGATTATTTTGCGTCCACGGAGTTGCCGCTTGTTCAGTGATACTCGCGAGTTCAGTTTTGTGACCAGATTTTGCTTGATGCTGACAGTTCCGTCGCGGCGAGAAAAAAAAACAGTTTGACATGAGGGCGGCTTAAAAGGTCTAGAGAAATGAAACGTACACTAAACTTGGATTAAAGGCACTTACTATATAATGCTATATGTATAAGGCAAATGTCAAATTCAAATTTGTTTCACAAAGAACATAGGCCTAAGTATCCTTAGTTTTTCCCTTTAAAATTGTAAGGGCGCTGTTCCAGTTAGTCATGGAGCAAACCCAATGACGAGGAGACGCGAAAGTTATTTATGGGAAACCCATGAATAGACTGCCTGAAAACCAATTGGAGCGAAAACTGTTGCCGCCTCAAAACACCACATTTAAAATCGGTTTATAATATCATTCATCGACCCTGTAAAGCTCCAGTCGTGTTTTATTATTTGTATGCTCCCAAACAATTTAAAGTCGGATCACATTTCGGCCGAGACATATAATGTGTCGCCGGGGAGTCTTACATTTGTCGTAAAGATTTGTTCGATTACTAGAGAGGTTAAGGTTCACACCGCGTTGAGCAGCCCCATTTTAAAAATAAGTCGTTGGAAAGTTAAATTTCGGTTTCTGTATGTGACCGTTTCCTAAGTTACAAAGATCACATTCATCAAGTATTTGTTTACATTTAAAGCGCCCTCTATTCAAGTCTTGCCTGCCGGTGTGCGCACGCATCATGCTTTGCATAAATATGCTTAGGGAATGATGTAAAAGGTATCAAAATTTAAAGCCGATGTTACATGCGTGCGCACAGCGGTAACCACTCCCCCGGTGTTTTGATGCCTACCGTGACGTCAGAGGTCACACCTTCTATAACCAAACTTTAAAAAGTTTGGTTAAAACCTTCTGAAAAAGTGGCAGGCAGGAAGGATTTTAATCTCATAAGAACAATTTATTATCGTGTTACAAGTTGTACTCCTTTACATGCACACATCAAACTGTGTTCCTATCAACGTTCAGAATTTCTGGTACGTATTTCTACAAACTGACAAGTTTGTCCCAGGAGCATGTAGGACTTTCTGCAGAATGACATGGACTGTTTTGTTTCAACTTAACTCTCTCTGCGTGTCATTGTCAAACTCCAAATCCCACGCGACAGGCTCGTAACCTCGTTCCCATAGAAACCTGACCTGTATCTTCGAGGGATGCATTTCATTTCTTTCAAACTACATGTATGTGTGTTTTCTGTGTTTTTGGTTAAAGATATATTACAGGATTGGAAAACTGTTACAATCGGCGTTATCTCCGTGTGCGATTGAGATGTGTGTGATAAAAACCAACGTGTGTTTATGTATACATGTAAATCAGCTCAGTAGGCCTACCTCATCTACGTTCCGAGAACACAACGACAAACTGTGCCCATGCTTTCAGATTGTACAAAGCCATCGTCTTATTGAGGCTTGTTCCCTGGCAATACTGCACGAAAAACGGAGCCATAATACCACAGTTGTCAGGAGTATATAGTTTCATTCACACGAGGGAGCCCTGGTAGAAAAATGTGTGTGCAGACGTATTTATATAAACTCGTCTTAAAGGGACACACCGGCTTTGTTGGGCTATTTTGGGCTCGAAATAGACCCATACATCATTCTGACGCTTTAAATTTCCAGAGTAAATTAAATATATCATGAAAAGACGCCGTAAAATTTGGCCGTTTCTGAGCATTTGTCAAAAATTCGAGGTCACGAGACTTTTCGGAACCAGAATCTGGTTCCGAAAAATCACGTGGTCTTGTAAGTTAGTTGTACTTCCAGCCGTAGAAACCAGTGCGAAGTGCCAGATGCTTTTGTCATTCGCGGTTGGTTTCTCTTCTTGTTGGAAAATAATGTCCTACGAACATTATGTAGTACATACGTATTTTCCAATTTTTACACAAATCTACCAACAGATTTTATAAGAAGGGTTTCTTGGTGTTGATATGGATGATTTTCGTGTCTTCGCTTCGCGTTCGCGGCGATAAATAATATCCGAAGAAAAAAACCGTTGCGTTCGATGTGCTTCCTCGAATCACCACTGACCTGGGAGATCATGTAAGGTGTAATGAGTCAGGGAAAACAAGGAATCGAGGTTAAACACGTGTCAACCCATATCGAACGCCACCTTTATTTACAAACACATTATACATCGCGACGGCTGGTAAAGCGTATATAGCCCAACATTGTCTCTTTTGTTAATTTTAAACATTTCTAGTTAATTACGTGACATTTAGTTATTTTTTTTTCGCAACGACCATCGAAATATTATTGTCAAGGATGCTAGATTCCTACATAATGTAAACAGTAAGCCGGTGTGTCCCTTTAAATTATCGTTTTCTTATAAAAAAATATCTGGACGGAAACATTGGATTGGACAGTTAGAACCATTGTTTTCCATTCGAGTTAGTTTTTTTGTTTTTCGGTCAAATGATGATGACATTTTTGGGACATTGCAAATCCTGTATAGTGACTTTAATGGTACATTGATTGTTAAAGGGGTGGGCTTTACCCTTATTCATTTACTTTATATTAGGGATGTTTAAATGCACGTATTGCGCGAGCGTGTGCGGGTTTTTGTATTGAAATGGGGGACGTTTAACAATAGGAACAATAGGGTCCGCGATTGCGAAAGACGTCCGCGATTTGGAATCGTGTACAAAACAAATTAGAGCAGTCGCCAAAAAAACTAAGGAACAATGGGACGTCCGCGGTGGGAGGTGGGTTCACCACTACATGAACGCGAAATGCTTTGAACACTGGTCATATCATGAGGAGGTAGAATACGTTTTGACTGGTTCATGATTGCTTTTTGAGTAAAACAGTGTAAACTGTTGTTTTACCACAAGACGAAGTTCTGTGTTTTCCGCCTACACATTTTGGACTTTTCACCTATGCAGAGATGACCCATCGCCAGAGGGCCCTAGTCATGCTGCGAAAAAATAGAGTCCTTTGATAGGAGTTACGACAACTTGCAGTCATGGGGGACGCCATCTTGTCCACTTAGCGTGACAACTCGGAATTGAAACTCAAATATTTAACAAGGAAACAGAAAAAAAGACACCACTGGAGCTATTCTGTTGGGTATATGTTGTTTTTGATTTTAAAAAAAGCAGTCTACATACATAAGTCAGGGTGTCTAAAAAGGTCCAGATCAAACCAGGCAGCCTCATAATCTATGTTTCCCCGGATCCTGATAGGGAATCTTCTTTACATGAAAAATAGTCTTTATTGCATACAAATCAGTCAAACGAATTAAAAGTTATGTCATCTTTGGTGCAGCAAAGTAGCACTTATGAACCATGCAGTCACTCCAAGTAGAGGGATGACATTGCTTGATTATTGTGTCTCCCACGGACACAAACACGTTGGCATAAGTGGGGCTCGAACCCATAACCCTCCGATTACGAGTACGGCTGTGTATCCATTATAGGCCACACGTGCTCTCAACATATGTTTGTTGATCGTCTGATAATCCTGCATGTGTTAGTTCAGTAACTGTTAGACAGTGCCACTGCCGGTTCATTATTACGGGACCAAATAAAAACGAGCCATTATTTTCTAAACTTGTCCCGATCGCGATAGTTTTGGGGATAAAATGAGACTCCTTTTCTTAAAAACCGCAACACACATGACGTAGCGATTCCACACATGCTTGCTGGTATACATGTAGTCTCAAAGGCCAAGCCTATACACATTGTAATTTCGAGTGAGCTTTGGTACATACACAAACTTAGCCACCCTGTGGAATATTTCCCTATAAGTATACAATGCCTTTAGGGATTTAACATCGCACGAATGCAGATAAAAACATTCCTGGACATATCGAGGACATATGTGAACGAAATGTTCTGAATGGTTGTCAAAATGTCCCGAGGGCAAGCTAAATACGCGAGTGTTATGGACTGTTCTTTCGTATTGTTCAGCCTTTATTGTTGTATGAAGTTAAGTTGAGTAGATCTTCGATAATATCACATTATGTCTATTGTTTGGCAAAACGCCATGAATTGCATGTCCAGAGGGAGTCTTTAAACCCTAACGCTTTTTATCCAGTTTTTGCCACACTTTCTCTGACATTCCACATAACCCGCTTTGGTCTCAAAAGATGTTTGTATGAAAGTATGCCAAATAATACGTTTTGCATGTTCCATCAATTTCGGAGATTTTAACGGTTGCTTAAGCTATAGGCCTACTTGCAAGTTTTCTGTTTATGCTAATGTAGAGCAAAGCTGTGATATCATCTCACCAACAACAGAAGAATTATCCATAGACTTGTGTACTAAAGTGGTGTATTTTCAGTGGCGTCATGAAAAGATATGATGAACTCCAGTGTATACCGAGTTTGCTTTATGTCATTTGCAACAATTTCCACACTTTTTTTGCTGAGTCAAAATTGATCAGTGGGCTACTGTTGCTCTTTTGAAACTAATGTTTTTCTTTGTTTTTCAACTGTGGGTTCCCTTAATCGTGACTATAGGCCTATATGAAAAGCGCCGCTTCCTGTCAAGAAATTTTGAAGGTCAAAAAATGTAATTTCTTTGTGAAATAAAAGCAAATTTGAGTTTTTCACTTTGCCTGCAGTGATATCACATCTCTTAGAACAAATGGGTGTTAATTTATTTTCATTTCACAAAACCTGTAAACGCTGTTACACTTTAGGCCTATTATATAAAGGTTTTTGTTCGCGGATGCTGCTGGAAAACAAAGCATATGTGACCTGCCACGGCAAAATGAGGAATGTCCCCCAAATATTAAAACCACGTAATCGGCGCCTGAAATTAAATATACGGGTCTTTCTATAAATTAGGGGTCCAAAAGTGTGATATTTAGTGTCCCCCGTTACACCATGATATGTGTTACTTTTCGTACAAAAATCATTAAAATGGCTTTTAAACCATTTTGTATGAATTGTACTTTATGTACTCACTCTTTGAGATGGAAAGTATTTACAGAATGTGTCCTGAATTTACAAAAAAAACAAGATGTAAAACGTAACGGGGGACACTAACATTGGACTCCTAATTTATAGAAAGACCCATACGTGAAAAATTTGTCCACAATCGAATTTTTTTTTTTTTGGCATATTTGCATTGCATAAGTATTCTAGATTCATCTTATAGAGTAGTTGGTTTTGTCAAAATGTTAAATAAACCTGCATCAGCTGTGTAACACGGCATCAGCTGTGTAACACAAGTTTTTTTCAAAGCCGTTTTTCTGGTAACGACAGCGCGCTGAGTCATCTTTGTTGTCATATTTCCAAAATGCAGTAAATTTTGTGTCATTGGAAAGCTGAATAACTAGTCTTTCCTCTCATGCATAAACTTTGGGGGACATTCCTCATTATACCGTGGCATAGTTCTCTGACCTTATACATGTATTCCAGATGAAATAGTCACAAGAGGGCGCGTTAACTGACTCCTCACAGGACCGTGTAGGCTACATGACGCTACCCGAACGTATTTACGCCCTTTCTATAGACACACGAGTAAGGGCGTACTCCTCGTTATTACTCGTTTATAGAGACCGTGCTTGCGGCAAGTCACACTTCCGGGGACCAGTCAGGGAAGGGCAATGCGGTTTTAATGTTGCGACGATCTTTTTTGAATTATCACTTTATCGTGCGGCGCGGCGTTTGTAAACGTCCAGACGCCAATAAATGGAAAAGGCACCTTAAAATCTATCGATTCAATAAATAAAATGAAGAAAATGTCCTAGTCTGTCACAAATAAATACAAATGTTTGACCCTTGTTTCCGGTTTGCAAGTACCTTTACGAATGGCATGCAGGCTCATTGGCTTGGTGCATCTCAGGAAATATTAGCGTTGCTAGATCAAATATCTGGTTTGAACGTCAACTTGAACGTTCACTTCCGTTGAGAGTAGATAAAGCCACCAAAAATCCCAATCAAATAAAGTATACATGGACGGAAATCGTAAAGACCGTCTGAAGAACTTTTGAAAACGGCTATAATGCAACGTATTCGCGCCAACTACACGACGCCAAAATATTCGCGGCGCTATTTGCGGACTACCAGCGACGCGCTGTCATGGCTGTGTATTTTTTTCTATGGCGTGTAGTGTTACCAGTTTATCTCAGAGACGGAAGTAAAAGGTCAGATTTAAAATATTGTCAAGTTTTTGCAATAAGCCAGTTGCGTGATATATTTGCATAAATCCTAGAGTCCTGCCTCTGGGTCATTCCATGTCAGACCAACGCACTTTGTTACCTTATGTCTTCCGATTTTGATAAAAAATTGCTGTGCTTATAGGTCATGTGAGCAATGAATGCACACCGATTTTTAGCCCGATCCGACCTACCATGTGGTCAGGGCAGACACCACAACAAAATGGACATTTTTTAGAGTAAAATACCACCCTTTTGGTACAAATATGTCAAAACCATGTCAATTTTCATCGAGTATATGCAAATTTGGTATTAAAATAATGAGAATTGCATGCTCAAATCAATTCTTTTGTCAAAAATAAATTTTGTAAAAAGTAGGTCACCGTACCTTTAATATGTTATCGTGACCTTTGACCAAATTTGTGTACAGTTACAAATTAGTCAATTTATATACTTTACATTATAAATCCACTAACACAACTCAATCTTCTGTTTCTAAAGTTACTAAAATTAAAACTAGATTTGTAAATGTATAAAGAACAAGCCAGAAAAAGCAAAATTCTACCTTCTGATTTTAAGGAAACTGTATCACCAGAATATCTGGCCTCTGATCAGTTGTGCTAACACTACAGCCTAGCCCTGCACTATACATTGTATATTTGTTATTGACTGGACAAAACATGACACTTGAGGGCGCTTTAATTCATGCATCAGTCAACACACAAGGCTTGCAGTTTAGCATCTGTAATTCAAGTTCTTAACAGATTCTACAACAGTTGGGGAAATTTTGCTCATAGACAGTCTTCTCTTTGGAGTGGGTGACACAATGTCTCAGTCTCAGTGTTCAGTGGGACAGCGCCTGAATGAAGTATGTTCTGATGACACTGAACATTATCTACACCCACCACTGCCCGCACGATGAGGAATTGCAATGTCTGCGTCTCGGATCAGGTTGTGAAACAATAACCACAGTCTGCAAGTTACACTCCCGACGATTTGGAAGGCTGTATTGCAGTAATCAGCGGAGGTGCTGTGATCCTCACAACCTTCACTCTGGTAAGGTGCGTGCCAAATGGTTGCGAGAAATAACATTCGAACAATCACAAAAACATTAACACCTTGGTCTAATACCTGGAAAGAAACTCTGCCGCATCTGTCGTTCATAAATTTTCAGCGTGTCTGTACCACAACCTGAACTGTCTTCAATAAGATCAAGTACTGAACATGTACCGTCTCCAAGTACTGATTCATCTGATGAACCATCAACAAGTCAAGCCTACCCATCTCAGACACCCATTCAGCATGTTCAGGAAGTGGCTGCCACCGCATCACTCTCATCTGTAAATCAGGCTCTTCACATTAGCCCTCAAAATGAGAATTTCAACAACCAAGAATAATTTTAGTAACAATTGAAGCAGAACAGTAAGTTGTGTTAGTGGATTTCTAATGTAAAGTCTATAAATTGACTAATTTGTAACCTACCAACTGTACAAAATAGTCAAAAAGTTGCAAATTTTAAAGATCCCAATTTGTTCTAAGTAGATTATAATAGAGGAAGACATGCTCTATCAAGTCATTATCATTTCGTTGATTTTCGGAATGATACATTATTACAAAAATTGGGTCAAAGGTCACGATGACATATTAATGGTCACGGTGACCTACTTTTCATTATTTTAATACCAAATTTGCATATACTCGATGTAAATTGACATGGTTTGGACATACATGTATTTGTACCAAAAAGGGTGGCATCTCACTCTCAAAATGTCATATTGTTGTGGTGTCTGCCCTGAGCACATGGTAGGTCGGATCGGGCTAAAAATTGGTGTGCATTCATTGCTCATTAGGACCTACAAGCACATCAATTTTTATTAAAATCGGAAGACATAAGGTAAAAAAAGTGCGTTGGTCTGACATGGAATGAGCGCAGAGCTACGCTATGGCGCTCGCATAATAAGATAGACATGTACCAGACTACCAGGCCGTTGGCAACGGTTGCCAAGTGGCAAGGGGGTGCACGCTAGAACATGTTAGCCGGCGCGAAAGTCTGTACGGTACCTGGAATACCTCGCACATTACTCTATGCATTTTGAAGCTGGACCATCCGATATTACATTGAAATTGAAATGAGCATGTTGAAACATGTACTCGCCATGAAATTTCGTCAAAATAACGAGTTAGAACGTCTTGTTTGACTCGAAATGGACGTTAACTTTGACAGCTGGATCGTTCCCAATCTGTGCATGATAAATTAAAGAAAAGAGTAACGATTTCGGGTTATGAGACTGGTTTAAAGTTGCCGATTGAACGTCGAACCTGAACAAAGGGAGACGTAAACACTATACAGCAAAATTGACTTGAAATAGGGGAAATAAGATGACATGCAGCTGGTAAATCTTGCCACAATATGATTAAAAAAATATCGCCGTTGATTGTTTATCCATTTGACGGAACATCGTCAGAACTTGGCGAGTTTTACTATTCCAGAACGCGCGTTCAACATAACAGCGAGCGACTCTGGTTTTGCGTAGGTAAGGGGTGAACATTTAATTGCCGCGGTACCCCGAGAGGGCGCCCTTTGTCTTGCCGCTAGTCGAGAAAGTTATCTTTTCCAACGCTCCATCAAGCTTTGAGGCGGTGCCCGGTTGGCTCTGGGTAAGAAATTCCGTTTTTTTAAGTGTTAAATGAAAACAGAGTACCTTATGCATATTATCATGTCAATGTTAGAATATTGTAGCTTCGATAGGGATCAACAATTTTTTTATTACGACTCCATTTAGTTGGGTTTTGGGAGTAAATATATTTGGGGTCTAACAGAAAGCTTTGCGCGCGTGTAGCCTATATAGGCCTACACACACGAACCGTAGAGTAGTCCAAAATTGGCGTGTACTAAGCTAGTTTAGCTAATGTCGATTCATTTGCATATATGAGCGCGCGCTCTGTGCACGCGCGCTGAGTGTGAGCCAGGGGTAAAATACGTAGATACATTGCGCTCGACCCGGATCATTCAGTTGTTGTTGTGACATGTAAATATTGTCGTCCAGATTATACGGTACATGTACATCTAGTTTGTTTTGTTTATGCAGCTAGATGATGTAAAGCGAACCTCACATTCATTGGCAAATATGACACTGTTAGACTGAAATTACCGAAACGAGTGGGAGAGGCTGACACCCTCTAGTGTTGGGCGAGTGTCCTGACCAGTTGATAAACCTTTTTTTTTTTAAAGTTAATTTTATAGGGGTTACCATGAAAATGAAGTGTACTCAAACATAAATTATCAATGATTGTTTACATGACTCAATCCATTAAAGGTATAGTGGATGTGTTTCTAAAGTATTGTATTTTATATTTTCCTATCGTAGGGATTTGTTTGTTTGTTCGTTCTTAGATTTGGCATGTTTTGTCATCTCTATGTCGACCTAAATTGCAATGACTGATCTGCCAATAAACAAATGACTAGGAGATTTGTTGATGTCTTCAGTGGTTCTTGTCTTCTCGTCCAATCCTGGGATAGTCTCCCACTCCGGAGTTAATCCAGATGCTCCACCCCTCACCCTACACCTAGTAGAGGTTACTACACGTACACTGTAATGGGACATTACATATTCACTGTACTTGTTGGTAGATGAGACCGTTAAACTGTTAGGACGCCCTCTCTGGTAAGTGTGTATTTACTGTGTGACCTCGGACGAGAGGCATGATGGGATATGATTCAAGATGGAGAGTTTTGTTTATGTTGATTCTTATCAAAGTCCAATGTGTTTCAATACATAATCAGATGTGATGATTGTTCAGAAGGAGTGATTTTCGTGGATTTTGCTGAGTCAGTGCGGCAACGTTGTGTGTGCGATGTACAGATGCATCACGTGCGATCACCGGCGAACGCGATGAGTATAGTTTCGATTATTTTGCATCGCTAGACAGCCGTAGCGTTTGACTGCAGCATTGTATAACCAGTTGTTGTTATTTTTCTCGATTGTTTTTTTTCCTGTTAATCTGGTGTTCAAAGATGGCACAGTGTTCTGATAAAATGGTTTATTTGCAGCGATCTACGGCTGATTACACAACACAGCTGTGTCATATCAATCATATTGATATCATTGAAGCTTAAACCAAACAGGAAAGAATACAATGTCTGTGTGATCTTCCACAAATCAAAGAGCCAGACACGGGTAATGATGTGTCGCCAAATCAGTCAGATTTAGGTCAAATCCTTGAAAAGTTAGAGGCTCTTCGTAGGGGTGAAACCGAAGCTCTTTGCCAGTCACTGCTCAAAGCCATGACAGAAGCAACTAAAGCCTCGGTATCTGCCATTAGGGTTGGGCCAGAGCTACCCGACTTTTTATTTTTTTTAATTTTTATTTATTTATTCACCACATCCAACAGCGGAGGGACCGCCAATTACAGGAATGGGAGCAAGTGTGGTTGAGTGCCTTGCTCAAGGGCACAGGTGCTACAACCCGTCGCGGCCCGGAATCGAACCTACATTCTAGTACTAGCACAGGAACCTAAGTTCGACGCACTAGACCGGTCGGCCATAACACCCCATAAGTTATCAAGTGATGA
Source organism: Henricia sp. BOLD:AAB3569 (assembly GCA_037783545.1). NCBI lineage: Eukaryota > Metazoa > Echinodermata > Asteroidea > Spinulosida > Echinasteridae > Henricia > Henricia sp. BOLD:AAB3569. The sequence goes on along the minus strand of JBBELK010000333.1, from coordinate 316,228 downwards.
TGACATCACCTGTTATTTGGCCACTTTTGAACGATGGCCATATCAGCAAAGAAGCCAAAGAAGGAATGGCCTCGTTTACTAGGGCCATATCTTACTGGGAAAGCCCAGAAAGCCTTTCATGCTCTCTCTAAAGGAGACAAAAGGAATATTCGAAGATTGTCGATATTATTTTACGACATTATCAGCTCACACCTTAAGCATATCGACTAAGGTTTAAGACAGCTTCCAAGAAGCCCGACGAAATTTTCGAAGAGTTTGCGACAAGGCTTGAATTATACTTCAAAAGGTGGCTGAAGCCGTCAGATGAATCTGCAGCATCTGGCGATGTGACACGTATGATGCAGCTCCTACTGATAGACCAGCTCTTGACGTCAATGCGTAGTGAGCCGCTACGAATAAAGCTGCGTGAAAAAAAGCTGACGACTGTGCAGGCCGTAGCCAGACAGGCCGACGAATACCTGTTAAATCGTAAGATGGAAGATTCAATTCCTGCTCCCGTCAGGAATGTTCAGCCCATGAATCCGAGGGCATCAGAAGGTCGACCACAGTTGACCAAAGCTGAAGTTGGCTTTGCCCACTCCGGGAAAAGTCCCATCCAAGGAAACTCCAGCACCGCAGAAGCGTTTCGGATCGTTCGAGACCGTGTGTTTTCGATGTCGACAGTTGGGACACAAGGCTGCTGACTGTCCACTTCCGCCCCCGCCACAGGTAGCTGCTAGACAAGCATCTAATGTGAAACACACACATACGAGACAAAACCAGCGCCGGGTAAAACAAGTGACAAGACAGTCAAACCCACTGATGGGTCTCAAGTGAATTTTGTCCAGTCACCGGAACCCGCTGAAACTGATGAAATCTGTTCTGGTCCCTACATCATCGCACAGGTGAATGGTCATGACGTGAAGGCGTTACTGGACACCGGTTCTGCCATTTCGCTCATCGATGAAGGGACGTGTACGAAGTTAGGGTTAGATGTAACCCTAGGATCCTCTGTAGGACCGTTGAAAACCGTGCACACAATCAGTGTTGCAGATGTTGATGTCGCCGTTGACATACATAAAGTTCCATCATTGCCCATGCCAGTACTGCTTGGAAGAGATTTTGCTCAGAAAGCAAAATTAGTCATCAATTTTGTTGACAACACTTACTGGATGGAAGACCGAGGGAGTGAACCCCGCCTAAAGTGGCCTCTCCTTGGCCTACCGGTATATTCGAGCTGTCAGCAAGAGCTCGTGAATTCAACTTCAGAGTCCGACAATGGATGAGCAGGCCTTTGGGCCACAGTGACTTTCACTTTTGTTCATCCTGGCCACCTTAGATTGGTTTGTCTTTGTGTCTTGTTACCAACCCCCCCCCCCCCCCACCCCACCCCCCTCCCCCACAACTTTACTTTTTATATTTATATACTTATCAATTTATTACCCTATTTATTTGCTCTCTTGTTTATAGGAATATTCTGTTGTATTGTTGCTTGTGTTGGCCGAATAAATAATAATAATAATAATAATTCTGAGACATGTCACTCTGAATCAAGTCTCACCGATAGTGATCGTCAGGAGTTGGAACAACTTTTTGATGAGTTTCCTACAATCTTTTCCGTGGGCCAGTGTATCGCCTTTCACCTGATCGACGACGATCCCTGAGAAAACAACTTGATGAGATGCTTACAGATGGGCGGATAGAGCCGTCATCATCGCCGTGGGCGTCCCCAGTCATCATGGTCCCGAAGTCTAGTCCAGGCTACTACAGAATTTGTGTGGACTATCGAAAATTGAACCGCATCACCAAAGTTGATGCTTACACTATGCCGACAGTGGACTCAATTGCATGGTGCCACTATTTTCAGTTCACTGGATCTGAGAGAGATTGCAGCCAGCCGGCCTCACTGTGAATCAACAGAAGTGTACCTTTGGCTGTACATCGATGACCTACCTTGGCCATGTCATTGACGGCGAGGGACTTCGCAAGTCACCAGAGAAAGTCCAAGCTATTTTCGACTATCCAGTTCCTCAGAATCGGAAGCACTTGGAACGATTCTTGGGAATGGTCACGTGGTATGCGAAATTCATACCACATCTCGCCGAAATCTCGGCACCGTTGAACCAGTTAAGACACAAGTCAGCAGAGTGGAATTGGACCCAAGAATGCACTTCAGCTTTTCAGGAGTTGAAACAGATTCTAGCGTCTGAGCCTGTACTGACTTATCCTGATCTGAGCCGACCATTTGTCATACACACAGACGCCAGCGGTACGGGTCTGGGTGCAATGCTCATACAGGAGACTGATGGCAACTTTTGTGCAGTAGCTTATGCGAGCCGCTCTCTAAAATCCGCAGAACGCAATTATAGTGCAACAGAGCGCGAGTGTTTGGCCGTTGTATGGGCCTTGGAGAAGTGGAGGCCATATTTTGAGGGTTCTAGGGTTAAAGTTGTGACCGACCACCAGGCCTTATAACTTGGCTATTTAGGAAAGCCCGACTGACAGGTAGACTTGCAAGATGGGTTTTGCGCATGCAGGATATTGTGTTTGACACTACGTACCGTCGAGGCGTTTTGCATGTCGTGCCAGATGCGTTATCGCGTGTTCATGAGTACTCTCTAGTGGGTGTCGTCCGTAAACCGCGCCCTTCTTCGAAAGAGACTAGTCGACAACTTAGTGCGCCTGACGAACAGCGCGCTGCTGCGAATGTGGATCGCGATGACAGCGATGCCAGTTGCGCTGCGTTGCGCTGTATGCAGCCGATTGATGAGGTTTTATTTATTTATTTATTTATTTATTTACCACATCCAACAGCGGAGGGACCGCCAATTACGGGAATGGGAGCAAGTGTGGTTGAGTGCCTTGCTCAAGAGCACAGGTGCCACAACCCGTCGCGGCCCGGAATCGAACCTACATTGATTAATTGGATCCAGTGTGATGGTTGCCAGAAATGGTACCACATGGTTTGTGTACATGTTATTAGGAAAAGCAAGCTGCGGCAATGCTAATGTATTCCTGTCCGAAATGTAAGAGAAAACGTTGGGAAACCAGACGAGACTTAGAATGGCGAGCTGTAGGTGCCACACCACCGACAGAGCCACAGACACAAATACCCGACCTTGACAAAGTCATAGAGCAACAGAGAGTCGACACCGTGCTGGCGGATCTGCTTATAAGTGATTCCCCGGTGTACAGGCAGAATAATGGTGCTTGGTACCATTACCACAAAGGGAAATGGAAATTGATTGTGCCACAGTCTCTGAAAATGGCTGTGCTGCAAGCGTGTCATAGTCATCCGACAGTTGCCCACCTTGGCCGTACCAAGACAGTTCAGCGATTGAGTAGTCTTCGGTTATGGTGGCATGGTATGGCTAAAGACGTCCGAAGTTTTGTTCGTTCTTGCCAAGTTTGTCAGAAAACGAAGCCAGTGTTCAGGAAGCCCCCTGGACTCATGCTGTCAACTCACTCCGATGAAGTGTGGGAAACAGTTGGTGTTTACATGATGGGCCCACTCCCTAAGAGTTATGCTGGTCATAAATATCTTCTGGTTGCAGTGGACCATTATTCAAAGTGGGTAGAGGCCATACCCATCCGTAAAGCGACAGGCAAGGAAGTAGCAAGTGTTATGGTGCGACAACTATTTTGCAGATATGGTGCCCCCGAGAAGGTTCTTTCGGACAACGGTTCCCAATTTACGTGCAAGGCCTTTGCAGCTATTTGTGAAGAGTGGGGAGTGCAGCAGCTCTACATTTCTCCATATCACCCTTAGAGTAATCGGGTTGAGCGGACAAACAGAAACCTGAAGGGAATGATGCGTGTCTATGTTGAAGGGGATCACCGCACATGGGATGTGCATATTGCTGAGTTTGTGTTTGCTCTTAACACAGCCAACCATGAGACAATTGGAGTTGAGCCATCTCTGCTAATGCTTGGCAGACAACTGCATTCACCGGTTGGAAATAAACTCCCGACTGTTGAGATGGATGCTCCTGTTGAGACAGGGAATCTAAAACGACGTGTAGAGGATCATCGCCAGCGGGCAAAAGCCAAACAGAAGGCCCGCTATGACAAACGTCGTCGCCCCCCAGATGTCAAGGAAGGCCAGCGAGTGATGGTAAAGACTCACCCGAAGTCCAAAGCCAGTGCTCACTTCAATGCCAAACTTGCGCCACGATGGCGTGGACCTTTCCTGGTTATGCAGCGACTGAATCCTGTGAACCTGAAACTTACCAGTGTGGATGACTCTCACAAGGAACTTATCGTTCACGTGGATCAAGTAAAACTGTGTACGGACTGATAAACATTGAACTGTTGTGCCCGCTTGCACAATGTTTTGTTTTGCATGGATACTTTTTTTGGAAAGTTTTGAAGTGTTCAATTTACAAGTTTTCTTCAGAGAGAGTAATTTCCTGTGATTTTGTAAGTGAAAAAAAACCTGGACTTTAAACTATTGGACATTTTGTGAGAATTTATACATGTATAATTTCTTGTTTTATTTCAGCCTTGTAAAGAACAGGTAAAAATGTGTTATTCTGTGGACTTTGAACTGTATGAGAATAATGGTAAATTGGTTGTATTGTAGTGTAATTGTAGTGTAATTTATTTAAAGTGGAAATAGTAAATTACTGAGCGTGCATTTGTATGTAAAACTTTAAAGGAAAGAGAACCTTTATTTGTAATTTGCTTACCATATGCCGACAGTGGACTCAAGTCAACGCTTGAGGGGGGAGTGTAATGGGACATTACATATTCACTGTACTTGTTGGTAGATGAGACCGTTAAACTGTTAGGACGCCCTCTCTGGTAAGTGTGTATTTACTGTGTGACCTCGGACGAGAGGCATGATGGGATATGATTCAAGATGGAGGGTTTTGTTTATGTTGATTCTTATCAAAGTCCAATGTGTTTCAATAAATAATCAGATGTTAATGGAGAAATCACTCATTTTGGCAGTCATTCGAATCTTTATTTGTGTAACCGCCCGTTACAACATGACCGGCATATTTTAAATACACCTTCCGAAGCCCAAATAAAATCGCGAAAAATGCATCAACGTACGCGACGGAGATATACATAGCCTACCGTACACCCTCGCCATTAATTCTTCCAAATTTAAACGTTCGGCATGAAGAATTAGTGGCAAACGTGTATATACACAAATGTTCTGAATTTGTTTGAAAACAAAAGGTCGTGCTATTTGTTTCCGCAAATGATCGACGTCTCGCAGCAACTTAGGGAAAATCAAAAGTAATTCAATTATTAATTAAAATGATTCTCTAGCTACATACAAGTTACAACAGATTTTATAAATACTTTGGCTGCAAAAACTTGACCAAGCGGTCGCTGTGTTATGCGTTGTCGTCCATAATATCCGTGCGGAATACAAGTGAATTCACCACTACAAATTGTGATGTAAACTTGTTATTGCGCTCATAGGACCATACACACACTAGAATACGCCGGCAACGGGCAGGCTTTAATTTGTGGGCCACAAACAGCACCCGTAGCACACGTTTATTAGAATACAATTTAAAACAAACACAAACAAGTATCCCCCCTAACAGTACACGGTTTCACAAATCTGTCTGGCAAACACGAACCGGGACACGATCGAACTTTGTTTATTTTGGTAAATTTAGCAGGCATCGCATTTCCAGTATTCCCGGTCCACACAAGCAAAATTCATGTTTCCTAACCAAATCATGTTTCCTAACCAAATTTACACTTTCTGGGGGCATTATCATGTCATAGAAAGAATTAGTGGCGAGGGTGTACGGTATTTATATCTTCACTTGATTAAGTTGCGTAGTTGATGCATTTCTCGCGATTTTATTTGGGCTTCGGAAGGTGTATTTAAAATATGCCGGTCATGTATACGCAAAACGAGAGTCGCTCGCTGTTATGTTGAACGCGCGTTCTGGAACAGTAAAACTCGCCAATTTCTGACGATGTTCCGTCGAATGGATAAACAATCAACGGCGATATTAATTTTATCATATTGTGGCAAGATTTACCGGCTGCATGTCATCTTATTTCCCCTATTTCAAGTCAAGTTTGCTGTATAGTGTATACGTCTCCCTTCGCTCGGGTTCGACGTTCAATCGGCAACTTTTTAAACCAGTCTCATAACCCGAAATCGTTACTCTTTTCTTTAATTTCATGCACAAATTGGGAACGATCTATATAGCTTTCAAAGTTAACGTCCATTTCGAATCAAACAAGACGTTCTAACTCGTTATTTTGACGAAATTTCATGGCGAGTATATGTTTCAACATGCTCATTTCAACATGTAATTTGGGATGGTCCAGCTTCAAAATGCATAGAGTAATGTGCGAGGTATTCCAGGTACCGTACAGACTTTTGCGCCGGCTAACATGTTCTAGCGTGCACCCCCTTGCCACTTGGCAACCGTTGCCAACGGCCTGGTAGTCTGGTGCATGACTCTCTTATTATGCGAGCGCCATAGCGCAGAGGCAGGACTCTAGGATTTATGCAAATCTATCACGCAACCATCCTGAGATCTCAGGGAATTTCCACTCTGCAAAGCGACGTAACAATACCTAGTCTTTCGGAAAGACTGCCTTTTTGCGCGCAATACACGATGTACATAGACTATTCACCATTGGCCGCCAGAGGGCGCACCTGAAATACAGTCGAAAAGACAGTCTTTCATATTCCGTATAAATCGCTCGCAAAATACCGAGCGAATTCCTGGCATACCTTTGTGTGACACGTTGAAATGCGTGACGTCATCTAATTTCCATAATTCACAACAGCTCTGGTCTGTCTGGTACCCAGAGTACACACTGGACAGGACAGTGCATACAAATGTCGCTGCTTTTCCAGTCGCTGATCGATCGATCAGCAGTGAGCGGGCAAACATGATATGAGGCAAACACGTTGTCCACGGACAAAGCTATCTTGCGCGTTGCACTCAGTGGCTCGCCTGTACCGTACGTCCGGGCCTTGCCGCTTGCCGGCCTGCGTTGCTCGTACAGTGGGGTTAGACCCGTGAACGGGTCTACGGTCGGGTGTGATGATTGGGCGGCCAGTGAAGACGAAGCATTTTCGTTCCAAGTTGGGAATCGAAAAGTTCAAAGGCTATCAAAGACTGGCATTTAGAGATTTTCTTGGGGCATTTTCTGCTTGGTCACGATTTTATTTCATCGCTTACGCATGGAGGAAGAAAACGACTGGGATTGTTTTCTTCTCCTCTATACTATGGCATGCTTGTCATATTATTGGCTTCGGTAAAAAAAATAGTGCTAAACGATTTCAGAGAAGTTATCCACTACTATTTTTCACTAAAATGACTTGCAAGCATCAGTTAGTTCAGATATGATAGAAAAAAACCAAAATTTAGGAGTTAATTAATCTGAGTGAAGAACCACCCACTTTCTTGAAAACTACTAATTTCACTCACTATCACATGCTTTGTACACAATGTTTGAAGTAATTGTACATTACAAAAGTAAGTGTACATTTTCTAAAGTCAAATATGACCCATTTGATTTTCATTTAGGCCAACAAAAAATAAGGCAAATTGTTGTGACCCAAGGATCGACCTTTTACGGCCTATTTAAAACAATACTTTTTTTTCTGATTCTTCGTGCATGTTTTTGTTTTTACAGCAAGCAGAATTGCAGAAAATTAATTAGAGCAACTTGCTTGCATAAGCCTCCGAAAATATACTGGAATAACGTTTAATGGAACAAATTTAAATTTGATGTTTATTAGTTTACTAAATGTTTAAAATTTCACAATTTTCAGTGCTTTGAGGAGAATGCTTTGAGAAGGCCCATTAATTTTGTGGATATGAAGCTGTTTTTACGAATTCCAGGGAACAACAGCAAACTACTTTGTAGATAGGACAGAAGCCCTTGAAGGAAATTTGCACAGTGTTTGGTTAACTAAAAACAAAATGGAAATGTTCGTCAACATTGTCTGATTCATTAGTTTAATATTTGCAGAAATAATTTGAATTTTTAGGTTGAATTCCATATCCGACCACTTATAAACGTCTTTATTCTGTAAATGAAAAATAAACAATGCATGTTAGAACAAGTTTGATGATAAAAATGAGAAATAAAATTATGACATGTCTGATTTTAGGCCCCCAACCTGGATTTCCATTGTTATAAAACCATGTAAAATTTTAGTTTAGTTGTAAAAACCATGGAGGAATTTTCATGATTTTTAAATTTTTTTCCCACTGCTGTCCAACATTGTCCAAGGAAATGTTCGTCAACATTGTCTGATTCATTAGTTCAATATTTCACTTCAAGTGCAGAAATAATTTGAATTTTTAGGTTGAATTCCATATCCGACCACTATAAACGTCTTTATTTTGTATTAAATCAAAAATAAACAATGCATGTTAGAACAAGTTTGATGATAAAAATGAGAAATAAAATTATGACATGTCTGATTTTAGGCCCCCAGCCTGGATTTCCATTGTTATAAAAACATGTAAAATTTTAGTTTAGTTGTAAAAACCATGGTGTAAAAACTAAGAGAGAGAAATTTTCATGATTTTTAGATTTTTTCCCACTGCTGTCCAACATTGTCCAAGGAAATGTTCGTCAACATTGTCTGATTCATTAGTTCAATATTTGACTTCAAGTGCAGAAATAATTTGAATTTGTAGGTTGAATTCCATATCCGACCACTATAAACGTCTTTATTTTGTGTTAAATGAAAAATAAACAATGTATGTTAGAACAAGTTTGATGATAAAAATGAGAAATAAAATTATGACATGTCTGATTTTAGGCCCCCAGCCTGGATTTCCATTGTTATAAAACCATGTAAAATTTTAGTTTAGTTGTAAAAACCATGGTGTAAAAACTAAGAGAGAGAAATTTTCATGATTTTTAGATTTTTTCCCACTGTTGTCCAACATTGTTCAATGTTTTGGCCATGGCATTGGGTCTTAATCTACACGAACAGGCACCCCTGGCCGGGGACAGGAAGTCACCGGGCTGGGCTGGGCGCGCACTCGTACCGAGAAATGCCGCTTCTCGGCAGGCAATGCACCACGGTCACTGCACGAAAACGGCCCGATATCATTTTCGCGCGGCACGGTGAATCACTAGCACTGCACACGTACAAAATGTACACGGCAAGTTACCATCCCACATGACCTAATTATGGAGGCATCGCTTTCTCTTCTACGCAGGCGCCCATAATTTTTGACCTTGCTGTTTAATTATTCATGTGCTTCCATTAAGGTTATCGAACTTTTTTCTTACGGAGTAATCAAGACCGAGTTTTCGAGTTCACGTTGTAAGTGTAGGTACGCCCTCTGGCGGCTAAAATGAACAATGTGGGGATCGCGAACTCGGTCTTGCATCAAGACTAAACAATACCCCGAGGAAGTCCACGCAAATCTGTGGAGTGAGCCGGCTGTTGCCTTGAGCCAACTCACGCCCGAGTCATTTCGATGTAATTTAATCAATTCCGAAAAGAAACGATTTCTATACTTTCCAGAAATTGTATTGGGTTCCGTTCCTTATGACTGTCCCATTCCTACCAAACTTTCAAACGACGATCTTAATTTACTTCGCAGTTTTTTAAATTAATAACAGGGATGCATGCTGACGAATGTAATGGAACGGATTCCCCATTATCCTTTAAATAGCAGCCAATCGCCGACGCGGACAACGGCCAGCATTACCGAGTACATGTATCACATGCATGCACGGTGTTTACAATCTGCGCGCGTTACATTTGCTGCAATCATGCTGCAATGCACTGCCAAGCGTCCTGATTGGTCAAGCAGAGGCGACAAGATTTCTGTCGCTTGTTCCACCGCGAAATGGGGCCTGTTTCAATAGGGCCACTGTACGCAGGAGTTAGGAAGTGCGTTAAAGGTGCACTGTTGCAAGAGGATGTCACGCAACTGGCTTATTCACGAAAACGTCATTCTTTGCCCAGTATTCGGAAAAAATGGCGGCGCCCTTGCTGCGAGGCATCGCTGGAATTGCCATTCTTTGTGAATTTTGTATTCGCTTTTCATGGGATAATATTTGTTGTTCTTTACATTAAAAAATGTACGAGTTGCACTTGTTGAGAACATAACGGTCTTTTGTTTCTTGAGTATAATTGCCCTTTAAATATAATTTCAGTATTTACGCTGCTCGCATTTCTACCGCCTCGGATAGAAATAGTTGAAACTCGATTCCCAAGCATCTGTAGTCGGAATGTTTCAGCGATGTAGTCTGTTAGTAAACAAATATAACGTGGTAGAACATCTCCCGAAATCCGGTTCTGGATGACAGCAAACAATGGGCTCCAAAAAAGTGCGAAATCTAATTCGTATGCATAAACGTAAACGATTACCGCTATTGTCCGCATCTCTCACCGTGTTCATGAACTTGCGAAACCTCTCTATAATAGCACAATGTGGCGGTATGTCTCAGGTCTGTTTAAATGTATAAAATAATTTTTGATCTTTGCAAACGTCATGAATCTAAATCGCTAGTGAATTATGCTCAAGCTAAGTTGAATTTTGCTTGTAGTTAAAAGCCCAATGTGTCATCTGTAACATGAAACTTTAAGCGAAATCCTGGAATTAAAAAAGGGCAGGTTGTTGGTAAACTTGCCTGCAGAAACTTCAGCGACAACATAGATGCAGTAATGCTTCAGAAAACCTTTAAAATCCATGGGTGGTTTGAATAAGTGAATGGTAAAAGCCACCTTCGGTTTAATTTCCGACAGAAAATACCATCTTGGACAGAAATAAATTCATGTGATGTTTGTTATCATTGCTATCAACGCTTTTAGTCTGGTTTTTCTTGACAACTCATGAAGTAAAATGTTGGGTCATTGCAAATGATAGAGTGGGCCTTTTAAACCTGTCGTTAAAGTATAAGCTGAAGCTCATTAGGGGGAAAACGAACAGTAATTCTTGTTCAACCTAAGTTGAATTTTGTTTATAATGAACACAACAGCAGTGCATGCCACATAGTGTCATGTGCTACAAATCCGGATAATCGAATTTAGCACATCGTGAATCTTTGTATATGGCCAGCCTTTCGACCCAGTCGCGAAAGAATTACAGCACCGCAGCGCCAGGCACGAGGCACCGGGCCAGCGACCGAGCCTCCCCGGCTGTGGGAGCATGACACGAGCCGAGATGGCGGCGCGTGCTGGTAAACTTCAAATCCTACTCCGGCGCTAAATTTAGCTTTGACTTTCATAGCTGGCGTTGCTGGCGGTGCAATGCCAATTTCGTTTAAAGGGCAAGTAGGGTCATATTTTTTTCTCTAGATATGTGTGACCGTATTTTGTGTCCTTGTTTTTTGTTCGTGAGTTGGTATTTTCTATTGAACTAATTAGGTCCTATGTCCCTCATTTAAATAAAATTTAAGCAGGACTCAAGAACCATATGTTTGTTGTCGCAGAAATATCGAAATAAATAAATATTGGGGGAAAACATATAAAGAAGACCGTACTATAGTTAACCAGATCACATTTCTGACCCCCCCATTTTTCCATGGGTGTTGAAATTTTGATACCATATCATTTGTCATATTTATCTCATTACCATTCTGAAATGTCGCTCTCAATCCATACATTATCAAGGACATCGTCAAAAAACACTATTGTTTTCTAAATGTGAATTTCCTGTTTCCTCCCCATCGATAATAATTATTTTCTACAGGTATTTTGATTGTTAGGTTAGAACGAAATCAGTTTTCTGGAAAAATCTGAACAACTCCTTTAAAAGGAATGTTCATCATGTTTTCGCTATTTGCATGAAACCAACATATTAGCCAAAATAGCGAGGCTGTACATGCAAGAACAATGGCTTCATCGCATATACGTGTCAATCGCAGCAAACTGCTGATTGGAAATGTGCCAGATATGTATGCGTTACAAATCTCGTTGGCAAGACGAGGATTGGAATGCATAAATATAATCTGGCACCTTTCCAATCAGCAGTTTATGAATGATTTATAGAGGACTGGCCTTTCTTGTAAATAGGATAGAAAGTCGTGGCTTCAATTTGGTCCTGTAAAGTCACCTTGACGGCCTTTGAAGGAATGTGTTTTTGTTTTGCTTTAATTGTTTACGAGGCGTGTAAATTACATCCAATGTAGGGCTCATTATAATTATCAGTATGCTTATGTGAATTTCTAATACATGTATAATGGTGGTAAAACAGTGATGCAGTTTTGTTCATTGATAAGCATACTTCATTGACGTCTGCGCCATGTTCCAATGGCCGTTTACCTGCATATTTTTCTTGTCAGGTTATTTCTATCTCTACCAATAACGATTTTCAGGTGCAAAATTTGACGTGTTTAATTTGCGGTCAAATCCATCGCACAACATTGGGTTTTGGCCATGAGAGTAATCCGTTAAGTGAATAAAGAGATATGTAGTAACATTCCTCTGTGGAAGTATCAGCCGCATTGGTCATTTCATATTCGAGAAAAAGGTGACGATCTTGAACGATTTTTCACTGTCCCGACAACCATGACATTTTTGTACCTTAAATATAACACGATCATCGTTAAATACAATTGGTATAAAAATTAATAGGACGAACAAGTTCAGAAACAAGACAATGACGTATAACTTCACGCCGTGCTGGGCGCATTTTGTTTAACTTCAGTCGTCAGTATGGTGCACTATACGCAAACATGTCTCACATGGGGGAAAACATTGTCGGCTCAAATTGTCTATGTGATGAATATCGCAACTGACAAGACACTAACCATGGAGTTCCGGAACGAAGATTTGCTCCCCGAAACCCCAAAGTCAAAAGCGACGTTTCAAAGGGGTAGTTGTGTGAATCACCTAATTCTACCTTTGGACCATTTTTTCATATCTTGCATACAGTTTCGGATCGCTGTTTTCTCGCGTGTTTTATCGCGTGCGTTATCGCCCAGATTGTGCCTTTAAAAGTATTTTGCTTGAAGGATCGGAGGCGTATAATTTCATGATTAATTCATTCAGTAAGCTTTTTATTATTATTATTTCGCGTATAATGTCATACACGTACTCGCACTCCTCTGTTTTCAATATATCGTCGCCTTGGCGATAAGACGATGTAGCTTGCGAGCACATTTTGCAAATTCTTCCGATGTGTCAGATGGAGACTGTTAAAATTTAATACCCCTGCATCAAGGCTCAGAAGTCGTTGACTTGGGATGTGGCGATTTATATTCTACCGTCTGCTTTTTCTTTGAGACCGTGTCCTTGAAGACCGAACAAAAAGAACATTTTCTTTGAGCTCCAGTGAGCAAAATTAAGTCGATTTGACCAGAAGAAGCACTCATTGCTCTGTACCTCCCTGTCTACGAATCTTCTGGATGACTTCTCCTGTTCAACGAACTTACTTGAGACGAGAAAATCCGAAGAATTCCAGCCGTTATAAGGCGAGTGCTTAGTCCAAACTGTGATGCTCTAGATATCTTAAGCGCGTGTATGTGATATGGTTCTCGTTTGCACGAAACATGTGAGCTTGTGGGTGATGGAATTAAGAGAGTGGAAAGTAGACGGCGTCTCCCGTGGGAGTTAGCAGTTGTCTGTTTTTACCCCAGGCGGTCTAATTTGATCATCCTTCTTGGACGAGACCACTGGAGTTTGTTACCTTTGAAATGCGAATGGTATGTATGACATCTTCGAGTTGTTGGATCATCCACACATCATAACGACTATATGTTGCGGTCAGATGAGGGAAGAACTTCCGTCCGCAAGGCGTACTGAAAATATACTGTGGTTTGGGTTTGGATTCTAACCCCGATTTCATGATTCGGTGATGCGCACTACTTAACCACTCAGTCACCGAGCGTGCTGGTGTCCAGCGTTCGGTTCGATTCGATTCCCGCATAACATGCAATGATGACAAAGAAATGTGTTGTGACTTCGATTGGGAATTGTTCAGTTTAAAGTAATGGCTTCTTGCAAGAGTTTTCATTCATGGCTTCAACTTGGGGCGAAATGAGACAATCAGCGGATTTACGTAATGTTAAATTACTGGAATCCTAAACGGATGAATGGCTTTAATGCGGTGCATCTAGTTATTATGACATCGGGAATGCATCGGTGTTAAGAGAGGAAAGAGCCAGTCCCGTATGGATTGTACATGCCTGGGTGTCTGAATGCATTTAATATCTGCGCAATGGAGAAATATTTTGAATAAGCGGGGACCTGCAAAGCGTACGATTTGGATTACAGAATCGAACATTTTGAAATGTGTTCTTTGGAGGAGGTTAAGCCTGGACGTCCAGTGCCAGGAGTTTCAGGATCTCTGGCGGTTGGACACCATAGTGCTCGGTCAAAGTCAGCGAACAATAAGTGTCGTTTAGGACTCGACAACACTAAACAGCTCAAACCATTGGATGTGATGAAGTTGGCCACCTCTGCCGTCGACCAGCTGCGTGTGTCTCATTCCGCGTGCCCATCGCACCCCAAGGAATGTGTTACGTCCCCGGAATCGGTGACTAACGAGGACGCGATCGGGTCGTCGCCACTGTCGAAAGAGAAGAAACATGGCTACAGGAGAGATACCAAATCGTGGAGCAGAAAAGAAAATCGGCTGAAGGCGAACAGGGAGGAAGGGCACTCACTAAAACAGGACGAAAAGCGGACACAAAGGGTTGAAGTAGGATATCCCGGTCTTCAGTTGTCTCGATCCAACACAATGGTAGAGTCATTTGCTCTGGGATATAAACGACGGGGAAGCAGGCACTTTGATGATCTTTGTATTTCCAGGCCAGCTTCCGGAAACTCCAAGACGTGGAGAGGAGCCTTTGAGATTGCTTCTAGAACAGAAACACTCAAGGGTTTACCTGATACTCTGTATCAAACAAGAGTAACTACTACTGGTCACCATAGATCTTTGAAGTTGAAACAGTCGAGGTGCAAATCTCGAGGAGTCCAAACAGCACAAACTGGGGTTAGCGGAGAAGATAAAAACGTCGCTGCCGAAATGGAATACTTACGCAATGAAGTGGGGTGCTTGAGGAAGGAGAATGAATCGATGAGGAGACAACTCCGGGAGTCTGCTGACTGGGAGATGCAGATTATGAGGGCGTACAAGAGTCTAGTTGAGAAGCATCGCGATTCGGAATATAGCAAGCAGGTGCCTGGGAGTAGCCGTCTCAAAGGTGAGTTAGCCGTTTCCGAAAACTCCGACGTATAATAGGAATGTCTTGAATTATACTTGAGTCTACGGAAGATGAGTCTATGGAAGATGGGGATCAGGTTGGCGTAGCGGTACTATCCTTGCCTTCCAAGTCTGTTGCTCTGGTTCGAATCCCGTTCGGGTCCGTATGTGATTTGGTTCTCAGTCCGTGCTTTATTCTGTTGGTTCAACTGAGCATGTTAAGCTAAGGGCCGTCCACATGCCCACATGCGTGCAAACCCCTTTTTGAGGAGCGGGGATTAACACAATTTTACCCTAAAATTACTACATATAGTGCCAGTCGTGTGCGCAACTTTTGTAATTGGTCAAATAATGCTCACGCGGGCTCAATTTGATTGACAGGTCAGGGCTCTTTGAATTCGGATGTATTACGTCTGCGAGAAACGTTGTCACGTGACCCCAGCTAGTCTGGTTTTATAGCTTTGCTTGCTTATTTTATTTTCAATGACTTCTCTGAGGCTGCAGTAGTACCAGGCTAGTGCCTGGTGTCCCATTGACCTCTATACATAGACAGGTGTACAATAGCAGTTGAATATGGGAATTAGCCTTTTCAGTGTAACATTTCTAGTTTTCTACTATTAGTCCGGCAGCCAAATGCAATTTTTTTGACCGAACCTCGTTTTGGCGTCTAACATTTTTTTTTTGGCAGATTTATGCAGTCCAGTAGGTCTAATTTATGAATCCAATTGATGACATCCCGTCACTATTGAGCAATTTGCGTAATATGCAAATTAAGTCCCCCATTACCAAAACTCCTATTTTAATTCATAACTAGCATGACGAGTTTGGTGTCTAGGTACATATAGGTTTTCATGGTCAAAGATTCAGATAAGCACATTCTTGAAGTTATAGCTGATTGGTTAATGACACAATTATTTAATTTGCATAATATGCAAATTACTGGCCGTAATTGGGACAAATTCTATTTTTCAATGTAACTTTACATCTAAGTACCCAATCCAAGCACATAAAGAGTCTAAACCTATGTTTTCATGGTGACAGTACATACAATTTTTCTGAATTAATAGTGTTAACACAAATATGCACATTATGCAAATTATGCAACCTAGCGGCCGCCATTGGGAAAACCGTTTTCACTATGTTTTTGTACGTAGGTTTCTGATCAAAGCGAATTACTTCATGTGTATGACGTTCTTATTGTGTGTATTACCTTAAACAAACAAGCGCCTTCTCATTTAAGTGTTAAGAAAAATATGTTAAAAAAGTGTTTTTCACCATAGCACTGTATCTGAGTAACATATCAGAACAGTGTCTAAGCCCATATTTCCCTGGTCTGGAAAAATGAAATAAACACACTTGTTTTAGAATAATTTATATTACGACTGCGGGATAAAATAAATTATTCAGACACGCAGCATGCTTTTAGGGCTCTTTCAGCTTGCACACAGCTGTATACTGATTTTCCAAGCAACCGATGCCACTGTCACAGCGGGTGAAAAGGAAACTTTCGACCAATGAGAATCTGAGAGAGGCCATAACATACATTATTATTATTATTATTTATTTCTGGTATTCATACCAAGGATTCCTCAATAGTGCTCATTGCACTGTCACTCGCAAGCGTGAGGAAACCCATGAAGAATTAGAATTAGAAATGGCCAGAGACACCGGGGATGATCCCTCTTTCTCTTCACGAAAGAATGCTCTGGGATCTTTAGAGTGCGTTTCCATTACCTAACACACTGGACCAACGGCTTTACATCCCTTCCGAAGGATGGAGCAAGTGTGGTTGAGTGCCTTGCCCAAGGGCACAGGTACCGTAGCCATGGGGAGGTTCGAACCTGCAACCCCAAGTTTTCACCTATGATTGCGAGTCAATGACCTAAACCCATGGCGCAAAGGTAAGCTGAACCTTAGCTTACTCGATATTAAATACATACTTTTCGGGGGAGAAACGTGTCCTCTTTTGAGACAAATATGCCAAGGACTTGTGGCAAACATGCTCTCTCCTGTTGCAAGGGCTTTGTTTGTAGCAAGAGTGCAGTTAAAGCCATATGCAGCAAGATACATGTATGTGGCAGAGGGCATCTCCTCTACCATTGTTTCCCTACCAAACATTTAAGGAATTTCCAACGAATTTCTTTGTTTTCAGGGGGGTTGGGGGTGCAGTTGGTGCGTTAACAAAAGGGAAGAGTGTGTTGAGGTACAGGAGCATTTAATAAAAGGGAGAGAGTCCCCTTTGCCACATATCATTCTGGGTATAGTTTAGGCTCTTAGGCCAAGCGTGCCGCCATTGTTGCAAGTATGCCAAAGAGTTAATGTTTGTGACAAGGGTGCAATTTATAGCTCTTGGGCCAAGCGTGCCTTGGACACTGTGGCAAGTATGCCACAAACCTTTAAAGCAAGCATGCATGAGGCGTCCTATACAGGACCCTGGCCCCCTCGGCTTAACCTGAGGTAGTCGGTTCGGGCTGGCGCCTGGAACATCTCGTCCCACATCTCCCCCTACAGAAGGACACCCACGTGCCTGCCGTATCGGCGGAGCTCGCCTGGCACGACATAACCGTTGCTGCCTTGTCTGAGGTGAGGAGGCCCACGCTCGGGTGAGATCGGAGGAGGTGGTTACACATACTTCTGGTCCGGCCGAGCTGATAGCCAGCACCAACAGGGCGTGGCAGTGGTGGTTGCTGACCGGCTTGCTCCGTTGGTAAGGCCTTGGTCTCATCCGACCCGCGTAGACGTAGCGAGGGGTCCACGTAGAGATTTTGGGGTTGTACGTGGCCCTCCGCGGGTTGCCCGCGCGCACTATGCTAGTCTTGGCCCAAAACTATTCTAGTCGATATTGGTTTGTGTACGCGTTGGCCATTCCCGGTAGTGCGCCCTCTTGCAGCATTAAACAGACCAGCCTTTGCTCGACTAGAATAGTCTTGGGAATCTCTCCCGGAAGGTTTAAAGAGGAAGAATCCCCCTTGACAAAAATCCAGCATTAAGGCTTTTTTCGATAGTCCAAACATCCCTCTTGCCGACGTGGAATTTTTTTTTTTTAATTGTTGGTTTTAAGTGGATAAATTGCAAGCAAAAGTGCGCTTTTCGAAAATGAGATTTTCGCGATTTCTGAAACGCTCATTAGGTATTCATGATATGCGCGTGACCCCGTGACGCAATCCTGAGAAAGAGAAGTCAACACGATTGTTAGCTCCATACGTTTACACGCAAAAAACTTGGAAAACCGTCTCTGTTAGATGGTCTTTTTTGAAGAATTTTGTTGTTCCAAAAAGCCAGAGATATGCCCAGTAGTTGCGTGGTTGCATGTTTTACCAGACACTCTGAAAACAAAAGAGCAGAAAGATTTTCTTTTCTATTACCAAGAGAGAGAAAAATGAGTCGCTCATTCTATAACTTGTACGGCCGATGTCCAAACACGTGGAAACTACGCCGTACACAGACCGTACACAGACCGCTGTGAATGCCGTTCGTTCCGTGACAAAACCACCAGTCGCAATGCACCAGTATTTACTTCAAAAGAGAGCACTGTGAGCCACAATTTCATCGTTTTTTCACAAAACAGGTAATAGTAGATTGCTGTCATAATTATTACATGAAGTGTTTTTCACGTTTGTATTTTGAATTACAAGGACAAAATAGGCATGATAAACATTCACTTCGTGTATTTTCCATTCAATACTGCACAGACCGTTTTGTATGTTTCTCAGGATGACGTCAACACCCTGTTGATAAACAAGCCGAGTGACCTCGAGCGTTTCAGAATTTGGGTGAAGAGGGTCGGAACTGCTTTACGTTTTAAGCAAAAGTCTGTTGATTTTTTTTGAAAAACAAGTTGTGATGGTGTTGTAGACACATACACCTCCATGATAAACAGAAAAACTAAACAAATGTGGAAGGGGGGATTCTAGCTGTTTAACTTTTTCTTTGTTTTTGCCTAGGCTTTCCCAGGGAACCAATCGGCGATTGACCCAAATACAGCAGCGCGTCGGAATGCAGCGCGCGACCCAAATACAGCGCGTCGGATGTAGCGCGTGACCCAAATACACCGCGTGCACGCGCTTCGAATGGTTTGAAAAATATAAGGCGGCTTACAAGAATCATCGAACATGACCGTTTTATCGTTGCTAATATTTTTGGTGGCATCATTTTCTTGGCAAATGTTTGCGAATATATTTACAAACATGTTTGCAAAGGCGTATGACATCGCAAAATACATTTGTTTATGAAGATAATTGCTACATTGCAAATATTTGCAAAGATATCTGTGGTATGCCATGTCCCTTGTGCGCCATCATAAAACCCTGTGCAGCTATGGAGGGTGGGGGGTGGTGGGGTGGGGGTGGGGGGTGGGGGTTTGGGTTTGAATGACAAACTGTTGTTGTTGTTGGTGTTGTTAATTTATGGCATCTTCGGCAACTAAGGCCCTTTATGCCATCCACTATACGGTTTTAGCTTTAACTATACTTTATTATCAACTTGAGATGACGAAGAAGGAGTTGCAGTTTTAGAAGTGGGAGGAAAACTCCCAGAGAAGTACCTAGGGGAAAACCCACGCGGTCAAGTAGGGACTGCAAACCCAATCCACATACCCGGATTCGAACCAGGGACGCCAGAGGTAAAAGGCGAGGAAAGAACCCGTACGCCAACCCGACCGCCCTGAATGACAAGCAATCCTATTCTCGACCTTATATATACGCGGCACGGACGCGGTGCTGCACCACGTAGCACCCACGCACTGCCAACGTGAACACCTCGAAAAAATGCATTTTTTGACGTGGACCGGAAGCAGGTGATGGGACCACTCCCAGGTAGAATTTGCCCACGTAGACAAAATGGCCACGTATGAACATTTACTGCCCTACGTGTTCGCTACGCCTACGTGGGTCGGATGAGACCGTGGCTTAAGGGATGTCACGGCAGTCTCGGAGCGTATGATGCGACAGGCTCGCCCGTACTGTGGGCGTAGTCTCATTTTTGCAGCTAGTGTACGCTCCGACCGGAGATAGTGATCACTTCACAAAGGACGCATTCTATGACCAACTCCACTCGGTGGTGGATGCAGTACCCAAGAGAGATACACGTGGTCCTTTTCGGTGATTTCAATGCTACTACGAGCCATGTATCGGTCCTCACGGCTCTGGATCACGTGATGAAAGCTCCTCAATGTTGCTTGACTTTGCAGTAAGTCGCGCGTTGAGGATACCTGGATCGTGGTTCCAGGGATCGGATTGGCGGCGCTGGACTTGGTATTCCAACAACGGGGTCACCAGGAAGGAGATCGATCATGTGCTTCTGGATGGGCGCTGGAGGCCGATCGAGAACTGCCGAGTGTGTAGGAGTGCCCAGTTTTTCAGCACTGAACTCGGGCTGGTGGCAGCAACCCTGAAGCTGCGTCTTAGGTGTCCGAGAAAGGCGACGACGGCTAAAGGGTGGATGTCGGATACCTGCGGGACCCGGACGTGGTTCAGGCCTATTCCGGCAGGCTGTGAAAGGCGCCTGAGGAAATGGCTGGTGGTGTATTATGCACCTGGAGATGATGTGGTCATCAGCCTTCAGAGCCCACGTTCTTGAGGATGCCGGTGAGTGCATTCCAGACGCCACACTTGGGTACCGCTGGATAGACCACGAGGTGCTCGACAGGGTGCGGGTGGGGAGGGTCACCTGCTTGATCCGAGAGTGCCAGCTGCGCCTCTACGGCCACGTGGTTCGCTTCTCCCCGTCGGATCCGGTGAATCGGATCCTTAGTGCTAAGGACCCTAATGGGCCGGGGTAGAGGCGGCCTGTTGGTCGACCACGTGCGTCGTGGTTGGCGCAGCTGGGGGACCACCTAGAGAGGTAGGGGATGGGTCTGGCGCAGGCCCGATCGATCGCTATAAGGAGACCGGAGGGGTGAGGGAAGAGAATGGACGCGGCGAAGTGCCGCTGCGGCACATTGCTCCCAAACCTGACCTGAAGCATGCACACCCTCTTTTGTGGCAAGTGTACCAAGTATTTTGCGGAAAGTATTATGCCATGTGCTTTGCGCGATGCGCCAAAGGTGCCGAGTAATTTGTGGCACATGTGTCAAGTACTTTGTGGCAAGTGTGTTGAGTACTTTGGGGAGAGTGTGTCCTTGTGGCAAGTATGCCAAGAACATTGGGCATACGTGCCAGTGCCATTACCCTTTTACCCTTTGCCGGAAAATTGGCCAAGCACGTGCATTTAGATAAGATTAGGTGCAATGTTGTGGACAGAGCTGCCAGCTGGTATAAACTGGTATAAGAGTGGTATGAACTTCTCATTTGAGAGACTAATAAATGGCCTTATGTTGACTCCTTAGTTTCCCCTCTCTTTTGACAATGGCGGCAGCTTATTTTTAAAATTTACACATTCTCTGTATAGCCATATAATAACATATACCCACATGTAATTCACTTCGATCAAAAACATACGTTCAAAGGCATAGTGGAAACGGTTTTCCTAATGGCGGTCGCTAATTTGCACAAATTGCACATTTGTTTTGACACTACTTATTCAGAAACACGTTTATCTTGCACTATGACCATGACAACATGTATGTGCTTGGATCGGGTACTTAAATGTAAAGTTACATTGAAAGTAGACTTTGGCCTAATGGCGGCCAGTAATTTGCTTATTATGCAAATTAGAAGTATTTTCCGCATGCGAATTTTGATGGACTCTTAATGTGGTGCTCCGTAAACTTCCCCTATGCCCTGCAATAGAAAAATAATTGTTGCGCGTCCTCTGGTTGTTTGGTTAATGGAAAATCCCCATTTTGGCGGTCATCTTGAACGCCATCTTGAATACTTGTGTTGGGGCCAGTTTTTATTTTGGGGAACATCCTGATTGTATTCTGGGGTCGTTTGTGGTTGTCCTTCAGAATTGCTGAAATCATTGGGTATCAAATCTAGATGAAATGTATCATTGGACATATGGTTGTCACAGATAAGAGAACTTATTTATTGATAATGGCAGTCCTCATTTGCATAATTAGGCACTAGCCAATCACTTTATAACTTTGGAAACGTCCTTACCTGAATCCTTGACCATGAAAACCTATACCTAGACACCAAATTTGCTTTGCTATCGGCACTGGTTACCGAGTTATGGACATACATGTGATATTTTGTAATGGCGGACCTAATTTGCATATTATGCAAATTGCTCAAAGGTGGCAAGATGTCATCAGGTGATTCTCAAAAGGTACCCCTTGACCAGTCGTATTCAGCTGAGAAAAAGAAAAATTTAGACGGCAAAACAAGGTTCAGACCCCCGGCTGCCGAACTATATGGCTGACGCCCCCAGTTTAAATGGGCGTACATCTTAGAAAGTCGCATACCACGCTGTTGTTGCCGCGTGGGTTACGCCAATGCCAAGTAACCAACAGTCTAGCTTTATGCCCTTCTTTCCTACGGTGAATACGGTATTGACTCTGCCGCGTGCACCACATAGCAACGAATTATTCTCGTCAAGTGAATAATATTGTGCATGTGAAATGGAGTAGGTCAGTACACCAGACTCTATTCATGTAAAACATGCAAGGCTAATGCATAGTTCCGACATGTCAATCAAGCCGAACCTGCGTGACCATCATAACCAATCACAACAGAGCTACGCGGCACACAGTGCATTAGCATATCGCCCACAAACATAGCACGCACGTGGTTCTCGGCCGTACCATGCCTATTGCTTGTATGCAAGTGAATTTTGATTTCAATGTCGGGTGATTCGCTGTTCAAAGGTAAACAAGCGCATATTTTATGAATATAAATTATGACGTCCCTAGTAGTCCTTTACTCAGTGTGTGCTACAATAACTGTCGACCCTGAAACATAAATACCTTTGAGCTTTCTCCAATACGTGCTTTCCATGCCAGTCCAATAGACCTGTGACATAATGACGTCACGCAATGTTTACCGCGGTGCATTATGGGTGAAATGTGGGGACGAAATCTCTGCATCGCTAGTTTGCACAATTATTGCAGGGCCATTTTCGCCGCCTTTTGAGGCCTTAAAAGTTAAAACCATAGTTCCGGCGTCCGTCGTTGGCTTAAAACTCACGCAGGCACAACTAAGTTGACACAAACCATTTTAGAAATTGGCGATCTTTGTTTTTGACTTTTTTGTGCCAGCGAAGCGGTTAGTAAAGTTCACAAAGTTACTTGCATAATAGTCCGGTAAATTTACGGGAAAATTGTGCCTGACCTAGAATTAATTGCAATATAATGCATTACAACACTGGCTGGTGTATACTAAAAATATAATATTTTCTAATGAGTGGAAATGTGATTTTTATTTCACGCCATTTCGCGGTAAATTTTGTAAGTTTTTAAATCATTTTTAATCATTTTTAATTCGTCTGTTACCTATCATGAATCCGTGCACATTATGTAACAAGCTTCGGGAAACACGACTACTCGTAGCAGACGAAATATTTCCCGTCGTCTGCTAAAAATGAGGCATTATAAACGAAACAGACATTTTATTTTCACATTTCGGAATTTTGTTCGTAGTTAGTGGTCAACCTGTTATTCCTTCTTGTAAATTAGTTTGTAATAATTGTTAATTTTTGCTTGTGTGGATAAAATAGCACAGTGTTGTGTAGAAAAATTATATAATATGGAGATGGTGATAAGGTCCATGCCAAAAACAGCAAAGAAAATTTTTTTTTTTTTTTTTTAAACACATGTACTTCTTGTGTTGTAAATGTGCTTATTACAAAAATAAATCCCAAAATCTGGCCATCCTCACAGAAATAAGAGCTTTTTTTCTTAAGCGAGCACCCGATTTGGACACTGCCGTCTGCTCGCAAATGGTCGTGATTACCATGCACCTATCATCGCGAAACATGTAGGTTGGAGTACGTTACCAGACTAGTTTCTGAGACGTCGTCGTCTGCTCGCAAGTGGTCGTATTACTACGCCTCCACTATTACGAAACATACAGACTGAGGAACGTTACCAGACTAAATTTTAATTCTTAATGTTTGTCTTCAAAAATGTCTTCAAAAACACCTTTCCACTCAAAAGAAACAATTATATTTTTAATATGTTGTTTATTGAATGTTGCGAAGAATGATTTCTATTGCAATTAGTTCTAGGTCAAACCGTAAATTGACTAGACTATAATACGCTGGGCGCTATGCATACAACGCAAGCAAACTAGAGATGCAGCGATTTCGTCCCCACTTTTCACCCATAATGCACCGCGGTAAACATTGCGTGACGTCATTACGTTTCAGGTCTATTGCTTCGTGCGTTGTGTGTCGCCATGTTTGCGATGGCTTGTGAGGCGTAGCAACAGTATCTAATGGGGCGGGGTTATTGGGCAATCTCGTAACTATGCACTGAAGCAATGCATCTGTCATCTTCACCCAAGACAATATTTTGCAAAGGTTACACGCAAACGGATAATCTTCGTTAGTGTGATGAATTATGAAAGACAATGTAGGGAAGGGCGGCTAAAAGTTGCGGTGTAATTTCTCTGTTTGTGCTGATGTGTCCGTCGTCTGGTAGGCCTAGTCGTGTTCAGGATTCTGTAGTCGTTGTTCTTGATGACTCTCTTGACGCCACCAATCTCAACGATTCGGCGATTTTGATTGCGAAGTATAGGGCAATAGAAGTTGTCTTTTCATAAGAAAACGACATTTGAAGATGGATTTATATAAATGCGTGTGCACACGGATTTGTTTTAATTAGGCACCAGGGGCGGATCCAGGATTTTGAAAAGGGGGGAGGGGGGTGGTGGGTGGGAGCGTGAAATTTTTAAGCTAAGGACAATGAAATAGCGAGCGCGTAGCGCGAAGCCCTAACGTATGTATTCTAGATGCTCTGTGGTGCGATCTGGGGCAATATTTAACGACTTAAGCAGGAAAAGTGTGCACAAAAAGTTGATTTTTTAAAATTTGATTTTTTAAAAGTTGATTTTTTTTGAAAGGGGGGGGGGGGGGGGGCGTGCGCCCTCCACGTTCCCCTCTGGATCGCTTTCCGTGTAGTGGAGCTAGGGAAACCAGCTTAAACTGAGACGGTTGCTTTTCACAATTTCATAAAAGCATGGACAGAGTTTTTGATTGTTTTCTCGGATCGTGGATTAGGTACTGATCTAGCTTATACACAGATTGGTGTTTATCATGCACTTTCCCAAATCCCAATTATGGAGTCTATCTTTAATTGCTTTAACGTGGCATTATACAATATTGTTTTATATACACCTGTCACCTTTCAGACTTGATTGTCAAAATCGAAGTGACGTAACGACGAACACGCAGGGGTTACTAAAAGCATACTGAAATTTAAATTTGCTTGAATTTAAACGATCAAGGATTGATATGAGTCGGTGAAAACCTAAGGCAGACGTCTGCCTTGCAAAATTAGGCACGGATTATCAATAATCTCATTGCAGGTGTTTCCAATGCGTTTTATTAGCAATTACATTGTGTATTAGCGAACTTCTCATCGTATTAAGCTGTATTATGTTGCAGACACTCGGGAAAACAGCTGAGATATGGCTTCTGTTGGCATTTTCACGTAAAATTTGATTACTTATTACATAAAATATGTTAGAGAGCGGCTTAGTACCAACTTCAGTGATTCTCTCTTTTTTTATAGAGGCTCTGGGCCGTGTTTGCATTTTGTAATTTCAATTTCTATGCTTATTAATTTCTATGTTCCCGAGCAAACATGTGATGTTATGTCATGCCCTCGAAACAGTGTTATTTACGAAGACTTAAGTACGAACTTTGTTACAATTTTAGTGGTTTTCGTCATATTTTAACCTGCATTATTTCATTTACTCTGTTAGTTAAAAACATGCATGATTACACATGTTGTGCTTACATTGTTGGACAAAAGTTGCCCCACAAGATGACAGCTGTTCGATACGGTGTATAGTTAATTATTGATCGACAGGAATTGATCGACACGTGTTATGACATCCTGAACGCTAAAAGTCCCGGAAAAATACTCCAGTCCGAAACAAACAACGAACACATCGGCATCAAAGGAGAAATCGGGCCCAGTGAAAAGTAAGATGTCCCATAAAGAACAGCTGAAGAAGTACCGCGAGAGATACAAGGAACTCAAAAATACAGAGCCACCGACCCCCACTGCAACTGCGGACATTCTTATCAACGGTGACTCCATGATCAAACACTTGCAACCTAGGAAACTAAACAAGAAATAAACGTGGTTTGCCAAACAATGCGAGGCGCAAAGATTGAAACTGTTACCCATAAGGCTAGGCAGTTATCTTCTAAATACGGCGTATCGGAGGTAATACTCCACGTCGGTTCCAACAACACAACGGACGACGCCGAAACCACGACATGCCAATAATAGGTCTCAAGAAAGCTATATTTCCTTGGCCCCGCAGTATATGGCAAGTCTATTTACGCCATACGTACAAACTCGAGAATCTCGTCAATCTGCAGAAAAGACACTAACAATTTCATTTCCACGAAAGGACTCTTACGCCTTGGGCTTTGCCGTAACTGGCGCCGCAATTTGGAACAGCCTTAGTGCACTTGGGAAAAACCAAGTTTTTATTTCCGTTTACAAGAAAAAAGACGTGACCTCGGGGTCACGTGTCGTATACAATTTATCTAAAGAGGGCGCAAACAAATTAGCCCACCCTAGCGCCCTGTAAGGGCAGTGGGTACGAGCGAATGAAAGAACCCAAACCTACCAGTTTGGCGCCCTCTTATGACAAACTTCACCACTGATTAATACTGAAGCGGCATGCCTTCCGGTCGATTTTTTTTCTTCACACTTTGAGTTGTACACTCTGCTACAAAATAGTTCTTAACATTTGTGTGATAAACATGTTCGTCTTATGAAACTGCATTTGAAGACTTGTTCACAGTCGGTAGGGCTTTACCAGCAGGAAGCAAAAATTGCTCTCCGTGCAAAATGCTTGTTCATGTTTACAGATTTTACTTTTCGAAAATGGCTGGTATGTTTGTACAACAAACCGGAAGATTATCGTGTAGTACTTCATTACAAAAATCGCTTTTCACTGAATGAAGTCAAAGGTTTCACAACAAATACACATTCGAAAAAGTCCAACTTCAGATTTCAAAGCTATAGTCACACGTCCAAATAAGCTTACATTTTCGGCACAAGGTCGTTTTGCATTTAGGTCAGTCGGAATTTCCTCGTCCGTGTAACACCCAAAATACTTAACCAGAGCTACACAGTAATAATCCTTATTGATTGGTAAAAACATATATCGATGTTAAAAAGAAAATGTAAGGGTCTTTTTTACGTTTTTTTCTGGTTTTGTATCTTTAAACTACTTTCTTCCTATCGGATTAACAATGAGTGCTTCGCCGCGCGCCCAGTTGACAAGGCTCTCGAGTGTCATTGCGCGACGGATCGTACCATTATTTGTAGGGTATGCAGTTTATGAAAGTTCAAGTACGCCGCCAATAAATGCATCATATACCCATTGAAACTGCATTTGAATGTTTTAAAACCGTGTTGGGAGAGGAATAAATTCTTCCTGTTTGAAAATATTAATATTTGTTGCGTTTGTTCGTAGTGTCTAATCCCTGCTAAAATCGGCCGCCCCCGTCATATATTACGTGATCCGTCCTTTCGAATACGGCGCTAGACTGGTTTCCGATCCACATCTAAAAATCGGAACGGACGTGCCATCGCCACTGAATGGGAAAGCCATCTTCGTAGGAAGAAATGCGACTGCGTATTAAACGCTATCAAGTACGCGCACGCACACCACCATTGATTTACATACATATACTGGATACGCCATCTAGGAGTGTTTGTGTAGAAATGCGCGGCCGAACAATGGCGGCGCGTAGGGAGGGTATTAACGCGTCACTTTGCGTGCTTTGCTGCAGTACGTGTACAATGCATACGAACAAGATTGTTGTTTACCCTACTTTGAAAACGCACGCGCGGA
Source organism: Henricia sp. BOLD:AAB3569 (assembly GCA_037783545.1). NCBI lineage: Eukaryota > Metazoa > Echinodermata > Asteroidea > Spinulosida > Echinasteridae > Henricia > Henricia sp. BOLD:AAB3569. The sequence continues at coordinate 288,204 of JBBELK010000333.1, read as the reverse complement.
CGCGATTCCAGCCAGATGCCGTCTCCAGTTATATATATATAGCTCAATGCACACCACGCTGTAACATTTGTTCGAAATACGGCGCAGCCGATTCGCGTCATAAAAAACTACGCTCAAAATTCTGATGCACGCGGCGATTTGTAGGAAGTGACGTCATTTGAACGTGATCAATTGATTTTCTTGCTTTATTTCCACATACCGAAAATTAAGATCAGTAAATCGAAACATTCTGAACCTCAAAATTTACAAAACAATTTGGGACGTTTTGTGAGGTTTAAGTACCTGGATACAAGTCAATCGTAATACAAAATCACACATAGATTTGGCTGGAAACAATTTTGAAAAGTAAATAAACTTTGTGTTGAGCACATTTCTGTACTGGACAGCTCCATGAACTTTGTACCTGGCGCTTTTTAGCACAAATTTGCTGAGCACAGATTTTATTAATTAATTACTTTGTTAGATGAGGGACCAGCTAAATTTGTATTTTCAAATTGTGCTTAAAAACAGTATCAACATTTTAGTGCACATGTAAATACATATCACAATATTTTGTCAGGCAATCAACTTTTGCAATATAAAGCAGATAAATTATGTGCTAAGTAATGTTTCGTGCCAATAGCGCCATGAAATTGGCCCCTGGAGTTCAGAAAGGTTTTCCCTTTTTTTTCAATACTTCATTGCACCATCACTGCTGTCCTCATCTTTTGCAATGTCAGTCGTCATCAAAGTCTTCATTATTTTTAAAGCCCCAAAATTTTACTTCACGAGCAGACAAGAAAAAGAAAACTAAAAGTGTTGAAAGCAAGGTAACAATCACATGATATGGTATCTTTGTGGAAGAAAACTGCTAACTGAAGGTGTTTTAAGTTTTAAATATTTTTTTTACCTTTCATGCATTGGCTTAAATTTCTACAAGGCTCTTTATCAACATATTACTACGATTGTAATTGTGGGGAAATAAAACATGTTCCAAATTATTTAACACTTTATTAAACAGCTTCAACCCGCAAAGCATTATTATGACAATTCAGTGATTTCTTTAGAACGTATTGTACCTGTAGGTGATTGCACAACACATACAATGGAGAAATGAACTGATTGCATAATACACACAATGAGGGAATGGAATGACAAGAATGCGAGTCAATTAGTGTAGATAACAAGGAAATACAATTAATTACTTGTACTGTAACACTTATGTAATGCTGCTGTTCCTAATTTTAAAAGTTTTCCAGTCACGTAAATAATGTCTTGAAGTTGCTGCTGGTGGGTATCACCTTCATGCCATTTGGGAACGACTTTCACCTTCGCGGGTCCATCTCCTATTGGGAATGAGTGGACATGGGTTGGCTGCTCTCTTCCAAATGCCAAATACACCTCTTCGGGAGAATGATCTAGAGAAAAAAACCAATTAACTAATTTAAAAAAAATTGTTTAATATCCATATATACATTCTTCAAAATCGATGCTTAGAATACAGACGTTAAAACAATTTTAGACGTTAAAACAAGTGTAATACAATTGTAGATCACTTGATGAATACCTGGTTGGCATTTGACGCTTGCTCATACGTTTGGGTTCACCGGCGATGTCATCCTGTTTATCCTCGAGCCTCAAATGTAGGTACAGGTGTGGACAATATGTGCTGCATCTGAAGTCTTCGCTCCTTGACAGTTTTGATCCAATCACTGTTCAGGTAAGTGAAATCTTCACTTCCTGACCCCTAATGCACCTGGTGGTTGGTGCCTTGTCCCCATCACTGTTGAACTGAAAAATGAATAACAAGTTAACATTAATAATAAATGGCACTGAGGGTTGAGAAGTTGATCAGAATGTTTTTCTTTTTTTGAAATGACTCAAGCATCGGTAAGTGCAAATTTAATGGAGATACCAACATTTTTGAGTTAGAAAAAAAATGTTTGTGAGGAAACACTTAGTCTCATATGTTTTGTGCAAAAGGTCGTAAGACATGATGAACGGTATAAATACCGTACACGTTCGCCACTAATTATTCCTAATAAAAGTAACAATGTCATGATCATAAATGCCCCAGAAAGTGTAACATTTGGTTTGGAAACACGATAAGAAAGTATCAAGTTTTTCTTTGAAAACACAGGATTTTTGTTGCCATGCTCCATAGACTTAGTGCATGGAGTTTCAACTCGCGAACGTGCTTGATAGTTTTTCCATGATCAACCACCAAATTCTCTCCGAATTTTTAGACCGTGACCGGTCGAGATGTCTTAAAACGGGACGACTGTCGCTGTCATTTGTTCACTGTACCGTGTACACTGCGCTGGTGCCTGGAGTGTGTTTTTCAGTTGTGAATTTATGCCACTTAAACCACGAATTAGCAAACACGGACCGCTAGCAACATAAAGCTTACTATACTATTGTTACCTTCATTACTTACTTTATTTTTACGAGTAATTTGTTGCTCATATACACAGCAATCTTTCGCGATCCATCGATGAAAATCATGATTGTTGCTGGCCGGCCGGCGCCGCGCCATACACGAAAAGGACATTTCAGTCTGGCTCTCTGACATGACGTTAAAATGCCGTATATTTAGATTTCACAGGCCTAGATCCCAGACCTAAGGTCAATCATCAGAGTGGTCGATTTTATAGCAGGAAATGCACAAGAAAAATAAACACATCAACGATTTAAATTTTGAAACTAGAAGAATTGATTCTACTACAGCATAATGTTAAAACATTTTAAATGTTATGAGCTACAATTCTGATGGTTGCATAATGTATACATTGACAATGTGCTTCAATTTTCATAAACCACACACCCCACAAATAATGGTATGGTTTGTCGCGAAGTAACAATCGGCTTCCTGTTTAATGGCGACGCACTCGTTGTGAATCCGGGAAAAACAAAGTAGTTCCAGCGTCAAAAACCGACAAAAACGCGAAAAGGACCCTCAGGATTTCTTTTTAACATCGATTTCTACTTTCAACAATAAATAAGGACTAAACTTGTTTAGGTCTGGTTAAGTATTAAAGTCCTACACGGACGACGAAATTCCGACTGACCTAATTACATGTATTTTTTTTATAAAATCATGCCTGGGAAATCTATCCTGCGAGGCAAATGAATAATGTTATTCAGATTATTTTGCGACCCACTGTTTGAGTGTAATAGTGTTTGTTCTGTCTCAAATTTCCAGTTTTTACATTTTGAGTGCATCACCCACATATACACTTAGAAAACGTCTTCGGCAAATATCCAGCATTGGAATTTACATTTTGCAATAATGCTTGAGGTCAAATTAGTCTGTGTATAAGAATAGTTATGAACCAGGGAGCTTGAAAACAATTTTAATTAACTGCTTAAATGCCCCATGCAGTACATCATTTGCAGTTACCAACAATTTTACTTTACGATTAAAAGTGTTGCTTGATAGAAGTTGTCTTTTCATAAGAAAACGACATTTGAAGATGGATTTATATAAATGCGTGTGCACACGGATTTGTTTTAATTGGGCACCAGGGGCGGATCCAGGATTTTGAAAAGGGGGGGGGGGGTGGTGGGGTGGGAGCGTGACATTTTTAAGCATGAAATGCTAAGGACAATGAAATAGCGAGCGCGTAGCGCGAAGCCCTAACGGCTTCTAGATGTATTCTAGATGCTCTGTGGTGCGATCTGGGGCAATATTTAACGACTTTAAGCAGGAAAAGTGTGCACAAAAAGTTGATTTTTTTAAATGTTATTTTATTTTTTTGAAAAGGGGGGGGGGGGGGGAGGGGGGGGGGGGGGGGGGGAGGGGGGGGGGGGGGGGGGGGGGTGTGGGGGTGCGTGCGCTCCCCACGCAACCCCCCCCCCCCTGGATCCGCCCCGGGCACCGTGGTATTATGGCATCGCTTTCCGTGTAGTGGAGCTATAGGAAACCAGCTTAAACTGAGACGGTGGCTTTTCACAATTTCATAAAAGCATGGACAGAGTTTTTGATTGTTTTCTCGGATCGTGGATGAGGTACTGATCTAGCTTATACACAGATTATGGAATCTATCTTTAATTGCTTTAACGTGGCATTATACAATATTGTTTTATATACACCTGTCACCTTTCAGACTTGATTGTGGAAATCAAAGTGACGTAACGACGAACACGCAGGGGTTACTAAAAGCATACTGACATTTAAATTTACTTGAATTTAAACGATCAAGGATTGATATGAGTTGGTGAAAACCTAAGGCAGATGTCTGCCTTGCAAAATTAGGCACGGATTATCAATAATCTCATTGCAGGTGTTTGCTTGATAGCAATGGTAACAAACACCATATGATTTTCTCGGTGTAAAATGGTACCCTTGTGGGGGAAATTACAACCTGAAAATGCATTTTGAAAACAAAATCGTTTGCAAACTGTTTGTTTTTAACCAATCATTTAACACAAAAGCTATGCATTGATTTGGGTGTGGCACCTTGAATTTTGTTTCTTTTCTTGAATTTATATTTTTCTGGAAACATTAAAGTTGTTCGCTTTCAAATGAGAACAAATATTTCGAATTATTGGCGGTCCGCCAAAAATTCAACTCACGGTAAGGCGTAGACTTGTCCAAGTGTGACTTCCCGTGTTTTGGCTGTAATGCGCAGCGTACAGCGCGGGGGCGGTCGGGTTGGCGTACGGGTTCTTTCCTCGCCTTTCACCTCTGGGGTCCCGGGTTCGAATCCGGGGCGTGTATGTGGATTGGGTTTGCAGTCCCTACTTGACCGCGTGGGTTTTCCCCTGGGGCATTTCTCTGGGGGTTTTCCTCCCACTTCTAAAACTGCAACTCCTTCTTCGTCATCTCAAGTTGATAATATAGTATAGTTAAAGCTAAAACCGTATAGTTGATGGCATAAAGGGCCTTAGTTGCCGAAGATGCCATAAAATATACAACAACAACAACAACAACAGCGTACAGCGCGCCGTCTAATATAGTGGCCTGTCTAATCTGTTTTCTTCTTTCTAAGATAGAAGAAAACAATATTAGAGAGAGTACTAGTCCAGAGGGCTCGCTGTACGCCGCGCAATACAGACCAAACACAGGAATTCAGACTTTGGCTAGTGTAGGTAAGGCGCGTATAAAAACGGCGTTTTTCATAGGGTTCCTGATGTCTAAAATCAAAGTATATGACGATTTTTCGTTAAAATAAAGTAAATGGTTAAACAATTCGTTCGGAAAAAAAATCGAATTTGCTGAGAACTGTAGTTAGGTGAGCAAAATACGACTGATTGCAAGACTACAGTTTTGTAGTACTGACCTGACCTTAGGTCAGGTCAGAGGTTATTCCTTGCTCAGCGCTACACCAGTATTATTCTCTTTTATTATCCATTGTATTCTGCCTTCATTGCCCGCCAGTGTAAGTTTGTAAGGATAAGGCATTTACTTGTTACATTAAAGTGTTAAAGTTTACTTTTAATGTTTCTCCTGTGTATTTTGCATAACATAACGTAGGTTTTGCTAAACCGAATTAAGTATTACTGCATCTATGTGGCTGAAATTTCTACAAAGCATTTCTACAGGTATACGTAATGCTGTTGTTCCTGTTTGTAAATTAAAGTTTTCCAATCATGTAATATGTCTTTAAAGGTTATTCTTCCCCGAAACTTGGATAATTGGGACGATTGTTAGGCCTACATTTTTTAACAATTTTATTTCACGATTTTCTAAAACGAAAGAAAGAAACATCAACATGCGAGTATATTTTTTAGACAAGATAAAAGCATTTGCAAGAAAATAGGATCTTTGATGCCAAAATGTATACCCGTTTACCGTGGAAACATCCAGGTAGCTCTTTTGTATGATTGAAGGAAATTGGAATCCTATCACCATGAGCCAGCTACACTTTAAAGTAAATGATTCAGTAGTCTACGCCCGGTGTGAAAGAAAAACGACAAGGCAAGCAAAAACACAGACTGTATTTTTCTGGAGTAACGTGAGGTGAAAAGTGCACGGGACGGGGACAAAAACGTTCCCCTTCTCGAACCTATTCTTGGAATAAACTCCCAGGCGATCAGTAGAAATTCACGGCGCTCGAGCCCCCGCGGACACGATAGAGAACATTATTTTTGCGAATAGCGAGTCTAAAAATATCCCTTTGTCGAGACCCCCAGGACAAGATGATGACGTCGATCGGCCGTAAAAGGCATGTGGCTGTATTGTGCCACTGTGTAATGCGCTTGTACAGAGGATGTTGACAACATGCCAGTAAAAATCTCATGCTAAAACCATGTAGAGACTGAATTTCTTGCTTTTTCGTTTTATGTTTCAGAAAGCAGGACTGAAACACAAGATCAATCGTCTGGAGACACCAATGCAGATAAAGGTAAGACAGTTTGGGGACATCCATAAAGCACGTACGCAAAATCAGTGACGTCACCCATATACTTTAACGTTGGATGTACGCATTGGCTCCAACCCTCCTCCCCCTTCGTGTGTACGTACTTTATGGACGGCCCCTATGCTTATGGTTTTACGCTTAGGGTTATAACATAAGAAACAAAGGAACCCCATTGAAGTCGGTCGTTGACTACTAAGTAGCCGACAAAGAAAAAGGTGCGTTAAGTCTATGGAGTTGGTTCAGACAAAGGAAACAAAAGAGGGACAAAGGGAAAGAACAGAGGGGAACCCCATAAGTGTGTAAAAACACAGTTGTGCGAGTTCATGAGTTTGTACTTTTAAATGTTATCGATATAAGGCTAAACAAATAAGAAGTTTGTTTCCGGTATAGCACGCATTACATTTTTTGAAAGGTTTTGCGCATTACAAATTTCCCCCCCTAAAATAACAACAATGATAATAAAAAGGGTAGACATACTGGTACCTTCAATCTTTATATATACATATACATACAGAGGTAACTTTCTTTAGCTTATTTAATGATCTTCCACTATGCACCTAAACAATGTATCTTCTTGGTTCCTTTCGCCAAAGGAAAGTTCGAGCGGCGCGACGGCCGGGCGCCGGGCGCGACTGCTATGACTATTTGATAGACTGCTAAAGTGAGACGTCAGTTGCCATGGTAATTGGGACTAAACATTCGCTGGTAATCTGAAGCGACCACTGCTAAAGCGCAAGGAAATGGTTCACCGTGTTTAATGTAGACCAAATAACCATGGCAACAAACAAAGGGTGGCGTTTTCACTAGTATTAGTATTAGGCTGCATCCGAAGGACTGCTATTGTCCGGTCATAGCAATAGCATAGCAACAGCCAAATCCACAGCCAAAGCCAGTAATTCGGATCCAGCCTCACAATCGACAGTAAATACATGCGCCACCAAGAGTTTCAGTTGGAGGGCATATTCTAATAGACTGGTTTCTGGTCCTAATCAGCATACGAAAACAAATGTACATGTAAGTTCATATTTATACTTGTGTGCGTAAGTGGAATATGTGGTCCGGGAACCAGTCTAATTTTCTGAGTTATGGACATGTAATGTGTTTCCTTTAAGTCCAGTCATTTTATCCATAAGTGGAGGTCAACCTCACACTTATTGCAACAAAAACTATTTCTATCATACTCCTAAAGGTATCCTCTTTGACATACAAAAAGTCCAAAGGAATAATCCGGGGGAAGTCCTTAAATCGTGGACTTTTCTAGACTTTAAAAAAAAAAAGTAGGGTAGATGGCTGCAAAGTGCCATAGTTATCACAGCGCACAATAAAACTTTTCACTCAGAAACCTCTGGCCTTGTCAAGCCCATGAGTAGCCTAAAGCAAAAAGCAAAGTCCATACAGTGGGAATAAAAGGCGGTTCCTAAGGATGTGCGGCGGCCCTTTTTCAAAATGGTGGCTAAAGTGTCACATTTTGTGATGTCCAATATGGACTACCATACATCCCTCTATTTTGGGATGATCAGTTTAAAAATGACAGTCGTCCACTCCAATGACAATAAATATTAATTGAGTATTCAACAGGGATAGTCGTCGCAGCCACTCGCAGACGAGTATAGCGGCTAAATGGGTGAGTTCACAGGGACTTGGCCAGCCTTCTGCTTCAGGGCTTCTAGGCGCCGTTGGGCGGCGGCCTTCCTCCGTTCGCGGCGCACAGCTTCCCCAGCAAGTCGAGTGCTCTCAAAGTGTTGAACACCTGTCCAAACTGTGTTCCTCCACAGTTGTCTATCTGACGTCAATTGGTCCCACTCGTTGGGGTTGATTCCGCACTTCTCGGAAAAGTCATTGAACGAGTAGTTTCATCACGCATTCGCGATCATATTCATGCTTTAAACCTGTCCGACATGTTCCAGTCGGCATACAAGCCTTTCCATGGGACGGAAGTTGCACTAGTCCGTGTGAACGACGATATTTTTCAGCCATGGACAATGGAAACCTTATAGCACTAGTCCTATTAGACTTGAGTGCAGCCTTTGACACTGTTGACATCCTCCTCTCTCGGCTTCAGAATTACCTTGGCATGCAGGACACAGCCCTAGCATTGTGCAAATTATATCTCTCCAATAGAACTCAGCACGTGTATATCGGCACTGCAATATCAGACCCAGTTGTCCTGAACTACTTTGTGCCACAGGGGTCAGTACTGGGCCCACAGTGGTTTACGCTGTACACATCATTTTAAAATTTAACCTGAATTACCATGTCTATGCAGACGACACTCAGCTATACATCACGTTTGAATCTTCTCAAGAACATGCCAATGCCTCCATTGAAAGACTTGAGAAATGTATCCAAGAGATTCGCCACTGGACGCAACAGAACGTCCTGAAGTTAAATGATGACAAGACAGAGTTCCTTTTATTTGGATCACGTCGACAATTATCAAAAGTTTCAGTGCCATACATTTTCATTGGTGATGCTCAGATAGCTCCCTCGTTGCAGGCTCGGAACTTCGGTGTTATTTTCGATTCGTCAATGACACTTCAACCACACATCCACAACGTCATTCGTCTCTCGACATTTCACATTAGGAACATCGGTCAAATACGCAAGTTTTTGGACAAGAGCGCTACGGAAAAAGTAATTCATGCATTTGTCCCTTTTCGCCTTGACAATGGCAATGCCCTTTTCTATGGTCTTCCGCATAACCAGATTGCCCGTCTCCAACGCCTCCAAAACACCGCAGCCCGCATCGTTACACTCTGTAGAAAATCCTGTTCTGTATCACCCCCATCCTGAAACAACTTCATTGGCTCTCTCAACGAATTATCTTCAAGCTTATGCTAATTGTCCACAAAGCACTCAACGACAAAGCCCCCCATTACATCTCAGAACTTCTTCAAGTTTACACTCCGTCAAGGAACCTACGATCCATCAACATGCTTCTCCTCAAGGAATCCAAGTCTCGACACTCGTGGGGTGACAGAAGTTTTTCTGCAGCCGCACCACACATCTGGAACTCTCTACCGCTTAAGGTTAGATCTTGTCTCTGTACAACAAAATTCAAATCACTTCTTAAAACTTATCTCATGTCTCAGGTTTTCAAGGACTAATTTGGTTGTTCCTCTCAATTTTTGATTGTTTCTTTTAAGTTAATTATTACTTTGTTTGTTTTTTAGGGTCTCTGCGCCTTGAACACCCATCAGGGTGGATATGTGCGCATTACAAAAACTATGAATGCTACTATGAGCGCGACATTTTGTGTGTAAAAAGCTATATTAGGGCGACACGCTCAATAGGGCGACATTTTGGTGTCGCCCTAATATTGTTTTTTTTTAAATCATTTTTTTAAGGTCAAAAACCATTTTTCTAAGGTCAAAAACCATTTTTATTAGGACTAGAGCTATTTCTCTTTGGTCTGGAACCATTTTTGGAAGCTTTGGGTAAAAAAATAAGGTGTCATTTTGAGTGACTCTTGCCGAAAGAGTCCCCAATTGTTCACGGCTTCAAATCCGGCCTGTTGAAGATGGACATAGAGGGGATATTCTTAGCTTCGCTCACCCCCGCAAAAATGAAATGTTTGCTGCCAGCACTGCGCCTGTGTATTTACAACTTTGTAAAGGTTGTTTACACAGTACGGAACCAGAACAAAAATTGTCCGCGTAATATTTTCGCAACATGCCATTTTGACGGGATTTTGTAATTGGCGGGTAATTTACGGTTTGGGTCAATTGTCGAGAAACTTGTATAAGAGACAGAAGATTGTTTTTCAAATCCTCTAAGTGGCAAAAAGTATTCTACAGGAATGAAACAATGTGAAAAATTGCATCTGAAGCAATTGGAAATTGAAAACCAACCTATTAGGTAAAACCCTTTGAGCATACGTGTAGTTATCAAGATACATGTTTTTTTAATTTATGGGGACGGGTCGGGGTTGGGATTTGCAGCAAGATATGTGGCAGAGGTCGTGGTGAATAGCAGAAGCAACATAGACGCCGCCATCATCACCATGAACGGAGAACCACTAGAAGAAGTGACCAGCTTCAAGTACTTGGGAGACCTTGTCTAAGGATGGCACCTGCACAGCAGAAATCCACAATCGGATCGCCAAAGCCACAGCAGCGATGGCCAGACTAAACAGGATATGGAAGAGCAACATCAGCTTCCAGACCAAGTTCATGCTCTACAAGTCGCTGGTCGTCCCCATCTTGCTCTACGGGTGTGATACATGGACTCTTCTGGCCGATACAGAAGGGAGAACCCAGGCTTTCGAAACCAAAAGCCTGAGAAAGCTGCTCCGCATCTCCTACATGGAGCACAAAACCAACGATTTTGTGCGGAGCAAGGTCAATAACCTCCTAGGCCCACAGGAACCTCTCCTTGCCATGCACCATCAAGCGGCGGAAGCTAGGGGTTTGGCCACACCACGCGGCATGACAGCCTCTCCAAGACCATCATGCAAGGCACCATCGAAGGCGCACGCAGACGAGGGCGACAACGGAAGAGCTGGTCCGCCACACCCCCGCCCTTCCGCCGTGTTTGTCCCCAAGATGGAGGGAGAGAGTAATGCAGGCACGTGCACATGATTCTATTGTTCTCTCCCTCTATGTGGAGGAAAATACGTGGGAGTTTAGTGGTCCATGACACCATGAAACCGCCATATAAACGACATACAAAACTGTATAATTATGATGTATGGTAGTCCATACAATACATCGCAGAATACGGCATTTTTGCCTCCATTTTGGAAAATGGCCGCCGTTTATCCTTATAAACCGCCTTTGTATTCCATCAAACTTCGCGTTTTGCTTTAGTGTACTCACGGGCTTGACAAATCAGAAGGCCTGGGGTTTCTGACTGAAAATAAATATTGTGCGCCATCTACTCTATTTTGTTTTTAAACTCCAGACAAGTATATCCTTCTTGAAGAAAGATCCAGCATTTGCACCTTTTCCGATTCTCTACATATCCCTCTAGCAGACTATACCGCAGTTTATTTCAAATTGTCCGTTTTAAGTGGATAAATCGCAAGCAAAAGTGCGGTTTTCGAAAATGAAATTTTCGCAATTTCTGAAACGCCCATTAGGTTTTGTTTTTAAATACAGGTCGCTCATTAGGCCACTCGAGGTAAGGGCTATACCGAAGGTAAGGGCTACCGAAGTCGATTACGGAGAAAATAGCCCTTCACGCTGAAACAAGACCAGAATTATCAGTCTCTTTACGACACGAGTGGGGCTGGGAGGGGTAACTATAGTCCGAATCAAGGCAACCAAGTTGCCTCTACCACTATTATGAACAAGCATGGTAAAGTGCCTTGCTCAAGGGCACAAGTGCCACAACCTGTCGCGGCCAGTATTCGAACCCACATTCTAGTACTGACACAGGAACTTGAGTTCGATGCACTATACCGCTGGGCCATAACACCCCACATTAATGATATGGTAAAGTGCCTTGCTCAAGGGCACAAGTGCCACAACCTGTCGCGGCCAGTATTCGAACCCACATTCTAGTACTGACACAGGAACTTGAGTTCGATGCACTAGACCGCTGGGCCATAACACCCCACATTAATGATATGCGCGTGACCCCGTGACGCAATCCTGAGAAAGAGAAGTAAACACGATTGTCAGCTCCAGTACGTTTATTACACGCAAAAACTCAGAAAACCGTCTCTGTTAGATGGTGTTTTTTGAAGAATTTGTTGCGTGCAAAAAGACAGAGATATGCCCAGTAGTTGTGTGGTTGTATGTTTTACCAGACACTATGAACAAAAGAGCAGAAACATTTTCTTTCTTATTTCGAAGAATGAGAAAAATGAGTCGCGCATAAACAAAGTTGGAAGAAATAGGCGAACTTGTACCGACTAGGCTGCTGGGTGTTGGGTTATAATGTTCAGCTAGGCTGCGCCAGCAATTGAAAAGTCTGCATTAATTTGCAGATGAATTTTATTTCTGCGAAATCCAGGAATAACAACATTATAGCTAATACCCCAGTCACAATTAGCTTGCGGTGGGTTTGCGAGTAGTTTGCGACGGATTTTTAGGCATTTTCGGCCGGCGCCCCACGGGACTCCTTGCGGCTGCCGGGTCATTTTTGGGCATCGGGCGGGCATCGAGTTACTTTTAAATCGGATTGTAAACCTGGTGCGGCGTTTCGCATCGCAAACTGATCGCCACTAAATCGGTCGATGCCTGACCGATGTCCGGCAGGGCATCGCACACATCGGGCGGGCTCCGGGCCAAATTGTTGACAACCCAGACAATCCATATATCGGCCAGGCGCCGCACAGGCGCCGCTCAGACGCCGGCCGGGTTCTTCCCGGCGTCCGGCCGACTTGACGGCGCCCGGCCGGAAATCGGCCAGATATCGGCTGGGGTATCGCAGTGACATAGGCAGGACATCGACAGGACATCGGACGAGTGCCTGCCGGACACCGGCCGATAAATGGGCCAAGAAATCGACCCCATTCCGTCATGGCAGCGTGCGGGACACTTTTAATTGTGACTGTGACCGCCCAATCGCGCGATCTTTCGCCGACCTCTACACGCCGGCCGATGCCTATAAATCGCACACGCCGCCCGGCCTCCGCTTTAATTGTGACTTAGGTATAAAAGAATAGTGTTTATAAATTGCCTTGTAGAAATTTGAATGAACGGTACATTTGCAAAGGATTTTTTAAAGCACCGTCAGTTGGCAATTTCTCCCATTCTACACGAAAAAAATAATGTCGTCCACCATTTTACACGGAAAAAAAATGTCGTGTTTGTTACTTTTGTTATCAGCACTTTTAGTCGAGTTTTTCTTGTCAACTCATGAAGTAAATTTTGGGTCACTGCAAAATAATGATGTAATTGGGCTTTAAAATCAGTGATGAAAAACCGTTAACTGTAAGGCATGGCAAGAGACGGCCATTTTGAGTGCTCAACTATTTCGCACAATCAGGAGAACCTTATTTCAGCTAGGGTCTCCAGGTGTGAAAATGTCACCGTGTCCCACGGCTGTTCCTTGTGCCCCATTTCTTAAATAATATTAACCATCTTCTCAGTGCCAAGAAACCCGTAATTATTTTATCGCGCCAGTTTCCAATTTTCGCAGCAGATACGTTACCATAGTAACGGAGCAACCTGCAAATAACCAAATCAGCAGGCTTGAAATTCGGATCACGAGCGTGGTGGGCGTTTTGATTGCATTATACCTGCCCAGCTACCTCACGGTTTGTATTAAAACTGAAGCAACAAATAAAAATGTACCTCAATCAATCCGTCTGGTGAGATTGACCATTAAAGAAGCAATGCGCTGAAAGGTTCAACACTTGTTTAGCGCGGTATAGGTTGTGCTTTTGTGGGGGAGGGGGAAAGGGACGGGGGTGCACGTCGATTTGCCTTTAATATCCCCAAGCTTACATTATAAACGATCCGGTGAAACCTTATGACCCCGGACAGTTTCAATGGGATGTATATTTTTAACATCACCCACACTGCAGTCACGAATACCATTTCCTATCTGGCCCACGCGCAAAGGTGATTGTCTCTCAGTATGGTAACATTGGATGTTCTCAATAGCATTATGATGATGTCCTAAAGCCTGAAGGGGACTGCACTGTGACCACTCTAAAAAGTGCATATAGCTGTTAATGTGAAGATTTAAGGGATATGGGGAAATCCCCAAGGTGTTAATTTGGTGATACACAATAGTAAAATGTCTGTCCATCTGCTGCAGAAGAAGTAGCCAAATCGAGTACTAAGTGAAAACGTCACCCTTTGTGTGCTGCCTAGGTTCTACACCAAAACCATGCAGTGAACCTTCCCCTGCGCTTTAGGAATGGACATTTCAGACTACCGGATAATGTTTTGACCCAATTTCCATAGTAACTGACGTCACACAATAGTCGTTTATAAGCCATTAGCGAATAGAGTACTAAAGTGTGACGTCGTTTCCAGGGTATGGGTCTGAACATTCGCTGGTAATCTAACACGCCCATAGGTAAAGCGTAGGAAAACAGTTTTAGTGTAGACCCAGTAACCTTGGCAAGACGGAAACAACGGTGTTTTAGTACTCTATTCTTCAGCACACGAGCCTTCACACTATTGCACATAAACCACGCTCTTTCGCTGCGCTAACCGCTTTCTTGTGTGCAAAGCCCTCTGGTGTACAACGTAACTCGTACGTAACATGGCAGAACACAGGGTTAGAGTATGGGATTTTACGGTCAACTGTCACTTGCTGTTTACTTTCTATAGACTGATCCAAGCATCCGCCATTACTGGTAGTTATATATTGCTTCAAGTTCGCGCGCGCGTTCTCAGAACTCGAAACGCACGCGTACTGGCTCGTCACGGCACTCTATTGGCCGAGAAGGTATTCAACGCGTGCACGCGACCCGCACGCGTGCATAATGTCGTCTCAGGTCGGGGTCACACGAATTACGAAATCCCAATTTATTGCAGTATTACTATAGACTGGTTCCCTTCCACATATTCCACATAGGAGAATATAAGGACAAGGTGAAGGCCGCTTCATCTTGATCTGTCATTTGTCGTCTTTGCGCGTGCGCATTGTGTGTTTTATATTTAAAAATTAGCGATGCCCTTTGCTTTAGGCAATGTACTTTATTTACATTTGTATATGTTCGACACGCACGGCCGGGTTACAAATGCCAATGCAAAATATACGCACTTAGGCCTACTGAATTTAACAAAAATAATAACCACGTTACCACGGGCAGATTTCTGCCCGTCATGGCCGCCCTTTACCGATCCTTATATTTTCGCAATAAGCGATAGGATCGGGAACCAATCTAGTATTAATATAGTACGATAACGAGATTTTGTTGCGCGTGACCCCAAATGCTATTGTAATCGTATCACAATCGGTCAACGACGAGAATTCTCATCGTTCGATTGTAATCCGATTGTGATCGGATTACAATAAATTGGCGAAAAACCGCCTGTGACCCCATCTCGTCATTGTTTTACAATCCATCCCATACGGCCTTGCAAACCTTCCCCACGCGCGCCCGCGTTCATTCTGTTTTACCGGCACTTCGCGCGCCTGGCTTTAATACTTTATCATTCACAGAGCGCAAGACAGGCGCGCGGCGCGCGCGGTGAGACATCAAGGACGCACACGTAACACGGGAAAGGCCACTGCAAGGGACTATGGGACGGATTACAATACAATACGAGATTGTGTTGCTCGTGAGACCCCACTTTATTATAATACGATTACAATCCGATTATATAATAAGTTTGTCGTGTGACCCCGGTCTTAGTAATGATTTTTAATTCTAGTAGCTTTTGTAGGATGATAATCCGCTATGCAAATATATTGTTTGTGTAGTGGGTGCGTTCGATTAGCTTACTCAGACATCAAGAGGAGAAGCCCCAAGAAAATGAAAAACGAACGCCACGAAGTTTTCCCGCTTTAAATTCTAAAGAACCAGGTCAAAGGTTGTTGCAAGGCAGGGCCTCTCTGTCGTCTAAGTGAACGCAACTTGTAGTTCAGAATGCTATTGTTTGCGTTCGTCTAGCTTGCACGTAGAGCTGTATAATTCCTTTTAGACATTATTATTATTTTTGCAATTCGACCCTCACTCCCTATCATATCTGTACCGTCTTCATCGCACCCTCGTGTTGTCATTTATAGATAATTTGTCCCCCTATGCTTGCAAATGCACACGTCCTGTTTAGTTGTGATGTCGAGGTCGCCGTCTGTTTTCAGAAATAATCTAAGGCACTCGAAAATAAATTATCTCCTAAGTAAAAACAAGTGGCCATTGTTCAACGTCCTTCGTTCAGATTCAATTGCAAAACGGCCGTATGTTGGCAACTGAAGTGAAATTGTCTGGATCGTAAAATACCGCCCTTTTGACATTTTCAGTGTGCACGCGCGCTATATACTCCACGTGCACGCGCTACTCTGCGTGCACGCGGTACGCGTATCCGGATTTTGCATTGTCGGCACATCTCGATCGCGTATCGGAGAAGGGTGTATCATGTTTCAGTTTTTGCAATCTGCAAGGAAGGATGGGCACACAGTGGATATAATACTGTACCATATCCGCCGTATGGATTCTCCTAACTGCTATATTCCATGCCTGCAGGTAAGATGTCACTTCTTGTAAAGTCCAAATTATAAGCTTATTATAGCTGCTATAAACTATGATGCGATCTCAAATCGTAAATATTTAATCAGTTGTGAAACTCGTGACAACTTACAAAATTTGGCACTCTTACAACACGCCTAGGCGTGCCGCCCCCTCCTCAATCAATTGGATGAATAAGTGTTATGCTCAGTGAATTAGCCTTTTGCGTGTAACATTTGCATAATGACTGGCGTCCCTAATTCGTTTTTTTTTTTTTTACTCTGACCGAAAGATTGAGGATACTGAGAAATGTAACATTTTGGTCAGTAATGTGTATGGGGCACCTCTTGTCGCAAGGCTATAACTGCACCAGCCTCCATAAGAGCTGCTGAGGCAGGTGTGCCACTCCACCTGGAGTGCCTCCCTGACCTCTTGCACCGTGCAGTGCAGCTCATTCCACACGGACTTAATAATAATAATAATGAAAATTTATAATGCGCCGTTATCCATAAAAAAAGATGCTCATGGTTGATAACCTCCCTCCCTCAGTATTTTTTTTTGTTACAGCCCTTTATTCCAGGATTCTCCTAGAAACAGAAAATTTCACATTTCATTGCTGTGGTATTCACTTTGTTCAAACAGGTCCTCTTGGACCCGGAGGAAATCACTGAAGCGATTCGGTGCAACGCGCTGTACTGGCAGCTCAAGTTCTTATTCCTCGACAACTTTTTTTTGTGCTCAAATTTCGTATATACTCCCCCCGTGAAGTTTTACATGCTATTTTTTGTATTAACATTTCTAGTTTAATTTATACACATTTTATTTTGTTGTGGCCACGTTGCAAATTTAAGAAGTGAAATTAATGTGCAAAACTTCCAGGGATGTTCAGGTAGAATTACTTTTAACCCGTACTTTACAAACTAGCTGACTATTTCGAGAAGTTAAGACCATCTCTTATATTGAGAAGATTTTTGAGAGCTAATTTCCCGATAACTTGGAGTTACGCGTCTTCACTGCCGTAATAGCGGGTGAATAATAAATTGTGACCAGAAAGGTCTCTGACCAGCAGCGGCTGCTCCGTCTAATTTTCCCAAATCGGGCTGATAAGCAGGGTTTCGGTTAGCCTTTTGTCAAGGCCTCGTGAATTTGGGCGATTTGGTGACGTGAGTAGAGTCTACACACGCCGAATGGCAAGACAGAAAGCATAACGTTCGCCCAGCCTTTGTATACTCCGCTCAAGACGCACGCCCAATTATCCCATATTTTACCAAACAATATACCCCAAAGCCATAAGGCCCTGCCATATGTAGTTTCGGTTAGATGATTGAAAGTTCCGTTTTTGGAGAATCATCGTTATTCTTGATCAAATTGGATATGGAATTTCGAAAGGGAAAATAGAGAATTACTGATGTACATTCAGTCAAACCTGTGTGTTGTGCAAATTTTGAGACGAACCCGAATTTGGTATTTACCTTAGGCCTTCTCCATGCGGACTATAGGTACCATACCAAATATTGAGTTAATACAATGCTCAGTTGCGCATCCATGCAACGCCAACGTTAGGCTCTTAGGGAAAACCTGAGGGAGTATACGACAGGGAGTGTTTCATAGATCAGCTTCTAAAGTCTCTTCCCGTAATGTCAAAGGTCTCGGGTTCGATTCTCGGGTGTGATTTTTCTCTCATCCTATATGTTTAGTAGAGCATCTGCTCGGAGTATCAGAGGTCGCGGGTTCGATACTTGAGTGTGATTTTTCTCTCATCCTATGTTTGGTTGTTTCATTTGCATGGTGACTAAGCACTATATATCAAATATTGCGTTCGGACACAGGTGGATTACGTGATTTGTCTGCGCTTTATCTCGTTTAAAATGTATTAATGTAATTAAAACTTGAAAGTCAATCAAACTTCAAAATTGCCTCTGAACTGAAAAATTTACAAATTGTCAACCGATAGTACACTTAAATCCTTTGGCATCCAAATACACTGTATTATTTTACATTTCAGTTTGTGTAGGCCTAGGTCGTGTCTTCTGCATTTTAAACGCGCTGTTGTCTGATAAAACCTTATAACCCAGCAAAATCCCATGAAACAGTTTGGAGCGAAAATACAAAAATTCCCCCTTCCCCTCGTTCACATTAATTGCGATTATATATTCCAAGATTTTTCACCACAAGAGATTTTTGCAAGACGTGTGGCTTGTCTCACACATACGTCATTCGCTGTCTTTGGGGTCACTGTAATGCTTGCACGGGCACGCGACTTATAAGTGGATCCTCGATCTATATTTCACCCAAGCACGGGTCTGTCCTACTTGGGGGAATACACCCATATTGATATCTGGGGCGGGACCTTTTTCTGCATTACGGGGCGTCTCGTTCAAAGCAATTCCGAGTAATATCTGTATCAATAGACTACTAAAGTGTGACGTCAGTTACTAGGGTAAATGGGTCTAAACATTCGCTGGTAATTTTAAACGTCCTGTGCTAAATCACATGGAAACAGTTCACTGGTTTTAATGTAGACCGAGTAGCGCCTATACATTGGCAACTAATAAAGGGTCATGTTTTCACCTTAGTACTGTATGAAGCGAATTCGTAATTTGGAAACACGCATGTGCAAATTCCTCCACGTAACCACGTCACATATATTATTTCATACGTGTATTTTGGAGGCATTTGTTTATTTATTTATTCTATTTATTTACCCAGGGTGTGCCCAAACAGTTCACTAACAATTAGTAACTGTAAACAAAGACAAAACTATAACTTCACAATTGTATACAAACACAAATTCGAACAAAATACAAGAACTACAACATCAAAATACACGGAACATCCTACAATTTGCGAATAGACGATGTGCATGTACGTTGGACAATAACTGGAGTTTCAAGAAAATAAACAGCACAGTAAGAAATAATATACGTGGCCCTGAAATTTACGCTAATGGTGGAAAGGGAAAAAACCCGCAAAAACTCTTTTTATAAGGAAAAACGGGAAAAATCCCCATACAACTCCTGGAGGAAAATTTAATTTAATGGCAGTCAAGTCACCCCACTCCGTAAATTAGCATTTATTCCCTTGCATTACCGGTATGTAAATATTATGTATTAACAAATTTCGTATTAGCTCTGGCAGCCTCGTCTTGGATTCCGAGCCATTGTATTACGTCACGCATCTTCTCATTTGCAAATTCTGTCACAAAAGAAAGCACCATCGGTTTCATTGACAATTTGAAATTCCTCTATACGTTCCACGAAGTGCCGATTTGAATAAGCTCAAAGAATGTAACAACATTATGCCCCGCTTCACTTACGCCACTAATATCCCGAATCGTGCCGAATCGGAAATTGTCGAAATTCGTGGCGATTCGGCAAAAAATGAAAAATTTCGTGGAGATTCGGGAGGAGGTACGAAGCTGTTACGACCTAATTACGAAAGACTTACGATAATTCGTGGCTATTCTGGTTGAAAAAAATGCCGAATGTCAAGAATGGGTTAAGAAACAGGTACGATTCCAAAGAATCATGTAATAATTGTACGAATAAGGTACGACTCAGTTACGAATATACGACCTCGACGATTAAGTTACGACTACTACGACTTATCTACGAATAGTTTAAGATAATCGGCATTGTTCGTGACATTTCGGCATAGGCCGATCGCTGGCCAACCCTTGCTGGCCGATTCGTGACCGTTTGGTACTTGATTCGTACTACATGTACATTCGTGACATTCGTGCGTGTTTCGGGATGATTTCGGCGTGGGTCCACGAATTTGAGGGAGACACGAATGGCCAAGAATAGCCCAGAATGCAAAAGAATCGATTACGAAGCTGTTACGGACGATAAGAAATGGTTACGAAGTGTTTACGATACATCTACGAAATTGGATTTCGTGAACCCTCCCACGAAAGTTTTTGCAAAACAAAAACTTTCGTGGCGGCTCTGTACGAATGATTAAGAATCAACTAAGAATCATTTAAGAACTGCAAGAAACGTTTGAGGATTATCCGATTCGGACAAATTTCCGATTCGGCACGATTCGGGATATTCGTAGCGTAAGTGAAAGCGGGGCATTAGCCCTATATTCACCACTTGCACGGAACCGCCGTATTGACAAAAAAACGAGGCTTTCCTTGCAAGAACATGTCGGTTTCTGTGACGTTGACTTTTGACTATTGTAAAATATGATGTATGCCAAGAAATCCTCGTTTTGAACGCAACCCTGCAAGTGGTGAATAACCCCCAAACTATTCATTTCAGCATACCTTTACTTTAATCGCGCGTGACCAGGATTTATCTCTGGTTCCCGCTGCTCATACCCCTAACGGGCACTAATAATGTGGTGATTTGGCATGTGGAAGGGGCGCGAGCACCTGATCGTCTTCAACGCAACAAGAAGAATGCAGTTGATACCGTTGGCACCTGTAGATACAGCCTGTCGAACCATTTTAGCACAGAGTTTGACTTGATCGAGCTTCTGTCTCCGAGTGTCCACCGTTAAACACTTTGGATGGATGATGTACCGCGAGCTGTCTCGATACTATGTCCCCAGGGAACTCATCTTTGTGGCCGATGAACTCAAGTGTACATATAGGGATGTAGGCGCCACTTCAGTATTCTAGTACATCATCTGAAACTTTGATACTCTGCTGAGGTTATTTTCTCGGAGGCTCTTTCGTCAGGAACATTTTCTTTCAGGGGATTTTAAAGGATGACGGCAGAATTGGCACGTATCGTTGCTTTCCAGGTAAGACTGTTGCTGTATCGTTTTCTGTGGTCAAATTTCCATATGACATTTATAGCGGACCACACCCCGCTAGCTTAAACGAGTTCTGCCTTGCCAATTGTTTTTAATGATACCTGCAAGTTATTGACGGATCTCTGCTGTTGTCAAACACGATGCTTTATCTGATTGAAATATATGCCATTATTTCAGACAAAAATCTAGTAGGGGGAGGGGGTGGGGTGGTGTAAGAAGGCACCGAGTCCCCACCGCCCCCCTCCCGCTAAACGGCTTTGCTAGTCGGGAGTTAAGTTCCGCTTTCGTGAAAATCGCACTCCCCCGGGATAAAACCAGCCTACGTCCATGAGCCTAATTTTTACCATCCTCTTGCAACAGTGCCCCTTTAACGCACTCCCCTACTCTTGCGTACCGATGCCCTATGTTTAAACCGGCCCCATTTCGCTGGGGAACAAGCGACATAAATCTTGTCGCCTCTCTGGACCAATCAGGACGCTTGGCTGCTATTTAAAGCACACAGTGGAATCCGTTCCATTCACGATGGTCAGCATGCATCACTGTTATTAATTTGAAAAACTAATCGTCGCCGGAAATTTTGGTAGGAATGGGACAGTCATAAGGAACAGAACCCAATACAATTTCTGGAAAGTATAGAAATCATTTTCGGCATAACATGACCAAATGGATTAAATGTAGTATTATTCATGTTGTTGCACTCAAAGAACTGGTATGCACAAAACATAATGTTAACTGAGAGTAGGCCTAGGCCTATATTTAGTTAATTTAATTGAAGCAGAATTTGCAATAATTCATGCGTTTCTAATAATTGATTTTATAAAACTGATTTTATAACAGGGCACAATGCACCATGACATCGTACGATCGTTCATATTATCATTCTTCTCCCTATCTCCATGGTATTTCATGATAATGTGGTAGTTTTGGTTTTGCTTTGTGTTTGGAAGACGACATTAGAACCAGAGTCTTGGTAGATAAATTTCCGCTTTCTACCTGTCCCAAGAATTTCTAATTTGAAAACATGTCGATTGTATGCCCGATGATAAGATAAATGTCAAGTTCACGGTGTGATCGAACTGGGCTGGTTCAGCAGAGGTATCTCGGTACCCAGGGGGCCGATTTCTGTACTTGGTGTAAACATGACTTTTATGGGTGTCGTACTATGAAAATGTGGTGCAATTGTTGAAAGATGGGTATGTGCGTGGTTTCATTGCAGGCACGCGCGCGCTGTTACAACTTGGGTGGTAATACGATAGTTGAAAGTGTCATCCGACACCTTACCATGTTACCAATACTTCGCAGAATTTAAAATTATAGTTTTTATGAAATGAGGTCTTGTAAACATGGAATGTGGGCCATGTTTGTACAGGTAGTGCGTTGGTTCGAGGTTGTGGCAACGAACGTGAGGACTTAGAGTGAGGACGTAGTGTTTTTCCTCATTATTGTCTTCAAAACAATATCCAGAATATCGGGTTTCTGTATACGTGTCTGATGAATGTAATTTTCAAAACACGGGGAAATAAATGTGTTAAAGGTGTTCGCGCACTTCAATGACTTCGCGCGTGTTGTGCAGTGAATTTGAGGTACATTCTCTCCGAAATTACGCGATTTGGTGCGATTAAAAGTGTGCCAAAACATGTCCCTGGGCAAGACACTTAATCGCAACTGCCTTGTCAACTCCTTAGCCGTTAAACGAAATATCTGCTAAAATGTCTCTATAGGTTATGAACTTCAAGCAACATGCAGTTATATAAATTGCATTCAACTCTGCGCTTGAGCAACAAATACGATAATTCTATTATCGAAATCTTACAACGGTTGAAATTTAGGTAACACCTTGTGTTGTTCAATAACGCAATATCGCTGTGTGTTAGGATAATGAACAACAGTGAATGTGTGGCTTCAAAGGGCTTAATATCGATAATACCTTGGTGAAGTCGATTCATAGTTCCGACCTTTCAATCAAGCCGAACCCGCCGACCAATCACAACAGAGCTAGCAGACACCGCCCACATAGGTCAAAGTGCATTGCCTCACACAACGACATGTATCACTTGCCTTTTACTAAGTGCGTGCTACAGTAACTGTCGACCATAAAACATGAGTTTTCTCCATTGAATCTGTGCTTTCCGTTGAAAGTCCCATTGGTTTGTGCGTTGTGTGTCGCCATTTTGATGATAGCGTGTGAGGCATAGCAACAATATCCAAGGGGGGGGGGGGGTTTAATTTGGCAATCTCGGAACTATGCATTGCTAGCTAAATAAGGTAGGCTACCTTCAGCAAACATTAAACAGGGCTTCTAAACATTGTTGCCAAAAATGAGATAAGTTTGACAGCTGACATCTTACGATTGCCCACATAAACTACTGGATTGGCATTGGCCAGTTTCTTTTATTCCTCTGCAACATGAAACAATTCATCACGTGTTTGATTTGATTGACAGTTTTCTTAACATTTTACCATATCTCAATCATTATGATGGGTTTAAGTTTACGAAACTTCTATGCGCAGCCCGTTGGCTGAATTGCCTAAAGCTTACATGTGTGCCGCCATTGACAGTCAGAGACACCAGGCAATCCCCTTACTCTTCACAAGAGAGTGCTCCGATATCTGTTAAGTGCGTTACACAACATCCGGGACCAACGGCTTTCATCCCTCCCGAAGGATGGAGCAGTTGTGGTTAAATGCCTTGCTCAAGGGCACAGGTACCACGACCAGGTGTCGAACCCTAAAACCAAATTTGCACACGAGTGTTGCGAATCAATAACCCAAACTACTCGGCCACGACACCCCACTCGGCCTCGGTATCGAAAACATCGATATCGCAGTATTTTCTTTCTCATTATCGCAATATTAAAAACTGTATACACTGCAAAAACTGTGGTGTTAAATTAACACCAGTGGTGTTGTCTTATATAGATACCAAGCCTGGTGTTAACATTTAACACCATAGGTGTTAGTTTTAATTTTACACTTGGAATAAATGCATTATTTTTAACACCCTAGGTGTTAAAACTTAACACCAGGCTTGGTATCTATATAAGACAACACCACTGGTGTTAATTTAACACCATAGTTTTTGCAGTGTACCTGTATCTGCACAAGCTTAACTCCCGACGCTGGTGGAGTTTTGGACCATGCACTAGCTCATTTAAAAGCTTATAACATGGACAGAGAAAAAAGCCACCTTTTAGTCAAATTTATTTTTAGGATAAAATCACACCCAAGCATAGATAACACACCTTTAATATTTCCGTACCTGATGAAACATGAAGTACCAGAAAGGTCTCGACCACAAAAAAGATTTGTCAGCTTTGCGTTATACGTGCTGTGAACTCGGGGGTTCTCATAATTGCAAATGCACTTTCGCGCCAATATTCGTAATTGAATTTCATGGTCAATCTCGCTTTGGCAGCTATTAATAATTAATGATACAGTGATAAAGTGAGAAGTAATTTAGTTCGAGTTTCGCCAAATGCGATCGTTGCTGACGTTTTGACGATCGTTTTCCGTGATTAAATTTCAGCAACGGTCCCAGTATCAACTGCTGTTTTTGGATTATTAGTTCGTGTGTTTTTCCAGTCTCGAGCCCTTAGCGGTCCAACGAGTTTAAAGCGAGTTCGAGTGTTTTTGCTTTTAATGTTTTGGCATGAAGTATATAAATCGAGCATAGACCAACCGAAAAGATAATGCTATCGAATGGGGAAAATGGTAACGAAACGTTGGAAAGGCTTGTAAGTGAAAGACGTTTTAGCCACTGTCAATGACCCCGTTCTCACTAGAAAAATCACTTCGTTCGAAGAAGATTCGACGAAGAGATTTCCTGATCTGAACTCACGCCTCTACATAAGACGAAGATTATAATCGTTTCATTCGATGAAGCAAATAACTTCATTCGACGAAGCAAAGTTGTAATGTGAACGCTCCCTTCGTTCGACGAAGCGATTTTACACTTACCGAGATGGGGGCGTCGCACAACTTCATTCAATCTGCGTTATCTTAAAGGCACAGGCTCGTCGGCATTGCGCGCCCGCCAAATTCGTGCTCGAAACACGCAGCTCCATGCCTTTGCTATGGAGCTGCGTATTGCGTGGCACACATTTGGCGGGCGCGCATTGCCGACGAGCCTGTGCCTTTAATGTGGTATCTTAATGTAAACGGTACCGCTCTTCATTCGAGCTTCGTTAAGTCAGATGTGCATGAGCGCACGCTTCATTAACTAACGATGATTAACTAATTTTCGTCGAACGAAGCGATTTTTCTTGTGAGAAAGGGGTCTTTGAGGGGCAAACCTTTCATGAAATGTTTCACGAAATGTTTCTAAAACTTGATTGGCACTCTCATTTCATTTTGTACTTAAAATGCGACTTGTTGTGGACTACTAAAGTGCGACGTCAGTTGCCAGGGTAACCAAGTCTAAATCGTCCGATGCTAAGGCGCAGGGAAAAAACAGGTTACTGATTTTAGTGTATAAACCTAGTAAACTGGGCAACACACAAAAGGTGCACGTTCTCACTTGATATTGTTGTATTTTTGAGCCAAAGTGCACGCAAACAGATACACAGAAAGCAACGTCAAAAGTTTGAACTCGCTTGCGATACGCCTTCATGGTTAGTCTAGTTGTGCATGCGCACAAAGCAAGGGTGTTATTAGTACCAAATAAACTGTAGACTTGATGTCAAGTCGGTAACTGGACCGGTTGGTTCATAAACCGCGTTAGCGTTATGGCCCGGTCACACATAGACGACGCACGGCACTAAACATTCAGCAAAAAATGGAAAATAGGATCAGTGCGTTGTTGTGCGCCCAACTTTTGTCAGGATTTGGGAGAGGCTAGCGAGCTGACACCGAATGCATAGCGTGTTGCTGACGCGCTGCGCGTATACTGGGCGCATACAAAGCGCATACAGACCGTGTTGCTAGCGTTTGGGACGAATGGCCAGCGCATGCACCGCGCGCTCAACGCACAGCCCGCGAACGGCAGCGGTCACGTGACTGTGCCTATAAAAAGCGTCGGCTCGTGGATCGTATTTCATCTTCTGAGGTGGTTCTTCTAGACACGATCAGTAGGAACCTCTGTCATCACCCATGAGGGTCGGAGGAGAAGTGATGAGGAGGTGGTGCGGGACCCGCTTATTTACCCTATGACTACACGCTACGTACACGCCAGGTATACGCTAGGAACACGCAAGAAGAACGTTGGGTGCGTTAGAGACCCGTTCAGCACGCTCATATTCGCCGCATATTCGCTGGGCATGCGTTTGAAGCACGCTAGGTGTGCGCTAGGTGTGCACTAGGCGTTCGCTAGACCTCAGCCGCCGAACTTACAACGAATACACAGCGTGCGCTCCGCGTATGTCTGGCGTTGGTCTAGCGCGCTCTGTGCGTGTCTGGCGTCCTTTTGACGTGTACATTTATGCGTCGAGCCCCGCGCACATTTTTGTGCATGCACAACAAATCCCGACGCACACAGCGAATGACGTCGAATGCATAAAGGTGCGTTCACACTATCGCGGAAAAATCACACTTTCACGCTGCGCTCACCGCATTGCATGAGCTCCCAATCGCCGATTATTCCACAATAGAAAATTCGACTCTGGTAACTTGGGGCTACTCTGATACCTCATTGGCTGCGCGTTGGAAAGGTCAGCGCACCGCGGTCAAAGTTCAACAGATTTGAACTTTGACCCAGCTCAAAATGTTTTGCGCGTCGCGATAGGCCGCGCACAAGCGGCAAACCAGTTTGTGTACAAACCAATGGAACAGTGTGATTTTTCCGCGATAGTGTGAACTCCCCTTGACGTTGGTCGAACGCGCTCGACGAACGAGTAAAGGTGCGTTCACACTATCGCGGAAAAATCACACTGTTCCATTGGTTTGTACACAAACTGGTTTGCCGCTTGTGCGCGGCCTATCGCGACGCGCAAAACGTTTTGAGCTGGGTCAAAGTTCAAATCTGTTGAACTTTGACCGCGGTGCGCGGACCTTTCCAACGCGCAGCCAATGAGGTATCAGAGAAGCCCCTAGTTACCAGAGTGGAATTTTCTATTTTGGAATAATTGGCGATTGGGAGCTGATGCAATGCGGTGAGCGCAGCGCAAAAGTGTGATTTTTCCGCGATAGTGTGAATCCGCCTTAACGCATAATGACGCACACCTAGCGAACGACAACGCACTGGCCAAAATTGCAAATTTTCAATGCGCGGGCCCTGCGTCCCCCGTGCGTCGTCTATACCAGAATTGGACGTAAAGATCTGGAGCCAATTACATAAAGCTGTTTAGCAGAATAATTTGCTTAATCCAAAATTCGTTTGTTTTATATAAATGGGTAAAATTTGTATGTCAACTTGTATGTTAGCAAGAATATAGCGGTACACCAGTCAATTGTAATACACATAATATTTGACTGTAAACCCATTTTTATAAAGCAAACAAATTTTGAATTAAGCATATATTTTTTTTCTGCTAAACAGCTTCACGAAATTGGCCCCTGATTGGTCGAGACACGGGGCTTTATTAATATTCATGTCACATTTTCAAAAGCTTGTGTTTGTGAATTAAATTTCCTCAACCAGTGAACATACCAGTATCCATTACTCTAGAAATTCAAAATAAGACATAATCATACTAAAATTCGACCTTTCCGTTGGCCTGAGTTTTTGTTTAAAAACCAATTCAAAAATCGTAGCCGACAATTCCCACAATTCTTTTGGGGGAGATATTGTTAGGTATTATTTTATTCTACATATATGTATGCAGTATAAATGCTCGTGACTGAAAGGAGGCATACTGCATTTTGCTAAAAGCTAAACTCAGTTCATCTGAATAATGATGTAGGCCCTATCTACTGAAAATTGCCCTGCCTGAATCATTTAAACATTAGATCCCTCTAGTAAAAATGGACGCTACCAAGCCGCGGCGGCCGTGCGCGGGTGGATATGATCGGCTCTTTCCATAGCAACAGCGTGCTTATATATTACGCGCCATGAATTAATGAATGTTGGCGCGCAAACATTGTTTCTCAAGTCGGTATACGTGTCGAAACCAAAATATGTAACTGTACATAAAAACGGACCAAAACACGACCGTATAGCTCCATAGACTACTAAAGTGTGACGTCAGTTACCAAGGTAATTGGGTCTAAACATTCGCTGGTAATCTGAAACGTCCATAGTTAAAGCACAAGGAAACAATTCACTGGTTTTAGTGTAGACCCAATAACCATGCCAACACATAAAGGGTGACGTTTTTATTTTAGTACTCTATATATTGGGTTAAAGTTGAACCATGGAGGAAGGAAAACAACCTTTCCTTACTTCATGGTTGAACACTTACACAGGTTCGGTGTGTCCTTTCTCTTTGTGAAACCTGGTAAAGACCCAAATATAAACAAAATGTTCAGTCAGACGATATCGGAGGTATGAGTTAATAATACTAAGCCAGAAAAACTGAAGAAAATCTCGAAATTGTCAGTGAAATATTACTGAAGGATTGCCCCATTGCAAGGTTTGACTCATGTCAACTTTGTACGTGTCCATTCGGGGAAAGTATAGAAACTGTGTTGCTGGGACGCAGGTGTGTTTGAATTCACTGATCAATTTACTGTGAACATAATACTCAGAAAGTGCATGTTTGCTTCATTCAAAAGTGTGGGTGTCAGATATAAGACTGGTTCCCGCTTCACATAATCTGCTGCTGTATCATCTTCGCTGGTTCGCGGCGCGATCGCTACACAAATGGCATGACGTCTGGACGGGAATGTCGTTTAGCCAATTAGCCAAAAAGTTTTCTAATCATGCAATCTGTCTTTATTCGCGAGGAAAATATAAATAATGTTACAAATTTCCCGCCGAGCGTCAAGGTTGAATGGGAATGACATTGTTTTTCTGTATCCGCATGCCAGAATGTAAACCTTGTAACATTTTCTCCCCTTGTGTATGTTGACGATGGACCATTTAATTAAAACATGCGTTGACACAAGTATCTTTAAATTTAGACATTCCCTCAAACCAAGAGTACAAATAAATCTCATGTATAAACTTGTCTGTTCCCGGGGGAGAATTTCATATCCGCGTCTGACAAACAAGCAGACATGATCAGCTTGGGGAAACGGATTGGAATCGGATTAAAATATGACGGCAGTTTGGCAAACCGAAGTGTGGGGATGGCAACGGAGGAAGCCGTAGAATCCCGCTGGCTATAAAATAAGACATTGTGTAAACGACTAGCGTGGGCTTTGGTTTTCGTTTTTAGAAACATCCTGATTGTGTTTTGGGGTCGTCTAAAGTGCCTATCTCATTGGCAGAGACGTCGCTGCGACTGCCGCGACTGATCAGTCGCGGCGATTCGGGAGACCAAAAAATGGCTTGCGCTCCCACCAAGGCGGCGACGTCCGAGACGTCTCCGCGACGTCTCGGAGACGTCTCCGCGACGTCTCCGCGACGTCTCCAGACAAGGTGACAACCAATTCTCCCGTAAGTCGCGGGGACGTCGCCGCGACGTCTCCGGCAGTTGCGGCGACGTCTCCGCAACGTCTCCTCAGTCTCCTTGGTCTCCAGCAGGTCGCAGAGACGTCGCGGAGACGTCGCGGAGACGTCTCCCCAGTTGCGGACAAAGTTAGTCGCCGCGACGTCGCCGCAACTGATGGAGACGTCGCGGAGACGTCTCCGAGACCTGCTGGAGACTGGAAAAAGTGTCAAAAAAATCGAACATATTTGAATTTCCAGGAGACGTCGCGGAGACGTCTCCGCAACCAGCGGAGACTCGAGTCGCCACCAGGTCGCCACCTAGTCTCCAGGCCAATGAGATACGCACTTAAGGCTCAGTCACACAGAAGCGGCTCGCGACTCAACCTCTTCCCAACTACACAAGACCACCATTTTTTTTCTAAATCGGTTGCTGTCTTGTTCAAACTTGCAAAATTTACATTTTTTATCCCGACCAGGGATGACCAGGGATGATTAGTCTACGATTTTCCCCGCCTTCAACAACACAAGAGATGCTGAATCGCCTACCAGTAGGCGACAGCATCATGAAATCAACAAGATCAAGCATGTTTAATCGGCGACGCCACTTGTTCAGTCCCCGATCAGTCGCCGACCTTGACACGACGGCACAAGTTGTGACATGTTGCTGTCAAGACTGCTCGACGATTTTTTTAGGCTGCGAGAAAAAATCGTGGCGGGTTTTTAAAATTTGCCACGTGCTCCGGACCACACAAGACTGCAGAAGACTGCACAGGACAGTCCCAGACCTTGCCAAAACTACACATGAACAAAATAAAACTGCTCACGATTTTCGAAAAATGGCCAATCGTGACCAGTCTTGAGCAGTCTGGAAGTGGTTTTCTGGCAAATAATCGGCTATGTGACTGAGCCTTTAAGGAACCTAAAAAAAGTTGGTTTGGTTTAGTTTTGGGAATGCAAGGGGAGTGGTCTCACCTCCCCCACTATATATGTGGTAATCGTTGTGTCTATTTAACACCTTGAGGCTTAGATGGCGGAAAACATTTTGTAATAATCTGGTTCAATTTGCTAAAAAATTGTTTTAAAGCCCTAATACAACATTTGCAGTTAACGAAAATTGTACAAGAAAAAACCGACTAAAAGTGTTGATTGAAATGGTAACAAACACCACATTGATTTTTTTTCGTATGCAACTGAAGGTGGGTTTTTAAAAAAAGTTGTCTGCAGACAACCTTTTACCGTTAATTCACACATAAAAACATGCATGGATTTTCAGGTTTTCTGAAGTATTACTGCATCTAGCCTATGTAGCTGAAAGTTTTACAAAAAGCTTTTAATTACGAGTGGAAATAACGCCATTTTAATCAGTTTACCAATCATGTACTCTATCTTTAAAAACATGTATTGGAAAAAAATCTAAAATGCGTCAAACCGAAAGCGAAGCCACTCAATTCAGAAATTCCGCTGTACATAATACAGGACGCTCTGAGCTTCTGTAACGTGTAAATGTCAGATTTAAGGCACCAATGGGCTTGATTCAGAACTCCCGCGGGCTATAAACAGCCGTCGTAAACTGCGATGGGATTAAACATAGAGGCGACAGTTTAATGTCAAATGTCCCTTCCCCGTTGGTATTCTCCCGTCTTTTTTTTCTAAAATTCTTTCACCTATCTGTCTGACTCCGCATAAAGTCCCCGGGCTTATACGCCAGGTACAAGTAGACATTAAAAGCATCACTTTAAGCGTGCCGTGACGCAAGCTGGCAAATACGGAATTGTGTCCCTCTTTTTTTCACCCTGTCACGAATAGACAGTCGGGAGAAGAAAACAAAAAGCGAGTCGAGTCCAGGTCACGTTTTTACTTAGGGGACGGCAAGATGCCTTGTCCCGTAAAGGTAATCTACTCTTAGCGAGCCTGTGACCAATGCTTTAACCAGCCTATATGTATGCGCGTTACCAATAATTCATCAGCAGGTTGTAATTCAGTCGTTCGTGGCATCAATTGTATTGTCTTTGTATAAACATGAAATTTTAGGGCTTGTTCTTTGTTGATATTCCATTAATGCTGAACACAGCCACTGCACAGTTGTGTAATAGTCTACTTACATAAAACTCGTAACACAGTGGCGCCCATGGCCATTTCGAATGCGTTTTGCAAATTGTAATGAATACATGCAGTTGTTGCTGTATAGCGCCAAATTAACAAACATGGGCTTGACCATATTTTTTTCCATTCCATTTGTGAGATCACCCTGTCTGTTAAAACATCGTCCAAATTGCCATTGACGCAAAAACATCTTAACAGGCTGATACGAGAACCAGAAGAAAGACGCACCATTTGTCACATAAGGGGTTTGACAGGAAAA
This sequence comes from Henricia sp. BOLD:AAB3569, assembly GCA_037783545.1. NCBI lineage: Eukaryota > Metazoa > Echinodermata > Asteroidea > Spinulosida > Echinasteridae > Henricia > Henricia sp. BOLD:AAB3569. Next base: position 256,192 of record JBBELK010000333.1, on the reverse strand, counting down.
TAATGTTATTTTACAAGTAATGCGATTTGCAGCTTTCTATGTGAGCTGTGGCCACATGCAGGACGTAATGCGGCGCATATCGTAGGAAAACACATCCTTGCGCTGAGCTCACCTCTTTGTTGTGCGCATTATGAACACGCGTGAACACACCCCCATGCAGTCGCACGTCAAGGGCTATGGCGTGCAATGTTAACATTTATAAATATGTGCCTAGTTACATTTTTTTCCAAGTGCAACTACAGCCACAATATTCGAATGCAAACACTCGCCGTTCACAAACGTACAGAATATGTGCAAAACTTAAAGTACATTCTGGTTGTTTTCGCACAGACTGCCCTGCAGAAGACGACCGATGCAAGCCACTTGACGAATAAACGTATAGCCTACTTAACACGGACCTCTTTTGTGTGCATTTCTGTTGTAAATCAGATGACACTATTTTCAAAAAGTGAAAGCTTGTACCAGTTGAAATAGTTCGTACCTCACACAAATAAATGCAAACAACACAGGAAGTCGATCAGTTATCACGAGCGAAAACAAAATATTACTGAATTACATTTTTAGATGAAAATAGATGTATAGATGAAAATAGATGTATAGATGACAAGGCCTTACAGGATATGACGAACATCCAGAAAAGAAAGGTAAAGCGGAGGGAAGGAAGAAACTAAAACGACTTTGTTTACTTTCAAAAGACCCGTCGCCCTAATTGATACAAAAACCGGCACGGTCATCAATTTGGATTAAGTTTGTATACACATCTCAATCAGCTTCAAACCACCATTGTGTGTCTCAAATATACGATATGTCAATTATCTTACGCAAGTTATCGACCGTTGTGCAATTGTTTTAAATTTTTTTTTTGAATTAGTGGATCTCAATTATTTAACAGTGTTAAAATGTTGCTAGCTGTCCGAAGCTTGGTGCATGTTTGGATTTCTAACTCCTTGGGGTACATGGTTTTTATTTAGGTTGTTGCATCTTTACAGTTCCGACGTTTGACATAAGGTGCCTACGGTCGCGGCTCTACACATTGATCTCTCAGCTAAAATGGCACTTGCCAGAGCAGGTTCTTTGCAGAACCACTAATTACATTTCGAGACATCTTATTACAAAGAAATGACTTCACAAAATTTACTCTTAGGCAAATTATTGATTTTTAGGGCACATTATGATAATAACGCCCCTAGCATTGTAAAAATCCACGGTATAATCTGGATTAAAAATGTTACAAAGCAGTTATTGCTGTGCAGTATTGATATAGTATTATCCATGAAGAAAATACATAAAAAAGAATCAGCGGCGGATCCAGCCTTATTAAAATACAAGAATACAATGCAACTCGAGGATCCGGACCCCCGTTTTTACTATATTCTTGTGTGTTAGTGAGGCTGGATCCTCCACTGCAAAGCATGTATTATTACATAGCAAACATTAAGGGCTATACATGTAAAGGTAAATTATGCTATGAAATAGTTAATATGTAACGAGCACAGGGAAGTCAGTGCTGTAATAATACGAGCAACGAAAAATTCAGGAGTATAGTGAACTAAATTTCATCAGGTCTAGGGACTGTCTATAATCTTAAATTAAATCTAAACCTTGAGAGATAAAATTCTGCTATTCAAGGTTGCCTGCCCTTTGAAGTCTGTTTATAATATTAGTTCGCGACCGAGTGGTTCGGAACATGTAACTCGCAATTTCCTCGCCGACAAACAAGAGGTTTTAGATTCGACCCTATCTGAGCAGCGCTCGTTTTCACAGAGTTCCTTGGCAGAGGATTTTGCAGAGCAAATAATTTCTGGCAGAAACAAACACTGGCAGAGTACCAGTCAAAGATAATATGGACGTCATGAGATTTCAGCCGGTAACCCGTTTTTACTCATTATGCCGAAAGTGGCTATACATTTGTTTGGTCCCAAATCAGTTTGTACACAACCAAATAGAGGTAGAACCTTGATATTGTGCCCCCTATCTAACGCGGCCAGATCTGCTTGTGTGCACAATCCTATTGCAGTTGAACCTTGATAATCTGTGGTCACACACACAAATATTTAAACTTTTCAGCTATAGACTTTTACTACAGGATGGTTTGGCATTTTTAAAATATCTGTACATTTGCCCGTTAAACCTGTATATAGAGGTAACCCGTTTATTCTGGCCACTTTCTGTCGGACCATTGGGTGGCCGCTATACAAGTTTGACTGTACTTTGAAACAATTACCGAGGTGTTTGATAAGCGAATAAAAGTGTGGATGGCTCGTCTAAGACCGGCTTGGGATCTGGTGTTCGTCTCACAAATTTCCCAAGATGCATCTTAGGGGTTAGTAAGTCTAATTGCAGGACTAAGCAAGACCTTTCCCACAAACTCGTCTTCTTGAAGCAAACTCATGGACGCTGATAAAGGCCCAAGTCAAAGGCGTGGGCCATTTTTAACGTCTAGGGTACTGTGTAAAGGAGCTAGCACTTTTTTGACTCCGCCTCACTCGATACCATTTCAAGTGTCGTATTTTTTCTCATTACCAGATTCTGAAATTTCGTGCTCTCAATCCATTATTTTCAAGGTTATCGTGAAAAAAAATCACCGATTTTTTGTAAACTAATTTATCCGGTAACATCAGTGATTACACCAACCTTTTTGCTTCCACATCCAAATTAGAGATTGCAATCGTCCTGTTTTTCCCATGGATAGTATTTTGAGGAGGTATTTTATAATGATTGTGAGGAAAGAACAATCATATTCAGGAACAATCTGAAAACAAGCTCCTCTAAGACCCTTTGTGTAAATCAGCAAAACGCCCTGAAATCCTTTGTTAGTAAACCTCGCCGCATACATGGTATAAACTTGCGCATTGTTTTTGTCGCACTGCGTTCAATTTGTGTGATGGATTCGTCACGTGGTGAACCATTTTACACAAGACAAAGTCTATCTTAGTATCTATCACACGTTTAACAAATATAGGGTCGTGACTGCGGTAGAAAACAGTTATAAAATGTCATCGCCCCCTAAAAATGGGTTACAATACAGGTGGGTATTTGGAGGCTGTCTCGACCACTTTGCACTTGATTGCATCCTCTCTGCTCGTTACCTAGGCACAATCACCCAGTATCATCTCAGTTGCAACATGGCAACATTCATGCTGAACGAGTACATTGCTGAAATTAGGGCGATCAATTGGCTCCAGAGGAAAGGTCAAAGCACCCGTGGTTCGATAGCCTGAGTCGATCGCTCTCCTGATCCTCCGTCTCCGATCTCTGAGAACGTGATCGCGGTCGATGGAGAAGTGTAGCGCTGCGGTAAGTGTTCTTTTTGTTATCGGCGTCAATGGGGACGATCGCAAATTCAGAAATAAAGCAACATGATCAGTAATATCACAAAGACAAGCGGACCAGTGTAGCAGCAGCAGCAACACCAACCTCGGCCGTATCAGCAGCAGCGGAGGAAGCGGCGACGCGTCGGCGGAAACTTCAGCAGCAGCCAAGGCAGTAGCTGCAACATCAGCAGCAGCGCCAACAGCAGCAGCAGCCACAACATCAGCATCAGCAACGGCATCAACAGCATCAACAGAAGCAAACATCAGCAGCAGAAGCATAAATCAACAGCAGAAGCAAACATCATCAGCAAGAACAGAAGCAAGTACCAGCAACAGTAACATCAGCAGCAGCAGCAATAATACAGCAGCAGTAATCATGCAGGATTATTAAAAAATCAGATGGAATGTGTTTTATTTCAAGAAACATGACCACATAACGCCTACGCTAAAATCACTCCACCGGCTGCCAATCAGGAAAATAATTGAGTTTAAGATACTCACACTTGCCTACAAAGCCCTCCATAACCATGCCCCAGATTACATCAAGGACTTGCTGCAAACTAAGGACACATTTACTCTCTTCGTTCATCCTCATCACCGCATCTAGTCGTTCCCAGGTCCAGGACAGTTCATTATGGCGACAGAGCCTTCGCACATATGGGACCAACTCTTAGAACAAATTGCCCAACACTCTCCGGAACTCCTCATCTTTGGCAATTTTTAAAAGGGACCTGAAGACATTATTATTTAAGCAAGTATATCCTGACTAGTGGTTTCCCTATTTTTGTTTCCTTCCAGCGCCATGAGTAATTATTTGTATTAGAATTACGCTTTTTAAATATGTATTATTATTATTATTATTATTACCGGGCTCGTCGAGTGGAATTTTGACGCCCTCAGACGATATTTTATGGGCGCGTTGGAGAGAGTCAAACAGTCACTGATCGATTGGACAGAACTGCAAAGTGCAGTTTGCTCGAAGCCCTTTTGGTTTTTATAGCACATCGTTAAGCCGCAAGATGTAATTAACCCGTTACTGATGGGCTAGTTTAATGCGTAAATCATGTGGCGATGTTACATTAATTACGACACCGACGACCGATTTATTTTTCGTAGATATGGTACGTGAGGCTATAACATTGCACTCAGTCACGTGTATACTCGGGCATAATATCCTCCAAAGATTGATGTAAAACGTATAAGAACCAGAATTTAGCATGATTAAAGTGGTTTTGGTGCATGTATCTACAAGTCGGTTCAATGGGAGACTTTTGAGGACCAATATCAACAGAGGGCGCCAAACATACGGTCCCAGCGCATTTCGCGCCACGGTGACAGCCATTGCATTACACGTATTTTCGTGCTAAAAATGCGGTTGGAAATGTCGCCGTGAAACCCTACAATAATCAACAATGGAAAGCCCAAACAATCATTATGAAAAATCAACCATTGAAGAACTAAAAAAATGGACTTTGAAAAGGAAAAGCTGAAACGTCGTTGGTTGCCAAGAGGTTAGTAAACGCACGGTTTTTTTTGTCATTTTGTTTTCGGTAATGCATCATGCATGTGGTTGATCGTATACGATGTATACATGTCATGACATGTAACTAGCACGATACCAACAGTGCATATAAAATATCGGACGGTTGTGTAGAACTAGAAGCACATGCCTGTATAATTTAGACTGTCGTGTCGAGGCCTCGCCTAACTTAGGCCTTGCTTTGGCTACTGAAATGGAAATCCGAGCACAAATGATTAACTGCTTATTAAAACGTCGAACAATGGAGTGAAAATGGCATGAAGAAAGTCTGAACTCTGATAATCAGATTTGTGATTTTAACATTCCCGTCTCTTGAGAGGAGTGACGAAAATGCAGTCTATTGTTTTGTTTTTCTTCAACGTACCTTTCCATTTTCATAGTCATGCATGTGCATGTCCTAATATGTTTATTTATTTTTTACTCATCACAAATGAAGGTTGAAGTGGTAAAACCAAATACACATTTTCCCAGTGTAGGCCTAATGCTTAGAAATTTGTTCTAACATTTTATTTATTTATCTTTGTTTTGCCAGAAATGGGGTCTACAACAGTGTGAGGAACAATCAACAAACGTGATGTCAACTCCACACACAATATGGCTTTTAAAGGCAAGCAGGTAAAAGCTAGATCTCACAAATTAGGTCTTGCTTCAGTCTTCACTTCAATGCGATTTTTGAATGTCAACTTGAACGTCATAAAGCAATATTCACATTTTTTTTGTAAACATACCTGTAGACATTTGCTTTTGTTTTGATGTGAAGTTGAGCCTATTAATATTATACAGCAGGCGGACTGATTTTGTAAAAAAGGAAAGAATTCCGTTTACTGGTCGCCACTCATAAAAATTTAAAAACCACCAAAACGTGCAAATATTTTAAAGGGAAGTGATTTTTAGAAGTGAAAAACATTCAACAATTTCCTGGCGACCAGTAAAGGGAATTCAAACCTTAAAAAATATCTTTAATAGGAGTGAAGTAACCTCTTGTTTTATTTATGACTTTTTTCTCTGACAGATTCCCGACATGTGAAATGAAGCAGCCACGGCTTTCCAGGAAATCCAAATGATTCAGATCAGGCGTTCTTCCATGGGCAGTCGGGATGGTTATGCCTTCATGGCAGCAGAGTCGACATTTGTGAAATGACTGAATTAATTTTAATTTTGTGAATTTGTGTACATGTATTGTAACATTGATTTATGCAGCTCAATCATGTGATGGAAAAAAATTGTATGCTCAAATTATCAATGGTCAAATACTTTCAAAAGTAAATCAACATTTTTCAAAAATAAATCAAAATTTTGTTGCCATTTAATTATTTTATTGAGCTAAAATACTTATTAATTTCCTGTGTTTACACATTCTAAAAAGCTTTTAAAACCAAGCAACTGGCAGGAACATTGAGGACTGTAAATGTACATGTACATTGCATGGATTTACCAGTACATATAAACATGTCATGTGAAGTCTGCTAGCTAGAAAATTTGAAAGCAATTGCGGAATACCCTGCAACTCAAAACTGACGTTGCACATGCTTTTAGCGACTCGTTCTCGGACCAAACTTTCCTTCGTAATACAATCCTCCGAAGCCACGTCTACCTAATGCTACACGGACTAAGAATTGCAGGGTATTCTGCAATTATGTTAAAAATGAACATTTTTTGGTATATTCTATGCAGATTTATCATGTACATGTACACTTATATTTATAGTTTTCTAAACCATTAACAAAATAGCAAGCAAGAAGAATTTTGTTTCTTTCATTCTTACATGTATGTTTTATCAACATTCTACCCCTTCCCTACAGGCATTGTCCGAAGGGTGGGGTGGGGACTTGGTAACATGCCTCGGCGTTGACCAGATGTTCTAAGGTAGAGATTTTGTCACAAATTTTGGCCCAGGGGTTGCGATTTTGTCACTCAAAAAGTGACAATTTTCATGTCCGAGGTGTGGCAGCCTGGGGGTGGGGGTGGTACTTAACCATGCCTCTCAGGTGAAAATTGATATCACTTTCAACCCTGTGCGCACGTCAAAGGTTTTTTGTTGTTGTCGAGTGTTTCGATTGTAAACATGCCTGTTGGCTTCATGTCAACTTGAAAAAAAAAAAATTAATAAAACAAAAACGCATCACCGCATCATTTTGGGAGACTAATTTTTGGCCTAATTTGTGTTTTTACAAACTCAAACACTGCATGTGTCATTCAAACTTGTTTTCACAAAGTTTTAATGAAGTGACTGGGGTGAGGGTGCAATTGATAGCCAGACCCATATGTGCATTGCCAAGGTCTCCGTCTGAAGCCATGGTATACTTTTTTTTCGGTAAGAGTTGGGAAGTTGAGCAGAATTGTTTTTTAAAATGACTCATCTAGCATTAGAATGTGCAGATTTGATGGAAAAACAAAATTTTGAGTGGGAAAAATGTAAGATTTTGTGAGGAAACACGTTTTTTTCCAGCCTGTCTCATATGTTTTGCAAGGTCTGAAATCCATGATCAACTTCCCAATTCATTCCATTTTCTTTTGAACTAGGCCTATCCTTATACTTTTTAGCCAACAATTTTTAGTCTTAGCACTGCAGACTAAATTGGTTCGGACGCTTCGCCCCATTTCCACTTCGCCCCATGTCAGTTCGCCCCATACCACATCGCCCCATTGCCACTTCGCCCCATTACCACTTTGCCCCACCTATGCTATTTAGCCGGCCGGCAGTCAGTAAAAAAACAAGGGGAAAGAATCTAATAACTAACCGTTTGTGGATTTTTTCGTTGACCTTTGGGCCAGCTGGCCAATTTCATAAAGCTGTTTAGCATACAAATTTGCCAATTTGTGTATTTTACAAATATCTGCTAGTATTTATAAAACACAAGTTGCATACACTTTTCGAGCAACACGCGCGCGTGTTTGGAACATGTTCCAGCGCTAGCGTGTGCGTGCGCGTACTCTATAGCGTTTTTTCCTACGAAGATGGCGTCTGTGAACGTGATCAATGGATCACGATCTTCGTAGGAAAAATGCTATAAACGCCATAAAGTACGCGCACGCACACGCTGGAACATGTTCTAAACACGCGCGCGTTGCTCGAAATTTGTTTGAAATACGACGCAACCGATGCGCGACACAAAAAAAATACGCTCAAAATCATGATGCACGTGGCAATTTGTAGAAAGTGACGTCATTTGAACGTGATCAATTACAGACGTGTTTTTTTTACACATCAATTTATAAAACCATTGGCGCAGTGTAAGTTAATTAGGCCTACTCTTTTCCTTTTTTTTTTTTACTGACTGCCGGCTAAATAGCATAGGTGGGGCGAAGTGGCGATGGGGCGAAGTGGCGATGGGGCGAAGTGGCGATGGGGCGAAGTGGCAATGGGGCGAAGTGGTGACGGGGCGAAGTGGCGATGGGGCGAAGTGGAAATGGGGCGAAGTGGTAATGGGGCGATGTGGTATGGGGCGAACTGACATGGGGCGAAGTGGAAATGGGGCGAAGTGATTGAAGTGAAGCGGTGAGTGACGTACGCGCTTGAACACCGAAGCCGCCGCTGCGCGCCGCTGTTGACCACTGTTGCCGTTTTTATAGATAAACTCCACAACTTTCTCAGTTTGTATGTATTGTTTAGAAAACCATGACTAGTCCTTTCGCCACACACCACAAAAATAAAGGATGTACGGGACTTCATTGCTGAGAAATAGAGCTCTGAAATTGAAGAAATTTACGTCCACACGTAAAACAAACGAGACCGAAGTCAGAAGAAAATCACTTCCGGGAACGTGAAGGGCGCCCTCTTGTGTCTAAACCAGGATAGCCAAAAGTCTCCCATTGGATTCACCGTGTTTGGAGTATCATGACTGAGTGGCGTAGTGTAACAAACTCAAGACCTTGATTAGTTCTGTAGATTGTAGGTTCGAATCCAGGCCGCGTTGATGGTGCGTGTGCCTTTCAGCCACAAAGTGCCCTTCTCCACCAATGCGCACCAATGAGGCAGACAATAACGTACCGCAGACATTTGCGGGCCAATGCGATTCGGACACCTTGAACTATAGTTAAACTTTCGAATTTGCGACATCAAATTGGCGTTTCTTGTGTATCATGAACCAGCTCTAAAGGCTCATTTTACGAATTGCAATGAGCAAAGGTTTTCTTCGTGAATTTACAAAAAAACATTGCTCAAAGTGTTGTTAATAACGGCAATCCACTACCTGTAAATCCGTCCATGGTACTTTCTGTAAGAAATAATCAACTAATTTTTTTTTTGTAATAAGTGAGCGCACTAATTTTTGGGTATTCACATAACACAACACCATACAGGGATTTTGAAGGTTTTCTATAGAGCGTCGCTGCATCTATGTAGCTCAAATTTCTGCAGGTCAGTTTACCAACATTCCTCTTTAGATAATGCTGTTATTTCAGGAATTCGTAGAAAGCTTCATCTTGCAAATGATACCTTCGACCTTTAATTCGAAAATTAGCTAATAGACCGTATCGAATAGCTGCCATCTTGTGGGGCACCTTTTGTTACTTAAACTGTTCAACAATGTAATCACGATATGTGCAACCATGCATGTCCCCAAGGAACAAAGAAATTGCCCCACAAGATGGCGGCTATTCGATACAGTCAATTCGGCGGACCTTTTTTAAGTTAGCACATCTTTCGGTATAATGGTAACAATTTCATTTCACAATATATTCTTTGATGCGTCGACAAACCTTGAAAACAGCCCTAGATATTTGACAACCTCACCAACATTTTGTCAAATTTCTTCATCAAACTCGATTCGGTGCTCGCGCGCCATATTACTTCAAGTACCGAACCCGGAGAATTATAGCCCAACATGTGTCAACAACTTTTCTGCGTGGGTTTGCAGAATAAATGTTACGTTTTTGCATTATCGCCTATCCAATACCGAAATTTAATGTATACATTGCATGTGCTGTGATGGGCCAATTTCACCCTAAAAATAAATTTACGCCGACACAGAAAACGGTTAGCCGAAGTTATCAGCCTTTTGTGATTCTGTGATTTTCGGTCTGTCGTTTCTCTCCAAATTCCCCCTACTATACACCGCTTTTTGTCAAAGCGACGCGCGTCGCAATTACGTGCGAAAATGCTCATTGTAAATCCACCCTTATACGCCAAAAATGCTCATTGTAAATTCACCCTTATGATTCCCCTCGGCCGCAGCTAGTCCGTCGCTGCAAGTTTTCTATCGGCATATATTGCGAATGGTCATTTGACTTTATCAGGACAGTTTGCCATGTCATCATAACTAGTGCATCTTGAGCTATGAATTTAACATCCTATACAGCATCTAACAATCCACCAGGCAATTCAATTAAGGCCTATGTTTTAATTGTAACGAGATGACGAGGAAACTTATAACTCAAAATAATAATGGAAATGATTCAAGTATGGAATTATTCAACCTGCCATGGCATCTTTGTAGACAGAAACAGTAATTGGAGATTACAATTTTTTAGAAATATTGCAGCTATAAATACTTATAGTTATATCCTATTCTTCTTTTTATTATAACTGTATAGCTTTTAGGAATCTCTGTATTCGTAACAACCATTAAAAAGAAATAACAAAACTTGGGATGAAAGAAAGATCACACGGGCCCCATCGGGATTCGAACCCGAGACCTCTGACTTACCGGGCAGATAGTTACACAGTGGTATACTCCCTATGAACCCTCCATGGCAAATGTAATCTTTGTTTTTCAAAATTGTTTACCCCGGGTAGTGTCCTATTTTGAGCAAGTGGGCGAGACCAAGAACCTACGGTGGCAAAACCTACAGCGTCATCCCGCAACGCATGTTGTTTACTGCCCTCGCGACTTCCATTTGTCCGATCATGAAATGTATTTTCCGAAACTGTACAGCTTTTATAATTGAATTGTTTCACGGTGTCTTCAGAAGCGTACTCGGAATAAACACCAGCTATATTCTGAAATGTGCCCTCTTGAGTGCATCTTTTGCCAACGGCATGCAGAACTGCACACGGTGCAAACAACGACAACAAATGCCATGGAAACGGCCAGTGTATGCTAATTTTGGGCCCCTTGATGGGAAAAGGAAGGGGGGGGGGGGGCGTATAACGGTATTTACTGTAGAAATTTTGCTAAGGGCTAGAATAGCTTATGTTTTAACGGGAGAATTAAATTATGGATTGTAGCAAACAAAAAGGTGCTGTTTAAAAAGTGCGGTGAAAGGCAAGATATTCGTGGATAACAAAACAAAACCGGATGTTCTAAAAATATGCACTCCTACTCCATGCGTTAAACTTTTTCATAGGTTGGGGTATTTAGAGTATATCCTTAAACGGGAAATGGGTTATGGTGAACTGTTAAGTAAAAAAATGTTGGGAAATACACGAGAAAAGTAATCTTTAAAAAATGTGGTAAGATACTTATGTGCCGGAAGATACTAGATTTCGTCAACCTTATCCGCACGATCTGTGCGTAAACATCAGATTGTGCTCTTGTTTTTAAAAATGTGGATATGACCAATCTAAACTAATGTAAATGTGTAAATGCGAGGGTACTAAAGGTGTTGTTTTCCCCCGCAGTTTCTTTGTTACTTGGGACATGCATGGTTGCACATTTTTTGCTTACATTGTTGACCAATTTAAATGACAAATGTTTTCCCTATCAACATATACGTTATTATTTTAACATCTTATTTTCTAACCGACTAATTAGATGCAAAAGTAGTCCGTGGTTCTCAGCAAATTCGATTTGTTGTTTCTCTGAACGATTTAAAAAAAAAAGCATTTACATTATTTTTAATGAAAAACATCATACTTAGTATTTTAGACATCGGCATCCCTGTGAAAAACGCCGCTTATATCTAATTCACAATTTAAGCGGAGGCCGGGCGGCGTGTGCGATTTATAGGCATCGGTCGGCGTGTAGAGGTCGGCGAAAGATCGCGCGATTGGGCGGTCACAGTCACAATAAAAAGTGCCCCGCACGCTGCCAAGACGGAATGGGGTCGATATATTGGCCCGTTTATCGGCCGGTATCCGGCAGGCACTTGTCCGATGTCCTGCCGATGTCCTGCCTATGTCACTGCGATACCCTCGACGGCGCCTGGACGGCGCCTGGACGGCGCCTGGGCGGCGCCTGGCCGATATATCGACTATCTGGGTTGTCAAAAATTTTGCCCGGAGCCCGCCCGATGTGTGCGATGCCCTGCCGGACATCGGCCAGGCATCCACCGATTTATTGGCGATCAGTTTGCGATGCGAAACGCCGCACCAGGTTTTAAGTCCGAGTTAAAAGTAACTCGATGCCCGCCCGATGCCCAAAAGTGACCCGGCAGCCGCAAGGAGTCCCGTGGGGCCCCGGCCGAAAATGCTTAGAAATCCGTCGCAAACTACTCGCAAACCCATCGCAAGAAGAAAACAGATGTCTAATCTGGCCACTAGCCAAGGCCACTAGTCAAGAGGACGCGTTGTGCGCTGCGCATTACAGACTAAACACGAGAAGTCCGACTTGGGCAAGTCTAAGCCTCACCGTGAGTTGAATTATTGGGGGACCGCCAATAATTCGAAATATTGAGAGTAATTGTTCGATAACTAAACTTTGGTCGATTTTTTTTAAATGCGAAAATTTTCTATGTTTCTAGAAAACATTTGTTTCGATGTGCACGGACATACATCTTCGAACAACCAGTTTTTTAAATTTTAATTTTCATGGCTATTTATTGGCTTACGTTACGATAAAAAGAGCAATAGACAGCCGAAGTTAAACGTCACATTTTGTTAGTTGTCTAGGCAATGGCTCTTTTCTATACTTGTACACAGACTTGTACATATACTTGTACACAGACTTGTACACAGACGTCATTCTTTGCCCAGTATTCAGACAACATGTGGGTCCTATTCTTGGGTTTCACTTGGCTTGACAATTGTCATTCTTTGTGAAGTTCGCATCCGTATATCAGTAGGTGATATATCTTGTTCTTTGTATTATGCAATAATGTACGAATTACACTTGTTTCTTGGGTATACTGATCTTTTAAACAATATATTTTGTGAGAACTAGAATACATGCTTCAAAGGGAGAATACTGTATACAGCAAACAAAAACGAAGTGGTTATTGCTAAAATGGGAAAATAGTGTGGGAAAGTTAATGAAATATGAATTTGTACGCAGATCTAGTGGAATTCACCCCTGGACCATCCTATGTAGAGAGAATTACACGAAAGTTAAGGAACTTCTAAAGAATGTGCAATATTGCTTTAAAAGAGGAAGAGTAAGAAAATACACGAACAAGATTTTTTTTTTAAATATGGTGTGATCCACTGATGCAATTCCCGCGCTGTCTTTTGACGGGGAAAATTATCTCTCTTTCTGCAGCCTGGCTCATTCTAAGATTTGATTTACCGTGTATCCTCTTAATGCGCGCCATGGAAATTGGCTCTAATTGCGGCACACGCATTCACGCGCGCGGCCGAGTGTCGTCTGGGCAAATAACACATTGTTGGATATCATTTCTTCCCGATATATATTGTTGGCTGGAAAATCTCCGGTCCTAAAATTTCCGAGACATGGCCAAGCGCTGCTCCCCAGGGTTAAGCGCAGGATACAAAATACTGAACTTTAGAAATTGACGACCGGGGCTGCAGAATACCATAGAGAATTGAAGCAAACGTCATCTTTCGTTGGATACAAAGGTAGTGGTTCTACACTGAAATCACTGCGCCGTTGCTTTCCATTCGACGTTTTATATACTCTCCTTAAAAGAAACGCAATTTTCTTAAAATACAAAATTTTGATCAGAGGTGCAGAGGTTTGTTGAGTACAGTGAACAAGGTACTGATCAACTATATTGAGGCTGCGAAGGATGAGCTGACCCCGGGATCGGGGGTCAGCTCTAGAAGTGCAGAAGCTCAGGAAGGCACTTTAACCCTACCTGCTTGCCACAATATGTGTTCAGACACGTTACTGACCGATAACATTTTACATCTCTCGCAGCCTCTATATTTAGGCCAGAGAATATTTTGCAGTTTTTCTGTTGATATAATGATCCTCTTCTCCAATGCCCTTTCTCCACAAAGTATATTTAAATTAATGTTGATTTTGTCAATACAATGAATGCGAGCCTTTTAAAGCGAAATTTCCATTGTCTATGAAATGAAGTTGGGTCTTTCTATAGTAATGGGGTACATTTGAAAAATAAGTCAATAATTCCTTTCAGATGTCTTTAGTTTATCTCAGAATTTTAAAAATGTCCTTGTTTTGTTCTCAGGAGATAACTTTTGCCCAAAAAGGTAAGAAATTGCTGCCACAACATACATTTTTGAAAAGCTTGTGTACAAATTTTCCTATTACGTATGTAACGTGGACAGACAATTTTGTGACATTTTTTTCCGTCTTTGTTACATGCGTAATAGGAAAATTTTGTGCACGGGATTTTCACAAATGTATGTTGTAGGACTATTTTTCTTACTCCTTGGTGAAAAAAGTTATTTGCTCAGTTTAGCTTGATAATTTAAAGATAAAATTAAGACATTTGAAGTGAACTAGGACCTAAGATCTTGAATGTTACAGAAATGTACCCCATTACTGTGGACAGACCCAGTTGCAACTTTTTGCACCATCACACAAAAAGGATGGATTAAAATCAAAATGCCGTGTACGCTATCAAAATATCTGGCCACCGAAACAAAGTTCTCATGCTACAATATAATTGCGCAAGAATATAAAGCAACTTGTGCATGAATATACATGTTAATTGCGTATGAAAATACATGTTAATTGCGAAAGAATATTCATGTGCTTGCGCATATATACATATACGTGCTGCTATTGCGCATGAATATACGTGCTGCTTGGCAAGAATATACATGATATACGGAAATACATGCTGTAATTGCGCATGAATATACATGCTATTTTGGCATGAATGCTCCTTGGGCATGAATATACATGCACTCGGCATGAATATACTTGGTATTTGCCAGTGAATATAATACGCTACTTTGCACAAATATACATGCCACTTTGCATGAATAGACATGCTATTTGCGGATGATATGCACGCTACTTGCACATGAATATACAGATGTTTTCTAAATATTATTGATACCCTTTGAAAAATCTAACATTTTTCAAATTTCTTACTCCCGAAAACTATTATGAAGAAACTTTCACTGTATCCCAGGACAGTTAGTTGCTATGCACAAGACCACATGTTTTTGGCTCAGCATCATTTGCATCACAATAGTAATGTCCAGATTTGCATTTGTGTGCCTGTTCAAAATGATTCATACCCTTACAAAATATCAGCATTTACGCCATTTTGTTGTGATAATGCACCTGCTTTCAACAATCTAGTGATTCCTTTTCGTTGTTCAACAGTTATCCTAACATGTTTGCATAAGATTTGAATTATTAACATATCTGTTCAATTAAATTTAAATCAAAGAATATCATAGAATAGCACTCTGCTTGTAGGCTATAAAGTGAGGGGAGTTGATGCCTTCATTATCAGGACTTGCGCATGGCTATTGTCAATGGTCACAAACAAGGGAAATGCTGCAAGGCCTTTTTGAAGCAGCTTAGAGTGCCAGTTTCCACCGTTCAGAGCATAATTAGGAAGTACAAGGAGTTCCACACAGTGAGAAACCTTAAAGGGCGTGGTCGTAAGTCGAAGGTGTTACCTCGTCTGGCAAGAAAAGTGTGCCGAGAAGCCAGCAACAATCCCTGCATTACCATGAAGGGTCTCATGAACAGCCTTTGCGAGTCTGGGACCAAGATATTCAGGCAGACACTTCAGCGTACATTGCATCAGGGAGGTCTCCATGGCCGCCGACCTAGAAAGACGCCACTCCTGAGGCGGAGACATCGGACAGCTCGTCTGGCCTTCGTTAAAGCACACTTGGATAAGGATCCAAGCTTCTGGTCATTGATTCTGTTGTAAGACGAGACAAAAATTGAGCTTTTCGGGCACATGGATGTTGCTTAAGAAAGGGGAAGCGTACAATCCAAATAACACGGTCCCAACCGTCAAGCATGTAAGTGGTAGCATCATGCTGTGGGGATGCTTCTCGCCAAATGGGACTGGGAATCTCGTCAAAGTGTCGGGATCACGAAAAAGGAGCAGTACATTAAGATCATCAATAAAAACATTAAGCAGTCCGCTGAGAAACTCTAGCTTGGTCAGCATTGGACCTACCAGCAGGACAACGATCCCAGACATACCGCCAAGGCAGTCACGAAATGGTTCGAGAACAACCATGTGGACGTTCTGGAGTGGCAGAGCCAGAGCCCGGATCTCAACCCGATCGAAAATCTATGGAGGGAACTCAGGACTCGGGTGATGGCAAGGAAGCCTTCCAACCTCAGCGACCTTGAGGCTTTTGCGAAGGAGGAGTGGGCGAAAATCCCGGTGGAAACATGCTTAGGCCTTGTAAGCTAAAACAGGAACCGTTTGGAGGCTGTGATAAAAAACAAAGGCTTTTGTATTGATTATAAGAGTGACTTTATAAAGGGTATGGATAATTATGGACATGACCTTTTTTGGAAATATGTCAATAAAATACCCCAAAAATAATATATTACAGAAAATGTCACTTGTTGTTATTCTTTCAGTTGTTTGTCACATAGTTATCATAAGTAAGCCAGACAAAACTCACTCATTTATTAACATGATTCGAAATACTCTAAAAATTACAAGGGTAGGCTATGAATAATTTTGAGCTCAACTGTACATGCTACTTGGGCACGGATAACACACTATACTTTTACATTATACATGTACTTGCGCACGATACATAAGCTATTTACGAGCGAAGTCTAATTTGTTTTTAAATACCGTTTTCTCACAAAAACTATTTTTGTCTTCGATTACATCAACAATAAATATTTATATATTGGAAATGTATATGGGAAATATCATTTAAGTCTATATTTTTTTCCAGGTGAAATAGCTATTGAGCATAGGGATTTCCATTAATGTATGTAAAATACCGTCATATACTGTGCAGCCATCGCCTTTAAGGCGCCATAGCTTTTAATTCAGCAATTAAAACCTGGCAATATTGTCGAGAACGGTATATTCTGAATAATGCATTATTGCCCCGAAACTCATAATGTTTTTATTCGTGGATTTTTTGTCCCTTTCAAGATTTGCCCTGCGATTAAAGCTGTCGAGGGCATCTGAAATGACTAGTTAAGTCGGTTTCAATCGTTGCATTTAATACTTTTCTAACAAGACATTTCAAGCGTTCATTTTGTTTACCTTTTAAACCTCCTTTTCGTCGTTTTGCATCAAACCATTGGTGGAAAGTCAAGGGAAACACTACAATTTAGGATTGGAACAGAATGTGCGTAATGACCAGATTTGTAAAAACTCTGAAAAAACAAGGAGTGGAAATGTTGTACATAAAGTGATGTGAGTACATTACCCATTCGATCGTGAAACAATTAACTAATTAAGCATAACTTCTTATAAGAACATGGACCCATAACATCTGTATAACATTTTGCCATGGATTGGGCGGTTACTTTGGGCGTTAAAAGACGATAATGAAACTAAAACTTCCAAAAGTTTACAAGAATAATTCACACAGGTATTTCTTCGAAAGCTTGACTTGTGACTCAAGGGCACCTTGACTTGACTCGACTTGGTACTCAAGGGCACTCTGACCTGTCTTTACTTGGGACTCAATGGCACTTTGTCTTGACTTAAATTGGGACTTAAGGGCACTTTGACCTGACATGACTGGGGACTCGAGAGCACCTTGGCTTGACCTGACTTGGGACTCGAATGCACTTTGACTTGACTTGAATCGGGACGCTCGAGGGTATTTTAACTTGACTTGGGACTCGGGACACTTTGACTTGACTTGGGACTCGGGGCACTTTGAATTGACTTGACTTATGACTCAAATGTATGCAGTGGAATGAACCTGCTTTGTTTTGGCCTGACAACATACCTCTAATTAAAAGTATATCCGCCCCACTTCATAGACATGGGGGATAAATATTGGTTAGTGGGTTTGGACTTTCGTGTTTTTTTCGAAAAACAAGGGAATTAACATATTAACTGGTTGGTTGGGGCTTGACACAATTAGTTTTCCTCCAATAACACAGAGGGTTAATATATTTCGGCTGGTTGGTTTGGGCCTGACAACGTTTCCCTTCAATAACAGAAGATTAGTATATTTTGGCTTGGCGTAAATTGTTTTCCTCTAACAATACATAATGAATTCATATATCTTGGCTGGTTGGTTTGGGCGGGACATAGATTGTTTTCCTGTAATAACACAGAGGGATTAATTATTGTGGCTGTTTGGTTTGGGCTTAATACGAATTGGTTTTCTTTGAACGACACTGTTATTTTGGCTGGTTGGTTCGGACTTGACACTTAGGCTGCGTTCGGGCGTGTACTCGTGTTAACACGAGTTATACTCCTGCGCGCGCGAACGGCAAGAATAACGACACTCGGGTCAATGAGAGTATGCTCTCGGTACTCCCCAACAAATGGGGAGTGTGCTCTTACTCCTGACGAATGCCATGTGATTTGTACGAAGATGGCGGGATATAGGTTGGATTTTTGGTGAATTTGCTGAACGTGTCAACTGGATAGCTGAAACAACAACTCACTAAGGTTTGTTTTACACGGCATCAAAGGTTCTCACGACTTACGGTCTGTATTTTTTTCAATTTCTTGTGAGCAGTGAAACGGCGTTTTTTGTGTAGTCATGGCAAGAGACTGCCATCTTGACTGATGTCCATTCGCGCATGGGGACTGTGCACTTGCCGTTCGCGTAATGTGACCCGAGTGCATGTGCGCACGAATTACTCCGGAGTAGTGAGAACTGCACGCCCGAACGCAGCCAAAATGTTCCCTTTAATAACACAGAGGGGTTATAATATTTGGTTAGTGGGTTTGGGCTTGAATGACACTTATTTTGGCTGGTTGCTTTGGGCTTAATACGAATTAGTTTCCTGTAATAGCACTGAGGATTAATATATTTTGGCTTGACATCAATTGTTTTTCTCTAACAACTGCAGGGACTAATATGTATTTGCTATTTGGTTTGGGCGGGACATAATTTCCTCTTTAAAGCAGAGGGGTTAATATATTTTGGCTGGTTGTTTTGGATTGATATCAATTGTTTTCATCTCATACCAAAGAGGATTAATATATTTTGGTTGGTTGGCTTGGGCTTGATAGGAATTGTTTGCTTGAACGACACTTATTTTGGTTGGTTGGTTGGTTGGTTTGGGCTTGACAAATTGTTTTCCTCGAATAACCCGGTTTGTTTGAGCATGACATAAATTGCCTCTAATAACAGAGGGATTAATATATTTTGGCTGGTTGATTTGGGTTTGACAAAGTGTTTCCCTTGAATGGCACTGTTATTTATGCTGGTTGGCGGTTTGGCTGGTTGGTTGGTTGGTTTGGACTTGACATCAATGCTTCCCCTAATATACTTTTTTGGACTTGTCATGAATTGTTTTCCTCTGAAAGAGAGGGATTATTATGTCTTGGCTGGTTGCTTTGAGCGGGACATAAATTTTACTTTTCTAATTAGTAGATTAATATATTTTGTTTGGTTGGTTTAGGCTTAATATATATTGTTTTCCTCTAATAACACAGAGGGATTAATATATCTTTGTTGGTTGTTTTGGCATGACATAAATTGTTTTCCTCTTGTCACAGAGTGATTAGTATATTTTGGCTGGTTTGTTTAGGTTTGACAAAGTGTTCCCTGTTATTTAGGCTGGTGTGGCAGGTGTGGCTTGTTAGGCTGGTTGACTTGCTAGGCTGGTTGGTTTGGGGATTAATGTATTTTTGCTGTTTTTTTGGAATTGTTTTCCTCTAAAAGCACAGGATTAATATATTTTGGCTGGTTGGTTTGGGCTTTATACGAATTGTTTTCCTCTAATAGCACAGAGAGATTAATTTTTTTGGCTGGTTGTTTGGGCTTGACATAAATTGTTTTCCTCTAATAACACAAATGACTAATATATTGTGGCTTAGCATCAATTGTTTTCTTCTAACAACACAGAGGGACTAATTATAATATATTTTGGCTGGTTTGTTTGGGCTTTACATAAATTGTTTTCCTCTAATAACACAGATGATTCATATATTGTGGCTTGGCATCAATTGTTTTCCCCTAACAACACAGAGGAACTATCTTTGCTGGTTGGTTTGGGCATGACATAAACTCTTTTCTGGTAACAACAGAGAGATTAGTATATTTTGGCCGGTTGGTTTGGGTTTGACAAAGTGTTTCCTTTGAATTACACTGTTATTTTTGCTGGTTGGCTAGGTGTGGCGGGTTGTTTGGGCTTGACATTATTGTACCCCCTATAACACAGGGGGATTAATATATTTTTGGTGTTTTTTTTACTTGGCATAAATTGTTGTTCTCTAACAAAGGGATTAATATATCTTGGTTGGTTGGTTTGGGCGGGACATAAATTGTTATTTTCTAATAACACAGATAAGGGAATAATATATACCATACCAAGCATCAAAGTTGGAGACCGGTTTTTCGCAAGCACGCATACATAAATGACAACACCTAACAATTTAGTGTTAGGTGTTGTTCAGTGAGAAACAACTGCAATACTGTGATTCGAGACCACCAGTTTGCTTCATAGCTCAATTGGTAGGGCGTCTGAACGTTAATCAGAAGGTCCGCGGTTCGAATCCCGATGGAGCCAAGTTGCCTTTCACTGCATCAAGATTTCCCAAACTCATGGACATTTGTCCACATTTGTAACGAATTTAATGTTCTTTCCATTATTTCATTAAATAACCGAGAAGCGTTTACAGAAAATTCCATGTCAAACGCAGCAGTGAAAACAAAGCTTGATTTGGGCGGGACAAACTGTTCTCTAAGAACACAGAGGGATTAAGATATTTTGGCTGGTTGGTTTCTGATTGACACTAATTGTTTTCCTCTAAAAACATAGTCCTAGCCCAAGACTATTGTGGTCGATATTGGTTTGTGTACGCGTTGGCCATTCCCGGTAGTGCGCCCTCTTGCAGCACTAACAGACTAGCCCTTTGCGCGACTACAATTGTCTTGGGAAATCCTCCCGGAAGTTCAGCATTGGGGCGGTACCGTTTTATGTAATTAGCTGCACAGGGTTTTATGATGGCACACAAGGGACATGGCATACCATAGATATCTTTGCAAATATTTGCAATGTCGCAATTATCTTCATAAACAAATGTATTTTGCGATGTCATACGCCTTTGCCAAAATGTTTGTAAATATATTCGCAAACATTTGCCAAAATATTATGCCAACGAAAATTTTAGGAACGATAAAACGGTCATGTTCGATTTTTCTTGTAAGCCGCCTTATTTTTTTCAAACCATTCGAAGCGTGTGCACGCAGTGTATTTGGGTCACTCGCTGCATCCGACGCACTGTATTTGGGTCGCTCGCTGCATATCCGACGCACTGCTGTATTTGGGTCGCTCGCTGATTGGTTCCCCAGGAAAGCCTAGGCAAAAACAAAGAAAAAAAGTTAAACCTTGCGGGAGAATTTCTTAGACTACTGTAGTCGCGCAAAGGGCTGGTCTGTTAGTGCTGCAAGAGGGCGCACTACCGGGAATGGCCAACGCGTACACAAACCAATATCGACTACAATAGTCTTGGGCCAAGACTACTAAAAACACAGAGGATTAATATGTTTAGGTTGGTTGGTTTCATCCTGAGATATCAGGGAATTTCCACTCTGCAAAGCGACGTAACAATACCCTGAGGAAACACGCAAATCTGTGGAGTGAGCCGGCTGTTGTCTTGAGCCAACTCACGCCCGAGTCATTTTGATGTAATTTAATCAATTCGGTCACGTTATGCCGAAAAGAAAGATTTCTATACTTTCCAGAAATTGTATTGGGTTCCGTTCCTTATGACTGTCCCATTCCTACCAAACTTTCAAACGACGATCTTAATTTACTCCGCAGCTTTTCAAATTAATAACAGGGATGCATGCTGATGAATGTAATGGAACGGATTCCCCAGTATGCTTTAAATAGCAGCCAATCGTCGACGCGGACAACGACCAGCATTACCGAGTACATGTATCACATGCATGCACGGTGTTTACAATCTGCGCGCGTTACATTTGAATGCCTGCAATCATGCTGCAATGCACTGCCAAGCGTCCTGATTGGTCCAGCAGAGGCGACAAAATTTCTGTCGCTAGTCCCACCGCGAAATAGGGCCTTTTTCAACAGGGCCACTGTACGCAGGAGTTAGGGAGTGCGTTAAAGGGGCACTGTTGCAAGAGGATGGGTTGGTTTAGGCTTGATACAAACTCTTTTCCTTGGCTGACACTTATTTTGGCTAGTTGGTTTCGGCTTGTTATATATTGTTTTCCTCTAACAACACAGAGGGACTAATATATCTTTGCTGGTTTGTTTTTACATGACATTTTTGATTTCCTCTAATAACAGAGATATTAGTATATTTTGGCTGGTTGGTTTGGGTTTGACAAAGTGTTGCCCTTAAATGACAGTTAGTTTGGCTGGTTAGCTGGGTTTGGCTGGTTGTTTGGGCCTGACATCGTTTGTTCTCCTAATAACACAGGGGATTATTATATTTTTGTGGTTTTTGGACTTGGCATAAATTGTTGAGGGATTAATATATCTTGGCTGGTAACTTACGCGCAGTGAATATTACATGCGGCTGAACGGTGTAGTATCTCTGAACTATGCATTACACCCCTTTTAAAGAAATCGTTGTATTAGCTTTTTAAAGACCGTTAATATCATTTGCAGATGAAACGTTTTGCGAATTCCAGGAATTTTAGGAACAACCGCATTACATAACAAAAGAATAATGTTGATCATCTGCCTTGTATAAATTTCAGCCTCATAGATCCAGTAATACTTTAGAAAACCTTCAAAATCCATGCATGGTTTTTGTGTTGGATGAATTGTAAAACAAAATCGTTTGCAAACGATTTCTTTAAACAAAAACCACCTTCAGTTTGCATTGTCTCCCATAAAGGTAGCATTTTACACAGGTACAATCATGTGCAAATGATGTAATGCATTATAATGGGGCTTTAGGCGCAGCATCATTTTGCCTGTTCGATTTAAATTTTACTGATCTTGTCTTATGCAATTTACAATGCAATATTTTGAAGGCATTTTGTAACTTGAATGCCACAAGCCACAGGAACAATTTATACGTTAGTAACGCGTGTGATTTATGTCCAAGAAACAAACTTAACACTACTGAGTAGCATAATTGTGTATTAAATTAACGCTTCGAAGAATGATTGGCAACAAAATGGAAAGGAACGTTCGTCGATGCATATTACACCCCGGGCATACAAACTAAAACAAAACAGTGTAAGGGGGTGAACTTCGCGCCATTTCCATCCATTACGAACAGGATTTAGGTGTACTGTGATATAAAACCCCTCGGTGGCACACGAAATGCGAAACAGGGCCGAAGTATTGCTGTCCGTAATCCCATGATCCCACCGGGGTGTGCTGGGAAAGGTCCAGGGGACTTAGGGTGGATGAAGGGCTGTCCCGGTGTATTTGTCTTGGGGCATTTTGTTGGTAGCTGGCCTCTATCATCTAGGAATAATGCTGTAAGAAGGCCAAGGATGCGGTGGTTTATTATTTTCGAGAATCATGTATATTAGGAGTGGATAGTTTCGCTATGATGATGTCACGGTTTTTCTAAAAAAAGTTGTTTTCATGTGCCTTGCTTAAAGATAGTATACATCATGATTGGTAAACTGTTACAAATAGTTTTATCTCCCTTTGTGTGATTGAATATATGCGTGATTAAAACCAACCTGAGCAAAAACCAGCTCCGTACTTCGTCTAACTTTTGAGAAAACAGTCAAAAAATAATTTGCAGTTATTTCGCCCCAAAACCACTTCGCCCTGAACCATTTCGCCCTGAACCACGGCCTTTGCACGAAGTGGTTTTAGGGCGAAGTGGCATTTGGGCGATGTAGTATTTGGACGAAGTAATTTAGGGCGAAATGGCACTCGGGTGAAGTGGTTTGGGGCGAAATGGCACTTGGGCGAAATGGTTTTGGGGCGAATTGAATTTTCGTTTCATTAGACGAAAACTAATTGTTTTACTCATTTCTCAAAAAACTATAGCACTTCAGACAAAACCATTTCAGGGGAAGTTTTCCACGGTCATCATGTTTATATTGTGTAAGTAAGGCGTAAATCTGCATGTGAACATTTATGATTTTCGAGATTACCAATGATGTATACTGCATTTAAACAACTTGTGAATAACTTTTAAACACACCTTTCTTTTTTACAGTGAGGCGCCATCCACTGTTAAAACGTCCTGCAGCAAAATTACCGGAACATTTTGTTTTTCTCTGTAAATTTACGGAATTATTCCGTTTTTTCCGTTGTTTTTCCGTACAAATACCGATTATTCGACAATGTCCGTAAAATTACGGAGCTCGGTCCTCCAATAAACAGTGTAAATTCCGTAAAAATACGGAAACTCCGTAAAAATACGAAAATTTTGTTTTTAAAATCCGTAAACAAATTTTACGAGTTTTTCGGGAAAATGCCGGAAGCTAAATTTTCAGAACTTTTTTTCTGCTCCGTAAATTTACGAAATAAATTTTACGGAAATACGTAATTTTACGGAAATAATCCGTTTATCCAATATGTTCGTGCAGTTAAAAATACGGATTAGGCCTATACGTGTGCAGTCCGTAAATTTACGGAAATGACCCTGACAATTCCGTAAACGTTTGTCCGTAAAAATACGGACTTTTTAACAGTGCAGGCGGGAACAAGATGATTACAAGTGATGATGTAGTAACCAGCGGATATCATATCACAAATCGATAATGTAGTAACCAACGGATAGCATACCACAAATCGATAATGTAACAAATGTTGACCGATACTGTGTCAATGACCGATAATGTAACACAAAATTGAACGACAATTTAGTACAATGTTACTACACTGTCGGTCAATTTATGTTACATTTATCGGTTAGAAAAGCGGACATTGTAACAAATGGTTGATAGTGTGGTAACATTCTACTACATTATTGGTCAGTTTTTGTAACATTGTCGGTTGATTATAATGTTGTCCGTTAGTTTCTACATGATCAGTTGTAACACAAAATCCACCGAGATCATGTAACATTAGGTTTCAGTTTTATTAAAGTGTCCATTGACTTTACGCACGTGTCATCTTGTTTCATGCATATAGCAATGCTTAATTTAAACGTCCAGAAGATTGTTTGTCTTACAATTAATAGTTCATACACCAGTTTATGTAAGGTATTGTTGTGTCTATATGCCGTACATTGTTTATAGACTAGTGGGAGGAGGTATAAAAGTCAACATTTTGTAGACCATTGAAGATTCCGTCTGGTGAGTTGTGTACATTTATTGCATCCGTCCCTTTAAGACTCATTGTATCACTTGCACTTACCCATAAGTATACTTCGTGAGTTGTCGGAGTTGACAAGAAAATCTTACTCGGTGTGTTGATAGTAATGGATTTTGATGTCCATTGGTACCTTAACTGTGAGAAATTAAAAACTGGATGTACATGTAGTTTAAAAAAATAAGCTTGCATGCCCTCATTTTTAGCATTCACTTTACACAAAACCATGCATTTATTTTAAAGGTGTTGGGAAACACGAGCTGAAATATCGGTATGCTAGTGTACTAACATTCATCTTTAGATGTGTAAACAAGACAGTGTATGTGTTTACGGTAGCACCATGTGAATCTCTTTTCTATATGTGTGGTTCTGAAAAGAACCAGTGAACTCAACGTTTCGGACAGTGTGCTGAGTGCTCTGTTCGTCTTCAAGAGTAACGCCGGACTCGTGATGATACAGGGCATAGACCGTATCGAATAGCCGCCATTTCGTGGGGCACCTTTTGTTACTCAAACCGTTCAACAATGGAAGCACAATATGTGGAACCATGCATGTCCTCAAGGAACACAGAAACTGCCCCACAAAAAGGCGGCTATTCGATACAGTCTATAAGTATGGTTGAGAGCATTCAGTGTGCAATGTGTGCACTGAAGCGGAATGGCTTGGTATGCTATATCCTAATCCTGTGGTTGGCTGTGGTGTGCTCGGGCGATCGGGTTGCGTAGTGGTTCTTTCCTCGCCTTTCATCTCTGGCGTCCCGGGTTCGAATCCGGGGCGTGTATGTGGATTGGGTTTGCAGTCCCTACTTGACTGCGTGGGTTTTCCCCCAGCGATTTCTATGGGGGTTTTCCTCCCACTTCTAAAACTGCAACTCCTTCTTCGTCATCTGAAGTTAAACTATAGTTAAAAGCTAAAACCGTATAGTTAATGGCATAAAGGGCCTTAGTTGCCGAAGATGCCATAA
The DNA here is from genome assembly GCA_037783545.1 of Henricia sp. BOLD:AAB3569. Taxonomy (NCBI): domain Eukaryota; kingdom Metazoa; phylum Echinodermata; class Asteroidea; order Spinulosida; family Echinasteridae; genus Henricia; species Henricia sp. BOLD:AAB3569. The sequence continues at coordinate 229,990 of JBBELK010000333.1, read as the reverse complement.
CATTAACAACAACAACAACTGTGGTGTGCTCACTGGTGCGTGTCATTGTGGCAGTGGCTATCGTGGAGACAGGACCTAGTCGGGGTATAGGTGACCCATCGGTATGGTTGGTTCATAGAGAGTGCCAGATATTGCTGATTTTGAAGCCAATGTCTTGTGCTTGTGTATTTCGATGGCTTCCCTGATGCGTCTTGGGTGCCATCTGTCGATGCATGGGAACTATCAGTTGTGCGGTTTCCCAGTTGATGATGTGGTCCTCGCTGTACGAGTGCTTGACTATGGCTGATGTGTGAACAAGTTTCACAGATAGAGTGCAGAAGTGTATTGTTAATCTTTTTGGTGAAGAGTTAGGATCTTTTGTTGCAACCTCTTTCTGAGATCTGTAGCCAGTCTCTGTCCTTTCTACAGATACTTTCATGGGAAAAGTGCCACCAGTCTGTCCGATCTGGTTCCTCCTATCATGGTGTTTGAGCGCGAGTCTCCAGGTTTTCTGCTCGTTCTCACCCATACAATCTAGCTTTGCCGAGATGTAGAAAAATATAAATCATTCCATCTCTTTGGTACTCCTTGCCTGATTTTCCATCATCCTACAATCTAGATTGTTTTAAGATAAATATCAATATCTGCCCATACAATATTGTCGCTCCTTGCCCACGGTGGCTTATTTAGCCTTATTTGTGGCAAACTTGCATTAAAAACATGATAGAATGACCTTTAAATCAAGTCAAAGTAGATTTTGAAGTGTGAAAGGACATTAGAGCATCGGCACATAATCCATGCCAGCGGGGTATTTATTTCTAGTTCCATGTGTTTTTTTCTTCAGTTTCCATAAATAAATGATCGACCGATGTTCTGTTTTTCCACCTGGCATGAGGGCATTTTCCTAACCCTTGTAGCCAGAGTTCGCTCCTTACAAATGTTTCGTATTATAGGATTTGAAATAGCATTCTTGGTTTGATGAATATTCTGTAAGCTCACTGGCCGCTAGATAATAAACAGGGATTTTATGATACGTGTTTTTCTGCAGACTGATATAGCGGTGCACTTTGTTGGCAGCTCTGTATTTTGTCACGGTCGTTCTTATGTAAAAGTTACATAATGGAAAATTTACGGACATTTCCTCACGGTGCGTGGCGCACGACCCGGTGTCTGACATGGGGAAGTACGGCTAAAACAAACACCCTCCCAATTTTGTCTTCTGTTACTAAAAATTAATGATGTGCACCTACCCAGATCGCTTTCCTTTTAGAAGTGTAAACCACCCACCATCTTGTCATTTCGTTGCATCCAGTGAAATATTTGTTTTATTGAAAGTGTGGTGAAAAAGCTAAACTATTAAATCTCCTATGGAGGTCAATACGAATGTCGACATTTTTCGGGGGTCAGAGCATTAAATCGAATGACAAAGCCATATTCTGTTTATCGTACACGACCAGATCGCATTTTTAAATAAAGCTGATGCATGATTACTCTCTTTTTAGGAATCGTCTTGACTGGTTCAGAGGAAAAAGTGCTTTTTCGATTGAATTGTCAAACTTCTTTCGACTTTGAGCAAAGCCACTGACCTTTTTGGAGATTATTTTATTTATTTCAAGGGGTTTGCTCCGAGGTGTGCACTTTAATCGGAACACCCAATTGGAACGTGGCTATCATCCGCCGAACGACCGATCATTGCGCGCTCGTGATATGAGATGACGTGACCCGACAAAGTCGTCTGTGTTTTGTTTTAAGGCTTCTGATTGATCCAGATTTTTGTTGGAGAAGTTCGTGAAGAGTAGACTGGTCCCCTGCCAATGTGCGCTACGGTGCTCTACGCTATGCAAGGACAGGCACACGCCGAGCAATAACCACGCGTGATTGGTCGTTGTATTAAATATATGCATGATATGTTTTTAGAGTATTAAGCTCAACGACGAGTGAATTTCGCAATCGTTAATCTGCATAAACCTCCAGGAATTCCTGGATATTTATGGCAAACATGACGGCGTGTGTACCTGTCCTCATATACGACGAAGGAGAAGTAAATACGAGAACAGGGATCCAGTCTACATGAGGTGCACATCAGCAGCTAGCTCGCGTTGTGCAAGAAAGACGGGTGTTCCAGACATTACTTATTCAAATTCGAGTAAATTATGCTATAGGAACAAGATAATGGCATTGGAATGAGTTCCCATATATTATACCCACCATACGTTTTTTTTTTACTTTCTACTTGCAATTCTCAAACCCCTCCCCTAAGGCGACATTCGGTTGTACTAATTTAAATATCTCGTGACAATTGACACCTCGTGTTCATACTGTCCCCAACGGGATGCATATGTAATTTTCAGTGAAGCGACGTTTTTTCGCCTCTTTGGCGTTTTAATGGGAGTCTATATCATTATACGTTGAGTTGAGGTTAAGAAATATTTCATGCGACTTTTAATGCATGAAGTTAGTCCATTTAGGCCTACAGTTTGAAGCACCCATTATGTATAGTTGCAATGTTTTATGAACCATCATAGCTTGTCGATCTTTGCCAGTATTACTCGTCTGATGTATGCGATTTTCGTGTGTTGCTGGGATTTACTGGGCATGTCTCGCAAAACCTGGAATGTCTTGCGGTGATTGCTTGTTGATGTGTTGCGTCTTTGAGTCGATGGACGGCTAATATTAGCTCCATCCTCCCACTCGCCCCTCGGCCTCTAACCTCCCCAAGCTTCCGTGGGGCAGCGACAGCATAGCAAATAAGCTTAAAGTTGCACTGTCCGTGTTTGGGTAAAAGGATTAACAAATTAATTTACAGAAGCGAACGAATTTAGAAAACTTACGTGTCTCTGTAACGAAAAATATAAAACAAACCTTAAATTTCCGACGTCGGGAATTGGAGATACAAGCCTTTTTCTTGAAACGGGCTATACATGTTGTACATGTGCGCGTACGGTCATATACTGTGTACAATGTACACATTTACATTTACGTCATAACCCTGTTAAATAAAAGACGAGGGCTGTCTTTTATTATTTCTTGTTTTTAATCGACTGGCATTAATCCGTGACGGATTTTTACGTTCTTGGTACCGAATGAAAGCTTACAACTTTTTCTATTCTAGAAAAAAATAGCAATTTAACTTTAACAACATTATGACGCTCAAATCGGCCTAAAATCGGACAGTAATTTTTGAATTGGGCGAATTTTGGGATATTGCAGATACCGTTCCACTGCTAGGCTAGGATTTTGCGTAATTACTTTATTACAAATATTTAACCACTTGGATTTTTTTGCTATAATGGAATACTGTTGTCACTTCGATCTGGGTTGATGCTCCTACATACAGCTAATTTGCTATGCTTGATAGAATCCAGCAATGTTGGTCGGGGAAACATGCAGCTTCATCTCTTGAACACCTTCGCTGAGTCTTGTCTACAGATACTACTATGGGATATGTTCAAATGGTCTTGCTAAGCTTGTCCCAAGCAATCGTACATTTGCAGCTTCCCTTCGTCCTAATGTAGTTACACTACTGACCATAAGTCAGGGATATTGGTATATTGTCAATTTCAGTTCAATTCAATTCAATTAAGGTTTATTTAAACACATCACCAAAGAAGAAGTCCTAGGACTTAAACACGTTGGTTTACATTAAAAAAAAAAAAAAAAACATTAAACACGACACAATTAAATTTTCAATATAAAAATGTTCATATTTATGACAAAACTAGATTTAATTTAATTTAGTATGCGAATCATGGACGGAATTGGTAAATTTTGATATCTCCGAGTCTTTATTTTCAACTGTTCAAGTTGGCGTGTATTCCTGAGAGTGTGCTGTGAGAAATAAGATGAGTTGGCAAGAGATGGCGATGCCTGTCAGAAACAAGTAAATATTTTGCAAATTTCATAACCAATTGCTCCCTACGTTGACGTAATGAGTCAATTTTAAAAGGAGCCAATAATTCACAATAATACAAAGTGGTTGGATAGGTAATTATACGTAAAGCCCGTTTCTGCACCCTTTCAATGTTGTGGTCCAGAACATTGGTGATCCCAGAGGACCACGTGACCACTCCGACTTCCAGTAGTGGACGAATGTACAGTTTATAAATCGTTATTAAGTCAGTAACCGCCACCTGATTTTTCTTCAGCTTACTTAAGATGTATAACCTTCGTGATGCATTTGTAATAATGTAACTTATGTGTATGTCCCACTTAAGATTATTTTGTATGTTAACACCAAGGAGTTTCAAAGAAGACACAATTTCAAATTGCTCGGCATTAACTTGCAACTTAACAGGAATTACCGGATTGCGAAGAAACGAAATTTGCATGGCCTTACATTTGGATGAGTTTAATTTCATATCGTTTGTATCACACCAATCCACGAGAGTATTGATGTCAAATTGCAAATTTGAGTGCCCCCCTCGGGGAACAACCTCAACTACACCGAGATCGTCAACGTACTTCCATCTGTACTGAGTGTCCACAGCAGCGTCGTTGACCATGGCCAAGAAGAGAATTGGTCCCAACTTGGTACCTTGTGGGACGCCACAAGTCAAGCTCAGTGGAGATGAGGTTACACCCCGATAGCGAACACTTTGAGTTCGATCTCCAAGAAAACTAAAAACAGTAGGAAGAATTGCCGGATCAACCCTAAACCCAATAAGCTTTTCAGCCACCTTAGTGTGGTTAATGTGGTCAAAAGCCTTGCTGAAATCAAATGTACACAAATTAACAGAGACACCACCCTTATCAATATTCCTATGTATTACGTCAAGCATATCAATTAGATAATGTGTAACAGAACTTTTCTTTATGTTACCATACTGTTGGGGATCAATATTGCGCCTAAAAATCAATATTGCGCCTAAAAATCCTTCAAAAATTCTTGCCATGATCGGTGTTATGGATATAGGTCGCAATTTGTCGAAACTATTGGCACCAGTCACCTTTGGCACAGGACAGACAGAAGCGTTTTTCCAAACTGTTGGAAAACAGCCAAGTTTGAGACAAGAATTAAAAATGTGAGTTAACGGCTCCGACATTTCATAGGCAAACTCTTTCAGCAAGCGAACTGGAAAATCATTCGGATGAGTTGCCTTAGATGTGTTTAATTGAGATAATTTCTTATAAACCTGAAAACGAAAAATTTCTGGTGGTGGAGAAGGAGCAGGTAAGTATGCCGTCAATTGATCAGTACTAAGTGCTGGAAGACTTGAACAGATCATGGCAAAATGTCCGTTCAAATCATTGGCAACGTCAAGATCTGTTTTATCAACTGATGTAAGGGAAAATGGTCTTTTTTTTAAACCAGCCAAATCTCGAATTTGTCTGTGCCATTTTCCCGGTTCAGTTTGTTTCAGATGAGCAATTTTTTTATCATAAAAGTTTCTTTTAGCTAACCTTATCATTCTCTGCACTTTATTACACAGTGATCTATAATTTCGTTTGAAAGCAAGGTCACGCTGTACAATTGCCCTTTGTATTCCATCGTTAAACCATGGTTTATCATTAGGTTTCCGTTTTATGGTGACTAATTCAAAACATTGTCTATAATTTACACCAATTATTTCCTGTAATTTATCTACCATGTCATTGGGATCATTTACAGAATGCAAGTCCGCCCAGTCCATCTGCGTTAACCATTGTCCAAACTTTCTGACTGACGAATTAAATCGCGAAAAGGCCTGAATGAAATTCTAGACGATCTTTGACAACAGCATGGTCACTGTTCCTAATGGGTGCTGCAATTACTGGATTGTGGTAGTAATCACCTAAATCGGTCAATATTTTATCAAACACCGCATTTTCTCGTGTAGGTTCATTCACCATTTGCTTCAGTAAAGTCTGTTGTTCCAGCACATCCGTGTTCAAATCATTAAAATCACCCATTACAAGTAGTGATGCATTGTGGGTAGTCAGATTTATATGATCAACCATGGCAGTTACATGCTCACTGAGTTCATCCTTGTTTTGCGATCGAGGTGGTGAGTAGAGGATACAAAATGTAGACGTCCCGTATAAATCGAAATGTCGACGAAGACTTTAAATGTAACCACATCACCTCCAAATGTGAAGGCACAAAGTCGTTGAAAACTTGATTTGCTTTGATGTCCTGATGAACGTACAAGGCAACGCCTCCTCCTTTACTGACCTCACGATCTCGATTAAACAGTTGGAAAAAAGGAAGCTGGTGTGCACTGGCAGGATTAGTGGCAGAAAACCAGGTCTCAGTAACCCCAATCACTTGCAAATTGTTGTTATATAGGCAGACAGCCTTGCTTCAAAATCTCCCATTTTGTTACAGAGTGAACGGGCATTGAGTAACATAACAGTAGGCAAAAACTTTGGCAGCTGCGTTGCTCGAATGTTCATCAGGAAAGGTCTATCACAAGACCCGTGTGACTTAACAATACTATTCTGTTGCGTACTCGTTAATGTCGGGATACGATACAGTCCATTCACAGTGTCAGTGGAACTAATTCTAGTAGCAGTTCTAGCAATGTGGCGTCCGGCTCTTGGGATTTTTTTCTCCAAATGACTGTTTTCACCTATTCCTGTGACAAGGTGTGTCTGTCATGCAGAAACAACTTGCATACCCTCAATACAATATCTGCGTAAACCCCCAGAATATCCCTAACTTATTGTGAGTAGTGTACTATCCATAAAGCAAATGCGAGATATTCATCTCGCTTCTTTCCTTATACGGATGTACTTTGGAACGCCTTACCTGAATCATGTTTTCTTGCATCTTATAATTTATTCCAGTTTTAGCGCAACATTAAGAGCTATCTTTCTACATTGTAAACACGCCTTCCTATTAGCTCTCACCTTGAGTGGCCATTTTGGCATGGGGGTGATTTCGCTTATTAATATAACTGTATTGCTCAGTTTATTTCGTTGTATAAATTATGTTTAATCAACCTTGAATATCGCGGCTTTGGTTTGATTTATGCTGCGCCGTAGTGTTTGTGTTATGTTTCGTCGCTGTACAAGTGTATTCACAAGGACATTTCATATACGGCCACGACCTCTTATAATGGAATATTTACATTTAATATTAAATGAATTTACTCGAACTGAACTCCCCTTCGGATTTTTTTTAAAATGCCAATGAAACCAAATCTGTATCTGTTTTGTCGGTCCTGTCAGCACACTGTCACAGTTTCACAACTGACCGGTCCCAGTTTATATCGATCTGTCGTTATCTTAGGGTAATTAGGAGAGAGGAGGTTGGAAAACACCTAATAGTTATTTTATGGTCAGAAATCGGTGAGTATAGGCGGTTCCATAGACATGATACTTGCTTTAGGTACACATCGCGGTGCAGAGAGGGGGATCGCGCGCCGAGTGAGTATATAGGGATTTGGACGGCGCAGATAACCGGTATCGCGTTAAGCTGTCGCGTGCAAGGAGAGATGTACTAAAATGTGTAACCGTGTCCAGGCCCCATGTTGAATAAAAGATGATCATGCTAGCTCCCACTTCGCTAGGGCCATACTGCCCTACACTGAAAGACTGCAGTATCTGCAAAAAAATGTGAAAATTATTTTCTTCACAACTTACCACACAATTTCCTTTTTATTTCATCCCTCATATGTATGTTAGTAGTTCAATTTACACAAGTTAAAACGACATTGAAGTTCATCCTTAATTATCACCGGATTATGATATTTAGGCAGATACTCTAGTTGTTCCCTTGTACCTCAACAAATTGTGAAATGTTGATGCATTGAAAAACCGTCGTAAAACCATTATTTCAACATGATTCCTTTATTCAACTTGCACGAAAGCATACGGGATGTGGTTCTAACATAATTTCACATTGTACATTATTGTTGCACGAAACTAATACTATAGGTGGCATATCTTAAATTAAAAATTTGTCTACCAGATACTGGTTCCTTACATTGTAATGTAGGCTTAATGCAGATTAGCTAGAGGAAATTTTGGAACGAAAATGGGTATACGAAGTTTTGACGTCCAGGAAAGTTTAGCCAAGTGCCCATCATGCGACTTCTCAATTGCGACGTCTAAAGATACTCAATATGCTAGAAGACTCCGTTCACGACGTGAAAAGTCCCATGACGTGCAAAGATAGATTGCGAAAAGTCGTGGTAATTCGTGCGAGTTTGGTTTGTCTTGCGGATTCCGCGTCAATGTCCCGAGATGTCGTGAGACGTCGTGAGTGTACCAAGTCGCAAGTTGTGGACATTTGTACAGTGTAGGTCGTAGAAGTAGTAGCCGTACGACTTCTCACGGATTCTCACGAACGTCTCACGACTTGTCACGATTTGAGCAGACCCGCTGAAAAATCACGTGTAGTAGAATTGCAATAAATCAAAACCCTGATTTCGGACGATGGTTCATTAATTTACAGTCTGAAGAAGACATTTTGTAGTTTTGTTTTACTTTATAACATTTGCAAATTCAGTATTGAAAAATAATGAAGACATGATAAAATCTTGATGCCTTGTCGCGTAGGCCTATACTCTAACAAAATAAGTGAATCATGTCAAAGAACACTAAGTTTAGAGCAAATGCCTTGAACCGAAATAGAACACTTCAAGAATTGATGACAATATTTCCAAAGACAAACTCAAAGCGAATGCTCCCTTGAAGTGGCCGTGGGTGCAAATACACTCCGACCCCCTCATACCCGGAATTTTCGCTCGCTGTGAAATGAGCTCCAATGACGGATGAGGACCTTTTGTATAGAATTATTGCGAACACTCCAAAATATGCATGGCGCTGCCGGCCGCGCCCAGCCAGCACACATATTGTTTCATATTTTCCACATCAACGAAATAACTTTGACCTCTTGCCAAGAATATGCAGCCGTATTATCGGGCACCCGTGGCAGCGTGTTTGATTGATTAGTCTGCTAATGTTTGAGGCGATCATTTGTCGATCATCTATATTTTTAGAACCCGCTCATTTTGCAATAGCTGACCGGGAAATGGAAACATATTTCTTGGTGGGATTAAAGGCACAGGCTCGTCAGCAATGCGCGCCCGCCAAATTCGTGCTCGAAACACGCAGCTCCATGCCTTTGCTATGGAGCTGCGTATTGCGTGGCACACATTTGGCGGGCGCGCATTGCTGACGAGCCTGTGCCTTTAAGGTGGGCTACTGTACATGTGCAAACGACGTGTACCTTTACGCAACCCCATTTTAAAGGTAAGTGTGTCCAAACATCTCTGGAAATTTTTGACATTAAATTAATTTCTGGATTTCTTGAACTTGTAAGATGGTCATTGTTATTGGTTAAAACCCAGTACATGTACATCATTTTGCAGTTACCCAAAATTTTACTTCACGAGTCTAACAGGGAAAACACGAGTAAAAGCGTTGATAGCAGTGGTAACGAACACCACACGATGGTATCTTTGTGGGAGAAATTGCCAACTGCTTTTATTTTTAAATGGCTGCAGTGTTTTTACACACGCATTCATATGAATTCATCTTAAAGGAGCGTGTCAAGATCACATTTTTTTGAACCCCTTTTTTCCATGAGTGTTGAGATTGTGATACGTTATCATTTGTCATATTATTTTTCTCATTACCATCCTGACATTTTGATTTTTCAACCCTTATAAATTTAGACGTATACTGCTAAAGAGCAGGAAAACAGTTCACTGGCTTTAGTGTAGATCCAGTAAAACCATGGCAACACACAAAGGATGACGTTTTCACTTTCGTACTATTACATAAAACAAGCCACTTTGAAAGAATATTTGTCCGAGACATCATTATGGGCAATTCCATGATCAGGTGGACATTTCCACAAACTTTGCAATTATATATTTGCGTATAAACCGACTTTAAATGATAGCATATAAAAAACAATTCTGAAAAAACATGTTTGGTGTTGAATTGTTGTTAAAAAAAGTTGACTAACTGTAACGTTACTAACCAAGATTAAAATATTTATTACAATCAACAAAATGGGGCTAAATGATTTTAGTTATTACTGCAAGTCCAGTAGATGTTGGTGAGATGCAATGATGGTACCGACATGGAGAACTGACAGGCTTGCGTGTTGATAGAACTCCAGTAAATTGCTAAATATGTAACGTTACTAACCGTGGAATTGCCCATTATTCTACTTTTGGGTAATTTTTCATATCTTTTATCAGTTTCGGAGTGTTGTTAATCGCCAAGCACAACCACCTTTAAGGCGCACAATACACAGTTCGGACGCACAATCACCTTTAAGGCGCACGTAAAAGTACATGTCAGTGTCCACGTAGTGCATTGGTGAATCTCTAGCGAAAACTACAGAAAGTACCAGACAAAACAGTGGTTGTTGTGTATCGAATGAAGCTACATATTGGTATTCAAGTTGCGTAAACACGATTTAAGCTTGAGCTGCGCCGACAACCGGAGAAAAAGTCCGTTTCACTTTTACTCGGCCTAGTCGATAACCTTTTGCCGAATACGGTGAACCGTAAAACGTCTACCTCAACTTATGGTGCCCTCACACCATAGCGTATGCTGAAACCTATGAGTTGCGTGTAAACAATATTTTATACGCAACCCAAATCAAAAATTTTGTCAATTTCTAACCTATTCAACCTATGGGTTGCGTGTGGGTTGCGAACTGAACTTATGATCCCCCAATACCTGCGATCACCTGCGTACGAGTTGCGTGTGAGTTGCGTGCAGAACTTACGAGTTGCGTTATTCTATTCTGTATGTGTTGGAGTGCTAAATTGACCAGATTAAACTGATGTCCAATAACAGCAAGAGGTAGCTCCATGTGGTCACCTCGGAAGTCCACCAACAACTGACACCGATGTTGTTGTTGTTGTATATTTTATGGCATCTTCGGCAACTAAGGCCCTTGATGCCATCAACTATACGGTTTTAGCTTTAACTATACTATATTATCAACTTGAGATGACGAAGAAGGAGTTGCAGTTTTAGAAGTGGGAGGAAAACCCCCAGAGAAATGCCCCAGGGGAAAACCCACGCGGTCAAGTAGGGGCTGCAAACCCAATCCACATACACGCCCCGGATTCGAACCCGGGACCCCAGAGGTGAAAGGCGAGGAAAGAACCCATACGCCAACCCGACCGCCCAACTGACACCGATCTCAACACGCATGTAGTACGCAACTAACACGCAACTAACACGCAACTCACACGCAACTAATAGGTTGGATACGCAGGGCATCATAGGTTGGGGATACGCTAGGAATACGCACAATAGGTTGGTGGTACGCTACACACGCAACATGATAGCAACAGGTACGCAACACATTCGCAACATGTACGTTACCAAAACCTGGCCAGCTACCTCAAATTTGGACCTGCGATCACCTGCGTTCATAACTTATGAGTTGCGTACCTGTTGCGATCGTGTTGCGTGCGTAGCGTACCTGTTGCGTATAAATTGATCGCAGGCATTCGCAGAGAATTATTGAACATGTTCAACATTTCTGAACTTACTCTGCGTGTGTCTGCGATCACCTGCGTGGTTGTTGCGTACTTCAAACCTATAAAACATATTAGTTGCATGTGAGTTGCGTTCGGAACTTATGACCACTATTTTTTATTCGCAACCATACGCAACTGGTGATCACCATGGTGTGAGGGCACCATTAGGGGATGTGATGTGTTACATCACCACTCCTGTTTTCAAACAGTGCGACGTGGCTTTTAACTTGATCAAATTATGGAATTATTTGAGTATTTGCGTGACAAATAGCTCGCTGCGGAAGGTCAGCGGAGAACAAACGGCACCCTGGTAAAAAGGTGTTCTTAAACAAATTTGTATGGATTTTCCCCTTGTGGTTTATGTTGGCATGTACCTGTACAAGTACGAATGGCCATTGTGCGTGCGCGCTTTGCATGCGCGCTGTGGTCTCACGGACCCCGTGACAACTCTCCCTATTATACATGTACATGTGTACATGAATTTTTCAAATACATGTACTGTAACTGCACACCCAATAAGCTAGTTAAAGCCACCTTAAGCGGCATCCAATGCGGTGCAGTAAAGCCTCGTCTTCTCTGTCCGTTGGATTGAATTAGTGAGCGGTCTTTTCGGAGGAAATAAACATATTATTGCCGAGGAAGTGATTTTTACCGTCGTGTTCGTCTCTGTTGTGCGGGAATTATGATGAAGTTTGTACCGTTGTCCGTTGCTGAAGCATCGCCTGCAAAGCGCGCAGGCCGGCCGCTAGAAATGATCGTTGGTAAGTGTTTACATATAGCCACGGTGGCTATACCTAGATTTTAATGTTGTTAATGGTTGGAAAAGTTATACATTTGGTGCGCAATGTGTGACAAAGGGACTTTCTCCTCCATTGTGTCGCAAACATCCAATAAATTTAAAGATAAATCGTTCATTAAGGGCCAGGTTATGTGTCAAGGGTTGGGACAACAGGGGGAGACCCTTTGCGACGAACTATGTTAGCATGCACCATTGTGCCGCGTGGTGTGGACACCATGGTCGAGTGGTGTACCGTACTGAATCAAAGCCTTTGGCAAATCCATAGGTTGTTGGTTCAAATCCCAGCCCAGCCATTCACGGTGTGTATTTTCTTGGGCAAGGCACTTTGCAACAAATTGTCTTTCTCCACCCAGGAGTAATTGGGTACCTGCGAGGGTAGTGCGCGGTGATGCGACTGTTTGATTAATCCCGGTGCGCGAAAGCTGCACGGGACTGCATGCTGCCCATGGTGTTGAGAAGATGATATTCAGCCCAATGACCAGGGGTAATAATGTAAAACGCATTGAGAATGTGTGTGAAATGCGCTATTTCAGAATAGGACATTAATTAGTATACGCCTATAAGTTGGATAAGCACGCTGGTGCAATGGGCCAAAGTTTCGGGGTCGGAAAACGGTTTGGAAAAGTGTCCTTGCTCGCAGTACAGCTAAAACATAATGACGTCGCTGTGACGTCATGTCTAAGGTCTATTTATTTATTTGTTGCTTTTACGAAATCAACAACATCATCGACGCCAGCTAAAGATTGGCATTAGAAAGAAGATCAACCAATGATTAAAAAACAAAATCTTCACACTAACCCAAAAGGGATTCGAACCCCGGCCACAGAGATGAAAGACGAGAAAAGTACAGCTACACCGTCATGGGTCAATATTGTGACAATTCATTAACGTTAGTGTCAAAAAGCACGCGTCCCTGCGGCTGAGCCCCGGGCTTCGTACGTCATCCACCGTTAAAACTTTAAACACCCTTAAAGATATATTACACGATTGGAAAACTGTTATACAAACGGCGTTATCTGCTTGTGTGATTGAGGGTGTGTATGATAAAATCCAACCCGTGTATCAACTCAGTACCCAATCTAGGTAACGTCCGAGATAACAATGAAAAGCTGTTTACATGCTTTAAAAAAGCGAAGCCATCGTCCTATTCAGGCTTCTGGTTCCCAGGCCACACTGCACGATAAACGGAGCCATAATACCACAATAGTCAGGGGCCTTGTTTCGGAACAATTGCATTGAGCGGTTTGAACCACTTGAGTAAGATTTCCGATCAAATGCTTCATTAAAATATAAGGACATTGCCGATTCTATTATACGGGTTTTATAGCTTAGCGCCTATTTAATTGTCATATTTGTACGTGAGAGTCATAATACCTATACGTAACTATTGTTTGCTGTGCAAAATGCTGGTAGGCCTACTTTAACTTAAGCTTTAATAAATTCTGTGTAAGCAAATGCAAAGTTATTTCACGATATTTACGAACGCGTTTACAACGGAATATCTACACTGTCGTGAATTTAGTATAGTACAAAATCAGCATTCCGATAGATTATGATTAAGAACAAAAACCCGTTTTAAAATCTCAGGCGAGACCTATTTTCGCGTCGCATCTCGCGCAAAGCATTGTGTACCAATAAACTCAAACATCTTCGCATTAAATATATGATTGATTTTAATATTTTTATACCTACGTTGTTTGTTGTTTTGCAGTAATGATTTTAATGTTGTTCTTCGTCTATTTTTGAAGTATTGTTCTCCATGAACAAATAGCATGTTTGCGTGCATTTATTGAAAATGCATGCCTGACAAAAAGTGAATTCATTATGGTGCCTAAAAATGTTGCATGGTTTCTACAGGCCGAATATAGTGGCCTTCGTGCAACTGTTCTAAACATGCGCAAAGGGATCAACTGTTTGTGATATATAATTATATCTGTATTGGGCCACTTAGGCGAAATGGAAATAATTTGGTGTAAGAAATGTTAGTATTTTTGTTTATATACCTGTAGTTTCGTGAAAAATGCATTTCCAAATAAACAAACAATCGTCTGCTATCTTACAATGTGGTCAGTGGTAAGGACGGCGATGTTTCAACCGCACTTCATCAAGTATAATGAAATAGATATAGACAGCTCCCTGTGCATGGGCATACGGTCACAAAGTACGTTTACATCGATTAGTCGAACGAGTAAAAATAAGTTAGTCAAAATAACGTTAATTAGTCATATGATACATATTTTGACTAATTTAAGTCAAAATTATGTATTATATGACTATAACGTTATTTTGACTAACTTATTTTTACAGTACCATAAACTTTTATCTGCTTTAAAATTTTATATACATATATGCGCATATTTTTTTGAATATATTCACGTGCACTACACATTACCATGTTTTTAATTTATAAAGCTACGTGTCTTACACATAAACATCGATATACACAGGTGGGTAGCGTCATTGGCAGCTGACGGCCATGCAGAGACACCGGGGAACCCCCTTACTCTTCACGAAAGAGTGCTCTGAGATATTTTAGGTGCGTTACACAACACTTTGGACCAACAGTTTTACATCCCTTCTGAAGTTAAGTGCCTTGCTCAAGGACTCAGAAATAACGGCTAGATGTCAAACCCGCAGCACAAAGTACCTATTTTTTTCTGATTTGCACAAAACTTTACACATTTCTTATAATTAGGACAAAAACAAAAATGTGTCTTTTACTCTTGTAGTTTCAAATAAGTAAAGATTTGCGATAGATAGGACGGCTCAGTGTATAGCGTCAACAATATCATGTTTTCTTCAATAAACTTCTCCCCGCTGTCTCTCGCGACTGCGTGGAAATATCAAGCACCCCGTCAAAACACGGCGTATCTTATTGGGAATCATCGCCATGTTTTCCGTGCCTCCGAGAAAACCACCGCGCTCTTGGATTTTCAGGTGTTTACGGAACATGACTCGACTGCGAGTTGGTAAAAGTTCACCAACTCGGGAAAAAAAGGTTAAATTGATCGAACATGCCTGACTGGGCGTTGAAATGGAACCTACACCTGGAAAGGGATAATTTGTTCTCCGTCCACCCTCGCAGATCAATATTTGATGAAGGTGCTTTTAAGGTAGTATTCGTTACAATTCAACCGTAAAATAAATTAGCCTTTTGTGTGTAACATTTTCATAATGGCTGGCGCCCAGATTTCGTCACTTCCTACGTCGTCACATCCTACATGTACGTCGTCACATCTACGTTGTCGTTACGTGGTGCACGTCATTGCTTAGCAACAGACAGTTATTTGCTTCGTGCCATTCTCTCCTGTAATGAACACGGTATTGATTCCGTAGCCTATGCGGCGTGCACTACACAGCAACACAAATTTAGTCTGGTCAAGTGGATACTCAGTGTGCATGTGAAAGGAAGTACGTCAGTACACCAGACAGTATTCATGCGAAACACGCAAAACGCTCCCCAAAAGTACCGTTTTACACAGCGAAAAAAAAATCATGCATGTTTGTTACCATAGGTATCAACACTTTTAGTGTTTTTCTTGTCAACTTATTTTAAGTAAAATCTTTGGTCACTGCAAATGATGTTATGGGCTTTAAATTCTTCCGCGTATTGGTATGTCTGTATTGTAGGTCTTTGCAAATGGTATTCCCTTTAATCTTGCATCAAAATAATGCATCTCTGGGCCCACGCTGTCTGAGCATAATCCGTGCCTATTAACACGCGCTTATGTAATACTTCTTTAAATATTGTTCGGTTGGTACAATACACCTTTCTTGTTAATCAGTTGCCAATGAAGGTCAGTTCATACGTGAGGAATGGTTTTGTTGGGCAGTAAAACCCTTACACTAATGGCATGCATATGCACCAATGACGTCGGTCATTGGTGCATGTGCGCTTTTTTGTAAGAGCCTGATAGGACACAGACGGTTCCTAAAGCACGAAGGAAAGTACACACGTAACACTATACATGTGCTTGGTGCATATGCTTATTAAAACACATGTAACATTAGTAAACGGGCTTAATACATAGGTTTATTAAAGGTAGAACACGTACATGATATGTAAACTGTTAAAAGGGGCGTTATTTACACTCGTGACTAGAAGCCCATGTTGATAAAACTGGCCAGTAGAAATTTCAGCCAAGATATGTGCAGTAGGCCTAATACTTCTTAAAACTTGGAAAATCCACGCAAAAGACTTTTTTCAGAAAACCACCTTCGGTTGTTAATTTCCCAGCACAAAATACCATTTTGGACTGAAATAAAACCAGGTGGTGTTTGGTACCATTGTTATTAACACTTTTCGCAAGGTTTTTCTTTTCAACTCGTGAACAAAACTGGTGTCACTGCAAATTATGTACTCTACCGTACCTTTAATACACATGTAACATAATACATGTACATGGGCTTATAGTACATGGTTTATTGCTGTATGAGGTTCACATACATATTTGATCTGTTGGTTGTCTCTCCACAAATGTCCATTGGCAATCGATCTAACGGTGATAGTTAGATCGATTCGTTTCGAGTAATGTCTAACTTAAAACTACATGTGGTATAAAATTGCGGCTTCTTGGATTAGTCCATAGAATAATACACGAATTTAGATGGGGCCTGTCAAGAAAATACAATTTAATACTCTCTAATTGTGAAAAATAATGTATCAGTTGATAACAACTCAACAGCCGATCAACCTCTGCTACTGCCTTCGACGAAAATGTGTGCGCACCGAGACCAAAGTGGCTAGATCCTAGGTGCACCAAAAAAGGAAATATTGGTGCGCCGAGCTTATTAATATTTTGTGTGCCCTCAAATGTTGCTTTATAAGAGAGCTGAGAGCTGAACAAGTGTAATCTAGTGTATAGAAGTTGCCCGTCATCATGATGTTGGGTTCTTTTTATTTCAACTGTAAGTATTAGTGACAATCTAGCTCTTAAAGCGGCCTTATTTTGCCCAGTAGTTGCCCAGTATGGGACCTTTTTCAAAAATGGACGCTGATCTGTTCGGCAATTTTCACTCCTCCAGGGGCGGTTTCATATCAAGTGGAAATTAATGAATAAAACTGACGGACTCTCCCTGCAAAATTTTACAGATCTACACAGATTATCATTACACTTTAAAATTTGTCCCGAGAGTTAAGAGTATTTTTATGTGATTTTTGGATACAATGTATTCAGCATTATTTTAGAATTTGTTGCCAGCGGGTCCTGATTTAGTGGGGTAACCCCTATTATAGGTTTCTTTCGCGGTTGTGTTAAAAACGAGGCTCTGCATATATTTTACAATGGACAGCAGATAGTTTCATAATTAGCCGACGTAATAATGACGCGAGCGATTGTTTTTCTCGGCGTCTCCTGGGCGAGAATTGTCCACGGGTGTTTGTCTCTCTTTAGTCAAGAAATATGGTGGACAGAGTGCATAGGGACCCTGGGCAGTGAATTCACGCTGTATGGCCGCGGAGCCCTCTCGAGGGGCAAGGCCGATCCCATTTTTACTGCGAAATTAAGTGAAATTGACAGTCCAAATTGGGATTGTACGAATCTTAAAAAGCTGGGTGTCGAGAATATAGACGGAAGTGATTTCAGATTGAGTGCCTGCTATATACGAAGTGTCGTGCTGTCGCCTGAGGCAATTTCGCAGGAAGAAAAGTGACGAAGTTTTAGATTATATCGGTAGTATATGCTGGGATCACGCTTGATATACTGTATATATATTTGTAATGTCGCAATTAATATTTTCTATTAACCGCGTTTGTTACTGGTAATAATCATGCTCGATACTTGTGATGATCGCGCTGAGAAAAAGGTTTTTCCCAGCCGATTTATATCTGTTCCATTTCCTTTCTATATAGCTGTGAATTTCGTGGCACGAATTTGTTCCTCGCGCGCGCATTGACGAGCCCGCATCTTTACATTTTGCGAAAGCTCGCCGGGACGGGTAAATGTCACGCTCGTTTTCGCTTTTGCGTCGTAAAAGAACCGGTCGGTTCTTGGCAAATATTTTTTTTAATTGCGCGAATTCGCCCCGCGAATATTGCTGCAGAGATGATGGCCTGATCGTTTGGCTTTTGCTACTTGAAGTCATGGCTGGATATTGGATTCAACACAGCTTTCCTCTCAATGTCGTGCCGGCGCTGTGTCATGCGACCGTACGTATCCTCAAACCACTAATTAACGTACATTTTCTCATAACGGTCGAGTTGTCCTGGGGATGAGTTGACTTGGGACCGCGTTGACTTGAGACCGAGTTGAATTGGGACCGAGTTGAATTGGGACCGAGTTGACCTGGGACCGAGTTGACCTGGGACCGAGTTGACCTGGGACCGAGTTGACCTGGGACCGAGTTGACCTGGGACCGAGTTGACCTGGGACCGAGTTGGTTTGGGACCGAGTTGACCTGAACCCCTTGTAGTTATCCCACTCGATAACGATGCTCGTATTTGATATAATTGCGCGCACTTGACGTTTGTTATGATTATGCTGATTTTGGAATAGAAATTCGCTGGACTTCATTCTCGTAATGTGTAGAAAAGTGTGACGCATCCAAAAGAGCTAAAACGCCGAGTCTATGTGGTTAAGTTACAAGACGACACATATGTCCCTGAGCAATACACTTTGTCAGAGGTTTTGGTGTTTTTTGTCTTTTTATGGGGGGTCGAGGGCCCCGTACGGCTTTACATGCATTGTAAAATGTTGACGTTTCACGTATAGTTACACAAATGTTGATAAATAGTATTGCGGGTGAGTGAGGGATAGTCTTGAAAAATACTACGCTCTGTAGAACCGTGAAAATGTTGGACGGCCCCTTACTATATAAAGTGCATATAATTTATTGCCTAGTCCTAAATTATTCTAACGAGTCTTTAATTTAAAATCCCGTTCACTATGCCTGTAATGGGCCAAGCTACATCGATAAATTATTGTTGCAAGTTAGGTGTTAGGGTTTTTCCAATCGCTTACAGACGATAAGTGCAACTAAAGCCATAATATTCAAATGCAAACACTCGCCGTTCACAAACGTGCAGAATATGTGCAAAACATGTACATTCTTGTTGTTTTCGCACCAACTGCCATACAGAAGACGACCAATGCAATCCACTTAACGAATAAACGCAGGCCTATACACGGATCTCTTTTGTGTGCATTTCTGTTGTAAATCAAATTATATTATTTCCAAAAAGTGGATGTTTGTACCGATTGAAATAGTCCACACAACACACAAAGAAATGCAAACAACACGCGAAGTCGATCAGTTATCACGTGCGAAAAAAATACTGAATTATTAGTTGAAAATGTATGAGAAGGCCTTAGTTAAATGATCCGAAGAATACCTATATAGAAAAGAAAGGTAAAGGGGAGGGAAGGACGAAACTAAAACGAGCCTTTTTTTTCAAAAGACCCGTCACTCTAATTGAACGTAGACCGGCACGGTCATCAATTTTATGAAATGTGATTCAGGAAAACAACGCCAGAACTCATAGCGGGAAGAATGTGAACTTGAAGTCATTTCACTTGTGAAGTTGGGTTGTTCTAAACAATGACAAGTTTTCATACACATCTTAATCAACTTCAAATCACATGTAAATGCCATGTAAATACCATGTACAGCACATGTACATACACAGTTACAAACATTAAATAACTTATTTAATGTTTAAATTATCGTAACTCAAAAACTGTAAGAGTGCCCATCCCAAATCTTTCTGGAAATGTTCCTTACATCTTAAGCTAACAAATAAAAACAATTACGCATTTTGACAAATACGCATTTTTGCAAATCAAGGTCAAAGGTTATAAAATCACATAACTTTTTTGTGGTACGAGATACAATTTTGATGTTATTTTATAAAATGAAGGCCATTTCAAGAGCTTTAAAATGATGTAAAGTTTATCTCTGTAGGTCCATTACTTTTAGAGATATAATTGTCCAAACATAGCAGGTTGTGCTAATTACTCCAAAGTTCGTTGATCCGTATCTCAAAAATTAATTGACCGAATTACATAAAATTTCAGTTCTGGGGGTTTCTCAAGGAGTCCAATCAACACACCAAATTTCATTTCAATCCGTGATGGTCAGGTCCAAAAGCTCGTTGAATTGACACGGACTGACCCAATACTATAGCAAGAGGAAATACGTGCATAATAGTTTCGTTCACATATAAGGTTGCCCTTGTTCAAAAAAATGCGTGTACACGAGCACTTATAGACGCCTTCAC
Organism: Henricia sp. BOLD:AAB3569; assembly: GCA_037783545.1. Taxonomy (NCBI): domain Eukaryota; kingdom Metazoa; phylum Echinodermata; class Asteroidea; order Spinulosida; family Echinasteridae; genus Henricia; species Henricia sp. BOLD:AAB3569. The sequence goes on along the minus strand of JBBELK010000333.1, from coordinate 209,559 downwards.
TTTCAATTATATAGTCTTGAAATACACACGAGTCAATTGTAAACATTAGGTAGACAGTTCGATCACTTTCTTTAATCTCATGTGTAATTTTAAGACAAATTAAGCCAAATAATTGGAACACGGCCAATGCCGGTTCGTGATTGGCTACTTGGCGGTGTGACGTCACAGGTCACCAGGTCATTTGAGACATGGAAATTATTACATGTACATGATTTTTGGTCGCCAGTTTTAGCGGCACAGCAATTCTGATTTAGTAATTTTCGCTTTTTTGGAATTTGTTATATTCACAGTGCTAATTACTTTTCCTGCATTGCCGATGGACAGCGACAAAGTTTCGACGGCGAATAAAATTATGTAAATGTAAACAGATTATTATGTAAAACGATTGATCGTGTTGAACGGTGCCGCCAAAAGTACGCGACTACGCGAGACAAGTTCTCACAGTTTTTCCAATCGCTTACATACAGTATGCGCAGCAATATTTAGATGTACTAAAAACTTAACACGCGTCGAGTAATAATTTACACGAACCCCTAAACTAAAAACATTGATGTCAAAATAAAACATTGCATTCAAAATTCAAGACACATGTTTCAAAATGACCCACTTTGGCCAACTTTTTGCACGTACTTCCTAAATGAATAAACAATAGTGGCAAGCTGCGTAAAACAGGAGAAGCAATGCTAACGCACAAAGCTCAATGTATTTTCGAGTATTTGTTTCTTTCCCTTTCTGTGGTCACTATCGTGCAATTCTATTTTAGAGAATCAAACAGGTAAATATATACAAAGAAGAGTAGAACAATTTACGTCGTAATGCTTCATTATTGACATGAAAGCTGTAGGAAATCGATCACAAGTCTCAAGCGACAGTCTAGTATAGCTAATATACACTGCTACAGTAATTACAAAGTTCTCAGCTTGAATGGCAGTCTTCCAAAAACCCACGACATAAAACAATTGCACAACGGCCGATAACTTGCGTACTAAGATAGCTGACATATCGTATTGGAGACACACACAAATATTTCACATTCAGTTATGTATAAACATATTGGTTATTTCTGGTTCATACCAAACAAAAATGATATGTATACTCATTCCCCAATCATGATATTGTATTTTGCATACTGTATTTTCCATAACATAAATAATAATACACGTATTTCTTAAAAATACGGGTTTCCATACTCGATATGCCTAGCTTGTTTATGGATTCCCTCCATACATTAACCATGCATCTGTATTTATGAATGTGTCGACTATTGTGTATGGAAATAAAGTGATCTGAACTGACTATGGTGTTGTGGCTCTGTCGTCCGTGCAGTATAGCTGGGGAATCGGCCCAAATAGGACGGCTGCTTCATTTTTTAAAGCGTGGACATAGTTTGACACCGATTTCTTGGGATGTAAATGAGCTGGGTTGGTTTTTATCAGACGCATCCTGAATCACATAGAGATAATGGCATTTGTAATAGTTTTCCCGTCCTGTAATCTGTCTTTAATGCCACCTTGGTTCGCAATCCAATTCCATTATTATCCCTTATGCAAAGCGACCGGGCGGAGTACAGTACGACCCATGAGATCCACTCGTCCGCCCGCCGCAATACATTTAGCTGGGCTTAACCATGTCACGGAAAAATATGAGAGTGTTTGCTGACACGATTTTGCAGATTAATCAATGTCGTGGTAAACGAAATGTCCTGAGCGATCGATGGGGAAGGAATGCTGTAAGGTCAAATTAGATGCAGCTTCGTTCATAAACACCATGAGCTGATTATTGTACACAATCTTACCTTATAAAAATGTCACAAACTTCACAAAAGTATTCCGGGTGTTTCAAAATAATATGAAATAACTGTCAACCAGAAATTAAAAATATCTCCACAGATTTTGAACTAGTGTATATACACCATACCTTTTGAGAAGTGACAATGTTGTAAAGTACCTTTCAGGAGTGTCATTAGTTGTTTCAGTTAAAGGGAACACCGGCTTTGTTGGGCTATTTTGGGCTCGAAATGGGCCCATACAAGATTCTAAAAGTCTTTCAGAAATAAACTAAATAGATCCTGAAAAGAAACCATCAAATTTGGCCGTTTTTGAGCATTTGTCAAAGAAACTAAGGTCACGTGATTTTCTGGTACCAGATTTCGGTTCCAGAAAATCACGTGGTCTTGGAGTTAGTTTTATTTCCAGCCGTAGAAACCAGCGTAAAGTACGAGTTGCTTTTGTCATTCGCGGTTGGTTTCTCTTTTTGATGGAAAATAATGTGCTACGAACACTATTTACATACTGTATTTTCCAATTTGTAGATAAATCTGCCAGCAGGTTTCATTAGAAGGGTTTCTGGGTGTTGATATGGACGAGAGATTCTCTCACATTTTCGCGGATTTGCGGTGATACAAATAATATCCGAAGGAAAAAGCACCATGCATTGCAGACGTGTAAGAAACCATTGCGTTCGAGTACCTTCCGCGAGTCAGCGCTGACCTTAGGGGATCATGCAAGGTGTGGTTAGTCAGGGAAAACGAGGTTTAAACACTTGTTGGCCCGTATCGAACGCATCCTTTATTTACAAACGCATGGTATATTATACAGCGATGGACGGCTGGTAAAGCGTATAGGCCAATATGGGCCTCTTTTGTTAATTTTAAACATTTTTACTTACTTACTTGCGTGACATTTTGTTTATTTTTTGTCACAACGACCATCGGAAAATTATTGTCAGTGATACTAAATCACCGGTAGGCCGGTGTGTACCTTTAATAAGTGACAAATCAACAAACTTGAGTTACGTAAAGGACGTTCTTTGGGTGACAGGAAAAAGAATTACGCGTTGGACACACGACTGTGTACATGTATTTCTAAAACAACCATTACAAAATTAAAATTATGGGCACAACATAAGCTTAGCAGCCTCATGCCCAACACACAAGACGTTTCATGAATCGTGTGAAAATAACTGATAGTTATTGCTGAGCATGGCTTACAACAGGCAACTCAAACTCAAACAACCAAGGGATACAAAAGTTTCAGCAAGTGTGAGAAAATCCTGGTCTTTTATGCACAGTTGAATTACATTTTCCTGTGTTTGCCTAATGTAACATTACAACTTTACTCATGAATATGTAAATTTTCATTAGCATAAAAATTAAAATTAAAATTTTAATCCCCAAAACAACTTCCATGTTGGGTTTCTATGACTGTAAATGAATAGAGTAGTTGCATAGCATAGAATTTATTGGGAAAAAAAATACCCTTTCCAGGGGCCCTTTCATGTTATTATTCGGTTATTCGTGTATTTGTCGCACCGTTAACATTGCCTTACCTCCTATAATCGGAAGTTTGAAAACACATCCATTTTTTAGCATGTAATAATAGTATTGCAATAATCATGATGTTTTCTCTGCGGAGAGGCGTGCGTGGGCTCTCCCAAGAGACGTAAAAAGAGCCTCAATATTTTTAGCTTCGCAGCTTTGTCTTTAAAAATTCAGAATGTTGAAGATTTTTAAAAAAATTAATTGGCCCGTTGTACGTCATTGATGTCGAAGTATTGTCCCTAAATTTGTAACTTCAAATAACATTTTAACCATTTGTTTTCGCTTAGCATCACATGTATAGATTACAAACATGGTTATGGGTAATTGACGAACGATTTTATTTTTTACATTTTTCCCACAACGTAATCGCAAACACATTTTGAAGCGAGAATATTAAACCTGCGTGGAATGAGCTAACCACTGCATCTGCGCATCTTCCAGACAGCTAAGCACTAGTAGTGCAGGAACTCGGGAAAGCACTTCAGGCAGAGTCGCGCACCCTGCCCCAGCGGCTTTTACGGAGGCTGGTGCAGTCAGCCGTGCCACAAGCGATAGTCATATTGTTACAGGGGTACCGTGGCCGAGTTGTTTGGGTCATTGACTCGCAATCATAGGTGTTCATGGCACTGTAACTACGACGAGTGCGGGAGTGAAACAGTTGGAAATGCCTCCGTACTTCAGGTACTAAATATTTTGTCTCCCATACTGTTATACATACATATGTACACTGTGCGTATATGAAATTTCAAATTGGGTCATGTTTCACATTCATCCGCAGTTAGGCTCATCCGTTTGGGTGTTACGTGACCGAATCGATCGGACAACTTATCAGCGGTAGTTGGCGTTTATGGCCCGGTCACACATAGCTAGACGCACGGGGGACGCACGGCCCGCGCATTGAAATTTTGCAATTTTGGCCAGTGCGTTGTCGTTCGCTAGGTGTGCGTCATTATGCGTTACTCGTTCGTCGAGCGCGTTGGACCAACGTTATGCATTCGACGTCATCAGCTGTGAGCGTCGGAATTTGTTGTGCATGCACAAACATGTGCGCAAAGCTCGACGCATGAATGTACACGTCAAAAGGACGCCAGATACGCGCAGAGCACGCTAGACCAACGCCAGACATACGCGGAGCGCACGCTGTGTATTCGTTGTAAGTTCGGCGGCTGAGGTCTAGCGAACGCCTAGTGCACACCTAGCGTGCTTCAAACGCATGCCCAGCGAACATGCGGCGAATATAAGCGTGCTGAACGGGTCTCTGACGCACCCAACGTTCTTCTTGCGTGTTCCTAGCGTATACCTGGCGTGTACGTAGCGTGTACGTAGCGTGTAGTCATAGGGTAAATAAGCGGGTCCCGCACCACCTCCTCATCATTTCTCCTCCGACCATCATGGGTGATGACAGAGGTTCCTACTGATCGTGTCTAGAAGAACCACTGTACCTCAGAAGATGAAATACGATCTACGAGCCGACGCTTTTTATAGGCACAGTCACGTGACCGCTGCCGTTCGCGGGCTGTGCGTTGAGCGCGCGGTGCATGCGCTGGCCATTCGTCCCACACGCTAGCAACACGTGATGCATTCGTTGGGGTTTTTGACATGTGCGCTCTGTATACGGTCTGTATGCGCTTTGTATGCGCCCAGTATACGCGCAGCGCGTCAGCAATACGCTATGCATTCGGTGTCAGCTCGCTAGCCTCTCCCAAATCCTGACAAAAGTTGGGCGCACAACGACGCACTGATCCTATTTTCCATTTTTTGCTGAATTTTCAGTGCGCGGGCCGTGCGTCGTCTATGTGTGACCGGGCCATTACTGGCGTATCTGTGGCGCGCGCTTGCCCAAACCACATTTATAAACTCCCCGGTAAGCCACCGAGGAATGATCCCGGTATTTCATAGAGATCATTCCGCACGTTCATTAAATTAGCAGGAAGGTGGCGATTTGATCAATTCGAACAGCCCAGTTGCTGTGGTGGGTGCGGCCACGAGGGTAATTAAAAAGTTGCATACAAGCTGAACTAGATCAGCTTTTATTGGTAACCACATACAAGTACAATATGTCAGGTATGACTTCAAGAACAACAAATTGCCAATGCCAGTGATTGTCGGTGGTGGGGTACCCTTGCCAGTCATTAATATAATAATTTGACCCCTCATGGATGACCTAAATCAGCTCATGAGGTAACCGATTAAAACCTACTGGAAAATGACCGGGAAGACTCCATATATAAATAATGGGCCTTTCCAGTAATTTCCATTTGTGGGGTACCCCTGCCACTGGCCCCCAAAATGCCCCACCCCCTTATTGACCTAGATCAGCTCAAGAGGTAACCGGTTAAATCCTACTGGAAAATGATCGGGAGGACTCCATATGTACAGAATGGGCACTTTCAGTAAATTATATTGGTGGGGTATCCCTGCCAGTGGCCCCCAAAATGCCCCGCCCCTTTATTGACTTAGATCAGCTCATGATGTAACCACCGATTAAAAGCTACTGGAAAATGACCGGCGAATTGGAAAATTCTGAGGCGACACCGATAATTAGCCTTTTGCCCGTTTCGCAAAAATTGCGTCTGGTGTAGGCTACTGACGTAGGCCTACTTCCTTTCACATGCACACTTAGTAACCACTTCACCAGACTAAATATGTGTTGCTATGTGGTGCACGCGGCAGGTATAAAGTACAGAATCAATACCGTGTTCACAGCAGGACCGAATGACATAAAGCAACCATACTGTTAGTTGCTAAGGCAGTGGCGTGCACACGTAGCAACAATAGCATGGTATGCGACTTTGAAAGTGAATAATTTTGGGTGCCAGCTAATTGGCCTTTTGCGTGTCTTTGCACTAGGGTTGGCGCCCCAAATTCTTCACTTTGAAATGGAGGTGCAGTTTAAAAAGTTCACATACTACACCGTTGTTGCTACGTGGTGCACGGCAATGCCAAGCAACCAACAGTATGGTTGCTCTAGGCCATTCTCTTTTACCGTGAACACGTTATTGGTTCTGTATTTCACACCTACCGCCTGCACCCGGTCACATTACATACTACTTAGCAACGGAAATTTAGTCTGGTCATCTGGATACTAAGGATACTAAGTGTGCGTGTGAAAGGAAGTACGTCAGTACATTAGACGCTATTCATGTTAATTTCGCAAAAGGTTACTTTCTATTTGCTATGTTGTATTGTACAGAGGTTGATGATTAACTGAGATAATTGATTACGGAGCCATAGCTCCCTTAGTGCCATTCGACTTGGTGAGATCCTATGTGATCCATCCATCACGTCAGGTGACGAAATATGTACTTATAGATTATATCTTCTTTTGATAGTGTGGCTGTAAACTGTAAAGTGCATGAACTACTAAAGTATGACACCACTTCAGTAGTTCATCACTCAGAAACACCCATTGCTAAAGCACAGGGGAGACAGTTCACTGGTTTTAGTGTAGACACAGTAACCTTGGCAACACACAATGGGTGACGTTATAACTTTAGTAGTCTATTGCAATATGTATTTGAGTGATGTGGTGGATCATACTCAAAGACTTAGGTTAGTTCTACAGGTTATTTCGATTTGATTCCAGACTATGGTGCGTCTATGGTGCGTGTGCCCTTGGGCAAGGCACTTTGACATAAGTTGCCCATCTCCAGCCCTGGTACTCACAATAAAAAATAAATTTAACTGTATTGTAGTAAAAATGTTATATGTTACTTACTTGTACAGAATCCTCACTAGAAGTTGAAACTTCAATTAAACTCCATATTTACTGTAAATATACAGCGAACCGTTTATTTTCAAACTTCTGAAAGACATAATTTTGTAAATTTATATTTTACTTGAATCCAAACTGGCAGGAAATCCCATACAATTGTGGTATTTTTTTCAGTTAATGTATCCTGAAACTCATTAATATCTGCAACGTCCAGTTATTTGATTGACTGACAAAATAATTTCCATGTTTCGATCAGACCACCCCACGTTTGTCACCTCAGGTGTCAGCGCAAACATGTGTATCCTGCGTCGGCATTATCTGTCAGACAAGTACATGTTTAAAGCCCAATGCATCATTTTGTAATTAACCGAAATGTTAACTTCATGAGTTGACAGAAAAAAACGACTAAAAGTGTTGCTAGAAATGGTAACAAAAGCCACATGATTTTTTCCGTGTGAAATGGTACGTTTGTGGAAGAAATTGCCGACTGAAGGTCCTTATAAAAATATGGTTTGGAAACATGGATTGGATGCATGGATTTTTAAGTTTTTCTGAACTGCATCTAATGTGGTTTTAATCTTTAGTTGTATTATGCTGTTGTTCGTGGAATTCGCAAAAAAGTTTTATCTGCATGATGTTAAAGGTGACAAGTAAAACCTTTCACGCGATGGCGTCGTTTGTAATTGCGCATTTGGACATCGTCAGAGAACTGTTGTACTCAATGAACACCGGCTTGCGCTGCCGCCGTGAAATAGCTATTTTTCAGGTGTTCCCAGTAATTGGACTTTCCACACCCCCGGGCTCTGCATTGCATGCACAATCAAGGACTCTCGCGGCTCTTCTGATCGATTTCGTGCCGTGACTAACGGGAGTTGAAATCGTCAGTTGCATATCGGGTGTCGAAATGATCATTCGGAGACTGTATAGTCTTTGAAGTTATATTGGGACGGCTGGCAATGGGCCGTGCAACGCACAAGGAGGCTGCTAGCCTTCGGAGAAATTTGGATGTCAGAAAAATACATGCATGTGACATGTGATCAGTGTTCTGTTATATTTTCAAGAGGAGACAATCCCTGTTTTCTAGGAGTACCATTGAGTTCGTAAGCTATATGAAGCTCGGTACGTAGGCGGTGCATCTCAGCGGTTGTCCGATCACGTTGAACAGCACGTTCCTTTTATCAGTAACAATTAGTTGTCTCCGTCGCAAAAACAGCATCGCGCGCCTCTAAAACGGTTCTTGAGACAACAAAGGAAAAGTTCCATTCAGTGGCATACCGAGAAAATTGGCCAGGGGGAGGCCATGTCAGCGCAGAAATCGTTGTTGGGGGGGGGGGGGGGGGGGGCGCCTCTTTAACCCACCCACCCCAGATTAATTTTTGCCACATATATTTCAATAACAGCATTGTGTTTGATGACAGCAGAGATCCGTCACTTACAGGTATCGAACGAAAATATGGGGGTCGGGGCGCAATGGCACCCCCCCCCCCCCTCGTACGATAGTGGTTAACCGAAGGCGTTCGCACTTGAACGTTAGGGAGCATGTGTGTTGCCAGGAAGACGTTTGACCAGAGGTTAACTCCAGTCGTCAATCGAACTTGCTCATGGCCGCCCTTCTGCTAGGCACGGCGTGGCCCGCGTACGTCAAAAGCTGAAGAACATGCGCACCATTGGATGAAAACGGATCCAAACTTGAAACCAGGAAAGTTGTCTAATTTAGATAAATTTTAAAATTTCATGCAATCCTTTGATTGTTCACGTATTAGATTATGTTACACATTAGCTATAGGATTTTAAGGGTCGGACGTTCTATTTTTCACCTCATTTTAGTGATTGGACGTTGCTGATGAGCGGGGGGTATAGGATGCATGTAATCTAAATAGCTTAATAAATGGCTCGGGCCATTATCACTCGTCCAGGCCCCTATCCGGTTTTTAACGTATGTTTAAGACTGGTCAAACCCACTTTTATTCCCTAATTAATTTATAAATGCTTTCAAGATATTTCTAAATGTTTTTGAAAACGATTTAGAGATTATAGATACGGACGCCGCCTTTTGTCCAAAAACTGGCAAAGAATTACATTTTCGCAGACAAATTCGTGTAGGCCTACTTCGATAGCAATACTATATGTTGAGATCCTGGGATAATTTATCACAGAAAGACGACATCCAGAATGTATAGGATGACGGCATTTTGCATGCACCGAATTATGTTGTCATCCTTGGATAAATTATTTTAGGATCTCAACAAGTGGGATGACACGAAAAGAAACAACCCCTTTAATTTTAATATTAAAATGCACTTTTTCTCGCCATACTTATGTAAAATTCTGCTTGAGAAGAAACACCTGAGACATTAATATTCACACGCAGCGGTCATTATCATTTTCTGAGATTTCACCCATCATCTGGATGAGCCCGATTCCCACAACTTCAAACAATGAAAGTGCCAGTTTTGGTAGAAAGCTGTTAAACGCGATCTGACGTGAGTTTCGTCGATTTAACAAGTTCTCGTGCCCGGGTGATCACCCACCTGCCTAAGTGTATTCAATAATTAAGATGTTTCTCGAGAAGCTTGCCAAGTAGACCCTGGCGACCCGATTCCTATGGCAAAATTTAAAGTCAAATTGACGATGATCATTGTCACTTGGGACAAACGGCATCTGTGGTAATATCGCAGGTACAAAAAGCTATTTAGACTTGATGTATCCCGCTCATCCGCAATGTCTAATCACGGTGAAAAATAGAACATCTTACTCTTAAAACCCTATATGTGCAACATGATCTTATACCTGAAAGACAAATGGATTGCGTGGAATCTTTCGTGAATTTTTCGTGCCGGACAGTCTATTGAAATCGAACTGACGTAAAAAAACGTCAAAAATCGCACACAAAGTTTAAAATCGTGGACCATCGTTTCAAAATCGTAACCCATCGCAGACCACCGTTGCAATGCCGCAGGTACTCGCAAACGACCCGCCATCAACAGTCATCACCCGTCACCCTCCGGACAAAATTCGCAAGCCATTGTCACACCAAGGTCGTTACAATTTCGTTACTTGCCGCAATGTGTCGTCAGGGTTCGAGATGTGACGTCACTTGCCGTTGTTTTGTCGTCAATGGTCGTTGACAACGACTACCAACGAAATTGTGACGACCTCAAAACGACTAGAGAGGGCCTCACACGGCATGGAAACGTCAAGGAAATGAGGGTTGCGGTCTCCAACGAAATCTGAACGGAATCACAACGAATATTTTGCCGCCACAACATTTTCAACATGCTGAAAATTTGCCGACGGACGCGACTGATAATTTCGGCCGTCTGCGGTCGCTAGCGGATTCGTCAGCGACAATTGAAGGCAACACACGATGATTGGCGGGAAATTCAAAATTGCAATTCGCAGCTTAACGTAGCTTGCGGTACCCCCCTATTCGTCATAGTGTGAGCCAGCCTTAACCATGGTTAAACGCCATCCAGGCAACACACATAGTACATGCGCACTAACGCTCAATAGCGAACGCATTTGGTATAATCAACCGGTTCCGTGCAAAACGCTGCATCAACTCCATGCCTGACGGGTACCAGTGACCAGCGCAACCGTGCCCTGTGGGCTGGTTCCAAATGGTCGACTAGACGTGACTAACCATAGTTAACTAGACGGTGTTCGGGTGAAAAAAGTCGAACTATAGTTAACTATAGTTGTGAATCGAACTGGTCCATAGTTGTTGATTTAATGTGTTCCTGGTTCACCTGAACGTCGGCTTAATACGCGACCGCATAGAGCATAAAATCACTTCCTTATCAATGTCCACGGTTCCTTCCGTTTGTTAACCAATATAAAAAAACAAGATAAATCCGACAAGATAAATTAGGCCTATACTACTGGCTTTTCAATAATAAGATTATGGAAATCTAGGATAGCAGATACTCAGATAAAATAACACAGAATTGGGTCATGTTGCAACATAGACCAATTCCCAAATCAGCAGTTGGTCATAATGTAAATCTACCCCTCCCCCACCCCACAAACAACAAAGAAACCTCGCATGCGATGCGCTATATCGAGCCACAGCTACACACGCCTGATTATAAATTACCCCACTCTCTACTTAGTTTGGAGTGTATGTTTTTCCCAGCTGTGCAACCGAAGGCATTATCATAGCCCATTTCTGACTGCCGCAGTCTCTCCTGATCAGACCTAACCCAGATAATTTTCAGTTGAGAGTTTACATCTATCGATGCATCTCAAAAATACACACAGAGTCCGCAACTGACCTATGCATACATGTAGTGCAAATAGACATACATTAATCAGTGAAAGAACCAATCTCGGTGATAAGGCTCCATACCAAATATTGCGTTGGTTACTTTGCATATTTGCGCCCCATGCAACCAACACCGAGAAAAAAAGGGTTCGTACGAAAAACCCTGAGAAATATACCAATGTGCCTTATGGCCCAGCTGGTAGAGCATCTGCCCGTTTAATCAGAGGTCTCGGTTTGAATCCCGATAAAGCCTATTATGATTGTTCTCTCACCTCGAGTCTGGTTGTTTCATTTCATTGGTGATGAGGACCATACCAAAATATTGTATTGATTAATCAGTGACCATGGCAATACATGGAAATTTATCACGCGTGCTTGGTTGTTTTCGCGATCACGACCAGAAACATATTTGTTAAGGTAATCACTGATTCGACCAATGATCAGCTTCGATCGTTGTGAATCAGGGTTTCTCATTGGCTGAATCCATATAACGTAGCAATTGTGTTTCTGGTTGCGGTCGCAAAAATACGATTCTGTTAGCATTTATCAGGGGCGGATATGGCTTTTGGTTATTGGTGGGGTTGTGGCTCCTGTGTGGCGAAAACACGCTCTGCTGCAATCTAAGCACTTTAGGGGCCCTTTTTAAAGGTTTCAGGAGAGGGATAGGGTTAGGGATATATTTTGTTATGTCTTCATTAAAAATTAATTCGCCGCTCAAGTGGGGTTGTGGTGGGGTGGGGGTGTGGCAACCCCCTCTCACCCCTCCCCCCAGATCCTCTGTTTATTGGGAATATCTGCACGAGCGCAAACGGCGACATTTTGAGTGCTATCTAACACTTCATTGGTGGACAGCCTGTTCCGGTTATAAATTGCAGCAGTTCTTGAAAAACGAGCGTTGTTTTGGGCTCGAAAGCGCAAGAATCACGCGATGTGCCAGTTAAAAATAATAATACAGGATTAAAAAACTGTTACATGCGGTATATATCCATGTGTATTAAATTTAGTGCATGATAGACCCCAACCGGTGTATAAGTCAGCTCAGTACCTCATCGACGTTCCAAAAAAACAATGAAAACTGTGTCTATGATTTCAGGAAATTGTCAGAAGCCACCGTCCTATTTAGGCTGGTTCTTGCGCTGTACTGCCACAATACCATGGCAGACGGGGGGGGGGGGGGGGGGGGGGGGGTGCTATAGTTTCGTTCACATGAGGACGCCCTTGTAAAAATGCATGTACACACGCATTTAAATACATTTTTCTTTAATTATCGTTTTCTTGTTAAAACAATCCCGAGATGAATCATTTTGAGCCATGACTTCTGTCAGTTGAAGCCACTTCTATTTTCCATTTGTGTAAGTTTTCTTTTCGTTGAAATGGTGCATACGGGCTTTAAAACAAAAGGTCTCATGTTCGAATCCATATATGAAGTATTATTTACTGCATCTATGTGACTGAAATTTCTACCAGGCAGTTTATCAACATTATTCTTTAGTTATGTGATGTATGTGATGCTGTTGTCGATGATTTTAGAAGTGTTCTAATCATGTATATAGGCCTAATCTGTGTTTATTTAAAATATATTTTAAAATTACGTAGTATTCCTGGAAGACGGGGAGACGCCGAATGGGCACCCTGACCACTATCGCACAGCAAAGTATTTGTTACATAGTACGGGCAAGGGAATCAAAACGACAACAGACTTCTCGCAAGTTTAGCCTTCCCCAGGCTAAACAGCAAAACTAGTAAACTTTTTACCATTGCTACTTACAAAGTCAGTGCGCGGACCGCGCAATATTGATAATGTAGAAGATCGGCGATGGGTCAGGGCACCAGTCTTTACCCGACAGGTTACTGACCTCCAAGGATTTCTCCTAATGCTTTTTAACAAGAACCGTGATCCTTTTAAATGGACAGGAAAAAGTAACTTCTATTGAAGTCGGGATAATGGTCAAAATCTGCTCCAGGGCAAACGCAGTGTCTGACATATGTACAAGCTGAAAGGAATTATACGCGAGTGCACGGCCCCAGTGGTATACGACAGACTTTGTTGTGTGCAATTTCAATTTAAGGGCCATCTTTTTAAGAGTCTTTGTCTTATTTTGCTCGTCCAAAACAGGTTTGGCAGTCCCCAGTGCATTTTGCTTTTCCTTAATCAATGTAAAACTATAGCGAAAACTAGAATGGGTGGATTTGATTGGCAAGGGATCTGACATAGTTTAATTTGAGTTTAATTTAAATGTCATTCTGTACAGTCACGAAAAAAATAATTAAGATATAAAACGTTGGTGCAAAAATATAGAATGATTTACACACTTATTTTTTTGAAAATGTTCAGGTTTGCTGTACTTTTCCGACAAAAAAAGAGGAATTTCAAATTGTCATCAAAAACGAGGGTCTCGGTGCTTGTCTTTTGTGATAAAATTTGCAAATGAAAATACGCGTGACGTAATACAATGTGGCTCATTATCTGAAACGAGGCTGCCCGTGCTAATTGGAAATTTGTACTTTGGGGTTTGGGGACCAAATGTTCATCAACTTCACATCGTCACTTAACAATGCTTGTTGGTGCTAAGAAAGCATTTAATGGTCGCATGAAATAGGATTTGTATAATACATGAAAGTATGCTTTTAGCTGTTGTTTTTTAGCTATACTTCATTGAGCAAACTGTGATGTCATCTCACCAACACGGTAAACAATTGCTTTGTAAAAATACAAAAAAGTGAGGGCAACTCAGTTGCCCTCACTTTTTCTGTATACACTTTACAAGTGTATAGTTATATTCAAAATAACAAACCGACTTGTAAACATAATTTATTGGGAAACTCTAAACTGAAATTTACAGAAAAAATGTAATGTTAAATAACCAACTTGTTAATTTTAAACAACAAACTGGAATTGTTAATTTAATTACAGTGCAAACATTACATCAACGAGGTGGTTACCTGGCCAAGGCGCACAACCCTATGAACAGTTAGATTGTGACATAACAGCTCCCCAAATGTCGCTTGTGTAGACGAGGAAACTGGGGTTAAGTTACACAGACACCCAGACCGTTACTTGCGGACTTTTTTTTGTACTGTAGAAAATTTGGCCGAAAATATATTTTTTTCTCAAAAACGAAACGCAGGATTACGCCCTAACTTTACAATTCGTTTATGGCCCGGTCACACATAGACGACGCACGGCCCGCGCACTGAAAATTCAGCAAAAAATGGAAAATAGGATCAGTGCGTCGTTGTGCGCCCAACTTTTGTCAGGATTTGGGAGAGGCTAGCGAGCTGACACCGAATGCATAGCGTTTTGCTGACGCGCTGCGCGTATACTGTGCGCATACAAAGCGCATACAGACCGTATACAGAGCGCACATGTCAAAAACCCCAACGAATGCATCACGTGTTGCTAGCGTGTGTGACGAATGGCCAGCGCATGCACCGCGCGCTCAACGCACAGCCCGCGAACGGCAGCGGTCACGTAACTGTGCCTATAAAAAAAGTCGGCTCGTAGATCGTATTTCATCTTCTGAGGTGGTTCTTCTAGACACGATCAGTAGGAACCTCTGTCATCACCCATGAGGGTCGGAGGAGAAGTGATGAGGAGGTGGTGCGGGACCCGCTTATTTACCCTATGACTACACGCTTACGTACACGCGACGTACACGCCAGGTATACGCTAGGAACACGCAAGAAGACCGTTGGGTGCGTTAGAGACCCGTTCAGCACGCTCATATTCGCCGCATGTTCGCTGGGCATGCGTTTGAAGCACGCTATGTGTGCGCTATGTGTGCACTAGGCGTTCGCTAGACCTCAGCCGCCGAACTTACAACGAATACACAGCGTGCGCTCCGCGTTTGTCTGGCGTTGGTCTAGCGCGCTCTGCGCGTGTCTGGCGTCCTTTTGACGTGTACATTCATGCGTCGAGCTCCGCGCATATTTTTGTGCATGCAAAAAAAATCCCGACGCACACAGCGAATGACGTCGAATGCATAACGTTGGTCCAACGCGCTCGACGAACGAGAAACGCATAATGACGCACATCTAGCGAACGACAACGCACTGGCCAAAATTGCAAATTTTCAATGCGCGGGCCGTGCGTCCCCCGTGCGTCGTCTATGTGTGACCGGGCCATCAAGGGCATCGTTACACACCTTATACTTTTTTGAACCCCCCTCCACTTATCCTTTTTAAAATGCTAAGACAACTCGTCTGCGGACCTGTGCAAGTCCACACAGTTACGGTGCTACCTGGTTTATGTGGACCTAGCTCTTTTGTACGCAGGTTCGTATAGTGTACTACACGCTCGTACACGTTGGTCATATAGTGGGCTTGAAGCCATAACCTCTGATTGGGAATCCCGCTTCATACCCCCGCATTCTTGTGACACGCGCTCCTAAACGTTTGGACTGGTCGTTATGCACTTTCACACCAGTAGGATTCGCTTTTATACAAATCCCTTTTTTATGCCCCAAAATCATTAACTTTTAAAAACAGTCAATAATTATGTAAAAATACAGCAGTTATTTACAGTGTGTTGTATTTTCTGGACAACGCAGTTCGCTTAGAAGTACTCTGGCGCCTATATGCAGTCGTTTCAAGCCTTGTGTTAAAATGCCTCAAGTTTTAAATAAACTATATGACGTATGAATAATTATTTCTCGGGAATGTTGTAAGCACATTTACTGCACATGCAATGAATGGCCAGCGCATGCACCGCGCGCTCAACGCACAGCCCGCGAACGGCAGCGGTCACGTAACTGTGCCTATAAAAAAAGTCGGCTCGTAGATCGTATTTCATCTTCTGAGGTGGTTCTTCTGGACACGATCAGTAGGAACCTCTGTCATCACCCATGAGGGTCGGAGGAGAAGTGTTGAGGAGGTGGTGCGGGACCCGCTTATTTACCCTATGACTACACGCTTACGTACACGCGACGTACACGCCAGGTATACGCTAGGAACACGCAAGAAGACCGTTGGGTGCGTTAGAGACCCGTTCAGCACGCTCATATTCGCCGCATGTTCGCTGGGCATGCGTTTGAAGCACGCTATGTGTGCGCTATGTGTGCACTAGGCGTTCGCTAGACCTCAGCCGCCGAACTTACAACGAATACACAGCGTGCGCTCCGCGTTTGTCTGGCGTTGGTCTAGCGCGCTCTGCGCGTGTCTGGCGTCCTTTTGACGTGTACATTCATGCGTCGAGCTCCGCGCACATTTTTGTGCATGCAAAAAAAATCCCGACGCACACAGCGAATGACGTCGAATGCATAACGTTGGTCCAACGCGCTCGACGAACGAGAAACGCATAATGACGCACATCTAGCGAACGACAACGCACTGGCCAAAATTGCAAATTTTCAATGCGCGGGCCGTGCGTCCCCCGTGCGTCGTCTATGTGTGACCGGGCCATCAAGGGCATCGTTACACACCTTATACTTTTTTGAACCCCCCTCCCCTTATCCTTTTTAAAATGCTAAGACAACTCGTCTGCGGACCTGTGCAAGTCCACACAGTTACGGTGCTACCTGGTTTATGTGGACCTAGCTCTTTTGTACGCAGGTTCGTATAGTGTACTACACGCTCGTACACGTTGGTCATATAGTGGGCTTGAAGCCATAACCTCTGATTGGGAATCCCGCTTCATACCCCCGCATTCTTGTGACACGCGCTCCTAAACGTTTGGACTGGTCGTTATGCACTTTCACACCAGTAGGATTCGCTTTTATACAAATCCCTTTTTTATGCCCCAAAATCATTAACTTTTAAAAACAGTCAATAATTATGTAAAAATACAGCAGTTATTTACAGTGTGTTGTATTTTTTACAAATGGCATGCACAATTTGCAATTGTTGACTTTAAAAAAAAGCATTCTTGTGATTTAAACGTATTTTCGTGAAAATACACATTTTGTGTTTTATTGCAGTGTCTTTGTTTTTAATAGATACAAATTACAGCAAAATTAACCTCGTAAAAAAGAAAACAAGTTTTATATGTAAAATTACAAGATGTTTTTTACAGTGAACAGAGACATTCTTTATAGACTTGTCTACAAAGGTGAACATTTTCAGTGACTTCTTGATATCATGCAATCCCCATATATTTGTTGGAGTCAAAATTTGATCAATTTGAGCAACGAACTCCTTCCTGGGGCCGATTTCACTAACATTAAAATTGCGATCATAAGAACTATCGTTAACTTCAATAGCATTGCATGCACGCTAAGTTGCGATGGATTTCGAGTTTAGCGATGGATTTGGGCATCGGCGATCATCGCTAAGCGTTAGTGAAATCGGCCCCCTGAAGTACTTGTTATATCAAGCAAATTGTAAATTTTTTCCCTGTCAACAACTTGGTTAGGGCCAAAATGGTTTAGGGCCAAAATGCAACAAATATTTTCTTATCCAAACGACCGACTTAATTATGTATTCTGTACACCAACAAATTATCCCCATTAACACCCAACCACGGTTACCCTTAAGGGACATGATTTATAACTTGCTTGCTTTGTGAAATAAAACAAATTGCCCTCGGAGAACAAGCAAGTCTCCAAAACAGCAACATTTACTGTTATAGAGTAAATATCCATTGCTATACATGTATTATGTTGACCCATCTTAATGAGTTTATCCAAAGCATTTATATACACAACAGACTGTAATTTCTGGACAACGCAGTTCGCTTAGAAGTACTCTGGCGCCTATATGCAGTCGTTTCAAGCCTTGTGTTAAAATGCCTCAAGTTTTAAATAAACTATATGACATATGAATATTTTGCTAAAGGGATGTTTGATTTATCAGAGAGAAAAAGAGATGTTAATCACAACCTCTTCTCACATAGGAAAATACGTTTGACAGAACGAACTGACATGCATTTTTTTGGAAGTGCTTATAATTGGTACGATATTTTTTTTGTTATGAGGCAATTAGCCTTTCACACGATTATCGTCTGATGTACTGACGTACGTCTTTTCACATGGTATCCACACTTGGTGTCCACTTGACCAGACTAAATTTTTGTTGCTGTGTGGTGCACGCGGTAGGTATGAAGTACAGAATCAATACCGTGTTCACCGTCAGAGAAAACTGTTGGTTGCTAGGCATTGGCGTGCACCACATAACAACAGCGTAGTATGTGACTTTCTGAACTGCACATCCGTATAGTGCAAAGGTTACATGAACAGGCTAATTGCACATGACCTTTAAATGCATGTTTTGTCGCATATTTTTAACAGGCTTACATACATGAATAAAATACATTTCATTCATTCAAATGAAAGATAGACGTGCTGAATCGTATTTCAAGCGACACAGTACGTGCTAGATCGTGATATAAGTGTTTTATGCCCTTTTTGAAGATAACAAGCGGAAATAATTATTTCTCGGGAATGTTGTAAGCACATTTACTGCACATGCAATGAGGGTGTTTTATTAGCAAGCCATACATGCAATGCCTTTAATAGAAGACCGAATACCAAGACTTTAAATTAATTGAGTACCTGGGAAAACACGCCAAAAAGAATACGGAAGCTATTTTCAGAGATTCGATCGATGTTTTGGCCACAGAATCAATAGAAGCTAATGGTTATGAATTACACAAAGTCGCCAATTTCGTGCAGGTTTCTACATCCGAACAACGATGTGCCGTCTTGTAACTCGGCTCAAACATCTCTCGTGACGGGTTAAGAACATATTTTTGAAGTCCCTAGTTGTCAAGAAATCTC
The DNA here is from genome assembly GCA_037783545.1 of Henricia sp. BOLD:AAB3569. Classification (NCBI taxonomy): domain Eukaryota; kingdom Metazoa; phylum Echinodermata; class Asteroidea; order Spinulosida; family Echinasteridae; genus Henricia; species Henricia sp. BOLD:AAB3569. The sequence continues at coordinate 190,549 of JBBELK010000333.1, read as the reverse complement.
GCCAAACAATATCATCGCTACGAGAAGATTTTGTTATCTTATCTTAGTAGGTTTAAGATAATTGAATGATTTAGTCTATTCGGATAAAATCCGAACGTTAAAAGAACGATAAATTACAGGACTTATGCAGACGATCAAGTGGGGACAAACAGTATTGATTGCTTTCGATGACGTAGAACATCCGGGAATGTGTGGTGGTCAACAATCACGCGCGTACACGCGCGCGCCAATAGACGCACATGAACACGCGTAAAAAATACTCACCAGCGTATTTTCATTCGAAGATGCCGCACGCGGGCGTTGTGATACGTTCAAATTATTGAGCATGCACTCGGCTTGTAAAAACGAAAGTGCTTTTAGTTGATCGCGATTTTTAGCCTGAAGAAATACGTTTTTATCTTTTTTTATGCAGCCATGGCGCAACAACATAAAGCAAGTTTAAGCAACAGAGGTAAGTGCAACCAATGCGCCTTTCTTGCTATTTTTGCCGGTTATTACTCGAGCCACGTGGGTCATGAAAAATGCCCACCAAAATGGTGGATGGAAGAGGTGACGTCACCGGAAAGCAATCCATAGTCAAAAGGAATTTATTTTTATTGGCGTGCGAGTTGCGCGTCTTTTATGGTACAGGCTCACTACACTGGTGACATGCTTTTATTTTGTTAAAGGGAAATTTCACTCGAGTGAGCTAGTTTGCATATATCCACTCAAGACCAACTCTATCTAGAACACATTTATGCACTTCATGCCTCGGTTTTTAACCTATATGTAACCTATATTTCAACCATATGCAAACTGCCATTTTCCACTCGATGACGTGCTTTTTTTTAAATTGTACCTGAATAAAGCAGTAGAACAGCAGTTTTGGTATGTAGATTCAGAAGGTAACACTTTAAAGACTAACTTGAATGAGTATGAGCATAAGCTTTCCTATAGCAACAACTAAACTCATCGGATGCAATGAAGATGGGACGAACTGAGTGGGGCTTATAATTATTTCAACTGGATATTATACATGTATTTGCTTTTAGTGTATGCAGGCTTTAATCGCAGACACCCGAGTGTTGCAATATGTGCAGCATATTCCTGTCAATAAGGTTTATGATGGCTAGACAAATTATTGAAAGGAATACATCAACTTCTGCTATAAATAGCAGAGAGACTTGGGGTTCTCCGCCAGACAACATCGTGCTGCTCCGCTCGTTACGCGCCTGGTGGCAGACGGTACGATGTCGGCTAAGCTTTGATAAATGTTCTCCTGTTGGCGTGAGTCGGGGCTTGAGTTAAGTGCTAAATTGACAATGTTTTGAATGGCGTGCAGTTATAAGCCTTGTTTGTTTTATTTCGATTAAAATCTGCAAAATCCGTCCCGTTTTGAAGTTTACGCAGAAACAATAGTCGTGTCCTCTAAATTTACAGAATTGGAAAACTGTCACAAAAGACTGTATCAAGTGTAATTGAGGATGTGTATATAAGTCGGCTCAGTATCTCCTGATGTGCGTTCCGGAAAAACAATGAAAAACTGTGTCCATGCTTTCAAGAAATCGTGCGAAGCCACCGTCCTATTTAGGCTGGTTCCTTGGCTTACTGTTCGGGAAAATACTGCGGTAGTCAGAGGCCTCGTTTCGTTCGCATGACGGCGACTTTGTAAAAATGCGTGTGCACATGCATTTATATAAATTCACCTAAAATGTTTTTCTTAACCCCGGGCGAATCATTGCATTGGACAATTGGAACCACTTCTATCCAATTCATGATTAGGTTTTTCTTACCAGGACGTCGTCAGTCTGTAGCGACCGTGGTTGGGCTGGTTATTGTAGAAGATTAAAAAGAAAATATGTTACTGCTAACCCAGACTACATAATCTATTTTATTGAAGGTATATATATGATAGGATTGACAATTCGAACCCAGGTCCTTGGCATACATGACCAATTGCTCTATCAACTGAGCTATCTTGGCCATGTATGCCAAGAATCTGGATTCGAATCCCAGTCGGGGCACTGCACGTTTCTCGTGTTTCTAAATTCATCTCCAATAATCTATTCTGTATACTAGAGCAAAAACAACTGGAAAATAATGGCAGTGCTTTAAAGGTAATTCTGCCCAAGATTGGCAATTACTTTCAAAAAAGATTGTCACTGAATTCGACACAAATCGAGTTTGTATTCACACCGTGTATTCGACCTTTAAAACTAGTTATAGGCGAGCAATTGAAATTTCATCGATTGGTCTGATTTTCGCTCGGGCAATATACTTTTGGAGGTAACGATGACCCAAGCTCCTACTAAATGGCCAGATTATTCCATTGTGGTCATTGTATGTTACGTCACCCTCCTGTGATTACCGTACTTTTTAATGTGCAAACTTCCGTCTTTATGTATCCTTGACTTTGACCTCGACGAAGTCCTTATAGTTTCAGGGATAGCAGAATAAGGGTCTCCCATATATCCTCAAGTGGTTTTTGATGTAGGAGTAAATCCCCCTATAAGAGACAGATTTATATACACTATTGTACAAAATAGGGCCACTTTCACAATCTAGATAGCCTAAATTCTTCCTTTATTTGAAAAAAACCAAACACCCTGCATCACGATGACAGACAATTTATCCACAGTTTGCACACTCGATCAGTTCGCAAATCTCTCTTTTATGAGCTCGGCGCAACGATCCTTGCTTATAGTTCGGCCCGCCCACAGAAAACTATCTCAAACATCCAGCATTTACGACTGTTTCCCATGCACAAGAATATGTGTTTCTCGAATACAAATACGTTGAATCTGCTGCAGCGGTGTTCTTCTAAAAACAGTAAACAGCCGTCGTCGTTTTTAGAAAAGTAAGGCACCGAGAATATTAATTTTACAGTTGAAAAAAGCTAGGAAACACATTTAGCTAACGTTTCAGAAGGGCTATCACATTTTCTCAGAATTTTCATATTTTTTCATATCTTGAAAATTCATCAGAGAATTTGTCTCCCGACATGCCTGAGTGGGTTCTCGGACCAATATGGAATATGTGGAGCGGAAACGAGTCTAGAGTGGTACCTTCTACTTATGTGGCTCATGGACTAATACGACTGTTTTCTGTTTGCAAAAATCATTACTCGATAGAGAATACATTGAATCTGTGGCGGTCATTGACTGTGTATCTTAAACAGCCGTCGACATTATAGACAAAGTCAGAGGCCGCGAATGTTGAATTCTGCCGTTAAAAAAATCGCTAAAAGTAGCTTCAGCTACCGTTTTGGAAAGTCTATCACGTTTTTTCGGACTTTTTGTATTTTTCTCATCTTCAAAAATCGCAAGGGAATTAGTCTGTCGACCTGCTAAAACACGCAACAGCGCTGCACATTGCGCTAGCTTTGTGTAGTTCCTGTATTTGCATTAAGGCTACAGAGGGCGCTAGAGGCGTTTAACATGGACTCGCTGAAGCATGTGCGCACTTTTTGCATCCGTATTGTTTTTACACTTGAAGCTTGGAAGTTTATTTCGAAAGGGTTCTGAAAAGAACTACTGTAACTATAACACGTGTATTTTGTTTCGTGATCTGCTAAAAAGATCAGGCATTTAGGAGTGATACAATTTTCTATTCTTCCTCGACAAAAACTGTTCTGCCATGTGCCATACACTTTGTAGGCGTACACAAATTTACCGTCGTTGCTTTATTGTAATGAAATATATTCTTATGTGGTAAGAAATTAAGGCCCGTGGAAATCGGATGATTAGAAAGTGCGACATGGCTAGATGTCTAAAAGGCAGTATACATTATTGGTAATCTCGAAAATCAGAAATGTTCACAGATTTACGCATAACTTACGCAATTTAAACAGGATGACCGCAGAAAACGTCCCCTGAAATGGTTTGTCTGAAGTGCAATAGTCTTTGAGAAATGAGTAAAACAATTAGTTTTCGTCTCATGAGACGAAAATTTAATTCGCCCCAAAACCATTTCGCCCAAGTGCCATTTCGCCCCCAAACCACTTCGCCCGAGTGCCATTTCACCCCAAATTACCTCGTCCAAATACTACATCGCCCAAATGCTACTTCGCCCCAAAACCACTTCGTGTACAGGCCGTGGTTCAGGGCGAAATGGTTTTGGTGCGAAATGACTGCAAACCCTTTTTCGACTGTTTTCTCAAAAGTTAGACGAAGTAGGGAGCTGGGTTTTGCTCAGGTTGGTTTTAATCATGCATATCTTCAATCAGACAGGGGGATAAAACTATATGTAACAGTTTACCAATTATGTATACTATCTTTAATTACCCCAAGGAACAATAAAAAACCATGTTGGCAAAGTCATCCTGGCCATCTTGGATTTCAAAATGGCCGCCATTTTGGAACCATTTTCTGCTGGAAATTCGGGTATATTTCATGAAAAAAGTTAGCCAACCTCCAAAAGATTTTAACAAAGGGTTTACAGTGGTTTGTGGTCTTACTGAATGTGGTGAATGACACACAAAAAATTATACCAAAATCAAGTCACCAGAAATGGGTCAAATCTGGGTCGATTCCAAAATGGCCGCCAATGACCTTTAAAATCGCTGTAACTTCTTTAATATTTGGAGTAAAACGCTAGTGATTTAAATGTCTACCCTGGGGTTTTCAGTGTCGGAAAATTCACTGGTATCCATAACATTTCAATCCAACCTTTGACAAACAATAAAAGCCACAAACTCAAAATGGCAGACATAGTACAGACATGGAAGAGGCTAGAGAAAGTGACTTCATTAACTGCTTATGTCAGATGTAGCTTTTTTATTGGTCAGTAATGTGCATAACAAGACACCCCCATCCTGTTGCAAGGCTGGCTGCATTAGCCACCGCACGAGCCGCTAAGACAGGGTGCGCCACTCTGCAGATTTGCCTCTATGACAATCTGTACTTCTGTGGCTGTTTTGGAGACACGAGGTCAGTTCATCCCACGCAGCTTTAATCAGGACAAAAACCCAACAAACGGCCATCCCAGCCCAGCCCGAAGCCATCCCAACCCAGCCCGAAGCCCCAAAGCCTAGCCCGAGGCCGTCCCAGCCCAGTCCGAAGCTACCCCAGCCCAGCCCGAATCCACCCAACCCAGCCTGAAGCCATTCTTGCGCCCAGCCCAACTCCATCCCGGTTGAGCCCGAAGCCACCCCGGCCCAGCCCGAAGCGGCCCCAGCCCGAAGCCACTCCAGTTCAGCCCGAAGCCAGCCCAGCCAGAAGCCACCCCAGCTCAACCCGAAGCCATCTCGGTCCTGCCTGAAGCCACCGTAGCACAGCCCCAAGCCACCCCAGCCCAGCCCCAAGCCACCTTCTGAATCGCTGACCTTCTGAATCGCACGTCTCAAAAGGAGCCCTTAAGACAAAAGGAGCCTTAGCGGCTCTTACGGATGCTGATGCAGCCAGCCTTGCTACAAGATGTAATCATCCACGTTACTGACCAATAAAATATTATGTATTCAACACCAGCAGTTAAAGAGAAGTATAACTAAGCACGGGGGTTTGAATTGTCTCTACACCTTCCATGCCATCACTGGTGATTTATGACCGCCATTTTGAGATGTTGAAGGTTGGGTTGAAATTTCATTGATATCAGTGAATTGCCTGACCATGAAAACCTTAGGGTAGACATTTTAACCATTGTTCTACACCAAATATTAAAGAATGTTCAGCCAATTCAGCGATTGTCAAGGCCAACGGCAGCCATCCTGGAATTGACCTAGATTTGAAATTGACCTCATCTTAATCACGTGACCCTGACCTCTCATCAGTTTCAAAACCTCAGAATTCCATTTAGCACCACGTAAAACCATAGTATCAACACAACCATAGTATCGGCTGATGAGGTACCTACTACCTACACCTGAAACTGCCTACACCTGACACTTGTTAATTTTAATGGCCGCCATATTGGAAATGACCCAGATCCTCATCCTAACCACGTGACCCTGACCTGTCATCAGTTTGAAAATCTCAGAATTGGATTTAGCCTTACGGAAAACCATAATATCAATAGTTTCAACACATGATCTTTATAATCGGCTGATGAGGTACTTTACACTGCCTATATAGTCCATGGGCCAAGACACTTGTCGGTACCATATTGGGGGACAAAGGCTCATCATATTTTTTTGAAAGATGACCACCTTGGGCACATATTTTGGTATGATGGACATTCTCAAGTGGTAGTTTTATACCATTTTGGTGAAAAAAACATGGTTTTTGGGACAAAATCACCTTTTTAAATATTTTCCTTAGAAAAAGAGTTTGCAGGCTTAAATGAAAAATCTGAAAAGTGGATATTGTGAGCAGTGGAATCGTTGATTTTTAAAAATGGTTCGTTTCACTTTTTCTTAATGGTTGCCATGGCAACAGCCGTTTTGGGGCAAAAAACACCATTTTTGGTAAAACAACTTTAAAAATTCATATTACAGGATTCATATGGAATATTAGGCTACTTCCTACGGAAAACTCATTGTGAGATACCCAGGCAGTTTTTAGGTACCTTAGAGTACAGTACATGTAGGCGGAATGGTACATTTTGGGCCAAAAACATCATTTTAGAATTGCCGTTTTGGGGTAAAATCACGTTTTTAAAGATTTCCCTGATAAAAAGAGTTTGCAGGCTGAAATGAAAGAAGAAAAAAAAGTTGATATTGTAAGCAGTGGGGCGTTAATTTCTTTTAGGTGGTTTGTTTCAACTTTTTCTCGATTTGGGGCAAAAAACACAATTTTTTGTAATAAAACTTGAAGAATTTATATCACATGATTCATATGGAATATTGGGGTACTTCCAATGGCAAACCCATTCCGGGATACCCAGGCAGTTTTTAGGTGCAGTACACATAGGCGGAATTGTACAATTTGAGACAAAAAGATCATGTTAGAATGGCCGTGGAGGAATAGACCAATCCAGGAGCGTTTAAGCCCCGCCCCAAACATTTCCCCCAATCAATCATTCTGAAGGACAATGGTGATCTAGGTGGTTAATCTAATGATTATCCGCACTTCGATGTAGCTATACGCGTTTCTACGTGGGCGGGGCTTACTGGATCGGTCTATGGCCGAGGAGTACGGTTGCTTGAACTGAAGACCGCAAAGGATTTCAAAGGATTATGGGTAATTGACCTGCCTGCATATGATGTGTGTGCCCTTGAGCAAGGCACTTTTCTGTTAATATCATCTCAGGTGAAAAAAGAGTACATGTAAGCCTGTGAGGGAGATGTTTGATAATTAACCGTTGTGTGCATATAACATGCAACCGGGCAGTAATGTATACTTTCAGGGAGCTGAGGTTTACGGATTGATTTAAAGTTATTGAAATGACCAGCAGTAATAATCCAGTGTGCAAGCCACCGTCAGACCGCCGTCGGCTGGAAGGCGGCTGGTCGGCATCGACATGCTGACCAAAAAACCCCGGCGGTATCTCAACTGACAGCGTTTCACCGCTGCCAAGCCACAGGCCACTAGCGGTAGTCAGCGGCCACCAATGGTCTTCCGCATCTAAACTGCCAGCGGACAACTAGCGGTGGCCAGCAGCAAACCACCAGTGGTCTGTCGCACCTAAACCGCCAGCAGACACCTAGCGGCAGCGTCAAACCACGAGTGGTCTGCCGTTCCTAAATTGCCAGCAAATCACGAGCGGTATCCAGCAGCAAACCATAAGTGGTCTTCCGCGACAAAACCGCCAGCAAACCAATGGCCAACCATTCTAAAACCACCAGCGGACCACTAGCAGCCGGTGGCAAACCACCAGTTGCCTGCCACTCACACTCCGCCAGTAGACCACCAGTAGTGGTTGATAGGGGTATGCCTCGCCATTATGATGACCTGCCACTCCTAATATAAACCGTCATCAGCGGTTCACTGTCACTAACTATACAGGGTGTGGTGTCTCAAAGAAAGCGTCCAGGTCAAACCTGGCAACCTCAGAATCTATGTTTACCCGGATCATGATAAGGAATCTTCTTACATGAAAAATAGTCTTTATCGCATCTTTGTCACATAAAAATCAGTCATGTGAATTAAAATGTCAGCCCTCAACTAGGAGTCACTATTTCTCGTTGTCAAACAATCAGATATCTGGTGCATGAACTTGAATGTGACTTGTCTGCGTATCTCAGAGCCCATGGACTAATACACCTGACACTTGGTATTTCCATGGCGGCCATCTTGGAAATGACCCTGAATCTAATCACGTGACTCTGACTTCTCATAAGTTTGAAAACCCCAGAATTGCATTTAGCACCACGGAAAACAATAATATCAACACCATGATCTTTAAAATCGGCTAATTAGTTGCCCACACCTTACATAGTTATATGCAATAAGGCTTAAATTGGCGGCCATTTTGAAATCGAAGATGGCCGCCCTCTGCAACATTTTTGAAATTGCCAACAATGTTTGTTTGTGCTTCTGAGCACCCTTGTAATACATCTAGGTAGGTGAGACCTTCTAATCAGTCAGTTCCCACGGGACACCACATGCTGCCTGACTAATAATCTATTCTGTAGATATAGAGCAAAAACAACTCATGGCAGTGCTTTAAAGGCCCTGTAGATGATGATCTGTTTTTGAGCGATTCTGCGAATAAAACCATTATAAATCAAAAGAAAGACATCAACAAACTCATCCGAAGAAATTTCAGCTTTGTCAAATGTACCACGTTTTAAAAAAACATGAAAATCCATATGCGTTTTCCTGGTCTTGGCGGGGTGTTTCAAATATTCGTTCTCAGTTGATCGGGTATGTGGCTTGCGTCATGCATTCTGTGGCGCACATCATATACTGCTTGTGCGCGCGATCCATAAAAATGCATCGCGTTGGAACACGCACACGCAGTACATAGCGCCCATGCATTTTGGACCGCGTAGATGCGAACCCAAAATAAGTAAATCGTTTGCAAACGATCTAAATAATTTCATCTTTACGAATTATTTTCTGGTAAAATTATATCATTTTGAGCGGAAACCTTTCATTGGGTAGTTGCTATTAATTCAATCTTTACTTTCAGAACTTTTCCCCTGTAAACTCGTCGATTACTTTTTGGGGTCATTTCAAATGATACACTGGGCCTTTAAATGTAATTCTTCCCAAGAGATTGTCACTGAATTCGACACAAATCGATTTTGTATTCACACCGTGTATGCCCTTTAAAACTCGTTCCAGGCGAGCAATTGAAATTTCATCGATCGATCCGATTTTCGCTCGGACAATACAATGACCCAATGACCTAAATGGCCGCATTATTCCATTGTGGTCATTGTATGTTACGTCACCCTCCTGTGGTGACCGTACTTTTAATTCGGGCCTACAGCACAAAAGTTACATAAATCCACAACAATAATCATTGGGCTGAATTGATGATGTCCCGATTTAGAACTTAGAGCAGGCATAAGCACATGCATGTAGATGTGTACTACTTTATACCAGTCTGAGCTCTGAGTCTAGTTGATGTTGGCCCAATTAGGAATGGAGTGCGGGTTATATCCATCGATATAATACACTGGATGAAGCAAAGATCGCTTGAATAACAACCACCTGTGTCAAATTTGGAGTAACTGCAACTAAGTTTTCTAAAATTCAGAATTTGCCATTGCCTGGGATAATTATGGAAAACACAGAGGAATTCAGTGGCCCACTTCGTGTTTCACCATCGCCGATGTTGGAAATGTTCTATCAACTGTGGGATGAGATGTTTCGTAGAGGTATGCATGTTCAGAAACGCGTAGGATGTATCGGGTACGAGTTTGCATGGCATAGCATAGGGGCCGAATGAGACGTTGATTCCGTGTCTGGTATTTTTTAAAGGAAGGATACAAGTAATACCCACTGTTGTGGTTATTTATCCACCTGTAAAGGTGAATTTGATGACTGGTAAGATGTGAGAAGTTGATCAGGAATTTTGACTCTAAAATGACTCTTCAAGCATCGGTAAGTGCAGATTTGACGGAAAAATCCAAATTTAAGAGTGAGAAGATTTTAAGATCTTGTGCCTGTCTCATATGTTTTGTACACAAGGTAATGGAGTATCAACTACTCAGTTCTCCTTGGTGACTTAGAAACATAAAATTAGGAGGGAAAATTGAAATTAAATTAGTGGGGAAAAGCTTTTAAAGACCTTTTTCTGACTTGTGTCCTGTATGTTTTGTACACATGGTTTTGTGCCTGCAAATATTTTCTCCGATTATTTTAGAAAAAAATTGTGTACACGGAGAGAATTTTGTTTGAAATTTGGTTTGGGGAGGGGGGGGGGGGGGGGGGGGGGCGTTTTCAGGAAAAAAAAAATCAAACTAGATTCATTAAATTAGGGCATTGATTCTCGTAAGCTGTGGTTATCAGTAAGTGCAGATGTGATAGAATTAATTACGGACAATAAATTTAACACAGAAAACGTTCCGTTTTTACAAATAATTTTTTTTTTAAGTGTGGTGGTTCCTGACAGTCCACGGTGATTCCCGCCTGTGACGTATTGCCGGCAAAATGTGATTTAATATTTAGGATTACCTGTTGGTATATGTGCAAAAGTTTACTCTGTTTTCTAATCTTCACCGACAGTTGTCAACAAGTTGTTTTCATTTTGCATTCCAATTCCGATTATATTACGTTGATTTCTGCATCACCCGTAAATTACCTGTTTATTCCATATCAAACGCTCCCCAAGACTCGGAGCAAGGTTCGAGCAACGAAGTTGAACGAAACGCAAACAATAATTGGGGCTGTCACATGCAAAGAATTAACGACAAACCTAGGAATTCGTAACACAAAAAGGGATACAAGGACACATATTGAGTGTTGTGTACTATTGAAATCGTGTTGTTGATCCATATAAGCAAGGCTAATCATTGTTACGATTTGTTAAGAGTACCGATTTCTGAGGTTTTATAATGAGGATATCGACAGAAATGGAATGAGAAGGGGATTGAAAAGGGATCTGTTGCACAATATGTACTTGAGGCTGACAAAATTGTGAAAAAGAAATTTAATCCGATTACATTACAAGAGAGATTCAGCAAGTTTTGTGTTTTTTGATATTTTATATCCTTAGATCATTTTGTCATGTCAGCATACAATGTATGTGTTTGCAACCCCCTCCAGATCCGCCACTATATGGACCAATGCCAAGGTGTCCAATTAAAAATTATTTTAAAAAAGTCCCACAGCGTCTCAGGAAATCAAGCAAAAAAGTCTTATCTTTTTGACTCTGAAATAAAACTTAAAATCGAAACAAGCGTGCGTTTTAGGAAAAAGTCTTTTTACAACACTACTTAGCAAAACACTTTCACCAGCTAGATTATTAATATTTATACAGTTGAAACAAGAAAACCTGCACATCACGATACGCATTTTTACGAAGTGAAAACGTCATCCTTTGTGTGTTGCCAAGGTTACTGGGTCTACTCTAAAACCAGTGAACTGTTTCCCTGCGCTTTATTGCAATAGACGCCAGCGAATGTTTAGACCCAGTTACCCAGAGTTGTTTTTTATAGAAAAAAATGAGGGCTTACAAAATATTCAAGAGGCTGGTAATTTGAACTGATCTCTATATTTAGTGAGGTGCACCCTATGACACTAAACGGGAAATTGGCTTTACTATATTGAAGTCTACCAAACTTTTGCATCCTAAATCCATTTCTTGAAATTGTGAAATGCTTCTTTTGATAAATGTAACTACAGGCACTATGAACATCTAACAATGGAAATTGGGCACACACCATTGTTACTAACAATGGGGTCACAATGAACATGTACATGTTTGTGCTCATAGTGAGGGTGTATCAGAAAAAAAGGTATACGCTCATAAAATTGTAGATAAAATGGAAATTGTATTATATTTAGATTATTGGCTCATACATATCGGTAGACATAAGTTTTTATTAACGTCGTCATCATGTTGGAAATTTAACGCCTGACTGAACAGGGCTAGTTTTGTAAATTAACTTGCGCCAAAAAATGGAAGATGCAAAACTGGATCAAGGAGCATGAGAGGTAAATTTGACATGTCCTTTCTTTGCTATCAGCTGTTCGGAAAGTTTAGCTAGCCCCTCGGTCCTGAATCCCCCGCCCTGAATCTCCCCCCCCCCCGCCCTGAATCTCCCCCCCCCCCAACCCCCCTCCGCCCTGAATCCCCCCCCCCCCCCTCCGCCCTGAACCCCCCCCCCCCCCCCCTCCGCCCTGAATCCCCCCTCCGCCCTGAATCCCCCCCCCCCCGAGCGACTTCGGACCGACCACCAAACTTGACGACTTCGGCTTGTCGGGAGTTGGAGTTCCGCTTTCATGAAAATCGCACCCCCAGAAACAAACAAGCCTACGCCCCTGAACTAGCAGATGATAATTTAAGCACCACGTGGTTTGTTGCCCGCCCTCATCAGCTCATAGTTGACTACTACTGACTTAATGTGTTCAGTTGATAAAACACTACGCGCATGCTCGAAATAAGTCGCGAAACTAGACTGGTCCCCTGTGCGCTACGCTGCTCTCGCTATACAAGGACAGGCACACGCCAAGCAATAACCACGGGTGATTGGTCGTTGTATTAAATATATAAATTATCCGGACATTACCGAGCATTTCAGTAATTTGCATAACCCTCCATGAATTCCTGGATATCTATGTCAAACACACCGGCGTGTACCTGTCCTCATATACGAAGGGGATCAGGACTGGGAACCAGTTTAGTGTATGACATAATAGAGGCATCCCCCCCCCCCCCCACCCCCAGATCTGTATTTTCTGAAAGGAGTAATGAAGTTGCATGTTTTGAAAGTTGCATGTTTGGAGACTGCAATTCAAGACAACTTGACTGTTGAAAATGATACGCTGAGCATGAAAATGAGAGTAACAAATCTTCGGCCACATGTTTTTAATATTCATGGTTTCCTCTGATTTAAAGTTTCTTCTTCTATTGGGTGACGTGACAAGCTCTAAGATGCATGGATATTCAAAGCAAAGATGCACACAGATTTTTCATTGGTTTGATTTGACATAATAGCAAAAATAAGCCAATAGGATGATTTATTCTGGAAACAATTCGCCGTCATCGTGTTTTCAAGCATTTACAAATCCGCTTCTAATTGCAAGATTTTGGCGGCAATCGTATGGTTGTCCTACTGTACAATCCAATGGAAATTGTGCAATATCAAGCGTAGGATGGTCAAGTCCTCTTGTGGGTGTTATTTAATGCGATCAATTGACTACCTTGTTTAACCTGGGGAAAGTTCAACGAACGATGTTTCGGTCATGGTACCTGTGCCATTGAGCAAGTCATGTAACCACAAAATGCCCCATCCTTCTGAAAGTATGTGAACCCGTTGTTCCAGCAACAAACGCTGCGAATGGGTGGGATACTGAATCATCCATTATCAAAATTCCCTGCTGCCAAGAGGTCGAATAACCCTCGCACGTGTTGTTCTTTCTTGCAGAGGTTCCGAGTTTACAGCCAGTTTCAAGCACCGTGACAAACCATGCGGAGTTATTACACCAATCAGAGAACATCATGCGAGCGTCAGACAAAACCGGCAGTCCTAACCTTACTTACCAGGGAACGCCAAAAATCGACAGGCCGAAGGTCTCCGAACGCTCCGATTTCATGGAAGCCGTCCCGTGTGTTGTGATCTCTGCCGAACCAGAGGAGTTAAGCGGCACGTTCGCGAATGATTGCTCCACGGGTGACGCGAATGAATCTTCCCGTCCGAGACCCAAACTCGTTCGAAGTCAAACATCTCCGCTGAGTGACAAAATTACCCCTTGTAGTGTGCCTAAAAAGCGCGCCACCTCGATGATAACTCGGCGAGGACACAAAGTAGACGACGTCGATTTTCAGGAACCAGTGCCCTCGATTGTCGTAGAGGACGAGAAATCTTCGGATGTTTCTTCGATTTACGAGCAATTTGAGATCAGTGGCGATCGCCACGATATGAGGTTCCCGTGGCAGCGGGACGTCCCCGTTCAATGCGAGGGAGTTACGACGCGAGAGGTCAGCATTCAGACGGACTTCGAGCCGTGTTCCGAGTGCCGTTTACGGAGACCGTCCGTCTCTAAGTCCCCAGTAGCGGGCGAACCAGACTCCGTGGGGAGCTTCCCCGGCAGCATGAGGAAGCGAAGCACGGTCATTTCGTCCTCCCGTCGGTCATCCGACAGACCCAGGCCGAGACTCAGGAGACAAAACTTCAGCCTTGATCTGAGTGATTTTTCCGGGATGCCTAACGGCGGACCTCTGGTGAACGGGAACGCGACACCAGACTCCCCCACTGGTCCCTTCAGGAGCCGCTCCAACCGGGTCGCTACCGCCTCCCGTCCGCTGTCCGATTCGGACATCGTTCGCAGTAACTCCACAGGCAATATGACCAGACAATCCAGTTTATTCCACAGACGGAAGAATGCGGACGTCTCCGCTGCTAAAAGTGGGATTACTATGCACCTGACTATTGACACCGGTGACCCTGATTCCTTGCCGTGCTCTCCATGCCCGTCGCCTGTAGCAAAAGTAAGTGTTGGTGGTGTTGTTATAATCTTTTAAAATATTGTCATGCCGTAACGGTATAAAAACACTAATGCGATTGTATTGGTGCAATCAATAGTAGCCAGACAGTGAAGAAATGTCCCTGAAATGACCAGACTAAAATGTACATAAGCAGATAAGCGCCGTCTGCTGATATTACCAATTGCCATACTATGAGTTCGCTCGTACCCATCTCGCCTCACATGGCTCTGGGACCATCGATCTATATACACTGGATGAAGTATGCAATAGCAGTTGGCTATACGAGAATTGAAGCCACGCGCTGGCCGCCATTGTACCCCACGAACAATACTTGGCCTAGACTGCCACCCGGTCCATGCGATCGCTTGCATGCCACCGCTTGCATGCCACTTAACACATGTAGACCATGACGTAGACTAGTGAAGACAGTATGACTAGTCTAGGCAATGCATTGTATTAGGTGGTGTACAATGGCGGACGGTGGCTTCAATTTTTGACGTCGTTGCTTCATCCAGTGTATATAAATCGATGGCTGGGACGGGCTAAACTGTTTGCGCCCTCATTGGCCAAAATATTATACGACACGTGATCACGAGGTCACGTCTTTTTCTTGTAAACAGACGTAAAAACAATTTTCCAGCAGACAACGTGGGTCTCGCACAAAGTACACTCATTTTATTCGTAAATTTGATATTTGTACTGGATATATAAGCGACTTAGCATACTATTTATTAATTATTCGTCTGGCAGCAAGCAACCCACAATGCTCAATGCTCCGCGGGCCTGTATATGTGACCTTTGCGTCACGTGTTTCCGTCACAGAAATCTGTGAAGGCACATAAGCCCGTCCCAGCGCCATGTAAGGGCGAGCAGGGTACGAGCGATTACTATGAGCTACAAAATACTTATTGTTTTCAAGACAGCGATGATTGTTTCTTTCTTTCTTTATATGAATACATATAGGAAAAAGAAGAGGCCGTTCCCTGTATTCCATGTTATTCCTTAATTTTATCGGGAAGTAGTGTAAATGAAAAACAAACAGACCTTCTAGAAGTGTTATTTAGTTCACGATCACGTCTAAATATAATTCAATGCAATTCAGCGCAAAAAACAAACGGCCGAGATTTGTTGTACAGTTTTGTCAACAGAGGCCGCTCTTCTGCGTGTCCGTGCCTCACTGAACCCAATACTGTGAAATGGATTGGTCCTCGATTCCCTGAGTGAAGGCACGGTTCGCCGTCTTGATACAGGAACAACAATGCTGGTTATTTATTGGCGAGCTGGGAAGCAATTTCGAACCTATGTAATTCACCGCATGCACGGTCGCGTTCAAAACGAGGCTTTCCTGGCATACGTCATATTTTACAATGGACAGAAGCAACGTCACAGCAACCGACATGGTAACGACGCGAGGGAGTCATTGTTCATGCAAGGAAAGCCTCGCTGTTTTGCCAATATGGCGGTACCGTGCAAGTGGTGAATAGACAGTTGAAGTGTGACGTGCGTTGCAATGGTAATTGGCTCTAAACTGTCATGGCCGTCTGAAAAAGTACCATTGCAAAAGCACAGGGACAAGTTGAGTGATTTTTAGTTTAGAGTCAATTGCCTAGACAACTTACAAAAGATGACGTATTCACTTCGACAGTCTATACCGACTACCGTCCGTGGGGTGGGCATGTGGTGGGGTGGGGTTATGAGGTGATGGGGCGGGAGTGCGGGGTGATGGGGTTGCGGTGCGGGGTGTTGGGATGGGCGCAAGGGTGATGAGGTGGGGGTGATGGGGTGATGGGGTGGTGGGGTGATGGGGTGGTGGTGATTGGGTGATGGGGTGGTGGTGATTGGGTGATGGGGTGGTGGTGATTGGGTGATGTGGTGTGATGGGGTGATGGGGTGATGGGGGGAGTGATGGCGTTGGGGTGATGGTGTTGAGGTGATGTTGTGGGGGTGTATGGTGATGGTGATGGGGTGATGTGGTGGGGTGTGGTGTGGGAGTGATGGTGTGATGGGGCGGGTGTGATGTGTGGGTGCGATGGGGTGCACGGGCATTGCATTCGCACTGTGCACTCGAAACCCATTCAAGTCCACAATTTGCGGGGAAAAGTGACGGATTGTGGACTTGCACTCGTTCGCTCAAGTCCACAGTCAGGTTGTCCAAACTTGGGAAAAGGGGTTAGGGTTGGGGTGGAGGATTTAAACAAAAGGTTAGGGTTCAGGAGTAAAGTTTAGAAAAATGGATTAGGAAACAATTGGGGTGGATGAGGGAAGAATTTGGAGAAAACAACCGTACGATTTTCCGACCAATTTTCTTAAGTACACGAATACAAAGAAACGTCCACAGTGCGTATGTAATGCGCGACTGTGTGGGGTGATGGTGTGGGGTGATGGTGTGGGGTGATGGTGTGATTGGGTGGGGTGATGGTGTGATGGGGTTAGAGTGATGTGGTGGTGGTGGTGGTGGTGGTGAGGGCGGGGGGTGATGGTGATGGGGTGATGGGTAGGGGTGATGGTGTAATAAGGTTGACGTGCGTTGCCATGGTAATTGGCTCTAAACTATTATGGCCGTCGGGAAAAGTACCATTGCAAAAGCACAGGGACACGGTTGAGTGATTTTTCGTTTGGAGTCAATTGCCTAGGCAACTTACAAAAGATGACGTATTCACTTCGGCAGTCTATACCGACTACCGTCCGTCCGGCCAGCCGGCCATCCGCTCAAAATGTTAGTTTTTGGTTTAGATTTGTGTTCAGGATTTTGTTGATGGGATGGGCATGTGGGGTGGTGGGGTGGGGTGGGGTTATGAGGTAATGGGGTGGGAATGCGGGGTGGTGGCGGTGCGAGGTGTTGGGGTGGGGTGCAAGGCGGGGTGCAGGATGATGGGGTGGGGTATGGGGTGCATGGTGATGGGGTGACGGGATGGGGGTGCTGGTGTGATGTGGTGGGGGTGATGGGGTGATGATGTGTGATTGAGTGTGGGTGGTGTGATGGGGTGGGGTGATGGTGTGATAGGGTGGTGTGATGGGGTTGGAATGATGTGGTGGGGGTGTGGGGTGATGTGGTGAGGGGGGTGAGTGATGGTGTGATGAGGTTGGGGTGATGGTGTGATGTGGTTGGGGTGATGGTGTGATGTGGGGTGGAGGTGTGGGGTGATGGTGTGATGGGGTGGGGTGATATTGTGATGGATGGGGTGATGGGGTGGGGGTGATGGGGTGGGAGTGCGGGGTGAGGGGTGAGGTGGGGATGTGGGGTGGGGTGCATGCAGGTGATGGGGTAATGGTGCAGGGTTATAGGTGGGGTGGAGTGATGGGTGGAGTGATGGTGTGGAGGTGCAGATAATGGGGTGGGGATGGGGTGATGATGTCGGGGTGATAGGGTTAGGGGTGATGGGTTAGAGGTGATGGAATTGGGGTGTGGGTGAAGGGGTGGAGGTTGGGTGATGAGGTGGAGGGTTGGGCACGGGTGATGGGGTGGTGGTGGTGGGATTGGCGTGTGGGTGATGTGATGGTGTGATCAGGTGGGGGTAACGGCGTGGGGGTTGAAGGTTGGGGTGGAGGTGACGCGGCTGTGGTTTGGGTGGGGTGGGACCGGGGGTATAGTTCGTAGGAATTTTAATCCGTAGCGGTTTCACCGTTCTAGCTCTTTCTTGTACTAAAGCCAAGGGTCCCTCAAACTCTCCTGCTGCACATATAAGCCTGAGAAGTTTTAGTGTTATGACGTCACCTGGTAACCATGCGGGAGTGGCAAGTAAAACATGGTGGACAATTCAGAATTGCGGTGTCAGTAAAACAAACTAATGCACAAATGTATGACAAAGGAGGAAAAGGGACTGGTGTACATGCATTTTCCCAGTTTAAGAGCGGAAAATATATGCAGAAAATTGTTTTAAAACGGCACCTTAGTTGGCAATTCCTCCCACTAAGATACCATTTTACACGGAAAAATCACGTGGTGCTTGTATGTTAGCATTGCTATGAACACCTTTAGTCCGGTTTTTCTTGTCAACTCGTGAAGTAAGATTTTGGGGAACAGCAAATGATGTATTGGGCTTTAAGTATATCAGCTAATACACATGTACCACTTTTGTCGATAATTCCAAAAAGTGTTTCCTCTACCTTTAGCAATTATAGTTTTACTAGAGTCCCTCGAACAAAGGACTCACCTATTTTATGAAGGATTCTCGTCGATATATTATCATTGTTCGATTTGCTCCTATTGAGATTCAGGCCAAAACAACTCCCAAACCCACTGTCGTAAATTATATGCATACAAATCATGGAAAATACTTGTCGAAATAATTAACTTCGTATACTCCCCTGGCATTGCCTATTTGTAATACGCTGCACTGAGTCGATCGAGTGGATGACTATTTGCAAAGTGTGTGGGCAAAACACCAACTACATACATGTACGGCGCCACTTAATTGTTTAGATAACGTGGATTAAGTCAATTTGGCAAGATTATTTGTGTTACGAAGTCGACTTCCTTGTTAAGTCGACTTGCCGAGATAATTTATGTTGCCAAGTCGACTTCCTGAAATCAATAAGTCGACTTGGTGAGATATTTTTGTTGCCAAGTCGCCATAGTAGATTTATATAGTTGTCTTGGCAACAAAATATCTCGCCAAGTCGACTTATTAAATCTATGATGTCGACTTGGCAACATAAATTATCTCGCCGAGTCGACCCAACATCTCGCCAAATCGACATAATACACGTCATAAGTCAACTTGGTCAGATAAATAATTATCTCGGTATCTAAACAAGTAGATGGCACCATATACATGTAGTTAGATAAAGAAAACTAGAGTGTGCACTGGCTGGTGTGTGTGGACTGTGCCGATGTGGGCGGCACCATGTTTGCTTAACACTTTGAGTGCAAAGTGTGCAACACCCCTTTGCCCACCGTGCACCTGTACCCATAGCGTTAAGCCAAAATGGCGGCGTCCATATCGGCACTTCATGTATTGGGAGTGCGCACTCTAGTATTATATATCTAACTATGGATGGCACTCGCAGAGCGCGGTAATTACATGTAGATTACTCCTTATTTTGTACAAAACATGTTTCAGTGGTCCTCGTCAGATCACAAAAATACCACATAATTGTATTATTGCGACTTGCTGTAGTCTTCAAAACATGTCTTTTAGCAGATGTATGTGTTCCAGAATGAAGGAATAAATTGATTCTTGTTTACCGATGTTAACATGCGAAACGGCTGTGACTGGACAGTACAATGTGTCCAAATTAAATTATGAAGTGTTTTTATCGTCCCGGTCCGCTTAATTTTGTTTTAAAGGCAAGGCTCGTCAGCAATGCGCGCGCGCCAAATTCGTGCCAAGAAATACGCAGCTCCATAGCAAAGGCATGGAGCTGCGTATTTCGTGGCACGAATTTGGCGCGCGCGCATTGCTGACGAGCCTGTGCCTTTACAGGACTCGTGATCCAAAGTAAAATTTCGGGTTGCTGCCTTGCAAATAATGTACTGAGCTTGAAATGACTACAGCAGCCAACATTTCAACACTGTTAAACAACTCGAATTGATGATAATTCTGGAAATGGTTCTGCTACATAAAGAAGAAAAAAAAGCACCCCTGGATAATTGAAACTCCTGGACTTATTTATAACTTTACAAACCTAATTCTATCTCCAATTTTCTTGAAGGAACATAATTCATCCCACTTCCAATCGAGGCCGCAGGTCATCGTGACTCACCATGACGACCTTGCGTGCGACGCCCAATCACAAAAGAGCAGCAGCAACGGTAAGTTTACAGCACCAAATCCAACCTCGTCCCATGGTCTGTTATAGCCTTGTTTCCTGTATCCTGATTGGCACTAAACGCAGTATATCCATATGTTATAGACTACTAAAGTGTGACGTCAGTTGCCAGGGTAGCTCGGCCCAAACATTCGCTAGTAATCTGAAACATCCATTGCTAAACCGCAGGGAAACAGTTCACTGGTTTTAGTGTAGACCCAGTAACATTGGCAACACGCGTTTTCACTTTAGTATATATTCTGCTGTAAGCCTGCACCTGTCCATGTAGAGAGGATCAGTGTATAACTTGCACCAAAATGGCCCTCTCCAAATTAGCCTTTTGCGTGTTTTGCATGAATAGCGTACGTCTGGTGTATTAACATGCTTCCTTTCTCATGAGCACTTAGTATCCACTTCACCAGACTAAATTGTTGTTGCTATGTGGTGCACGCGGTAGGCGTGGAGTACAGAATCAATACCGTGTTCACCGTAGGAGAGAATGGCATAAAGCAACCAGACTGTTGTTTGCTAGGCAATGACGTGCACAGCGTAGTATGTGACTTTCTAAACTGCACCTCCATTTTAAAGTGAAGAATTTAAGTTGGTCCGCCAGCCATTATGCAAATGTTACACACAAAAGGGTAATTGACGTTATGGCCTGCCCAGGCCTCTTAAAAATGATTTATCTTGCACTGAGCAGTTTTATCCACGTTGCGCATAAACAAACGTCCAAATGCACTCCGTTTCCAAAACACAAAACTACCAAATTGTTATGAATTGCCGTTTTGTGAATAATGCAGTAGCATGAACTAAATACATGGTCCACTGTCACTTTAAATAAAAGAGGAACATAATGTGTAAATTTTCCCCAACATCCTCCCCCGTAAGCCTTTGAACATGTTTGTATGTTAACTCGTCAAGTGTATCAGCCGTAATCCTCTTTTATTTCTGAAAATATCAGTAAAATGTAAATCCCTACAGCGAAATATTTAATTCCCTCTCACACACGAAACAAATTTCGGGCGCAAGCTTCATACTAAAGCATTTTTTTCAATTTCGGGAAACTCTTGATAAATCCCTTGGCGTTAACAATGTCTACGAGATTACGAGTATATACAAGAGTGTGGTACGAGTTAACTACGAGTTTTACGAAGTTATTACGAAATAGGCAGGAGTTTCCCAAGTAAGTCACAAGTTTACTACGAGCTTTCCGAACGTTACGTGTGTGGCACGAGTTTGGTACGAGTTACCCGACCTCGTCATTTTGCGTTTGATTTGGCGCCAAACCATCTAAAATTTCTTGCAACTCGTGCGTGAAGTCTTATAACTCGTTGACCACTAGTACAACTCGTATCAAACTTTACCCAAACTCGTGTGATACAGTGTGCTACGAGCTGTACGAGTGGCCTACGAGTTGCATGAGTTTGCTCCGAGTCGCACGAGTTTGGTACGAGTTAATTGCTCATCACGAGTTGGCAACTCGTGGCCGAAATGTTTACAATTTTCGCCGCGAGTTGCGCGATGCTACGAGTTGATACGAGTTGTGCCCGAGTTGTGCCCGAGTTAAGCGGGCCTTACACTGTGCGATTTTTGCCACGAATTTCCTACGATTTGGTACGATTACCAGAGACTGTCAATAGACTCTACACACAATCGTACTAAATCGTACCCAATCGTAGGAAATTCACACATTGGGAAAAAATCGTACCCAATCGTAGGAAATTCACACATTGGGCAAAAATCGCACAGTGGGAGGCCCGCTTTACACGAATCATCTCGAGTTGTCCCACGAGGTTTCCCGAATTCACCAACTCGTGAAGCTCCTGCCGCTCGCGCCCGAGATTTTTTTCGTGTGTGAGAGGGCCCTTCTACAAAGAGTAAGAAATACATGACCCGTTGAATGGCAATGGCAGTTGCACCGATACCTTGCAATATGGGCGCCGCCATTTTGTCCAAAACTGGGCGAAAGGACAATACTGTGTTACAACTGCTTCGTGCATTATTGCGCTCGATTAGCTTCCACGGGTCGACACATGTTTCACCAGTGACTGGATTTAGGGTCCTTCTATCCCGCCTGCACAAAAAAGTGAAGCCACCGACCAGGGCTAGCTGGAGGAGACTTATCGAACGCAGCTATTAAAAAAAGCACACCGACCCTAATTCCATATCGTTGTTGAAATTACACTTTGATTTTGTTTGCTATCCGAATCCTTGTTGCCACATCAATTGCGTGACTTGTGTATCCCACACAGATTAAACTGCTTACTGTGGTTGACAATAGGATTATTAATTAGTTTTTCACAAGGACGTCTGGTAAACTGATGTGCAATTCCATGCCAAAGTGGACACGTGACATCAAATTTAATGAAAGCTAAACGTCAATATATTGTTTTTTTTCAGATTTAAACTCGGAATGAAAATAAAATTGCATTTTGTTATTAAAAATAAGGAATATGTAAACATCCTAATTTAGTGGGGAAAAGGTGATTAATTCCTGTGGATAAGTATTTTGCTTTTATAATGATTCATGAATGTCATCACTTTTAGTATTGTACGTGTAATATACGTCATAAAGAAAGGACGACAAGGTATGTATTCGTTTTTGCATAATGTTTTCGTTTTTACATAATGTGCCCTTCCAGTACCGAAAACTAGTCATTTTTTAATATATTTATAAAATCAAAGACGGGTTTACTGTGATATATGACTGGTTTATTTCATTAACTTTCGCAGCACATTCTGAATTGTAGTGCAATTTACAAATTAAAAAAATACACAGAATAACATTTACAACAACTAAAAAACGAGTACGGCAATTAAGTCAACATTAGTTAAGGTCAGGTGATAATTTGAAAGCAAAGCAAGTGTGGATAATGTCAACACAACGCTGGAGACGGTGGCAGAAAGCGTGTGCTGCAAGCTTCTGAAAGAACGCAGGATCTCTCCTAATGCCATATTGCACACCTCCTCGATCGTTTTACGCAGCCCATCAAGAGGTACTAGATGCAAAGTGATCTCTGACATAGACAATTTCCTTGACTTTGGAGTACGCCAAGTCAAAGTGGCAGATTCTGCAATTTAATTTTCTCTTCGTATGGCCTAGCCAGAAGCCTTATAAATTTTACCTCTCGGACAAAGCTGCTTCACCTCGCTCAATACAATTTGTCAGGCCTTGTTTACATGATCTGAAATTTCGATTTAAGTCCATTGGTAAATGACAGAGGTATTTAGGATCAAAAGTGGGACATTTCTTTTTTTTTAATGGACACTTACTACATTATCTATACATGTACTGCTACATGTGTTCACTTTTCAAACCCCAAGTGCTATGAAAAAAAGACTTGTTCTTCCATTTTGGTAACGGAAGCCGAAAACAGACGTACAGATATTAACTATAATTACTAAATGGAAAGAGTAAAATTTCCCGCAATAACACTTTATTGTAGGCCTATCCAAGCTTCCTTTGCTTTCAAATGATTATACATGTATTACCTCTGTCTTTGATTTTTAGAAAGATATTACACAGATATATGTTTTGGGTAATGGAAGGACATTTTAGCATCCCAAGGTAATCGAAGCCGTTAAAACTAAACATTATGCAAAAACGAAAACGTAAGTTGTCGTTCTTTCTTCACGACGCATATGCCATATTATGTATCATTAGGTGTGTATAAAAGCACAATACCTATCCACAATTAACCCTTTTTTCACTTAATTAGGATATTTAAATGATCCTTATTTCTAATAACAAATTGCACGAGTTTAAATCTGAAAATGAGTTTAAATCTGGAAAATGTAGACGGTTAGTTTTCATTTGACGTCACTTTTGTGTTGGTGGCATGAATGTTGTGTCCACTTTGGCATTGAATTGCTCCAAAAGAGATGTAAAGCCGTTGGTCCAGTGTGGTGTAACCCACTTAAAAGATCCCAGAGCACTCTTAAGTGAATAGTAAGAGGATTACACGGTGTCTCTGGCCGTCGGCTACAATGGCGCAACCCAATTCTGTGTTATAGGTGGAAGAAACTTCTATAAGCTTCATGCAATTCAACCTTCGAGCTGCGAGTTGAAATTACATAAATCCATTACAAATCATTTGTTCACCCTACCTAGGCTCTCAAGATTCCCTGACCAGCGACAGCAGTTCCCTTCGCGTCCCTTCACTTGAGTTTCTTCAGACCAAAGCCATTTTCAAGAAGGATAGTTTGGTAAGATGATCTTTTCGTAGTCCTTGATTTTGATAGAGTTCGTGCATGATGCTGCACATAGTTGAAAATTTGTCCTTCCATTGTTGTGAAATTTAAATGAAAAACAAAATAGCTGCTACGCATACAATTTATAGAGCCATGTCAGTTGTCCTACCAGTTCTCATATACTATACCAGTTCTCATATACTAACATGGAAAAGTTATAAGAAGTTAGTTTAATGAAGCTGGAGACGAATAAGCAAGTTCGGAGTTTTTCACAGGGCGTACGTACATGGTACTTTTGGCAGGTCACGCGGGAATAACCCGGTAACATGCGAATTCCGTAGAGATGATGTGCCCTCTGACGTCACAACAAACCAAAACATAATTTGCGTTATGCGCACACAGCATGTTTCACTAAAATGTGGTTGAGGAATAAGGTCGCATGTCAAATAGTCTTTGATTTTATGACCTTTGGCATCATTGCCAAACCAAATTTACGCAAAACAGGATGCGCGCTCATAACGACGACCAATTTTCAACAGAGGGCGCAAACAAAGAGCACATCGTCTGACGAGTATTGCGCAATGTGCGCCAGTCTTTGGCAGACAGGCCATAAACATCGGAGAGAATCTGCTTATCTTTGCGAACGAATGGTCTAGGGATCTTTTATTTGCATTATACAACACACTGGATACACGGCTTTACATCAATCCAAAGGATGCCGCAGCCTTAGGGTGCTTCCACACCTGCATTTAGTGACCTAAACCGATCGGCCACGCGGTACTCCGGCCCGCATTTTGTAACAGAACCTCTTAGAACGTAAACGTAAATGCAACATGTTCAGGAAGCGGAAACACGTAACTATGTTAATCGGGGAGCCTCCAAAGTTGTCAACATGTTCACAGTTCTACAGAGCGTAGTATTTTTCAAGACCACCCCCCCCCCCCCCCTCCCCCTCCGAAATACGACCTTTAGACATTATTTTGTCACTGCCATGAAATTTCATTTTACAGTGCATGTAAAGTAGTACGGGGCCCTCGACCCTCTTCCCCGCTTATACGCTAAAAATGTTGACAACTTTGGACGGCCCCTTAACGAAAGGATCAAGTGGAAATAGACCACTAGAAACGAAACAGTTTCTACAAATATTTATTGATACCTCAATTCATTTTGTAAGCAAGAAGTGACTTGTCAAAGTGTGCGCAAAGCGATTAGAAAGCAACAAAAAAGAAAGAGAACTCTGCGTACTTCGTAATTACAAACCCGCTTATTCGGGCATGGTTTTTTTCACACGTGTAGGGGGTGTTTTAGGCGGGGTGGGGTGGGGGTACCTCTTAAACCAAAAGAAAATTTATCAAGGTGTGATATGTACATCTAGATTACATTATCAAATATTAACCACACAACCAGCAATCTTATACTCCTTCAGAAGTGAAGAAATAAAATAAAATTTCTTTGAAGTTACCCATTGGGCATTTCGAATTTACCCACTTACATGTATTTTATTGTTGGTGCTTTTTGGTTTTATGAGGCATGCATTCCGAGAACATAAGCCATGTTTACAACCATGCAATCAACCTATATATGCCATTTTCTATACATGGAGGCATTGATTCGTACTTGATTATTTTCTTCAGAATTTTGCACACCGACCAAAACAGTATAAACAACAACAAATTACAGTTAAACAAATCTGTCTTTTTACGGCAACATTTCCGTAGAAATATTTACCGAGTGTCCAGTTCTATTTAGACTGGTGCCGTTGGGATGTCACAGCTCTGCGAACCTTTTTCATTCATTTCTAAGACTTGAAGCGCGATCGTGTGTGTTGCCTGCCATTATTAATAAACACGGGGGTGCGCACATTTTGTTGCTATAGAAACACGAGGCTAGCGGATGTTGATAACGCTGCATTGCAAGGCATAGAAGCGTCAAGTTTAAAGGTACAATGTGTCCTGAAATCGCTGGAAAATGTTGAGTTTATGTAGGCCTACCATAAATTTTAAAAGAGGCACCTATTTCAAATCTCTGCTAAATTCCTGGAAATTTGTTATTTGCATCCATTAACATTCTGAATTCGTTGGGTACCTCCTGGAATCTCCACGATAATCGATTCCCTCAAAAGACGGAATAAACCCATCTTCAATTATACGTCAGAAACATGGTTCTGGTTGTGGTCGCGAAAACAGGCCCAGGCTCCATTCGCATTATTCGATATTGCTCGTTGTATAAATGTTGGGTGCTTTTTCGCGCCCAACATCCTCAATTATCTTTAAATTGTGAGAAAGACGCGCTTGCGTAGAAACAGCGACCACTGCATAATTGTGCTCAAATTGTGCGTGGGATGGGGAATTCGGTACTATAACAATGCTCACCCATTGCGATTGGTGCATTGTTGCTGCAGCATGATTCGGCCACGCGACTCTGATGCGTAACCATAGCTACAAGCGATGCATGTATTACAGATCGCTGCTTGTGGACGAGTTCTCGTAATTTGATAGACATATAGTACACGGGCCAGGACTATATTTCATTCGTGAGATACTAATCAGACGGTAAGGACGCGTTGTCGTGCGGGTTGCGAAGTTGATATTCACGTTACTTTGGCTGCACGGTAGTAGTGAATTCGTAGGGTGCGGAACCGGTTCTGGAGTTTGGGAATAGTATAGTGCTTTGATTAGTTTCTGAGATCAGAAGATCACAAACTTGCAGGTGGATTATTGGATGGATTGTTGAATTCAGAGATTTTGGACAGCTAGTTGAAGTTTTAGATCACTGGGCTTTTCACCGGATCTTCCGGGCCCCAGCCGGCCCGTATGCCAATCCGGGCTGCCGGTACCTCGGCCAGGCTCATCGTCCGGAGTTGCAGGTGCAGGTGCAAGAATAAACCAATCATGAGACGAGAGACGCTGTTTCGCCTCCTTCCCAGAGGCGTGTCCTCTGATACCGTTCTTTGTCACCCATCCCACCACCAGGTTTCGGCTGGCAGCGATAATGAGGACGAGGAGCCCTCAGCTCTTCCGCCGACCTCCCGGATCCACCAGCGACGCGGCGCGGTCATCTCGCAGGTGCCGCCAAACAGCGCCGATTGCGCGGACGAAGACGGTGTTGGGAGTGGTATAAGGTAAGAAATACTTTTATTATTATTATTATTATTTAATGCATTTACAACACTTTAATTCGCAGAGCGTAGGCTGAATTGCATGAAGCTTTCAAGTGCATGTCTTTCACATAAACGTCGAGATACATACGTGGATGCTGCCATTGTTGCCAATGACAACCGACGGCTAGAGACATTGGAGAATCTGCTCACTCTTTACGAAAGAGTGCAGCTCTGGAACCTTTTAAGTGTGTTAGACAACACACTGGACCAATGGCTTTACATCCCTTCCTAATGATGATATCAGTGTATTGCTCAAGGGCACGCCTGTTTCTCTTGATTAAAGAACCTCAATGTATATTCTTTCAGTTCCAAGTTCTTGATTCCAATGTTATATACAATTCAATTCCATTATAAATCGCGAAAAAGTTCACAGCTTGAGCAACTTTTGACAATGGCAAAGCTTGCATTAAACTATCACTGACATATACTGTGACGGATAGCTCCTCTCTGAATGAAGCAACCATCCGGCATCAAACGGTGTCTTGTCTAGACTGGTTATACTACTTTCCATGTGATAAGTATTCAAGCGATCGTACGGATCGGGGAACAGTCTAGACAAAGCATTGTCTTGCCCGGAGTAAGATGGCCGACGCCTTGCTTCAATTCTCGCATATAGCTATCCTGTGTTAAACAACCGTCCATTGCATAGAGGTCAGTGGAAATTATTGCAATATTGTTGCGCAACTTACGCAATAAGTGGTGTTTCGCAGTTACGTAAGGTTTTGTGAAATCGGCCGCTGGAGGTAATTTTGATTAGATTATGGCACTAGAGCATGTGTTTGAGTAAGTAATTAAGTCTGGTATGCATGGATCGCACACGAATAGGCTGGATTTACACTGAGCCTTTTCGCACGTAAATTTGACGCTCGCCGCTTTGAGTTTTAGCGGCGTGGAGGTAATTTGGAGTAAAACGAGGCACTGAACATCACTAACCCAAGGACTTGAATGTTAATGCGCATGTGTATTGCCAGGATGACGTTCAACCGTTGGTTAACTCTATAGTCGTGAACCGAACTTGCTCCAGGTATCTGTATCAGGCCCGCTATGCGTGCGTTATACCAAATATGTGGTGAAGTTTTGGATTTCTAATATTAATTGTCCACATTTTGGTTTGTTGCGTTTGCATAGTCGGGTTGAAAATGTATGCATCGTGGAATATGCATGCACGAACTTTTTGTGAGTTCCAAAGGTTCTGATGAAAGTTAAACATTAATCTCAAAGTCGTGTGGTGCCGGATGGGTTTCCGCAGTCGGAAATATACTCCATTTGGCTAATACGCTGTAGCTTTCGAAATCACACAGATACCACTAATGGCTACGGTTAGGCTTAGTTGATCGTAGAGGTTCCTGCATGCGGAACCTATCTTCACATGTCGCCCTGAGCATGCAGCCTTTCTCTGCTGGTTTAAATACATGGCTTTGCACGAAGGTTTTGAGTGGGCGCTGTGAATAAGTAGTCTTTCTGTGTAGGTAGTGGTTTAAAAGCGCAGAATCCAACTTTTGTATTGTTATTTTTGTCTAACTATTGTATTTCCTAGCACGGGGTGTGATAAATAGATTAAAGAAGAATTTGGCCACTGTAGGTGTCTTTAAAAAGGTATACAATTTTTTTATTTCATATTATGACAAAAGTGCTAATTATTTAACAAAATTTCCCCCATAATTGGTGAAGTATATGCTATTTCAGACTTGAAACTAGAGGTATGACGTTTGTTGTTACAAACGCCAGGTGATCGGGCTAAATGAACATTTTGTGATGAATTTCAGACGTTGTTATCACCTGTGGAATGGCAAAAATGGAAGTTCAGCAGCCGATTTCACGAAACTTTACGCAATTGCGCAAGTCCACTTACGCCATTACTTGCGCAATAACTTATGGCGTAAGTGGACTTGCGCAATTGCGTAAAGTTTCGTGAAATCGGCTGCTGTATACACTAATCCGGTAACTAATATCTCCTCCCTGCATATCCGCCATAGCTGGGGGTTGATAGCTTGCACCGTTTTGAGATATGAATTGTTGAAATAATAACCTTTGAAATATTGTAATGTGACACCTGTGACGACATCATGACGTCACAATTTTGTGCACAAATTGTTGAACAATATGTTGAACATCAAGTTCTTAAATGTGGCGAAGGAATCATACCAATATCTGTTGTAGTTTTCAAGATACAGCATTTTAAAACAATTCAGCTCCAAATTTGCGTAATTTGACACCACATTACGTAACCACCGTCCATGTAATGACGTCACCAATGGTATAGTCAAAAGGTCCACATGTGTGGAAACATTTCGTTCCGTAGAAATATGGTCAAATTCACTACCACTTTGAATATATTTGCATTCAAAATGCTATAAAATTGCACATTTTCGAACAACTTCCGGTTTGGACCGGAAGTAGGCGTCACACAGGGGTCATGACATCGTATGATTTGTTCAGTTCATTTAGACTTATCATGTTGTGAAAGAATTGTTCAAGTATCTATTACGGTTCTTGAGATATGAATTTTAAAAATAATAACCTTTGAATTTTTGTAATTTGACACCTGATGACGTCATGATTACGTCACACTTGATGCCATCATGATACTATACATGCTGGTGAAAGTCTGTCATAGGGCCTATGTCTGTATCTAATTTACTAACGATTCAGTTTGGTTTGATGGGCATTGTTACTGGTAAGTGTAAAAACTGAGATTTCCGTTTTCGTTGAACTTTGACCTCCAATTGACCCCAGAATGAAGGGTCAGATGACAATGCCCACACAAAGAAAGTTGTAGAACAGAATGTCATCTATAAACCTGCCAAATACGAAGATCCTGGGTCACGTGGTTTTCGAGACGGAAGCATTTTAAAATATGCATATTTTGGTTTTTTGGGAGGTGTAATTTGATACTTGATGACGTCACGATGACGTCACGCTTGATGCCATCATAATATTAAACACGCTGGTGAAAGTCTGCCATAGGACCTATGCCTGTACTTAGTTTCTTAAAGATTCAGCTTGGTTTGATGGGCATTGTTGCTCAATAAGTGCAAACATTTAGATTTTCGTTTTCGTTGAACTTTGACCTCAGATTGACCCCAGAAGGAAGGGTCAGATGAAAATGCCCACACGAAGAAAATTGTAGGCCATGATCTGATATATAAGCCTGTCAAATACGAAGATCATGGGTCACGTGGTTTTCCAGACGGAAGCATTTTAAAACATGCATATTTTGGTCATTTTTGGTTTGTAATTTGATACCTAATGACGTCACAATGACGTCACACTTGTATGCACATCTTCACATTGGGGTTGATGTTCCTACCAAGTTTTAAGTTGATAGCTTGAACCGTTTTGAAGAAAAGCTCTGGAAACGTTTGAGTGGAAGAAGAAAAAAAAAAAAACTAGAGCTTCGCGTTTGTGTTTTTTACAAACGCAAGGTGATCGGGTGACATAAACATTGAAATGATGATGACGACACAGTTTTAAATTGTTTGAAAACTTGAGTTGTTTGATGTTGAAAAAGTATTGGAATTCTCAAGACATGACTCTGACTATTCAACGCTAAAATTGTGTATCTGATGACGTCATAATTGTCAATCTCATCATAACGTTACTATTGTGTGCACAGATTGTTCAAGTATCTACTGAAGAACAAGTTTTGACATATAGGCCTAGGCCTATATGTGGTGAAAGAATCTTTTCAATATCTATTACAGTTCTAAAGATTTTGTCATTTGAGATCATATTACTGTAGTATATCGCCGTATGGGGAGTTGGGGTTCAATTGCATCTAGATTAAACTGACGCTTCAGTCAACTTGAGTTGCGGTCCACCATGTCCATTTTATTTCCAACACAGCAACGATTTCCAGCATGTCACATTAACAGTTTTCGGGGAGAAGACATATTTACTCTGGTCCGCCGACTAAGGCTAGCCGTAAATAATTACACCCAAGATACAACAGCTAAGTCACCAAAAGTAAATGTCCTTGTGCTATCTAGTGTTTATTCAACTTTCCTGGCGATGATGCCACGGAAACTAGCAGTTTTACATCTTCAAAAGTCCAATTGTCTCGGTTGTAAATCAAGCCCTGCTTATTATGTATCGTCTGTCTGACTTATTCACTACTCGCGCACGTACGTGTATATCATTGGCCGTGTGGCCCAGACATTATGACCTCTGACCCGAGACAGGCCGCCTTGATACAAGTTCTATTATTAGAAGTCCAGCACTATATATGGGCGCAAATCGTCAGATTAGTGGAGGCTTGGCATAGCGCCCTCAAACGACTGAGTTAGCTTAATTATCAAGGGACCCAACAAATAACTTCTCCACATTACGTAACCACCGTGCACGTGATGACGTCATCAGTGGTATATATGTAGTCATAAAGTCCACATGTGAGGGAACATTTCGTTCCGTAGAACTATGGTCAAATTCCCTACCACTTTGGCTCTATTTGCATTCAAAATGCTAAAAAGGTGTACATTTTCGAACCTCTTCCGGTTTGGACCGGAGGTTTGGGTCACACAGGGGTCATGCCATTGTATGATTTGTTCAGTTCATTGCGACCTATCATGCTGTGAAAGAATTGTTCAAGTATCTATTACGATTCTTAAGATATGAATTTTTGAAATAATAACCATTTAATTTGTGTAATTTGACACCTGTGACGATATCATGACGTCACAATGTTGTGCACAAATTGTTCAACAATTTGATAAACATCAATTTC
This sequence comes from Henricia sp. BOLD:AAB3569, assembly GCA_037783545.1. Taxonomy (NCBI): domain Eukaryota; kingdom Metazoa; phylum Echinodermata; class Asteroidea; order Spinulosida; family Echinasteridae; genus Henricia; species Henricia sp. BOLD:AAB3569. The sequence continues at coordinate 158,267 of JBBELK010000333.1, read as the reverse complement.
TTAAATGTGGCGAAAGAATCATGCAAATATCTGCTGTAGTTCTCAAGATACAGCATTTTTAAACAATTCAGCTCCAAATTTGCGTATTTTGACACCACATTACGTAACTACCGTCCATGTGATGACGTCACCAATGGTATAGTCAAAAAGTCCACATGTGTGGAAACATTTCGTTCCGTAGAAATATGGTCAAATTCACTACCACTTTGAATCTATTTGCATTCAAAACGCTTTAAAAAATGCACATTTTCGAACAACTTCCGGTTTGGACCGGAAGTAGGCGTCACACAGGGGTCATGACATTGTATGATTTGTTCAGTTCATTTAGACTGATCATGTTGTGAAAGAATTGTTCAAGTATCTATTACGATTCTTGAGATATGAATTTTGGAAATAATAACCATTTAATTTTTGTAATTTGACACCTGTGACGATATCATGACGTCACAATGTTGTGCACAAATTGTTCAACAATTTGATAAACATAAAGTTCTTAAATGTGGCGAAAGAATCATGCAAATATATGCTGTAGTTCTCAAGATACAGCATTTTTAAACAATTCAGCTCCAAATTTGCGTATTTTGACACCACATTACGTAACTACCGTCCATGTGATGACGTCACCAATGGTATAGTCAAAAAGTCCACATGTGTGGAAACATTTCGTTCCGTAGAAATATGGTCAAATTCACTACCACTTTGAATCTATTTGCATTCAAAACGCTTTAAAAAATGCACATTTTCGAACAACTTCCGGTTTGGACCGGAAGTAGGCGTCACACAGGGGTCATGACATTGTATGATTTGTTCAGTTCATTTAGACTTATCATGTTGTGAAAGAATTGTTCAAGTATCTATTACGGTTCTTGAGATATGAATTTTGGAAATAATAACCTTTGAATTTTTGTAATTTGACACCTGATGACGTCATGATTACGTCACACTTGATGCCATCATGATACTATACATTCTGGTGAAAGTCTGCCGTAGGGCCTATGTCTGTATCTAATTTACTAACGATTCAGCTTGGTTTGATGGGCATTGTTACTGGTAAGTGTAAAAACTGAGATTCTCAGTTTCGTTGAACTTTGACCTCCAATTGACCCCAGAAGGAAGGGTCAGATGACAATGCCCACACAAAGAAAATTGTAGAACAGAATGTCATCTATAAACCTGCCAAATACGAAGATCATGGGTCACGTGGTTTTCAAGACGGAAGCATTTTAAAATATGCATATTTTGGTTTTTTTGGGGGGTGTAATTTGATACTTGATGACGTCACGATGACGTCACGCTTGATGCCATCATAATATTATACACGCTGGTGAAAGTCTGCCATAGGACCTATGCCTGTACCTAGTTACTTAAAGATTCAGCTTGGTTTGATGGGCATTGTTGCTCAATAAGTGCAAAAATTGAGATTTTCGTTTTCGTTGAACTTTGACCTCAGATTGACCCCAGAAGGAAGGGTCAGATGAAAATGCCCACACAAAGAAAATTGTAGGCCATGATCTGATATATAAGCCTGTCAAATACGAAGATCATGGGTCACGTGGTTTTCCAGACGGAAGCATTTTAACATATGCATATTTTGGTCATTTTTGGCTTGTAATTTGATACCTGATGACGTCACAGTGACGTCACACTTCAATGCACACCTTCACATTGGGGTTGATGTTCCTACCAAGTTTCAAGTTGATAGCTTGAACCGTTTTGAAGAAAAGCTCTGGAAACGTTTGAGTGGAAAAAGAAGAAAAAAAAAAAAAAAAACTAAAGAAATCGTACAATAGTAATAGGTGATCGGAATGAGTTCCGATCACCTAAAAAGAAATCGTACGAGAGTAATAGGTGATCGGGCTGTTGGCCCGATCACCTAATAAGTCTAACAACTACAGGACCTACACCCTCGTAGTGGATGTCTGCAAATGTTCTTACCGTTACGCCCAGGCCTATCCCCCACCCCCACTCCCACCCCCCCCCTTCACCCCACCCCCTAACGCCCCTATACATCAACACACTCTTCCCTTTTGTCAACGCACTCCGCCGCCCCCTAAAAACTGAAAGGAATTCCTTGGAAATTCCTTGGATGTTTGAGACACAATGGGGGAACAATGGTAGGGGGATACCTTCTGCCACAAATCGCGCTGCATATGCCCAGGCCTGCTGTGCCCTCCACATGGCCACCGTTCCTGTATAATGCATAACTGGCATCTTCGTCTCATGTCTCCTGCCTGCCTTATCATCCATCGCACGGTCTTGGCGGAAATGATTTGCTTCATTCACTTTTCGGGGAACTTGTCACAGTGCTGATTTCAATACCTTTCACAACTGTCCCTTAAAGTTCAATCATCCATGACAATGACATAATTAACCTTATACCATTGGGGAAAAATTATATTCTACCTTCCCGCATATTTTTTTTCACTAAAATACTTAGTAGTTTTGCGATATGTGATTTTATAAGAACACCCTGTGTACCACGGGAGACAATGAGCCGTCACTATAGTCGCATTATAAGCAGGTGGTCTTTCTGTACATGGGTTTATCTTTATCATACATGAATTTCATGGAGGAATTTTGAGTGGCTTTTATTGACAGGTGGTCTTTCTGCGCAGGTGGTTGCTGAGACAGGTTTGACTGTATAATGGTTTGCAATGTGTAGGAGTATCTAATTCTGGGGCTAAAAACGTAAGGATTTGTCAAAAACCGATGTTTGAACGTAACACAGAACTTAGCCTTTTGCGTGTAACAATTTTGCATAATGGCTGACACCCCGAATTCTTCACTTTCAAATGGAGGTGCAATTTAGAAAGTCACATACTACGCTGTTGTTTCTACGAGGTGCACTTTATTGCCTAGCAACCGGCATTCTGGTTTATGCCATTCTGTCCTACGTTGAACACGATATTGATTCTGTACTTTGCACCTGCCACGACATAGCGACAACAATTTAGTCTGTTGAAGTGGATACTGTGTGTGATCTGAAACGTCCATTGCTAAGGCACAGTTGCAAATCCAGTAACCTTGGTAACACAAAAAGGACGACATTTTCACTTTGGTACTCTATTTGTCATTTTCCGCAGTTGAATGTTGGCAAAGCGAATAATATCTGAGAATCTAATGAGCTAAATAATCATCATTGGTTTTGTGAACCAATTATCCTGTATATCATGTTTGCGACTGCAGACATTAACTGTACGTCAAACAGATCATTGTATACATGTACCGAGGCAACCTGTAGAATTATGTGCGTCATGGTGCATAGTGGTCAGTGGCAGTGGTTTTTCTTTCAATCTTTCTGAGAAAAATGAAATGAAACATATAATTTTGAACACCGTAACAGCTGGACTCTTCTTTGTATACAACATAATGAATTGAAGATGAATTTATATAAATGTGTGCACATATTATGTTTACAAGGGCGCTCTTGTGAGAAAGAAACTATATAAGCCCTTGACTACATTGGTATTACTGCTCGGTTATGCAGTATAGCCATAAAGGCGGCCTAAATAGGACGGCGGCTTCGCACAATTTCTGGAAAGCATTGTTTTCTCAGAACGTAGATGGAGTATAGACCGTATCGAATAGCCGCCATTTCCTGGGGCAGTTTCTTTGTTCGCTGAGGACATGCATGGTTGCACATATTGTGCTTACTTTGTTGAACAGTTTCACTTACAAAAGGTGCCCCACAAGATAGCAGATATTTGATACGGTCTATACTGAGTTGACTTACACACAGGTTGGTTTTTATCATACACACCCTTAATCACACGTAGCGATAACGCCGTTTCTAACAGTTTTCCAATCATACAATCTGTCCCTAAGCTAGTTCGAGTATTATGATCACGAATAATATTTATCGTATAGTTCCTATACTGTGGTACAACTGAAGGTAACTAAAGTCGTTGCTCAAAATTTTGGGTTACTGCAAATGATGTAATGCATCATTTGCAGTAACCCAAAATTTTACTTTATGAGTTGACAAGTTGTAAAATCGTACTTTTGTGGGAGAAATTTAATTATTGTCAACTGGGGGGTATTTTTAGTTTGCAAACGATTCTTTTACCATTCACTCAACACAGAAACCATGCATGGATTTTAATGATTTTCTGCAGTATTGCTGCATCTATATGTGGCTGACATTTCTACAAGGCAGTTTATCAACATTATTCTTTAGTTATGTAATGCTGTTGTTCCTGGAATTCGTAAAAAAAAAACAACAACTGCAAATGATATCTATAAAACTCTTCTTATGCATCAGTAAGTTTCAACAAGCACCCTCCTCTTTCTTCCATCCGTGTCTCATTGACTGACACAAGGCCAAGAATCTCTTGACATTTATCACCCCTTTCTCGCGAGAGACTTAGGATGGCACGGCAGAGAGATTACTTGGAATATTTGATTTCACACTCCATGGCCTGCTTGCCGTGATGCGTGTCTCTGTCTGAGGTGTGATAGGTACTCTATCATTGAAAGTATCACGGTGTAATTTGTGTGCCTTAAAGGCCCATTCGCAGATGAAACGTTTTGACGAACTCCAAGAGCAACATCATTACATAACTAAAGAATAAAATGTTGATAAACTGGCTTGTAGAAATTTCAGCCACATAGATGCAGTAATGCTTCAGAAAATCTGAATTATCCATGCAAGTTTTGTTTTGTGTTGAATGAATAGCACAAAAATTGCCCACAGACAATTTGTTTAAAACTCCTTCTATTGGCAATTTTACTTGTGTGAATTATCTTATTTTATCTTATATCTTTATTTTAAGACATTTTTTCCCATATCTGTCCTCAGCCAAATGTCACTCGACAAACGGATATAGGCCAACATAATAGTTATGTATAGGCTATGTAATTTTAAAATAAGTAATACAAATTTACGGAGTCGTGTGACTTGGTTGTCATTAAATTAAATTTCATCCAGGAGCCGGAAGGGAATTTACCCAGTTTCCCCCGTAAAGGGCTTTACGTTTTTCCCCTTTCTATAATTACATGTAGCATATTACGTTTTCGACTAGGCCTAATGAGCAAATTTTACCATATCGATGGTGTTGTATGTGTTTTTGTATTGTAAGCCTACTTAAGATATAATTAACTGGCAATTTAAGACCGTTTCTTTGTTGTCTGAATAATTTTGATTTTACTGTTTATGACAGTTTGAACTACAAATAAAACATCATTAACGTGCGAGTGGCATGCTGTATGTCGTGCACGTTGATCGGTGGGCTCTGTGTAACATACAGTCTGGTAGATACCAGTTTACTACACATTAAAACAAGCATACAAAATCCTAAGTTGAAATTTAATACCCGTACAATATTTTAAGTGGATCTATTCATACATTTTGTTTTTAAAGTTACAGGATTTGCAATGTCCCAAATGTTTATTCAACTATTTCACCGGGAAAACCCCTATTCAAATGGAAGTTGTTTGCTCAATGCAATGGTTGTTCCGCCCGAGATGATTTATTTTTTTGAATTAAAACGATAACTCAATATGACTTTATGTGAACGAAACTAGCCCACTATTGTGGTACTATATGGCCCTATTTTCCGTGCATATTGCCAGGAACCAGCCAGAATAGGACGGTGGCTTTGCACAATTTCTTGAAAACGCGGACAGAGTTTCTGTTATCTCGGAACCTAAATGAGGCACTGAGTTGACTAATACACTACTTAATTTTTCTAATTTTTCTTGTCCTAAATCACACATGCAGAGAACGCCATTTGCAACAGTTTTCCAATCCTGTAAGCTATCTTTAATAATTTCATCAAACTAATATTAATAATTGTTTTCCCTTTTCATTCAAATTGGTGCCCACTACAATCACACCTTAGACGCAACATGTCGGCAGTGATTTGCCTACAAACTCTGTGTAGCTTTTTAATATAATTCAACGTCTAATCTGTCATTTCTTCGAGACGTTGGTCGGGTAAATTCTAATGAAAATATCATTGTATTAAACGTCTACACCTGTGGGACATGCGGACACAAGGCACGGTCACCCACGATATACGCTTCGGGGACTCGAGTAGTTATTGGATCACTCGTTCGCACTCATGACGGGTCAAAATCATTTTTTTCTTCTTCTAGACTGTCTTTTCCAACACAGTGTCCTCATTTCTATTTATATAGGCTCTAATACGTTCAAATATTGGGTCTTTTCACAGTAAAGGGGGCATTTTGGCAACACAGACCATATTTTTCGAGGAAATACCTAAAATAAAAGAAATAAGTTTAAGTTGTTCTGAAGAGATAACTTCGGCCCAAAAATGTGACAAATATGCATCTGTGTTGCCAAAATCCCTCTTTATTGTGAAAAGATCGTATTTTGTGTAATCTTTAATTCAACCGGGCATCGAACGGTAAAGTAGTCTCAAATGAAAGCCTTTTGTCCAAATTTGCACGTAGGCCGCACGCTTTGCGGTAAAGACATTCATTTTTTCAATATAAAAGCTGCAGCTGCCTTCTGCGCACTGAATCGCAGATTAATAAGCATTTTCGAAATGAACGTCACGGTGTCAGGCTCCGGCTAAGACATTATTTTTAGAATTTTGGAAAACAGCAAGTGCTATTTGTTTTATCACCATGGCCTATTTCTTAATGACACCATGGAGGTACCTCCATGATGACACTAAGAAAAACAGAATACCTTGAACACCAAATGCTTGAAGCGACCCTGTCAGCCTAGCTTTGTACCAGATTATAAGAATATGATGTTCATTGATAAGAAAATAATAAACAGAACAATTACAAAAGGGTCAGTAATCGCTTTAAAAAATACTTTGCGTATAGGCTAATATCAATTGAAACATGAAAAGTTTGTTTGAATAAAGAATTTGCTAAATTATTATTTGTCTTTTCATCACGTTCATCTTTTTAGCCGATGAACCTATTCATAATCTGGTACAAAGCTATTTTGACATAGGTCGCGTTGAACCATCGATCCTCAGTCATCCATGGAGGTATTCTATATTTCTTGGTGTCATAAAACAGGACACGGCGATGAAACAAATAGTAGTTGCCTTTTTTTCAAAATTCTCAGTAATTATCTACTTAGCAATTAAATCTCGATTTCCTTTTTTCTAGGGCATCATTTAGATAACTTGTGTGAAATAAAACCTTAGTATGCCTCCTATGTTATACACAAACACACTTCAAAATATCTCATCATTAAATATTTTTCTTTTAGCTTCTTGGAGATATAAACGTTAATGGGTTAATCTTTGTACATAACATTTATGTTGATGACATTGTCATTTCAGCATTGGGGATATTGAATATTAAAAAAGAAAGAAAAAAATCTGCTAGTTTTGCCGTGACAGGTATAAACAGTTTGCATTGTGAAATATTGCCTCATGCACAGCAGAATTACTGTTGATGCCTGGATGCACACTAATGCACAGTTGAAACCTAAATGCACCATCAATCATATTCAATGTTGGCAGCCATATTAATTAGCCACACTTTTTGTCAAGTCATGGTAGAGCTTTTGTCATGACTGTCATAAATTGTCTAGGGCAGTGGTCAGTTAAAAATGGATGGGAATTTAAAAGAATTCATCAATAGGTGAGAGTTTACCCATTCCTATTGGTCAAGAACACCTCACGTGGGTGGTTCATGAGCTGACAAGAAAAACTGTGCAGCAACGGTAACAAATACCAAATTTTTGCACGTGTAAAATGGTACCTTTGTGGGAGAATTTGCCAACTGTGATTTTTTATCGTTTGCAAACATTTGTTTACCATTCACTCAACACAAAAGTTTTTGAAGTTTAAGAAAATCTAAAATTTTTGTGGTGCTCCGACGGGATGCCCAGATAGCTCAGTTGGTAGAGCAGTTGACCATGTATGCCAAGGACCTGGGTTCGAATCCCAGTCACGGCCCTGCAATAATTGTGCAAACTAGCGATGCAGAGATTTCGTCCCCACATTTCACCCATAATGCACCACGGTAAACATTGCGTGACGTCATTATGTCATAGGTCTATTCTCGCATAGCCATCTGCTGTTGTATACCACCCATTGTATAGAGGTCGGCGATGTGAACATGCATGCTCAATGCAAGCTCACGTTTGCGTTCGTTGTCGACAAAACAGACCCTTTGCACCGGCGGCCTTGACAGGGGGCAGGTTTTCGTTTTTAAATGATGTGACAATAGATATACAGAGTGCCTACTCGTGCATGACGCACGGTGACAATGTGACTGCCCCGTTTCACGGCCGCCCCGTTTCATGGCCGGCCGTGCAATAGGTCTAGCCTATACAGGGATTTTACTGAAACCTAAGGTACGGTGTAGGTCCAATGCTCTCATTGTACGTCCTTTAGCTTTGACCGCATTTGCTCCGTCCTTCGGGTGGGATGTACAACCGTACAGAAAACTCAAAACGGGTAAATTTGCATTATATGGATTTGCAACCAACGTCTGCATTAACGTTTGAACAGTTTCCCAGCTAGTTTTTCCTTTTCAATGACATAAATCGCCGTAAAAATAACCCTCTCTCTTTTGAAGCAACCGGTCATATCATACGCTACTAATACTATATTAAAGATAAATTGTCCGTGTGTTTTGGGAGTGGCACTCGAACAACACAAAACAAATAATAATTGATATTTAAACATAAAAGCTATTCGCTTTCAAATGAAGCCATCAACAAAAAAACCTCAACGAACGTTTAGTTAACGAACAATTACTGTCAATATTTTGAATTATTGGCAGTCCGCCAATAATTCAACTCGCGATAAGGCGTAGACTTGTCCAAGTCTGACTCCCGTGTTTGGTACGCAACGCGCAACGCACAGCGCGCCCTCCGGGCCGGCGGCCTGTCCAATCTCGTTCGTTGAGGTTTCTTCTGGCTCAGAAAGTCTTCCGAGACAGAAGAAAACATATTTGACTGGCCATCATCACAGAGGGCGTGCCGCACGCTGCGCACCACAGACAAACACGGGAAGTCAGACTTGGGCAAGTCTAAGCAAGGCGCAGAACACGGCCGTATACAATAACCGCGTTTTTCCACAGGGTTGCCAATGTCTAAAAAACAAAACTTTTTTTTTTTAAATAAAATAAACGCGAACCACAGACAATATTACATTAATCGTATTTCCTACCTGCATTCGCTCCCCTCTCTAATGCCATTAGTGTTGTCGTGTATTAGGTGGCGTACCCGGGCATATCAGTTCTACACGTGCATGTGCCATATCAATTTACTGTCTAATGGATCCTACTATAAAGTCCTGTAAATTTACCGATCGTGCTTGTGCCAATCCATGGAGCTCGATATTATGCACTCCCAGTTTGAGTCAGACTAAGTGTCGTGTTGTATGTTACAGGTTGCTAGGGTTTTATTACTTTAGCCGTTTGAAGTATGACGGACACAATAGGAGGGCGCACTTTGATTTGGGTATAAATTCGATTTAAATGCAAAATAACCGCAGTTTTCACTTTGTACTTATTTATTTTATTTATAAGTCTGTGTCTGTAAACAAGTAACGCATAGTCCAAATGTTGGCAGCCCACGAGACGGAAGCTGACGCCAATTGGCTTTACCAGAACCACGTTACTCGTAAGCATACCAATCAGTACACAAGAGGTTAATTTAATAAGTCAATTTTTGTTTCGTAACACCGAGAGAAACCGTGTAATTTTTTTGGTCTCTTCCAAAACTGGGTCTCTAATTGAGCAACCCTAGAACTGCGTGCAATTTTTTACCCTTGTGAAAACACGGCAGATAAACGCGCCGATATATAATTATTAAAACTGATTTATGCCTTATTATCTTATCAAACTAAATAACTCTTGTAAAACAGTGCTTGCCCGTTTTTGAACAGGCAACCATCATCTCCCGTACACTGAGACTCGTTATATAGCTAATTCTTCAGTAGTCAACATTTGCCCATTATGTAATAGCCACGTTAACTGTGATGAATTTCATTATGTTCTTGTTTGTCCGTCTCTCACTCACGAAAGATTCACCCTTATCAAGAGATGTTATTGGACTAAACCAAATCCTGACAAACTGGGACTTTTGTTCAATGTACGCAGCTCAAATCAACTATGTAACTTAGCTAAATGTATTAAGATGATTATGTCAAAATTCAATTAATTAACTGTTTATTTGTATAATGCCTGTAACACACTTTTAAATTTGTATAATGCCTGTAACACATTTATTGGCTCTCATACCCCCTTTTGTGGGGTCGAATAGATGAATAAACCATTCAACCATTCAACCAACCATAAGTTCTGACCCAAATCCCCATCACAATTAATTAGGTTCCCCGCGGGAATCATAATTCGGTGCTTTCCAAGGATTTTAATAAGGAATTCGGTTGTATTTCTGTGAATTGCGAGGCCTGTTCGCAACGAACCACGACGGAACATTATGCAGCACGATATGAAGTCTTGGCCCAAGACTACTCTAGTCGATATTGGTTACGTTTGTGTACGCGTTGGCCATTCCCAGTAGTGCGCCCTCTTGCAGCACTAACTGGCCAGCCCTTTGCTCACTAGAGTAGGCTGGATCCGAATTAGTGGCTTTGGCCTGTTGCTATGCTGTTGCTATGCCGTTGCTATAGGCGGACAATGAAAGTCCTTAGAAACAGTATATCAACAACCGCAGCCACAGCCAAAGCCACTAATTCGGATCCAGCCGTAGTCTTGGGAATCTCTCCCGGAAGTTCAGAGGCGTGTTCAATAGCACAATACGTACGCCGGTATTGGGTATTTTCCTATACATTCACCGTTGAAGGTATTGTCGGTATGCATACGTATTGCGCTATTGAACTCGCCTCCGTATTGGGGGCGGTACCGTTTTATGTAAATAGCTGCAGAGGGTTTTATGATGGCACACAAGGGACATGGCATACCACAGATATCTTTGCAAATATTTGCAATATCTTCATAAACAAATGTATTTTGCGATGTCAAACATGTTTGTAAATAGATTCGCAAACATTTGCCAAGAAAATTATGCCACCGAAAATATTAGCAACGATAAAACGGTCATGTTCGATGATTCTTGTAAGCCGCCTTATATTTTTCAAACCATTCGAAGCGCGTGCACGCGGTGTATTTGGGTCACGCGCTGTATCTGGGTCGCGCTCGCTGCATTCCGACGCGCTGCTGTATTTGGGTCACTCGCTGATTGGTTCCCTAGGAAAGCCTAGGCAAAAACAAAGACAAAGTTAAACCTTCCGGGAGAGATTCCCAAGACTACTCTAGTGAGCAAAGGGCTGGTCAGTTAGTGCTGCAAGAGGGCGCACTACTGGGAATGGCCAACGCGTACACAAACCAATATCGACTAGAGTAGTATTGGGCCAAGACTACACGATATGTGGCAGAGGGTACACCACAACGCCCCTTCCATTGTTCCCCTATTGTGTCTCAAACATCCAAGGAATTTCAAAGGAATTCCTTTCAGTTTTTAGCGGAGTGTGTCTAGGAGGTGCGGGGGCGTTAGGGGTGTCCCTTTGCCACATATCGTGCTGGGTATAGACCGTATCGAATAACCGCCATTTCGTGGGGCAATTTCCTTGTTCCTTGAGGACATGCATAGTTGCACATATTGTGCTTCCATTGTTAAACGTTTAATTAACAAAAGGTGCCCCACGAAATGGCGGCTATTCGATACGGTCTATACGACGGACAGCACCCAATAAACATGTTGCAACCCGTAGGCCTATACAGGAATTGCAGTGTCCTAAAATTTCGGAGAACCATATGACCGGAAAATAACCCTCACTCAAAATGGAAAATAGAAAGGGTCCCATCTAACCAATGCAATGATATCTTTTTGAAAGAAAACGACAATTTAACTAAAGATACATTTTGTGAGCCGCTCCACCGAAAGTAACTAAGTAGCTTAGGCGGTTGTCGCACAGACCAGAACTGAGATAATGGCTAATTTATGCATGTATGTCAAGTAGAGCATTTTTTTTTATCGACACCAGGATTTCTGCATGAGACCACCTATTAGGTATCCGTTTATCACCTAAAGAAGTTTAAGTGAATAAATACTACCAGAAAACAGTTTTTTTCAGTGTTTTTCTAAAGCATACCTCCATGAAACCGATATTCCATGCTTCTTTTAATTGCCTTCTGCAGGGGTTGGCACTATATCCCATACACCAGAAGAACACGTTTTCCTAGGTATAGGGCTTTGGAGTCAGAATTTGTATGGTTGCTAAGGCCTTTATGCCTTAAAGGAGCATGACCAGAGTTTCTGGAAAATAGTTTTCGATGTAACTTACCAATATTATCAAGTAACTCCCATACACACCTCCCATGTCCCAAAAACCCGAAAACATTCGCGATTTCCAGTAAAAAATTGAACAAAACTATCGAGTCGGCTTTCAGTGGATAAACGTTGATACTGGAAAATTAGTTTACAAATAATCGGTGGATTTTCGACGATATCCTCGGAAATATGCGGCCTAGAAGAGCGGGAGTTTCAGTTTCGTAATCAGAAAAATATAACGGATGTTATGATATAAAAATCTCATGACCCATAAGGTAAGTCCCGGGGAGTTATGGGTAAAAAACGTGATCTGGTCACACTCCTTTAACAGAAGCACACAATTTTACGCCATTTTTCTCTAAAGCGCTTCTTAAAAAATTGTGCTCTTGGTCATCACGGAGATTGTCATAACTTGGTAAATTTTTGACGGATTGACACAATGTTTGTAGTTTTGTGAAGCTTATAATATACATTAGCTCCATTTTCATTTTGTTATGCAAGAGCCTACTTTTGGTGGAGTTGCGCACATTTTACAAGGGCGCCTTGAAAGATAATACCAAACTATCGGACATTGCAAGGGTTTCATCTTTTTTATTTTTAAAATTTCCATTATTTTATTTACATACTTACGCCACTTGGTGATTTGAATGATATCATAACTCTCTTTTACGGGTCGCTGTCGGAATCTAAAGGAACGTTGCGACTGTATAATAGGCCAAATATTAAGCGAGTTCAAAATGTATAAGTACGCATGCATGCGTGTTTTTTTCGGTTTGTGAGCAATTAGTCGACGAAAAGTACTGCCGTTATCGTACGACTGGCTTTGCCTTCGGAGGTGGTCAGCATAAAGGGCCGATAGACTGGTTTGTTTCTGAGCCTCGTGTTGGGCACCGAGCCTCGCTCTCAACAATACCGAAAACGTGCAGCAAAACTTCAATGACGTCGCATGCTACATGTGTGTGCCCCTTAATTAAATTAGAAAAGTGCCATTATCTGTAACACGGTTCCTGTATCTTTGTAAATATTATTGTCATTATTGTACTTGTTTAGCCCTGGGTAGAAGTCTGGTTAAGCCCTGGGTAGAAGTCTACCCAGTGTCAACAATTCTTAAATTAGTTCACCCTGGTCTATACATAGTAAGGCCTCGACCTATAGTGGTTTAATAATCCGTGGTATACGTGCAGCCGAATTTCCGGTCAAATCTAAACAGACGCGCATTGATACGTGCACCTGTTCGCCCGCGGTAGCGGGGCGGAAACTTCGAAGAAGAAATAGATCCATCTGAAGAATATAATATAATTTGGATTTTGCTGCGAGCTCAAAAACCACAAATAAAAACTGCTATGCAGATGTTTCGTATACGTGCCGCGTGTGTCGCTGACAAATTTTTGACATGTAAAGCTCATGAAATAGCAATTATTAATCAAGCTTAGAAAGCGACGCCCTGGAGCACTGAACTTCTTCCGGTTTTCTTCCGCAGTTGACAGTTTTGATGAAATTTCCTCTGCCCTTAAAGATGACGTAGGCCTATACCCAGGAAACAAAAGATACGTTGCTGAACAAGTGCAATCTGTACATTGTTATTATACAAATATATGACCCACTGAAAAACGGATACAAACTTTACAAAGAATTGCAATTAGCCTTTTGTGTGTAACATTTGCACTATGGCTGGCACCCCGAATTGCTCATTTTAAAATGGAGGTACAGTGTAGAAAGTCCACATACTATGCTGTTGTTGTTGCTACGTGGTGCACGCCATCGCCTAGCAACCAACAGTCTGGATGCTTTATGCCATTCTCTCATACGGTGAACGCGGTTTGGATTCTGTACTTCACACCTTCCGCGTGCACCATTATGTCAATACAATTTAGTCTGGTCAAGTGGATACTAAGTCTACATGTGAAAGGAAGTACACCGGACGCTATCCATGCGAAACATGCAATAGGTCATCCTGAGATCTCAGGGAATTTCCACTCTGCAAAGCGACGTAACAATACAAGAATCCTTTAAATAGCAGCCAATCGCCGACGCGGACAACGGCCAGCATTACCGAGTACATGTATCACATGCATGCACGGTGTTTACAATCTGCGCCCGTTACATTTGAATGCCTGCAATCATGCTGCAATATACTGCCAAGCGTCCTGATTGGTCCAGAACAAGCGACAAGATTTCTGTCGCTTGTTCCACCGCGAAATGGGGCCTGTTTCAACAGGGCCACTGTAAGCAAGAGTTAGGGAGTGCGTTAAAGGGGCACTGTTGCAAGAGGGTGGCAATAGGTTAGTGCGCTAAATATTCTAAAGTACACTAAGCCGAAACCCGAATTTCCATCGTCCATTTGGAAAACGCCTGAAGCCCAAAGTGGGACACATGGTTGGTGCTCCTCCGTGACACAGCTGCGAAGAACATCCTATAGTTAACTTTTTCGGGATAAACACGGCTATTTTCCGGGGTATTTTCTATTTTTGGTTACCGTATCTGTTTTATGACATGTATTCAAACACTGTGCCCACTCCTTTTACACGTTTTACGACCATGTTCAGAAATTTCGGATATTTGAAATTATTTGTATCAGTACATTGACTAAATCTCGTTATGACCATCATGCATGCACCTCCCACGGGTAATCGCCTTACGTGGGTGTGCGAGACCCAGAATGAAGTTTCCACCTTGATTCAGAAATGTATCCGATTGCACATTTTCGAAATTGCTTGAATCCGGAATGTTCCTCTTGGGGTTGGCAAAAGTAGTGTTTGGAGATTTCATATTTCTTGTACAGTTGCACGAACGCAGGTTTTGTTTTGTATGGTGCCTAATCGCCGTAGTAATTTGCTCAATTGCAGTGAGTTAACAAAGTATGAAATTTGGCGAAACGTCTTCATTGGACAGATCAAATTCCTGGGCAAAATAAGATATAATGAGGTTACAGACTACAGTCAAAACTCTTCAAAGAAGACGTAAACCCAAGAAACAAAATACATTGTGTTGAACAAGACAGTGTAACAGGTGTAAAGAGTGGGTAAAACCAGCAGCTACTTTCTCCATATATAAGGGAACTGGTCAGAAATACTCGAAATGCAATCGTACAATTTGTTGGTGTCCCCCTTACGCGTAGTTGTTAAAAAATTCTCTCATATCTAACTGTTTGTAAATCATTATATATTATTCTACATAACAACCTTATTAAGAAATTGCTGCACAAGATTTTCTTTTAAAAATATTGTTAACTTGAAAAGGTCATTTTTACAAACGCATCAACATATCACACTTTGGCTCCCGTCTTTATGGAAATACCCATATAAAAGTGCAACACGAAAAACGAAACATTTAATCCAAAACAACAATTGCAGAATGGTGCTATATAACACAAGATTTATGGAATGACATAATGTGGGGGGAAAACCTTGCCGATAATGTTCGTGACATTAAGAGGTGCTTTCTGCGAAGCAATGCGAAATAAACATCCGGGAGAACCCCCTAATAATCCTAGTAGCTTTGGGGAAAATCAGGCGATATGTATTGCCAAGATTTTAGCAATTAGTTTTTCTGTCAGAAGGCTTTTACTTAATAAGAAAGAATAATGTTCGGTAAAAAAAGTGCAAACGCCGCACCACGCGCGTCGGCTGCTGTGCGCATTTGCAAAGGCTCATGGTATGGATAACAAACATTGCCAGCGAACTGTGCGTAAACCTACATGTACATGCATGAAGCAGAGGCGAATTGCGCAACTTTTTAAAACTCATTTTCGATGAAATTTAAAAGTATTCAGCATTAAAAAAAAACATATGAACCTATACCGACCAACATGTACCAAAACAGAAAAATAGCAAATGGGGGAAATCATTGGGATTTCCTTAGTAGCGGCAAAGAGTCCGAGTGTTTATAGCAGTGGCAATTTAAGGCAAAAAGATGAATTGAAAAGTTGGACTTAATTAGAAAGATCTATGGACATTATACAAATACAAGTTGATTCTGTACTACACAACTTTCGCATGCCCGCGGTCACATAGCAACAACCATTTAGTCTGGTCATCTGGTTACTAAGAGTGCATGTGAGAGGAGGTACGTCAGTACATCAGACGTTATTTATTTGAAACGTGCAAAAGGCTAATTATAAGCCGTGCTACAGTTAATCCTCATTGTGACAAGAGGTTCTTTGGACTTTGCAGATTAGCAGATAGCTTGTTATAAAGAAACCTTGTATTATCGGGAATGAAACCAAATAATGAAGAATAAAGGATCGTGACCAAAACATTTGCGTGTTGAATGCACAATGTTGTATTAACCGTTAGCGCGCTCAGTATCGAGGTTCAACGACTGTACCTATTTTGTAGACGCAAAAATTATGTTTACTCGAATGTCACAACTGCACAATGAAATATGACACCAAATTTCCCGCGCTTTTCCGCGAAGCACATAAAATAGTCTCATTACTTCAATCCTGCTCGTGGATATGTTGTTAGTTTGTAGAATTATGAGTTGACTAGATCGTGACGTCATTATAGGGACAATATCCCAAGGGTTTTGGCCAACGACCGAGTTTCGGAATATCGTTTGCACAGCGGTGTGCGTGTAATTATTCGATGCATCAGCAAAACAAGTTACAGGGCCTACACCTGTAACTGATGTGCTATAATACTTGAACCTGTTGCATGGTGACAGGAAAACAATTAACTTTCCTCCTCGGTCTGGCCTTCTCCACATTTATCTTACTCGGTTACTTTATATATCTAACCGGTTTTGGGTACGTAAGGAGACATTTCCATAGAAACGTGCACAGAACTTTAATGTCACTTATCTTTTTTTTTACCTAAAGCTAACGAGATGGAATTTGAAACATTAATGGTTTGTGCCCTAATAAGTCAGGTTTTGCCCTAAAAAGTCAGGTTTGCGCCCGAACTTGTTTGAATGAATTTTTGAAAATTAGGGAGACGCCGAAAATGTCTCCCTAATTCCAAATGTCCCCCGAATACCCCATTTTTACTCCTAAGGTGTCTCCCTATTAACCTATTTGTAAAAATAAATCGTTTCGCAATCTGTACATGAATCCACAGCCATCTTGTACATTTAGAAGTATTTTTATCGTAGGGTCGTCCTTGGTTTAAAGTCCGCCTAGTAGTCTCGCTGGGACGAAACCACTGACCTTTTTATGCAATGGACGGGTAAGCGTCCGCCATCTTACTCCAAAAATACAATGCCTTGTCTGGTCGGGTTTACTAATTTTACTTTAGTACGCGTGTTTTAAGTTGAATTCAAGCGATCGTATGGACCGAGAAGCAGTCTAGGTTAAGCATTATCTTGCCTGTAGTAAGATGGCCGATGCGCGTTGCTTCAATTCTGGCATATCCATCAGCTATTGTACATCCGTCTATGAATAGGGTTCAGTGGAAGCAACCATCCGCCAGCTTACTCCACGAAAGATAATGGGTGATGTCAGACTGTGTGTGTTACGTGTTAGTGTTAGTTTAACAGATCTGTTAACACGGCATTAATCTCAACCTCTAACTGAATGTCCAGGTAAATTGCAATCACAGAGGTTGAGCTCGTGTAACACGGACCGGAGGTCACAATTCTATGTCAGTGTTAGTGTTGAAAGTCGTGCACAACCATACCGTCTTGATATTTTCCAAGACGCCGAGTCAACAGATCTGTTACACTAACATTAACACTAAGACTACCACGTAACAGAGAATTGCGACCTCACTCACTGCAATTTGCGGTTATGCGCACGACTTTCAACATTAACACTAACACGTCCTGTTAACACGGCGTTTGTTCTGAGGTCACAATTCCGATTAAGATAACATATCTGTTAACAGATCTGTAACACTAACACGTAACACACACACACAGAATTGTGACCTCATCCAATGTCTGGCCTATAGACTGGTTCATAATACTTTCACGAGAGTAGATGTAATACAAGCGATCTTGTGAACTTGGGACTTGGGAAAGCGTTGTCTTGCCTAGAGTAACATGGCTGACGCGTTTCTTTAATTCTAGCATATCTATCTACTGTAGTGCATGTATATTTTTTATTTTATTTTTTATTTCAATTACAATGACCAACAGCTGCTGCTGACCGGGCCACTTTACATGCGGTGTAAACGATGAATGTAAGAGAATATATATAAATAACTTGGTCGGTGTTCCCGAAATGCAAGGTGCGCAAACCGATGCCCAGAAAACAAGTTTAAAAATGCCAAACTGGCTTATTAGATGCAGTACATGTACACGCTTAGCCTTGCAAAGAAAAGTACAGGTTCTGTTAAACGAAATAATTGGGGGGTGGGGATTATTTAGTCCATAAAATTCCTATGACTGTCGAAAACTTCCCCTGAAATGGTTTTGTCTGAATTAATTTTCGCCTCATGAGACAAAAATTATTTTCGCCCCAAAACCACTTCGCCCTGGACCAGTTCGCCCTAGACCACTTCGCCCAAACGCCACTTCGCCCACAAACCACTTTGCCCAAAACCACTTCGTGCGCAGGCCGTGGTTAAGGGGGAAGTGGTTTTGGGCGAAGTGACCGTAACACAGTTTTTGACTATTTTCTCAAAAGTATACGAAGCTGATTTTTACTGAGGTTGGTTTTAATCATGAATATCTTCAATCACACAGGGAGATTAAACTATTTGTAACGGTTTACCAATCATGTGTTCTACCTTTTAAAAAAATGTCTGCAGGTTTTGTTTTTTGTTTTTTTTACCATTTAGGCCTACATGGATATTTATGGTTTTCCGATGTATTACTGCATCTGGCTGAAATTTCTACAGGGCAGTTTATATTCTTTAGATATGTGATGCTGTTGGTCCTGTTTTTAAAAGTTTCTCAATCATGCATGTAATCTGTCTTTCACTTTGGATTAGAAATATTTTACAAACGGCGTTATCTCCGTGTGTGATTGAGGAAGCGTATGATTATAAACAAACATTGTCTATAAGTCAGCTCAGTATATTTCATCTACGTTTCAAGAAAAAAGAAAAGAAAAACTGTGTCTATGCTCTCAAGAAATTGTGTGAAGCCATATCGTCTCGTCTGGTTCCATGCACGGAAAATGGTACATTTTTCCCCCTCTGACATTTGATAGAAAATTGCGGGGGAGTCAGTTGTTATCCGGGACAAACTCAATGCTACGTTCAATATAGGATGTTTTCTGAAAGACTTGATCGGGATTAACCAAAGCTTGAGATAACAAGATATAGTTGGAAAAGTTACGTCAGACAAAACCAAGTTGTTTTAACGTAATTGAGTGCTTAATTCCATCAGGCTGGGACACTAAGTGTGACATTTCTTTATTTTCACAAAATGGTCAATATAAAGTGAGCAACAAGTCGTCATTTGTATTAATCATCTTGCGTGATATAATTGCTTTCATTGTTCTGGAATAATTTATTTAATTCTTCAATCTTGATGGAGTTCGACCATTTTTAATTAGTTGAAAAAAATTGTGGTCACGGACGTAACACGGGAACACCATGTTAATTTCGCTCATTTCTAAATTCCTAAAAGTTCTCCTCCTGAATTTGAAATTAGTACTTAGTTCTCGATATAAACAACCATTTGCAATCAGAATTAGAAGGATTTTAACTTGATTTTGTGTATATTGTTTAAGACAAATTGTTGAAAAACACTGAATGTCGCACCCACATTTGCACAAAACTTTGTGTAGTTGACTGTTGCTCCAATATATATATTTTGTGATAAACAATGAATGTTTGAATCATTTTAACCATTTTAATCATTTTAACCAACATATGTTCAAAAAATAGGGTAAAACATTTTTCGGATGTAGCATGGACACTGTGTCTCAACTTAATAAAAAATTACTCAAATACGTACTATATAGGTTTCCAGATTAGTCACACTGTATTAGATTATCGTTTGATTCAAGTTGATGTATTGATATCTTTTCTAGACCTTTTGCAACAATTTGCAAAGGAGCTGGGGCTAGATATGGCAAGCATTTTGTACAGAAACTTGTACATCTCTGCATGGGGATATCACAGCATTTTGCGATTGTATTTTCATTTCTTTAAAGGGTTGAAAAATAATCTCCCTCTACATTTTTTTCACAAAACTATAATATTTACTAATTGCCAACAATTAAATAGTGAGAAAATCCAATTCAATTCAAAAGAGGTGCAGTTTATAAAGTCACATTCTATGTTGTTGTTGCTACGTGGTGCACGCCTATGCCTAGCAACCAACTGTCTGGTTGCTTTATACCATTCTCTCATACGGTGAACGCGGTATTGATTCTGTACTTAACACCTGCCGCGTGCACCACGTAGCAGCAAACAATTAGTCTGGTCAAGTGTATACTAAGTGTGCATGTGGATGGAGGTACGTACTAGGCAGACGCTATTCAAACATGCACAAGGTGTACATGGGTTTTGAAAAAAAATATGTTAAGGGGCTAGTTGTTTTTTTACTCTTTTAGGCAAATGTTATCTCCTCAGAACAACTGAGAACAACTCAGAACAACTCTTCAATATTGAGGTACAAGAAAGACATTTGAAGAGAACTTGAGCTTATTAGCTTATTTGTCACAATTATTGTGCCCCATTAGCATTTTTTTCTTCGCTGAAAGAACGTAATAACCCTTTATTTTCGCATGTGCAACTAATTGACATATTTCAGGAGGAATGATAAGTATGGAATTGCAGTATTTAACAAGAGATCAAAGTGAAATTTGATTCCACAATCTATTAGCCATTAAGTATCTTGACGTTCGCACTCCCCCACCCCCGCTTTTGTCCCTCTAGGCCAATTTGTGCGTCATAAAAGTAAAACCTGCACGCTATTTGCGAAAGGACGCCTTCATTATTTATTTTATTTCATTGAGCAAACCAACAGCAGAGTCGAAGCCAATTACAAATTGGTATACGAGAGAAGATGAGGGAAAAGAGTTCGGTTTTAGAGGCGGGTGAAAACCGTATACAAGAAGATAATGTGCAGTAGGGATTGAAAACCCAACCCATATGCAAACCACAACGTCCTATGAAGTTTCATAATTTTCACATTTGTGACGTCAGTTACGGTGGTAATTGGGTATAAACATTCGTTGGTAATCTGAAACGTATATTGCTAAAGCGCAGGGAAACAGCTCATTGGTTTTAGTGTAGACCCAGTAACCTTGGCAAGCAACACACAAAGGGTGACGTTTTCACTTTAGTAGTCTATTGCTATATACAGAATTTGTAATGTCCCATTTTTTATTCAACCATTTGACAAGGAAACAAAACACACACAATTGAAAGAAAGAAGTGGCTCCAACTATCTAACGCAATGGTTCCGCCCAAGATGGTATATTTTCACGAGAAAACAATAATTGAGAATAAATTTATATTTAAATGCGCGTATACACGCAATGTTTTTACATCAGCAAGGGAGCCCTCATGTGAACGAAACTAGTCCCTGGATACCCAAGTATCTAGTCTGGTTCCCGGACCGAAAGATTCCCGACTGATCTTTAGGTTTGGCAGCCGCTAGTATACATGTTAGTCCGTCATATTGAAACAGTAGGAATTCCTCCCGTTTCCGAAGATTCCAGAAGTTACCCGATGCACGTCCGGACGTTATCGTTAATAGTAATTGTTTCGAGAATTTGAGTTGACGCCGCGTGACGCACCGCCGCGTGTTTATTTATGATGATGCAGATAAGGTTTGAATTTGATGTTTGATGCTATAATGGACATGTGTAATATTTTTAGGTTAATATATTAAATTTTTATTGGCCAAATATGGAATAACGCCTTTCAAATTGTTATACACTCGTGCTTTGAAATTTAACGGTTATGCGCTCTTAAAAATAAACGCATGACGTTATACTACTATTTTAAACACTATACGGCAGCCGGTTCTCATATTCATTCGTTGTATGTGGAATATGTGGAGCGGGAACCAGTCTACATGGTATCATAGCTCCGTTTTCCGTGCAGTACAGGCAGGGAACCAGCCTAAATATAACGATGGCTCTGCACAATTTATTAAAAGCATGAACGCATTTTTTTATTGTTTTCGCGGAACGTAGATGAGGTATTATTTTATTTTGTGAAGACAGTACCTTTAATGTAGATCTTGTACTTCATGTCTTTTCATTATGTACAGTTACGAAACTCGAAAACTCGAGAACTTTCAACATTTTCCAATGTTACATCACAAATAAAAACATGTCGACCTTTTGAGTAATCCGGCAAAACACGGTTCATCTTTCGTTCTGCAGCCAAAACCGACGGGCTAAGCTTTACTTCAGCCCACACGTCTGTTCACACTCCCCCGGCCTGTCACTCAAAAACGTGCAAACTTAAAGCGCAAAATAATTATTATTGAAAATAACAAAATTATTGTCTGTGCTCAGGGGCACTAAATTAAAAATGTATGTATTTCTAGGTTAGCCAAAGTTATTAGCAGCAATTTTATACAAACACAAACAACGTCACACACACACAGATCATCAAAATGCTACAATTTGCTAACAGACGAATTCCGCGTACATTGGACAATAATTAATTAAAGCCCAATGCCTCATTTGCAGTGACCCAGAATAATTGTACTTCAATGAGTTGACAAGAAAATCCCGACAAAAAGTGATGTTGACAATGGTAACACCACATTATTTTTTTTGTGTAAAATGGTACCTTTGTGGGAGAAATTGCCAACTGAAGGTGCTATTTAAAACAAAAAAAACGTTTGCAAACGAATTTGTTGGCCAATCATGCAACACAAAAACAATGTATGCATTTTTATGGTTTTCTGAAGTATTACTGCATATGTGGCTGAAAATTCTACAAGGTAGTTTATCAACATTATTCTTTAGTTCTGTAATGCTGTTGTTCCTGGATTTTGTATAAAAAAAGGTTAAGTTTTATCTTCAAATAATAAAATGGCCTTTAAAGTGTCTAGAAAAAAGAGGATAAAATGAAGGAAAAGCAACAATTTGATGCAGAAATTTATGCTATTTATACATGAAGAATAAGACAATCCTGCAAAAGAAAATCCTTTGGGAACAACCAGGAAATTCTCTTCCAGCAAATTTAATTTAATTGCAAAAACGTTACTTTAAACGTTAAAATTGCATTACATAAATATATTATATATACATACATTTGAAGAAGTGCCGATTTGACGAAGCTCAAATAGGACATAGTTATGCACTTGGATTGTTCCAGATTACAGGTTGTTCCAGTTTCTTTCACGTGAGGGCACCCTTGTAAATAAATGTGTGCGCGGGAACACACACTTATATCAATTCATCTTCAATTGTCGTTTTCTTGTAAAAAAAAGATATAATTTCGGGTAGAATCATTGCATTGGACAGTTGGAACCACTTATATCTTCCATTTGAGTAAAGTTTTCCGATCAAATAGTTGATTACATTTTTTGGAACATTGCAAATCCTGTATAAGGCCTTTAAGACCTATAATCCATAGGGTAGCTCACTGCGTACCAACCCAACAACTTAGCGGGCCAGAACATGTGTCCTTGAGCAAGGTACTTAACAACAATTAATCTATCCTTCGGAAGGGATGCAAAGGATTAAGCCGTTGGTCCAGTGTGTTGTGTAATGCACTTAAAAGATCCCAAAGTAAGGCGATTCCCTGATGTCTCTGGCAGTCAGCTGCCACTGGCGCCACCCACCCATGTATCTCGATGTTTAGGTGGAATACACTTGTAAAATTCATGCAATTCTGAACGGGCTGCGAAATTTAGTTCCTTAAGCCCATTAAATATAATAAATAAATAATATTTGTTTGTAACTTTTTTCTACAGTTGTATACAAGATGCTTGTCCCGGGGGAACAACCTCTCCACCTGGGGGAGTTTTGCTCTTTCCGCCTAGCATAGGCCCCGAACACCGGTGTAGCATCATGAGTACGGCCAGCTCAACTCTAGCGTGTAAGTTTGGTTTTACTCGCATATGAGGCAACTTTCTGAATGACAAAATATGTGGTATACATCATGAGAAACCGAATATAGTTCGAATAACGGCTAATATCTGTGTATCATTCGAACAACGGGTGATATCCGTTGTTCGAGAGGCTCTACTTCCCTCGAGCGATGGGTAGTATACGTTATTGGAGGAACTCCGCTTCCCGGTCCCTTGAACGACAGGTGATATCCGTTGTTCTAGGTACTCTGCCTCCCTTGTATACGACGAAAAATCCGTTGTTCGAGTGACTCTACCTCTCTCGAACGACGGGTAATATATGTTGCTCGAGAAACACTACTTCCCTTGAACGACGAGTAATATCCGTTGGCACGACCGGAACCGGTGGTCGAGTCTAGTCGACTGCATGTACACAATTTTGTTAAAATGTCGATTCTTGACCAGAACAGAACTTTGTTGAATACGGTGAACTTGTGCATAACAAGGAACTAATCGACCAATCACTTTGGAATTGCTTTCAAGACGGGTACTAGGTCAAAGAGGACCTGTTTAAACAAAATAAAATTTGACATTTTCTGTTTCTGGAAAAATCCTGCAGTTAACGGTTCTCAGATCATTAACTTTGTTGGGTTTTCTACTTGATTGAACCTGCGTTTGATGAGTTGACCCCTGTGGCCGCACGTCTCCCAAACAGCCATAAAAGTGCAGAAGCTCAGGAAGGCACTTCAGGCACAGTGGCGCACCCTGCCTCAGCGGCTCTTACGGAGGCTGGAGTAGCATACACGTTACACGTTACTGGCCGATAAAATATGTTACACCTTTCAGCCTCCTCGATCTTTCGGTCAGAGCATACTTTGCGTTTCTTTTTTTTTAAACCGTTGACAATCTAACCAGTATTTGTTGTTAATTTTATGGCATTTTCTGCAAATAAGGCCCTTTATGCCATCAACTATACGGTATAGCTTTAACTTTACTTTATTATCAACTCAAGATGACGAAGAAGGAGATGCAGTTTTGGAAGTGGGAGGAAAACCCCCACAAAATTGAGCACATACCGGTACACATACGGCACTGACGCAGATGTAACAATGTTCTCTGCTATTTGTTCTGTGGCTAACATTAATGAAGTATTTTGAAAACCTTTTGTTTTGATCAACTTTGTCCTTTGAGTTAAGCTTCCGATTTAATACCTGACCAAATCTCCACGGCTTTAGTTCGCGACTCTTGTGAGTCGTGTGGGGGCGGCGCAAGGGTTTTGACATGGCGAAACCGTGGCCGAAAAAAATATGATAGCACTGACATTACGAAAAAGAATATAACTGTTACATCTCGAGTTAGGCATGAAATGGGAAAGCATACTCCGTGTATAGACCAATGTTGGAAGGGGCACTTGAGATTGTTTTTCCGCGCGGTGAAAGAAAGGTTAGATAGTGCCGCCTGTTACAGGAGTTTTTGCCCCGGGATTAAAGGTAAATTGACTTTACTCGGCGCTGAATTCACATTGAAAGTTTTTCTTCGTAAGCACTGATTTAGTGGTGTCTATA
Source organism: Henricia sp. BOLD:AAB3569 (assembly GCA_037783545.1). Classification (NCBI taxonomy): domain Eukaryota; kingdom Metazoa; phylum Echinodermata; class Asteroidea; order Spinulosida; family Echinasteridae; genus Henricia; species Henricia sp. BOLD:AAB3569. The sequence goes on along the minus strand of JBBELK010000333.1, from coordinate 132,590 downwards.
AACCCGATGCCTTTACCTTTAAAGGTACTGTGCCCTCATATACCTTGATTCTTGCACGTTAAAGGAGCATTACATCGTTTGCAATGACCCGAACATTTTATTCCTGAGTTGACAACAAAAACAAAACGTACTCAAAGTGTTGATAGCAGTAGTAGCAAACATTACATGGATTTATTTTCATCGCAAATGGCACCTTTCTGCATAAAATTAATTGAAATTATCATTGAGTCAAAACAAAATCTCTGCGGACTACAATTAACCAACATTCGTCTTTAGATATTTAATGTCATTGTTACGGGAATTTGTGAACAAAATTCATCTTCAAATTTGTAAGATTGCCATCCAAAAATAACTGGAGTAAATGTACCATGATGTACCCTCGTGCTATTCAAGGTGTAAATATATTCGACCGTTGGTCTCTTGCTAAAGATTTGCGCCGTGATGAAGGCACTCTGCAACTTGTGCCGCTATAAAGCCGGTGATGTTTATACCACGCATTACATAAGCAAGTCACGCGTGGGACAGATGACATTTGCATATGGGTCTGTCCACAGTAATGGGGTACATTTCTGTAACATTCAAGATATTGGGTCCCAGTTCACTTCAAATGTCTTAATTTTATCTTTAAATTATCAAGCTAAACTGAGGAAATAACTTTTTCACCAAGGAGTAAGAAAAATAGTCCTACAACATACATTTGTGAAAACCTCGTGCACAAATTTTCCTATTACGCATGTAACAAAGACGGAAAAAAATGTCACAAAATTGTCTGTCCACGTTACCTACGTAATAGGAAAATTTGTACACAAGCTTTTCAAAAATGTATGTTGTGGCAGCAATTTCTATACCTTTTTGGGCAAAGGTTATCTCCTGAGAACAAAACAAGGACATTTCTTTAATTCTGAGATAAACTAAAGACATCTGAAAGGAATTATTGACTTGTTTTTCAAATGTACCCCATTACTGTGGACAGACCCATATAGATGAATGTCGCAACTGAAATGAGACTGGCCTTGAGACATCTCAAAGGAATATTTATGTTAATTATCCTAATCTTATTTTGGTACATCGTTTTATATTGTATCAGTTTCAGGGGTATTTGTTATTGTTCAAAAATTTTCCAGTTCTTGGCAAAATATATCTTTAAGATGAAACGTGACCGCGCGACAGACCTCGAACCGACCAAAAAAGGTACTGGAGTGGTCCTTGTGTTGAATTGCACCACAGTGGCCATTAACCAACTCCATCTCAGCGCTATGGGAATAAAAATGGATACAAAATGGAATACATATGGGCCTATATTTCCCCTCGAAACTGGCTTTCAAGTGTAAGTATTTCATGATGAACGATAGTATAGAAATCCTGCTGTTAAAACGTCGATCGAGCCGACCGTTGTGCTAAAGATGCATTCTCTGCTAAATATTTTGCACCTTTCATCATCAAATAAAATTTGGTTTAAATCTAACTACAGAAATGTTAAAAACTAGAAATATGATGGAATGTGTGCGCTACGCAAACATGTCGCAGCTGGGACAAAGTTTGATAGCCTGAACATGGCGACTGAATTGAGATTGACCATGAATGTCGGGGTACGAAAATATCCAAAAGTATCTAACTACATCACAAAAGGGAACCAGGCCGTTGTAAATATGCTGATAGCTTAAAACTTGTGAATTGTATTCGCAATATTGTTTACATAGAAAGACATATGGTTTATTTTTGCCCATTTTGATACCCCATTCGCGCATTTTTGTTCAATATTAACAAAGCAGTGCAAAAAAAAGACAAATTGAAAAGTGGCACTTAAAGCAATCAATGATTGTAATAAAAATGTAGGTACACAAGGCATCTAAATTCGATACTCTTTCACTTGCTTTTATTGACTTTCTTTCCGTGGTGATTTTGTACCGTACCAAATATTGCGTTTGTTACTTTGCTCAGTTGTGCTCCCACGCAACACCGAGATAATAATTGGATACATTGGGAAAACCCTATAAGGGAGTATATCCCACTGAACATCATAGCTCATCTGGTAGAGCATCTGCTCGGTGTGTCAGAGGTCCCGAAGTCGACTTCCCGATGAGGAACATACGATTTTCTGTCATCCAATGTTTGGTTATGACCGCTTAATATAATAATGAAGTTCAGGCTAATACCGTTTACGTGTAGTTGGTGGCATAAAGGGCCTATATGCAAACATATCGTAAAATTAATAATTAAAACAACAGGGGGCACGATTGCAAATCGTTTCGGCGTGAATAAGGTTGATAAAGATAAGGTTTATTTTATGGTTTATTAAATAAATAGTAAATAGCTGCCCTGATATGAAATTCTACCCAATTTGGAATACAGTCAAACCTCAATAATAAGAACACTGTTAATACAATATTTTACTTAAAAAGGACAATATGAAGTCCAAAATTCTTCTTCTTCATTCTGTTTTTATTCGTAATAATGCAAGGTTTCTGTTATAACAAAGTTTTCTGTATAAAGCGTCGCAAAGCTGACATAGTGACGAATATGCAGTGTTAAAGTTAAGTATCTAAAGACACTTATAGACTGATACAGGTTACTTTCTTTGGGGGGTGGCGGGGGATTTGAGCAAGTTTGAAATCGGTTGATTTATTCATTTTTATTTTTTCTTCTTCTATTTTCAGCCGTAGCAGCAGTGCACTTACAAGGTGAGGAATTTGTGAAAAATATTATGCATTTCCCTTTTCCCTGTTAAAGCCCATATACATGATTTTTAATCAACCACTTGACCGGAGAAAAACCTTTCTCAAATGTAAGATAAAAGTGGTTCTAACTTTCCAATGCAGTGATTCCGAGATAACATCTTTTATGAAGAAAACAACAATTAAACATACATTTATATAAATGCTTCGCACAATATCTTGAAAGCATAGACGCGATTTTCATTTTTGTCCCGGAACGTATAGATTGAGTTACCGAGCTGAGTTATGCACAGGTTGGTTTTTTTTTTATCATACACATCCCCAATCACACATGGAGATAACGCCGTTTGTGACATTTTTCCAATCATATAATCTGTCTACTTGACCGTTCCGCGCCACCTTTGTTGATTGTTTTGGCCAGTTGTATTCGAACTTGACGTCGTGAGCTGTACAGCTCTTCTCCAATGAATATTGAGAGTGCGATTTTTAATTTCCTGTTTTTTCATCTGCTTCAAGATTTTATCGAGGCCAGTGCCACATCGAGGTTCGACTGCAACGGGTTGAACCAAGAAAACAACGATGTTGTCGGTAAGAAATCCTTCTCCATTTCAAAATACGGTATAGACCGTATCGAATAGCTGCCATCTTGTATGGCAGTTTCTTTGTTCCGTGAGGACGTGCATGGTTGCACATGTTGTGATTACATTGTTGACCAATTTAAACAACAAAAATTGCCCTATAAGATGGCAGCTATTTGATACGGCCTATTAAACAGTATGGTTAAAATCTACTATAGGGGCCTGAATGAGATTGCTGGTTGCTCGCCACCATGTAGCAACAACGACGTAGTATGTGACTTTCTAAACTGCACCTCCATTTGAAAGGCTAATTGGAAGGTACATTTAAATAGGCCTAATTATATTTCCCGGTATTGTTTTGTCAACAGAAACCAAAAGGAAGTTACATGCCCTCTTCAAGAAGAAGTTTGTAAGTTGCCTTTAATTATATCAAAATGTACTTGGGAAAATGGGAAGTTTTTCTCACCATTTTGTACCAAACTGCCACATTCTTGGCGACCATTCTGGGGTTACTTATGTTTATAGTTCCGCATATATATTTTGATATGAATATAATCTAAGGTGGCATAGAGTGAAGCAAAACTTAAAATAATAAATTATAAGTTTAAATCATAAATTATATCCAACATTTTATTTTATTTCATTCCGTAAGGATTGGTTTTAGGACTTATATCTTCCTTTTTATGTCATACGATTAAAATGGTATACATCACAGATTCCAAATATTACCATTAATATTCAGATATACTTAAAAAAGACGGGGTAAATTCATCCAAATTTCACGATTTTTGTCTTCTTTTCATGGAATGACCCGTACACGAACTTTTCGAAAAAGAACAGCTAAGGAAATCGGTGTTTTAGTTATCGAGTTTTGTTTTTTGCTTCTTGTTTTTGCGATAAAACATGTTATTCACGTGCGTTGACACGTGCCCATAAAATTTCTATCCTAGATTAATAGGAATTAGAGGCTTCGATTGCCAAAAAATAGAAAATACACTAAACCGGGAAAATAATGCAGTGTCGAGGTTTTTTACAGGCCCTCCGGGAAAGAATCTATGACGTGTTTTGACTTAAACGCAATATCGTTATGATCTTTAATGTGTTCTTCTGGGCTGTACAAGATTTAGCAGACGTATCTTCAGAAAAGAAAACATCCATATTTATAAGTTTTTTCTTGAATCCATTTTCTCCAAGGGCAAGGACAAAGACAAAAGTATGATAGACGACATCACGACTGTTTTCACAAACTTTAAAATCAGAGACCAAGACGAGTTTGAATTTGCAACATACAAAGTAAGTACTACAAGGGGCAAATTGAAAAATTGGGCAATGCACGCAAAAAAGGCATCACTTTACATCAAAAACTGTTTAGCATTTAATGCCGCAATTTTGGAAACAAAAGCTTTTGCTGCGTGGTAAACTGCACAACTTATGCTACCTCAGACAGCCAATCAGTGCGCGGCTATCATCATTGCGCATGTCAGTGGTGTAAAAAGTCGTCATGGTGTTTTGTATTGAGTCTTCTGATTAGTTCAATATTTTACTGCGGCAATTCATCATATACAGTAATGTACCGAATGGCTCGCCAGCAGCGGCTCCTGTCGTTCGGAAAATGCATTTGTTTCCAGAAGATTTTAATACCGCCAATATGGTTATTTTATTTTTTCTTTGCATGAACATCATTTTATAGTGGAACGTAACAATTCACAAAAATATCAACCGATGTCTTTACTAAACTGAAAATGAATCCATTTAACCCTGCGCTGCACTGAGCAACAATCCATGCATCGCTGCACCACGGTACTGTTTACAACAGTCCATAGATATTGGGTGTTTTGGTGTAATAATCATATTGGGTGGGCACAATCTTTATTAAAGACCATACCAGAGGTCTTTCACCTTGAACAATGACAGGATGATTTATATCCTGAGGCGAAAGCCCCTGGAATGAATGGCTTTCGTTTTGTACACATACATATGGAGGCCTGCCAGACAGTCTGGGCTTGCCCTGGAAAATGTGGGTCACCGTGACATAAAAGCGCACTCACCATGTTTTTTTTTGTCTTGTGCTTTTTTTGCTTTTTTGTTCTGCCTGAAAGGGAAAATTGTGAAAAGTTTGAAAAAAAATTTGGCCGAACAACTTATGAACAACAGTACGTTCGTGTGTTAGAGGACTGTCAAAACTAAATTCAAGCGAAAGTTTGCGTTTGTTGTCTTATATATATATATTTGTATTTGTTTTATATTTTTCATTTCCCAATAGGACAAACATTGGAGGGACGTGATCTTAGAGGTTGAAAACAATAACACGAACCACCTGGTGCAGTCGCCGTCCCAAGAGGAGGTCAAACGGAGGGACAAGGTTTGGGAGCTGTTCCGGAGTGAGTGTGTCTACCTCATCGAACACATCCTTGTCTTGAAAAACGTGAGAAATCCGTCCTCTATCTGTTTCTTTTATCGTGCAGTTGCAATGGGTGGCGAACCACTGATGTTTCACGTATTCTAATCTGCAAAAAAACCAAAAACAAATAATGATGCAACAGCCGTTTAATTTGCACCCCTTGAATTTGCTTAAATAAAAAATAATTATTAATTAATATATTACATTTATATAGCGCACATTCCATATGGATAAGTTCACGTGCGCTGCACATTATAATGAGTTTTATGAAGCTGTGTTTGTACCTAAACGTCGAGATACATAGGTAGGTGGTGCCATTGGAAGCTTTGAGTGCGTTACACAACACAATTTAGCTTTACATCCACCCTAAGGATGGGGCAAGTGTGCTTAAGTGTCTTGCTCAAGGGCACAGGTACCACGGCAGGGTATCCAACCCGCAATCCCAAGTTTTCACTCGAGTGTTGCGAGCCAGTGACCCAAACCACTTGGCCATGATTTTACAGAACGACAGTACATGTTGTCAGCGCGGAGGATTGTTTGCAAGAAAATATGCAATTTCCCGGTTATTAACTTTCAAATGACAGACCTGCCCACCCCACCCCGTAAAAAAAAACCCAAATACGTTAACAAAGTTAAGAAATGACATTAAATGATTTAAGGTATGCATGTATCTGATAGCATATCTAAAGCATATCTGATGATTGATATTATAGCTATATCACTCACTAGAGTGGTATACATGTACCTTACGTGCTCACTTATCAGATATATCTCAAAGGTGATAACATATGGCATATCTGATGAGTGATAACATACGGCATATCTGATGAGTGATAACATACGGCATATCTGATGAGTAATAACATGAGGTATATCTGATGAGTGATTACATGAGGTATATCTGATGAGTTATAGCATAAGGAATATCTGATGAGTTATAGACTAAGGCGTATCTGATGAGTGATACCATAAGGTATATCTGATGACTGATACCACAAGGTGTATCTAATGAGTAATAACATAAAGTATATCCAATGAGTGATAACATCTGATGAGTGATAACTTAAAAGGCCTGAAATGCTAAATAACTTTATGCACAGTTTATTATACATATGGAGGATTACTTGCTTAGAAAGACAATACTACTGTTCATTTTGATGCTCCATGAATATCACAGAAAGAGAGCGCTGTTTGGGGCATGTCACTTTAGGAACACACAACAGAAAAGCAAAGAAAAAACATAAGACTTCAAACTGGAATTGTGGAAAATTGCTGCAGTTTCCAGCCTTGGTTTTCACATGGCTTACAACAGGCAACATATAAAACAAACCAAAACAATCATGGGTTGCAAAAGTTTCAGGAAATTAGAGAAAATACCCAGATATTTTGTGTATGCACAGTTGAATGAGATTTTCCTGTGTTTGCCTAATGTGACATCACAAACTTGCTCATGAATATGTAAATGCATTAGCATAAAAATAAAAACCTTGATTTTAACCCTTTAAACGACTTCCAAGTGCATGGGTTTTTTTATAAATGAATGGAGCAGTTCCATAGCATAGATTTCATTGATAAAAATACCATTTCAAGGTATTATCTGATGAGTGATAACATAAGCTCTTTAAATATGTCTATATATAAATTACGGCAGAAATCTCATTTTTGTTGTTACGAGTGGATTTGGGAAAATGTATATTTCAAGATGAAATTACTCATGAGCACTCAGTGACCGATTTGTCAATACACTACTAGAGTGTGACGTCCGTTTACCAGGGCAACTGGGTCTAAACATTCGCTGGTAATCTGAACGTATATTGCTAAAGCGCAGGAAAACAGTTCACTGGTTTTAGTTGTACACCCAGTATCCTTGTCAACGCACAAAAAGGTATAAACGGGCACTTTAGTCTTTAGTACTCTATACTGACAGAATATTGATATGTTTCCCGATTTAATGATATTTCGGTTTATATCTACCCAAGACCTGGTTGCATGTGCAAGTATGCTATTTTACAAGCTCTTCTGAGCCCTTAAACATCTTTCAAATCCATCATATTCTGCCAATAATCCAACTGACATTTGAAATCTAGACAAAAGGCCGTTCACACAATTCACTGCTGAACGAACCATTTTTTCTCTCGAAACATTTATTTTCAGCCGGTGAGTTAAGTCAACCCATGCACGGTCAGTCGCATGCATAGCTCGATAAATATTAAAGAACTTCATTTGATAAAAAAAAAATCGCCATTGACGCCTTAAATCCCGTGATCCAACACCTTGTCGAAGAAATGCACCTGTGTGTGATTTAGCCTGTGCATTTCCGATCGGCGAGTTATCAGCATGGGCTTTAAATCTCCGATTTGGGGGATATTGGGCCGAATACATAAAACTAGCAACTGCTAATAAGAAGGAGCATCGAGCAGAAGCATAAGCTCATCAAGCAGAAGCAAACGCAAAAGCAACTTGCTTGAAAACATATTCATAACCCTTTGCTCTGGATGACAGCTTTTTCTTAAGCTTCCTTAGCAATTGCTTGGGGTTCTGAACAATAGCGCTATTCATCAATGGACACGCGTATTATGTAAGAGCTTTGTATAGACGCATGGGTTCGCTTTTCGTCCTCATTCGGTATCCAACCATTCTCAGGCATAAATTTGTGGGCCATGTAGCCCGTTCAACATGCATGTTTGTCGAAATAAAAACAGTTAGTGATAGCTTTCTTGTGAGATATCTTAGCGAATAATCCTGCTTCTGTACATTTTAGACCTATTCTGATCGTACTAAAGGTAGATAACGGTTTATAAGGTTAATAATGGTAAATCTTGTGTGATAAGCAAGAGGTCAAGCTACCATGTAAGGATCTTGTAACACTGCAAGCAATTGCTGAATAACACAAGCAAAATGTTGTTGTTATGTATACGTATTTAGGCAATTGCTAATCAAGGTGGCATTTGCTTGCAAGAAACAAGCTTTTGCTTTTGCTTAAAGCTAGACACTTTTGCTTGCTAGCAACTGCTTATTTTTATGTATGAAGATGTAAGCAAAAGCCTAGAAAAAGCAATTGCTAGTTTTTATGAATTCGGCCCATTGTCCCCATGTACTGCGTAGCCCCTGGTGGAAAAACGATTGGCTTTGAGCTCTCACAAAGGAAAATAAAATTTAAAAACAATTAAATAAATAGGACAAAAATTGTCCCTAAAGTTTCCCAAACGAACTCCTTAGCAACATAATATTATATTTTGTATACAAATTATCAAAATGAAACTGCGACTTTCCCGCGTTTTCATGTATTCCATCCTACAGGTGTTTCAAGAACCGCTTCGCGCCTTGCAATGTGAGGGTTACCTCATGTACATCGAGCCCGCCAAAATCTTCTCAAATTTAGACGAGCTAAGCCAGGTAGGTTGCTATGGCAACAGGGGTATGCTCAGTAATTGATGAGATTACGTGGAGGTGGCGACATTATATATTTATTTCTCGATTCTGTGAACAATTATTAGGAGTTGACAAATGATATCCAAATGTTAAACATTAATGTTACAAAGGAAATGTGTACTTTTAAACAAATATGGTTTTATTGGGAAATAAAGCTGTTTCTGAATTAAAAATACACACCAATCATTGTTAGACGCTGGGTAGACGGCTTGGCTACTTTCCATAGAATCGCTCCCATGCAGCACCAAGAGAAAAGTTGGGTTCGTTGGGGAAACCCGAGGAAGTATACCAAAAACAAAATCATACTTTGTATTTTAGACATCGATAGCCCTGTGAAAAACGCCGTTTTCATACGGCTGTTGTTTGCACCTTGTCGTGTTTGGTCTGTGGTGTGCGGCGTGCGACGCGCCCTCTGGGCTGGTGGCCTGTCAAATCTCTTCTCTTTTGTCTCGGAAGACTTTCTGAGACAGAAGAAACAAAACAAAAACGTAGGAGATTCGACAGGCCGCCAGTCCGGATGCGCGTTGGAGACTAAACACAGGAGTCGGACTTGGACAAGTCTACGCCTTACCGTAAGTTGAATTATTGGCGGACCGCCAATAATTCGAAACATTGACAGTAATTGTTCAATAACTAAACGTTGGTCGATTTTTTTTGTTGATGTCTCATTTGAAAGCGTATAACGTTTATGTTTCTAGAAAAATATAAAGATTTTGTTTTCTTTTTCGAGGTGCCACACCCAAAACGCACGGATAATACATCTTTAAGGATATGACGTGTGAGAGGAACCATGTTTTCCCACATCTAATGAATATTCCTCCACTCAATAAAGAAATAGGCCACCGGCCTTTGAGACTTGATTTCACCCTGATTATTTTTATAATCTAGAACCTGCAAAACATGCTTAAATTAACAAATTTCTTACCACATAAGATTTTGGGCTCTAAAATACCTTTTCTTTAGATTATTGGATCCACGTTTTAGTGGTCATAAGCAGAAACATGTTTCTCTTTGGCCTATACTCACTGGTCCATCTACAGTTTAATTTTGATAATAAGAGCGCTGTCAAGACAACATTCTGCTTATAACAAGTAAAATAAAATTACATGTCCCAGTTCCTTGTTCTTCATTTTTTTCCATTCCTGATAATACAAGATTCTTATACCAAGGTACGTAATTCGCAAAGTCTAAAGGACCTCTTATTAACAAGAATTGAGTACAATAAAATGGAGACATCTAGAATCAAAACACATCAGATAGTAACATGATATGTGTGCACACGCTTCAATTTACTACGTGTTATCGGTGTATGGAGGGGAGGTTTCATCTAGATATAAATGTATTTAAGATGAGTTGTATTTGTACGGCTGGGTCCTGATCTAAATCAACGACATCGATTTGTGATCTCAATGACCCAGATTAAAGTTTGCCTGGAAGGGACTTGGGTTCCTTAGCAACACACTGACTAAAACCACGGGTAATGCTTCTGCTTAATGCGTTCTCCGGACTTAGTTGTAAGCCACACTTACATCGGGACAGATTACAGGATCGGAAAGCTGTTATGTCTCCATGTGTGATTAGGGATGAGAAAATAAAACCGGTTAGCTCAGTACTTTATCCACGTTCCGAGAAAACAATGAATAACTGTGTCCATGTTTTCAAGAAATTCCCAATGTCCCCAAGTTTTATATAAACCATTTGACCGGGACAAAACCTTACAGGAATGGAAGATAGAAGTGGTTTTAACTGTCTAATGCGACGATTCCGCCGGATATGATATATTTTTTATAAGAAAATGTGAAAATGAATTTATATAAATGCGTGTGCACGCGCAATTTTTATACGTGCTTCTTCATGTGAACGAAACTATAGGTCCCTGACTATCATGGTATTATGGCTTCGTTGTATCTAAGAACGACGGTACTTAACAGGTTAGTTTTTTATATCATACACATCCTCAGTCACACGTGAAGATTGTTTGTAATGGCTTTCTCATTCTAAAATCTCTTCAATCTTTATACAAAATAATTCTTCTGAGTAACTAAGAATATATGAGTCTTTCCATAAAAACAGGAGCCAAAGTGTGACATTTTGATGCATTTGTAATAATGGCCTTTTCAAGTTACCAAAATTGTTTAAAGAAATTTCTGTGCAATTTCTAGATAATGTATAATATTTCAAATAATTTACAAACGGTTAGACATGACTTGTCTTGGTATCATAGTCTTGAAAATGTTTATGAAAATTGTTGCACGACGAAGGGGGGTAGGGGTGGGGGTGGGGGGGGGGGGGGGGGTTGGCAGCAATGCATTGTTCAACTCTTGCGATTACATTTCAAGTATTTTTTACCAGTTTCTTTCTGGAAAAGGTAGTTTCTGATTTTACCCAGCTGTAGAACCTGGACTTCCTGATTCAAATTTTGAGGTTTTAAAATGGTCACACTTGCATTTAGAAGATCGCACTAGTTATGTTTTGGGTAGTATCAACAGGTAAAGGTGGTGTTCGATTCATGAGGCCATATATTCTTTATATGCAGGGGGTAATCGTTCTTTGAAGTCTGGTAATTTTAAACAAATCAACTCAAGAAGTGTCACGACGTAAGGGGGACACTGTGTCCTGTTTTCATGGAATGACCCATATCTCCCCTTTCGTCCCGAAATGCAGCAATATACCTAAGGCAGAACATGACGTCATATTCTGTTTTGCATACGCTGTCCAATTAGACGGTGGAGAGAAAAACATCTCCGCGCTTTCATAACAATGTACACATAAACAAAGCATGACGTCATTGTGTTTTAAGCTTATTTTCCCGCCAAATTTCAGCCCTTTTTCTTTTTCTGCTCAGGTCAGTGCCTCTTTCTGTCGTGACCTTATCCGTATGCTGTTGACCAAAGCAAGTAGAACGGAGTTCTGCCACACGGACGCTGTTGTGACTGCCTTTGCAATGGTAGGTAACCACAGTTGCTACCACCCTGGCTTTATGTCACGATGGCTTCATGGTTCCAAAGCGGCGCCCTTTCAAAAATGCGCATGCGCGCACATTTAATATATAAGTTCATCTTCAATGGTCGTTTTCTCACAAAAAGATATCAAGCTTGGGGCGGAAATATTACATTTGCATTTGACAGTTGGAATAACTTCTATCTCCCATTTGAGTAAAAGGGTTATTCCTTTCGGTCAGATGATTGTTTAAAATTTGGGACATTGCAAATTCAGGCTGCATACGAGCTTTAACTTTTGGCACATGCGCACTTGAAGTTGCGACAATGCTAATATATACATGTACTTTTGGGAACCATTTGTTTTCATCTCAGACGACCAATATTCAAAATACTTAGTGCGCGTGCGTGGTTGGCACATGCCAAAATATTTACGCGTATTTATTGTTGGTATTTTTGGTTTCTTTTTTTCAGTTTGGCAATCGTGTGTGCCCAGCCTACCAGCGATACTGCATGAACTACTCCAGCGCTTTGCATTATATCGAGAACCTTAAAAAACACGAGGATTTCGCAGAATTTGTAAAGGTGAGAAATTTCCCGCCGTTTTATAGCTGGTATCCCTCTGCGCGTATACCCAGCACGATATGTGGCAGAGGAACTCCCCCCTAACGCCCCTATACCTCAACACATTCTTCCCTTTTGTTAACGCACCAATCCCCCCTAGAAACTGAAAGGAATTCCTTGGAAATTCCTTGGATGTTTGAGACACAATAGGGGAACAATGGTAGTGGGGATTCCGTTTGCCACATATCGTGCTGCATATGTCTGCGCGTGCAGTAATTAAGCTCTGGGGACGCAAATTCGGACGTTTCCCATTTCTGTAACTGGCATATTTTATGCTGTTGGATATGGTTAATAAATACAAATATTGGCAGGTTTGAGCTCAAACAAATACTTCGACCACCTTTTCTGTTAACTGATCGTTTATCCATGTACCGTCAGACTTGCACAATGAAACATGGATTATTTCAGTTATGGCTGTTTTGCAAATAAATGTGACAGTATCAAAGAGAGAAGACTATTTCTTTAGATGAAAATGGATTAAAGTAAACACATTTTAGTCTGTCTGTTATAATGGCACCTCCGCCACAAGCTTAGGCTTTTAGGGAAATAAATGTTATTTGAATTAAATCGAATTGAATTGAATTGAGGAAAAAGAAACACAAACTGACTTTGAACCGGTTGATGGATATGTACCGATGGTGAACAAAAAAATTTGGACAAATTTTGGTAAATTGAAGAAAGTAATTTTGGGTTGGGTAATGTTTCAAGCGATGGTGATTTCTTACTATGGTTTATTAAAAATGTACGCAATATTTGGCATAATACCTGATCACCATTGAAATAAAACAGCAAAAAATGGGATGAGAAAATGTTTCTCTCTTGATACCTTCAGCGGTCTCAAGTTCTAATCCCAATGAGGACCATATAATTGTTTCTTATCCCACGTTTTGGTTATTAAGAAATTGGCATTTCGTAATTTCGTAATTCATGAAGTATCACCTTTAATTGTTAGCAAATAATGTATACATGCTTTAATAGTATTGTCATTTCGACCATTCCAGCTTTGCGAACAAGACCCACGCTGCAAAAGACTACAACTGGCCGATCTCATGGTGGCGCCAATCCAACACGTGACCAAGTATCCCTTGCTGCTTAAGGACATCCGGGAACGTACGGAAGACCCAATCGAACGGGCCAGTCTGAACGCTACCTTACAAGCCGTTGAAGTTGCCTTAAGTGAGTCGGATTTTATAAAATTGTAAAAATATGAGTGTGCAAACTCATTCACGTACTTTGGTATAATGCATTGCATGAATGCATTGTATTTTCGCAGTTGTACTTGATCTAAACTCCTCAAAAACAGTCCGGAAAGTCAAGTTTGACTGACGATTTCTCTGTTGTTACTAAATCATTTCCCTTGAATTTGGTATCATTAGAAAGCCCTGTTATTCCTCTTTACAGTGATGTGTCATTTGTTATGATTAATCAATTGGAGGATGTGCAGTATAGCGGAATACAGGGGTGGGTGGAAAGTGAAATGTCACAAAATTCACTGCTATTGTCATGCAGTGCATTCCCTTTTGCTTGGAGGATGGGAATGTGTCAATGCACTTTTTGACAATACAATGCATTTTGTGACATTTCACTTTACACCCGCCCCCGTATTCAGCTGTGCTGCACATCCCCCAATTGCTTAATCATAACAAATGACACATCATCGTAAAGAGGAATAACAGGGCTTATAAAATTCAAGGAAAATTATTTTGCAACAAGAGAGAAATCGTCAGTCAAACTTGACTTTCCGAACTTTTTTTAAGGAGTTTATATGGAGCTGAATTGTTTTGGGATGAGTTTACCGTGACTCCTCCTCATACACCCATTGTTCTGAGAATTGATTTAAAACTATATATATATATGTCAATGATACAATGAGTCTTTAACGATTCAGATCGTCCATACAGGGATAAATGCTCCATTACTCTTTCCTGGATTTTCGAACAGAATAGAATAGGTTATTCCCCAGTTTATTAAAGCAATATTACAGTTTCTCCTAATAATTTCCGAAATTCCCCTACGGTGTCCCTGCATTCTTTATCCCTAATTCTTCCATGGGGGTTAGTTTTATATATTAACAAAAAGGACCACCTTGTGAATAGCATGTGTATAGATTCTGGGAAAGTGAAGCTATAATTATGGGCACTGCATGAATGATCGTGTAAATTTATCCCCGGCAAACGCACGTATGATTAAAGGAGAAGTCTATACACAAGAAACAAAATACATTTATTATTGCACAAAAAAACAAGAAAGATAACCAATTAAGGAATGTTTATTCCGCTGACACTGACTCGAGGGTCAGAATGTTTCCACTTCAAAACATTGTAAAAATTAATAACTAATAGCGATTATTGTACTGAAGCACTGATAGCCATTTCGGGGTCAAGTGACTCTCTTTCCAGAGTCAATGGCAGGCTACTCCCAAGACAGATCAGTTTGACTTCTGTCGCAAAGTCATTTGACTCTTCTAAGGAGTCACTGCAAAATGAAGTAAGGCGAAAAGTCCAGTAAATATTTGTGATTCCTATCTCAAACTCCACCTTCAGCTTCAACGGACACAAAATATATAATTAATTGAAATCGTATAGGTCACCACGACTCTGAACGAGTCAAGTGACTGTATGTGAAGGGTGACGATCGTTCCTTTGACTCTTTGAAAGAGTCAGATGATTCTTAAAATGGAGTTATTTTCGACATAGTTGCTTGGACTTTTCCGGAAGAGTCGCTCTGACTCCGTTATCCTGACTCTTTGAAGGAGTCAAATGACCATTCAAATAGTTGCTGCAGGGACTCCACTTAAAGAGTCGCTCTGACTCCGTTTTTGGATATAAGTGAGCAATAGCAGTAAATTTCTTTATTAAGTAAATTTCTGAAATAAAATGTCCACAAGCAGAAATTAACCAATTCCAATGACGCTATACGTTTTGTCTTATTCAAATGTCAGCTATTAAATACGCGTGTGAACTCTGTTAAAATGAACATAATCGTGAATACACCGTATGTATACTACACCACTAGCGGCCGATCTAATCAACGCGCAGAGGCAAGCGTAATAAATTAACAGCATGACAAATGTTCGGTTTTGCGGAATTTAATCAGGATGTTTCGGGAAATGCGACGTTATTGGCCTAAAATGAAAGGAACCGCGAATATGATGCATGGTTGTAAAATAACGACAGCCATAAAACGGCAGCCGACAGACAATTAGAAATAGAAGGGTGCTAAAGGTGTACGCATATTGTATATAAAATCCTCAAAACAAGTTCGGAAAGTCAAGTTTGACTGACGATTTCTCTCTTGTTACTAAATTTCCCTTGAATTTGGTATCGTTAGAAAGCCCTGTTTTTCCTCTTTACAGTGATGTGTCATTTGTTATGATTAATCATGGGTGGGTGGAAAGAAAAATGTCACAAATTTCACTGCTATTGTCATGCAGTGCATTCCCCTTTTGCTTGGAGGATGGGAATGTGTCAATGCACTGTTTGACAAAAGCAATGCATTTTGTGACATTTCACTTTACACCCGCCCCCCGTATTCAGCTGTGCTGCACATCCCCCAATTTCTTAATCATAACAAATGACACATCATCGTAAAGAGGAATAACGGGGCTTTCCAATGATATAAAATTATTTTGCAACAAGAGATAAATCGTCAGTCAAACTTGACTTTCCGAACTTATTTTGAGGAGTTTAGTTCGAGTAACGTGTACCCTACTTCATCGGTTTTTAACATTTTCTGGCAAAGGCACTCAACATTTGGAATTGAATTTTAAAAACATAAAAAAATAGAACAAAAAAGGCAAAGTTGTTAGCTGTTCTTTCGAGGTCTAATGCTATGCACTGATCGAAATACACGAAAGCAAAATGTGCATGGAACGCCACATTGCTCTGTGTGCAAAGTTTTGCAGATGGCTATGCGATAATTGGAGCAACCGTTTGCCATTTTCATCTTGAAAAATAAAAGCCTTGCATAACTGGTTATGTATGTATAATTTTACCTGAATACATGTATTACGTGGAATGCAAACGATTCTTGACCGAGGACCATGCTTGTTATGCCTTGAGCAAAATGACATACGTGTCGCTTCAGACGTGTCGAATCCAGAATGTTCAATCTATTCCTTTGTTTAAGACCAAACTGAATACATTTCTTTTTAGGCAAGCGTTTTTATTGTAATAGCGTTTATGAAGTAAAGTTTTAACTGTAACAAGGTTTAATTTGGTGTACTTTGAGTTTTTATTGTAATGCGCATTAGAACGTACACATGAATTCTGCGCAGTATAATTACAATTATTATAATAACCCTGGATGCAGCAATAGGTCGACAATTCGGGAAGCCTTTCCCCGGGGACCACCGAAATTGCGGGAAGAATCACTCAAATTGACACAATTTCTCTAGCCAAAGCTTCCAAAAATGGTTACAGACCTAAGAGAGACGGTTCTAGACCTAATAAAAATGGTTCTCGATTTAAAAAAAATGGTTTTTGACCTAAACAAAATGGTTTTTAATCTCAAAAATATTAGGGCGACACCAAATTGTCGCCCTATTGAGCGTGTCGCCCTAATATAGCTTGTTTACACACAAATTGTCGCCCTATCCTAGCAAACAGAGTTTTTATTATTATTATTAATATTATTATTATTATTATTACTATTATCATTTCTCATACATGTATAGGCATCTAGTGCATATAGAGATCAGGCGTCGTTCACTGTTGGAAATGACTTGACTGTTTTATTTTAAATACCACCGGGGCCTGATTTGGCGAACGTAACCAGAAACGCGTTTCCAATAATAACTGCAGCATCAGCCGACCTTGGTTGAGCTGGACATTGGTTGAAACATCATGTTTCTGGTTGTGGTCGCGAAAACAAACTGCAAAATTCGGCTTGACCCAGACAGGTTCATTTCACGGTACACTAGTGGCCCACGGCTACGGAAATATCTGATAAAATAAATTTCCATAAATGACTTGTGTCGTAATAAATAAACTCTGCCGAAAGAGGAAAACAGATCACGTGGTTACAAGTTCCCTAATCTGATTAGCAATCCCAAACAGGGTTGCTAATTTTCGTTAACGTTGATCTGCGCGGAACTCTTTGAATACTTTGACCGGCATGATCAGAGAGCTTACGCCGTTTGCAATCGGGCATTAGCCGACGAGTCTTAATATTAAAGGAGCGTTTTCAGATTTTTAAAAACTGAATTTCGATGTAACTTAACAATATACCTCCCCAAAATACTTTCCATTGCAAGAAATTTTTTTAATTATTATTATCTTGTATATCTAATCACTCTGCTTTTTAAAAATAGAATACATGTACATTCGTCCATTTTCCCATATTTACGCATACATGCACGAATGGACCGTATATCGAATAGCTGCCATCTTGCTGTGTAAGGCAACTTTGTAATTTAAATAAGTCAACGGTGTAAGAACAATATGTGCAACCATGTGCATGTCCTGAAGGAACGAAGAAACTGCCCTATATACAAGATGACAGCTATATTCGATACGATATTTAGGCTCAAACCTACCGGTATTTGCATTTCAAACTGCTCCATCTATTTTGGAAAATATTTTAAATGTAATGTCACGTTTCATTAACCCATTTTTGCGATGATGCCTATGAACCATATCATACCATACCCCGGCCTAGATTTCGATATGAAATCAAATTATAGAGATAGGAATGAAATTTATTTGTGGCGTTTGCTTACACCCTGTCAGCGGAAGCGGCGAGCTGGCAAAGTGTCAATGTAATAAGGTGTCTATGCAGAATTCTGAAGTGCTCCAGGCACATTAATTGTGCGCAGAATGCGTCGCAAACATGACCGACAAACATAACCCAAATGTCATAAACATGACCAAAAACCAGCAGTGATAACACTGTCGCGGAAAAAAATATGTTGAAATACACTCAAAGTGTTGTGGAAGGGCTGCAAAATATTAGTTTTTTTGCCTGGAAGCGCATACAAACTGTGTTTTGTTTTTTAAGGGGGAGGTGGGGGGAGGGGGGGGGGGGGGGGGGGGGGGAGGGGGGGGGGGGGGGGGGGGTGGGTGGGTGGGTGGGTGGGGGGAGTAATGGAACAGGTCTAACCAGTCATGAACTGCTACCATTAAACATTTTGGAGAAAACAATGACTAACTATGTCCATGCTTTCGAGAAATTGTCCAAAGCAACCGTTCTATTCAGGCTGGTTCCCTGCAACTATATACAGCCGGCATAGATAAACAGGGGCTAGTTTCAATCACATGAGGGCGCCTTTGTAAAAACAAATGTGTGTGCAAACTAATTTTAATTCATTGCATTGGACAGTTGGAACCAGTTCTTTCTCCCATTTGAGTGAGGTATTTTTTTCCAGTGAGATCACTATTTTAGGACATTACAAATCCTGTGTACCGGGCTTTAATTCGCAAAGTAATCCAATAAATAGTTTGCTAACTAATTTCAATATTTTCCGTCCTGCAGACGAGCTTGACGGCAAAGTGAAATGGCTGGGAAACTTCGAGAGATTACGAGAATTGCAGCAGATGATTACGTGGTCGCAGACAGAGGAAATGGACCCCAAACTTTCCGTGCCTGAGGTATGCCTATAGTAGAGGACTAAAGTGTGTCGCCAAGGTTACTATACGTCTGCACTATAACCAGCGAAATGCTTCCCTGCCATTATAAATGGTCTTTGCAGATTACCAGCGAATATTTAAACCCTGGCAACTGACGTCACACTTTGTAGACTATTTGCTTGCTTTTATCCCAGGTTGTGGGTCGGCCACCACATTCAAAAGACGGCTTAAAGGTACACACCGGCCTACTGTTTACATGATTTAGTGATGTAGCAGCATTGACAATACTTTTTTGATGGTCGTTGTGAAAAAAGATCATCAAAATATCCCGTAATTTACTAAAGAAGTGCAAAATTAACAAAAACGGTAAAAAGACGGGTTATACGCTTTACCAGCCGTTGCAACTACGCGAGAGCCTCACGACTTTGTCACAAACGATTCGCTCTTCTCCTGCTCAGGATATCTCCAATTTTCTGCTCACGATTTCACTGGACAGCTTGACGACCGAATAGGAATTTCCGTTTTCTTTTGAGGAGTTGGCATCATGTTTTTTCTTCACGAACGTACACCGAAGCAACACGCCCGTGTGTGTGCACTCAGGCTATTTGCCGTGCTGCGCGGGGCAAATATCCTACACTCCACGGTAGCCTGCCGTAGCACGCGCTCGTTCCCGTTCTCCGGACTCTCGAAACAAACAATTGTTCGAATTTTCATACTTATGTTTAACTTTGTTTCATACCTGTATAAATAGTCTCTCTTTTGTCAATTACTTATAAATATTGGGGGAAATCAGAGTTGAATTTGGTGCAGTTCTGCAGTAACAAACTTTTATACGGCTTGAAATACAACTAACTTACAAGACCACGTGACTTTTCGGAACCAGAATTTGGTTCCGAAAGGTCACGTGACCTTGAATTTTTCAAAAGTGCTCAAAACGGCCAAATTTGACGGCGTCTTTTCAGGATATATCTAATTTACTCCCGAAGGCGCTTCAGAATAATGTATGGGTCTATTTCGAGCCCAACAAAGCCGGTGTGTTCCTGTAAAGCCCCACTACATGTAGATCATTTGTAAATATTTTTTTAAAAATTCCTGGAAAAACAATAAACTCGGTAAACCTGGAGAAACATTCAAATTGTACGTTTTTAATTATTATCCTTTATCAAACTCGCTGCCATTCATATAGAACACTCGAGCCCATTTGGGCAGGGAAAACTGTGTAATTTTTCAGTTGCCTCAATTAGACTTATAATGTTTTTAGAGAGATTTAAAAGAAGAAATTAACCAGTGATTTTTAGCATGTTTTGTTAGGTCAACAGAATACTTGGTGGTTACAATACGTCATCAGTGCCTTTTCAATTTTTCTTCAAATCAATTTTGTTTGTTTAGTATAGTTTGGAATTTTTACGACAAATTTATCTGGACAAAATTCAAACGAATTTTCAAAGAAGTCCATTTATACGCGTTATTTAAAACATTTGGGAATCATTAAATTCAACTATAATGGAGTTATGTACATGTAGGTCAAATTATGCCCCACGAAGAGGACACGAATGTTGTAATTTTTTTCAATTACCCTGGTTAATCATGGAAATTAACGAGTCTGTCCCTTGACATTAAATTAAGAGCAAAAACACGAATCAAAAGTGCAAATTGCCTCGATCGAAAAACATAAATGGTATTGCTTTCTTTTTACCCCCAGTTTTTGAAGGATACCGTTGCCCGAATGTCTAAGAGTAATTTATTGGCGAGTACGAAAAGAACGCTACTTCACGAGGGTCCGTTGACGTTGATAGGTAAGTGGGTAAATGTGAACTTAATGAGGAAATACGTCATTAACGCTAATGCATAATTAGTCACGCTCATCACACGTATGTATGTGTCACTTATTCATGTTGAAGTGTGTTCCTGTACATGTTTTCATTTTGTTAACTTGCTGTACATGCGTGGGTGTGTTTAGAGTGACCGACGCTAAATTTTCAAAAATCATTTAAAAATAATTAGACGTCTTACAGCGTTTCCGGACAAAAAGTAAAATATTGATTGAAGTCTAATGTTTTCAATTCTGTTACATTTTATGAGGGTTGCCCATCTCGTTAATTCCTAATGTCCTCTTTAAATCAAGCCCTTCCTGTAAGAGTGAAAAATCCCTTACGGTACTGAGCAAAATGAGATCACTTCCGCGATGTAGAGTATAAAAATACTTATATTTAAAAGAAGAAAACTTGCACATCATGATGATGGGCAATTTATACACTAGACCACACTCGTTCAGCTCTCTCTATATAGTCTTACCCTTTAAACACGTTTCACAAGAAACAACACCACAACTACAATGATTTTGGTATACACCGCTTGGCGCTGTGACCTGGATGCTTTATTACACGAACAACTCCATGTCCATCAAACTTGAAATAAAAGGTTCGATTCCTTTATCGCCAATTAAAGACAAACAGAGACATGGATAATCAGCTTGTTATTGAAGCTAACGGGTATATTTACCCGAACGCACACCCGTTGTTACGTTGGCTGCCAGATACGAAAAACCACAAACCTTTTTAGGACAAAATGGAAACGTACGCCTGACCTATGCGAACCAACTGCTTTCAGGCTAGCAAAAAAAACAAAAAAAAAAAAAAAAAAAAAACCAAAAAACAACGGTGTCCCCTCCCCAAAAGGTAAAAAGTTTTGCAGTGTGCATCCGCAGCATGCAAGCGTGAAGTGAAGCACTGCGTGTCACTCGTGCTTATTTATACCACTCGTGACCACTGAACCGTTTCACTTTACATAACAAGGGTAAAGTAGATTCATTCTAATTCGCTCTGTAGCTCAAACGAATAAATCAACATATGGTCAAAGAGTGGATCTGGTCTCGACATTATAAATTACTGGTTTTCGGTCTGTATTTTACTTTTTTAAAACATCCCTCTCGTGTACGGCTCAGAAACAAGGTGAATTTTCGTCTGGTAAACAATTGGGACCCAACAAAGTGTAAACAAAAATTTGTTTTTTTTTGCAAAAACTTAGTACAACTGAAATCCACAGTTGGCCTAAATCCACTAATTGACCAATGCACTTTTGGCCCAAAAGTTGCTATCTGATCCACACTTTGACCGATTTTTTGGGTAAAGTGTTTACCTTATACATATGGGTCTTTCCACAGTAATGGGGTACATTTCTGTAACATTCAAGATCTTAGGTCCCAGTTCACTTCAAATGTCTTAATTTCATCTTTAAATTATCAAGCTAAACTGAGGAAATAACGAAAAATAGTCCTACAACATACATTTGTGAAAACCCCGTGCACAAATTTTCCTATTACGCATGTAACAAAGACGGAAAAAATGTCACAAAATGGTCTGTCCACGTTACATGCGTAATAGGGAAATTTGTACACAAGCTTTTAAAAAATGTATGTTGTGGCAGCAATTTCTTACCTTTTTGGGAAAAAGTTATCTCCTGAGAACAAAACAAGGACATTTCTTTAATTCTGAGATAAACTAAAGACATCTGAAAAGAATTATTTACTTATTTTTCAAATGTACCCCGTTACTGTGGACAGACCCATATATAGTCCTAGAGAAAAAGGCAGAGCTTATTCCACTTACCCAAGGAAATGAAATAATTTAAATTGCCTGCAGTATAACCAGAGAACCAACATAAATACAACGGTGGCTTCGCACAATTTCTTGAAAGCAAGGACACAGTTTTTACTTGTTTTCTGGGAACGTGGATAATGTACATGTACTGAACTGACTTACACAAAGTTTTTGTTTTTATTTTTTACTAAACGCATCCTCAATCACACGTGGAGATAACGCCATTTGTAAAGGTTTTCCAATCCTGTAATATATCTTTAAAGGGCCTTAAATGCTAAATAACTGTTTGCACAGTTTTAGCTGCATATGAAGGATTACATGTTTAGAAAGACAATACTGCTGATCATGTTGATGCCCCATGAATAAAATATGGCTTTTTTCAACTTTGAACATTTCTTTACGGAAACTAACAGAAATATATATTACTTTAGGAACATATAGCAGAAAAGCCAAAAAAAACAACATAAGACTTCAAGCTGGAATTTTGGAAAAATGCTGCCTTAGTTTTTGTATGGCTTACAACAGGCAACATGTAAAACAAACCCAAACAATCATGGGTTACAAAAGTTTCAGAAAGTTTGAGAAAAAAGTAGAATCTTTTGCGCACAGTTGAATGGGATTTTCCTGTTTGCGCCTAATGTGACATCAATATGTAAGATGCATTAGCATAAAAAATATAAACCCTTGGTTTTAACTCCTGAAACAAGTAGGGTTTTTATCACTAGTTGCATAGCATAGATTTCATTGATAAAAATACTATTTCAGGAGCCCTTTAAATGTGAGCTTTTCTTTTCTTTTTAACTGGACAGATGGCACAAAGTCCTCGGAAATATACGTCTTTCTCTTTGACGACATGCTTCTCATCAGCAAAATTCGCAAGAACAACGCCAAGAAAAAGTCGATACCTGACGGCGTCTCGCTCTCGGCCACGCCGCCCGTGCCGCGCAAGAGGGACGGGTTCTCGTTCCAGGTTCACAAGTCGCCCGTGCCGCTAGATAGAGTCACCGTGGTGGAAATTGAAAGCAAACGGGCTGCAGGTTCGATTTTGACATCCTTTAATTTACAAATTTCCAACAACATTCGATTTGAGTGACACCATTTTGTTTTTAACCCCCAAAACAGTGGGCGTGTGAATAAGCCTTTACACAAAATCGCATATTTTGACCGCCCCTGACATACATATAGTAAAGAGCAGCTAGCCGAGATTCCAGGACTATGCAAGTTGGGCCTATGGGCACTATAATTTCAGGGGGGAGTCCAGTCACCGGGTCCCTTGGGCAGTCTCGCAATTGGATAAACAAAAATCTGCTCCATTAGGTTTGTTTACAATTTTTACCCCACTGTTAAAATGAAACAATCCTTTGAGTTTAGCTGATGCCCACCCATCTGCCTGCCACCCATCTGCCTGCCACTGGTGGGGTTATCAATGGCTTTGGGGGCTTACTGGCCATTGCGTTGTCTGTTTATCTCTGCTGGGTCCATGTTCACTTCTTGTGTGACCAAAAATTCACACGCCCTCCGTATTCCCGTTAAGTTGAAATAAAGTACAACGTTATACCCTTTGTGTGTTGCTGGGTCTACACTAAAACTAGAGAACTGTTTCTCCGCGCTGTAGCGATGGATGTTTCAGATTACCAGCGAATGTTTAGACCCAGTTACTATATAATTTATCAGGGTTAAATGGTGTAAGTAGTCGTGTCCGAATTCATTGGCTGCATCTTAAAATTACATACTAGTCTATCGAATGTGATCAATTTATCGTCTTCCATATTGACGTGACTCGTGTGTAATTTCAAGCATAGACAATGAATTCGGTCATGGCAAAATCCAAGACTCGCATGCTCTTCCCCTCTATTACACGTCTAATGGTCTTATATTTTCCATTTTTGTCATGTAGCTAGCGGAATCAAACACGGGTTCGTCCTTGTGCAAAACAGCAGATACAAACAATTAGTAGCGGCCTACACGCTTACGGCATCGGACGAAAACGTGAAGGTAACGATCAAAAACCAACTTAAAAGTGGGGATTATCCGTTTTCCCCTCAATTTGTCGCCATTTTATGTTCAACCACGACAAAGCCACTAAACGTGATCACACCTCCCTCTCTGCCGAAACAGGGGCGGTCGGGTTAGGATAGTAGTTCCTTCCCCGCATTTCACTTCTGGCGTCCCGGGCTCGATTCCTGGGTGTGAATGTGGATTGGGTTTGCAGTCCCGACTCGGCTGCATGGGTTTTCCCCAGGATATTTCTCTGGGGGGGTTCGCCTCCAACTTATACATGTAAAACTGCATCTCCTTCTTCGTTCGTCAATTTGAGAATAAAAACTATAATATACCTCATGCGTAGATTCCTGTCATCTGATTGGTTAAAAGTGGGGGAATTGAATCAGCTAGACCCGGCGTGTGCGCGTATATGCCCACCGGGCATAGTCTTTGCCATGCGCCGGGCGCGCATAGTCATTTAGCGGGTTCCGGACACGCGCATTACATGTGTTAGCATAGCTGTGCACCAACTATGCAGCTGGGCGCTTCACGTAAACATTCAGCAGGACGGTAATGGCGGAATCTCGACGAAGTCGTTTTGTCGTCTGTCGTAGATGATGACGTCCTTAAGAAAATAAGAGAAGTGGCCTACAGTGAAAACTGTGTCAGGTAAAATGTGCTACTAAAGTGCCAGGTGATTATGCTACAACTTTTCCGCCGTAGACCAGCTTTCGAAATCAAAACTCGAAGGACCACTGTCATGACTGTGACTGTTTATCGTTACTTTTAACCAACCAGAGACAAAAATCTACACATTCGGTATATAAAACAAATATTGACTGCTGTTTATTCGGGTCAAGGTTAAGATTATAGGCCCTCAGTGATCTCGAAGCCATGACTATGCCCCTCGGCTTCCGCCTCGGGGTACAGTCATGGCTTCGAGATCACCTTGGGCCTATAATCTTAACCATGCCCCTCATTGCAGTCAATATTTGTATACTATATAATTGTATAGTTAATGGCACAAATAACCTTATATGCCATAAAATTAACAACATCAACGCCGAAATAGTATCCTCTGCATGGAGGAATTGTGTGCACAAACAAACACTCCCATTTTGACCAATCACAAAATGTTAACAAGGCTGTTGCTAATAACTCGCGTTTAACTTTTCACTTCGCAGCAAACATGGCTGACGCACCTGAAGAACGCGCGCGAAAAGTGGCTACAAATGTTACACAGTGACGAGGGTGACGACTTCGCCAACGACGATATACGACGAGACAGGAAACGAACGCTCTGAGGAGGAGGTTGCCGGTGACCCCGACGCCATGACGATGACCTCGTCGCCATATTGATGCTCGTTCACCGACCGATGGCAGTTATCAATGTACGGTTATAACAATGCACAGAGTGACTTACTTGTTTTTTTTTTGCAAATATGAGGCCGACTTATAATGCAAGGTGCCATCACTTTTTGGTGAACCTTTTGACAAGGAGAACGTTTAGAAGACAGGATAATTTATTTTGGATGCACCCAACGATGATTGAGAGTTTAAGACGCCGTGGATGCCTTTCGTTGAGAATGTTTGATTAGTACTTTGTAAAAAGTGGAGAGAGAAAAGGCAACGATAATTTGTACGTTTTAGCAACTGACCGAGTGTGAACATTAGCCGCGCAATTTTGAATGTGTACTTTTTTAATAACAAAATGAGACGTATTAAGAGATTTTGTTCGTAACTCACATTTTTTAAGCGGAATTTGTTTTTTACTTGTGTTGGAGATGCACAACACGCAAATTTGGCACAATGCACAATTGTAGTTTATAATGAGCTCTTTGCCATGCACGCAGTAGGTGGGAAATAATGTAAAAGCATTTTTAAAATTTCAACTTGAAAGTGAATTGAGCCAGTCTGGTATACTTGCATTGGTTCACGGTTTCTGATTTTTATACCAAATTGAATGTCCTATATTTATAGCAGCGACATTAATCCTACCCGATTTAACGAGTTGTTACACGTTTTAAATTGCACATTCCGTTGTAAAGGCAAATTTATAGAAATGTTTTAACATATTGCATTTTTGTTTGATCAATCGTTGCATTTTAATTGCATTCTTGAATGCAATGATACTTCTTTTTATTGATCGCAGTATATACATATTTGGCGGTATAGTGGCAGCGACGCGACTTTATTTTTTGTAGTCTAACATTGAACCAGTGATTGGATTAGTAATGTCATCAATGTGGTTCTACTTATCCTCTGGAAAGCAATGCTCGGGTTTTAAAGATGACGATAAGCCAATGATATAGCTGGGTTTAGATTAACGTATGCGACACGTGACCTCTTGTGACAGACATACAACTTTTGTTTTCTCCAGCAGGCTATAGTCATATTTTTAAACAGTTGGATATAAGAATTATCATCATGGCATTCTTCAAATGGCGCGTTATACATCGCGTTACATTGCAAAGCTAATTTAAAAAAACAAAAACAAAACAAAACAAGTCATGTAGGTCTGTACTATATTAGGGCTTGGATAATGAACAAGCTGTACTTTGCATCTTGAGTGGAGGTTATTAACCTATTAAAACCTATGACGTAAGTTTGTTTATTTTTACGTGCGACTAGTCTTCGGCTCAAGAGGTTTTATTGGATCAACTGGTTGCTGGTCAATCATTTGTGGATCAACATATTTAGGGCAGCTTTCGTGCACTATGTTTAAATTTTAAGAGAGAAATTTGTCACATGGTTATGATTATTAATTTTTAGTAAGTGCGTATTGACATTTGTAACCCGGCCGTGCGTGTCGAACATATCCAAATGTAAATAAAGTACATTGCCTGAAGCAAAGGGCTTCGCAAATTTTTAAATATAAAACACACAACGCGCAAAGACGACCAATCACGGATCAAGATGTAGCGCCCTTTACCTGTCCTTATCGTCGATATATACACTGGATTGTAGTTGGCTATAGCAGTTGGCTGTACGAGAATTGAAGCCATGCGCCGGCCGACATTGTACCCCACAATGCTTGGCTTAGACTGCTCCCCGGTCCATGCGATCACTTGCATTCCACTTGACACATGTAGAACATGATGTAGACAAGTGAAGACAGTATGACCAGTCTAGGCAAGGCATTGTATTGGGTGGGGTAGAATGGCGGACGGTGGTTCAATTTTAGACGTCGTTGCTTTATCTAGTGTATATATATCGATGGTCCTTATATTCTCCTGTGCGGAATACGTGGACGGGAACAAGTCTATGAAAGCATTTGTATACCAGACGATATTCATGTGAAACACGCAAAAGGCTAATTACAAAAACAGTATAATTGTAGTTTAAAAAGCCATAATAGGCACTAACAACGAGCGCTTTCCAATTATGCTCTGCCTTTTGAATATAATTTATTTTGTATGTAAACGCATTTTTGTTGTGTAAGTGTACCAATGGCCCGTATTCCTGAACGCGTGAGGGCGCTCGAACTAGGTGATTTGGGGGAGGGGGGAGGGGGCGGGGTGTGGGGAATGGCCATAGCATCATTAAGGGAAGTTCACACTTTAGCAGAAAAAATCATACTGCCGCGCTGCGCTCGCCGTATTGCATGAGGTCCCAATCACCGATCTTCCCAAATAGAAAATTCAACTCCGTTAACTTGGGGCTTCTCTGATACCTCATTGGCTGCGCCTTGGAAAGGTCAGCGCACCGCGGTCAAAGTTCAACAAGTTTGAACCTTGACCTAGCTCAAAACGTCGCGATAGGGCGCGCACAAGCAGAAAAAAGATTCTGTATAAACCAATGGCATAGCCGCGCGCTAAAGTGTGAACGCCGCTTTACACGTCCGTACGTGGAAAAAGTCGCGTACGCGGAGCGCAGGCCCGTGACGCGCGCATGTTGATTTCCTATAAAGTAAACGTTTGAAAGGCGCGCGCGCGTAGCGCGTTTTGTGTTCGAACCTATTGCGCGATAGGCGCGGGCCACTTGACAGCGCCTTCACGCGTTTAGGAATAGACCTTTATTACGGTGCGGCCATCTTCCCTTTTCTCCTATTAAAATGAACGTAACCAAAGCGAGGCTTGCAGAAAAAATAGTTTGGTCTCGTTTTGAAATTGTTCATTGTATGCATCAATGGCACAGGCGTTGCGCGATCAAGAGAGCAAACAGCGCGTCTCAACGGGAAATTACACGCGCTATCGCGCGGTAGCGCAGACGCACTAATCGTGCCCGACACTATGGGGAACAAGACAAAGATGGACGCACTGTGATAAAGGGCTATACGGCCTATTCGCTGGCAGAGTCGTGACGTCACATTGCGGGCGCTGGACCGTAACTATGGTTACTGGTTCACGCTCACGTTTTACATCCATTGTGTATTTTACTATTATTATTTTAGAAGAAAATATACCAAAAATAAGGACCCTAATGACTTGCAATGGTTTGCCCATACCTACTCTCATAGCGATACGCTCCCATACTGCCTTATTTTGTGATGTTTGTAACAGAAAAACTCAAAAGAAAATGTTCCCTGTGCATAACGAATGGAGAAACGCGTTGCCATGCAAGTAGCGTGAACCGTTGTCAAAGAAGCGAGCGCGTCCGCGCGGATATTGACGTCACACTCTGCCAGCGAATTGCAGTTGGTTTTTTGCGTGAAACATTATTTGCATGATGGCTGCATGGCGCCCCGAATTTTTCACAATCAAATGGAAGTGCAGTTTAGAAAGCCACATGTACTCTACATGTGGTACACGCCAATGCCTACCAACTAAGAGTCTGGTTGTTTTATCCTGCCGTAAACACGGTATGGATTCTGTACTTCACACCTGCTGCGTGCACCACATAGCAACAAATATTTAGTCTGGTCAAGTGGATACTAAGTGTGTATGTGAAAGGAAGTTCGTCAGTATACCAGAGGCTATATTCATGCGAAACACGCAAAAGGCTAATTCGGACGTGGCCTATTACATGTGTATTACATTTAGTAGCGCGCCAGCACAAAGCCTGTGCAATTAGCTGCCATCTGTTTGTATGAGTAAGCAGTTCTGAGCGAAAATTACACTTTTGCAAATGGCATTTCACCGAAAGTAGCAGCAATTTTATATAAATTTGCACCAATTTCATAAAATACTTGCACAATAGTTTGGCCGTTCCGTTTTCGAATAATTGTGTAATACCTTAAATTACAGTAAAATAAAAAGTCAATTTTATTTAATATCAAGTCGTGTGTCGATTATCGTGGTTTTAGTTTTCAATATAATGATTCTATTAATTTGGAGGATTGTACAAACATGCGTTGGTATTTGAAAACACGGACACGGCGCAATTATGGTTGCTATTTCTATATTAATTTGTGAAATTAACCTTTTCGATATTTCTTCGCACGGTTTGCTTGACTATTGGTGGTGTTATCAGACTTATTGTCGCGTTTATTTCACTGTCAGAAAAACAATATTTTTATTATGAAAATACTGTACTTTCACTATTTGTATTTTGGGTTGTACATAAAACATTTTTTGTACAAAAACAGCTAACATAATTTATTCATTTACCTGTGAACTATACACATGCTTATATAAACATATAAACTTAAGATGAAAATATTGTGGTTTAGTCAGTTCTTTCATTAGTTTTAGCAGTAAAAGCGTTCGAGATTTTCCTGGAGCGTGCACAATAAAATGCTATTCGTACACGACAACTATAGGGCACTTTCACATGGATTTTTGCTGGTTGGCAAACAACGCTCGCACGTGCTCCGCTTTGCGTGTGAGCCTATGGCGTATTTGGAGAATTTCGTCAAGAATAAATTGATAATTATTGTACCTTGTCAATTCTAGCAATCGCAAGAATTGTCCTTGGGGCAAGTAAAACATGCCTGCACGTTTGCTCCTGATATGCGCTAACTATCTGATTTCCAATTCGATGTGTTAAAATTCTCCACTGCCTGGGACATCAAAAATGTGACAGGGTCAATGGTGTACCACCGGCTACCGTCCAGGGAATTTGTACAAAGAGGAGAAGTATGCCTGCAAAAAAGCCACGACTTATTTTTGAAGCGGGCACACCCGATACAAACAAAGGCATGTCACGGGACTTTAGTATTCCAAGAACAATAGCAGGGGACTTAGTAATAGTAATCCCGTCTGTACCATGCCGGTACAGACGATAGCACAAGTACGTACAACGTGGTGACTGAACAATGGCAAGCCCTTCAAGAAAGGTCAATGCAAATGCTTTTCAAGGGAATGCAAGAAGGATTCAAGCAATTGTGCGACACTATTGGCAAGGCACAACCATTTGCAAATACGGCAACACCAAAACAGGAGGCAGGATTAGGAAATCCGGGAGAATCATTGAGCTAAGTTTGGAACAGCTTATGGCGGTGAGCACTAGCCCGGAGGAGAAAACCTTTAAACCTGAATCCCAATTAACTGATGGGGGAAAAAGGCGGGCTCTTAGAGGACATTGTGCAGGATTTTACGTCCGCAGATAACCTTGGGCCGAAATTAAGCCAGAGCTTGCTAAAATGGTGAATACTGTTTTATTTATCCAAGATGATCGACACTAAGTTTAGGGAAAAGGAGGAACTTTATCCTCGTTCTGAGAACTGTGACGCTATGACAGGAATCCGGGTAAATCCGGATATGAGAACACAAACAGCTGAAGGCCGTAGTGGAAACCCTTGTAGAAGGCGGGAAAAATTGACATTGAGGCCTGGGATCCAACACCAGAAATCCGAAAATTAACAGCCCATCCGTATGCCCGTATCTAAACTCTTGTTCGGTAATGATTTGTCGAAGCAAGTAAGCGACATTAACGCAACCAAGAGAATGTGCCAACAAATTGCTCCCGACATAGTTGGGTACCGAACACAGTTACCATCGCAGTAATCGAGAATACCTACAAACTGATTATCAACGAGGCGCAAAAATTTGAACATCAGACGCTACCGTCCTTAGCCTTGTCCAAGTATATGACGTGAGCTGTGGCATCATTAGCGACCTCTCGCGATAAACTGTAGCCAGCGACTAGGCTGGTTACCGGAATATCTTGGTCTGAAATCCAGACTTACACGCGCGAGGCTAAATCATAGCCATGATCTTTCTGTACTCAACGTGTTTTAATGGATTGTTTACATATTTTTTTTCAAAAAGAGCACTTAGACGTAAAAGCTCATTGGTTAACAGTTGTTTCGACAGAACAACACGGTGCTGTTTGAAAAATAGCAGATTTTTAGTACGTATACCCAGTTGGTCAGTTCACAAACACGTCAGAGAGCCTACCTTTACAGAAAATATGTGAGGGCTGTCTTCTGGTCTTCGTGAAAGTCATCAGTTTGCAATTTGTCGGATACATAATTCAAACTATGGTTGATTTCCTCAGTTGTAACAATACGTGATGATGTCGCCTTACTGCATCAGAGACATGGAGAGATTATTATTATTATTTATTTCTGGTATTCATACCAAGGATTCCTCAATAGTGTTCATTGCACTGTCACTCGCAAGCGTGAGGAAACCCATGAAGAAATGGCCAGAGAATTAGAAATGGCCAGAGACACCGGGGAATCCCTCCCCTCCTCACGAAGAAATGCTCTGGGATCTTTAAAGTGCGTTACCTTACCTAACACACCAGACCAACGGCTTTACATCCCTTCCGAAGGATGGAGAAAGTGTGATTAAGTGCCTTTCTCAAGAGCACAAGTGCCACAGTGTCGCGGCCCGGCATCGAACCCACATTCTAGAACTGGCACAGGAGCTTGAGTTCGACGCACTAACACCCCATACGCATGATACATACTGTAAACTACACTACATACGTAAGACGTACAAACGTTTATTGTCCAGTCAATCTGAGCAATGTTTTGGCTCAACCCACCACTAATTGCAACATAATTGTTTTAACAGGTATGCATTTTAGTAAAGTCTCCTGAACACCATACTAAAATTCTACAAAAATATATTTGGTGGAAAGGTGTCAAATTTGCATAATATGCAAATTACCTGCCGCCATTACACTGAAAAAAATGCGGTGTTAAAATCTACACCACTGGTGTAAAATTTGATTCTTCCTTGGTATCCATTTTGGGCAAGGATTTGGGTGTTAAGTAACACCAATTTGGAAATCAATATTTGTTAACACCAAGAAGAGTGTTAAACTTTAACACCCCCATCCGGTGTCAACGTATTCTTCTTGGTGTTTATTTTTGGCAAGAATATTAGTGTTAATTGACTGTAACACCTACAGTTGATTTATTCTTACAGAATATAAGGCCGACACCAATCGGTGTAAAATAGAGGAACCACTTTAAAATAGAACACGCACTGCAAAACCCCTGGTGTTAAATTTAATACCAGCATTTGGTGTTAACATCTTATAACACTGGCCTGTTCGTGGTTGAACAGTAATGAAATTGGCAAAATACCATTGTTTTCATCATGTTGGTTCATGATTTCTTCATATCCCCCTATAAAGGAGTAATGATGATATCATAGAGAAAACAAATCCAGATAGTTTAGCCATAAGTACAACGTGATGATTATGGTTTGATGCTCAAACACGGAAAAATGATCAGAAACGCCTGTAGCCAATCAAATAGCTGGATTTCCGCGCATGCTTTCTTAGCATTATTTGTTAACACCAAAACAATTTTGTTTGCAGTGAACACGTGACCGACATCCCATAATTTTCTCCAGATCAACTAATGGGATTATAATACTAAGCGCCATGCATTGTGACCATGCGCAGTTTATCAAGTTTAACACCATGCAAATTCTACACCACTCTTTCTGCTGTTAATCTATTACACCGGTGTTCGTTTGACACAAATGTAACACCCAAAGAATTAAAAAACATTGGTGTTAGAAATTTAACACACCATTTTTTGCAGTGTAGGAACAATTATATTTTTCACTATAACTTTATATGTGGGTACCCAATCAAAGCACATGAAGCGTCTAAACCTATGTTCGCATGGTCACAGTACACGATAAACATGTTTCTGAATTGATAGTGTGAACACAAATATGCAAATTAGCGGCCACCATTAGGGAAAACAAATTTACACTATTTTCGTACGCAAGTATCTACCGGGTACTCAAAACGATTTCATGTATTTGTGTAACGTACCTATGATTTTATGGCCAGAGAACATAAACACGTTTCTCAATTCATGTTGTTAAGATAAATATGCAAATTATGCAAATTGTTAAAGTGTTTTTCAGCAAAAAATCTCTAAACCCTGCTTTTCCTGGTCAGGAAAATTAAGATAAGCACACTTCTACAATAATCCATTTTATGACTGTTTCGCTGGGAAATGACGGAGAAATTTCAGAGTTTAGGGAAAACGGAGCTCGGCTGCGTGGTTATTCCCCTAACCGTGGCTGTTGGGACACCCTGCGCCGCGCTGGTGTACATTTGTACGGCCGTTGACTCACCCCAGATTGTGACGGGAATTAGGTCAAAGTGTGTCCCAAATGCCGGCAAATTTGGAAATCAAGGAATTTTCCAACCAACTTCAAATTTTGCATGCTCCAAACTGTATATATTCCGCACTTGTCATGCAAAATTGACAGATTTTCGCATGGAAATGACGGAGAAATTTCAGAGTTTAGGAAAAACGGAGCTCGGCTGCGTGGTTATTCCCCTAACCGTGGCTGTTGGGACACCCTGCGCCGCGCTGGTGTACATTTGTACGGCCGTTGACTCACCCCAGATTGTGACGGGAATTAGGTCAAAGTGTGTCCCAAATGCCGGCAATTTTGGAAATCAAGGAATTTTCCAACCAACTTCAAATTTTGCATGCTCCAAACTGTATTATTCCGCACTTGTCATGCAAAATTGACAGATTTTCGCTGGGAAATGACGGAGAAATTTCAGAGTTTAGGGAAAACGGAGCTCGGCTGCGTGGTTATTCCCCTAACCGTGGCTGTTGGGACACCCTGCGCATGCGCCGCGCTGGTGTACATTTGTACGGCCGTTGACTCACCCCAGATTGTGACGGGAATTAGGTCAAAGTGTGTCCCAAATGCCGGCAATTTTGGAAATCAAGGAATTTTCCAACCAACTTCAAATTTTGCATGCTCCAAACTGTATATATTCCGCACTTGTCATGCAAAATTGACAGATTTTCGCATGGAAATGACGGAGAAATTTCAGAGTTTAGGAAAAACGGAGCTCGGCTGCGTGGTTATTCCCCTAACCGTGGCTGTTGGGACACCCTGCGCCGCGCTGGTGTACATTTGTACGGCCGTTGACTCACCCCAGATTGTGACGGGAATTAGGTCAAAGTGTGTCCCAAATGCCGGCAATTTTGGAAATCAAGGAATTTTCCAACCAACTTCAAATTTTGCATGCTTCAAACTGTATATATTCCGCACTTGTCATGCAAAATTGACAGATTTTCGCTGGGAAATGACGGAGAAATTTCAGAGTTTAGGGAAAACGGAGCTCGGCTGCGTGGTTATTCCCCTAACCGTGGCTGTTGGGACACCCTGCGCCGCGCTGGTGTACATTTGTACGGCCGTTGACTCACCCCAGATTGTGACGGGAATTAGGTCAAAGTGTGTCCCAAATGCCGGCAAATTTGGAAATCAAGGAATTTTCCAACCAACTTCAAATTTTGCATGCTCCAAACTGTATATATTCCGCACTTGTCATGCAAAATTGACAGATTTTCGCTGGGAAATGACGGAGAAATTTCAGAGTTTAGGGAAACGGAGCTCGGCTGCGTGGTTATTCCCCTAACCGTGGCTGTTGGGACACCCTGCGCATGCGCCGCGCTGGTGTACATTTGTACGGCCGTTGACTCACCCCAGATTGTGACGGGAATTAGGTCAAAGTGTGTCCCAAATGCCGGCAAATTTGGAAATCAAGGAATTTTCCAACCAACTTCAAATTTTGCATGCTCCAAACTGTATATATTCCGCACTTGTCATGCAAAATTGACAGATTTTCGCTGGGAAATGACGGAGAAATTTCAGAGTTTAGGGAAAACGGAGCTCGGCTGCGTGGTTATTCCCCTAACCGTGGCTGTTGGGACACCCTGCGCATGCGCCGCGCTGGTGTACATTTGTACGGCCGTTGACTCACCCCAGATTGTGACGGGAATTAGGTCAAAGTGTGTCCCAAATGCCGGCAAATTTGGAAATCAAGGAATTTTCCAACCAACTTCAAATTTTGCATGCTCCAAACTGTATATATTCCGCACTTGTCATGCAAAATTGACATATTTTCGCTGGGAAATGACGGAGAAATTTCAGAGTTTAGGGAAAACGGAGCTCGGCTGCGTGGTTATTCCCCTAACCGTGGCTGTTGGGACACCCTGCGCCGCGCTGGTGTACATTTGTACGGCCGTTGACTCACCCCAGATTGTGACGGGAATTAGGTCAAAGTGTGTCCCAAATGCCGGCAAATTTGGAAATCAAGGAATTTTCCAACCAACTTCAAATTTTGCATGCTCCAAACTGTATATATTCCGCACTTATCATGCAAAATTGACAGATTTTCGCTGGGAAATGACGGAGAAATTTCAGAGTTTAGGGAAAACGGAGCTCGGCTGCGTGGTTATTCCCCTAACCGTGGCTGTTGGGACAACCTGCGCATGCGCCGCGCTGGTGTACATTTGTACGGCCGTTGACTCACCCCAGATTGTGACGGGAATTAGGTCAAAGTGTGTCCCAAATGCCGGCAAATTTGGAAATCAAGGAATTTTCCAACCAACTTCAAATTTTGCATGCTCCAAACTGTATATATTCCGCACTTGTCATGCAAAATTGACAGATTTTCGCATGGAAATGACGGAGAAATTTCAGAGTTTAGGGAAAACGGAGCTCGGCTGCGTGGTTATTCCCCTAACCGTGGCTGTTGGGACACCCTGCGCCGCGCTGGTGTACATTTGTACGGCCGTTGACTCACCCCAGATTGTGACGGGAATTAGGTCAAAGTGTGTCCCAAATGCCGGCAATTTTGGAAATCAAGGAATTTTCCAACCAACTTCAAATTTTGCATGCTTCAAACTGTATATATTCCGCACTTGTCATGCAAAATTGACAGATTTTCGCTGGGAAATGACGGAGAAATTTCAGAGTTTAGGGAAAACGGAGCTCGGCTGCGTGGTTATTCCCCTAACCGTGGCTGTTGGGACACCCTGCGCCGCGCTGGTGTACATTTGTACGGCCGTTGACTCACCCCAGATTGTGACGGGAATTAGGTCAAAGTGTGTCCCAAATGCCGGCAAATTTGGAAATCAAGGAATTTTCCAACCAACTTCAAATTTTGCATGCTCCAAACTGTATATATTCCGCACTTGTCATGCAAAATTGACAGATTTTCGCTGGGAAATGACGGAGAAATTTCAGAGTTTAGGCAAACGGAGCTCGGCTGCGTGGTTATTCCCCTAACCGTGGCTGTTGGGACACCCTGCGCATGCGCCGCGCTGGTGTACATTTGTACGGCCGTTGACTCACCCCAGATTGTGACGGGAATTAGGTCAAAGTGTGTCCCAAATGCCGGCAAATTTGGAAATCAAGGAATTTTCCAACCAACTTCAAATTTTGCATGCTCCAAACTGTATATATTCCGCACTTGTCATGCAAAATTGACAGATTTTCGCTGGGAAATGACGGAGAAATTTCAGAGTTTAGGGAAAACGGAGCTCGGCTGCGTGGTTATTCCCCTAACCGTGGCTGTTGGGACACCCTGCGCATGCGCCGCGCTGGTGTACATTTGTACGGCCGTTGACTCACCCCAGATTGTGACGGGAATTAGGTCAAAGTGTGTCCCAAATGCCGGCAAATTTGGAAATCAAGGAATTTTCCAACCAACTTCAAATTTTGCATGCTCCAAACTGTATATATTCCGCACTTGTCATGCAAAATTGACATATTTTCGCTGGGAAATGACGGAGAAATTTCAGAGTTTAGGGAAAACGGAGCTCGGCTGCGTGGTTATTCCCCTAACCGTGGCTGTTGGGACACCCTGCGCCGCGCTGGTGTACATTTGTACGGCCGTTGACTCACCCCAGATTGTGACGGGAATTAGGTCAAAGTGTGTCCCAAATGCCGGCAAATTTGGAAATCAAGGAATTTTCCAACCAACTTCAAATTTTGCATGCTCCAAACTGTATATATTCCGCACTTATCATGCAAAATTGACAGATTTTCGCTGGGAAATGACGGAGAAATTTCAGAGTTTAGGGAAAACGGAGCTCGGCTGCGTGGTTATTCCCCTAACCGTGGCTGTTGGGACAACCTGCGCATGCGCCGCGCTGGTGTACATTTGTACGGCCGTTGACTCACCCCAGATTGTGACGGGAATTAGGTCAAAGTGTGTCCCAAATGCCGGCAAATTTGGAAATCAAGGAATTTTCCAACCAACTTCAAATTTTGCATGCTCCAAACTGTATATATTCCGCACTTGTCATGCAAAATTGACAGATTTTCGCTGGGAAATGACGGAGAAATTTCAGAGTTTAGGGAAAACGGAGCTCGGCTGCGTGGTTATTCCCCTAACCGTGGCTGTTGGGACACCCTGCGCCGCGCTGGTGTACATTTGTACGGCCGTTGACTCACCCCAGATTGTGACGGGAATTAGGTCAAAGTGTGTCCCAAATGCCGGCAAATTTGGAAATCAAGGAATTTTCCAACCAACTTCAAATTTTGCATGCTCCAAACTGTATATATTCCGCACTTGTCATGCAAAATTGACAGATTTTCGCTGGGAAATGACGCAGAAATTTCAGAGTTTAGGGAAAACGGAGCTCGGCTGCGTGGTTATTCCCCAAACCGTGGCTGTTGGGACACCCTGCGCATGCGCCGCGCTGGTGTACATTTGTACGGCCGTTGACTCACCCCAGATTGTGACGGGAATTAGGTCAAAGTGTGTCCCAAATGCCGGCAAATTTGGAAATCAAGGAATTTTCCAACCAACTTCAAATTTTGCATGCTCCAAACTGTATATATTCCGCACTTGTCATGCAAAATTGACAGATTTTCGCTGGGAAATGACGGAGAAATTTCAGAGTTTAGGGAAAACGGAGCTCGGCTGCGTGGTTATTCCCCTAACCGTGGCTGTTGGGACACCCTGCGCCGCGCTGGTGTACATTTGTACGGCCGTTGACTCACCCCAGATTGTGACGGGAATTAGGTCAAAGTGTGTCCTAAATGCTGGCAATTTTGGAAATCAAGGAATTTTCCAACCAACTTCAAATTTTGCATGCTTCAAACTGTATATATTCCGCACTTGTCATGCAAAATTGACAGATTTTCGCATGGAAATGACGGAGAAATTTCAGAGTTTAGGGAAAACGGAGCTCGGCTGCGTGGTTATTCCCCAAACCGTGGCTGTTGGGACACCCTGCGCCGCGCTGGTGTACATTTGTACGGCCGTTGACTCACCCCAGATTGTGACGGGAATTAGGTCAAAGTGTGTCCCAAATGCCGGCAAATTTGGAAATCAAGGAATTTTCCAACCAACTTCAAATTGTGCATGCTCCAAACTGTATATATTCCGCACTTATCATGCAAAATTGACAGATTTTCGCTGGGAAATGACAGAGAAATTTCAGAGTTTAGGGAAAACGGAGCTCGGCTGCGTGGTTATTCCCCTAACCGTGGCTGTTGGGACACCCTGCGCATGCGCCGCGCTGGTGTACATTTGTACGGCCGTTGACTCACCCCAGATTGTGACGGGAATTAGGTCAAAGTGTGTCCTAAATGCTGGCAATTTTGGAAATCAAGGAATTTTCCAACCAACTTCAAATTTTGCATGCTTCAAACTGTATATATTCCGCACTTGTCATGCAAAATTGACAGATTTTCGCATGGAAATGACGGAGAAATTTCAGAGTTTAGGGAAAACGGAGCTCGGCTGCGTGGTTATTCCCCAAACCGTGGCTGTTGGGACACCCTGCGCCGCGCTGGTGTACATTTGTACGGCCGTTGACTCACCCCAGATTGTGACGGGAATTAGGTCAAAGTGTGTCCCAAATGCCGGCAAATTTGGAAATCAAGGAATTTTCCAACCAACTTCAAATTTTGCATGCTCCAAACTGTATATATTCCGCACTTGTCATGCAAAATTGACAGATTTTCGCTGGGAAATGACGGAGAAATTTCAAAGTTTATGGAAAACGGAGCTCGGCTGCGTGGTTATTCCCCTAACCGTGGCTGTTGGGACACCCTGCGCATGCGCCGCGCTTGTGTACATTTGTACGGCCGTTGACTCACCCCAGATTGTGACGGGAATTAGGTCAAAGTGTGTCCCAAATGCCGGCAAATTTGGAAATCAAGGAATTTTCCAACCAACTTCAAATTTTGCATGCTCCAAACTGTATATATTCCGCACTTGTCATGCAGAATTGACAGATTTTCGCTAGGAAATGACGGAGAAATTTCAGAGTTTAGGGAAAACGGAGCTCGGCTGCGTGGTTATTCCCCTAACCGTGGCTATTCCCCTAACCGTGGCTGTTGGGACACCCTGCGCATGCGCCGCGCTGGTGTACATTTGTACGGCCGTTGACTCACCCCAGATTGTGACGGGAATTAGGTCAAAGTGTGTCCCAAATGCCGGCAAATTTGGAAATCAAGGAATTTTCCAACCAACTTCAAATTGTGCATGCTCCAAACTGTATATATTCCGCACTTATCATGCAAAATTGACAGATTTTCGCTGGGAAATGACAGAGAAATTTCAGAGTTTAGGGAAAACGGAGCTCGGCTGCGTGGTTATTCCCCTAACCGTGGCTGTTGGGACACCCTGCGCATGCGCCGCGCTGGTGTACATTTGTACGGCCGTTGACTCACCCCAGATTGTGACGGGAATTAGGTCAAAGTGTGTCCCAAATGCCGGCAAATTTGGAAATCAAGGAATTTTCCAACCAACTTCAAATTTTGCATGCTCCAAACTGTATATATTCCGCACTTGTCATGCAAAATTGACAGATTTTCGCTGGGAAATGACGGAAAATTTCAGAGTTTAGGAAAAACGGAGCTCGGCTGCGTGGTTATTCCCCATACCGTGGCTGTTGGGACACCCTGCTCCGCGCTGGTGTACATTTGTACGGCCGTTGACTCACCCCAGATTGTGACGGGAATTAGGTCAAAGTGTGTCCCAAATGCCGGCAAATTTGGAAATCAAGGAATTTTCCAACCAACTTCAAATTTTGCATGCTCCAAACTGTATATATTCCGCACTTGTCATGCAAAATTGACAGATTTTCGCTGGGAAATGACGGAGAAATTTCAGAGTTTAGGGAAAACGGAGCTCGGCTGCGTGGTTATTCCCCTAACCGTGGCTGTTGGGACACCCTGCGCATGCGCCGCGCTGGTGTACATTTGTACGGCCGTTGACTCACCCCAGATTGTGACGGGAATTAGGTCAAAGTGTGTCCCAAATGCCGGCAAATTTGGAAATCAAGGAATTTTCCAACAAACTTCAAATTTTGCATGCTCCAAACTGTATATATTCCGCACTTGTCATGCAAAATTGACAGATTTTCGCTGGGAAATGACGGAGAAATTTCAGAGTTTAGGGAAAACGGAGCTCGGCTGCGTGGTTATTCCCCTAACCGTGGCTGTTGGGACACCCTGCGCATGCGCCGCGCTGGTGTACATTTGTACGGCAGTTGACTCACCCCAGATTGTGACGGGAATTAGGTCAAAGTGTGTCCCAAATGCCGGCAAATTTGGAAATCAAGGAATTTTCCAACCAACTTCAAATTTTGCATGCTCCAAACTGTATATATTCCGCACTTGTCATGCAAAATTGACAGATTTTCGCTGGGAAATGACGGAGAAATTTCAGAGTTTAGGGAAAACGGAGCTCGGCTGCGTGGTTATTCCCCTAACCGTGGCTGTTGGGACACCCTGCGCCGCGCTGGTGTACATTTGTACGGCCGTTGACTCACCCCAGATTGTGACGAGAATTAGGTCAAAGTGTGTCCCAAATGCCGGCAAATTTGGAAATCAAGGAATTTTCCAACCAACTTCAAATTTTGCATGCTCCAAACTGTATATATTCCGCACTTGTCATGCAAAATTGACAGATTTTCGCTGGGAAATGACGGAGAAATTTCAGAGTTTAGGGAAACGGAGCTCGGCTGCGTGGTTATTCCCCTAACCGTGGCTGTTGGGACACCCTGCGCATGCGCCGCGCTGGTGTACATTTGTACGGCCGTTGACTCACCCCAGATTGTGACGGGAATTAGGTCAAAGTGTGTCCCAAATGCCGGCAAATTTGGAAATCAAGGAATTTTCCAACCAACTTCAAATTTTGCATGCTCCAAACTGTATATATTCCGCACTTGTCATGCAAAATTGACAGATTTTCGCTGGGAAATGACGGAGAAATTTCAGAGTTTAGGGAAAACGGAGCTCGGCTGCGTGGTTATTCCCCTAACCGTGGCTGTTGGGACACCCTGCGCAAGCGCCGCGCTGGTGTACATTTGTACGGCCGTTGACTCACCCAAGATTGTGACGGGAATTAGGTCAAAGTGTGTCCCAAATGCCGGCAAATTTGGAAATCAAGGAATTTTCCAACCAACTTCAAATTTTGCATGCTCCAAACTGTATATATTCCGCACTTGTCATGCAAAATTGACAGATTTTCGCTGGGAAATGACGGAGAAATTTCAGAGTTTAGGGAAAACGGAGCTCGGCTGCGTGGTTATTCCCCTAACCGTGGCTGTTGGGACACCCTGCGCCGCGCTGGTGTACATTTGTACGGCCGTTGACTCACCCCAGATTGTGACGGGAATTAGGTCAAAGTGTGTCCCAAATGCCGGCAAATTTGGAAATCAAGGAATTTTCCAACCAACTTCAAATTTTGCATGCTCCAAACTGTATATATTCCGCACTTGTCATGCAAAATTGACAGATTTTCGCTGGGAAATGACGGAGAAATTTCAGAGTTTAGGGAAAACGGAGCTCGGCTGCGTGGTTATTCCCCAAACCGTGGCTGTTGGGACACCCTGCGCATGCGCCGCGCTGGTGTACATTTGTACGGCCGTTGACTCACCCCAGATTGTGACGGGAATTAGGTCAAAGTGTGTCCCAAATGCCGGCAAATTTGGAAATCAAGGAATTTTCCAACCAACTTCAAATTTTGCATGCTCCAAACTGTATATATTCCGCACTTGTCATGCAAAATTGACAGATTTTCGCTGGGAAATGACGGAGAAATTTCAGAGTTTAGGGAAAACGGAGCTCGGCTGCGTGGTTATTCCCCTAAACGTGGCTGTTGGGACACCCTGCGCCGCGCTGGTGTACATTTGTACGGCCGTTGACTCACCCCAGATTGTGACGGGAATTAGGTCAAAGTGTGTCCTAAATGCTGGCAATTTTGGAAATCAAGGAATTTTCCAACCAACTTCAAATTTTGCATGCTTCAAACTGTATATATTCCGCACTTGTCATGCAAAATTGACAGATTTTCGCATGGAAATGACGGAGAAATTTCAGAGTTTAGGGAAAACGGAGCTCGGCTGCGTGGTTATTCCCCAAACCGTGGCTGTTGGGACACCCTGCGCCGCGCTGGTGTACATTTGTACGGCCGTTGACTCACCCCAGATTGTGACGGGAATTAGGTCAAAGTGTGTCCCAAATGCCGGCAAATTTGGAAATCAAGGAATTTTCCAACCAACTTCAAATTTTGCATGCTCCAAACTGTATATATTCCGCACTTGTCATGCAAAATTGACAGATTTTCGCTGGGAAATGACGGAGAAATTTCAGAGTTTATGGAAAACGGAGCTCGGCTGCGTGGTTATTCCCCTAACCGTGGCTGTTGGGACACCCTGCGCATGCGCCGCGCTTGTGTACATTTGTACGGCCGTTGACTCACCCCAGATTGTGACGGGAATTAGGTCAAAGTGTGTCCCAAATGCCGGCAAATTTGGAAATCACGGAATTTTCCAACCAACTTCAAATTTTGCATGCTCCAAACTGTATATATTCCGCACTTGTCATGCAAAATTGACAGATTTTCGCTGGGAAATGACGGAGAAATTTCAGAGTTTAGGGAAAACGGAGCACGGCTGCGTGGTTATTCCCCTAACCGTGGCTGTTGGGACACCCTGCGCATGCGCCGCGCTGGTGTACATTTGTACGGCCGTTGACTCACCCCAGATTGTGACGGGAATTAGGTCAAAGTGTGTCCCAAATGCCGGCAAATTTGGAAATCAAGGAATTTTCCAACCAACTTCAAATTGTGCATGCTCCAAACTGTATATATTCCACACTTATCATGCAAAATTGACAGATTTTCGCTGGGAAATGACAGAGAAATTTCAGAGTTTAGGGAAAACGGAGCTCGGCTGCGTGGTTATTCCCCTAACCGTGGCTGTTGGGACACCCTGCGCATGCGCCGCGCTGGTGTACATTTGTACGGCCGTTGACTCACCCCAGATTGTGACGGGAATTAGGTCAAAGTGTGTCCCAAATGCCGGCAAATTTGGAAATCAAGGAATTTTCCAACCAACTTCAAATTTTGCATGCTCCAAACTGTATATATTCCGCACTTGTCATGCAAAATTGACAGATTTTCGCTGGGAAATGACGGAGAAATTTCAGAGTTTAGGAAAAACGGAGCTCGGCTGCGTGGTTATTCCCCATACCGTGGCTGTTGGGACACCCTGCGCCGCGCTGGTGTACATTTGTACGGCCGTTGACTCACCTCACATTTTGACGGGAATTAGGTCAAAGTGTGTCCCAAATGCCGGCAAATTTGGAAATCAAGGAATTTTCCAACCAACTTCAAATTTTGCATGCTCCAAACTGTATATATTCCGCACTTGTCATGCAAAATTGACAGATTTTCGC
Source organism: Henricia sp. BOLD:AAB3569 (assembly GCA_037783545.1). Lineage (NCBI taxonomy): Eukaryota > Metazoa > Echinodermata > Asteroidea > Spinulosida > Echinasteridae > Henricia > Henricia sp. BOLD:AAB3569. The sequence goes on along the minus strand of JBBELK010000333.1, from coordinate 87,979 downwards.
TGGGAAATGACGGAGAAATTTCAGAGTTTAGGGAAAACGGAGCTCGGCTGCGTGGTTATTCCCCTAACCGTGGCTGTTGGGACACCCTGCGCATGCGCCGCGCTGGTGTACATTTGTACGGCCGTTGACTCACCCCAGATTGTGACGGGAATTAGGTCAAAGTGTGTCCCAAATGCCGGCAAATTTGGAAATCAAGGAATTTTCCAACAAACTTCAAATTTTGCATGCTCCAAACTGTATATATTCCGCACTTTTCATGCAAAATTGACAGATTTTCGCTGGGAAATGACGGAGAAATTTCAGAGTTTAGGGAAAACGGAGCTCGGCTGCGTGGTTACTCCCCTAACCGTGGCTGTTGGGACACCCTGCGCATGCGCCGCGCTGGTGTACATTTGTACGGCAGTTGACTCACCCCAGATTGTGACGGGAATTAGGTCAAAGTGTGTCCCAAATGCCGGCAAATTTGGAAATCAAGGAATTTTCCAACCAACTTCAAATTTTGCATGCTCCAAACTGTATATATTCCGCACTTGTCATGCAAAATTGACAGATTTTTGCTGGGAAATGACGGAGAAATTTCAGAGTTTAGGGAAAACGGAGCTCGGCTGCGTGGTTATTCCCCTAACCGTGGCTGTTGGGACACCCTGCGCCGCGCTAGTGTACATTTGTACGGCCGTTGACTCATCCCAGATTGTGACGGGAATTAGGTCAAAGTGTGTCCCAAATGCCGGCAAATTTGGAAATCAAGGAATTTTCCAACCAACTTCAAATTTTGCATGCTCCAAACTGTATATATTCCGCACTTGTCATGCAAAATTGACAGATTTTCGCTGGGAAATGACGGAGAAATTTCAGAGTTTATGGAAAACGGAGCTCGGCTGCGTGGTTATTCCCCTAACCGTGGCTGTTGGGACACCCTGCGCATGCGCCGCGCTTGTGTACATTTGTACGGCCGTTGACTCACCCCAGATTGTGACGGGAATTAGGTCAAAGTGTGTCCCAAATGCCGGCAAATTTGGAAATCACGGAATTTTCCAACCAACTTCAAATTTTGCATGCTCCAAACTGTATATATTCCGCACTTGTCATGCAAAATTGACAGATTTTCGCTGGGAAATGACGGAGAAATTTCAGAGTTTAGGGAAAACGGAGCACGGCTGCGTGGTTATTCCCCTAACCGTGGCTGTTGGGACACCCTGCGCATGCGCCGCGCTGGTGTACATTTGTACGGCCGTTGACTCACCCCAGATTGTGACGGGAATTAGGTCAAAGTGTGTCCCAAATGCCGGCAAATTTGGAAATCAAGGAATTTTCCAACCAACTTCAAATTGTGCATGCTCCAAACTGTATATATTCCACACTTATCATGCAAAATTGACAGATTTTCGCTGGGAAATGACAGAGAAATTTCAGAGTTTAGGGAAAACGGAGCTCGGCTGCGTGGTTATTCCCCTAACCGTGGCTGTTGGGACACCCTGCGCATGCGCCGCGCTGGTGTACATTTGTACGGCCGTTGACTCACCCCAGATTGTGACGGGAATTAGGTCAAAGTGTGTCCCAAATGCCGGCAAATTTGGAAATCAAGGAATTTTCCAACCAACTTCAAATTTTGCATGCTCCAAACTGTATATATTCCGCACTTGTCATGCAAAATTGACAGATTTTCGCTGGGAAATGACGGAGAAATTTCAGAGTTTAGGAAAAACGGAGCTCGGCTGCGTGGTTATTCCCCATACCGTGGCTGTTGGGACACCCTGCGCCGCGCTGGTGTACATTTGTACGGCCGTTGACTCACCTCAGATTGTGACGGGAATTAGGTCAAAGTGTGTCCCAAATGCCGGCAAATTTGGAAATCAAGGAATTTTCCAACCAACTTCAAATTTTGCATGCTCCAAACTGTATATATTCCGCACTTGTCATGCAAAATTGACAGATTTTCGCTGGGAAATGACGGAGAAATTTCAGAGTTTAGGGAAAACGGAGCTCGGCTGCGTGGTTATTCCCCTAACCGTGGCTGTTGGGACACCCTGCGCATGCGCCGCGCTGGTGTACATTTGTACGGCCGTTGACTCACCCCAGATTGTGACGGGAATTAGGTCAAAGTGTGTCCCAAATGCCGGCAAATTTGGAAATCAAGGAATTTTCCAACAAACTTCAAATTTTGCATGCTCCAAACTGTATATATTCCGCACTTGTCATGCAAAATTGACAGATTTTCGCTGGGAAATGACGGAGAAATTTCAGAGTTTATGGAAAACGGAGCTCGGCTGCGTGGTTATTCCCCTAACCGTGGCTGTTGGGACACCCTGCGCATGCGCCGCGCTTGTGTACATTTGTACGGCCGTTGACTCACCCCAGATTGTGACGGGAATTAGGTCAAAGTGTGTCCCAAATGCCGGCAAATTTGGAAATCACGGAATTTTCCAACCAACTTCAAATTTTGCATGCTCCAAACTGTATATATTCCGCACTTGTCATGCAAAATTGACAGATTTTCGCTGGGAAATGACGGAGAAATTTCAGAGTTTAGGGAAAACGGAGCTCGGCTGCGTGGTTATTCCCCTAACCGTGGCTGTTGGGACACCCTGCGCATGCGCCGCGCTGGTGTACATTTGTACGGCCGTTGACTCACCCCAGATTGTGACGGGAATTAGGTCAAAGTGTGTCCCAAATGCCGGCAAATTTGGAAATCAAGGAATTTTCCAACAAACTTCAAATTTTGCATGCTCCAAACTGTATATATTCCGCACTTGTCATGCAAAATTGACAGATTTTCGCTGGGAAATGGCGGAGAAATTTCAGAGTTTAGGGAAAACGGAGCTCGGCTGCGTGGTTATTCCCCTAACCGTGGCTGTTGGGACACCCTGCGCATGCGCCGCGCTGGTGTACATTTGTACGGCCGTTGACTCACCCCAGATTGTGACGGGAATTAGGTCAAAGTGTGTCCCAAATGCCGGCAAATTTGGAAATCAAGGAAATTTCCAACCAAATTCAAATTTTGCATGCTCCAAACTGTATACATTCCGCACTTGTCATGCAAAATTGACAGATTTTCGCTTGGAAATGACGGAGAAATTTCAGAGTTTAGGGAAAACGGAGCTCGGCTACGATTGACTGATGATTTTTATTTCTGACACAGGTGATCCGTCAGGAACTAAAAAGCCTGCTGACAGAGGATTACTCCCTCTCTGCACTCACAATCAACAGTGTCATCATTGACTTTTATCTCTGGGATTACTCCAAGGATCACTGGCGGGACATGCAGCACGTACCCATCCACAAAATACGCTCCCCATTCTATTAACAAGAGATAGACCCCATTCTCACTAGAGAAATTGCTTCGTTCGACGCTGATTCGACGAAGAGTTTCCTGATGTGAATGCACGCCTCTTCATTCGACGATGATTAGAATCGCTTCGTTCGATGAAGCAAATAGCTTCATTTGATGAAGAGATCGCTTTATTCGACGAAGTAAATTTATAATGTGAATAGCTCCCTTCGTACGTGTGACGAAGCGATTTGGCAGGCCTGTTGCACGAGCGCCTATAGCAATAGTTGTTTTTGACGCGCCGCTGGAAAACCACACAGCGCGTCTAGACACTTAAAGACGCAGGATCGTCAGAAAAGAGAGCAACAAGTACAATAGCGCACTCTGTTGCTCACAATGGGAAAGGCGAAATTTAGTGTTGCTGTCCAAGGAAGGTTATTTTATACAGTACACCCTCTGCTGACACGTGCAGCTAGCAGTGTGCGCCGTGCACTTTTTGCCGTTGTCGTAATACAATGTAATGCACCTATATCAAACCTTATTGACGTTCTCAATGCATTATGAGATTGGATGACAAAATTGCCCGGCTAAATGTGCATAAACCTATGAGGCGGACACCAACTCGGCAACTTTTTTACTCATTTTCACGAAAACCAAAAATAGTTCAAGAATCAACCTTAATTCCAGCACCACTTTATCTTTGACACATATCAAACATTCTGACAAACATGTCCCGAAACAGAAATGTTGCAAATGCGAGAAATCTTTTGGGATTCCCTTCGGGTATCAGTAGAGTCCGAGTACCACGCTCGCAGCTCGGTATGCGCTACGCGGCGGGGAACTGCATAATGTGCATATGCAGTTCTAAGTGCGAGTGTCTCGGGGGCGGTTATACATAATTATCCCATGAATTAGACCAGGGAAGAGCTGGTCTCTTATTTTTGTTGGCTTGGGGTCAAGTCAGTTGTTGGTTTTTGACCCGTGTCTTGACTCTGGAGAAAATGACTTATGACTGGACTTGGGAAACAAGATTGATTTACGACTTGAAATAAAAACTAGTCGTCAAGTCTCCAGTCCCTGATTCATACACGTATACTGCATAACCAATGCTGCTAGTGAAGTCTCCCGCTCCAGGAAAATAAATTGGAAAATGCCATCGCGAAGTGGTTAAGAACTATCAGACGGAGTTTGGTGGCGATTGGGCAGCGGATTATTGCGCTAGCCAAAAAGGTTTATGTCCGCTCTTGAACACACGCCGTATCGGCACGGCGCTGGACGGATTGAGTGTGCTGCACTGCAAGTCCGTGAGTGCGGACTCCCCTGGTAAAACTGTTGAGTTTCACAACACATTCCTGCCGTTTCTGAAATAGCGCATCTTACAAAACATCCTCTAAAATATCACAACATTGTGCAATTCAAACCTTTTAAATAGGAACTGAAAATAAAGCATTATTTCTGACGATATGCATTTTTTAAAACGATTTTTAAAAATGTATATAGGTGGGGGAGTCCGTGTACACAGACTCGCAGTGCAGCACACTCAATCCGTCCAGCGCCGTGCCGATACGGCCTGTGTTGCATAGCGCATACCGAGCTGCGAGCGTGGTACTCCGACTCTACCGATACGAAGGGAATCCCCGATGATTTCTCGCATTTTTTAGTTCACCTTTTGTGAAAATTAGAGTCCCGTAAATATGTTTTCATGGTATCTATATCTCTTACTAAGTCTAATAAGTTCGGAAACCACTAAAAAAAAATTTTTTATTCCATTTTCTTTTTGCGAAAGGAGGGACTACTTGTTATGGCGAACTCCTACATGGCATTTGATCGAAAAGGGCTAGAGCGGTATAGCCATCAGTTGTCACGTGAGAATTGAGGAATTTCTTATTTTAATGGAGTTCTGTAGGAATTTCGTATTGGCAAATATAACGACACGTGGCGTAAAGCGTGGCTTAGCAAGCTCAGCTGCATACATCAGTGCTATTTGAAATATTTCTATTGACTCTAGCTTTGAGGGAAAATTCAGCAAGCCAATCAGCGTTTTGCGAGGAGGTTGTATTATAGATTGGTTCCCGATCCCTAGAGATTGGTTCGCTTATTGCGAAATATATAGGGATCGGTACAGGGCAGCCATGACGGGCAGAATTCTGCCCGTCACGTGGTTATTATTATTATTATTTTTTTAGTAAGTGCGCAGATTTTGCATTGACATTTGTAACTTGGCCGTGCGTGTCGAACATATCCAATTATGTTAATAAAGTACATTGCCTAAAGCAAAGGGCTTGGCCAATTTTTAAATATAAAAAACACAGTGTGCACGCGCAAAGACGACCAATTACAGATCAAGATGAGGCGCCCTTTACCTGTCCTTATATTCTCCTGTGTGGAATATGTGGACGGGAACCAGTCTAGTTGTATTACTGCGCGGGTATTGGAATGCGCGCCCTTTCAAATCTGTCTCGCAACACATGTTGAGCGTAAGCGGCCACCATTTTTGATGTCGGCGGTGAACGAGATAGCACACGTCCTCGCATTGCTTGTTCTACGTAAGATTTTGTAAGGGGAAGTGATTTTAAGAGTGAAAAACATTCAACATTACAATTTCCTTGAAAATAAACTTGTTTCTGCACCTCAGTGGGCGACCAGTGAACGGAATTCATACCATGGAGGTATTTGCAGTATAGGCTACAGAAACGGACAGAACTTGGGTAGGCCTATATACATGTCGCTTACATGTATTTGAAAACATTCTGTGTACCGGTAAACCGTTTTTGTAAAGGAAATCACTTATGCCAATGTTGTAAGGAAAAATTGAGTAGTTGACCATTGAACGGGTGTTTTAAATGTTCTTGTTTGGTTAGAAATGGTGGTGTAATAGAACGAAAAAGGTTTCGATCAGCGGTTGAAATGGTTCGAAACGGTGTTTTGAATGGCGGTGTTAAATGGTTCGAAAAGGGGTTTCGAATGGCGGTTTAAAATTGAAATGGTTCGAAACGGGGTTTAGAATGGGGTTCGAAACGGGGTTAACCGGTTTCGAATGGCGGTGTAAATGGTTCGAAATGGTGTTTCGAATGGCGGTGTAAATGGTTCGAAACGGGGTTTGGAACGGCGGTTGAAAATTGAAATGGTTTGAAACGGGTTTTCGAACGGCGGTTGAAAATTAAAATGTTTTGAAACGGGGTTTCGAACAGCGGTTGGAAAATTGAAATGGTTCGAAACGGGGTTTCGAACAGCGGTTGAAAATTGAAATGGTTCGAAACGGGGTTTCGAACGGCGGTTGAAAATTGAAATGGTTTGAAACGGGGTTTCGAACGGCGGTTGAAAATTTAAATGGTTTGAAACGGGGTTTCGAACGGCGGTTGAAAATTGAAATGGTTTGAAACGGGGGTTTCGAACGGCGGTTGAAAATTGAAATGGTTTGAAACGGGGTTTCGAACGGCGGTTGAAAATTGAAATGGTTGGAAACGGGGTTTCGAACGGCGGTTGAAAATTGAAATGGTTTGAAACGGGGTTTTTGAACGGCGGACAGTTGTAAAAATTGTTCGAAACGGGGTTTTTGAACGGCGGACAGTTGTAAAAATTGTTCGAAATTGGGTTTTCGAATGGCGGTGTAAAAAAAGGTTAGAAATTGAGTTTCCAACGGCTGTGGAAATGGTTCGAAATGGGGTTTCGGGCGGTGGAAATGGTTTGAAACGGTTTCGAACGGCGGTTGAAAATTGAAATGGTTTGAAACAGGGTTTCGAACGGCGGTTGAAAATTGAAATGGTTTGAAACAGGGTTTCGAACCGCGGTTGAAAATTGAAATGGTTCGAAATGGGGTTTCGAACGGCAGTGTAAATAGTTCGAAATGGGGTTTCGAATGGCGGTGTAAATGGTTCGAAACGGGATTTCGAACGGCGGTTGAAAATTATAATGGTTCGAAATTGGATTTCGAAAGGCGGTGTAAAAAATTTTTAGAAACGGGTTGCTCACACTATGAGCAAAAACATGTACATGTTCATTGTAACCCCATTGTTAGTAACAATGGTGTGTGCCCAATTTCCATTGTTAGATGTTCATAGTGTCAAACGGTATTAATTGTGAACAGTGCGGTTTTTAAGAACCAATATTAAAATTTGATTTAACGATGCTTTGAATTTAATTAAGACAAATCCTTCGGATATGGAATTCAACCTAAAATTATTATCCCTTCGCTTTCATGGTTTTCAACACTATACCTTTCTTTATATAGTCATTTGTGTACTAAGAAAATTTTATTCAGAATTATCCTGAAAAATTCAGTCTTTTTCCCCGAGACTCTTATCACATGAAAGAAAACGAAAGGTCACGTCAACCAATTTGAGCTATGTGTGTGACGTCATGGCGAGGAGACACACAGGATACACAGAGAGCTGCTTCGCTGACTGTGGTCGTGTACCTAGCTCCTCGCAGCAAACACTGAGTGTAACCACTGCGAAAATACACCGAAAACTTTGATAACGTTTTTACAGAAAAATAACGACTGGTGGTTTATGCTATGCGGAAAACATGCGACTTGCTTTGCAAAATAGTGACCGTCTCCTCGCTATGACGTGCGGGGTCAATGCATATTAAGACGTCATCACCCCGTTTTTCATTTTTGCCGGTTGACGAACACGGTCTAATTTTTAATTTTTCTCTAATATAAAGTCGGCAATAAAGATAAGAAAAAAAGCAACTTTATCAAGTACTCGTAACCTCCGTTTTATAAAATAACCTTTTTCCTCGCCAATTAATTAGCTTCAAGCTTTCAGCTCAGTTTTAAAGAATTTCAAACTGTTATAAATTTCAAGCCACTGATCATCGAACGGCTTCAAATAGATGAATGAAACGAACCAGTTTCCGAACCCCAGTAGTTGCTGATGACAGTTTAAAATGTTCACAATTACTCTAGAAAGTTATGACTGGCACTGAACTGGAGAATCTGTTCATTAATGCGAGTTCGGTGCTCATCATGCAAGATATGGTGTAAGTGCTGTTGTTAATATTAATTGATAGTTGCATCATGGAGGTACAGGTATGAGCTGATTGATTATACCTAAAACCAAATTAGACGGGTATTTTTAAAGGGTTGGGTGAACATTAGGTTAGTTTTTAAATGGCCAATTGAGAATGTATGTACAAGTATGCTCGACTAGAACTATTTTTGGGGTTGGGATGCAATAAATATGGTAAAAATTTGTCCTTGCAATGTGACCTCCCTTCATGCTTCCTGGAAGTTACACATGTAGGCCTACCTTGATATTTATGCAGTTCAATTAGGGTAATGTTTTATTTTCATATTAAAGTATACCATAAATGGTATAGAAATGTGAACTATATACATGTAAGACTTTGTCATTGGGTGCACTCTCTTCTTTCCCCCTATTTGTACAGGGAGGTGGTCCTGGACAGAGGACGATGGAGGGCGCTACGGCCCCAAGTTGGCTATGGATGGATGTTTGTACAGATACACGTCGATTTCACCTACCAATTGATCTTTGCAGTCTTCGCTGACCTGTTAAAATCAACTGTGATACCAGGTGAGCAGATGCATGACAAAGCATTGTCTGGAAGCTTTTATTTATTTGTGTCTGTTTTCAATACTGGAGAGACCATTTCCTCCAGGATTATATCTCTGTACAATGTCATCCATCTTCTCTCAAAACAAAAGAAATATCTTAAGATAGATCCAAGGAGATAACTTCAGCTGAAGAACTGCAATGAATAGTGTCACAACATACCTTCCTGAAAGCCCCGTGTGCAAATTTCCAATATACCGTATGTAACAAGGACACCAAAAAATGTCAAAGTATGTGTCCTATATGTTGCATACGGTATATTGGAAATTTGTACACAGGGTTTTCAACAAGGTATGTTGTTACACTATTAGTTCAAGTTATCTTACTATCTTGAGAGAAGATAACTGGCATTGCATAGAGTTATGATCCTGGTGAAAAGTCTCTCCAGTATTGAAAACAGACTTATTTACAAACACAATTTCGAAATACAACGATAAGACCTTTCAAGCTCCGAGACGTTTCCAGGTGTTAACTACCAGAATATTTGCAAACCTTGCTTTTGCTGTTGGACAAAACAATTGTCAGATATGATAAATAGACGTAATACAAATGATGCTGTAACCACAAACCATAGTCAGAAAATTGGGAGAAAAAAATTATCATTTGGACCGACGCAATAATTCCTTAAAGAAATTTTTATGTCCAAGGGACATAAGCAGTGCAAGACACCCCAAAGAAGTACAGCATCCAAAAACTAATACAAAAACAGTTGTGGAGGCTTCTTATATCTGAAATGCAAAGCCTTCAAATGACGCCTTCAAAAACAAAATGGGATGGTGCTATGTAAAAAAGTTAAAACACAAAATTAATAAATAAATCGATAAAAATTAATCCATGTGCTACTGTAACGACTGTTCCCATTTAATTTTTCTTTAATTTACAGTTGATGATCTTCAAAAATGAACCGTACTGCATATTGATGACTCTTCTGCCTGCATGTCTGAGAAGATGCACTCAACCAGAAATGTGGAGTATATGCAAATAAAATGTTGCATACTGTAGCATAGTCGAGGCACACGGGTCATGAGCAGTTAGGGGTTATTTTATAAATTAGGGATGTTTTCAAATTGGTAATTGGTCAACACATTCTTATTGTGGCCACCAAGAAGTGATCATCATGGAAATATTGAACATTTTGCCGAAACACTCGGTGTTATGTCGGCAGACATGACAATTGTTTGGTGCCGACCATATTTTTTCTTTCTTTCAGACGACCACAACTTATAAAACTAATTGGGGAAGCACTTTTTTGGGGGGCAATCGGCTTAATTCACATATGAGACTATAGATAAGGTTTGAACTAGAGTTGAAATGAGCAAGACGGCTGCACCAATCTGGTTGTGACTAAGGCAATTTAAGATTCAAAAGTAATCTGATAAATTGCACTGTTTTGTTTTAGCAATGTGCTTCAGGTTGATAAATGCAGTTAATAATTCTCACTTCAAAAGTTAACAGCTTCTTAATGATGAAATCACAAAAATCCAACAATGGGTATTTAAGTTATAAACACTTGGCAAAAACATGATGTAGGCCAGACTTTAGTGAATGCACATAGTCAACCAGGAATAACATTACATATTTTGAAGCAGCTGGATGCAAATTTTAAAGACAAATGCTATAATAAAACATTTTCTCTTTTCTCTTTTCTCTTTCCAGGAACATGTGTCCGTAGAGTACGCTACTTTATGCAAGTTTCCCCTCGAGACAGAAAGCAATTTCCAATGCATATTTCCTCGGTACTTTGCATCCATCTGTCATATCGTGAGCTCTGATTTTCATCCTTTAATCTTTCCTTCTTTGCCACTCTGAATACACTTGCACTATGAACATCTAACAATGGAAATTGGGCACACACTATTGTTACTAACAATGGGGTTACAATGAACATGTACATGTTTTTGCTCATAGTACGGTGTTGGTACATCCACAAATGTCAAGCATCTGACAAACGTGGGGGATTGTTTACTACCGTGGTCCATCTGCCTTGCCTTTAAGCAATCATGCGACTTCATACACCAACTGGCTGAACACATACACATGCAAGGTGGGCAGTATGCATCCTCGCAAGCCTTTCTCATATCATAGTTTTGTTTCACCATTCCTTTGTTCTTTCAACATGTTATAGTTCAAAGGAAAAATTGGCTGGTGCTGTTCTGCACAAGTACATTTTTAGCGTATCCACCCATCTAGTTCAGCTTTTATGTATCTTTCACTGGCAAATACGATTCCAAGATAGATCAATTGGTACTGTGGGAACAAGTCTTGGTTATAAAGGCTTGCACCTGAAGAATATATTGCATAAATAGTGTGCTCTACAGATTAGTGTACTTGTTGATTCAACATATGTTGGTGACTGCATTGTTCCAGCAAGTCGTGGATACAAGTCACTGTTGACTCAAAGGAGCACATTTTGGGTAAACCCAAGTAGGTAAAAGGTTCCTTATTTTTTATTTGAATATTGTTTGGTTACTGCAAAGTATACACTGGGCTTTTAAAGCTGTGATTTAGTCCAAGGAACACGAGAGGAAACACTGCACCCTGACAGTGTAAAATGTAATGTTTATACATTCGTGGAGGCATCTTACGAATGTATAGCTCAGATTGCTTTCACTGTAAATGGCTGCACCTTTGTGCTGCTCTTAAGTTAATCCTCTTTCTTTTTCTGCCATTCAGTTGACGATTCTTCCTGAGGGAACACTAGCTACTGCATGTTGGTGAGGTCTCGCCTACACAACCAGATAAACCAGCTATATATGCACTGATATTGGAGTATTCAGATATAACGTTTCCTGGTGGAGTACACGAGGCTGTTTAAATCTGTCGACATTTTCATAGTTCTACAAAGCATAGGGAGGGCCGTGTGGGACTTTACAAATTTCATGGTAGTGACACAAATGTTAAGTAGGGAGGGAGGGGTGTCTTGGAATATACTATTATTTTTAGAACCTTAGCTCTTAAGCTAATCCTCTTTTTATTTTTCTGCCATTCACAGTTGACGATTCTTCCTGAGGGAACACTACTGCACATTGATGACTGAGGTCTTGCCTACTCATTGGAGACACAACCAGATACAAACCAGCTATGCACTGACATTATGTGGAGTATTCAGATATAACATTTCCTTGGAGTATACGAGGCTGTTCAAGTCTGTCAACATTTTCACAGTTCTACAAAGGGGTGGGAGCCGGAGAGGGGTTGAGGGCTGTGTGGGACTTTACATGTACCCTATTTGTTCAAAATTCATAGATAGTACCGGTAGTGACGGCAAATGTTAAGTATTATTTCGGGGGAGGGAGAGGTGTCTTGAAAAATACTAAAATGTTTAGAACAGTTAACATTTTGACTTTGGATGACCCCTAAATTTGTATAAATTCGGGAGGGGGTTCCTAGGCATGAGCAGTTGGGATGGGGTCTAGCTAGACATGACCAGTTGAAGGGGGAGGGGGTTCATTACATGTGCATGCAGCTGGGAGCAAACTAAATGTAGTAAGTAGTTGGATGATACAAGGCATGAGCAGGGTATAGTCATTGGGCTTCAGTAGTTGGGTTAAAATCTTCATGCTCTTAAATGGGATGTTCAAAAGTAGGGGAGGGTTTGCTTGAACTGTGCTGGGAAGAGCTAAATGCATTTCACAAGACGGCCGAAGTGTGACGTGCGTTGCCATGGCAATTGGATCTAAACTATCATGGCCGTCGGGAAAAGTACCATTGAAAAAGCACTGGGACACGGTTGAGTGGTTTTTAGTTTAGATCCAATTGCCTAGGCAACCAACAAAAGGTGACGTATTCACTTCGGCAGTCTATTTTGTGTAGAAAATACTGCACAGTGTCACAGCTGAACGAGCAGACCATTGTGGGTTGCTTGCTGCCAGGTCCATAATAAAAATGCAACATTATGGTAATGCATGATGTGCAAAATCTTCTTTGCATGCTGGTTTTATGTCTGATTGCAAGAGGGGAAAAGACCTCGCGGTTGTGTGTTCTGTAAAATGTGGCTAATGAGACCCTGTAAGGTCAGTGTGTATGAATAAAAGGGAATTTATTCTCTAATTCGTCCCTCAATCGCGAATAAAGCATTTTCATTGCCGCCCTCCCTCGTAATGTCCTACCGTGACAACCCCCACCCCCTTTGTTTAATTTACCCAACCTGCAAGAAAATTGGTTAGTGACAACAAATAATACATATTTGGGAAACACCGAACTTCGATGGCAAGCAGTGCACGGATGAGTCTAGTAGTGCCGGCGTCTCGTCGGCTGTGCTCCTCAGCAAGGGGTATAGTATCGATCCATGGATGCCGTTCATAGAGCCTAGGATTTGAGGCCTTCAGGTGAAGGGGCGAAATGTGTTCAAATTCTGGAATATCCTTTTCAACCCATATGAGATCCGTTGAACCTGTCAAGAGATTGATCTGAAAAATGGGAACGATTAACTCACTAGACCACGCAAAGAGGGAGGGTGGGCGGGGATTGTACGTCCGTGTTGCTTGCTGCGAATTCGGTCAGTGACTTGAACACGCCTGTTCAACCACACCCTTAGTCACATTCCATTGAACCCATTCATATGCAAATTATCGCTCTGGCTAACCCAACGAAAATATATTTATTCTCTAATTCGTCCCTCAATCGCGAATAAAGCATTTTCATTGCCGCCCTCCCTCGTAATGTCCTACCGTGACAACCCCCACCCCCTTTGTTTAATTTACCCAACCTGCAAGAAAATTGGTTAGTGACAACAAATAATACATATTTGGGAAACACCGAACTTCGATGGCAAGCATTGCCTATGTTTTATTACACAATTTCTCAGGATTTAAAGAGCGGGTAGTATTATATAATTAAGCAACATTTAGCCTAAATACTTCTACAACCCTAATTTCTGGGATACAGAAAGCTTATCTTCTAACGTTTCATGTACATAGCCATCTTTTGCCGTCTCCGAGCGCCACCGCCCATGCTTTTTGAATAGTCTATCGGGTACTCCTGTACGGGCTGCCGCTGTAGCCCCACCAGATCTAAGACTATGCAGTCCAAACTGTTTGGGGTTAACTCCTACCGAGGACAAAGCACTTTTTAAAATGTCAAGGCATCTGGAATAAGACAATTGACCGGATCTAAGTTTGTGCCTGTTCTCAGAGGGAAAATAACTAGCTGGTCTAAAGAGGAAACGTTCGTCAGATTCGGTGGTGAATTCCGCAAGGTTCAGGTATCTGTTAAGCATCTTAACTGGGCAAGTCGGAGAATGTGTGGCAGATACAAGCACCCAGGCACCTTGCTTGAAAATATCAGTTTTGCTCTTGACAATAAAAATGTTGACATAAGAGGTATGAATTTGAACGTCACATCTTCTAATATTGATGAGCTCACTGTGGCGCAAGAAACCTGCATATGAAAGAAGCAGCATGGTGCATAATCTAATGTCTAAGAGATTGTCTGAAGCCGAGTATTTATTTATCATAGCCTGCATGATTTCAGGAGTGATAGGCTCTTTTTTAACTATAGGCTTGGACAATCTTCTCTTTAAACCTTGCAGTACATTATGCAAATATTTGCTATCACAGGGATTATCCTTACAGTTTGGCATACAGTCATGGCGCCATTTGATGCCATAGAAGGCCGACTCAATTCTTGAGAACGGAGCGCCGATATTAAGCAGGTGAATAAAATAACGACCTACATCGTTCATGTCTGCTGGTAATGGCGTGACGTTGTCTACCTTGCACCACTCTTGCCAAGCGGCAAAGGCAGCATTGTATTTTTTGCTAGTAGTAGGTGCTCTGGAAGCATCTAGTATCTCTGATAATATCGACGAGTACTCGTCTTCCTTAACATTTCTGCAGAAAGAATGGAAGTAGAAAACACAATTTTTCATATACAATTAATTAAGCGTAACATCTCATTATAAGTAATAAGCGTTCAGCCACATAGCGTTCAGCCTCTACATAGGGTTATGTGTATAACCTTACAGTTGACAAACTTGCCAATAGTTAACGTTACATAAGGCTGATTTGCCTGAATAATGTCTTTAGGCTACTTGCCTCAAAGTGTGTATTACTATGCTTTTATGGGCTACCCAATTTCATTAGGCAACACCTTGCCATGCGGCTGCCTCTTTAAGCTTGTCAAACGGCTTTTTCACCATGCGGCTATTCCTTGCCATGCGGCTACCTTGCCATGCGGCTAACTTGCCATCCGGCTGTACCATGCCATCCGGCTGTACCATGCCATACGGTAACGTTACCATACTACTGTCCACATTGTGGCCAGCCATTCAGGATTTACTAAAACTGTGGGTTACCCTGCCTGTCATGCGTTGTTTTTGATACTTGGCCGTGCGGCAATCACGGTACTTTCAAGCTCAGCAAATATTTCAATAAAGAGTCTTGTGGAATAGACACGACACTCTGCACTTCATGCAAAACTTAATATAAGCCTTATCACGAATATCAACCCTTCAGTCTGACACAGAGTACTTCTGACCTGAATAAGGGCGAGGCAAACAAGGATTTGGCACTCCGACCATGTATGAATATGCCTTCTGGATTAGAAAATGTCATAGTATATTTGACCAAAGTTCTAAAGGAACTATATGGAGAGAAGAGCAATGGCCAAAACGGAGCGGACTGCCAACAGGGAATAACTAAGGTTCCCTCTGCTTGGCAGAACTTCATATGTCTGATAACATCAGCCACCAGGGTGATAGGGGGAACTAACCAGTTGTTCTCCCTTTGCCAATTGCATGCGAAGGCATCTACTTGGCTGGTGCCGGGACACGAATATTTAGAGTTGAATGTAGGCAATTTGGCATTAGTTTCATCAGCAAAGCGATCGATTGTGTGAGGTCCCCAAATTCCATCAATAAAGTTAAAGAAAATCTGCGACACTCCCCAATCATCTCTATCTACTTCCCTGCTGATCTCATCAGCTCGCTCGTTAAGATCTCTAGGTATCCACTGTACCTCCAGTTGAATATTATGATCTCTGCAAAATTTGAAAATGTCCAAACTAAGTATAAGTAACTCTTCCACCATACTGCCTTTACTTGTAACTGAAACCACACCTTTATTATCTGTGAAGACCTTCACCACTTTACCATGTAGAGTTTGTGCAAATGCTTGCAATGCCAGGTAGACCGCCTGTAATTCCCTCCAAGTGGAGCTTTTCCTTTCTTCCGTACACGATCAATTCCTTTGCAGAATCGACTCCCCGTCGCATCCGAGCGTCCATGCACCGCAACCAACTTGACTTGCATCTGTATAAACAAAACATTTGGGAGGATTGTATTCGAATAAATATCTCTTGTTTAGAGTACCGACTTCCGATTTCCAGAAAACCAATTCTTCAATAGCTCTGCTATCTCCACCCAGTTTAAATTCATAGTCCCAGTGAACTCTCTGTATTATCTCTTTATACAGGAATCTCGTCTTTAATTGCGCAATATTACCTACTATGGGGATAAGAGAGATTATCTTCCCTGTAACTGACGCAAGTCTGCGAGCTGAAGTGTGAGGAAGGCATGACTGGATATTCTTTATGGTGTTGATTATGTCCTCGATTCTCCTATCAGAGGCTCTAATCGAAAAATCTCTGGAATCCCATATCAGACCTAACCAGGTCAAAGACTGAGTAGCTTCCCATTGGGACTTTTCTACATTGGGCACTAGTCCCGCTGACAATAGGTCAGATTTTACCTTTGAGGCAACAGAGTTAGCCATGTCTTCGGAGCCTGCTCTTCCCCAGCCATCGTCCAGGTAAAGCACTATAAAGAAACCTTGGGTACGCCAATGTTTAACCAATGGTTTGAGACACTTAGTAAAAATATACGGAGCGGTTGATAAGCCAAATGGTAAAACAGAAAACGTGAAATACTTCGTGACGCCTTCTACGGTCCAGGAAAATCCTAGGAATTTGCAGTGATCAGGAAACATTTCAATATGGTGGTAACCTGACTTAAGGTCGAAAGAAAACAAAAAATCATCTTTTTGAAAGTATGACTTGGCTACTTTCCAGTCTTCAAACGTAATTTTATCTTTCCAAAGAAATGTATTAACATAACGAAGATCTAAAATTAACCGTTTCTTTCCTGAACTTTGAGTGGCAACCGACAAGAGAATTAACTACGTGTGGAATATTGTCACACTCGTCTACAAGGCCTTTCTGCACGAGATCGGAAATCGCTTCCGACACAAAAGTAGCATTTTCTGTTGCAGACTTGTTATTATTGAAAATCTGCGGACAAGGAGTATTTACAAAAGGTAGTTTGTATCCATGGAGAAAAATATCCATCAAATTCGGATTTGCGTTAATTCCTTTCCAAAATTCTATGGAAGCTCTCAATCTACCTTTGACAAATGGCTCATCTTTGCCTTGTTCATACTCATAATAATTCGCAAGAAAAAAGTCAATATCGTACCCCGTATCCGATTCTACAGTTCCTGCTACGTTGGCTGAGCTGTCTGTCTCGCCACTAACGGGACTGAGTTGCGCCAACTCCCGACGACTCTTTGAGACCGATGGCTGCCTGCCTCTGTTGTCCACAGCTGCGTCTCCAGTGACCTGGTTTCCCACAGGCAAAGCACAAGTCAGTCGGTCTTGGACCTGCGCTCCAGGATGAGGTAGCCCCAGGAATGAATCTACGGTTTGGGAGAAAGCTACGAAAAAGCCCAGTGCTAGAAGAAGCAGTAGGGTTCTCAAGCGTAGCATTGTTGCGTTGACGTTTGCTGGCTAGCTGAGAACTTTTCTGCAGGCGTTTCTTTCGAACAGCCCTTGCCTGCGCTTGTCTGATTTTCTTGTCGTCCTCCGAGTCACTTGCTAGCTCGTCACTGAGATACTCTTCTACCGCAGCCCAGCCTGAAAAATAACCCAGTAGAGCGACACCAAATTTAAAAATAAGAACAAAACAAAACACGGGTTGAATTCCATATCCGGCAACCGTAGGATTATTCTTGTTATGGTGATCTACAAAATGTAAAATGCAAACCCGATGATGAAAACACAAAATAAGGGGGGCGTTTGCAAAATCACGAAGAAAAACCTAAACATTGTCCCATGGGTTTTGTACATTCCTAACAGTGGCTAGGTATAATATTCTTTCCGAAACACGTACCTGCGTCAGATTTGTCCGCTAATCTTATCAGCTTGTTTCGCTTATGCACTTCTGCAATTACCTCTGTAATCACGGATTTTACCGACTCACGTTCGTCTCCTTGAAGGAAATTTTCTGCAGTAGTCAACTTCTCAAGAATACCTGCATTAAAATCAAACTGTAATTTATTGCCCTTGAACCGAAACTTAAGCTCCGAAGCCCGCTTAAGCTGCTGCACTTGCTGTGCTGTTGACTGTTGGTTTCTATCGCTTTCTTTTCTGAAAGAGTCCAGGGTGTTGTCCAAATAGCCCTTGAAGTCTCCCAATGCTGCCTTGATTGTATCTCCAACGAGCTTGAGGGAGACGGCTGAGGAATCTTGCCCCGTGGTCGAGAGATCTTCCGTGGACATTGCTGTAGCTATACCGGTTTACACGGTTAGGACAGTGAAGCGGAGCATAGGGATTGTACGTCCGTGTTGCTTGCTGCGAATTCGGTCAGTGACTTGAACACGCCTGTTCAACCACACCCTTAGTCACATTCCATTGAACCCATTCATATGCAAATTATCGCTCTGGCTAACCCAACGAAAATATATTTTGGGTCACTGCAAATGATGTAATGGGGCTTTAAGGCTCTGGACTCGCATTAGAGTACCTGGGAGTGTAAGGGGGAAGTAGTTCATAACTTAAGAAGGGCATTAACAAAACTGCACGCTCTGAAATTGGACATTCAAAAGTTGTGAAAGGGAGGCTGTAACGGTATACACAATTTGGTGGGTTAGTCTTGTGCTGCTCTTCACAAGAATAAAATTAGATTTTTGTTTGTTTTTGTTTCAGACCTGCTATAGATGGATGCGTGGGGAGGGAATCTTGGTCTTCAAACTTTCCCTCCCCATGAGCCTACCAAGTGGACAAGTCCCCAACTCGTTCAGTTCTCAACTGAACGAGTTCGGTTTTTTTGTTGTTCAGCTATAGACTGTATCAAATAGCACTTAAGCACGTAGTACTTAAACCGTTCAACAATGGAAGCACGATATGTGCAACCATGCATGTCCTCAAAGGAACAAAAACTGCCCTACGAAATGGCGGCTACTCGATATGGTCTATATATATATATATATATATATGAAGTCCTCAACTAGTTCAGTTGAGAACTGAACGAGTTCAGGGCTTTGTTTTTCTTCAGCCATATGAACTGGATGATCCCTTGGGAGGGAACAATGTTGCAAATTAAGTTAAAGCAAAGAGCAAGTTCGATCAACCAACTCATTTGATCGAGCTTGCTCCATATAACCAGTCTTTGCACATGTTCCTTCCCTGCTATGTCTACCATGAGAAGTACCAGGAAGCCTCAACTCCTACTACCCAACCAACTGAATGAGCTGTTAAACAACGCTGCATATTGGTGGAGTATCACAAGCTCATTTTACTTAACTAATTTTGGGTCAAACCAAATTCTTGGTATTTTTGGGGGAAAGTATTCAGATAAATGGTTCTGTTGGTAGAGCAATTTGCTTGAGGCACACTAGGCATGAGTAGTTGGAAGCACGAGGCGTGAGCCGAGGAAATTATTTGGATGTCAGTATAAACTACAATTCATATAACTTAAATACACATATCTCTTGCAGATAAAAATATTTTTACAAATTCCAAAAACATGACATAACTAAAGAATATTTGAGGCTCTGGACTTCAATTAGGGGAGCACCTTTCATCTTGGAAATGTAAGTGGTCATGCATGTTAACAACAAAAGAACAAAACTGCATTCTATTAAAAGGGACATTCAAAAGTTATAAAAGGGAGGAGGTATACACAATTTTGTGGGTTAGTCCTGCACTGCTCTTAACAATTATAGTTCGATTTTTGTTTGGTTTCAGGACCAGCTACAGATGGACGGTGGGGAGGGAATTGGTAAGATGTTAGGATTTTATTTCAGCTCGGTCTTCAAAATTTCCCTCCCCACGGGCCTACCTGTCCCCAACTGAATATGTTGGGACGTCTTTTTGTAATTCTTTTCAGCCTATGAACTGGATGATCCCTTGGGAGGGAACACTGTTGCAAAATAAATTTAAACTGGGGGGGGGGGGGGGGGGAGGCGATGTTGGGGATGGGCGCGTAACCATAAATGTTGAAAATAACCATTGTTCCCTCCCTGCCCATGTGGAGAAGTCCCAGTGTGCTAGTCCTAGCTCCTTCCTGAAGAACCTAACAAGTGCAGAGTGGTTTAGTATACAAATTTCATTTTCCTTTGGGGCACAGTAGTTGCATGCTGGGAGTGGAAGTTCAATCTTCTAAAGTGAATGACATGAGAAACCCTGGCCATACAAATTTTACGACAATTTCTAATTTTTCTTCAACAGACATGCATCGTAAGATCTCTGGGGAAGGAATATTCATTTTGACAGTGGTGGAATGGAGCATTGTAAACACTTCAGAAGTATCAAAAATGGTGGAACTACCAGGGGACTACTGGAGGAGCTACCAAGAGGCTACTGGAGGAACTACTGGGGTTCTACAGTGATGGACTACTGGGGAGCTTTGGAGGTGGACAACTACCATGGGACACTACCATGAGACATTACCACGGGACACTACCATCGGGACTATACATGTACCATGGGACACTACCATGGTGGGGGGGGGGGGGGGGGAGGTGCGGGGAACTACCGGGGAACTACCGGGATGGACTATCTGGGGGGACTACCTGGGCCGGGGAACTACCGGGATGAACCTACCTGGGCCGGGGAACTACCGGGATGAAACTACCTGGGCCGGGGAACTACCGGGATGGACTACAGTGTACCTGGGCCGGGGAACTACCGGGATGGACTACAGTGTACCTGGGCCGGGGAACTACCGGGATGGACTACCTGGGGGAACTACCGTGAAATGCCACAAAGCATTTCATATATCAAAGAAAAACGTCTTGCTTTTCAGGGTGGGTACACCACAAACCAGGGTTGTAGTCGAGTCTACAAGTCCATCACAGGTCCAGAACCATTAAAATCCAAAGACGATAAAATAAAGTCCGTGACAAGTCTCGCACAATAAGCAAAGGATGAACACGTGCACACAAATAATGCCTTTGTTTGAGTTCATTTGAATAGCTTGTGACTTGAATGAAGACCCATGGACTTGTGAAGGCTTGTGATGGAGTTGTAAATGACTCTACTACAACCCCTGCCACAGACTAACATTTTAAAATTAAAGTGAGTCATTTTTGATTAAAGGCAGTGTACATCATTGGTAATCTCGAAAATCAGAAATGTTCACAGATTTACGCCTAACTTACACAATATAAACATGATGACCGTAAACTTCTCCTGAAATGGTTTTGTCTGAAGTGCTATAGTCTGAGAAATTAGTAAAACAATTAGTTTTCGTCTCATGAGATGAAAAATCAATAAGCCCCGAAACCATTTCGCCCCAATAAACCACTTCATGTATAATATCTTTAAATTACGAAGAAATACAGGTTCTAAGCAATTAAACATGAAAAAGCTACCATTCCTTTCTGAACAGATTATGGATTTATCGGGATTACATACAGCAGTTTCACTTATTTTCCAATGATTAATTTCTGTTTCAGTCTGGTGCAGCAAGTAAAGGCCAGGGCCAAGAAAATGTTCACGTACTAACCCCCTCTCCTAGCGATGGGCGCACAAATTGTGCAGTGAACATGTTGCAGACAACCCCCCGGGACATCGCTGGCTGTTTCGTCCTAGTGGAGTAACCCCCATGAGGGGTTGCGGGGCTGTGTCCCGAAAGAAGTAAGTTTTTAATCAAGTTGGTTTTCTTTTTATGAACAATTTGGTTAATATGACTAGACTATAAATGCCGTGTGCAGATACCCAGAAAAAAACTTTACTGCCTGCAAAAAATTCCGCAAAAATTTCAATTGTTTGCATTAAAGTTACTCATTATCTAACTAAGCATAATTTTGACAATTTTAGGAAAATTTCGCTCGTCTTATTTTGTGACCAGTGTGCTTATTGAGCTTGCCAGTGCACCAACTGAACAAATTTTCTCCTATTTCTAAAAAAGAATGTACACAATTTCTTACTCAAATTTTGACCGGTTTAAATGTGAAATTATAAAGTTAAACACTGTAGGCTCTTTGAAAATGTTTCGCTCAACCACCTAAGTCACCCACTCTGTAAAATAATTAGAAATTGCAGATCCACACTCACTAAAATATAGAAACATGATGGAAATTCCAGGCAGAATTCTACTCCGAACTTACACTGTTCGTATTTTCACTGGTTAGTTTGTGCTTGCAAAACCAAACAGACTGTCACAGCACATATACAGCTGACCCATTTTTTGTTGAGTAAGTTGCATTTAAAGACTTGCACTTTTGCACCACAGTCACTTTATAATGTTTTTGTTTTGGTCATTTTCTGCAGGACTGGGGCAAGCGAAGAAGCAAGTACTACCGTTCACCCTTTATGGTTAGTGGATAGTTATCAGTTCAGTGGTGTATCTCGGTATTGGTTTCAGTGGTTCAAAAATATTAAGATGTTATTTTCATGTGCAGTCTACATGTACATTGGTAGTATTGTAATAAGTAGGATACGCGGTGTAAGTAGGATGTGTAGTGTAGGCCTACACTAGTCACAATATGTTAGGGATATCCCTAACTTATTGTGAGTAGTGTAAGTCTGATAAAACCAGAGGCGGGAGAACTGAGCATAGAATTGACAAATTTCAAAATGGCACTAGCAACCGCGCGGAGCTGAGCCATTGTTTTATGTCACACACCTGCAAATTTTGCCATAACAAAAACCCGACACTGTGAGAGCATTATCCGTGAAAACATTTTCCAAAAGTTGCACGTAATTTCGGGTGGCTCGAGATTCTTTTTACATCCAAATACGGGAAAAACTGCACTATAAATGAAAAGCAAATGAAACAAAGTCGTCCTACAGTTTCTGCAGTGGTGATATATGTAGAAGCAAACAAAGTGAACCTCCTCGGTATCTCCCGCCTCGACCCAGATGGGCCACTGAACACAAGCGCCTCTCTTTCAGAGACTCAAATTGAGTTGGGTGGGTGAACAGAATCGCTCGAGATTCAATGGAACTGGATCTGGCTGTTTTCAGTGGAATTTGTGCGATTGGATTTGTTCGATTGGATCCCTTTTTCTCCACGACTACACACTCCTGGCGGGTGGGTCGTGCCTCTTTCTCTTCTTTACGGTTGTCCTGTGAGGGAATGGTGGTTGGGTCCTTATTGGGTGGCGCAAACAATGCGTAGGGCCCTTTGTAACTTTGGTGCATTCTACCCCCTGTGTTTGATCAACAATAGTTGGCTCCCTGGTATCCTGGGTGGTGCATGGTAAATCACAAAGCCTTGGTGGCAGTTACTAAATGCGCGCGCTTTCCTGTATGTTGTGATTGTCTGTGGTGGTGGCGTCCGCTCAAATTGAGCAAGAAGACATCGAGATCAGCAGCGGACGATGGGATCTGTATATCCCCAAGTCCTGCATCGCATCGGGTTATGGGATTAGTTATATCCCTGTACCCACGTCGGCATCATCTCATCGGGACTACGGGATCTGTTATATCCCTATGTCCATCCGGGGGCGGATCCGAGGGGCAGGGGATGAAATTGCATACATTCTCCTTGGTGGAGTGTTGAAGCCTGTGGGCCTACAGGTACCTGTGACATTTTGGGCGGGATTACCCCAAGGGTTCGCCCCTGCTGCAAGTCATCGGCCAATTAATTTAGTCAACTGTGGTGCACCGCCTTTAGGGCATAAACAAACCACCCTAGGGAACCTTTTATTTTGTTATTCGTGGATCACTTTTAGCCGAAGGGGATCATCTTCATCTACCTTCACTCAAACAATGAGGTGTCACAGCCCCATTCCAAGAGTCTGGGATTACCCAATCCCAAGTCTACTAAGTTAGGATATTGGAGTTTAACTTGGGTGACCTCTAATTAGGGACCAGTAGGATTAAAAATCACCCTTTGACAAAAAAAGGGTTTCTACACCCGCCCCTGACCAACAGCCATTTGGCTACGGCTTTGGTTTTCCCTTTTTGGGGTGTGGTCAGCCAGCCGGCATGGGAGGATGGACTACCATGATGACTGGTGAGCGACTGATGTATGTGTTTCCCAATAACCATGCCTGGACAACCTACAATGTAAGTTGGATGTCAATCAAATTAACTCTTCCAATTGGCAATCAAGTGCCAATTATATTTCCCCCCCCCCTCCCCCCCTCCCCCCTCCCCCCCACAAAAAAATTTAAATTCAACTGCACCTAAATCCTTGCTATACAGTTGCCCGCTATATGAACATCAAAATTGCCATTCAGCACTGGCATGCTCGGTGATCGAGTAATTAAGATATCTACCTATAGTATGCATGAGGTTGTGGGTTCGACTCTCGCCCAAGCATTCTGTGGGTTTTTAGCATGTTCTTGGGGAAATAATTATATTACAAGTATACAAATGTATATACAGACAGTCTATATAAATAGACAGCTGAAGTGTGACAAGGTTGCCATAGCAATTGGCTCTAAACTATCATGGCTGTCGAAAAAAGTACCATTGCAAAAGCACAGGGACACGGTTGAGTGATTTTTAGTTTAGAGCCAATGCATAGTTCCGACCTGTCAATCAAGCCGAACCTGCCGACCAATCACAACAGAGCTAGCAGACGGCGCCCACATAGGTCAAAGTGATGCAATCATCACGCAATCACGCGATTTTCTGCCCATACAGGTTGTATGCGCCAGTGACTATGTGAATTTTGGTTTCAATGTCGGGCGATTCGCTGTTCAAAGGTATGAAAGCGCATTTTTATAAATATATGTCATCCCTGCATTACTAGCCCTTCGCTCAGTGTGTGGTATGGTAACTGTCGACCCTAAAACATAAATACCTTTGAGTTTTCTCCAATGAATCTGTGCTTTCCATGCCGAGTTCCGTTGCTTTGTACGTAGTTTCGCCATTTTTTTGCGATGGCTTGTGAGCACATAGCAACAATATCTAAGGGGCGGGGTTAACTGGGCAATCTCGGAACTATGCATTGCCTAGGCAACCAACACAAGATGACGTATTCACTTTGGCAGTCTATTACATCATTTAACAAAAATTAAGTCTTGTAGTTTGCACTTGGGGGCCCCCTTAACCATTTGGCTGAAATTGATGACTCATAAATGTTGGTTGAACAATGAGACCAGATCGAGAAATAACAATTTTGTTACAACCAAACTTTTATTGTGAATATACTGTGTAATGATTACTTTTATTTTTCTTTTTTCCCCCCCCAGCACAGTTTTTCTGACCCCTTGGAATTCAAAAGAATGAGACATAGCAGAAAATAATCATCTTGCTTCCAGTATCTGATGAACTCTTGCAGAAGAAAGTGTTATTTTAAAGGTAATTTGAATTATTTTAACTACGTAAATGCTTAAAGTTGCATTGCCCGTGTTTCGGTGAAAGGATTACAAAAATTAATTTACACAAGCGAACGAATTTAGAAAGCTTACGTGTCTCTGTAACGAAAAATATCAAAAACTTAAATTTCCGACGTCGGGAATTGGAGATACAAGCCTTTTTCTTGAAACGTGCTTCACATGTTGTACATGGGCGCGTACGCTCATATGTACATAGTATGTGTACAATGTACACATGTACGCGCCCATGTACACGCCCATGTACATTTACGTCATAACCCTGTCGATTAATTGACCTGCCAGCCTTTTAATCATTTCTTGTTTTTAATCGACTGGCATTAATCCTTGACGGATTTTTACGTTCTTGGTACCAAATGAAAGCTGATAACTTTTTCTATTCTAGAAAAATACCTATTTAACTTAAAAAAAAAAATTGTACGCCCAAATCGGCCCAAACACGGGCAGTGCAACTTTAAGTGCATTTTCTCCCAATTTTTAAAGAAAATATACACGTAATGAGTTCAAAACACTTTAAGGACCTTGCTTTGTATGACTTAACACGTTCATGCATTTACACTATCAAGCAAACTTACTTGGGATGAGCGAAAAATCACATGGGCCTGGGATTCGAACCCGAGACTTCTGACTTGCTGGGCAGACACTCTACCAGCTGAGCTATAAGGCACAGTAGTATACTGAAGTTTTCACCTATGAACCTAATTTGTCTCTCGGTGTTGCATGGAGCGCAACTGGCCAAAGTAACAAACGTAATATCCCAAGTTATGTTGTTACATTTAATGTTGATATTGCATTCCTCTCAAGTAATTAACATGAATCTGTCCTGCTTTGTTGAAAATGTTTCAGCTTTCACCGGTTGCCCGTTTCAAAACGCATTTCCAAGACTGCTAGTTGCCAAGGATATATGCCAGAACTGGTGCCAAGACGAGTGCATGCAAGAGCAACAACATAATTGTAGGTTGTAATTTATGTTGATACCAAATGTCGGAGCAGAGATGCCAACATGATTTAGACGTTTGTACAATTATTGCGCCCAATGACAATCGGTATTGTGACATAATTCTAGAATGCATAGCTTCAAATGTGGGGTTTAAATAGGGCTTGGTTTTAAGTTATAAAATTCCGAATCCAAAGTGAGTGCCCTGTGGCAAATTACTCTTTTTCAAATTGCAATGTTGGCATCTCTGTCAGAGCAACATACGAAGAAAACGTCATTTTCCAGTAGGGATTTTGCAAAGAGTGTGCAGATTTCAATGCATTAATTAACGCTAGGCCTAATCAGGCTGTTTATTTTATTAAGAGTTTTAAAACTATTCAACATTGGCTATAACCAGGGGCGGATCCAGGATTTTGAAAAGGGGCGGGGGTGCATGAAATGTTTAAGCATGAAATGCTGACAATGAAATAGCGAGCCCGAAGCCTTTAACGGATTCTAGATGGATTCTGGATTCTAGATGCTCTGTGGTGCGATCTGAGAAAATATTTAACCACTTTAAGCAGGAAAGGTGTTTTAATTTTTTTTTGGAAAAGGATCCGCCCCTGATAACAAGAAACCTCATCACTTTCAAAAAGCTAATTTTAATTTTCACTTAGCGTGTTAATAAACAAAGTTTAAAAGAATAATCCGAGGTTGCAGATAGGTAATTAAATTTACGCAAAGTTAAACACAAATGAACAATGTAATGCAAAATAACTTTCAGATCAATTTGAAATGTTTTAATTCCAACACTTAAAAAAGCTAATTTGTTTATATAACATGGGGAAATCACGGAGTGCACTACATAACTTAAGCCAGTTTTGAACTGTTCTTGGCCCAGTCTTGATTTTCGGTAATCAGCCTCGTCGCGTAGTCGTGTAGGGTTTTATTGGTTATTTCCCATTATTTATTCGCTCGCGAAGTGTGGGGAACCGCCTCGTGCTTAGTTATCGCGAAGTGCGGGGAACCGCCCCGTACTCGGTCCGCAATGTGCAGGGATCTGCCCTGTACTCGGTCGGTAGTGAGTGCGGGTAACCGGCCGCCCCGTACTCACAGAGCGAGGCTCTCTGGTGGTATCCGGTCGTCGCTAGCCTCGTCGCGTAGTCGTGTAGGGTTTTATTAGTTATTTCTTATTATTTATTCGCTCGCGAAGTGTGGGGAACCGCCTCGTGCTTACTTATCGCAAAGTGCGGGGAACCGCCCCGTACTCGGTCCGCAATGTGCAGGGATCTGCCCTGTACTCGGTCGGTAGTGAGTGCGGGTAACCGGCCGCCCCGTATTCACAAAGCGAGGCTCTCTCTGGTGGTTTTCGCGACTGATCTCGGGATTCGGCCAGGATTTTTAAAAAAATTACATTTATGTTGAACAAGGAATCACTCCGTGATGTACTCAATTTTAAGTCTACATATAATTAGTTTTTTTAAAAGTAAGGCAGACACAAAATAAGGTGCAGTTTTATTTGGGTATATTTTTATACCAAAAAGGTTTCTAAATTCAACAATGTTTACATTTTTTTGGTTTTTATTTTTTTAAATTAATATCCAAATCGAAATTTGCACTCTTCTGTTGTCTGCCAGACCTAAAAAAAACCAAACGTGCGGTTGATTGCCTGCGGGAATTAGCATTTAGTTTCTCCATGGTACGTAAGCAAAAATGTTAGCTGCGTATTTTGAGGGCGACCTGGGTGTGGCGGGACCATCACGTTGGCTCGCTCCACCCAGCAGATGTGTAATTTTATTAATTTTAATAAAACTATTTGTTTTCGTAATTTATCTTGGTACGATCCACTTTGGGAGAATCCAATTGGTTGGCAAGAGATAGCAAGCCTGGAGCCAAACTACGTTCTCAATTTTCTCTAAGTTTTTCGAGTTTTCCTAGCCGGCTACTATCACGGTTGGTTCTCGCGGTTATCCGCAGCAGGGATAATTTTCTCAGTTTGAAATTAGCAGAACTATTTTCAGTCGCAAAGACGATGTATATTTTGTAATTTGCCAAGACGGTCAAATTGTGTCGGATAAAACGAGAAAGGTTGATTTAAAATAAGATTATTAATATATTTATTTATATAAAGTTGTAACAGAGAGGTTGTGCGAAACAAGACCAACACAACCCAATAACGAAAGTGTAATTGTAATATTTATTTAATTATTATTTTGGTTATTTCGTGTGTTTAGTGGAGAAGCTTCATTTTTTTATAGCAAGGAATCCACTCTTGACTTTACTAAATTTGTTGCTCAGACTTGTTTCTATGATACAAGTAAATAAATAATGATAAAGATGAAAAAATTTGCACTCCGCTTATTATTAGCTGTACGTCCCACGAGACACAATTGGTAGAAACTCTAAGAATGTTGCACCGCATGCAACAGTAAAGAGATTCTTCTAAGTTTGCGAGTTGACTTTTATGCTTCAACACTTGACCGGTTATTTTGTGTACATAATGCCATTCCATCCTGCAGGAAAGTTACTACCGAGAACTGGACTAACATTGTCTGTGCTTGTGAAGTCTTTAGAGATCTGGAACAGTGTACTATCATTGTAACCCAAAATCTTGCTTGGCAAATTTCACCCAAAACAAAATCACCCACTGCTGCACAGTGGTACCAAATACCCTGTATTCAACTTGAATTGTTTTGTATTTTGACAGTACGTGAGAGCTGCTAACTTTACTGTCTATCCCCAGTCGCCCACCCGCACCCCCACCCTCCCACCCACCCTCCAATGTTATTTTTCTACAGCAAACGTTCACAAAACGTATTGGAAATGTTTCATAAAGGTGATTTAGGTTTTTGTCTAATAAAACGTTTTATTAACGTGTATGAAACGTTCCAAAATGGTACATTTTCTCATGGCACGTTTTTAGGACGTTAGAAAAGGTACCGACAAAAACGTTTTATTTGGACGTTTGTAAAACGCTTTTGCTAGGACTCCTGAAAAAAAATTGAATTTACGTGTAGGTTTTATATAGGTTACTTACGTTTTTATCTTCAGCAACGTTTTATTAACGTGCATGAAACGTTTCACGACGGTACGTTTTTTCTATGACGTCCAAAACACGTTTTAAGGACGTTAGATGGGGTACTGACATAACACGTTATGTTCGGACGTTTGTAAAACGTTTTGTCCAGGAATTATTCAAACATAAACAAACGCACGTACGTTTTATATTGGTCTCTTACGTTTTCGTCTTCAAAATCGTTTTTAAACGTATATAAAACATTTCAGACGGTACTTTTTTTTCCTGTGACGTCCGAAACACGTAAAAGTGTCCACAAAATAACGTCCAAAAACATTTTTGCCAACGTTTAGAAAACATAAGACACTTTTGAAAAACGTTTTTACACGTTTTTAAAACGTTTTATTGTTTGCTGGCATTTGCGACAAAAGTGCAAGTGGGAATTAGGCCTATATCTTAAAATTACATTATCTGTTGATTCCAGGAGGTAATTTCATTAAAATCTTTGTTCAATGTATACGAAAAAAAATGCCCTTTTTGCTTTCACATCTAAATTGGTAATTGCAAATTTTATGAACACGCTCCTTTAAACAGCTTTACAAAATTGGTATGCAGATTGTTTTGTCAATAGACGGCTTACTGAATAGCAACCCATGGTCTTCAGTAAGTTCAGATCTTGTGGCTGTGGTCTTTGTTCATTGAGGACACGCATGGTTACACATTTGTCTTACCTTTGCCTTGGAACGTACAGGTGCCTATTTTCGCGGCTTCATCACTGGTTCGTCCATGGTCCAATCATGGTCCAGTGAACAGCTTCCGTTATCGACGCGACGGCTTCGTTGGTTGATTCTGGTGCAGAAAAATGACCTTTGCGGCCGAACTGAGTCCGACGTGAAACGACCCAAACTGGGTCGGACACATAAGTTGGGCAGGCCACAGTCGTGAGAGTGAGTTCGGAGTGTGCAGCTCGGTGCATTCGAGCTCAGCGCCCTGCACACGCGTGGTCATAATTTGTTTCACTAATTAATATACTGTACTGGGCCTATTTATTTATTTATTTTTTATTGCCCACGGAAAATTCCTTGATGATTCCTTGATGGAAAATCCTCCATAAACATCCTCAAGGGATTTTAAACAGGAGGTTTATTGACAAACAAAAAGGTTGTTGAATACAGAACACCTTTTTACTTTTTGACTGTTACTGTGATCGCTTGATCGCTCTGGAATCGCTTTCAAGTCTGCTTCGAAACCTGGGCTGCGTTCCGCATATACGCGAACATTTGAAAACGTTGGCCAACAATTTCGAGTGGAACGAATCGTGCGCTACCAACGTTCGCCAACGTTGGCCAACAAACGTTTGGATTTATCGCTGTGTTTGCGAGCCATTTCAAAATGGCGTGCGCGACATGAAAGATGACAGACTATGGTTTGCAGTTCGGAAAATAGCAAATTAATTGCACCTTTCGTGGTTTTCTCCCTGTACAATTAATAGCAACGTGTCGCATTTCCTCACAAATTTGGTAAGCAGCGGAGAGGCACGTTACATCGTCACTGCGATCGCTGGGACTGTGGGCACTGCCATCGTGACAATGTATTTTGGCCATTTTGCCAACTAGAAGCAATCCGTTCCACATTGAGCAAAACGTTGGCACCAACGTTAACAAACGTCCGCATGTTTTGAACGCAGCCGGCCATGAATAAAGCTGACCACTACACCCAAAAAAGGAACTCACTCCGGGAAGCCACTTAATTAGTCCCCAAAAATGTCCAGATCCAGGCAACCTGTTTTCCGCAGATCCTGATATAATAGGGAATAGTTTTTCTTGCATGAAAAATAATCTTGATTGCATCAAAATCAGTCAAGCGAATCAAACGTTATGCCATTCTTTGGATCGTGCTGGATAAAAATATGACCAACCAACTCGTTCAGGTGGCATTGCGCGCACAATTCGTACATGTACTAGAATTATTGGCGAACGTTGCAAAGCGTTGAAATTGCACATCAAAACGCAAACTTGAACGCAAAATGGCACTGCGGTCATATGGGGTCTGTGCCTATATAGGTTCGAATTTTGGTCAAGGTAAAAAGAAGTATATATCGCCATTGCAACATTTCTGTTTCGGGACTTGTTTGTCAGAATGTTTGATATGTGTCAAAGATAAAGTGGTGGGAGGTTGATTCTTGAACTCTTTTTAGTTTTTGTGAAAATGAGTTTATAGGTTAATGCACATTTGGCCGGGCAATTTTGTCATCCAATCCCATAATGCATTGAGAACGTCGATAAAGTTTATTGTGACCCGTCCCCCTCTCCCCTCCCCCAGGCTACCCCACCTAAGAGGTGGGGATTTTCACTTTTTGCCTGACAAAATCCCCACCCCTGGGGCAACATTTAGGTGACAAAAATCACTACCCTCGGGTGAAAAACGTGTGCGTCTTGTATACAAATGCACATAACAAGGGTCCAATGCCCCACCCTGGGGCATGAAAAAAAGTTACCAAACCCCACCTAGGGGGCGGGGCAGCGCGGGGGGAGGAGAGGAGTGGTGAGGGAACGATTAATAGGTGCATAAAGGCGTCTTATATGCAATCTGAGCCTGAGCTGGCTTATACTGGCGAGCCGGTGAGTTGCGTTTGCAGAAACACCTGTCACTGTCGGGGAGCTTGCCCCTGCAAGAGCGCATCACAGGAATGTACGAGTGTTTGCAAGTGTGGAACCAAAAAGACAAAATGCAGAAACAAAACCCAAGTAAGCGTAAACTTTATTTTTTTCTAGTTGCATGTATACATCGACGTTCTCAATGCGTATGGGATTGGATGACAAAATTGCCCGGCTACGTCTGCGTAAACATATGAGGCGGACGCCAACTCGGCAATGTTTTTACTCATTTTCCAAAAATAGTTCAAGAATCGACATTCTACCAGTTTATCTTTGATACTGTGGTGAGTTCCGTCTTCCGCAACGATTACAATTACTGACTTTGGATGCGACACAGCTCCGTGGTGACAGAAAATATGCCGACATGCTCCATATACTGTACTAAAATCAAGATGATCATCGCACTTTAAAGGCAGTAGGGCCTATACACGATTGGTATCTCGAAGAATCAGAAATGTTCACAGATTTACACATAACTTACACGACATAAATGTGATGACGGCAGAAATCTTCCTCTAAAATGGTTTTGTCAGAAGTGCTATAGTTTTTGAGAAATGAGCAAAACAATTATGTTTTGCCCCGCGAGAAGTAAATTCAATTCGCCCCAAAACCATTTCGCCCAAGTGCCATTTCGCCCCAAACCACTTCGTCTAAACAATACCTCGCCCCAAAAACACTTCGCCCCAAAAACACTTCGCCGTGGTTCAGGGCGAAGTGGTTGTGGGGCGAAATTACTGCAAACCCCTTTTTTGACTATTTTCTCAAACGTTAGACGAAGTATACGGAGCTGGTTTTTGCTCAGGTTGGTTTTAATTATGGATATCTTCAATCACATAGGGGGATAAAACTATTTGTAACAGTTTACCAATCATGTATACTATCTTTAAAATAGGTAGCCTACATTAATTCGAAGTGCAAAATAACCGAACGCATTTTTTTACTTTGCATGTAGGCCTACAAAGTACAGGAGGGGGTTTTTCCCACCAGGAAGGGGTTTGCCCGTCAGATTGTTTATGTCAGCTCGTTTAGGACAGGCGGACACATCGCAATTGATCCGCGCAATTTGTTTTAATAATGTTATTTATATTCAGGTTTTGCGCTGCTACTGGAAATTACACAATATTCCAAACTAAAAGTTAACTTGTACTATAGCGCAGCAATTTTGTACACAATGCGTGGAATGTTTGAGATGTGAGCAGTATGAAAGATAATCTGTCAAAGATACATTTTTTTGTTTGCGAGGTGCGCAACATTTCAATTTAGGCAGGTAAGCAGCCTGGTTTCTGTATAAACACATCACCGTTCAGCACACGTGGTCTATACTACAGTTTCTGGTAGGAAAGAGGATGCAAAACCGATAGGGCGTGTCCCCTTGTTCTCAACTACAACCGTTTTATAGCAACTGAAGCCCTTTATGCAAAAGAGGAATGTCTAGGACGGATCGAATTGTTGGCTTGGTTCAGCGTTTGCTGTGGTGTGTTTTTGTAGGTGCGTTGCGTTAGAAGCCGCGAATACAAAACTGCAACGGAGATGTGTGTCGTTTTGGCTCGCCATTTTGTCAGGCTCGTGTAGCTGCCGACTTGTGTTGGCCTACCTTTATTGCTGTGTTTTATTTGGGTCGTGCATGGATGCGATATTTGCCAGTAATTCTACCTGAATGGAGAATCTCGTTCGCCAAGGATTTTTGGAGCGTTGCGAGCAAAAACAGAAGCAACGATCGTCAAAATGTGCTTCTGCTGAACACTACAACACTTTTACGTTGGATTCCTAGTTTCAGTTTCCCGCCTTTGCGTCAGCCCTGGTA
Source organism: Henricia sp. BOLD:AAB3569 (assembly GCA_037783545.1). Taxonomy (NCBI): domain Eukaryota; kingdom Metazoa; phylum Echinodermata; class Asteroidea; order Spinulosida; family Echinasteridae; genus Henricia; species Henricia sp. BOLD:AAB3569. Next base: position 54,231 of record JBBELK010000333.1, on the reverse strand, counting down.
ATAATGCATGATCAACATCCCGACAGGTAAGAGTCAAGAAGTTGATAAGTTTTTTTTAAAATTTGGTTAATGACTCATCAAGCATCGGTAAGTGCATATTTGATGGGGGAAAATGAGTGAAGGAAACACCGACAATTTTCAGCCTCTCTCGTGTGTTTTTGCACACGAGGTCTGAAGCTTTGATCAATACTCAATTATTTCCTTTTAGTATTTAACTGAAGCTGTTTAACAAAAAACATGCAACCCAAAAACCATGCAAGGATTTTTCTGATTTTCTGAAGTATTGCTGCATCTATGTGGTTGAAATTGCTGCAAGGCAGTTCATCAACATTTAGTTATGCTGCTGCTTCCTGGAATCCGTTTTGGTATTTTTTTCATATACATTGAACACGGATTTGGGTAAATTTATATGTTGGAATCGATAGCTTATTCAATTCTAAGATATACTTCCCACTGAAACCTCCGTCGCAAATGTTGCATTTCTGAGATAAATAAATGATAAAATTACTGCATAAAGTGATGCACAAAATGACGTGGCGAGCGGTCTGTGCGTAAGCGCGACAACAGAGGGCGCTCCGCGCGCGCGTGAATGGTTATCTTGTGCACTAACTGAAGGCAATTTGAGGAAGTAAACGTGATTTTTCTACAGAAAAGCAACACTTGCGACAAACGTGCAAGTGGGAAGTATATCTTAAAATTACATTATGTGTTGATTCCACGAGGTAATTTCCTTAAAATCTTTGTTCAATGTATACGAACAAAATTTCTTCGTTTTATCTGCAAATGATATACACCCTACTGAAAATGTACTATTTTCAGTTTACACTTTTTGCATCGATTTATGCAGGTAAAACCAAGCAGATCTTTTAAGATCTGCAGTAATTTGGGACATCACACCTTCACAAGAATAAAGAACCCGTGAGTAAAGTTATGCCCATATTTTGCCAATTTTTATAGAGAAAGTGACCTGTTGTGGCAAACGGTAAAATCAAGGAGCATTCCTAATTTTGCCGTGACAGATAAATATAAGGGGCGCTTGACCTCTTTATTTATTTAATGAATGCTTTGGTCGAATTGGAACCTTGACGTCGCGGGTCAGTTTCATCCGTAGACTTGTTTTTCTCTAATCTTGGTAATTTGTTCATTATATATTATCTTAGGCTGGATCCGAATGAGTGGCTTTGGCTGTGACTGCGGCTGCGGCTGTTGCTATGCTGTTTCTAAGGACTTTCATTGTCCGCCCATAGCAACAGCATGGCAACAGCCATAGCCACAGCCAAAGCCACTAATTCGGATCCAGCCTTATTCGATAGCAGAGTGTGACGTAAATTTCCGCGCGGACGCGCTCACTTCTTTGAAAACGGTTCACGCTACTTGCATGGCAACGCGTTTCTCCATTCGTTTTGCACATAACGGCGTCTGCTTGTGCGAACTTTTAGTGTGCCGGTAGGGAGTTTCAGCTACATTTTCAAATAACTCGGTCGGTTTCAACGGGAAACTGTTCAAATTGGCAGTACAGGTTTGCGAGATAGTTCTGTTTAAGCAGGCAACATTTGAAGTCTGTCTGTTACTTACGAGTTTAGCTAAAACTATCCTGCCTGTCTACAAAGTACAAGCTGTTTTCCCACAGTCAGCCACTTCTTGTGGCCGGGATACTCGCTAATTTGGAAGTCAGGGAATTTCCCGATGAACTTCAAATTTTGCCGGATAAAACCAAACTATAGTCCACAATTGTCCTGGAAAATTAAGAAATTTTCGCCCAAAACCGGCAGAGTCACTGCCGGGCATACAAGCGCCTTGTCAGCCACTTCTCGATGTCTATCTTGTGCCAAGGATACTCGCTAATTTGGAAGTCAAGGAATTTCCCGAGGAACTTAAAATGTTTCTTGTTAGAACCAAACTACATTCCACACTTGTCCTGCAAATTTGACAAATGATTGTGTAACCGTGAAAAATGACACAACTCAATAAAACTGAATAAAATGACACCGGGGACCTAATGACCAAGTCGGGAACTGTTTTTAAAGAAAGGTTTAATGAATAATGACACCAAAATGAAACGGACCAAATAATCAACTAAACTTAATAACTAAACTAAATTCTTAAACTTGAAATGCACCAACACAGTGTAAAGTAAAAACCTAGAGGCAAAATCAGGGAACCTGTAAACAAACAAAACCAAAGAAGCAAATAATTAATTAAATGGAAAATACATTATACATTGGAGCCAGGGAGGGTGCAATAAACTAAACAAGAGACCTAGGAACTTATGAATATTCAGGAGGTAATAAAACCACTAATCCTTAGCCAGGCACACCATGTGTCCTTCAATGGGTCAGGACAATGAAATGCCAATTAAAAAGCACGTTTTTAAAAGTACAGAAAAGGAAATTATGTCAAGAAAGCCAAAAACTACACAAGAGTCAAAGTAAAGTCCAGAATTTCAAGTGTAAATGCAGGGAGAACATCAATTCAAAATGGTTTTACAACTAAAAAGTAGAGGGAATTAAGCTATGTTGTTTCAAATTCAATGAAAGTCACTCAAGTATCGTACTTCTGACAAGAAAACCCCAAAGTATAAGCTGTAAAAAATAACACTTTTAAAGAAACCACTATAGACTAATATGTTATATAAGTAAAGTTGAAAACTAGAGCTTCGCGTTTGTGTTTTTTACAAACGCAAGGTGATCGGGTGACATAAACATTGAAATGATGATGACGACACAGTTTTGAGATTGTTTGAAAACTGGAGTTGTTTGATGTTGAAAAAGTATTGGAATTCTCAAGACATGACTCTGACTATTCAACGCTAAAATTGTGTATCTGATGACGTCATAATTGTCAATCTCATCATAACGTTACTATTGTGTGCACAGATTGTTCAAGTATCTACTGAAGAACAAGTTTTGACATGTATATGTGGTGAAAGAATCTTTTCAATATAACAGTTCTAAAGATGTTGTCATTTAAAATCATTATTACTGTAGTATATCGCCGTGTGGAGATTTGGGGTTCAATTGCATCTAGAATAAACTGACGCTCCAGTCAACTTGAGTTGCGGTCCACCATGTCCATTTTATTTCCAACACAGCAACGATTTCCAGCATGTTACATTCACAGTTTTCGGGGAGAAGACATATTTACTCAGGTCCGCCGACTAAGGCTAGCCGTACATAATTACACCCAAGATACAACAGCTAAGTCACCAAAAGTAAATGTCCTTGTGCTATCAAGTGTTCATTCAACTTTCCTGGCGATGATGCCACGGAAACTAGCAGTTTTACATCTTCAAAAGTCCAATTTTCTCGGTTGTAAATCAAGCCCTGCTTATTATGTCTCGTCTGTCTGACTTATTCACTACACGGGCACGTACGTACGTGTATATCATCGGCCGTGTGGCCCAGACATCCTCCCTAAAAAGATACATTATGACCTCTGACCCGAGACAGGCCGCCTAGATACAAGTTCTATTATTATAAGTCGAGCACTATATATGGGCGCAAATCGTCAGATTAGTGGAGGCTTGGCATAGCGCCCTCCAACGACCGAGTTAACTTAATTATCAAGGGACCCAAAACATAATTTCTCCACAGTACGTAACCACCGTGCACGTGATGATGTCATCAGTGGTATATATGTAGTCATAAAGTCCACATGTGAGGGAACATTTCGTTCCGTAGAACTATGGTTAAATTCCCTACCACTTTGGCTCTATTTGCATTCAAAGTGCTAAAAAAGTGTACATTTTCGAACCTCTTCCGGTTTGGACCGGAGGTTTGGGTCACACAGGGGTCATGCCATTGTATGATTTGTTCAGTTCATTGCGACCTATCATGCTGTGAAAGAATTGTTCAAGTATCTATTACGATTGTTGAGATATTAATTTTGGAAATAATAACCTTTGAATTTTTGTAATTTGACACCTGATGACGTCATGATTACGTCACACTTGATGCCATCATGGTACTATACATTCTGGTGAAAGTCTGCCGTAGGGCCTATGTCTGTATCTTATTTACTAACGATTCAGCTTGGTTTGATAGGCATTGTTGCTGGTAAGTGTAAAAACTGAGATTCTCAGTTTCGTTGAACTTTGACCTCCAATTGACCCCAGAAGGAAGGGTCAGATGAAAATGCCCACACAAAGAACATTGGAGCACAGAATGTCATCTATAAACCTTCCAAATACGAAGATCCTGGGTCACGTGGTTTTCAAGACGGAAGCTTTTTAAAATATGCATATTTTGGTTTTTTGGGGGGTGTAATTTGATACTTGATGACGTCACGATGACGCCACGCTTTTTGCCATCATAATATTATACACGCTGGTGAAAGTCTGCCATAGGACCTATGCCTGTATTTTGTTACTTAAAGATTCAGCTTGGTTTGATGGGCATTGTTGCTCAATAAGTGCACAAATTGAGATTTTCGTTTTCGTTGAACTTTGACCTCAGATTGACCCCAGAAGGAAGGGTCAAATGAAAATGCCCACACAAAGAAAATTGTAGGCCATTATCTTATCTATAAGCCTGCTAAATACGAAAATCATGGGTCACGTGGTTTTCCAGACGGAAGCATTTTAAAACATGCATATTTTAGTCATTTTTGGGTTGTAATTTGATACCTAATGACGTCACAATGACGTCACACTTCAATGCACACATTCACATTGTGATTGATGTTCCTACCAAGTTTCAAGTTGATAGCTTGAACCGTTTTGAAGAAAAGCTCTGGAAACGTTTGAGTGGAAAAAGAAGAAAAAAAATATACTAGAGCTTCGCGTTTGTGTTTTTTACAAACGCAAGGTGATCGGGTGACATAAACATTGAAATGATGATGACGACACAGTTTTTAGATTGTTTGAAAACTTGAGTTGTTTGATGTTGAAAAAGTATTGGAATTCTCAAGACATGACTCTGACTATTCAACGCTAACATTGTGTATCTGATGACGTCATAATTGTCAATCTCATCATAACGTTACTATTGTGTGCACAGATTGTTCAAGCATCTACTGAAGAACAAGTTTTGACATGTATGCCTATATGTGGTGAAAGAATCTTTTCAATATCTATTACAGTTCTAAATATTTTGTCATTTGAGATCATATTACTGTAAGATATCGCCGTGTGGGGAGTTGGGGTTCAATTGCATCTAGAATAAACTGACGCTCCAGTCAACTTGAGTTGCGGTCCACCATGTCCATTTTATAGACCGTATCGAATAGCCGCCATTTCGTGGGGCAGTTTCTTTGTTCTTTGAGGACATGCATGTTTGCACATATTGTGCTTCCATTGTTGAACGGTTTAAGTAACAAAAGTTGCCCCACGAAATGGCGGCTATTCGATACGGTCTATTTCCAACACAGCAACGATTTCAAGCATGTCACATTCACAGTTTTCGGGGAGATGACATATTTACTCTGGTCCGCCGACTAAGGCTAGCCGTACATAATTACACCCAAGATACAACAGCTAAGTCACCAAAAGTAAATGTCCTTGTGCTATCTAGTGTTCATTCAACTTTCCTGGCGATGATGCCACGGAAACTAGCAGTTTTACATCTTCAAAAGTCAAATTTTCTCGGTTGTAAATCAAGCCCTGCTTATGTTTCGTCTGTCTGACTTATTCACTACTCGCGCACGTACGTGGATATCATTGGCCGTGTGGCCCAGACATCCTCCCTAATATTTACATTATGACCTCTGACCCGAGATAGGCCGCCTAGATACAAGTTCTATTATTAGAAGTCGAGCACTATATATGGGCGCAAATCGTCAGATTAGTGGAGGCTTGGCATAGCGCCCTCAAACGACTGAGTTAGCTTAATTATCGAGGGACCCAACAAATAATTTCTCCACATTACGTAACCACCGTGCACGTGATGACGTCATCAGTGGTATATATGTAGTCATAAAGTCCACATGTGAGGGAACATTTCGTTCCGTAGAACTATGGTCAAATTCCCTACCACTTTGGCTCTATTTGCATTCAAAATGCTAAAAAAGTGTACATTTATGAACCTCTTCCGGTTTGGACCGGAGGTTTGGGTCACACAGGAGTCATGCCTTTGTATGATTCGTTCAGTTCATTGCGACCTATCGTGCTGTGAAAGAATTGTTCAAGTATCTATTAAGATTCTTGAGATATGAATTTTTGAAATAATAACCATTTAATTTTTGTAATTTGACACCTGTGACGATATCATGACGTCACAATGTTGTGCACAAATTGTTCAACAATTTGATAAACATCAAGTTCTTAAATGTGGCGAAAGAATCATGAGAATATCTGCTGTAGTTCTCAAGATACAGCATTTTAAAACAATTCAGCTCCAAATTTGCGTATTTTGACACCACATTACGTAACTACCGTCCATGTGATGACGTCACCAATGGTATAGTCAAAAAGTCCACATGTGTGGAAACATTTCGTTCCGTAGAAATATGGTCAAATTCACTACCACTTTGAATCTATTTAAAAAATGCACATTTTCGAACAACTTCCGGTTTGGACCGGAAGTAGGCGTCACACAGGGGTTATGACATTGTATGATTTGTTCAGTTCATTTAGACTTATCATGTTGTAAAAGAATTGTTCAAGTATCTATTACGGTTCTTGAGATATGAATTTTGGAAATAATAACCTTTGAATTTTTGTAATTTGACACCTGATGACGTCATGATTACGTCACACTTGATGCCATCATGATACTATACATTGTGGTGAAATTCTGCCGTAGGGCCTATGTCTGTATCTAATTTACTAACGATTCAGCTTGGTTTGATAGGCATTGTTGCTGGTAAGTGTAAAAACTGAGATTCTCAGTTTCGTTGAACTTTGACCTCCAATTAATCCCAGAAGGAAGGGTCAGATGAAAATGCCCACAGAAAGAAAATTGTAGCACAGAATGTCATCTATAAACCTGCCAAATACGACGATCCTGGGTCACGTGGTTTTCAAGACGGAAGCATTTTAAAATATGCATATTTTGGTTTTTTGGGAGTGTAATTTGATACTTGATGACGTCACGATGACGTCACGCTTGTTGCCATCATAATATTATACACGCTGGTGAAAGTCTGCCAGAGGACCTATGCCTGTACCTAGTTACTTAAAGATTCAGCTTGGTTTGATGGGCATTGTTGCTCAATGAGTGCAAAAATTGAGATTTTCGTTTTCGTTGAAATTTGACCTCAGATTGACCCCAGAAGGAAGGGTCAGATGAAAATGCCCACACAAAGAAAATTGTAGGCCATGATCTTATCTATAAGATTTAATACCCGATGACGTCACAATGACGTCACACTTCAATGCACACATTCACATTGTGATTGATGTTCCTACCAAGTTTCAAGTTGATAGCTTGAACCGTTTTGAAGAAAAGCTCTGGAAACGTTTGAGTGGAAAAAGAAGAAAAAAAAAAAAACTAGAGCTACGTCTGTTCTATGAACAGAGCGTAGGGCTTTTTCACATGTTTTAACTTTAAAACTTGAAAAACGCCTATCTATTTTTGAACAATTTTAAATTATAAGCCAAAAACTGTTTGACTAATGGTTATCGAGACTAATGGTTACCAATCCGAGCTGCAAAGTCATGGTCCGTGTACGTCCGCCATAGCTGGGGGCCATCCAGTGCCCTGAACTGTGGGTTTTGTGTTGATGATATGCTGTTACATTATGTTGTCACTTCGAACGAATTTTGAGCGTTTATTTGCTTGCGAAGCCTGTGTACGCGTACGCGTTGTGCGCTGTTCGATTTAACAACAAGACAAAGCGCCCAGTGCATGGCAGTTGATGGCCCCCAGTAATGGCGGACTTGCAGGGAAGGAGTCCTTAGCAACCGGATTCGTGTATACCTAACCATAATGCTATGAGTCCCGTGTTGTTTGTTATCACTTTAAAATTATAAGCCAACGAAGATTTGACCACTAGGAAACGAGGTCAAATGTCAAGCAATGTGCGCGTCTGCATATACTTGTATTTGATGCTCATTTAATCTGTCACGTGATGACGTCATCAATTAACGACATTTGCTAGTGATCGTATGTGGCGCAGGAATGACGATCATAGGTCAATCGGCTGATTTGTTATGAATGTTTGAATATGGAAAACATTAAATTGTATGCTCCTTTTATCTGATACCTGATGATGAAAAGTTTTTGAGTTGTGTCAGTTTGCCTGGGTGGGGGGAGTACTGCTATACAGATCTACCACTTCGAGGTGTTTGATGAACTGTGAGATACCAAGTTATGGTGCAGGTAAAAACCTTTGATTACTTAATTAGCTCCTTGAGAAGTATCATAACGTGTAGGTTCAGGATTTATACTTAAGAGAGTATTGAGCCAAATTTCATATAAAACAAAATAACATGTACATATAATGGAAATAGTACAGAAGCCTTCATCGATTCAGAAAATATGTTTAGATTTGAAAATATGACAATTTTCAGTTTTTGCACATTTAAAAACATCGATTAGGCCTAAGTTACTGTAAAATTAGTACTATTTGTCATAATGTCCTGAAAACTAAGTTTAGAGGCAAGTTTTATTTCCCTTTGCGAATTCTAAACTGTTCATTGTTAGTTTGTTTTGTTCACATTTGGGATGGAAATCCGATGTTTACTCGAAAAACTGATATACATATATTAGTCATCAAAGGCAGAAATCAGAGCACATAATTTGTTAAGATTGAAAAAAGTTTGGCCAAGAAGGAACAATTTCGTAATTAGATTTGTTGAAGATGGTTCAATAAAATCCTGACAATGACTTAATGATATCAGGCCTATATTAAGCTTTGCACCTTACTAAACCTAAAAGGAAGAAAACCAACATTGGAATGAATGCTTCACGGCAAAACTACGACATTCCCTCAATAACATACAACCTCTTTCGTGTAGAGAGTGGACTCTCTTAAATAAGACTGAAATTAACATAAAATATTGTATCCTACTCAAATGTACTTTTGTTAAACCATCTTCTGTTGAATTACACGTCCGTGGTAGACACAGTTAAAAGACTGCTTCCACGCAAAAAAAATAGCGTGTCACTGTCTCGGTCGGCGCCGTGTCACACAGGGCACACGTAATAGACAGCTACGGTAAAAATTCATGTCTTCAAAGTTTGCTCGCATTGAGAACGGTCAAATCTAAAACTAGGCTCCTGGCATAACACTGGTCACTGCTCAGTCAACCGAAAACATAATGACATGATCATGGTGTCATTTTAAAGAGGAGATTCCACCCTAACAGATGATATCTCCTGTTCATTCATACGCGCCCAACTTTAGTTACAATTAGCAATAATATCTCGCTTTCGTTTTTATTAATCCAACCTGTATATACGGAAATGTTGACTCGGCTGAAATTTGGCCTCCAATTGACCCAGGAAGGAAGGGTAAGATGAAAATGACTACACAAAGCAATTTGTAGCCCAGGATCTGATCTATAATGTCTGCTAAATAGCTAGACCCTGAGTCATGTGGTTTTATAGAGGGAAACATTTTACGAAATGCATTTTTTGCTCATTTTTATGACGAAAATCCACTTTTTTGTCAATTTTAAATAATTATAATTACGTAATCATTGACGTCATGGTGATGTTCTACATGGTGGTGGAAGTTTGTGATGGGGCCCATGCCTGTAAGTAGTTTTATGAAAATCAAGCATGGTTGAATAGCTAATATTGCTTCATAAGTACAAACAAATACAAAAAATGTGATTTTTGAATTGGCTAAACTTTGACCTTCGATTGACCCAGGAAGGAAGGGTCAGATGAAAATGCCTATACTAAGAACATTAAAGCTCATGATCTGATTTAAATGTTTGCCAAATATGAAAACCCTGGGTCATGTGGTTTTGGCAAGGGAACCATTTTAAAAAGTGCATATTTCGGAAATGTTTCGCTTTTTAGGCATTTTTAAAGTGTTATAATGACGTAACGGATGACGTCACAATGACGCCATTCTTGGGTGCACACCTCTTATACTATGTCTTAGATGTGACCAAGTTTGGTTAAGATCAATGTTTGGGAACAACCTGAAAAAACGCCGACAACGCCTATGCGCTTTGTCTATGGGAAAAAAATCAGAAGAAGAAGAAACTAGAGCTACGTCTGTTCTATGAACAGAGCGTAGGGCTTTTTCACATTTTTTTAAATTAAAAAATGAGCATGCTTACCTCGCAAAATTAGATGTTAGCATATCAACTATTTAACTTTAAAAAAGTTTACCTTTAATGTGTTACCTTTAAAGGATTTATGACGTCATCAATGTTTTAACCACACAGACATGTTTGGTGGTCGACTTACTCTATAAGCAGCACTATTGGTCTAATTTGCGCAAACACTGCTATGAAAGGGTCATTTTAAGACTTTTTAATGTTGACGCTAGAGGGCGCCCTTTTATGGAATGACGTAGAAACGTACATTTTTGGAAACCCTATTTACCTTAGACACTGACACTACCAACCGCATCTCGGCAGCTTTCACCACTTTTACAAAATAGGTTCATTTAAATGCACTTCCGGTTTCTACCGAAAGTGAGCAAGGTCACAGGTCATGGCGATATTTTTTGGATACCCCACCCTAGTCGAACTCAAACACCTTTGACCCCATCCAAATACCTCTTACCAGTTTCAAATGGAAGGGCAAAGTCTGTTTGACCAATAGGGAATGAGGTCAAATGTCAAGGCATGTGGGCATCTGAAAGACCTTTATTAATGATCGTATATGCCGAAAGAATCAAGATCGTAGGTCAAACGGATGATTTTTTATGAATTTTTAAATATGGAAACATTAAATTTCATGCCCCTTTAAACTTACACCTGATGACGTCATGATGACGCCATTGTTGGGTGCACACCTCTTCTATCTACCGTGTCTTTCATGTGACCAGGTTTGTTTAAGAACAACCTCAAGTTTGGGAACGACCTCAAAAAGTGCCGACAACGCCCATGCGTTATGTCAATGGGGAGCGGGGGGAAATCAGAAGAAGAAATAAACGGAAAAGCCATACATTAACGACCTTTGCTAGTGATCGTATATGGGAAGGAATCAATGTTGTAATTTGCATTTTAAAATATTTTCATGCACCTTTAATCTGACACGTGATGACGTCATTACCCAGGTAACATTCCCACATGGGGCCCATATTGGCCCCATATGTGCAAGTATATAAGGGCCCCATATGGGTCCTGTATGGGCTGCACCCAACGCCCCATGTGGGGCCCATATGGGCCAACCATTGTTCTCCAGATCATTCCCACATGGGTCATATGGGATCATTAGTTAAATACATTTGTTAATGACCGTATATGGTGCAGGAATCACGGTCATAGGTGCCTGATTTGTTATGAATGTTTGATCGTATATATTTTAATTTAAATATTTAATTAAACTGTTCATTTTTAGTTTGTTTTGTTCACATTTGGGATGGAAATCCGATGTTTACTCGAAAAACTGATATACATATATTAGTCATCAAAGGCAGAAATCAGAGCACATAATTTGTTTCTTGTAGAGAGTGGACTCTCTTAAATAAGACTGAAATAACATGAAAGATTGTATCCTACTTAAACCATCTTCTGTTGAATTACACGTCCGTGGTAGACAGTTAAAAGACTGCTTCCGGCGCCGTGTCACACAGGGCACACGGAATAGACATCTACGGTAAAAATTGATTTATGCGAAGTTTGCTCGCATAAAGAACGATCAAATCTAAAACTGGGCCCCTGGCATAACACTGGTCACTGCTCAGTAAACCGAAAACATCATGGCATGATCATGGTGTCATTTTAAAGAGGAGATTCAGCCCTAACAGATGATATCTCCTGTTCATTCATACGGGCCCTACTTTAGTTACAATTAGCAATAATATATCGGTTTCGGTTTTTTTAATCCACCCTGTATATACGGAAATGTTGACTTGGCTGAACTTTGGCCTTCAATTGACCCAGGAAGGAAGGGGCAGATGAAAATGACTACACAAAGGAAATTGTAGCTCAGGATCGGATCTATAATGTCTGCTGAATATGAAGACCCTGGGTCATGTGGTTTTATAGAGGGAAACATTGTACGAAATGTTTTTGTGGCTCATTTTTATGACGAAAATCCACTTTTTGGTCAATTTTAAATAATTATAATTACGTAATCATTGACGTCATGGTGATGTTCTACATGGTGGTGGAAGTTTGTGATGGGGCCCATGCCTGTACCTAGTTTTATAAAGGTCAAGCATAGTTTAAGAGGTAATATTGCTTCATAAGTACAACAAAATACAAACAATGTGATTTTTGAATTGGCTGAACTTTGACCTTCGATTGACCCAGGAAGGAAGGGTCAGATGAAAATGCCTACACTAAGAATATTGTAGGCTAGGATCTGATATATATGTCTGCCAAATATGAAGACCCTGGGTCATGTGGGTTCATACCGCGAAGCGTTTTACGAAATGCATATTTTGGTAATTTTCATGATAAAAATCCACTTTTGTGCCATTTTAAAATTATTATAATTACGTAATCATTGACGTCATGGTGACGTTCTACATGGTGGTGGACGTTTGTGATGGGGCCCATGCCTGTACCTAGTTTGATGAAAATCAAGCATGGTTGAATAGCTAATATTGCTTCATAAATACAAACAAATACAAACAATGTGATTTTTGAATTGGCTGAACTTTGACCTTCGATTGACCCAGGAAGGAAGGGTCAGATGAAAATGCCTACACTAAGTACATTGAAGCTCATGATCTGATCTAAATGTTTGCCAAATATGAAAACCCTGGGTCATGTGGTTTGGGCAAGGGAACCATTTTAAAAAGTACATATTTCGGAAATTTTCCGCTTTTTAGGCATTTTTAAAGTGTTATAATGACGTAACGGATGACGTCACAATGAAGCCATTCTTGGGTGCACACCTCTTATACTATGTCTTTGATGTGACCAAGTTTGGTTAAGATCAATGTTTGGGAACAACCTGAAAAAGCGCCGACAACGCCTATGCGCTTTGTCTATGGGAAAGAAATCAGAAGAAGAAATAAACGGAAAAAAAAAAAAAATAGAGCTACGTCTGTTCTATGAACAGAGCGTAGGGCTTTTTCACATTTTTTAACTTAAAAAATGAGCATGCTTACCTTGCAAAATTAGATGTTAGCATATCAACTATTTAACTTTAAAAAAGTTTACCTTTAATGTGTTACCTTTAGATGATTGATGACGTCATCAATGTTTTAACCACACAGACATGTTTGGTGGTGGACTTACTCTATAAGCAGCACTATTGGGCTAATTTGCGCAAACACTGCTATGAAAGGGTCATTTTAAGACTTTTTAATTTTGAAGCTAGAGGGCGCCCTTTTATGGAATGACGTAAAAACTTACATTTTTGGAAACCCTATTTACCTTAGACACTGACACTACCAACCGCATCTCGGCAGCTTTCACCACTTTTACAAAATAGGTTCATTTAAATGCACTTCCGGTTTCTACCGAAAGTGAGCAAGGTCACAGGTCATGGCGATATTTTTTGGATACCCCACCCTAGTCGAACTCAAACACCTTTGACCCCATCCAAATACCTCTTATCAGTTTCAAATGGAAGGGCAAAGTCTGTTTGACCAATAGGGAATGAGGTCAAATGTCAAGGCATGTGGGCATCTGAAAGACCTTTATTAATGATCGTATATGCCGAAAGAATCAAGATCGTAGGTCAAACGGATGATTTTTTTATGAATTTTTTAATATGGAAACATTAAATTTCATGCCCCTTTAAACTTACACCTGATGACGTCATGATGACGCCATTGTTGGGTGCACACCTCTTCTACTGTGTCTTTCATGTGACCAAGTTTGGGAACAACCTCAAAAAGTGCCGACAACGCCCATGCGTTATGTCAATGGGGGCGGGGGGGGGGGGGGGGAAATCAGAAGAAGAAATAAACGGAAAAGCCATACATTAACGACCTTTGCTAGTGATCGTATATGGGAAGGAATCAATGTTGTAATTTGCATTTTAAAATATTTGTATGCACCTTTAATCTGACACGTGATGACGTCATTATGAGATCATTAGTTAAATACATTTGTTAATGACCGTATATGGTGCAGGAATCACGATCATAGGTGCCTGATTTGTTATGAATGTTTGATCGTATATATTTTAATTTAAATATTTAATTAAACTGTTAATTTTTAGTTTGTTTTGTTCACATTTGGGATGGAAATCCGATGTTTACTCGAAAAACTGATATACATATATTAGTCATCAAAGGCAGAAATCAGAGCACATAATTTGTTAAGATTGAAAAGAGTTTGGCCAGGAAGGAACAATTTCGTAATTAGATTTGTTGAAGATGGTTCAATAAAATCATAACAATGACTTAATGATTTCAGGCCTATATTATAAGCTTTGCACCTTACTAAACCTAAAAAGAAAGAAAACAAACATTGGAATTAATGCTTCACGGCAAAACTATGACATTCTCTCAATAGCATACAATTACTTTCTTGTAGAGAGTGGACTCTCTTAAATAAGACTGAAATAACATGAACGATTGTATCCTACTCACTGAACTTTTGTTAAACCATCTTCTGTTGAATTACACGTCCGTGGTAGACAGTTAAAGGAACACGTTGCCTTCAGATTTCACGAAATCTCACGTTTGAGGGTGTTCCTTATACTTATTAAGAGTTGTTCTTGCAATAAAACACATTTAATGTGTTATAATTAGTGAATGGTAATTAAAAACAACAAACACTGACCTCTGACCCCCACTACATGTCCCGCGAAATGTATACGTATTTCAAGCCGTCAATACGATCGTCCGGGTAGTGGGCAAAATGCAGCGACGAACAGGAGTTAGGCTGGCGCCGTAGCCAGTGGTCAGGTAAACCTATCAGATGAACGCAAGGTACCATACCATTCTCCGCCTCCCGAGACATGTGTGAAATGTAAACACACAGACACACCGACTGGCTGTCAAAAAATGGATCGTCAAGAGAACACAGCAGACGCGTCAAAAAAGAAAAAACGAAAACCTCGCCAATCAGGGTAAGAATATTGTCATGGGACAAACCGATAGAAAGGACTTGGATGATTTATACCCAATGGTTATTGTAGACACGAATTTAAAAAACAGGCACATCACACGCAACGGAGGAAGGAAAAATAATTTCTTTCTCCAGGCTGGAAATAAGACTAATATAATTTCTCCGCCATTGATGGGAGTCAAGATTTTGACTTCCATAAATGGCGGAGCGTGCTGCTTCGAGAAATTACGCAAAATTGAAGCATTTCTAAGGCACGTTTGTGTGGATCATTATATTCTACTTTTTAAACATCTTTCAGATCGTGCTCATTATACTTAAAACGCTTGTAATAGCCCAAAAACGCCCAATAAAGCGCAACCCGAAGGCAACGTGTTCCTTTAAAAGACTGCTTCCGGCGCCGTGTCACACAGGGCACACGGAATAGACATCTACGGTAAAAATTGATTTATGCGAAGTTTGCTCGAAGTTTGCTGGCTGAACTTTGGCCTTCAATTGACCCAGGAAGGAAGGGGCAGATGAAAATGACTACACAAAGGAAATTGTAGCTCAGGATCTGATCTATAATGTCTGCAAAATATGAAGACCCTGCGTCATGTGGTTTTATAGAGGGAAATATTGTACGAAATGCATTTTTGGCTCATTTTTATGACGAAAATAATTATAATTACGTAATCATTGACGTCATGGTGATGTTCTACATGGGGTAGAAGTTTGTGATGGGGCCTATGCCTGTACCTAGTTTTATAAAGATCAAGCGTAGTTTAATAGGTAATATTGCTTCATAAGTACAACAAAATACAAACAATGTGATTATTGAATTGGCTGAACTTTGACCTTCGATTGACCCAGGAAGGAAGGTTCAGATGAAAATGCCTACACTAAGAACATTAAAGCTCATGATCTGATCTAAATGTTTGCCAAATATGAAAACCCTGGGTCATGTGGTTTTGGCAAGGGAACCATTTTAAAAAGAGCATATTTCGGAAATTTTCCGCTTTTAAGGCATTTTTAAAGTGTTATAATGACGTAACGGATGACGTCACAATGAAGCCATTCTTGGGTGCACACCTCTTATACTATGTCTTTGATGTGACCAAGTTTGGTTAAGATCAATGTTTGGGAACAACCTGAAAAAGCGCCGACAACGCCTATGCGCTTTGTCTATGGGAAACAAATTAGAAGAAGAAGAAGAAGAAACTAGAGCTACTAGTCTGGGAGCCCAGACCGATTTGTTCATCATCACGAGTACAAAAGGTCTGAGGCGTGGAATCAATAGGTGGGGCAAGTGTGACCTCCGAATGGCATTTCTTAAGTTGCAGATCCTGTACCTAAGGGAGGGGGAGGCCCCCTTTTGACCCCAAAATCACTTTTATAAACATTTTCGAGTACATCGATCAAACCTTCACCAAACTATCCTCTGGTGAACCCTAATCAATGATCGGCATTTCTTAAGTTGCAAATCCTGTACTTAGTATGCTTAAGAAAGCCCTTAATTAGCAGTAATTAGCGGTTTAATTATCATATCGAGTACATCAACCAAACCAACGGTAATAAATTATCTGGGGTTTCCTGAGTAATGAATGACCTTTCTTAAGTGTCAAATCCTGTACCAAATCCCCTTAAGAAAAGGTCAAAGGTCATTCATTTGCAGTACACACAACGGCCGTCGGCAAAAAAGCCCATTTGTTTTGAACGGGTAGCGCTATGAGCAAACGGCTGTTTTGTGTTTCATCCGCGGTTTAATCTCCGCTCGTTTTATGCGGACTCAGGCGAAGTTATCTGGCACTGGGGTGGTTGAAATAATTCTGCAGAGTACACTGGCCAAAGAAAGACGTTCTTAGTTCAGCTTCTGTGGCGATTTCACTCGAGAGAATGTCAGTACCAGGTGAGACTGTATTTTTTAACGCAACCTGTCAAAGGAAAGATTCCGTCTCCGCTATGGGTTCCGTAGACACATCGCTTTGATGAATTTACCAGATTCTGTTTAGTGCACGTGTAATCAAATTCAAAATTTACAATTGCAATATTTGTCACCGTCAAAAGCCGCCGATTACATTATGGAGTGCCGAAGTGTGAGGTGTTGCCACGGTAATTGGCTCCAAACATCATGGCTGTCAGATAAAACACCATTCAAAAGCACAGGGAAACGGTTCAGTGATATTTAGCGTATACCAATTTCCAGCATTGCCTTGATTGAGTGACGTATTTTCCTCGGTATAGCTCAAATGCATCGCAAAGGCGACTTTATCACAGGTCAGCAAACACCGGCTAAAGCTGCATGTTTCTTCCTTTTTTGCCAAATACGTTGTATTAGAGCTAAGCTGTTTCCCCTATGAAACGGTCTTAGATGCCCACCGTGCATCCTCAGTCGTTCCGATGTCCGCTTATGCTTTTATGGTAACACTCCTTATGCGAAATCTGTAGTGTTCTGCACAAGACGTGATGTGTATCACCACATGTGCTCACCGGAACATGTGCACACCAAGACACCCAAGACATGGTGGCTTATGTTAGAGTTGGCATGCACTCTTTTTCTGCATTCCACTATTTAAAAATGGGCACCCGTCAATTCGTGACAGTATGGATTTTTTTTTCTTCAAATCTCTGTGCGGGTTTATGCATTTTCTGAAACTTTACATACGCAAAGTTCACCATAATTAGAAACAAGTTTAGTTGCCAAAATAATGCCACAAATGGCTGTCTCCGTGCACCGTGCAAGTCATAACATATTAAAATACATGCTGTACGTCCTTTATTAATGAATCAAAATTTTAATTATTTCAGAGAAATACTACTAAAGATGTTCAAAGCTATGGTAACAAACACGACATCATAATTAGTTATAGCTGTAAGTACTTTTTGGTATCTGATAAAAGTGCGATTATACATTTGCATAGATGGGATACTTTAAAAAGCCATACTGATTATGACCATATACATGTATTGAGTTACAATTAATGGCCCTTTATAATTCTATAATGACCTCAGTCTGATTTATTCGATAGGTCATTCATCATTCAGGACACCATTTAACTCTTTTTGGTTTGATTGTCGATTGTAAGACAGTTGTCATTTTGATAAGAATTTCATTTGATTATGGAATTATTGGGGGTTGGGTACGTATAGTCTTGGGGTACCAAACGACAGAGTTAGGGAGGAAAGCACATATGTAAACAAATGGTGATGTCATTATGTTTCATGGTCCATTAATTTGGGATTAAAAATCCTGTGTTCACGTCTGGAAAGCCAAAAGGCAGGGAAAACCGTACTTGCACCAACCCGACCGGCGTGATCGAGTGATGACGTTCTGCTGTGTGATGTGCATTTTTTAAAACTATGGACCCGGCCACCATTGTTATACGTCAGTTGTCAGGGTAATTGGGTCTAAACAGTACTAAAGTAATATCGCGCGTCATTGTTTGTTGCTAAGGTTACTAGGTCAACACTAACAAGAAATCTGGACTTCTTCCATGGGCTAACTTAATTGCTGGATTCACATGGAATTTTTTCCCCGTAGATTTTACGAGCGTCGCTTTCAGGGAAAAGGTCGGGGGAAAAATATACCCAGCATGCACGATGTGACAAAGGGATTGCCCCACGTCCTCCTATAGACCGTATCGAATAGCCGAATTTTGTGGGGCAGTTTCTTTGTTACTTGAGGACATGCATGGTTGGACATATTGTGCTTCCATTGTTAAACGGTTAAAGTAACGAAAGGTGCCCCACGAAATGGCGGCTATTCGATACGGTCTATATCTCAACACGCTCTTTCCTTTTGTTAACGCGGCAACGTTAACAACCCCTAAAACCTGAAAGGAGTTCTTTAAATTCCTTGAATATTTCAAAGACAATAGGGGAAATCACATTGGTGGGTGGGGGTAGGTATATACACTCTGCATAATGAAGGGCCGGTGGATTCACACTGTCGAGGAAAAACGCCAACGCGAAGTGGCTTGAGCACTGCAGCCGATTTCACAAAACTTATACGCAGTTGCGTAAGCCCACTTGCACAACATTTTATTGCGTAAGTTGCGCAACATTCTTCCGAAGATAACACACAAGCTATGGGGCTTGCGCCATTTGTCAAAAATGCGCAAGTTGCGCAGTGTTTCGTGAAATCGATTGCAGGTCATTATCTTTAGGTGTCAGAACAATAAGGCTCGAATTTTGGTCGCGGCAAAGGAGTTATCTTGCCACGAAAGTCACATTTATGGATTTGTTTTGTTTTCGTCGGTTTTTGATGTCCTTAAAGTAACGACGGAGTGCTCGACAAAGCACTTCGCGTTCGCGATTTACGTGCATCTATAAAGGCGCGTTCACACTATCGCAGAAAAATTACACTGTTCCATTGGTTTGTACACAAACTGGTTTGCCGCTTGTGCGCGGCCTATCGCGATGCGCAAAACGTTTTCAGCTGGGTCAAAGTTCAAATTTGTTGAACTTTGACCGCGGTGCGCTGACCTTTCCAACGCGCAGCCAGTGAGGTATCAGAGAAGCCCCAAGTTACCAGAGTGGAATTTTCTATTTTGGAATAATCGGCGATTAGGAACTCATGCAATGCGGTGAGCGCAGCGCGAAAGTGTGAATTTTCCGCGATAGTGTGAACGCCCCTTAAGACCTCCCTATTAGCCTTTTCGCGCGTAAATGCGACGCGCGTCGCTTTGACAAAAAGTGTCCTGGTTGTTGGGTTGGGCGATTTGGAGTGAAACGACGCGTTGAAAACCAAATGTTTCGCGTCACGATCACGTCAAGAGTTTTTTTTTAGCCATGCAGAACATACGTCAAAAACGCTAGCGAAAAAAAGGATCGGCTTTTCGTTAATCATGAATGCACATGGACTTGAAATTTACCATGCGTCGCCTGACATACTGCGCGTACCGTGCGGATCCGTTCCATACCCAGTGTGGACTACCCAAAATACTATTTTCCCCAAAATACTCTATCCATGGGAATAAAACAATTCCAATCTCCAATTTAGATGTGGTAGCAAACAATTTTTTGGTGCAATCATTGTTCATGGAACCAGATAATAATTTACAGAATGTCTTTTTGAACGACATATGCCTATACGGATTGAGAGCGCGAAATTTCAGAATGGTAACGAACAAATTGAGCACCACGCCACCACCACCACCACCACCACATGTGGCTACTGGCTACGCTGCTGGGTGGAATACCTGGATGGTCATTTATGAATACACTCAAACTATAACTTGACAATAACTTTAGAATTTAGGAACTAGTAACGTCCCATGAATGCAACGTGTCTATACAGAATCCGTGGCGGAAATTTGCTTTGACTGCTTGCGTTGTCCAGTCTCACCTGGTAGGCCTACCGACATTTTCTCGATTGAATTCGCTACAGAAGTTGAACTAAGAACGTCTTTCTTTGGCCAGTGTACTCTACAAAATTATTTCAACCACCCTAGTGTCAGAGAACTTCGCTTAAGTCCGCATAAAACGAGAGGAGATTAAACCGCGGATGAAACACAAAACAGCCGTTTTCTAAAAGCGCTAGCCGTTAAAAACAAATGGGCCTTTTGCCGACGGCTGTTGTGTGTACTGCTAATGAATGACCTTTGACCTTTTCTTAAGGGGATTTGGTACAGGATTTGACACTTAAGAAAGGTCATTCACTACTAAGGAAACCCCAGAGAAATTATTACCGTTGGTTTGGTTGATGTACTCGATATGATAATTAAACCGCTAATTACTGCTAATTAAGGGCTTTCTTAAGCATACTAAGTACAGGATTTGCAACTTAAGAAATGCCGATCATTGATTAGGGTTCACCAGAGGATAGTTTGGTAAAGGTTTTGGGGTCAAAAGGGGGCCTCCCCCCTCCCTTAGGTACAGGATCTGCAACTTAAGAAATGCCATTCGGAGGTCACACTTGCCCCACCTATTGATTCCACGCCTCAGACCTTTTGTACTCGTGATGATGAACAAATCGGTCTGGGCTCCCAGACTATACGTCTGTTCTATGAACAGAGCGTAGGGCTTTTTCACATTGTTTTTAACTTTAAAAATGAGCATGCTTACCTTGCAAACTTAGATGTTAGCATATCAACTATTTAACTTTTAAAAAGTTTACCTTTAATGTGTTACCTTTAAAGGATTGATGACGTCATCAATGTTTTAACCACACAGACATGTTTGGTGGTCGACTTACTCTATAAGCAGCACTATTGGGCTAATTTGCGCAAACACTGCTATGAAAGGGTCATTTTAAGACTTTAATTTTGACGCTAGAGGGCGCCTTTTTATGGAATGACGTAGAAACTTACATTTTTGGAAACCCTATTTACCTTAGACACTGACACTACCAACCGCATCTCGGCAGCTTTCACCACTTTTACAAAATAGGTTCATTTAAATGAACTTCCGGTTTCTACCGAAAGTGAGCAAGGTCACAGGTCATGGCGATATTTTTTGGATACCCCACCCTAGTCGAACACAAACACCTTTGACCCCATCCAAATACCTCTTACCAGTTTCAAATGGAAAGGCAAAGTCTGTTTGACCAATAGGGAATGAGGTCAAATGTCAAGGCATGTGGGCATCTGAAAGACCTTTATTAATGATCGTATATGCCGAAAGAATCAAGATCGTAGGTCAAACGGATGATTTTTTTATGAATTTTTTAATATGGAAACATTAAATTTCATGCCCCTTTAAACTTACACCTGATGACGTCATGATGACGCCATTGTTGGGTGCACACCTCTTCTACTGTGTCTTTCATGTGACCAGGTTTGTTTAAGAACAACCTCAAGCTTGGGAACAACCTCAAAAAGTGCCGACAACGCCCATGCGTTATGTCAATGGGGGCCGGGGGGTGGGGGGGGGGGGGGGGGGGGGGAAATCAGAAGAAGAAATAAACGGAAAAGCCATTAACGACCTTTGCTAGTGATCGTATATGGGAAGGAATCAATGTTGTAATTTGCATTTAAAAATATTTTCATGCACCTTTAATCTGACACGTGATGACGTCATTATGAGATCATTAGTTAAATACATTTGTTAATGACCGTATATGGTGCAGGAATCACGATCATAGGTGCCTGATTTGTTATGAATGTTTGATCGTATATATTTTAATTTAAATATTTAATTAAACTGTTCATTTTTAGTTTGTTTTGTTCACATTTGGGATGGAAATCCGATGTTTACTCGAAAAACTGATATACATATATTATTCATCAAAGGCAGAAATCAGAGCACATAATTTGTTAAGATTGAAAAGAGTTTGGCCAGGAAGGAACAATTTCGTAATGAGATTTGTTGAAGATGGTTCAATAAAATCATAACAATGACTTAATGATTTCAGGCCTATACTAAGCTTTGCACCTTACTAAACCTAAAAAGAAAGAAAACAAACATTGGAATGAATGCTTCACGGCAAAACTATGACATTCCCTCAATAGCATACAATTACTTTCTTGTAGAGAGTGGACTCTCTTAAATAAGACTGAAATAACATGAAAGATTGTATCCTACTCACTGAACTTTTGTTAAACCATCTTCTGTTGAATTACACGTCCGTGGTAGACAGTTAAAAAAGTGCTTCCGGCGCCGTGTCACACAGGGCACACGGAATAGACATCTACGGTAAAAATTGATTTATGCGAAGTTTGCTCGCATAGAGAACGATCAAATCTAAAACTAGGCCCCTGGCATAACACTGGTCACTGCTCAGTAAACCGAAAACATCATGGCATGATCATGGTGTCATTTTAAAGAGGAGATTCAGCCCTAACAGATGATATATCCTGTTCATTCACACGGGCCCTACTTTAGTTACAATTAGCAATAATATCTCGGTTTCGTTTTTTTTTATCCACCCTGTATATACGGAAATGTTGACTTGGCTAAACTTTGGCAAAGGAAATTGTAGCTCAGGATCTGATCTATAATGTCTGCTAAATATGAAGACCCTGCGTAATGTGGTTTTATAGAGGGAAATATTGTACGAAATGCATTTTTGGCTCATTTTTATGACGAAAATTAACTTTTTTTCCAATTTTAAATAATTATAATTACGTAATCATTGACGTCATGGTGATGTTCTACATGGGGTGGAAGTTTGTGATGGGGCCCATGCCTGTACCTAGTTTTATAAAGATCAAGCGTAGTTTAATAGGTAATATTGCTTCATAAGTACAACAAAATACAAACAATGTGATTATTGAATTGGCTGAACTTTGACCTTCGATTGACCCAGGAAGGAAGGGTCAGATGAAAATGCCTACACTAAGAACATGGCAGGCTATGATCTGATCTATATGTCTGCCAAATATGAGGACCCTGGGTCATGTGGGTTCATACGGGGAAGCGTTTTACGAAATGCATATTTTGGTAATTTTCATGATAAAAATCCACTTTTGTGCCATTTTAAAATTATTATAATTACGTAATCATTGACGTCATGGTAACGTTCTACATGGTGGTGGACGTTTGTGATGGGGCCCATGCCTGTACCTAGTTTTATGAAAATCAAGCATGGTTGAATAGCTAATATTGCTTCATAAGTACAAACAAATACAACAAATTTGATTTTTGAATTGGCTGAACTTTGACCTTCCATTGACCCAGGAAGGAAGGGTCAGATGGAAATGCCTACACTAAGAACATTAAAGCTCATGATCTGATCTAAATGTTTGCATATTTCGGCAATTTTCCGCTTTTTAGGCATTTTTAAAGTGTTATAATGGCGTAACGGATGACGTCACAATGAAGCCATTCTTGGGTGCACACCTCTTATACTATGTCTTTGATGTGACCAAGTTTGGTTAAGATCAATGTTTGGGAACAACCTGAAAAAGCGCCGACAACGCCTATGCGCTTTGTCTATGGGAAAAAAATCAGAAGAAGAAGAAATAAACGGAAAAACAAAAATCAAAACGAAAACAAAGGCTTTTTCGTCCTAAACGAAAAAGCCAATAAACGGGAAAAAAATCAAAACGAAAACAAAGGCTTTTTCGTCCTAAACGAAAAAGCCAAAAACAAAGATAAAGAAATCGTACAATAGTAATAGGTGATCGGAATGAGTTCCCATCACCTAATAACAAGAAAACTCTCCAGGGATGTGCAGACATTAGACTTACAAAAACCGCAGAAAAACACAGTTGTGAAGAGATAAAAATACAGGTCTTTTCTTGATGCTGCTGGTCTACACACTGACCATGTGCTTGTGGTCACAGGGCCAGTGACCTCTACAGAAATAAACTATTTGGGGGATGCACTACAAAAGACACGGGTCATACACAATCTAATGGGGCTTACACATGGGAAACTAAAAGGACATTAACAATATACTACAGGGGATGCACACCTATTAAAAACGGGGCAGTTATTACACAATTTAAAGGAAATTATTTATAAACAGTTTTCACCCTTCTACAATTGCCCAAAACCGGCCGAGTTACTTACAAGTTCAGCTTAAACTCTCCTGCCGGGCTACAAGCTGTTTTCCCACAGTCAGCCAATTCTGGATGGCTATATTGTGCCCGGGATACTCGCTAATTTTGAAGTCAAGGAATTTCCCGACGAACTTCAAATTTTGGCTGTTAGAACCAAACTATATTCCACACTTGTCCTGCAAATTTGACAAACCTTCGCCCAAACCCGGCTGAGTTACCTACGAGTTTAGTTAAAACTCTTCTGCCGGGCCTACAAGCGCACAGTCGGCCACTTGTCGATGATACCCACTTATTTGGAAATCAAGGAATTTTCCAACGAACTTCAAATTTTGCATGCTCCAAACTGTGAACTGTAAAAAATTCCCGTAAAATTACAAGATTTTCTTCGTGTACAATAACGGTGTCGGACAGTATTTCTGGTTTTACAGAGGTTTTGCATGTAAATACATCCGGTCAAACTGTTGATTAACAGAATGTCATTTATTTAAAGGCAATGCTGTAAATTAATGGCATGGGTGGAAGTTTCAAAGCATATTCCCGTAAAAAGACAGGTTTGAGTTGTAAACTGTCCATTAAAGGAACACACCTTCTTTGTTGGACTATTTTGGGCTCGAAATAGACCCATACATTATTCTGAAGCGCATTCGAGAGTAAATTAGATATATCCTGAAAAGACGCCGTCAAATGTATACGTTTTTGAGCACATTTAAAAAATCCAAGGTCACGTGACCTTTCGGTACCAAATTCTGGTTCCGAAAAGTCACGTGGTCTTGTGAGTTAGTTGTATTTCCAGCCGTATAAAAGTTTGTTACTGCAGAACTGCACCAAATTCAACTCTGATTTCCCCCCAATATTTATAAGTAGGCCTAATTGACAAAAGAGAGACTATTTATACAGGTATAAAACAAAGTTAAACATAAGTATGAAAATTCGAACATAATCGTTTTTTTCGAGAGTCCGGAGAACGGGAGCGAGGGCGTGCTACGGCAGGCTACCGTGGAGTGTAGAAATTTGCCCCGCGCAGCATGCACGGCAAATAGCCTGAGTGCACACACACGCAGGCGTGTTGCTTCGGTGCACGTACGTTCGTGAAGAAAAAACATGATGCCAACTCCTCAAAAGAAAAGGGAAATTCCTATTCGGTCGTCCGGGCTGTCCAGTGAAATCGTGAGCAGAAAATTGGAGATATCCTGAGCAGGAGAAGAGCGAATCGTTTGTGACAAAGTCGTGAGGCTCTCGCGTAGTTGCAACGGCTGGTAAAGCGTATAAGTTATAACCCGTCTTTTGACCGTTTTTGTTATTTTTGCACTGCTTTAGTAAATTACGGGATATTTTGATGATATTTTTTTCGCAACGACCATCAAAAAAGTATTGTCAATGCTGCTACATCACTAAATCATGTAAACAGTAGGCAGGTGTGTACCTTTAACCGTATCAGCCCCACTTTGTTTATGCGCATGCAGCCCGCAATGCCCACGTTGTTTATTCACACAGTGCTCCCAGTCCCACGTGCTACGTGCGTGGCTACGTGCACTGGCACAAGGTCACCGCGAGTTCATACATGAATACACATTAGTGCGCCCAAGTAAATAGGCAAAGATGCGTGCGCCGAGCTCATGAATATTTTGTATGCCCTCAAATTCTTCTATATTAGAGAGAATTGCGAGCTGAACAAGTGTGGTCTTGTGGGGAAACTGGCCACCATCGTGATGTCGGGTATTTTTTCTTCCAAGTACAAACATTTTGGAGAATGTAGCTCGTGAAAGTTGCCCTATTTTTTCCAGTAGCGAATGTGACTTTTTTTCAAAATGGCGCTGGTCTGTTTGGCAATTTTCACTCTTGCAGGGGTAGTTTTGTTTCATATGTGGAAATTAGGGAATGAAAGTGACGGATTACCCATATAAAATTGAACAGAATTAAAAACATGAGATTTCAATGTGTATTTTGGTTGTCGTCTCCAGACGCTAAGAGAGTTGTGGGTATTTTAAAATGATTTTTGAAAATTGGGCATTTATCATTGGTTCCTATGGTGTGCAATCATTACACTCACACTAACTGTGCGTTGTAATATCCGAGTCTGAAGACTTAGACGAAGAATATTCATCAGATTCGTGGCTAGTTTCAGCGGAATCTTCGGATGAACTCACAGAATCCATGTCAGAGTCACTGTCTGCAAAAATTCTTCAAGTATCTCTGCATCGCGATCAGCCATGGTGCTCACATTTTGGCAAGAAGATTCAATTTTGTTGCAGGTTTTTTCACGTGTCGTTTTCAAAAAAAATTGTAATGGCGACCCCTATTGTATCATACACCAAACGAAAGCGGTGGCCATTGGGGTTCAAGCGTGGTACAGTGCACGGGCGACTAAAGTCGCCATTGGGGCTGAAAGGGCTAATCTGTCTTTCAGTGGCGAATGACATCGGAATTGCTTAACACAATTGATTCCATAAGAATATTCCACACTGTAAACATTGTTTTTTACACAGAGTTTCATTAACCCGTTCCTGTTAATACACAAGAAAGGCATACTTGTAACCAATGCATAATGTGCGACGTAAAATAATATGGACAGACTGTTAGTATATGCTCGGAATTAGGTCAAAGTGTGTCCCAAATGCCGGCAAATTTGGAAATCAAGGAATTTTCCAACCAACTTCAAATTTTGCATGCTCCAAACTGTATATATTCCGCACTTGTCATGCAAAATTGACAGATTTTCGCTGGGAAATGACGGAGAAATTTCAGAGTTTAGGGAAAACGGAGCTCGGCTGCGTGGTTATTCCCCTAACCGTGGCTGTTGGGACACCCTGCGCCGCGCTGGTGTACATTTGTACGGCCGTTGACTCACCCCAGATTGTGACGGGAATTAGGTCAAAGTGTGTCCCAAATGCCGGCAAATTTGGAAATCAAGGAATTTTCCAACCAACTTCAAATTTTGCATGCTCCAAACTGTATATATTCCGCGCTTGTCATGCAAAATTGACAGATTTTCGCTGGGAAATGACGGAGAAATTTCAGAGTTTAGGGAAAACGGAGCTCGGCTGCGTGGTTATTCCCCTAACCGTGGCTGTTGGGACACCCTGCGCATGCGCTGGTGTACATTTGTACGGCCGTTGACTCACCCCAGATTGTGACGGGAATTAGGTCAAAGTGTGTCCCAAATGCCGGCAAATTTGGAAATCAAGGAATTTTCCAACCAACTTCAAATTTTGCATGCTCCAAACTGTATATATTCCGCACTTGTCATGCAAAATTGACAGATTTTCGCTGGGAAATGACGGAGAAATTTCAGAGTTTAGGGAAAACGGAGCTCGGCTGCGTGGTTATTCCCCTAACCGTGGCTGTTGGGACACCCTGCGCATGCGCTGGTGTACATTTGTACGGCCGTTGACTCACCCCGGATTGTGACGGGAATTAGGTCAAAGTGTGTCCCAAATGCCGGCAAATTTGGAAATCAAGGAATTTTCCAACCAACTTCAAATTTTGCATGCTCCAAACTGTATATTTTCCGCACTTGTCATGCAAAATTGACAGATTTTCGCTGGGAAATGACGGAGAAATTTCAGAGTTTAGGGAAAACGGAGTTCGGCTGCGTGGTTATTACCCTAACCGTGGCTGTTGGGACACCCCGCGCCGCGCTGGTGTACATTTGTACGGCCGTTGACTCACCCCAGATTGTGACGGGAATTAGGTCAAAGTGTGTCCCAAATGCCGGCAAATTTGGAAATCAAGGAATTTTCCAACCAACTTCAAATTTTGCATGCTCCAAACTGTATATATTCCGCACTTGTCATGCAAAATTGACAGATTTTCGCTGGGAAATGACGGAGAAATTTCAGAGTTTAGGGAAAACGGAGCTCGGCTGCGTGGTTATTCCCCTAACCGTGGCTGTTGGGACACCCTGCGCATGCGCTGGTGTACATTTGTACGGCCGTTGACTCACCCCAGATTGTGACGGGAATTAGGTCAAAGTGTGTCCCAAATGCCGGCATATTTGGAAATCAAGGAATTTTCCAACCAACTTCAAATTTTGCATGCTCCAAACTGTATATATTCCGCACTTGTCATGCAAAATTGACAGATTTTCGCTGGGAAATGACGGAGAAATTTCAGAGTTTAGGAAAAACGGAGCTCGGCTGCGTGGTTATTACCCTAACCGTGGCTGTTGGGACACCCTGCGCCGCGCTGGTGTACATTTGTACGGCCGTTGACTCACCCCAGATTGTGACGGGAATTAGGTCAAAGTGTGTCCCAAATGCCGGCAAATTTGGAAATCAAGGAATTTTCCAACCAACTTCAAATTTTGCATGCTCCAAACTGTATATATTCCGCACTTGTCATGCAAAATTG
This sequence comes from Henricia sp. BOLD:AAB3569, assembly GCA_037783545.1. Lineage (NCBI taxonomy): Eukaryota > Metazoa > Echinodermata > Asteroidea > Spinulosida > Echinasteridae > Henricia > Henricia sp. BOLD:AAB3569. Next base: position 25,416 of record JBBELK010000333.1, on the reverse strand, counting down.
ACAGATTTTCGCTGGGAAATGACGGAGAAATTTCAGAGTTTAGGGAAAACGGAGCTCGGCTGCGTGGTTATTCCCCTAACCGTGGCTGTTGGGACACCCTGCGCCGCGCTGGTGTACATTTGTACGGCCGTTGACTCACCCCAGATTGTGACGGGAATTAGGTCAAAGTGTGTCCCAAATGCCGGCAAATTTGGAAATCAAGGAATTTTCCAACCAACTTCAAATTTTGCATGCTCCAAACTGTATATATTCCGCACTTGTCATGCAAAATTGACAGATTTTCGCTGGGAAATGACGGAGAAATTTCAGAGTTTAGGGAAAACGGAGCTCGGCTGCGTGGTTATTTCCCTAACCGTGGCTGTTGGGACACCCTGCGCATGCGCTGGTGTACATTTGTACGGCCGTTGACTCACCCCAGATTGTGACGGGAATTAGGTCAAAGTGTGTCCCAAATGCCGGCAAATTTGGAAATCAAGGAATTTTCCAACCAACTTCAAATTTTGCATGCTCCAAACTGTATATATTCCGCACTTGTCATGCAAAATTGACAGATTTTCGCTGGGAAATGACGGAGAAATTTCAGAGTTTAGGGAAAACGGAGCTCGGCTGCGTGGTTATTCCCCTAACCGTGGCTGTTGGGACACCCTGCGCATGCGCTGGTGTACATTTGTACGGCCGTTGACTCACCCCAGATTGTGACGGGAATTAGGTCAAAGTGTGTCCCAAATGCCGGCAAATTTGGAAATCAAGGAATTTTCCAACCAACTTCAAATTTTGCATGCTCCAAACTGTATATATTCCGCACTTGTCATGCAAAATTGACAGATTTTCGCTGGGAAATGACGGAGAAATTTCAGAGTTTAGGGAAAACGGAGCTCGGCTGCGTGGTTATTACCCTAACCGTGGCTGTTGGGACACCCTGCGCCGCGCTGGTGTACATTTGTACGGCCGTTGACTCACCCCAGATTGTGACGGGAATTAGGTCAAAGTGTGTCCCAAATGCCGGCAAATTTGGAAATCAAGGAATTTTTCAACCAACTTCAAATTTTGCATGCTCCAAACTGTATATATTCCGCACTTGTCATGCAAAATTGACAGATTTTCGCTGGGAAATGACGGAGAAATTTCAGAGTTTAGGGAAAACGGAGCTCGGCTGCGTGGTTATTCCCCTAACCGTGGCTGTTGGGACACCCTGCGCATGCGCTGGTGTACATTTGTACGGCCGTTGACTCACCCCAGATTGTGACGGGAATTAGGTCAAAGTGTGTCCCAAATGCCGGCAAATTTGGAAATCAAGGAATTTTCCAACCAACTTCAAATTTTGCATGCTCCAAACTGTATATATTCCGCACTTGTCATGCAAAATTGACAGATTTTCGCTGGGAAATGACCGAGAAATTTCAGAGTTTAGGGAAAACGGAGCTCGGCTGCGTGGTTATTCCCCTAACCGTGGCTGTTGGGACACCCTGCGCCGCGCTGGTGTACATTTGTACGGCCGTTGACTCACCCCAGATTGTGACGGGAATTAGGTCAAAGTGTGTCCCAAATGCCGGCAAATTTGGAAATCAAGGAATTTTCCAACCAACTTCAAATTTTGCATGCTCCAAACTGTATATATTCCGCACTTGTCATGCAAAATTGACAGATTTTCGCTGGGAAATGACGGAGAAATTTCAGAGTTTAGGGAAAACGGAGCTCGGCTGCGTGGTTATTCCCCTAACCGTGGCTGTTGGGACACCCTGCGCATGCGCTGGTGTACATTTGTACGGCCGTTGACTCACCCCAGATTGTGACGGGAATTAGGTCAAAGTGTGTCCCAAATGCCGGCAAATTTGGAAATCAAGGAATTTTCCAACCAACTTCAAATTTTGCATGCTCCAAACTGTATATATTCCGCACTTGTCATGCAAAATTGACAGATTTTCGCTGGGAAATGACGGAGAAATTTCAGAGTTTAGGGAAAACGGAGCTCGGCTGCGTGGTTATTCCCCTAACCGTGGCTGTTGGGACACCCTGCGCATGCGCTGGTGTACATTTGTACGGCCGTTGACTCACCCCAGATTGTGACGGGAATTAGGTCAAAGTGTGTCCCAAATGCCGGCAAATTTGGAAATCAAGGAATTTTCCAACCAACTTCAAATTTTGCATGCTCCAAACTGTATATATTCCGCACTTGTCATGCAAAATTGACAGATTTTCGCTGGGAAATGACGGAGAAATTTCAGAGTTTAGGGAAAACGGAGCTCGGCTGCGTGGTTATTACCCTAACCGTGGCTGTTGGGACACCCTGCGCCGCGCTGGTGTACATTTGTACGGCCGTTGACTCACCCCAGATTGTGACGGGAATTAGGTCAAAGTGTGTCCCAAATGCCGGCAAATTTGGAAATCAAGGAATTTTCCAACCAACTTCAAATTTTGCATGCTCCAAACTGTATATATTCCGCACTTGTCATGCAAAATTGACAGATTTTCGCTGGGAAATGACGGAGAAATTTCAGAGTTTAGGGAAAACGGAGCTCGGCTGCGTGGTTATTCCCCTAACCGTGGCTGTTGGGACACCCTGCGCATGCGCTGGTGTACATTTGTACGGCCGTTGACTCACCCCAGATTGTGACGGGAATTAGGTCAAAGTGTGTCCCAAATGCCGGCAAATTTGGAAATCAAGGAATTTTCCAACCAACTTCAAATTTTGCATGCTCCAAACTGTATATATTCCGCACTTGTCATGCAAAATTGACAGATTTTCGCTGGGAAATGACGGAGAAATTTCAGAGTTTAGGGAAAACGGAGCTCGGCTGCGTGGTTATTCCCCTAACCGTGGCTGTTGGGACACCCTGCGCATGCGCTGGTGTACATTTGTACGGCCGTTGACTCACCCCAGATTGTGACGGGAATTAGGTCAAAGTGTGTCCCAAATGCCGGCAAATTTGGAAATCAAGGAATTTTCCAACCAACTTCAAATTTTGCATGCTCCAAACTGTATATATTCCGCACTTGTCATGCAAAATTGACAGATTTTCGCTGGGAAATGACGGATAAATTTCAGAGTTTAGGGAAAACGGAGCTCGGCTGCGTGGTTATTCCCCTAACCGTGGGTGTTGGGACACCCTGCGCATGCGCTGGTGTACATTTGTACGGCCGTTGACTCACCCCAGATTGTGACGGGAATTAGGTCAAAGTGTGTCCCAAATGCCGGCAAATTTGGAAATCAAGGAATTTTCCAACCAACTTCAAATTTTGCATGCTCCAAACTGTATATATTCCGCACTTGTCATGCAAAATTGACAGATTTTCGCTAGGAAATGACGGAGAAATTTCAGAGTTTAGGGAAAACGGAGCTCGGCTGCGTGGTTATTACCCTAACCGTGGCTGTTGGGACACCCTGCGCCGCGCTGGTGTACATTTGTACGGCCGTTGACTCACCCCAGATTGTGACGGGAATTAGGTCAAAGTGTGTCCCAAATGCCGGCAAATTTGGAAATCAAGGAATTTTCCAACCAACTTCAAATTTTGCATGCTCCAAACTGTATATATTCCGCACTTGTCATGCAAAATTGACAGATTTTCGCTGGGAAATGACGGAGAAATTTCAGAGTTTAGGGAAAACGGAGCTCGGCTGCGTGGTTATTCCCCTAACCGTGGCTGTTGGGACACCCTGCGCATGCGCTGGTGTACATTTGTACGGCCGTTGACTCACCCCAGATTGTGACGGGAATTAGGTCAAAGTGTGTCCCAAATGCCGGCAAATTTGGAAATCAAGGAATTTTCCAACCAACTTCAAATTTTGCATGCTCCAAACTGTATATATTCCGCACTTGTCATGCAAAATTGACAGATTTTCGCTGGGAAATGACGGAGAAATTTCAGAGTTTAGGGAAAACGGAGCTCGGCTGCGTGGTTATTCCCCTAACCGTGGCTGTTGGGACACCCTGCGCCGCGCTGGTGTACATTTGTACGGCCGTTGACTCACCCCAGATTGTGACGGGAATTAGGTCAAAGTGTGTCCCAAATGCCGGCAAATTTGGAAATCAAGGAATTTTCCAACCAACTTCAAATTTTGCATGCTCCAAACTGTATATATTCCGCACTTGTCATGCAAAATTGACAGATTTTCGCTGGGAAATGACGGAGAAATTTCAGAGTTTAGGGAAAACGGAGCTCGGCTGCGTGGTTATTCCCCTAACCGTGGCTGTTGGGACACCCTGCGCCGCGCTGGTGTACATTTGTACGGCCGTTGACTCACCCCAGATTGTGACGGGAATTAGGTCAAAGTGTGTCCCAAATGCCGGCAAATTTGGAAATCAAGGAATTTTCCAACCAACTTCAAATTTTGCATGCTCCAAACTGTATATATTCCGCACTTGTCATGCAAAATTGACAGATTTTCGCTGGGAAATGACGGAGAAATTTCAGAGTTTAGGGAAAACGGAGCTCGGCTGCGTGGTTATTCCCCTAACCGTGGCTGTTGGGACACCCTGCGCATGCGCTGGTGTACATTTGTACGGCCGTTGACTCACCCCAGATTGTGACGGGAATTAGGTCAAAGTGTGTCCCAAATGCCGGCAAATTTGGAAATCAAGGAATTTTCCAACCAACTTCAAATTTTGCATGCTCCAAACTGTATATATTCCGCACTTGTCATGCAAAATTGACAGATTTTCGCTGGGAAATGACGGAGAAATTTCAGAGTTTAGGGAAAACGGAGCTCGGCTGCGTGGTTATTCCCCTAACCGTGGCTGTTGGGACACCCTGCGCATGCGCTGGTGTACATTTGTACGGCCGTTGACTCACCCCAGATTGTGACGTGAATTAGGTCAAAGTGTGTCCCAAATGCCGGCAAATTTGGAAATCAAGGAATTTTCCAACCAACTTCAAATTTTGCATGCTCCAAACTGTATATATTCCGCACTTGTCATGCAAAATTGACAGATTTTCGCTGGGAAATGACGGAGAAATTTCAGAGTTTAGGGAAAACGGAGCTCGGCTGCGTGGTTATTCCCCTAACCGTGGCTGTTGGGACACCCTGCGCATGCGCTGGTGTACATTTGAACGGCCGTTGACTCACCCCAGATTGTGACGGGAATTAGGTCAAAGTGTGTCCCAAATGCCGGCAAATTTGGAAATCAAGGAATTTTCCAACCAACTTCAAATTTTGCATGCTCCAAACTGTATATATTCCGCACTTGTCATGCAAAATTGACAGATTTTCGCTGGGAAATGACGGATAAATTTCAGAGTTTAGGGAAAACGGAGCTCGGCTGCGTGGTTATTCCCCTAACCGTGGGTGTTGGGACACCCTGCGCATGCGCTGGTGTACATTTGTACGGCCGTTGACTCACCCCAGATTGTGACGGGAATTAGGTCAAAGTGTGTCCCAAATGCCGGCAAATTTGGAAATCAAGGAATTTTCCAACCAACTTCAAATTTTGCATGCTCCAAACTGTATATATTCCGCACTTGTCATGCAAAATTGACAGATTTTCGCTAGGAAATAACGGAGAAATTTCAGAGTTTAGGGAAAACGGAGCTCGGCTGCGTGGTTATTACCCTAACCGTGGCTGTTGGGACACCCTGCGCCGCGCTGGTGTACATTTGTACGGCCGTTGACTCACCCCAGATTGTGACGGGAATTAGGTCAAAGTGTGTCCCAAATGCCGGCAAATTTGGAAATCAAGGAATTTTCCAACCAACTTCAAATTTTGCATGCTCCAAACTGTATATATTCCGCACTTGTCATGCAAAATTGACAGATTTTCGCTGGGAAATGACGGAGAAATTTCAGAGTTTAGGGAAAACGGAGCTCGGCTGCGTGGTTATTCCCCTAACCGTGGCTGTTGGGACACCCTGCGCATGCGCTGGTGTACATTTGTACGGCCGTTGACTCACCCCAGATTGTGACGGGAATTAGGTCAAAGTGTGTCCCAAATGCCGGCAAATTTGGAAATCAAGGAATTTTCCAACCAACTTCAAATTTTGCATGCTCCAAACTGTATATATTCCGCACTTGTCATGCAAAATTGACAGATTTTCGCTGGGAAATGACGGAGAAATTTCAGAGTTTAGGGAAAACGGAGCTCGGCTGCGTGGTTATTCCCCTAACCGTGGCTGTTGGGACACCCTGCGCATGCGCTGGTGTACATTTGTACGGCCGTTGACTCACCCCAGATTGTGACGGGAATTAGGTCAAAGTGTGTCCCAAATGCCGGCAAATTTGGAAATCAAGGAATTTTCCAACCAACTTCAAATTTTGCATGCTCCAAACTGTATATATTCCGCACTTGTCATGCAAAATTGACAGATTTTCGCTGGGAAATGACGGAGAAATTTCAGAGTTTAGGGAAAACGGAGCTCGGCTGCGTGGTTATTCCCCTAACCGTGGGTGTTGGGACACCCTGCGCATGCGCTGGTGTACATTTGTACGGCCGTTGACTCACCCCAGATTGTGACGGGAATTAGGTCAAAGTGTGTCCCAAATGCCGGCAAATTTGGAAATCAAGGAATTTTCCAACCAACTTCAAATTGTGCATGCTCCAAACTGTATATATTCCGCACTTGTCATGCAAAATTGACAGATTTTCGCTAGGAAATGACGGAGAAATTTCAGAGTTTAGGGAAAACGGAGCTCGGCTGCGTGGTTATTACCCTAACCGTGGCTGTTGGGACACCCTGCGCCGCGCTGGTGTACATTTGTACGGCCGTTGACTCACCCCAGATTGTGACGGGAATTAGGTCAAAGTGTGTCCCAAATGCCGGCAAATTTGGAAATCAAGGAATTTTCCAACCAACTTCAAATTTTGCATGCTCCAAACTGTATATATTCCGCACTTGTCATGCAAAATTGACAGATTTTCGCTGGGAAATGACGGAGAAATTTCAGAGTTTAGGGAAAACGGAGCTCGGCTGCGTGGTTATTCCCCTAACCGTGGCTGTTGGGACACCCTGCGCATGCGCTGGTGTACATTTGTACGGCCGTTGACTCACCCCAGATTGTGACGGGAATTAGGTCAAAGTGTGTCCCAAATGCCGGCAAATTTGGAAATCAAGGAATTTTCCAACCAACTTCAAATTTTGCATGCTCCAAACTGTATATATCCCGCACTTGTCATGCAAAATTGACAGATTTTCGCTGGGAAATGACGGAGAAATTTCAGAGTTTAGGAAAAACGGAGCTCGGCTGCGTGGTTATTACCCTAACCGTGGCTGTTAGGACACCCTGCGCCGCGCTGGTGTACATTTGTACGGCCGTTGACTCACCCCAGATTGTGACGGGAATTAGGTCAAAGTGTGTCCCAAATGCCGGCAAATTTGGAAATCAAGGAATTTTCCAACCAACTTCAAATTTTGCATGCTCCAAACTGTATATATTCCGCACTTGTCATGCAAAATTGACAGATTTTCGCTGGGAAATGACGGAGAAATTTCAGAGTTTAGGGAAAACGGAGCTCGGCTGCGTGGTTATTACCCTAACCGTGGCTGTTGGGACACCCTGCGCCGCGCTGGTGTACATTTGTACGGCCGTTGACTCACCCCAGATTGTGACGGGAATTAGGTCAAAGTGTGTCCCAAATGCCGGCAAATTTGGAAATCAAGGAATTTTCCAACCAACTTCAAATTTTGCATGCTCCAAACTGTATATATTCCGCACTTGTCATGCAAAATTGACAGATTTTCGCTGGGAAATGACGGAGAAATTTCAGAGTTTAGGGAAAACGGAGCTCGGCTGCGTGGTTATTCCCCTAACCGTGGCTGTTGGGACACCCTGCGCATGCGCTGGTGTACATTTGTACGGCCGTTGACTCACCCCAGATTGTGACGGGAATTAGGTCAAAGTGTGTCCCAAATGCCGGCAAATTTGGAAATCAAGGAATTTTCCAACCAACTTCAAATTTTGCATGCTCCAAACTGTATATATCCCGCACTTGTCATGCAAAATTGACAGATTTTCGCTGGGAAATGACGGAGAAATTTCAGAGTTTAGGAAAAACGGAGCTCGGCTGCGTGGTTATTACCCTAACCGTGGCTGTTAGGACACCCTGCGCCGCGCTGGTGTACATTTGTACGGCCGTTGACTCACCCCAGATTGTGACGGGAATTAGGTCAAAGTGTGTCCCAAATGCCGGCAAATTTGGAAATCAAGGAATTTTCCAACCAACTTCAAATTGTGCATGCTCCAAACTGTATATATTCCGCACTTGTCATGCAAAATTGACAGATTTTCGCTAGGAAATGACGGAGAAATTTCAGAGTTTAGGGAAAACGGAGCTCGGCTGCGTGGTTATTACCCTAACCGTGGCTGTTGGGACACCCTGCGCCGCGCTGGTGTACATTTGTACGGCCGTTGACTCACCCCAGATTGTGACGGGAATTAGGTCAAAGTGTGTCCCAAATGCCGGCAAATTTGGAAATCAAGGAATTTTCCAACCAACTTCAAATTTTGCATGCTCCAAACTGTATATATTCCGCACTTGTCATGCAAAATTGACAGATTTTCGCTGGGAAATGACGGAGAAATTTCAGAGTTTAGGGAAAACGGAGCTCGGCTGCGTGGTTATTCCCCTAACCGTGGCTGTTGGGACACCCTGCGCATGCGCTGGTGTACATTTGTACGGCCGTTGACTCACCCCAGATTGTGACGGGAATTAGGTCAAAGTGTGTCCCAAATGCCGGCAAATTTGGAAATCAAGGAATTTTCCAACCAACTTCAAATTTTGCATGCTCCAAACTGTATATATCCCGCACTTGTCATGCAAAATTGACAGATTTTCGCTGGGAAATGACGGAGAAATTTCAGAGTTTAGGAAAAACGGAGCTCGGCTGCGTGGTTATTACCCTAACCGTGGCTGTTAGGACACCCTGCGCCGCGCTGGTGTACATTTGTACGGCCGTTGACTCACCCCAGATTGTGACGGGAATTAGGTCAAAGTGTGTCCCAAATGCCGGCAAATTTGGAAATCAAGGAATTTTCCAACCAACTTCAAATTTTGCATGCTCCAAACTGTATATATTCCGCACTTGTCATGCAAAATTGACAGATTTTCGCTGGGAAATGACGGAGAAATTTCAGAGTTTAGGGAAAACGGAGCTCGGCTGCGTGGTTATTACCCTAACCGTGGCTGTTGGGACACCCTGCGCCGCGCTGGTGTACATTTGTACGGCCGTTGACTCACCCCAGATTGTGACGGGAATTAGGTCAAAGTGTGTCCCAAATGCCGGCAAATTTGGAAATCAAGGAATTTTCCAACCAACTTCAAATTTTGCATGCTCCAAACTGTATATATTCCGCACTTGTCATGCAAAATTGACAGATTTTCGCTGGGAAATGACGGAGAAATTTCAGAGTTTAGGGAAAACGGAGCTCGGCTGCGTGGTTATTCCCCTAACCGTGGCTGTTGGGACACCCTGCGCATGCGCTGGTGTACATTTGTACGGCCGTTGACTCACCCCAGATTGTGACGGGAATTAGGTCAAAGTGTGTCCCAAATGCCGGCAAATTTGGAAATCAAGGAATTTTCCAACCAACTTCAAATTTTGCATGCTCCAAACTGTATATATCCCGCACTTGTCATGCAAAATTGACAGATTTTCGCTGGGAAATGACGGAGAAATTTCAGAGTTTAGGAAAAACGGAGCTCGGCTGCGTGGTTATTACCCTAACCGTGGCTGTTAGGACACCCTGCGCCGCGCTGGTGTACATTTGTACGGCCGTTGACTCACCCCAGATTGTGACGGGAATTAGGTCAAAGTGTGTCCCAAATGCCGGCAAATTTGGAAATCAAGGAATTTTCCAACCAACTTCAAATTTTGCATGCTCCAAACTGTATATATTCCGCACTTGTCATGCAAAATTGACAGATTTTCGCTGGGAAATGACGGAGAAATTTCAGAGTTTAGGGAAAACGGAGCTCGGCTGCGTGGTTATTCCCCTAACCGTGGCTGTTGGGACACCCTGCGCATGCGCTGGTGTACATTTGTACGGCCGTTGACTCACCCCAGATTGTGACGGGAATTAGGTCAAAGTGTGTCCCAAATGCCGGCAAATTTGGAAATCAAGGAATTTTCCAACCAACTTCAAATTTTGCATGCTCCAAACTGTATATATTCCGCACTTGTCATGCAAAATTGACAGATTTTCGCTGGGAAATGACGGAGAAATTTCAGAGTTTAGTGAAAACGGAGCTCGGCTGCGTGGTTATTCCCCTAACCGTGGCTGTTGGGACACCCTGCGCCGCGCTGGTGTACATTTGTACGGCCGTTGACTCACCCCAGATTGTGACGGGAATTAGGTCAAAGTGTGTCGCAAATGCCGGCAAATTTGGAAATCAAGGAATTTTCCAACCAACTTCAAATTTTGCATGCTCCAAACTGTATATATTCCGCACTTGTCATGCAAAATTGACAGATTTTCGCTGGGAAATGACGGAGAAATTTCAGAGTTTAGGGAAAACGGAGCTCGGCTGCGTGGTTATTCCCCTAACCGTGGCTGTTGGGACACCCTGCGCCGCGCTGGTGTACATTTGTACGGCCGTTGACTCACCCCAGATTGTGACGGGAATTAGGTCAAAGTGTGTCGCAAATGCCGGCAAATTTGGAAATCAAGGAATTTTCCAACCAACTTCAAATTTTGCATGCTCCAAACTGTATATATTCCGCACTTGTCATGCAAAATTGACAGATTTTCGCTGGGAAATGACGGAGAAATTTCAGAGTTTAGGAAAACGGAGCTCGGCTGCGTGGTTATTCCCCTAACCGTGGCTGTTGGACACCCTGCGCATGCGCTGGTGTACATTTGTACGGCCGTTGACTCACCCCAGATTGTGACGGGAATTAGGTCAAAGTGTGTCCCAAATGCCGGCAAATTTGGAAATCAAGGAATTTTTCCAACCAACTTCAAATTTTGCATGCTCCAAACTGTATATATCCGCACTTGTCATGCAAAATTGACAGATTTTCGCTGGGAAATGACGGAGAAATTTCAGAGTTTAGGGAAAACGGAGCTCGGCTGCGTGGTTATTCCCCTAACCGTGGCTGTTGGGACACCCTGCGCATGCGCTGGTGTACATTTGTACGGCCGTTGACTCACCCCAGATTGTGACGGGAATTAGGTCAAAGTGTGTCCCAAATGCCGGCAAATTTGGAAATCAAGGAATTTTCCAACCAACTTCAAATTTTGCATGCTCCAAACTGTATATATTCCGCACTTGTCATGCAAAATTGACAGATTTTCGCTGGGAAATGACGGAGACATTTCAGAGTTTAGGGAAAACGGAGCTCGGCTGCGTGGTTATTCCCCTAACCGTGGCTGTTGGGACACCCTGCGCATGCGCTGGTGTACATTTGTACGGCCGTTGACTCACCCCAGATTGTGACGGGAATTAGGTCAAAGTGTGTCCCAAATGCCGGCAAATTGGAAATCAAGGAATTTTCCAACCAACTTCAAATTTTGCATGCTCCAAACTGTATATATTCCGCACTTGTCATGCAAAATTGACAGATTTTCGCTGGGAAATGACGGAGAAATTTCAGAGTTTAGGGAAAACGGAGCTCGGCTGCGTGGTTATTCCCCTAACCGTGGCTGTTGGGGACACCCTGCGCATGCGCTGGTGTACATTTGTACGGCCGTTGACTCACCCCAGATTGTGACGGGAATTAGGTCAAAGTGTGTCCCAAATGCCGGCAAATTTGGAAATCAAGGAATTTTCCAACCAACTTCAAATTTTGCATGCTCCAAACTGTATATATTCCGCACTTGTCATGCAAAATTGACAGATTTTCGCTGGGAAATGACGGAGAAATTTCAGAGTTTAGGGAAAACGGAGCTCGGCTGCGTGGTTATTCCCCTAACCGTGGCTGTTGGGACACCCTGCGCCGCGCTGGTGTACATTTGTACGGCCGTTGACTCACCCCAGATTGTGACGGGAATTATGTCAAAGTGTGTCCCAAATGCCGGCAAATTTGGAAATCTAGGAATTTTCCAACCAACTTCAAATTTTGCATGCTCCAAACTGTATATATTCCGCACTTGTCATGCAAAATTGACAGATTTTTCGCTGGGAAATGACCGAGAAATTTCAGAGTTTAGGGAAAACGGAGCTCGGCTGCGTGGTTATTCCCCTAACCGTGGCTGTTGGGACACCCTGCGCCGCGCTGGTGTACATTTGTACGGCCGTTGACTCACCCCAGATTGTGACGGGAATTAGGTCAAAGTGTGTCCCAAATGCCGGCAAATTTTGAAATCAAGGAATTTTCCAACCAACTTCAAATTTTGCATGCTCCAAACTGTATATATTCCCCACTTGTCATGCAAAATTGACAGATTTTCGCTGGGAAATGACGGAGAAATTTCCGAGTTTAGGGAAAACGGAGCTCGGCTGCGTGGTTATTCCCCTAACCGTGGCTGTTGGGACACCCTGCGCCGCGCTGGTGTACATTTGTACGGCCGTTGACTCACCCCAGATTGTGACGGGAATTAGGTCAAAGTGTGTCGCAAATGCCGGCAAATTTGGTAATCAAGGAATTTTCCAACCAACTTCAAATTTTGCATGCTCCAAACTGTATATATTCCGCACTTGTCATGCAAAATTGACAGATTTTCGCTGGGAAATGACGGAGAAATTTCAGAGTTTAGGGAAAACGGAGCTCGGCTGCGTGGTTATTCCCCTAACCGTGGCTGTTGGGACACCCTGCGCCTGCGCTGGTGTACATTTGTACGGCCGTTGACTCACCCCAGATTGTGACGGGAATTAGGTTCAAAGTGTGTCCCAAATGCCGGCAAATTTGGAAATCAAGGACTTTTCCAACCAACTTCAAATTTTGCATGCTCCAAAACTGTATATATTCCGCACTTGTCATGCAAAATTGACAGATTTTCGCTGGGAAATGACGGAGAAATTTCAGAGTTTAGGGAAAACGGAGCTCGGCTGCGTGGTTATTCCCCTAACCGTGGCTGTTGGGACACCCTGCGCATGCGCTGGGTGTACATTTGTACGGCCGTTGACTCACCCCAGATTGTGACGGGAATTAGGTCAAAGTGTGTCCCAAATGCCGGCAAATTTGGAAATCAAGGAATTTTCCAACCAACTTCAAATTTTGCATGCTCCAAACTGTATATATTCCGCACTTGTCATGCAAAATTGACAGATTTTCGCTGGGAAATGACGGAGAAATTTCAGAGTTTAGGGAAAACGGAGCTCGGTCTGCGTGGTTATTCCCCTAACCGTGGCTGTTGGGACACCCTGCGCCGCGCTGGTGTACATTTGTACGGCCGTTGACTCACCCCAGATTGTGACGGGAATTAGGTCAAAGTGTGTCCCAAATGCCGGCAAATTTGGAAATCAAGGAATTTTCCAACCAACTTCAAATTTTGCATGCTTCAAACTGTATATATTCCGCACTTGTCATGCAAAATTGACAGATTTTCGCTGGGAAATGACGGAGAAATTTCAGAGTTTAGGGAAAACGGAGCTCGGCTGCGTGGTTATTCCCCTAACCGTGGCTGTTGGGACACCCTGCGCATGCGCTGGTGTACATTTGTACGGCCGTTGACTCACCCCAGATTGTGACGGGAATTAGGTCAAAGTGTGTCCCAAATGCCGGCAAATTTGGAAATCAAGGAATTTTCCAACAACTTCAAATTTTGCATGCTCCAAACTGTATATATTCCGCACTTGTCATGCAAAATTGACAGATTTTCGCTGGGAAATGACGGAGAAATTTCAGAGTTTAGGGAAAACGGAGCTCGGCTGCGTGGTTATTACCCCTAACCGTGGCTGTTGGGACACCCTGCGCATGCGCTGGTGTACATTTGTACGGCCGTTGACTCACCCCAGATTGTGACGGGAATTAGGTCAAAGTGTGTCCCAAATGCCGGCAAATTTGGAAATCAAGGAATTTTCCAACCAACGTTCAAATTTTGCATGCTCCAAACTGTATATATTCCGCACTTGTCATGCAAAATTGACAGATTTTCGCTGGGAAATGACGGAGAAATTTCAGAGTTTAGGGAAAACGGAGCTCGGCTGCGTGGTTATTCCCCTAACCGTGGCTGTTGGGACACCCTGCGCCGCGCTGGTGTACATTTGTACGGCCGTTGACTCACCCAGATTGTGACGGGAATTAGGTCAAAGTGTGTCGCAAATGCCGGCAAATTTGGAAATCAAGGAATTTTCCAACCAACTTCAAATTTTACATGCTCCAAACTGTATATATTCCGCACTTGTCATGCAAAATTGACAGATTTTCGCTGGGAAATGACGGAGAAATTTCAGAGTTTAGGGAAAACGGAGCTCGGCTGCGTGGTTATTCCCCTAACCGTGGCTGTTGGGACACCCTGCGCATGCGCTGGTGTACATTTGTACGGGCCGTTGACTCACCCCAGATTGTGACGGGAATTAGGTCAAAGTGTGTCCCAAATGCCGGCAAATTTGGAAATCAAGGAATTTTCCAACCAACTTCAAATTTTGCATGCTCCAAACTGTATATATCCCGCACTTGTCATGCAAAATTGACAGATTTTCGCTGGGAAATGACGGAGAAATTTCAGAGTTTAGGGAAAACGGAGCTCGGCTGCGTGGTTATTCCCCTAACCGTGGCTGTTGGGACACCCTGCGCATGCGCTGGTGTACATTTGTACGGCCGTTGACTCACCCCAGATTGTGACGGGAATTAGGTCAAAGTGTGTCCCAAATGCCGGCAAATTTGGAAATCAAGGAATTTTCCAACCAACTTCAAATTTTGCATGCTCCAAACTGTATATATTCCGCACTTGTCATGCAAAATTGACAGATTTTCGCTGGGAAATGACGGAGAAATTTCAGAGTTTAGGGAAAACGGAGCTCGGCTGCGTGGTTATTCCCCTAACCGTGGCTGTTGGGACACCCTGCGCATGCGCTGGTGTACATTTGTACGGCCGTTGACTCACCCCAGATTGTGACGGGAATTGGGTCAAAGTGTGTCCCAAATGCCGGCAAATTTGGAAATCAAGGAATTTTCCAACCAACTTCAAATTTTGCATGCTCCAAACTGTATATATTCCGCACTTGTCATGCAAAATTGACAGATTTTCGCTAGGAAATGACGGAGAAATTTCAGAGTTTAGGGAAAACGGAGCTCGGCTGCGTGGTTATTCCCTTAACCGTGGCTGTTGGGACACCCTGCGCATGCGCTGGTGTACATTTGTACGGCCGTTGACTCACCCAGATTGTGACGGGAATTAGGTCAAAGTGTGTCCAAATGCGGCAAATTTGGAAATCAAGGAATTTTCCAACCAACTTCAAATTTTGCATGCTCCCAAACTGTATATATTCCGCACTTGTCATGCAAAATTGACAGATTTTCGCTGGGAAATGACGGAGAAATTTCAGAGTTTAGGGAAAACGGAGCTCGGCTGCGTGGTTATTCCCCTAACCGTGGCTGTTGGGACACCCTGCGCCGCGCTGGTGTACATTTGTACGGCCGTTGACCTCACCCCAGATTGTGACGGGAATTAGGTCAAAGTGTGTCCCCAAATGCCGGCAAATTTGGAAATCAAGGAATTTTCTAACCAACTTCAAATTTTGCATGCTCCAAACTGTATATATTCCGCACTTGTCATGCAAAATTGACAGATTTTCGCTGGGGAAATTACGGAGTATTTCAGAGTTTAGGGAAAACGGAGCTCGGCTGCGTGGTTATTCCCCTAACCGTGGCTGTTGGGACACCCTGCGCCGCGCTGGTGTACATTTGTACGGCCGTTGACTCACCCCAGATTGTGACGGGAATTAGGTCAAAGTGTGTCCCAAATGCCGGCAAATTTGGAAATCAAGGAATTTTCAACCAACTTCAAATTTTGCATGCTCCAAACTGTATATATTCCGCACTTGTCATGCAAAATTGACAGATTTTCGCTGGGAAATGACGGAGAAATTTCAGAGTTTAGGGAAAACGGAGCTCGGCTGCGTGGTTATTCCCCTAACCGTGGCTGTTGGGACACCCTGCGCCGCGCTGGTGTACATTTGTACGGCCGTTGACTCACCCCAGATTGTGACGGGAATTAGGTCAAAGTGTGTCCCAAATGCCGGCAAATTTGGAAATCAAGGACTTTTCCAACCAACTTCAAATTTTGCATGCTCCAAACTGTATATATTCCGCACTTGTCATGCAAAATTGACAGATTTTCGCTGGGAAATGACGGAGAAATTTCAGAGTTTAGGGAAAACGGAGCTCGGCTGCGTGGTTATTCCCCTAACCGTGGCTGTTGGGACACCCTGCGCCGCGCTGGTGTACATTTGTACGGCCGTTGACTCACCCCAGATTGTGACGGGAATTAGATCAAAGTGTGTCCCAAATGCCGGCAAATTTGGAAATCAAGGAATTTTCCAACCAACTTCCAAATTTTGCATGCTCCAAACTGTATATATTCCGCACTTGTCATGCAAAATTGACAGATTTTCGCTGGGAAATGACGGAGAAATTTCAGAGTTTAGGGAAAACGGAGCTCGGCTGCGTGGTTATTCCCCTAACCGTGGCTGTTGGGACACCCTGCGCATGCGCTGGTGTACATTTCTACGGCCGTTGACTCACCCAGATTGTGACGGGAATTAGGTCAAAGTGTGTCCCAAATGCCGGCAAATTTGGAAATCAAGGAATTTTCCAACCAACTTCAAATTTTGCATGCTCCAAACTGTATATATTCCGCACTTGTCATGCAAAATTGACAGATTTTCGCTGGGAAATGACGGAGAAATTTCAGAGTTTAGGGAAAACGGAGCTCGGCTGCGTGGTTATTCCCCTAACCGTGGCTGTTGGGACACCCTGCGCCGCGCTGGTGTACATTTGTACGGCCGTTGACTCACCCCAGATTGTGACGGGAATTAGGTCAAAGTGTGTCCCAAATGCCGGCAAATTTGGAAATCAAGACTTTTCAACCAACTTCAAATTTTGCATGCTCCAAACTGTATATATTCCGCACTTGTCATGCAAAATTGACAGATTTTCGCTGGGAAATGACGGAGAAATTTCAGAGTTTAGGGAAAACGGAGCTCGGCTGCGTGGTTATTCCCCTAACCGTGGCTGTTGGGACACCCTGCGCCGCGCTGGTGTACATTTGTACGGCCGTTGACTCACCCCAGATTGTGACGGGAATTAGATCAAAGTGTGTCCCAAATGCCGGCAAATTTGGAAATCAAGGAATTTTCCAACCAACTTCAAATTTTGCATGCTCAAACTGTATATATTCCGCACTTGTCATGCAAAATTGACAGATTTTCGCTGGGAAATGACGGAGAAATTTCAGAGTTTAGGGAAAACGGAGCTCGGCTGCGTGGTTATTCCCCTAACCGTGGCTGTTGGGACACCCTGCGCCGCGCTGGTGTACATTTGTACGGCCCGTTGACTCACCCCAGATTGTGACGGGAATTAGGTCAAAGTGTGTCCCAAATGCCGGCAAATTTGGAAATCAAGGAATTTTCCAACCAACTTCAAATTTTGCATGCTCCAAACTGTATATATTCCGCACTTGTCATGCAAAATTGACAGATTTTCGCTGGGAAATGACGGAGAAATTTCAGAGTTTAGGGAAAAACGGAGCTCGGCTGCGTGGTTATTCCCCTAACCGTGGCTGTTGGGACACCCTGCGCCGCGCTGGTGTACATTTGTACGGCCGTTGACTCACCCAGATTGTGACGGGAATTAGGTCAAAGTGTGTCCCAAATGCCGGCAAATTTGGAAATCAAGGACTTTTCCAACCAACTTCAAATTTTGCATGCTCCAAACTGTATATATTCCGCACTTGTCATGCAAAATTGACAGATTTTCGCTGGGAAATGACGGAGAAATTTCAGAGTTTAGGGAAAACGGAGCTCGGCTGCGTGGTTATTCCCCTAACCGTGGCTGTTGGGACACCCCCTGCGCCGCCGCTGGTGTACATTTGTACGGCCGTTGACTCACCCCAGATTGTGACGGGAATTAGGTCAAAGTGTGTCCCAAAATGCCGGCAAATTTGGAAATCAAGGAATTTTCCAACCAACTTCAAATTTTGCATGCTCCAAACTGTATATATTCCGCACTTGTCATGCAAAATTGACAGATTTTCGCTGGGAAATGACGGAGAAATTTCAGAGTTTAGGGAAAACGGAGCTCGGCTGCGTGGTTATTCCCCTAACCGTGGCTGTTGGGACACCCTGCGCCGCGCTGGTGTACATTTGTACGGCCGTTGACTCACCCCAGATTGTGACGGGAATTAGGTCAAAGTGTGTCCCAAATGCCGGCAAATTTGGAAATCAAGGAATTTTCCAACCAACTTCAAATTTTGCATGCTCCAAACTGTATATATTCCGCACTTGTCATGCAAAATTGACAGATTTTCGCTGGGAAATTACGGAGAAATTTCAGAGTTTAGGAAAACGGAGCTCGGCTGCGTGGTTATTCCCCTAACCGTGGCTGTTGGGACACCCTGCGCCGCGCTGGTGTACATTTGTACGGCCGTTGACTCACCCCAGATTGTGACGGGAATTAGGTCAAAGTGTGTCCCAAATGCCGGCAAATTTGGAAATCAAGGAATTTTCCAACCAACTTCAAATTTTGCATGCTCCAAACTGTATATATTCCGCACTTGTCATGCAAAATTGACAGATTTTCGCTGGGAAATGACGGAGAAATTTCAGAGTTTAGGGAAAAACGGAGCTCGGCTGCGTGGTTATTCCCCTAACCGTGGCTGTTGGGACACCCTGCGCCGCGCTGGTGTACATTTGTACGGCCGTTGACTCACCCAGATTGTGACGGGAATTAGGTCAAAGTGTGTCCCAAATGCCGGCAAATTTGGAAATCAAGGAATTTTCAACCAACTTCAAATTTTGCATGCTCCAAACTGTATATATTCCGCACTTGTCATGCAAAATTGACAGATTTTCGCTGGGGAAATGACGGAGAAATTTCAGAGTTTAGGGAAAACGGAGCTCGGCTGCGTGGTTATTCCCCTAACCGTAGCTGTTGGGACACCCTGCGCCGCGCTGGTGTACATTTGTACGGCCGTTGACTCACCCCAGATTGTGACGGGAATTAGGTCAAAGTGTGTCCCAAATGCCGGCAAATTTGGAAATCAAGGAATTTTCCAACCAACTTCAAATTTTGCATGCTCCAAACTGTATATATTCCGCACTTGTCATGCAAAATTGACAGATTTTCGCTGGGAAATGACGGAGAAATTTCAGAGTTTAGGGAAAACGGAGCTCGGCTGCGTGGTTATTCCCCTAACCGTGGCTGTTGGGACACCCTGCGCCGCGCTGGTGTACATTTGTACGGCCGTTGACTCACCCCAGATTGTGACGGGAATTAGGTCAAAGTGTGTCCCAAATGCCGGCAAATTGGAAATCAAGGAATTTTCCAACCAACTTCAAATTTTGCATGCTCCAAACTGTATATATTCCGCACTTGTCATGCAAAATTGACAGATTTTCGCTGGGAAATGACGGATAAATTTCAGAGTTTAGGGAAAACGGAGCTCGGCTGCGTGGTTATTCCCCTAACCGTGGCTGTTGGGACACCCTGCGCCTGCGCTGGTGTACATTTGTACGGCCGTTGACTCACCCCAGATTGTGACGGGAATTAGGTCAAAGTGTGTCCCAAATGCCGGCAAATTGGAAATCAAGGAATTTTCCAACCAACTTCAAATTTTGCATGCTCCAAACTGTATATATTCCGCACTTGTCATGCAAAATTGACAGATTTTCGCTGGGAAATGACGGAGAAATTTCAGAGTTTAGGGAAAACGGAGCTCGGCTGCGTGGTTATTCCCCTAACCGTGGCTGTTGGGACACCCTGCGCATGCGCTGGTGTACATTTGTACGGCCGTTGACTCACCCCAGATTGTGACGGGAATTAGGTCAAAGTGTGTCCCAAAATGCCGGCAAATTTGGAAATCAAGGAATTTTCCAACCAACTTCAAATTTTGCATGCTCCAAACTGTATATATTCCGCACTTGTCATGCAAAATTGACAGATTTTCGCTGGGGAAATGACGGAGAAATTTCAGAGTTTAGGGAAAACGGAGCTCGGCTGCGTGGTTATTCCCCTAACCGTGGCTGTTGGGACACCCTGCGCCGCGCTGGTGTACATTTGTACGGCCGTTGACTCACCCCAGATTGTGACGGGAATTAGGTCAAAGTGTGTCCCCAAATGCCGGCAAATTTGGAAATCAAGGAATTTTCCAACCAACTTCAAATTTTGCATGCTCCAAACTGTATATATTCCGCACTTGTCATGCAAAATTGACAGATTTTCGCTGGGAAATGACGGAGAAATTTCAGAGTTTAGGGAAAACGGAGCTCGGCTGCGTGGTTATTTCCCTCACCGTGGCTGTTGGGGACACCCTGCGCATGCGCTGGTGTACATTTGTACGGCCGTTGACTCACCCCAGATTGTGACGGGAATTAGGTCAAAGTGTGTCCCAAATGCCGGCAAATTTGGAAATCAAGGAATTTTCCAACCAACTTCAAATTTTGCATGCTCCAAACTGTATATATCCGCACTTGTCATGCAAAATTTACAGATTTTCGCTGGGAAATGACGGAGAAATTTCAGAGTTTAGGGAAAACGGGAGCTCGGCTGCGTGGTTATTCCCCTAACCGTGGCTGTTGGGACACCCTGCGCATGCGCTGGTGTACATTTGTACGGCCGTTGACTCACCCCAGATTGTGACGGGAATTAGGTCAAAGTGTGTCCCAAATGCGGCAAATTTGGAAATCAAGGAATTTTCCAACCAACTTCAAATTTTGCATGCTCCAAACTGTATTATCCGCACTTGTCATGCAAAATTTACAGATTTTCGCTGGAAATGACGGAGAAATTTCAGAGGTTTAGGGGAAAACGGAGCTCGGCTGCGTGGTTATTCCCCTAACGTGGCTGTTGGACACCCTGCGCATGGCAGCTGGTGTACATTTGTACGGCCGTTGACTCCACCCCAGATTGTGACGGGAATTAGGTCAAAGTGTGTCCCAAATGCCGGCAAATTTGGAAATAACAGGAATTTTCCCACCAACTTCAAATTTTGCATGCTCCAAAACTGTTCCAAACTGTATATATTCCGCACTTGTCATGCAAAATTGACAGATTTTCGCTGGGAAATGACGGAGAAATTTCAGAGTTTAGGGAAAACGGAGCTCGGCTGCGTGGTTATTCCCCTAACCGTGGCTGTTGGGACACCCTGCGCCGCGCTGGTGTACATTTGTACGGCCGTTGACTCACCCCAGATTGTGACGGGAATTAGGTCAAAGTGTGTCCCAAATGCCGGCAAATTTGGAAATCAAGGAATTTTCCAACCAACTTCAAATTTTGCATGCTCCAAACTGTATATATTCCGCACTTGTCATGCAAAATTGACAGATTTTCGCTGGGAAATGACGGAGAAATTCAGAGTTTAGGGAAAACGGAGCTCGCTGCGTGGTTATTCCCCCTAACCGTGGCTGTTGGGACACCCTGCGCCGCGCTGGTGACATTTGTACGGCCGTTGACTCACCCCAGATTGTGACGGGAATTAGTCAAAGTGTGTCCCAAATGCCCGGCAAATTTGGAAATCAAGGAATTTTCCAACCAAACTTCAAATTTTGCATGCTCCAAACAGTATATATTCCGCACTTGTCATGCAAAATTGACAGATTTCGCTGGAAATGACGGAGAAATTTCAGAGTTTAGGGAAAACGGAGCTCGGCTGCGTGGTTATTCCCTAACCGTGGCTGTTGGACACCCTGCGCCGCGCTGGTGTACATTTGTACGGCGTTGGACTCACCCCCAGATTGTGACGGGAATTAGGTCAAAGTGTGTCCCAAATGCCGGCAAATTTGGAAATCAAGGAATTTTCCAACCAACTTCAAATTTTGCATGCTCCAAACTGTATATATTCCGCACTTGTCATGCAAAATTGACAGATTTTCGCTGGGAAATGACGGAGAAATTTCAGAGTTTAGGGAAAACGGAGCTCGGCTGCGTGGTTATTCCCCTAACCGTGGCTGTTGGGACACCCTGCGCATGGCCGCGCTGGTGTACATTTGTACGGCCGTTGACTCACCCCAGAATTGTGACGGGAATTAG
Source organism: Henricia sp. BOLD:AAB3569 (assembly GCA_037783545.1). NCBI lineage: Eukaryota > Metazoa > Echinodermata > Asteroidea > Spinulosida > Echinasteridae > Henricia > Henricia sp. BOLD:AAB3569. Next base: position 3,357 of record JBBELK010000333.1, on the reverse strand, counting down.
GTCAAAGTGTGTCCCCAAATGCCGGCAAATTTGGAAATCAAGGAATTTTTCCAAACCAACTTCAAATTTTGCATGCTCCAAACTGTATATTCCGCACTTGTCATTCCAAATTGACAGATTTTCGCTGGGAAATGACGGAGAAATTTCAGAGTTTAGGGAAAACGAGCTCGGCTGCGTGGTTATTCCCCTAACCGTGGCTGTTGGGACACCCTGCGCCGCGCTGGTGTACATTTGTACGGCCGTTGACTCACCCCAGATTGTGACGGGAATTAGGTCAAAGTGTGTCCCAAATGCCGGCAAATTTGAAATCAAGGAATTTTCCAACCAACTTCAAATTTTGCATGCTCCAAACTGTATATATTCCGCACTTGTCATGCAAAATTGACAGATTTTCGCTGGAAATGACGGAGAAATTTCAGAGTTTAGGGAAAACGGGAGCTCGGCTGCGTGGTTATTCCCCTAACCGTGGCTGTTGGGACATCCCTGCGCGCGCTGGTGTACATTTTACGGCCGTTGACTCACCCCAGATTGTGACGGGAATTAGGTCAAAGTGTGTCCCAAATGCCGGCAAATTGGAAATCAAGGAATTTTCCAACAACTTCAAATTTTGCATGCTCCAAACTGTATATATTCCGCACTTGTCATGCAAAATTGACAGATTTTCGCTGGGAAATGACGGAGAAATTTCAGAGTTTAGGGAAAACGGAGCCTCGGCTGCGTGGTTATTCCCCTAACGTGGCTGTTGGGACACCCTGCGCCGCCGCTGGTGTACATTTCTCGCCGTTGACTCACCCCAGATTGTGACGGGAATTAGGTCAAAGTGTGTCCCAAATGCCGGCAAATTTGGAAATCAAGGAATTTTCCAACCAACTTCAAATTTTGCATGCTCCAAACTGATATATTCCGCACTTGTCATGCAAAATTGACAGATTTTCGCTGGAAATGACGGAGAAATTTTCAGAGTTTAGGGAAAACGGAGCTCGGCTGCGTGGTTATTCCCCTAACCCCGCTGGCTGTTGGGGACACCCTGGCGCCGCGCTGGGTATACATTTGTACGGCCGTTGACTCACCCCAGATTGTGACGGGAATTAGGTCAAAGTGTGTCCCAAATGCCGGCAAATTTGGAAATCAAGGAATTTTCCAACCAACTTCAAATTTTTGCACTGCTCCAAACTGTATATATTCCGCACTTGTCATGCAAAATTGACAGATTTTCGCTGGGAAATGACGGAGAAATTTCAGAGTTTAGGGAACACGGAGCTCGGCTGCGTGGTTATTCCCTAACCGTGGCTGTTGGGACACCCCTGCGCATGCGCCGCGTGGTGTACATTTGTTACGGCGTTGACTCACCCCAGATTGTGACGGGAATTAGGTCAAAGTGTGTCCCAAATGCCGGCAAATTTGGAAAATCAAGGAATTTTCCAACCAACTTCAAATTTTGCATGCTCCAAACTGTATATATTCCGCACTTGTCATGCAAAAATTGACAGATTTTTCGCTGGGAAATGACGGAGAAATTTCAGAGTTTAGGGAAAACGGAGCTCGGCTGCGTGGTTATTCCCCTAACCGTGGCTGTTGGACACCCTGCGCCGCGCTGGTGTACAATTGTACGGCCGTTGACTCACCCCAGATTGTGACGGGAATTAGGTCAAAGTGTGTCCCAAATGCCGGGTCAAATTTGAAATCAAGGAATTTTCCAACCAACTTCAATTTTGCAGTGCTCCCAAACTGTATATATCCGCACTTGTCATGCAAAATTGACAGATTTTCGCTTGGGAAATGACGGGAGACATTTCAGAGTTTAGGGAAAACGGAGCTCGGCTGCGTGGTTATTCCCCCTAACCGTGGGCTTGGGACACCCTTGGCATGCGCGCGCTGGTGTACATTTGTACGAGCCGTTGACTCACCCCAATTGTGACGGGAATTAGGTCAAAGTGTGTCCCAAATGCCGGCAAATTTGGAACAAAATTCAAATTCAAGGAATTTTCCAACCAACTTCAAATTTTGCATGCTCCAACTGTATATATTCCGCACTTGTCATGCAAAATTGACAAGGGATTTTCGCTGGGAAATGACCGGAGAATTTTCAGAGTTTAGGGAAAACGGTGCTCGCTGCGTGGTTATTCCCTAACCGTGGGCTGTTGGGACAACCCTGCGCCGCGCTGGTGTACATTTTGTACGGCCGTTGACCTCACCCCAGATTGTGACGGGAATTAGGTCAAAGTGTGTCCCAAATGGCCGGCAAATTTGGAAATCAAGGAATTTTCACCAACTTTCAAATTTTGCATGCTCCAAACTGTATAATATACGTCCCACTTGTCATGCAAAATTGAACAGATTTTCGCTGGGAAATGACGGAGAAATTTCAAGAGTTTAGGGAAACGGAGCTCGGCTGCTGTGGTTATTCCCCTAACCGTGGCTGTTGGGACACCCTGCGCCGCGCTGGTGTACATTTGCTACGGCCGTTGGACTCACCCCAGATTTGGACGGGATTAGGTCCAAGTGTGACCCAATGCCGGCAAATTTGGAATCAAGGGAATTTCCAACCCAACTTCAAATTTGGCATGCCCCCAAAACTGTATTTATTCCGACTTGTCATGCAAATTGACAGATTTTCGCTGGAAATGACGGAGAAATTTCAGAGTTTAGGGAAAACGGAGCTCGGGCTGCGTGGTATTCCCCTAACCGTGGCTGTTGGGACACCCTGCGCATGCGCGCGCTGGTGTACATTTGCTACGGGCCGTTGACTCACCCAGATTGTAGACGGGAATAGGTAAAAAGTGTGTCCCAAGGGAAGGAAGTGTGTCCCAATGGCAAATTTGGAAATCAAGAATTTTCCAACCACTTCAAATTTTGCATGCTCCAAACTTGTATATATTCCGCACTTTAGTCATGCTAAAATTGACAGATTTTCGCTGGGAAATGACGGAGAAATTTCAGAGTTTAGGGAAAACGAGCTCGCTGCGTGGTTATTCCCCCTAACCGTGGCTTGTTTGGGACACCTGGTGCGCCGCGCTGGTGTACATTTGTACGCCGTTGACTCACCCCAGATTGTGACGGGAATTAGGGTCAAAGTGTGTCCCAAATGCCAGCAAATTTGGTAAATCAAGGAATTTTCCAACCACTTCAAATTTTGCATCGCTCCAAACTGTATATTATTCCGCACTTTGTCATGCAAAATTGACAGATATTCGCTGGGAAATGACGGAGAAATTTCAGAGTTTATGGAAAAAGGAGCTCGCTGACTGCGTGGTTATTCCCCTAACCGTGGCTGATGGGACACCCTGCGCGCGCAGAGTGTACATTTGTACGGCCGTTGACGCACCCCAGATTGTGACGGGAATTAGGTCAAAGTGT